>OU452203.1:3309650-5809650 GCA_911728435.2 Apoderus coryli
CAACATTATTTTTATTATATTTATGGGTTAAAAGGGTACAGTGTTTAAGGAAAAATTTGATATGACTATTAAAGGGTAAGGTCGGGTGAGCTGTCCATCCTTTGGACAATGGCGTAGGTACTAAAAGAAATTTATGTGGATGGGGGGCTTAACAAAATGAAAAATTCATTTAATTTTTATTTTTTTTTGTTATTGTAATTTTATTAAACATGTCCTATGATAATAATTTCTACTTATCATCATACAATTATTGTTTTGAATTATCTGTTATCATTGACAACAAAACTAAAATGTCGCAAATAAATGGATTTATCGAAGATTGAATGAACGATAACTAATAAATTCGATATGGATAGTATGATATTTCAATGTCGACCAACATGTTCTTGGAAATTAAATTGTTCTAAATTTTAAATGTTTGAAAACAGTATTGCCAATTTATTACGGCAAATCACCTTTATGAAGTGTAGTTTGTGGCATAACCGGCGGATTACTGGCTTTAAATATACACGGAATTTTGATTAAATTAGGAGATTCCTTGTTTAACCAGACTGACTCGTGGGTTGACATATTATAGTGACAATATCGAAAAAGTAGTCCATTCTTTAGTTAAGTTGTAATTTTAGTGTTGGAATGAAAGTCAAATCTCCATAAAATAAGTTTAATAGAATTTACCAGCCATACATGTTTCGGGACTAGACCAGTCCCATCATCAGTGGCAAGTCAACAATCAAAAAAAACTTTTCACTAAGACATACAATATGTTGGTCCAAAAATTCCATCGAAGTCACTTTATGGATTTTTTTTTTCATTTTATTTAATTAAATTTCATATTTATGACACATCAGGGCCTAATTAAAATACTTTCGATGGTATTTTGGACAAGTAATTTCCAAAGCTTGAATAACACATCAAAACTCAATTGCAAATTACCCAGAAACTTTTTAACTAGAATACATTTGTTTTGTAAATAAAAGAGTTCATCCTCCACCCCGTTGCGACGCCTCTGAAAAAAAAAATGGAGTTTGGGATAGTTGTAAATTACGTACCTTCAGTAATCCGGATTTTACCTTTTTTAAGTACTTTTCGAATTAAAATTTGACCCGAATACCTGCATTTAGTTTTACCTATTTATCTTCTTTCAGGTTATTTCATGTTGTATTTTCCTGATTGGCTGAATAAACAGGCAGGTAGACTCTAGGAACATAATAAATTCCTGGACACAATTCCAAAATATGTTAGTACAGTTTGTTAATTTCGTGAGAAAGCTTGTCTTGTAATATCATATTTGTTAAATTACAACAAACTATTAATCATGTGTGACATATCATTGCCCGGTTCGTCAAGCGAGAGTGCTGTTAGTGTTTTATCATTGTCCGATTGGTCAATACAGAGTGATGATAGTGTTGAACCTCTTGCATCATTGCTCGGTTCGTTAAGAGTGAGTGCTGGTAGAGCTGTACATCCTCCATCATTGCACGGTTCGTCAAGTAAGAGTGCTATTAGAGTTGTACCTATTGCATCATTGCTCGCTTCGCCAAGCGAGAGTGTTGATGGTGTTATACCTCTTGTATCATTCTTCGATTGGTCAAGCGTGAGGGCTGATAGTGTTGTACCTCGCGCATCATTCCATGGTTCGTCAAGCGAGAGTGCTGCTGATAGTGTTGTACCTCGCGCATCATTCCATGGTTCGTCAAGCGAGAGTGCTGCTGATAGTGTTGAACCTCTTGCATCATTGCTCGGTTCGTTAAAGGTGAGTGCTGGTAGTGCTGTACATCCGCCATCATTGCACGGTTCGTCAAGAAAGAGTGCTATTAGAGTTGTACCTATTGCATCATTGCTCGCTTCGCCAAGCGAGAGTGTTGATGGTGTTATACCTCTTGTATCATTCTTCGATTGGTCAAGCGTGAGGGCTGATAGTGTTGTACCTCCCGCATCATTGCATGGTTCGACAAGCGAGAGTGCTGCTGATAGTGTTGTACCTCTAGCATCATTGCATGGTTCGTCAAGCGAGAGTGCTGCTGATAGTGTTGAACCTCTTGCATCATTGCTCGGTTCGTTAAGGGTGAGTGCTGGAAGTGCTGTACATCCTCCATCATTGCACGGTTCGTCAAGCGAGAGTGCCGCTGATAGTGTTGAACCTCTTGCATCATTGCTCGGTTCGTTAAGGGGTAGTGCTGGTAGTGCTGTACATCCTCCATTATTGCACGGTTCGTCAAGCAAGAGTGCTATTAGAGTTGTACCTATTGCATCATTGCTCGCTTCGCCAAGCGAGAGTGTTAATGGTGTTATACCTCTTGTATCATTCTTCGATTGGTCAAGTGTGAGGGCTGATAGTGTTGTACCTCACGCATCATTGTATGGTTCGTCAAGCGAGAATGCTGCTGATAGTGTTTAACCTCTTGGTCGTGAACAAACTATAGAAAGAAATCATTGAAAATACTCGTGTACATGTGTGAAATGTATAAATCCAGAGGTGGTGTGGTGGTGTGCTGCAACAAATTGGGACAAACAGGAGTTAGAACAGTAATAAAAGTTTTTTTAGTTGTAAGTAAATAAATACCTGTTATAAAATGTTTATGATTAAGTACCTACAAATAGATATTAAGTATATTTTTAAATCAAATTTAATTTGAACAATTCGAATAATGTTAATGTATCCATTTTATGTAATAATAGGTAACTATAAAAAATAAAACAATATTTTTAAGTAGCTATGTGTGTTTCCCTTTTATTACCTGAACAATGATATGCATATTATTATATAGTGCAGGTTTTAACAGCTCCTATCATAAACTACTACATATAAAAGAATTATAATATCTACCTATTTACATATATTAATAAAATTTAGTTTTTGTATACGACATATTGTACACTTATTTTTGTTTTCTATATTGCATTGCTCATCCCGTTTATACCTATTTAAATTGCTTCAGGTAGTTTATGAAATTTATTTAATACCCTCTATTAATTTTGTGTTATTTTAAAACCGATCCTGATATCTAACCCGGGGTTAGCGTGTTCAATGTCAATTTTTTGGAATTGTGAGATCAAAGCGGCGGCTTCCGACGTAAACTGCTGTAAATCTTTATGCTGTGTCACAACTATGAAAAATTATTCCATATTTCGAATAAGTTTAGAAAATATATATTTTTTACTTTTTGACCCCTTTTCCACTATTTACGAACGCCTATGAAAATAAGTTATTTATAAAACATTTTATAGGTTATATTATATCAAAGTTATAAATAACTAGTCAATATTTCTGCTATGTTTAAGAAACATACGTTTTTGGCTAAACTTTTTACACTTTTTTCGAATGTCAATGTTGTCGAATTGTTTATGTTCAATATTTTAGGTTATATTCAATTAAATGCGTAACAAATTTTATTTGTTTGTAAATATGTATATTAATTTGATCTTGGTTAGTTAAGTTTGACTTAAATGTATATATGTACATAATTCATAGTTTCACTATTTTTATTTGTGTTTTTTTTTGTTTGAGTGTTTTTGGTCTAATTAGAATTTATAGCTAAAAATGAAGGATCTTTTGGTTTTGATTTCAAAAAAGTGTAGGTTATTGATTGGTACTAGCTTCAGCCGTTCTTGACATTAAATATTTTACCAATCCTCGGCGGTATTTGCCTTTTTACATTTTATAAATTAAAAATATTTATTTTATTAAACGAACACAACAAATATAATCGATTAATGCTTACTTTTAAAAATAACTTTGATGAAATGTTCAATAAGTTTCATGTCGTACTGTTACAGGCAGTCAATGAATTTTTGCCTTTTAAAACTAAAACAATACACTATACAAACACAAGAAAAATTTGGTTTAATAACGAATTAAGACAGCTTCGTGAAAAACTAAGATTTTTTATTGATTTTAATAAGCAAAATCCAAATTTGTCATTTGATAGTGAAATTAAAAAAAGTAGGAACACTTATAAAATTAAAATTAAACAATCAAAAAAAGAATATTACGAGCGATTAATTTCTAACTCTGATGTCAAATCGAAAACAATTTGAAAGATTATTATTAAACCCATTGCTTCAAAATAGCAACACCAAAAAACCATTTCAAATAAAGCCATCTGATTTCAATGCATATTTTTTAAATATTGCATTTGATGGAAATATAAATGTTGGAAATTCAGATCATGTGGTCATGTGCGCGCGATTTCTTGGTTCTGCCAGTAACACCCTATATTTGTCACCTATTGATGAGCTGGAGGTTGTTAAGATCATAGAGAGTATGTCTCGTAGCGTCGCGAAGGATGTATTCGGCTTGAGCAATAGTCTCATCAAAAAAATTAATTATGGAATTTGTGTACCTTTAAAAATAATTATAAATAAATGTTTTAGTGATGGAAAATTTCCACAAAAACTAAAACTTACTAAAGTGTGTCCCTTATATAAAAAGGATGATCCTGGAGAGGTTAGCAATTATCGACCTATTTCTATAATACCAATCCTCTCTAAGCCAATAGAAATAATAATAATAATAATAATTCAGTTTATTTGTAATTCAAAAGTACATGAATAAAATTACAAAATTAAACATATTCTTAATATCAGATATCAGACTACAAAAAGGGTTAAAAGGCAGTCATAGACTGATTTTTAATTTTAACCCGCCCTTTCTTTTCGAGAAACATTAAAGATAATAAACAAACCAATGATCGTGCATTCTTACTTAGTAGTTAGTAAACAAAAAATAAAAAAATTAAAAAAAAACTATACAAACAAAAAAGAAGCATAAAAATCCTAAGAATTAGAAAACCTAACCATAATTCAAAACAATGTACAGATTTGGAGACGCAAGAAGTACAAATTATTTATTTAATAAAAATGATCGGTAGGCACTTCTGAAACCGGACACAGTTAATTCCTTAAATTTTGAAGGGATTCGATTATACATAGCATAAATGTTGAATGAAAAAGACCTCAAAAATACTGCACTGTGATGCGGTGGAGGAGACAACAACCCCTTGTACCTTAAATTCAGTGTATGAACGTCAGAGCGAAAACTGATTTTATTATATAGATAAGGGGGATGTCGTCGGATTATAATTGAGTGAAACAAACATGACATGTGTAATTTACGTCTATTATCCATGTCCAACCACCTGACATCCTTAAGTTTATATGAAACTGGATCGAACTTTCTAATGCCGTAGATGTAACGCAAGCAACACTTTTGAACTCTCTCTATTCTAGTTCTATCAATAGATGTTAAACACGGACTATACACAGCATCCCCATAGTTCAAATGACTTAGAACCAGACTGTCAGTCAACATAGTTTTTAGCTTTATTGAAAGCAAATGCCTATGGGGATATAGCATCTTTAAGTTAGCATAGGCTCTACATAAGCATTTTGTTATATGTTGTGTGAATCTTAACTCCGTATCAAGTTCCAAACCGAGGTTTCTACTTACCAGCTTTTTAGGAATTGGTATATCATCCATGACAATGTCAAGGTTGTCAGACACCAAATTTTTATTTTTACCAAATACCAACAAGCACGACTTTTTCGGATTTATTGACATTTGGTGTCTCTTTGAGATTACTAGCAAATTATTCAAGTCCTGATTTATTATGAAATTAGCTGCAGCTACATCACTACATCATTTAACTTGCCGATCATCGGCATACTCATAATTGGCGCAGTGTAGCAAACTTTTGTGAATATAAGCCGTGTAGAGGCAAAATAGCAGAGGAGAGAGGACAGAACCCTGTGGAACTCCACATAGGATATCCCCCACCTCCGATCCCCCCTCATTAGTTTTCACAAACTGCATTCTATTACTTAAGAAGCTCCTTAACAATGCAACTGACGACAGGGAAAAACCAACATAGTGCAAAATTGACAATAAGATGTCATGATTTACCCTATCGAAAGCCTTCGAATAATCCAACAAAATCAAAGCTGTTGTTCTTCCTAAATCAATGTCATGTATTATATCATCTATCAGATCTAACAGTGCCGTAATGCAACTATACCCCTTTCTAAAGCCCGATTGTCTGTAAGGCAATATTTCGTATTCATTAATAAAGTCCATTATCTGGATGCACATAATCTTTTCCAGCACTTTTGACAAAGGAGACAAAATCGAAATCGGCCTTAAATCGTTAACATCGTTCACTACATTTTTCTTAGGAAGAGGGAAAACCTTTGATATTCTCCAGCAAGCTGGGAATGTACCGGATAACAAACACGAGTTTATAATATTCGTAATGTATGGAACGATATATGGACAACAGAGAAAAAGCATATTAACATTTAGATTGTCAGGTCCTACAGCCCGAGATTTAATTTCTGTAATATATTTCAACACTGTACTTTCATCTACTAATTTAAATTCAAAAAATCTATCAAAATTCATTACATAGTTTGTCTTATAAAAGTTTAGAAGGTGACTATCAGGCGGTGTTAAAACAGAAAATTGTAAAAAATGATTATTTATGTAGTTCGGGTTATTTATGTTATTAGGTAGATCGGATGATTTTTTCTTTTTATATATATTTAACTCGCTAATTTTTTTCCAGAGGTCACCCTTATTGTTTTGACTATTGCGGATACAAAATTCCAAATAAGATTTTTTTTCCCTATTAATTGCATTGGTTACTTCATTTTTAACTTGTTTGTAAAAGTTCCAACTTGTAACACTTCTAGACATTTTATACTTTGCAAAAGCCCTATCCTTCTGCCGTACTAATCTTTTAATAGATTCTGTAAACCAAGGCTTGAATTCCTTCCTCGTGATAATCTCCCTCTCTGGAGCCACAGTATCAAATAAGTCTAGGAACAATTTATAAAAACATGAAAGTTTTAAATTAACATCATCCATATAAAAAATATTTTCGAAAGGAGTAATTGATAATAAAGATTGAAGGAAGTCTTTGTCTATATTATTTAAGCATCTCGTCTTAAAAGTTCGCGCTATTGCGCGATCCTTACTAAAACTAAACTTACAAAAAACATTAAAGTGATCGAAAGCTCCCGATACATCCACCACACCGCAAGAAAATGATTCAAAGTCAACCGGTATTAAAATAATATCAATTAGGGTGGCTGAGATTGATGTTACGCGTGTAGGGGTGTCAATAACCTGCTTCAAGTTATAAGTCGAAATTATATTGCCAAACTCTTGTATTTGAGCAATCTGAAAATCAAGCATGTCCAGATTAATATCCCCACCACAGATCAAAAAGTTGGATTCTACAAAATATTTACTAAAACATTGCTCTACGTGATCAAAGAAAGTAGCAACGCACCCTGCAGGTGGTCTATATAGAGCCCCCAAAATATATTTGGCCTTTTTAACTTTAATTTCCACCCAGAGATATTCTATAGCTTCTGATGATAACTTACTCAAGTATTTATATTCGAAATCCGACCTGATCAATATGCCTACTCCACCGCCTCGGGTGCGTCTATCACATCTTATAAAATCATACCCGTCGATCTTAATAATATCGTCAGACAACCAAGTCTCAGAAATACCAACACAGTCAAATGAGTTTTGTTGTATATAATCTTTCACATCTGAAAAATTCTTTGTTAAAGATCTTACGTTCCAAAATGAAAAATTGAAAGCCGTTTTATTCATAGGCTCTAAAAAATAAGAACAAGAATCAAATAAAATAACAGAACAATTATTATGCAGATATTAATTTCACAGTACTTCAATATACCCACTTCTAATTAAAGTACAATATATCAAATGATAATTAAATTGTACAATAAAAAAACACAACAAAAAAAGAAAATATGCTTACAAAAAAAAAAAGGTTTACGCTAATTTAAAAAAAAAAGTTTACTGATTTCGGCAGGCCCTCCTTAGATTAACGTATCTAGATCATCGCAAGACTGTATTCTGCGGATACGATTCCTGTACTTCGTGAAAATATTTCCATTGTGACTCCATACTTCCCGATTTCCCAGCTTTTCTTTAGCTTTTTGGAAAAGGTCATATTGCCTCCTGGTGAGTTCTTCAACAATTACTATACGTGTTCCTTTCAGATTTTTTTTGTTTTTAAATATATCAGCTTTATGACTTATGCTGGAGAATCTTGTCACTATAGGTCGTGGCTTATTCGAATTCCCATCCGTATTTCCAATTCGATAACACAAGTCCAGGCTGCAATTAGACACCAAAAGTTTTTCTGAAAATAGCTTATTTAATTTTTCCTTTAGGTTTTCGTTCTTATCCTCTTGCAAGCCATATATGCGAAGTTCTGATCGCTTGTTAAACTGCTCCATTTTATCCAGTTTATCACTTAATGCTTTATTCTCCGCTTCAAGATCGTGCATTTTTGTTTCCATGCCATTAACTTTCGATGAAAGATCTTTGAGTTTATCTGACAACACTGTCGATATTCTTTCTACTATGGAATCTACGAGAGCGGCGTCCGATAAGCAGTCTCTTATCAGTTCCTTTAATTCACTTTTTTGTTGTCTGTTGTACGGCATTTTAATTCTATTTTATCAGTTTAATATAAACTCTACTTAAAAATGAAATGTTAAATAATTCGTTATACTTTGATTTTTATATTAATAAATAGGATGATTTTTTATCTTTAAATTGAACCCACATTCAACAGGAAACTTGCTTTTTAACTTGAAAAAATTCAATTTATTTGGGAGCTGACCGAAAACACGTTCACACAGCACGAATCATCAGATATAATCGCTTTCAATAACAGGTTATACGAATTTTTAGAGAAATACCAACTTATCTCAGAATCACAGTATGGTTATCGAAGGCGAAGTTCTCCAAAACAAGCAATCCTAAGGTTGGTGCGGTCTATTGTTGATGCAATGGAGAGGGGTGAGACTCTTACATCAATATTCTGTGATCTTAGCAGAGCATTTGATTCTGTGACAGGTTTTAACTGCTGAACTCATAGCTCAAAACTGGCAAGGCGTGCCACTTTGAAATTTATAGCATAGATAGTCCTCTACATGTCCTTTGAACTCATATATGTTAGAATGACTTACACCCCGTCAGAGCCGGACTATCTGATTTTTTATTCCGCGACAGGTTTTAACTGCTGAACTCATAGCTCAAAACTGGCAAGGCGTGCTACTTTGAAATTTATAGCATAGATAGTCCCCAAAATGTCCTTTGAACTCATATATGTCAGAATGACTTACACCCCGTCAGAGCCGTACTATATGATTTTTTTATTCCGGTGTAATGTTTTAACTGCTGACCTCATATCTCAAAACTGGCAAGGCGTGCCACCTTGGAAGTTATAGCATAGAGAGTCCTCAACATACCCTTTGAACTCATATATGTCAGAATGACTTACACCCCGTCAGAGCCGGACTATCTGATTTTTTTATTTCGCGACAGGTTTTAACTGCTGAACTCATAGCTCAAAACTGGCAAGGCGTGCCACTTTGAAATTTATAGCATAGATAGTCCCCAACATACCCTTTGAACTCATATATGCCAGAATGACTTACACCCCGTCAGAGCCGGACTATCTGATTTTTTATTCCGCGACAGGTTTTAACTGCTGAACTCATAGCTCAAAACTGGCAAGGCGTGCCACTTTGAAATTTATAGCATAGATAGTCCTCAAAATGTCCTTTGAACTCATATATGTCAGAATGACTTACACCCCGTCAGAGCCGGACTATGTGACTTTTTATTCCGCGACAGGTTTTAACTGCTGAACTCATAGCTCAAAACTGGCAAGGCGTGCCACTTTGAAATTTATAGCATAGATAGTCCTCTACATGTCCTTTGAACTCATATATGTCAGAATGACTTACACCCCGTCAGAGCCGTACTATATGATTTTTTTTATTCCGGGGTAATGTTTTAACTGCTGACCTCGTATCTCAAAACTGGCAAGGCGTGCCACTTTGAAATTTATAGCATAGATAGTCCTCAACATACCCTTTGAAGTCATATATGTCAGAATGACTTACACCCCGTCAGAGCCGGATTATCTGATTTTTTTATTCCGCGACAGGTTTTAACTGCTGAACTCATAGCTCAAAACTGGCAAGGCGTGCCACTTTGAAATTTATAGCATAGATAGTCCTCAAAATATCCTTTGAACTCATATATGTCAGAATGACTTACACGCCGTCAGAGCCGTACTATATGATTTTTTTATTCCGGGGTAATGTTTTAACTGCTGACCTCATATCTCAAAACTGGCAAGGCGTGCCACTTTTAAATTTATAGCATAGATATTCCTCAACATACCCTTTGAAGTCATATATGTCAGAATGACTTACACCCCGTCAGAGCCGGACTATCTGACTTTTTATTCCGCGACAGGTTTTAACTGCTGAACTTATAGCTCAAAACTGGCAAGGCGTGCCACTTTGAAATTTATAGCATAGATATTCCTCAACATACCCTTTGAAGTCATATATGTCAGAATGACTTACACCCCGTCAGAGCCGGACTATCTGACTTTTTATTCCGCGACAGGTTTTAACTGCTGAACTTATAGCTCAAAACTGGCAAGGCGTGCCACTTTGAAATTTATAGCATAGATAGTCCTCAACATGTCCTTTGAACTCATATATGTCAGAATGACTTACACCCCGCCAGAGCCGTACTATATGATTTTTTTATTCCGGGGTAATGTTTTAACTGCTGACCTCATATCTCAAAACTGGCAAGGCGTGCCACTTTGAAATTTATAGCATAGATAGTCCTGAACATGTCCTTTGAACTGATATATGTCAGAATGACTTACACCCCGTCAGAGCCCGACTATCTGATTTTTTATTCCGCGACAGAGAGTGATATTATTTTACAAATTTTTGAAATAAAAAATATTTTTTATTCGTATATTTTGGATATATTGGTTCATATCGTAAAATTTATTTTTTTCTACACATATAATATTGTGCTAAATGCTTGTATTGTGTATTATATTTATCACCTCTCTGAAAATGACTATGAAATTTAGATTTTTTTCAACTCAATTGAATCGACGTGACATGATCACCCCCCAATCACTTACAGTATTTAGTTCTACAAGTAGCTTTGAATAGAAATAATCGAGTTTTTTTTATTTGTATAATTTCAAACAAGAAACGATAAAATTCAAAATATGGACAGACTGCGTTCAAATGTTACTGCCGTATCTTCTCTGTTTCTGAACAACATTCTTCAATAACATTTTACTTTCCCGTACAGGGAAAGGATTTTAGTCTCAGCTATCAGAAAGGCACTTTTCCAAGAAAAAGAGAGAGAAAAAGCAAAAAATCAAAGTAGGCATAGAATCTTGAAATTTTTAACATTTAATCACTTTTTCATTCTGAATAACTTTTCTTAAATAACAATTTATCGTGATATTCAACCGAATTTGCTGGTGTAAAAAAACAATATTTTCAAAATGTCCAAGGCGTATTTTTCAAAACTAAAATTGTGTCTCAAATTAGTTTCAAACCAAGCATGGCTGGACCGCAGATGATCAAATTTAACAGTCATTTCATCTATCCGGGACACACTGTATATGATATATGATTTTGCTACCTCCTTGTTGAAATGAATCTATTAGTTGTGGTCCACTTATGTCAAAAATAATCCGTCCCATTAAAATCATTTTTAAGTAAAATGCATTATTATAGGGTTATTCATTCGTAGTGATTGATCTGAACAAGTTAATTTGATTAAACTGAATGTAATTATACTGAACTGAATATTTGGCGAAACCGATAGATCATCTTTTTTGTAATTGTCTTTCACTTAACCTCGAAAACTTGTGAAAACAACCAAACCTGCTTTGAAAACTGGAAAATAATTTATTCCATGATATTATCATAGAATAAGAAAGCTAGCTTTCTTATTCTATGATATTATTATCCATGAAAAATAATTGATGTATATAATAATCAGTTTTCAGATTGTTCACTTAGTTCAGTACGAAAGGGTTATGTAGTGTACGTATCTATTATTTGGCAGTACCCATAATGAACTCAGACTTCGGGCACAGAATGAAAATTTTCAGATGCGTAACGCCGATTATGTATTTATGTAAAAAATACACAGATACATTTTACTTACCTACTCTACTACTGTACACATAAATTTATTTGATGTAAAATACATACATATAACTATGCTACTTATCTTTTTATTAAGGAATAATGATATTGAAATAAGTTCTGGTATGGTAAACTTGTCTATCTATTAAAGCATAGGCGGAAAACGTCTTTTCCCCTAAATTAATACAACTTATCGTTTAGCAAATAGACCTATAAATATATTTCTTGGCAGATCTTTGTGCGTTTACGATTTAGATTTGTGAATCAAGATTGGATTTTGACGACTATAATAATGAACTATAGTAGGAATTTTGCTTTAATTTGAAATATCTGATAATTACTATCATCCCAATCTATTGCGCGTTCCTTTTGCCAGAATTACTTGTAGAAAAATAAGTGAATGGGAGGTGATCATGTCTCGTAAATTCAATTGAGTTGACTTTGAAAAAAAAAATCTAAATTTTATAGCCATTTTCAGGGAGGTGATAAATATAATTAAGAAAAAGCATTTAGAATATTATCACCTATATAGGTGAGGTATATAGAAACAAATAAAACGTACTATATGAGCTAATATATCCAAAGTAGCTATACGAATAAAACATATTTTGTATTTAAAAAACTCTAAAATAATATCACTCTCATATAGATGCCATACCCCATCTTACTGCTGATATTTTTGAGGGTGTTTTCATTGTTTTGGCATATTTTGTTCTTATTTTTCGTCAATTTTCGTTCTAATTTCTAATGCTGTACCGGGTGTCCCACCGGGAAGGGTTTCGATCGTTTATGGAGAAACTACACTGTGGAACAATCTGAAAATCTGGTGTACTTAGGTCGATAGGGCCAATTCGGCTTAAATATTTTCAAGAATCTAGTGCTTCCGATTATACCCGAAAAGGGTGTCAATTTCCTTATTTTAAATACGACCCTATATAAATTATATATTACTCGTATTTTGCATTCTACTTTTTTTTTTAACAAATCTTTATTCAAATATTTCCCGTTTTACATACACATGGTTACAAAATTCTTTAAACAGTGTTTGAAGGCAACACTGGTCTCAAGAATAGGTTTACAGAACTAAATCAACAGTGCTCACACCTATACATAACTCATCATAATATTCTGAACAATATTTATGCATATATCTACAAAAATAACAAAACCAAAAAAAAGTAATATCCCACATACGATCCGATCACAAAAAGCAATACGATTCATACAGATAATCATGACAATACTATAAAAAAACGAAAAAAAAAAAAGAGAAAATGTTGGATTAAAAAAGAAAAAATGAAAACGGCAACAAGCAGGAGGGAGATGCAACTCACACAGGGGCGAGGCAGGTCCTCAACATCTTTTTGAAAGCTCTAAACGATTCCGCTGCTCTTACCTCCATGGGTAAACTATTATTATAGATACTTGATGCTTGGTAAATGGGATCATATAACCCTTTATTAGTTCTAACATTGGCGTGATAAATATTGTGTCTCGTTCGAGTGTAGTGACTGTGAACATTATGAGCAAACCTAATCTGTGTATTTGACTTCTGTGTTTTATTTATTACTCTATAGATATATTTACTTTGTTCAATCTTAAGAATGTTCTTAAGTGGAATCAGATTCATTGTGCTGTATATAGTAGTAGTGTGGGCAAGCCGTTCAAAGTTAAAAAGTATTTTTATTATCCTATGTTGTAAAACCTCGATTTTATGAAAAAGTATTATACCACATGTACCCCATACAGGCAACAAGTATCTCAGATGTGATAAGAAGAATGCGTTATATATATTCATTTTACTTTTCTCTGTAAGGTAATTTCGGCATCTAAATATTGCACCTATCATCGGAGTAATTTTATTTGTTATATATTCTACATGATCCTTCCACTGTAGGCTATCATCTATTATCAACCCCAAGTACTTAATTGAAGACACTTTTTCCAAATAGACGCCATTGAGCAATACTATCGGATTTCGAATATTTTTATTTTTTTGCTTGAAAAACATGTACTTTGTCTTGTTAATATTTATTTTTAATTTATTATTCAATAGCCATCCAAAATATGTAGACAAATCGTGGTTTACCAATGTTTCCAATTCGTACATGTTAGTTTCACTATATAGTAAGACTGTGTCGTCAGCAAATGTGTAATATTGTGCCCTTAAGTTAACTAACTTTAAACTTAAAACATATAGTGAATATAACAAGGGACCAAGAACCGATCCTTGTGGAACGCCACAGTGAGCATAAGCCCACTCACTGACAAAACCGTTCATACATACATACTGACGTCTGTCTGTTAAGTAAGATTTAATTAATTTGTGCGTTGTTCCGCGAAAACCCATTTTATATAATTTACTGAGTAGATTATCATAACTGACCACATCAAATGCCTTTTGCAAATCAACAAAAACGGCAACTACTATTTTGCCATTGTCAAGTTCTTGTGATATCTTATTTACCAGATCCATAGTAGCGCTCAACGTATTACTATTCTTTATAAAGCCGTACTGAGATCGATCAATATCAACAAATCTTTGCATGAACGCTAGAATTCTTCTTTTTAAGAGTTTTTCGAATATTTTTGAAAATACACTAATAACACTAATTGGTCTATAGTTTCCCATTGATTCCCTAGAACCAGCTTTGTAAATCGGGGTAATTTTACTAATTTTAAGAACTTCCGGAAATATGCCAGTTTCAATTATATTGTTATTTAAAGTGACTAAAATGTTTATAAGGTTTTCCCCTAAGTTGAGGATATCCCTCACAGTTATTTTATCATGACCCGGAGCAGAGTTGCATCTCAATTCCTTTACAATGTCCCCTACCTCGCTTTCATTTGTTAAATTCAAGTAAATACTATTCTCACAAAAAATTTCATTGAACAACGTATTACCACCATCTACCTGAATACGCCCCTGAGCATTTAGTTGATTTACAATATTTATGCCTATTGTAGAAAAATATTCATTGAGATTGTTTACAATTTTCTGTTTATCAAATTCAATAATATTGTTTATATTTAAAGAACGTATATCAGTAGTAGTATTTTTATTTCTTATCAGTTCATTTACGATATTCCACTGCTTTCTTGCACTGCTGCCAGCTTTATTCCATTTGTCTCGAAAATGTCGATTCTTTAATGATTTTATTTTATTCGTAATACTGTTTTTTAGTTTTTTATATTTAAGCACCACCTCAAGATTATTACTTTTAGCTTTTATTTTGTACAATTTATCGCGCGTTCTCATTAGTTCGTATAACTCATTGTTCATCCATGTATTGTTTTCACGACACTTAATTATTTTTTCTGTCTCAGATTCATGTTTACAACTTTGAATCATATTAATAAGTTGTTCAAATGTACCGACATTTATTCTATTTACCTCATTTAAGAATCTATTTTTAAATTTAGAATGATTTAATACTTTTATATTATGTGTTGTCTTTGGCTTTATAATTCTTGCTTGTTCCACAATTTTTATAATCAGTTTCTTATGGTCTGAAAGAGCATTATCGTCCACTATAACCTCACAATTTTTTCTTACACTCTGGTCGGAAATAACATGATCTATGAGAGTCGTAGATGATGCCGTTATCCGAGTTGCGTTCCGCTCATTAATAGTGTTGTGAATCTTGAAATTATTCATTGTAAGTAGGTTTTTATATCTTGTTACCTCGCTATTTGTATTCAACAAATCTATGTTAAAATCACCGATGATCACATGATTTCTAGGGTATTTCGACATTAACTCTTCTAAGCAAGCACTAAATTCCTCATATGAGAATGATGGAGGCCTATATATTAATGTCACTTTAAATTCTTTGCGACCTACATTTAAACTCACCCAATTTATAAGCTGATCAGGTGTCGAATGTTCTAGCTCTCTAAACCAAAGTTCATTTTTAAGATAAGCCGACACACCACCACCTCTTTTATCGCGAATCGTATGTATCGATTTATATCCCTTAAGGTCAAACAATAAGGTTTCGCCATGAGCCATCCAAGTTTCAGCCAGCAGCAACACTTCACAATCACTCATAGTCACGTAACACTGAATTTCATCCATTTTATTTCTTAGACTTTGGATATTTATATACACTAAGCTGATTACATTCGGTTGAATTAGTTTTTTAAATCATCTTCATCCCTGATCACAATAACTCGACCCTGCTCTTCTCTTCTTACTAAAATGACACCATCCTTAATCCATAAGTACTTTATTTTATTTTCATCCTTCAAGGCCTTGGCCTTTTTGAATAAATTCAGATTTCTCTTTGTGAGGTCATGGTTTATGAATATTTTATTCGTTTTATCAAAACCCAAATCACGAGCATTTAGGTGAAATTTTCTTGGGGATTTTACGAACTTCTGTTTAATATCATTATTATTAAATTCCACTCTGATTGGACGTTTTTCAGTATCCTCTCTTCCCACTCTGTACGCTCTGAACTCCAGCTGGTTCTCATTCAATTGTAGATTGTCAGCCACACTCTCTACAATCTTCTTCAAATCCTCCCTGGGCATATATGGAATACCATGAATTATCACATTCTTATTCAGTTCTAGTTGCTCTCTTCTCTCCAATCGGTCCTCCACTTTAGTTAGTCTCTCTCTAAGCTCATCGTTTATTTCTAGTTGTTCCTGGTAGCTTGCAAACAGTGCCCTATAATTTTCATCCATCGCCTCAAGTTTAGCCATCACATCATTTATGGTATAATTAGGTTTTTGTTCTTTTGTCATACAACCAGAGCAATACCAGGTTTCCTTAGATTTAATTATCTTCTGGTAAGCCTTCAAGGACATTGCAATACAAATTCTATGTTTCCATGTTAAACACTTCTCACACAAAAGTCCCTCCTGAGTGGCGGTCACCCTCTTATTGCAAGTATCGCAATTTTCGTTTTCCATACTGGCAACAGCGCACACTGGCGGTCACAACTTCTATTATGTGGTTTACTATATTCTTATGATATAAGTAGATCCTATGTGAATCTCTGGCACTTCATCAGATTGCACGAAGTCTATTTCACAATGTAAAATGCACGTTCACTTTGATAACGTTTAATATGTAGTTTTTTTGTAATTCTAAACATAGTTTATGTATAATACCTATGTTATAACTATGTCCAGCCATTTTCGAAATATGAAATGAAGTTTGCAGCATAAGGTATAATAACAATTTTTTATTATATGGAAGCTTTAATAATTTAATTTGTTAGGATATCCTAGTAGTAATAGACGAACTTTAGGGGCCTATGTATATTGTTCTAATAAATAAATACAGGGTATTTGAAAAAAAGGGATTAAAATCATATTGAAAAAAGTGTTAAAATTCAAAATTTTTAACTCCCAATTTATATATTTTGTTGAATTAAAAATATCGGCAAGTTTATGAAAAGATGTCTATTCCAAAATTTATAGTTTTCATAATATTGCCAATAATTTTACATTTTTCTATTAGTATAACTGTGATAGGACATAGGACTTTAAATTTAATTGATTTTAGTTGGCCATGATGGTTGTAGAAAGCAAATAAATATGACACTTGGTCAAGAATTATCCACGTTAATGACATTCGTAGATACTAATTAGAATATTTTTGAAATATGAGTTGGAAGGGCATGCAAATGACTAGCTACGTCTATCTCTTGCCAGTTTTGAGCAAGTCAACAGTTAAAACCTCTCTCGGCATAAAAAAATCATATAGTACGGCTCTGACGGGGTGTAAGTCATTCTGACATATATGAGTTCAAAGGACATGTAGAGGACTATCTATGCTATAAATTTCAAAGTGGCACGCCTTGCCAGTTTTGAGCTATGAGTTCAGCAGTTAAAACCTGTCGCGGAATAAAAAAATCAGATAGTCCGGCTCTGACGGGGTGTAAGTCATTCTGACATATATGAGTTCAAAGAGTATGTTGAGGATTCTCTATGCTATAAATTTCAAAGTGGCACGCCTTGCCAGTTTTGAGCTATGAGTGCAGCAGTTAAAACCTGTCGGGCAATAAAAAAATCAGATAGTCCGGCTCTGACGGGGTGTAAGTCATTCTGATATATATGAGTTCAAAGGGTATGTTGAGGACTATCTATGCTACAAATTTCAAAGTGGCACGCCTTGCCAGTTTTGAGCTACGAGTTCAGCAGTTAAAACCTGTCGCGGAATAAAAAAATCAGATCGTCCGGCTCTGACGGGGTGTAAGTCATTCTGACATATATGAGTTCAAAGGGTATGTTGAGGACTCTCTATGCTATAAATTTCAAAGTGGCACGCCTTGCCAGTTTTGAGCTATGAGTGCAGCAGTTAAAACCTGTCGCGGAATAAAAAAATCAGATAGTCCGGCTCTGACGGGGTGTAAGTCATTCTGACATATATGAGTTCAAAGGGTATATTGAGCAATCTCTATGCTATAAATTCCAAGGTGGCACGCCTTGCCAGTTTTGAGCTATGAGTTCAGCAGTTAAAACCTGTCGCGGAATAAAAAAATCAGATAGTCCGGCTCTGACGGGGTGTAAGTCATCCTGACATATATGAGTTTAAAGGACATTTTGAGGACTATCTATGCTATAAATTTCAAAGTGGCACGCCTTGCCAGTTTTGAGCTATGAGTTCAGCAGTTAAAACCTGTCGCAGAATAAAAAAATCAGATAGTCCGGCTCTGACGGGGTGTAAGTCATTCTGACATATATGAGTTCAAAGGGTATGTTGAGGACTATCTGTGCTATAAATTTCAAAGTGGCACGCCTTGCCAGTTTTGAGCTATGAGTTCAGCAGTTAAAACCTGTCGCGGAATAAAAAAATCAGATAGTCCGGCTCTGACGGGGTGTAAGTCATTCTGACATATATGAGTTCAAAGGGTATGTTGAGGACTATCTGTGCTATAAATTTCAAAGTGGTACGCCTTGCCAGTTTTGAGCTATGAGTTCAGCAGTTAAAACCTGTCGCGGAATAAAAAAATCAGATAGTCCGGCTCTGACGGGGTGTAAGTCATCCTGACATATATGAGTTTAAAGGACATTTTGAGTACTATCTATGCTATAAATTTCAAAGTGGCACGCCTTTCCAGTTTTGAGCTATGAGTTCAGCAGTTAAAACTTGTCGCGGAATAAAAAAATCAGATAGTCCGGCTCTGACGGGGTGTAAGTCATTCTGACATATATGAGTTCAAAGGGTATGTTGAGGACTATCTGTGCTATAAATTTCAAAGTGGCACGCCTTGCCAGTTTTAAGCTATGAGTTCAGCAGTTAAAACCTGTCGCGGAATAAAAAAATCAGATAGTCCGGCTCTGACGGGGTGTAAGTCATTCTGACATATATGAGTTCAAAGGGTATGTTGAGGACTCTCTATGCTATAAATTCCAAGGTGGCACGCCTTGCCAGTTTTGAGATATGAGGTCAGAAGTTAAAACATTACACCGGAATAAAAAAATCATATAGTACGGCTCTAACGGTGTGTAAGTCATTCTGACAAATATGAGTTCAAAGGACATTTTGGGGACTATCTATGCTATAAATTTCAAAGTGGCACGCCTTGCCAGTTTTGAGCTATGAGTTCAGCAGTTAAAACCTGTCGCGGAATAAAAAAATCAGATAGTCCGGCTCTGACGGGGTGTAAGTCATTCTGACATATATGAGTTCAAAGGGTATGTTGAGGACTATCTATGCTATAAATTTTAAAGTGGCACGCCTTGCCAGTTTTGAGCTATAACTTCAGCAGTTAAAACCTGTCGCGGAATAAAAAATCAGATAGTCCGGCTCTGACGGGGTGTAAGTCATTCTGGCATATATGAGTTCAAAGGGTATGTTGAGGACTATCTATGCTATAAATTCCAAAGTGGCACGCCTTGCCAGTTTTGAGATATGGGGTCAGCAGTTAAAATATTATCCCGGAATAAAAAAATCATCAATCAGTACGGCTCTGACGGGGTGTAAGTCAATCTGACATATATGGGTTAGAAGTACATGTAATAGACTATATATACTGTAAATTCCAAGGTGGCACGCCTTGCCAGTTTTGAGATATGAGGTCAGCAGTTAAAACATGTTTTGGAAAAAAATATCATATAGTACGGCTCTGACGGGGTGTAAGTCATTCTAACATATATGAGTTCAAAGGACATGTAGAGGACTATCTATGCTATAAATTTCAAAGTGGCACGCCTTGCCAGTTTTGAGCTATGAGTTCAGCAGTTAAAACCTGTCACAGAATCAAATGCTCTGCTAAGATCACAGAATATTGATTGCATCAACAATAGACCGCACCAACCTTAGGATTGCTTGTTTTGGAGAACTTCGCCTTCGATAACCATACTGTGATTCTGAGATAAGTTGGTATTTCTCTAAAAATTCGTATAACCTGTTATTGAAAGCGATTTCTATTGGCTTAGAGAGGATTGGTATTATAGAAATAGGTCGATAATTGCTAACCTCTCCAGGATCATCCTTTTTATATAAGGGACACACTTTAGTAAGTTTTAGTTTTTGTGGAAATTTTCCATCACTAAAACATTTATTTATAATTATTTTTAAAGGTACACAAATTCCATAATTAATTTTTTTGATGAGACTATTGCTCAAGCCGAATACATCCTTCGCGACGCTCCGAGACATACTCTCTATGATCTTAACAACCTCCAGCTCATCAATAGGTGACAAATATAGGGTGTTACTGGCAGAACCAAGAAATCGCGCGCACATGACCACATGATCTGAATTTCCAACATTTATATTTCCATCAAATGCAATATTTAAAAAATATGCATTGAAATCAGATGGCTTTATTTGAAATGGTTTTTTGGTGTTGCTATTTTGAAGCAATGGGTTTAATAATAATCTTTCAAATTGTTTTCGATTTGACATCAGAGTTAGAAATTAATCGCTCGTAATATTCTTTTTTTGATTGTTTAATTTTAATTTTATAAGTGTTCCTAATTTTTTTAATTTCACTATCAAATGACAAATTTGGATTTTGCTTATTAAAATCAATAAAAAATCTTAGTTTTTCACGAAGATGTCTTAATTCGTTATTAAACCAAATTTTTCTTGTGTTTGTATAGTGTATTGTTTTAGTTTTAAAAGGCAAAAATTCATTGACTGCCTGTAACAGTACGACATGAAACTTATTGAACATTTCATCAAAGTTATTTTTAAAAGTAAGCATTAATCGATTATATTTGTTGTGTTCGTTTAATAAAATAAATATTTTATTTTAATCTGTGCAAATTAATTTATAAAATGTAAAAAGGCAAATACCGCCGAGGATTGGTAAAATATTTAATGTCAAGAACGGCTGAAGCTAGTACCAATCAATAACCTACACTTTTTTGAAATCAAAACCAAAAGATCCTTCATTTTTAGCTATAAATTCTAATTAGACCAAAAACACTCAAACAAAAAAAAACACAAATATAAATAGTGAAAATATGAATTATGTACATATATACATTTAAGTCAAACTTAACTAACCAAGATCAAATTAATATACATATTTACAAACAAATAAAATTTGTTACGCATTTAATTGAATATAACCTAAAATATTGAACATAAACAATTAGACAACATTGACATTCGAAAAAAGTGTAAAAAGTTTAGCCAAAAACGTATGTTTCTTAAACATAGCAGAAATATTGACTAGTTATTTATAACTTTGATATAATATAACCTATAAAATGTTTTATAAATAACTTATTTTCATAGGCGTTCGTAAATAGTGGAAAAGGGGTCAAAAAGTAAAAAATATATATTTTCTAAACTTATTCGAAATATGGAATAATTTTTCATAGTTGTGACACAGCATAAAGATTTACAGCAGTTTACGTCGGAAGCCGCCGCTTTGATCTCACAATTCCAAAAAATTGACATTGAACACGCTAACCCCGGGTTAGATATCAGGATCGGTTTTAAAATAACACAAAATTAATAGAGGGTATTAAATAAATTTCATAAACTACCTGAAGCAATTTAAATAGGTATAAACGGGATGAGCAATGCAATATAGAAAACAAAAATAAGTGTACAATATGTCGTATACAAAAACTAAATTTTATTAATATATGTAAATAGGTAGATATTATAATTCTTTTATATGTAGTAGTTTATGATAGGAGCTGTTAAAACCTGCACTATATAATAATATGGATAGCATTGTTCAGGTAATAAAAGGGAAACACACATAGCTACTTAAAAATATTGTTTTATTTTTTATAGTTACCTATTATTACATAAAATGGATACATTAACATTATTCGAATTGTTCAAATTAAATTTGATTTAAAAATATACTTAATATCTATTTGTAGGTACTTAATCATAAACATTTTATAACAGGTATTTATTTACTTACAACTAAAAAAACTTTTATTACTGTTCTAACTCCTGTTTGTCCCAATTTGTTGCAGCACACCACCACACCACCTCTGGATTTATACATTTCACACATGTACACGAGTATTTTCAATGATTTCTTTCTATAGTTTGTTCACGACCAAGAGGTTAAACACTATCAGCAGCATTCTCGCTTGACGAACCATACAATGATGCGTGAGGTACAACACTATCAGCCCTCACACTTGACCAATCGAAGAATGATACAAGAGGTATAACACCATTAACACTCTCGCTTGGCGAAGCGAGCAATGATGCAATAGGTACAACTCTAATAGCACTCTTACTTGACGAACCGTGCAATGATGGAGGATGTACAGCTCTACCAGCACTCACTCTTAACGAACCGAGCAATGATGCAAGAGGTTCAACACTATCATCACTCTGTCTTGACCAATCGGACAATGATAAAACACTAACAGCACTCTCGCTTGACGAACCGGGCAATGATATGTCACACATGATTAATAGTTTGTTGTAATTTAACAAATATGATATTACAAGACAAGCTTTCTCACGAAATTAACAAACTGTACTAACATATTTTGGAATTGTGTCCAGGAATTTATTATGTTCCTAGAGTCTACCTGCCTGTTTATTCAGCCAATCAGGAAAATACAACATGAAATAACCTGAAAGAAGATAAATAGGTAAAACTAAATGCAGGTATTCGGGTCAAATTTTAATTCGAAAAGTACTTAAAAAAGGTAAAATCCGGATTACTGAAGGTACGTAATTTACAACTATCCCAAACTCCATTTTTTTTTTCAGAGGCGTCACAACGGGGTGGAGGATGAACTCTTTTATTTACAAAACAAATGTATTCTAGTTAAAAAGTTTGTGGGTAATTTGCAATTGAGTTTCGATGTGTTATTCAAGCTTTGGAAATTACTTGTCCAAAATACCATCGAAAGTATTTTAATTAGGCCCTGATGTGTCATAAATATGAAATTTAATTAAATAAAATGAAAAAAAAAATCCATAAAGTGACTTCGATGGAATTTTTGGACCAACCTATTGTATGTCTTAGTGAAAAGTTTTTTTTGATTGTTGACTTGCCACTGATGATGGGACTGGTCTAGTCCCGAAACATGTATGGCTGGTAAATTCTATTAAACTTATTTTATGGAGATTTGACTTTCATTCCAACACTAAAATTACAACTTAACTAAAGAATGGACTACTTTTTCGATATTGTCACTATAATATGTCAACCCACGAGTCAGTCTGGTTAAACAAGGAATCTCCTAATTTAAACAAAATTCCGTGTATATTTAAAGCCAGTAATCCGCCGGTTATGCCACAAACTACACTTCATAAAGGTGATTTGCCGTAATAAATTGGCAATACTGTTTTCAAACATTTAAAATTTAGAACAATTTAATTTCCAAGAACATGTTGGTCGACATTGAAATATCATACTATCCATATCGAATTTATTAGTTATCGTTCATTCAATCTTCGATAAATCCATTTATTTGCGACATTTTAGTTTTGTTGTCAATGATAACAGATAATTCAAAACAATAATTGTATGATGATAAGTAGAAATTATTATCAGGACATGTTTAATAAAATTACAATAACAAAAAACAATAAAAATTAATTGAATTTTTCATTTTGTTAAGCCCCCCATCCAGATAAATTTCTTTTAGTACCTACGCCATTGTCCAAAGGATGGGCAGCTCACCCGACCTTACCCTTTAATAGTCATATCAAATTTTTCCTTAAACACTGTACCCTTTTAACCCATAAATATAATAAAAATAATGTTGTTAAATACAAAGATACAATAAAAAACCCTCGTACAATCGGTAAAAATATACCTACTTGTCTAAGACGTTTCCTAATAACAAAATATCCTAAATTTAATTGCATGTATTGTTAGGAATTCTAAATAATATTATGCTGTCATATTTATACCTTTCTATAAAAACTTAGATCTGTTTGAATTATAATTACTACAAACCATTGTCGGATGTTATTTACCTGTTGAGGAAACCGCAGTAATGCAGGTCTGATTGAGAAATTTTATTTTGAAACTTCTAGCACATGCGATTAAAAAGTTCTCCTTAGTTAACTGATTAGGAAATTCCTGTTTCTAGAATCCTAAGAAACATTATATGCTTTCAGGAGCAAATAGTTCTAGAAAAATGCACAAAAAATACAAACTAAAGAAGGAAATTGCTTAAATACAGGGTCTTCCTATTAACTTACTTTTAAAATGCACCATTTTCGAGATTCAGAGTGAAAAAAAACTGTTTATCGTACAGAAAACGGCTTTCGAAGCATTTTCGACTAATAAATAATAAGCTAATAATAATGGTTTGTGTAATTAGTAGATTTAAAAAAAAAAATCTAACTATTCAGGAGATCGACACAACCGAAATTTTGAAAAAATTTTATGCAGTCCTTCATTTTATGACCCATGGATCCTAAAAATGACCTCAGTTCAAAAGTTTATATATCTATATGGGATATAGAAAACTTTGTCCCACGTTCTAGGCCGCATATTTTGACTAATCGAAACAAAATTCGGTTAAAAAATCGGCTAGGTCATGGAATCGCGTGAGTTCGTTGGCGATTGAAATCGGAGAGCTAATTTCAAAATCGCGGCCTGTCAAAGTTTTAAAAAAATAATATTTTTTTCATCGTTAATAGAAAATACCGATGTTACATATCAAATGATAGAGCACTTAAATCTCTACAATGTTTATTTGGAGAGTTTTTTCATCGCTGGCATATTTAAGTAAATGTACGTCAATATAAAGTAACAAAAAATAAAAAAAAATATCATCACCCGCTACACCTGTAATTATTTTGACAAATAAACACCTGTGAAATAACAATAAGACCGTGCTTACGTATGTATTATAGTATAATGGGTATTTCAGTTAAAATAACTGTCAATATGACACTTTGCTTATATTTGGCGACTGTCAGAATATTCCATTATTTGTTTATTAATAGTGGGTGTCAGTAGTAGACTAAGTATAAATAAAAATTACATAAATCAAAAATCTACTTTTCCGACCGGCTGCCATCGGGATTTTTTTTTTAATTCATAATTATTGGTGAAGATTTTGAAGGGGTGGTGGGTGTTTTCCTCCTCAATTTCTACGCCACTGGAAAAAGTACGGTTTTAAGATACCCATTTGAAGCGCCAATGTTTTCTACACAAAAAAAAAGTACTCTTGATCATAATAATAATAAGCCTTTCTTACCAACAGGTAACCCCCAATTAAAGGAAATTCACAAATATGAAAAAAACTAAATTAACTATTATTAAAAATATATACTCGTACATAAAAAATAAAAAACAAATGAGAACAGATAGAAAAAAAAAGATGCAAATGTTAACCATCCAACACAGAACCAACAATCGCGTAAAGGGGAGAACTATTGAGATCATCCTCCGTACAATATCGATTATAAACCGAAGTACGATAGACTTTGGTACGCAACATTAGTTCTTGCAGTAGTAAACGCAAATGTTATCGGATTTTAAAAAATTATTAAAAAACTTTCTAATAAATGCCGCGTTCTACAGCCTACATGAATTTACTGCCTCAGTATAGTTTTATTTTCAGTATATATTTTATTTATTTGTTGTATTGTATCATATGTCATAATATATTGTTGTATGTCTGTTCGTAACTTCGTTTTATATTTTATATTAGATTATTTGTATTTTGCTGTTGCTTATTGTTGTTGGACGTAGTTATGATATTTCTATGATTCGTCTGTTTTCGGCTATTTTATTAACTGATTTTAGATGTATGACATGTGTTGTTTTTATCTTTCTTTTTGTATTCACTTATTTTCTTGCCTTTGTTTGCAACCAAGATTCGTTATGTTTTGTAATTCAATTGAATTGACTTTCCAATGTACATTGTTTGTATCTGTGATGGCTAATAAAGATTATTATGCCGCGTTCCCATTCTGGGCACAAAGAAATTAATTAGTAACCGTTTTCGAGGAAAATCAACTTGTTGAAAAACATGGTCAATTTTTTAAATAAATTTAATATTTTCTGCTAATTAAACGTTAGAACAAGTAACAAAACCAAACGATAACTTCATATCTGCAAAATTAAAAAAAAAAACAATAACAAATCATACACAGCTAAATTAAATGTTAAGCACACTATCCAGCATGCACGCAGCAAAAAATGGTGTTTTCAAAACTAAACTAAATTTAGCCGTTTTCGACAATTTTTTGTGATTTTAGTTTTTTATTTTTACAGATATAAAAAAGTGAAAAGCACGTTCTCTCAGGAGAAAAATATAGCGTTTACAAATTTTCACTACGACATTTCGTTTTAAAAAAACCATCATCAACTTGTTTTTTAAAATATGGCCGTGGATTTTGTATTGTTAAATTTAGAGCCATTTTCAATTCAAAAAATCCCCATGGCAGCCAGTCGGAAAAGTAGATTTTTGATTTATGTATTTTTTATTTATACTTAGTCTACCACTGACACCCACTATTAATAAACAAATAATGGAATATTCTGACATTCGCCAAATATAACCAAAGTGTCATATTGACAGTTATTTTAACTGAAATACCCATTATACTATAATACATACGTAAGTACGGTCTTATTGTTATTTCACAGGGTTTATTTGTCAAAATAATTACAGGTATAGCGGGTGATGATATTTTTTTTTTATTTTTTGTTACTTTATATTGACGTACATTTACTTAAATATGCCAGCGATGAAAAAACTCTCCAAATAAATATTGTAGAGATTTAAGTGCTCTATCATTTGATATATAACATCGGTATTTTCTATTAACAACGAAAAAAATATGATTTTTTTAAAACTTTGACAGGTCGCCATTCTGAAACTAGCTCTCCGATTTCAATCGCCAACGAACTCACGCGATTCCATGACCTAGCCGATTTTTTAACCAAATTTTTATTGTATCTTTGTATTTAACAACATCTGGATCTACAGTTTACTTGTGAATTTGAGAGTGAGGGCAGGATTCCATTTCTAGATATTATGATTCATCGTCGAGACGCTGGTGATTTAGTTACGGAGTGGTACATGAAATCTGTATCATCGGGGCGATGTCTAAACTACTTTTCTAACCATGCAAACACACATAAGATAGGTATGGTTAAATCCATGTTAACGAGTCAAAAGGCTATGTCATTCCACCTTGATAGAAAACAATCTGACAATCTTAAAGGGTCTCCTAACAAATAATGGCTATCCTGTGAATTTGTTGAACAAGATCTTCAATGAACACCGGATCCGAGATAGAGCAGTACAGAATGACAATCAAAACATGTTACTATTGATCAGGTTACCACTGATATATATACCGGGTGTTTTCCATAGACTTAACAACATATTAAAGTCAGATTTAGTGTCCATTGCCCCGTATTACAAGAAAACGACACGATCCTTGTTCAGTAAACTTAAAGACAGACCAAAGAAGGAACATATGTGTGATGTTATATACCAAATACCTTGTACACAATGTTCAGGTAAATACATTGGTCAAACGAAAAATTATATCAAGGATCGTATCAATCAACACCGTTTAGACTGTCGCTACAAAAAAAGTTGTACCGCTCTTTCTGAACATCATAGTGATACGGGGCACTTATTTGATTTTGAAAACTATGTGATATTGGGCATTGAAAACAAAGAAAGATCGAGACTCTTCAAGGAAATGGTGTACATCAATAAGGAGCCTGATGCCATTAATAATCAGAGAGACATTAACGGTTTGAGTGTCATTTACACTAACTTAATTAAAACATAACAAAATGGTTGACCTACGCCTATGAGTTACTTTAGTTCTTTTTATGATATCTATTTTATCTACTTATTTTTTTATGATCTGTGTGGTGAGAGAATTCCCATCTCTCATTGACACTGTGAATATTAATTTTATTATATTTTGTTCTATTTAGCTGTTATAGGTTCGAAAACAATGTTAATATTTTTAGGGAATTTGACCAGATTTTCTATGGTAGGTATTAGACTCTGTGTCAATATAATCTAATTTTTTAAAATGTTATGTTAGTCTGTTTGGTCATCGTGATTTTGTTGAGTGTTTTTATTTATATAACTTTTACTTTATTGAGGTTTTGTGTTTTTTGTAGCCTGATGATGTGCACATATTGCACGAAACGTTGCAATAGAATTTAAAATTCAGAAATACTGAGTTTAGATTTTGTCCCAATACCCAAGAAAACTTGATAAATTGAAACAAAGTGGGATGATAGTTTGATAATATTCAATTAAATGCGTAACAAATTTTATTTGTTTGTAAATATGTATATTAATTTGATCTTGGTTAGTTAAGTTTGACTTAAATGTATATATGTACATAATTCATATTTTCACTATTTATATTTGTGTTTTTTTTTGTTTGAGTGTTTTTGGTCTAATTAGAATTTATAGCTAAAAATGAAGGATCTTTTGGTTTTGATTTCAAAAAAGTGTAGGTTATTGATTGGTACTAGCTTCAGCCGTTCTTGACATTAAATATTTTACCAATCCTCGGCGGTATTTGCCTTTTTACATTTTATAAATTAATTTGCACAGATTAAAATAAAATATTTATTTTATTAAACGAACACAACAAATATAATCGATAAATGCTTACTTTTAAAAATAACTTTGATGAAATGTTCAATAAGTTTCATGTCGTACTGTTACAGGCAGTCAATGAATTTTTGCCTTTTAAAACTAAAACAATACACTATACAAACACAAGAAAAATTTGGTTTAATAACGAATTAAGACAGCTTCGTGAAAAACTAAGATTTTTTATTGATTTTAATAAGCAAAATCCAAATTTGTCATTTGATAGTGAAATTAAAAAAATTAGGAACACTTATAAAATTAAAATTAAACAATCAAAAAAAGAATATTACGAGCGATTAATTTCTAACTCTGATGTCAAATCGAAAACAATTTGAAAGATTATTATTAAACCCATTGCTTCAAAATAGCAACACCAAAAAACCATTTCAAATAAAGCCATCTGATTTCAATGCATATTTTTTAAATATTGCATTTGATGGAAATATAAATGTTGGAAATTCGGATCATGTGGTCATGTGCGCGCGATTTCTTGGTTCTGCCAGTAACACCCTATATTTGTCACCTATTGATGAGCTGGAGGTTGTTAAGATCATAGAGAGTATGTCTCGGAGCGTCGCGAAGGATGTATTCGGCTTGAGCAATAGTCTCATCAAAAAAATTAATTATGAAATTTGTGTACCTTTAAAAATAATTATAAATAAATGTTTTAGTGATGGAAAATTTCCACAAAAACTAAAACTTACTAAAGTGTGTCCCTTATATAAAAAGGATGATCCTGGAGAGGTTAGCAATTATCGACCTATTTCTATAATACCAATCCTCTCTAAGCCAATAGAAATCGCTTTCAATAACAGGTTATACGAATTTTTAGAGAAATACCAACTTATCTCAGAATCACAGTATGGTTATCGAAGGCGAAGTTCTCCAAAACAAGCAATCCTAAGGTTGGTGCGGTCTATTGTTGATGCAATGGAGAGGGGTGAGACTCTTACATCAATATTCTGTGATCTTAGCAGAGCATTTGATTCTGTGACAGGTTTTAACTGCTGAACTCATAGCTCAAAACTGGCAAGGCGTGCCACTTTGAAATTTATAGCATAGATAGTCCTCTACATGTCCTTTGAACTCATATATGTTAGAATGACTTACACCCCGTCAGAGCCGTACTATATGATATTTTTTTCCAAAACATGTTTTAACTGCTGACCTCATATCTCAAAACTGGCAAGGCGTGCCACCTTGGAATTTACAGTATATATAGTCTATTACATGTACTTCTAACCCATATATGTCAGATTGACTTACACCCCGTCAGAGCCGTACTGATTGATGATTTTTTTATTCCGGGATAATATTTTAACTGCTGACCCCATATCTCAAAACTGGCAAGGCGTGCCACTTTGGAATTTATAGCATAGATAGTCCTCAACATACCCTTTGAACTCATATATGCCAGAATGACTTACACCTCATCAGAGCCGGACTATCTGATTTTTTATTCCGCGACAGGTTTTAACTGCTGAAGTTATAGCTCAAAACTGGCAAGGCGTGCCACTTTAAAATTTATAGCATAGATAGTCCTCAACATACCCTTTGAACTCATATATGTCAGAATGACTTACATCCCGTCAGAGCCGGACTATCTGATTTTTTTATTCCGCGACAGGTTTTAACTGCTGAACTCATAGCTCAAAACTGGCAAGGCGTGCCACTTTGAAATTTATAGCATAGATAGTCCCCAAAATGTCCTTTGAACTCATATTTGTCAGAATGACTTACACCCCGTCAGAGCCGTACTATATGATTTTTTTATTCCGTTGTAATGTTTTAACTGCTGACCTCATATCTCAAAACTGGCAAGGCGTGCCACCTTGGAATTTATAGCATAGAGAGTCCTCAACATACCCTTTGAACTCATATATGTCAGAATGACTTACACCCCGTCAGAGCCGGACTATCTGATTTTTTTATTCCGCGACAGGTTTTAACTGCTGAACTCATAGCTCAAAACTGGCAAGGCGTGCCGCTTTGAAATTTATAGCATAGATAGTCCCCAAAATGTCCTTTTAACTCATATATGTCAGAATGACTTACACCCCGTCAGAGCCGTACTATATGATTTTTTTATTCCGCGACAGGTTTTAACTGCTGAACTCATAGCTCAAAACTGGCAAGGCTTGCCACTTTGAAATTTATAGCACAGATAGTCCTCAACATACCCTTTGAACTCATATATGTCAGAATGACTTACACCCCGTCAGAGCCGGACTATCTGATTTTTTTATTCCGCGACAGGTTTTAACTGCTGAACTCATAGCTCAAAACTGGCAAGGCGTGCCACTTTGAAATTTATAGCATAGATAGTACTCAAAATGTCCTTTAAACTCATATATGTCAGGATGACTTACACCCCGTCAGAGCCGGACTATCTGATTTTTTTATTCCGCGACAGGTTTTAACTGCTGAACTCATAGCTCAAAACTGGCAAGGCTTGCCACTTTGAAATTTATAGCACAGATAGTCCTCAACATACCCTTTGAACTCATATATGTCAGAATGACTTACACCCCGTCAGAGCCGGACTATCTGATTTTTTTATTCCGCGACAGGTTTTAACTGCTGAACTCATAGCTCAAAACTGGCAAGGCGTGCCACTTTGAAATTTATAGCATAGATAGTACTCAAAATGTCCTTTAAACTCATATATGTCAGGATGACTTACACCCCGTCAGAGCCGGACTATCTGATTTTTTTATTACGCGACAGGTTTTAACTGCTGAACTCATAGCTCAAAACTGGCAAGGCGTGCCGCTTTGAAATTTATAGCATAGATAGTCCCCAAAATGTCCTTTTAACTCATATATGTCAGAATGACTTACACCCCGTCAGAGCCGTACTATATGATTTTTTTATTCCGGGGTAATGTTTTAACTGCTGACCTCATATCTCAAAACCGGCAAGGCGTGCCACCTTGGAATTTATAGCATAGAGAGTCCTCAACATACCCTTTGAACTCATATATGTCAGAATGACTTACACCCCGTCAGAGCCGGACTATCTGATTTTTTTATTCCGCGACAGGTTTTAACTGCTGAACTCATAGCTCAAAACTGGCAAGGCGTGCCACTTTGAAATTTATAGCACAGATAGTCCTCAACATACCCTTTGAACTCATATATGTCAGAATGACTTACACCCCGTCAGAGCCGGACTATCTGATTTTTTTATTCCGCGACAGGTTTTAACTGCTGAACTCATAGCTCAAAACTGGCAAGGCGTGCCGCTTTGAAATTTATAGCATAGATAGTCCTCAACATACCCTTTGAACTCATATATGTCAGAAAGACTTACACCCCGTCAGAGCCGGACTATCTGATTTTTTTATTCCGCGACAGGTTTTAACTGCTGAACTCATAGCTCAAAACTGGCAAGGCGTGCCGCTTTGAAATTTATAGCATAGATAGTCCCCAAAATGTCCTTTTAACTCATATATGTCAGAATGACTTACACCCCGTCAGAGCCGTACTATATGATTTTTTTATTCCGGGGTAATGTTTTAACTGCTGACCTCATATCTCAAAACCGGCAAGGCGTGCCACCTTGGAATTTATAGCATAGAGAGTCCTCAACATACCCTTTGAACTCATATATGTCAGAATGACTTACACCCCGTCAGAGCCGGACTATCTGATTTTTTTATTCCGCGACAGGTTTTAACTGCTGAACTCATAGCTCAAAACTGGCAAGGCGTGCCACTTTGAAATTTATAGCATAGATAGTACTCAAAATGTCCTTTAAACTCATATATGTCAGGATGACTTACACCCCGTCAGAGCCGGACTATCTGATTTTTTTATTCCGCGACAGGTTTTAACTGCTGAACTCATAGCTCAAAACTGGCAAGGCGTACCACTTTGAAATTTATAGCACAGATAGTCCTCAACATACCCTTTGAACTCATATATGTTAGAATGACTTACACCCCGTCAGAGCCGGACTATTTGATTTTTTTATTCCGCGACAGGTTTTAACTGCTGAACTCATAGCTCAAAACTGGCAAGGCGTGCCACTTTGAAATTTATAGCACAGATAGTCCTCAACATACCCTTTGAACTCATATATGTCAGAATGACTTACACCCCGTCAGAGCCGGACTATCTGATTTTTTTATTCCGCGACAGGTTTTAACTGCTGAACTCATAGCTCAAAACTGGCAAGGCGTGCCACTTTGAAATTTATAGCATAGATAGTCCTCAAAATGTCCTTTAAACTCATATATGTCAGGATGACTTACACCCCGTCAGAGCCGGACTATCTGATTTTTTTATTCCGCGACAGGTTTTAACTGCTGAACTCATAGCTCAAAACTGGCAAGGCGTGCCACTTTGAAATTTATAGCATAGAGAGTCCTCAATATACCCTTTGAACTCATATATGTCAGAATGACTTACACCCCGTCAGAGCCGGACTATCTGATTTTTTTATTCCGCGACAAGTTTTAACTGCTGAACTCATAGCTCAAAACTGGCAAGGCGTGCCACTTTGAAATTTATAGCATAGATAGTCCTCAACATACCCTTTGAACTCATATATGTCAGAATGACTTACACCCCGTCAGAGCCGGACTATCTGATTTTTTTATTCCGCGACAGGTTTTAACTGCTGCACTCATAGCTCAAAACTGGCAAGGCGTGCCACTTTGAAATTTATAGCATAGAGAGTCCTCAACATACCCTTTGAACTCATATATGTCAGAATGACTTACACCCCGTCAGAGCCGGACTATCTGATTTTTTTATTCCGCGACAGGTTTTAACTGCTGAACTCATAGCTCAAAACTGGCAAGGCGTGCCACTTTGAAATTTATAGCATAGAGAGTCCTCAACATACCCTTTGAACTCATATATGTCAGAATGACTTACACCCCGTCAGAGCCGTACTATATGATTTTTTTATGTCGAGAGAGGTTTTAACTGTTGACTTGATAGCTCAAAACTGGCAAGAGATAGACGTAGCTAGTCATTTGCATGCCCTTCCAACTCATATTTCAAAAATATTCTAATTAGTATCTACGAATGTCATTAACGTGGATAATTCTTGACCAAGTGTCATATTTATTTGCTTTCTACAACCATCATGGCCAACTAAAATCAATTAAATTTAAAGTCCTATGTCCTATCACAGTTATAGTAATAGAAAAATGTAAAATTATTGGCAATATTATGAAAACTATAAATTTTGGAATAGACATCTTTACATAAACTTGCCGATATTTTTAATTCAACAAAGTATATAAATTGGGAGTTAAAAATTTTGAATTTTAACACTTTTTTCAATATGATTTTAATCCCTTTTTTTTCAAATGTGTACAGTAGTAGAGTAGGTAAGTAAAATGTATCTGTGTATTTTTTACATAAATACATAATCGGCGTTACGCATCTGAAAATTTTCATTCTGTGCCCGAAGTCTGAGTTCATTATGGGTACTGCCAAATAATAGATACGTACTGGTGGTGTGAAAACAGCAGTTAAAATTCTAGCAGTTATTTCCGAACATTGCCGAATGGAGTATACCGGGGTGATTGATGATTTACATCAAATTGATGCAATACAAATGCAAACTACATGTAGTATCATTAATATAATATATTTGCCAATAATTAAATATTTCGACAGACATATTTGAGGTTAGAATATCAATTAATTCAAATGTTGTGTTCAGAGTGGTTATACACTTTGTTTAAATTTTTTATCCAATACTTTTTTTTTACGCCAATTACATTTTCCTCTCGATAAATGGTTGACACTGATAATAGTCACCCTGTTTTTTTTTTTTCAGATATTTAAATCACATTCTTCGTCATGTTCGATTTTAAGGCACTCAGAGTGTAAAACTTTTCTAGATAAAGACAACATCCATCTTTATTTTCGGCAAATAAATTAAATAAAATGACAACGACGTTTCGTTACTAATTAGTAACTTCTTCAGGTTGAACACATTTTTCTGAAATTACATACACATACAAATTATTTAAGATAATTGTTTATATAATATAATATACATATCTATATTTCATTTTTAGCTCTCCATATCATATAATATGTAATATATGTATATATGGAGACTATTAGTTTCATGAAAAAAAAATTTTTTTTAATTGCACCGGAAATACTTGTTTTTGGTCATTTTATACATAAATAAGTAGTTTTAAAAAAATGTCTGTCTGTCTGTCTGTCTGTCTGTATCCACGAAAACGCAAAAACCGCTTAACAGATTTTAACCAAATTTGGTACAAAAATACTATTGGACATGGCAAGGAGCTGATTAGATTTTGAGAAACATTGAGCGTAGGTAAAGGGTTTAAAAGAGGGTTCAAAAATTAAAAAAATTCATAGTTCTTAAACTTATCCGAAATACTGCATAATTTTTTATGCATTTAATTGAATATAACCTAAAATATTGAACATAAAATATTAGACCACATTGGCGTTCGAAAATAGTGTAAAATGGGGTAAAAAAGATTTAAAAAAACGTATTTCTTAAAAATAGCAGAAAAATTAACTAGTTATTTATAGTTTTGATAGAATATAACCTATAAAATGTGTCATGAATAACTTACTTTCATAGGCGTTCGTAAATAGTGGTAAAGGGGTCAAAACATAAAAAATATATATTTCCTAAACTTATTCGAAATATGGAATAATTTTTCATAGTTTTGATACAATATAAGCTAAAAAATATTCCATAAAAGAATTGGTTCACACAGGCGTTCTAAAATAGTTTAAAAAAGGGTCAAATACGAAAACAAAAGGTTTCTCAAATATACCAGAAAAATTGACTAATTATATATAGCTTTGATATAAGATAACCTAAAAAATGCAGCATAAAATTTTTATTTACATAGGCGTTCGTAAATAGTAGAAAAAGGGGTAAAATAAAAAAAAATTAAAATGTAAAAATTTGTATATTTAACTAGATGAATTGGTGTTAAAAATACACGACAAAAATTAATGTACCATAGGCGTCCGTGAACATTCTATAAAAGGGTCAGAAAAAATTTGTATCCGTGATAACTCAAAAACCACTTAACGGATTTTAACCACATTTGGTACGAAAATACTACAGGATATTTATATGTGGTGATTAACATTGAGCGTAGGCAAGGGGTTTAAAAGAGGGTTCAAAAATTTAAAAAATCATAGTTCTTAAACTTATCCGAAATATTGAATAATTTTTTATAGTTGTGATAGAATATAACCTAAAAAATGTTACATAAAAGAATTAGTTCACATAGGCTTTCGAAAATAGTCTTAAAAAAGGGTCAAAAACGAAAAAAAAATGTTTCTCAAATATACCAGAAAAATTGGCTAATTATATATAGTTTTGATATAAGATAACCTAAAAAATGCAGCATAAAATTTTTATTTACATAGGCGTTCGTAAATAGTAGAAAAAGGAGTAAAATAAAAAAAATTAAAATGTAAAAAATTTTATATTTAACTAGATGAATTGGTGTTAAAAAGACACGACAAAAATTAATTTTCCATAGGCGTCCGTGAAAATTCTATAAAAGGGCCAGAAAAAATGTGTATCCGTGATAACTCAAAAACCACTTAACGGATAACCTACAACATGCAGCATAACAATTTTGTTTACATAGGCGTTCGTAAATAGTAGAAAAGGTGGCAAAATAAATTTTATAATAAAACTAAAAAAAAAAAAATTAATTTGCGTTCAAGAACTTGGCCTAGATCTGAAATATAAAATATCTGCGTATAAATAGTGCATCCAAAGAGAAGAAAAAGGCACAAAACCCGATACTTAAAAAAAAAATAGCTGATGTCTAAAACAAAACAAAAATTCATTAAATTTAGATAAATGACAAAAAGGTCATAAAATTATTACTTTTACACTTAAATATGGAGAGCTATTCGTGCCTCAAGGGCAACAGTTTATTTTTTGTGTTATTACCCAACACAAATTCCATCACGTCAATATCAAAAATAACAAACAATTTTCTTTATAATTACAAATAGAACATTTAAAACATTCAAATATAATAAAACTCATTTTTATTTAATGATATTTTATTTTCATACACGCACCAGGATAGAATATTAATTATTATTTATTAATTAAATTAATCACAGTAGTCCCTAAGGTTTGTTGAGTGTTTTTTTCAATTCATTTTATGATAGTCCCTACCATTATAAATATGCCAATTAGTGAGAGGTAAGCGGATTATACAAATAAGGACATAGATAGGCAGAACATTTCAGCAAATCTATTTAGTAAACAGACAATAACAATGCCAATACCTAGAACCTATCATCTACCTGTTCTTAATATGGGCCGCTAATCTGTTTGTACCTGTTTTATGACTGAAAATATTTTGCATATAAACCTCAGCGGAAGGAAAAGGTTTTCACTCTACGTATTGAAGGCTTACTTGGTGTTTATATTTTATAAAGTTTTGCTTTTTGTACAACCAGTTAGTATATTCACTTTAAAAGTCAAGATGTGTACATTAAATAAATCGAAAGACAACAATGATTGGGAATGTGAGTTGGACGCCGAAATATTTGGTCTCGACGTCTGTTGTAAAAATTGGCATAATATGGGACACACGGATACAGACATAGAATGTGTTATGTACAATTTGTGCAATTCATTCGATGAGTCTGAAATTGTGACTGATGAGAAGATGTCATCAAACGGAAAACGACGAAGGGGTACAATGGAGGAGGCTGAAGATAGTAAACCAAGAAAGAAGACGAATAATTCTAGTGAGGGTGATAATGTGCAAAAAAAGTGTGATATAATGTGTGAAATTGATAATTTAACACGTGCATTTGAATTGTTGAAGATTTCACATTAGCTGAATCTTGTGAGAGTTCAACTAGTAGGTATCATATTTTTGGATTTTTTTTTTGTACAGACATTTTTATTTATATTTTTGTTATGTGTGTTATAATTAAGTTGTTTACATTTTTTGTATTAACGTGTTCTATGTAGTATGTACTTTTAGAAAAATTAAATTATATTGTATTCTATGAATATTCTATTTATTTTAGTCACCTAGCTTAATTTTTTTTTGCACCAAAGAAATGTTTATATATATATAAATAAATCCGCATATCTATTTTGATTCCTTTCACATTGGAACCTTTCTACATCCCCTAGAAGGAGTGGGTTTAGAAGAAAACTATCCGCGTATATTGGATAACCCGCCGATATGTGGCGCAACTGACTACTTTTGATGTCTAAATTGTAAAAATTGAAATATACATTTTTTCACATATAGCATCTTTTTGTATCTTTACAAAATAAGGTTTTCTTGATTCCAGGCTGTATATTTCCTTTCATAATCCGCACAATTTTGTGTCCAATTTTCAATATATTTTTCATTTTACAAACAATTTTGAGTCTGGCGTTGTTGCCAAGTGATACACATTTCTGTTAAGATTAAATATTCATACATGATACGTTTTTAACTCTATTTACAGTATATTTGTATTTTTTGGTAAAAATGATTATATCTTTAAAAATTAAGCATTAAATTTGCAAATGTACAGTGTGGTCAATTTATCTTGATATCATTTTGATTATTTGATGTATTTTTTTTATTTTCAAAGATAGAATGCAGAACGAAAAATGTATTGTAGGGTATCTTGCTAAGTTTTTTGCTAGTAGAAAACCAAAAGACTGTCATTTTGGAACAGATACGAGCACAAGTTCGTTTTTTTAACACGCAGATTATTGAATGCTCGTTAAAGACTGGGGTTTATTCTGATTTTATTAATATATGACACTTTATGTATTGTATCAGTAGTTTTCGATTAATTAGCAAAAAATGACCGAAATTTTAGCACTCAGGCCTGGAATGATAAACGTCAGTTTGAGACACATTTTGTTCTAATAATTGTACGTCAGGTTATATGAAATCAAAATAGTATGCCGTATAAAACGGCATGATTACTAGGGTGGGCCGAAAATATGGATTTTTAAATTTATTTTCGGAATTGTGAAAAAAAATTGTATTTTGTTATTACAAAGAAAAAGTTAATAAAACGTTTTTTGATTGAAGTGCATCTTCTGTCCCCTGTCAATAATTTCATATTTTATAACTGGTAAATTTTCACAGTGGGCTGTAAGCTTTCCCAGCGAACTGAAATCGCCTTAGGACCCGTTGTTTGTTCATCATTATGGTGAAAAATATGTCTTAAAGGTAGCTCATTGCCATGACGCTGACAGACGACTCGTTTAAAAGGATGTCCTAACTTTGATTCAAGTTGAGCTATGACTCCATTTTTTGATCCGGTGTTGACTACTGTGCCATCACAAGCCACAACTAGTAAGTCATATACCCTTTCCTGTATGAATTCAACTATACTTCGACAGATATCTTTTGCTGATCCAGAAGAAGGTATTGTATGACCCAGAAACACAGAACCTGGCTCTTGCACCAAAGAAACATGTTCTTCCACTAACGTTCTTCTGTGAAGCCTGCCATCTATTTTTTTCAAAAGACAGTGTTTCATGTTTTCGCCCGTCAAAGTAAATTGAATTTATTGCTTGCCTGGATTTTGAAAACTGTATGCAAAATTTTATTTCTTAAACTCTCTCTAGCTCTTTATAATTTATTTGTATCTATTACTTGCACTAAACATTTTTTTTATTACAAAGGCAACATCTTGTAAAATAGGCGATGCAACTGCTGCACCAGATCTGTCTAACAAACCATATCTGTCAAACATTTAAGCGGGAGTAGGTAGTTTAGTTCTATTTTTAGAATTGCTCTATAAGTTTGTAAAAGATATTTCCCAAGCTGCATTGAAGTTAAACCAATAGAAGAAATATTTTGTCGTTTTCCGTGACTATAAACTCGTAAACGATTCTTTCCTCCTTGCATTTTTTCAAATCTTCTAGCGTTTGTTAATTGTTTGGCTTGGTTTTTTGGATCAATACCCCCTATAAATATGTTTTTTGAACTTCTCTGCTCTTGGAGAAAGTAACGTTCTTTTAACGGCACCTGTAAGGACAACCCTACGATGGACAAATAACATTTTAAAGTAAAATAACAAAAAGCGTACGTCGTTACAAAAGCTTTAAATATCTATCGTGTTGTGTTTTGATCACTTGCAAAACACGTTTACGGGTTACTGTAGGAATTGCCGCTTTCTCCCACAAACTTAGAAGCTTGTCAGCTAGTGTATTAGAAATTTGGGAAACTATTGCCTCTTTGCCACAGTGCGGTGGTTATAGACTAAACCTTATCCATAAAAAGCACTTTAACAAATCTTCTTGGGTAGGAAGAGTATTATCTTTTAAATCTGAAGGTGGTCCCACTAACGGACACTCGGTGCTTCGTCTTGGGTAACAAGTTTTTGAGAAACTCATAAATCTATATTAAACTTCAAAGAAAAACATCTCATCTAACAACTGAAAACTGAATAGAAATACAATAATCACTTGCTTATGAGCAGCCGTCGATACCACGATCCGCTGCTATTAATCGTATTCAGGCTAGCTGTTTATAACACATATTATGAAGTTTTTAAATTTCTATAAAAGTAGTGATGAGTTTTTTTTCAAATACTAAAGTATATCATCAGGAAAAATAAACCAAAAATAACATTACAAGCTTATCTTTAAGGGCTGGTAGGGGAGAGAAGACAGATTACAATAAAAAAAACCGTTAATAAAAATATTTTTTGGAACAACAAAAGGCACCTTTTGTGCCCTGTTTTAAAACCAAATTCCAAAATTAAAAAAAAAATGGTTTTTCGGCACAAGGTGATTTCCAAGGCCTGGTAGGGCACAGATTAGATTAAAAAACTGTTAATACAAATATTTTTTGTAACAACAACACCCTAATGTATACTATATTAACAGTTACAGATGGCGCATTATTTTGAATCCAAATATCTTACATGGAATCAAAATAGTGGAGCACATGAAACAAAATATATATTAGAATCAAAATAGTGTGCCGTATCAAACGACATGTATATTATTTCAATATACATTTCGTTTTGTATGACGCATTATTTTGATTCCAAGTATCTTACATGGAATCGAAATAGTGCAGCACATGAAACAAAAGTATATTGGAATCAAAATAGTGTGCTGTATCAAAAGACATGTATACTCTCTCAATATACATTTAGTTTTATATGACGCATTATTTTGATTCCAACTATCTTACATGGAAACAAAATAGTGCCTCCCATGAAACGAAATGTATATTGGAATCAAAATGTGTGCCGTATCAAACGACATGTATACTCTCTCAATATACATTTAGTTTTATATGACGCATTATTTTGATTCCAACTATCTTACATGGAAACAAAATAGTGCCTCACATGAAACGAAATGTATATTGGAATCAAAATAGTGTGCCGTATCAAACGACATGTATACTCTCTCAATATACATTTAGTTTTATATGACGCATTATTTTGATTCCAACTATCTTACATGGAAACAAAATAGTGCCTCACATGAAACGAAATGTATATTGGAATCAAAATAATGTGCCGTATCAAACGACATGTATACTCTCTCAATATACATTTAGTTTTATATGACGCATTATTTTGATTCCAACTATCTTACATGGAAACAAAATAGTGCCTCACATGAAACGAAATGTATATTGGAATCAAAATAGTGTGCCGTATCAAACGACATGTATACTCTCTCAATATACATTTAGTTTTATATGACGCATTATTTTGATTCCAACTATCTTACATGGAAACAAAATAGTGCCTCACATGAAACGAAATGTATATTGGAATCAAAATAATGTGCCGTATCAAACGACATGTATACTCTCTCAATATACATTTAGTTTTATATGACGCATTATTTTGATTCCAACTATCTTACATGGAAACAAAATAGTGCCTCACATGAAACGAAATGTATATTGGAATCAAAATAATGTGCCGTATCAAACGACATGTATACTCTCTCAATATACATTTAGTTTTATATGACGCATTATTTTGATTCCAACTATCTTACATGGAAACAAAATAGTGCCTCACATGAAAGGAAATGCATATTGAAATCAAAATAGTGTGCCGTATCAAACGACATGTCTACTCTCTCAATATACATTTAGTTTTATATGACGCACTATTTTGATTCCAACTACCTTACATGGAAACAAAATAGTGCCTCCCATGAAACGAAATGTATATTGGAATCAAAATAGGGGGCCGTATCAAACGACATGTATACTCTCTCAATATACATTTAGTTTTATATGACGCATTATTTTGATTCCAACTATCTTACATGGAAACAAAATAGTGCCTCACATGAAACGAAATGTATATTGGAATCAAAATAGTGTGCCGTATCAAACGACATGTATACTCTCTCAATATACATTTAGTTTTATATGACGCATTATTTTGATTCCAACTATCTTACATGGAAACAAAATAGTGTCTCACATGAAACGAAATGTATATTGGAATCAAAATAATGTGCCGTATCAAACGACATGTATACTCTCTCAATATACATTTAGTTTTATATGACGCATTATTTTGATTCCAACTATCTTACATGGAAACAAAATAGTGCCTCACATGAAAGGAAATGCATATTGAAATCAAAATAGTGTGCCGTATCAAACGACATGTATACTCTCTCAATATACATTTAGTTTTATATGACGCACTATTTTGATTCCAACTACCTTACATGGAAACAAAATAGTGCCGCACATGAAACGAAATATATATTGGAATCAAAATAGTGTGCCGTATCAAACGACATGTATACTCTCTCAATATACATTGCGTTTTATATGACGCATTATTTTGATTCCAAATAACTTACATGGAACCAAAATAGGGCCTCATATAAAACGAAAAATAATCTGTCAATATACATTTCATTTTACATGACGTACTATTTTGATTTCATTTATGCAAAATATGCATTTTGATTTTTATACGCATTATTTTGATTCCACGTATTCAACTAAAGAAATTGCTAAATTAGGTATTGGGTAATATTTTAAAGGGTTATTTTTCAGCAAAAATAAGCAAAGCTAGAGCCCTTTAAGTTTAGGGAAAAAGTTGTTTTTATTTAATAACTCGACTATGGAAGAATTTGGAAGAATAAAATGTAGCAGTTAACTGCTAATAAAATGTGAGTTGCTGGTAGTTTTCATAATACTTATTCGAACTACTATAGCGTCTCCTAAAATTGACATGTAACTAATTAAAATTCCTAAAAGAACTCATCTCAATTATTATAAGTCATAGCGCTTTATATAATTTAATATTGTCTACAATAGTAAACGAAATCAAGCAAACATCTACATAATATGCTATTTATGTCTAAAAAAGTAGGGAAATAAGGAACACCTTTAAGGTTTTTGATTTACTTTAGTCAATATATCATCCCCGGGGTGGTATTGGAGCGTGCATATCGGTGATAGGGATGAAAATTCAACATATATAATTTTTATAATGTTTTAATTATAATCTGAAAACTAAGCGTTTTTTGCGACAAAAGTTGACTGAGATATCATCGCCAAAAATGTGCCAGTTTTTGTAGCTCGTTTACTTTATCATAATTGTTATTTATACATTTGACAAGACCATAGGTTTTTACTCAAGTTAACTTGTTAATAATAAATAGATAATAGAGAAAGAGATGTTTGTGGCGACACCTAGCGTGAACAGGCAATATGCCGGGTGAAACACAGTTCACTACGATGGCCGGACAAGAAGTAACAACTCCATTATATCCTATTGCCAACACTAGATGCGCACAAATCCCCTAGCAGGGAGGCTTTATTTAAGAATTGCTTGTTACATAAAGCAACAAGACTTTAAGTTATTTTGGAAATTTATTTCACACTACCATGCTTCCACCAGACGGCCGTTTCGTCGATCCACGACTCATCAGTGGTGATCGGCAGGCAGTGTGACCTAAATTTCCAACATTTACAAAGAGCTTATACTAGCACGAGAATTGATAGCGTGAACAGGCAATATGCCGGGTGAAACACAGTTCACTACGATGGCCGGACAAGAAGTAACAACTCCATTATATCCTATTGCCAACACTAGATGCGCCCGAATCCCCTAGCAGGGAGGCTTTATTTAAGAAAAGCCACAAACATCTCTTTCTCAATCAATTCTCGTGCTAGTATAAGCTCTTTGTAAATGTTGGAAATTTAGGTCACACTGCCTGCCGATCACCACTGATGAGTCGTGGATCGACGAAAAGGCCGTCTGGTGGAAGCATGGTAGTGTGAAATAAATTTCCAACATAACTTAAAGTCTTGTTGCTTTATGGAACAAGCAATTCTTAAATAGATAATATTTTCGCATAAGTAAATTGTGATAGTTTTTTTAACGATTAATTATAATTAATGAGTAGAGCCTTTGGTGTAGGTAGACTAATTTGAACAAAACGTTTTATAAACCTTCACCACTTCTTTAAAACTCTACGAATTAACTATTATAGTAAAATAATCGAGGTCTTTCGTTTCACAAAATTATAATTTTAGTAGGTATTTATATTTTTGGAGGATTTTAAGTACGGAATTAAATATTTTCGTACATTTGGTTCTAGCTCTTTAATCACATTCTCAATAATATCTCATCCTCTAATATAACAAAATTTAAATATTTCTAATAAAAAAAGACATATCTCTGTACATAATATTAAAGATATAGTATAATTAATTCATTTAAAAAGCAATAGGGTTTTACAGAACTGTGAAAATATTTATGTATTGTTATCAGATTAACTTGAAATACTTTGAGTGAAACTTAATTATCTAGTAAAAAGTAGATAATAATTAAAACTATTCCATAGTGAACACCAGAAAATAAAAAAAAAAAAGACTAAACTTGTTGAAGACACCATGTGAACGAATATTATAAATTTATTTTATTTAGTTTTAATTAATTATCAATACATATACCTATGTCTGCTCAGATGAAAGATACGAGCCAAAAACAACCAAAAAATAGTATTTTCCTAGTTTTTAAATTGTTTTAGAATATTTTTTGCATCAAAAAATATGGAAAATTAGTTTCTCTACAAAAAGTTTCCTATTAGCTATACCTGAATTTTTCTTACTTTTCGAATTATAATAATTATTGTATTTCAACCCTATCTCTAGTATGCAGATTTATTATAGGAACTGAGAATTGATAAAAAAATTTATTTCTTATAATTTTAAAGGAATCAAAATAACGCGTAATATTGTAAGTTATATACAACAACAGTGTTGTCATGTTTTGTAACTGTGGTTGAAATAAAGGATTCAATACAGTGCTCCTTATAAACAAAAAAATATACTCTACTGTATATTAACAGCGCCAAAAGAAAAAAATTGCGGAATTTCCGTGAACTAAAATTTATTATACTTCTTTCATAAATAGCATCAAACTGATTCCCCTATTCGCTTAACGTGACCAACTAAGAGAATGCCATTAAATACGATAAAAAATAGACTATGAAAAAAAATGAAAGCCCTAAGATCTGTGTCTGTAACTCCAATACTATGTGAGATATAAGGCAAAACTATTTTGCTTCCGATATTCGGACGTAAATTAGTCAAGGAAACAGTTTGATATGTGACGAGCTATAAGAGGGACGCAAAATAGTGTGCGGGATGTATATATATATGGGATATAGAAACTTTGCGTCACGTTCTAGGCCGCATTTTTTGACCAATCGAAACAAAATTTGGTTAAAAAATCGGCTAGGTCATGGAATCGCGTGAGTTCGTTGGCGATTGAAATCGGAGAGCTAGTTTCAGAATGGCGACCTGTCAAAGTTTTAAAAAAATCATATTTTTTTCGTTGTTAATAGAAAATACCGATGTTATATATCAAATGATAGAGCACTTAAATCTCTACAATATTTATTTGGAGAGTTTTTTCATCGCTGGCATATTTAAGTAAATATAAGTCAATATAAAGTAACAAAAAATAAAAAAAATATCATCACCCGCTATACCTGTAATTATTTTGACAAATAAACACCTGTGAAATAACAATAAGACCATACTTACGTATGTATTATAGTATAATGGGTATTTCAGTTAAAATAACTGTCAATATGACACTTTGGTTATATTTGGCGAATGTCAGAATATTCCATTATTTGTTTATTAATAGTGGGTGTCAGTGGTAGACTAAGTATAAATAAAAAATACATAAATCAAAAATCTACTTTTCCGACTGGCTGCCATGGGGATTTTTTGAATTGAAAATGGCTCTAAATTTAACAATACAAAATCCACGGCCATATTTTAAAAAACAAGTTGATGATGGTTTTTTTAAAACGAAATGTCGTAGTGAAAATTTGTAAACGCTATATTTTTCTCCTGAGAGAACGTGCTTTTCACTTTTTTATATCTGTAAAAATAAAAAACTAAAATCACAAAAAATTGTCGAAAACGGCTAAATTTAGTTTAGTTTTGAAAACACCATTTTTTGCTGCGTGCATGCTGGATAGTGTGCTTAACATTTAATTGAGCTGTGTATGATTTGTTATTGTTTTTTTTTTTTAATTTTGCAGATATGAAGTTATCGTTTGGTTTTGTTACTTGTTCTAACGTTTAATTAGCAGAAAATATTAAATTTATTTAAAAAATTGACCATGTTTTTCAACAAGTTGATTTTCCTCGAAAACGGTTACTAATTAATTTCTTTGTGCCCAGAATGGGAACGCGGCATAATAATCTTTATTAGCCATCACAGATACAAACAATGTACATTGAAAAGTCAATTCAATTGAATTACAAAACATAACGAATCTTGGTTGCAAACAAAGGCAAGAAAATAAGTGAATACAAAAAGAAAGATAAAAACAACACATGTCATGCATCTAAAATCAGTTAATAAAATAGCCGAAAACAGACGAATCATAGAAATATCATAACTACGTCCAACAACAATAAGCAACAGCAAAATACAAATAATCTAATATAAAATATAAAACGAAGTTACGAACAGACATACAACAATATATTATGACTTATGATACAATACAACAAATAAATAAAATATATACTGAAAATAAAACTATACTGAGGCAGTAAATTCATGTAGGCTGTAGAACGCGGCATTTATTAGAAAGTTTTTTAATAATTTTTTAAAATCCGATAACATTTGCGTTTACTACTGCAAGAACTAATGTTGCGTACCAAAGTCTATCGTACTTCGGTTTATAATCGATATTGTACGGAGCATGATCTCAATAGTTCTCCCCTTTACGCGATTGTTGGTTCTGTGTTGGATGGTTAACATTTGCATCTTTTTTTTTTCTATCTGTTCTCATTTGTTTTTTATTTTTTATGTACGAGTATATATTTTTAATAATAGTTAATTTAGTTTTTTTCATATTTGTGAATTTCCTTTAATTGGGGGTTACCTGTTGGTAATAAAGGCTTATTATTATTATGATCAAGAGTACTTTTTTTGTGTAGAAAACATTGGCGCTTCAAATGGGTATCTTAAAACCGTACTTTTTCCAGTGGCGTAGAACTTGAGGAGGAAAACACCCACCACCCCTTCAAAATCTTCACCAATAATTATGAATTAAAAAAAAAATCCCGATGGCAGCCAGTCGGAAAAGTAGATTTTTGATTTATGTAGTTTTTATTTATACTTAGTCTACTACTGACACCCACTATTAATAAACAAATAATGGAATATTCTGAAAGTCGCCAAATATAAGCAAAGTGTCATATTGACAGTTATTTTAACTGAAATACCCATTATACTATAATACATACGTAAGCACGGTCTTATTGTTATTTCACAGGTGTTTATTTGTCAAAATAATTACAGGTGTAGCGGGTGATGATATTTTTTTTTATTTTTTGTTACTTTATATTGACGTACATTTACTTAAATATGCCAGCGATGAAAAAACTCTCCAAATAAACATTGTAGAGATTTAAGTGCTCTATCATTTGATATGTAACATCGGTATTTTCTATTAACGATGAAAAAAATATTATTTTTTTAAAACTTTGACAGGCCGCGATTTTGAAATTAGCTCTCCGATTTCAATCGCCAACGAACTCAGGCGATTCCATGACCTAGCCGATTTTTTAACCGAATTTTGTTCCGATTAGTCAAAATATGCGGCCTAGAACGTGGGACAAAGTTTTCTATATCCCATATAGATATATAAACTTTTGAACTGAGGTCATTTTTAGGATCCATGGGTCATAAAATGAAGGACTGCATAAAATTTTTTCAAAATTTCGGTTGTGTCGATCTCCTGAATAGTTAGATTTTTTTTAAAAATCTACTAATTACACAAACCATTATTATTAGCTTATTATTTATTAGTCGAAAATGCTTCGAAAGCCGTTTTCTGTACGATAAACAGTTTTTTTTCACTCTGAATCTCGAAAATGGTGCATTTTAAAAGTAAGTTAATAGGAAGACCCTGTATTTAAGCAATTTCCTTCTTTAGTTTGTATTTTTTGTGCATTTTTCTAGAACTATTTGCTCCTGAAAGCATATAATGTTTCTTAGGATTCTAGAAACAGGAATTTCCTAATCAGTTAACTAAGGAGAACTTTTTAATCGCATGTGCTAGAAGTTTCAAAATAAATTATTTAGAATTCCTAACAATACATGCAATTAAATTTAGGATATTTTGTTATTAGGAAACGTCTTAGACAAGTAGGGTTTTTATTGTATCTTTGTATTTAACAACATTATTTTTATTATATTTATGGGTTAAAAAGGTACAGTGTTTAAGGAAAAATTTGATATGACTATTAAAGGGTAAGGTCGGGTGAGCATCCTTTGGACAATGGCGTAGGTACTAAAAGAAATTTATCTGGATGGGGGGCTTAACAAAATGAAAAATCATTTAATTTATATTGTTTTTTGTTATTGTAATTTTATTAAACATGTCCTATGATAATAATTTCTACTTATCATCATACAATTATTGTTTTGAATTATCTGTTATCATTGACAACAAAACTAAAATGTCGCAAATAAATGGATTTATCGAAGATTGAATGAACGATAACTAATAAATTCGATATGGATAGTATAATATTTCAATGTCGACCAACATGTTCTTGGAAATTAAATTGTTCTAAATTTTAAATGTTTGAAAACAGTATTGCCAATTTATTACGGCAAATCACCTTTATGAAGTGTAGTTTGTGGCATAACCGGCGGATTACTGGCTTTAAATATACACGGAATTTTGTTTAAATTAGGAGATTCCTTGTTTAACCAGACTGACTCGTGGGTTGACATATTATAGTGACAATATCGAAAAAGTAGTCCATTCTTTAGTTAAGTTGTAATTTTAGTGTTGGAATGAAAGTCAAATCTCCATAAAATAAGTTTAATAGAATTTACCAGCCATACATGTTTCGGGACTAGACCAGTCCCATCATCAGTGGCAAGTCAACCATCAAAAAAAACTTTTCACTAAGACATACAATAGGTTGGTCCAAAAATTCCATCGAAGTCACTTTATGGATTTTTTTTTCATTTTATTTAATTAAATTTCATATTTATGACACATCAGGGCCTAATTAAAATACTTTCGATGGTATTTTGGACAAGTAATTTCCAAAGCTTGAATAACACATCGAAACTCAATTGCAAATTACCCACAAACTTTTTAACTAGAATACATTTGTTTTGTAAATAAAAGAGTTCATCCTCCACCCCGTTGTGACGCCTCTGAAAAAAAAAATGGAGTTTGGGATAGTTGTAAATTACGTACCTTCAGTAATCCGGATTTTACCTTTTTTAAGTACTTTTCGAATTAAAATTTGACCCGAATACCTGCATTTAGTTTTACCTATTTATCTTCTTTCAGGTTATTTCATGTTGTATTTTCCTGATTGGCTGAATAAACAGGCAGGTAGACTCTAGGAACATAATAAATTCCTGGACACAATTCCAAAATATGTTAGTACAGTTTGTTAATTTCGTGAGAAAGCTTGTCTTGTAATATCATATTTGTTAAATTACAACAAACTATTAATCATGTGTGACATATCATTGCCCGGTTCGTCAAGCGAGAGTGCTGTTAGTGTTTTATCATTGTCCGATTGGTCAATACAGAGTGATGATAGTGTTGAACCTCTTGCATCATTGCTCGGTTCGTTAAGAGTGAGTGCTGGTAGAGCTGTACATCCTCCATCATTGCACGGTTCGTCAAGTAAGAGTGCTATTAGAGTTGTACCTATTGCATCATTGCTCGCTTCGCCAAGCGAGAGTGTTGATGGTGTTATACCTCTTGTATCATTCTTCGATTGGTCAAGCGTGAGGGCTGATAGTGTTGTACCTCGCGCATCATTCCATGGTTCGTCAAGCGAGAGTGCTGCTGATAGTGTTGTACCTCGCGCATCATTCCATGGTTCGTCAAGCGAGAGTGCTGCTGATAGTGTTGAACCTCTTGCATCATTGCTCGGTTCGTTAAAGGTGAGTGCTGGTAGTGCTGTACATCCGCCATCATTGCACGGTTCGTCAAGAAAGAGTGCTATTAGAGTTGTACCTATTGCATCATTGCTCGCTTCGCCAAGCGAGAGTGTTGATGGTGTTATACCTCTTGTATCATTCTTCGATTGGTCAAGCGTGAGGGCTGATAGTGTTGTACCTCCCGCATCATTGCATGGTTCGACAAGCGAGAGTGCTGCTGATAGTGTTGAACCTCTTGCATCATTGCTCGGTTCGTTAAGGGTGAGTGCTGGAAGTGCTGTACATCCTCCATCATTGCACGGTTCGTCAAGCGAGAGTGCCGCTGATAGTGTTGAACCTCTTGCATCATTGCTCGGTTCGTTAAGGGTGAGTGCTGGTAGTGCTGTACATCCTCCATTATTGCACGGTTCGTCAAGCAAGAGTGCTATTAGAGTTGTACCTATTGCATCATTGCTCGCTTCGCCAAGCGAGAGTGTTAATGGTGTTATACCTCTTGTATCATTCTTCGATTGGTCAAGTGTGAGGGCTGATAGTGTTGTACCTCACGCATCATTGTATGGTTCGTCAAGCGAGAATGCTGCTGATAGTGTTTAACCTCTTGGTCGTGAACAAACTATAGAAAGAAATCATTGAAAATACTCGTGTACATGTGTGAAATGTATAAATCCAGAGGTGGTGTGGTGGTGTGCTGCAACAAATTGGGACAAACAGGAGTTAGAACAGTAATAAAAGTTTTTTTAGTTGTAAGTAAATAAATACCTGTTATAAAATGTTTATGATTAAGTACCTACAAATAGATATTAAGTATATTTTTAAATCAAATTTAATTTGAACAATTGGAATAATGTTAATGTATCCATTTTATGTAATAATAGGTAACTATAAAAAATAAAACAATATTTTTAAGTAGCTATGTGTGTTTCCCTTTTATTACCTGAACAATGCTATCCATATTATTATATAGTGCAGGTTTTAACAGCTCCTATCATAAACTACTACATATAAAAGAATTATAATATCTACCTATTTACACATATTAATAAAATTTAGTTTTTGTATACGACATATTGTACACTTATTTTTGTTTTCTATATTGTATTGCTCATCCCGTTTATACCTATTTAAATTGCTTCAGGTAGTTTATGAAATTTATTTAATACCCTCTATTAATTTTGTGTTATTTTAAAACCGATCCTGTTATCTAACCCGGGGTTAGCGTGTTCAATGTCAATTTTTTGGAATTGTGAGATCAAAGCGGCGGCTTCCGACGTAAACCGCTGTAAATCTTTATGCTGTGTCACAACTATGAAAAATTATTCCATATTTCGAATAAGTTTAGAAAATATATATTTTTTACTTTTTGACCCCTTTTCCACTATTTACGAACGCCTATGAAAATAAGTTATTTATAAAACATTTTATAGGTTATATTATATCAAAGTTATAAATAACTAGTCAATATTTCTGCTATGTTTAAGAAACATACGTTTTTTTCTAAACTTTTTACACTTTTTTCGAATGTCAATGTTGTCTAATTGTTTATGTTCAATATTTTAGGTTATATTCAATTAAATGCGTAACAAATTTTATTTGTTTGTAAATATGTATATTAATTTGATCTTGGTTAGTTAAGTTTGACTTAAATGTATATATGTACATAATTCATATTTTCACTATTTATATTTGTGTTTTTTTTTGTTTGAGTGTTTTTGGTCTAATTAGAATTTATAGCTAAAAATGAAGGATCTTTTGGTTTTGATTTCAAAAAAGTGTAGGTTATTGATTGGTACTAGCTTCAGCCGTTCTTGACATTAAATATTTTACCAATCCTCGGCGGTATTTGCCTTTTTACATTTTATAAATTAATTTGCACATATTAAAATAAAATATTTATTTTATTAAACGAACACAACAAATATAATCGATTAATGCTTACTTTTAAAAATAACTTTGATGAAATGTTCAATAAGTTTCATGTCGTACTGTTACAGGCAGTCAATGAATTTTTGCCTTTTAAAACTAAAACAATACACTATACAAACACAAGAAAAATTTGGTTTAATAACGAATTAAGACAGCTTCGTGAAAAACTAAGATTTTTTATTGATTTTAATAAGCAAAATCCAAATTTGTCATTTGATAGTGAAATTAAAAAAATTAGGAACACTTATAAAATTAAAATTAAACAATCAAAAAAAGAATATTACGAGCGATTAATTTCTAACTCTGATGTCAAATCGAAAACAATTTGAAAGATTATTATTAAACCCATTGCTTCAAAATAGCAACACCAAAAAACCATTTCAAATAAAGCCATCTGATTTCAATGCATATTTTTTAAATATTGCATTTGATGGAAATATAAATGTTGGAAATTCAGATCATGTGGTCATGTGCGCGCGATTTCTTGGTTCTGCCAGTAACACCCTATATTTGTCACCTATTGATGAGCTGGAGGTTGTTAAGATCATAGAGAGTATGTCTCGGAGCGTCGCGAAGGACGTATTCGGCTTGAGCAATAGTCTCATCAAAAAAATTAATTATGGAATTTGTGTACCTTTAAAAATAATTATAAATAAATGTTTTAGTGATGGAAAATTTCCACAAAAACTAAAACTTACTAAAGTGTGTCCCTTATATAAAAAGGATGATCCTGGAGAGGTTAGCAATTATCGACCTATTTCTATAATACCAATCCTCTCTAAGCCAATAGAAATCGCTTTCAATAACAGGTTATACGAATTTTTAGAGAAATACCAACTTATCTCAGAATCACAGTATGGTTATCGAAGGCGAAGTTCTCCAAAACAAGCAATCCTAAGGTTGGTGCGGTCTATTGTTGATGCAATGGAGAGGGGTGAGACTCTTACATCAATATTCTGTGATCTTAGCATAGCATTTGATTCTGTGACAGGTTTTAACTGCTGAACTCATAGCTCAAAACTGGCAAGGCGTGCCACTTTGAAATTTATAGCATAGATAGTCCTCTACATGTCCTTTGAACTCATATATGTTAGAATGACTTACACCCCGTCAGAGCCGTACTATATGATATTTTTTTCCAAAACATGTTTTAACTGCTGACCTCATATCTCAAAACTGGCAAGGCGTGCCACCTTGGAATTTACAGTATATATAGTCTATTACATGTACTTCTAACCCATATATGTCAGATTGACTTACACCCCGTCAGAGCCGTACTATATGATTTTTTTATTCCGGGATAATATTTTAACTGCTGACCCCATATCTCAAAACTGGCAAGGCGTGCCACTTTGGAATTTATAGCATAGATAGTCCTCAACATACCCTTTGAACTCATATATGTCAGAATAACTTACACCCCGTCAGAGCCGGACTATCTGATTTTTTTATTCCGCGACAGGTTTTAACTGCTGAAGTTATAGCTCAAAACTGGCAAGGCGTGCCACTTTAAAATTTATAGCATAGATAGTCCTCAACATACCCTTTGAACTCATATATGTCAGAATGACTTACACCCCGTCAGAGCCGGACTATCTGATTTTTTTATTCCGCAACAGGTTTTAACTGCTGAACTCATAGGCCAAAACTGGCAAGGCGTGCCACCTTGGAATTTATAGCATAGAAATTCCTCAATATACCCTTTGAACTCATATATGTCAGAATGACTTACACCCCGTCAGAGCCGGACTATCTGATTTTTTTATTCAACGACAGGTTTTAACTGCTGCACTCATAGCTCAAAACTGGCAAGGCGTGCCACTTTGAAATTTATAGCATAGAGAGTCCTCAACATACCCTTTGAACTCATATATGTCAGAATGACTTACACCCCGTCAGAGCCGGACTATCTGATTTTTTTATTCCGCGACAGGTTTTAACTGCTGAACTCATAGCTCAAAACTGGCAAGGCGTGCCACTTTGAAATTTATAGCATAGATAGTACTCAAAATGTCCTTTAAACTCATATATGTCAGGATGACTTACACCTCGTCAGAGCCGGACTATCTGATTTTTTTATTCCGCGACAGGTTTTAACTGCTGAACTCATAGCTCAAAACTGGCAAGGCGTACCACTTTGAAATTTATAGCACAGATAGTCCTCAACATACCCTTTGAACTAATATATGTCAGAATGACTTACACCCCGTCAGACCCGGACTATCTGATTTTTTTATTCCGCGACAGGTTTTAACTGCTGAACTCATAGCTCAAAACTGGCAAGGCGTGCCACTTTGAAATTTATAGCACAGATAGTCCTCAACATACCCTTTGAACTCATATATGTCAGAATGACTTACACCCCGTCAGAGCCGGACTATCTGATTTTTTTATTCCGCGACAGGTTTTAACTGCTGAACTCATAGCTCAAAACTGGCAAGGCGTGCCACTTTGAAATTTATAGCATAGATAGTCCTCAAAATGTCCTTTAAACTCATATATGTCAGGATGACTTACACCCCGTCAGAGCCGGACTATCTGATTTTTTTATTCCGCGACAGGTTTTAACTGCTGAACTCATAGCTCAAAACCGGCAAGGCGTGCCACCTTGGAATTTATAGCATAGAGATTCCTCAATATACCCTTTGAACTCATATATGTCAGAATGACTTACACCCCGTCAGAGCCGGACTATCTGATTTTTTTATTCCGCGACAAGTTTTAACTGCTGAACTCATAGCTCAAAACTAGCAAGGCGTGCCACTTTGAAATTTATAGCATAGAGAGTCCTCAACATACCCTTTGAACTCATATATGTCAGAATGAATTACACCCCGTCAGAGCCGGACTATCTGATTTTTTTATTCCGCGACAGGTTTTAACTTCTGAACTCATAGCTCAAAACTGGCAAGGCGTGCCACTTTGAAATTTATAGCATAGATAGTCCTCAAAATGTCCTTTAAACTCATATATGTCAGGATGACTTACACCCCGTCAGAGCCGGACTATCTGATTTTTTTATTCCGCGACAGGTTTTAACTGCTGAACTCATAGCTCAAAACCGGCAAGGCGTGCCACCTTGGAATTTATAGCTTAGAGATTCCTCAATATACCCTTTGAACTCATATATGTCAGAATGACTTACATCCCGTCAGAGCCGGACTATCTGATTTTTTTATTCCGCGACAGGTTTTAACTGCTGAACTCATAGCTCAAAACTGGCAAGGCGTGCCACTTTGAAATTTATAGCATAGATAGTCCTCAACATACCCTTTGAACTCATATATGTCAGAATGACTTACACCCCGTCAGAGCCGGACTATCTGATTTTTTTATTCCGCGACAGGTTTTAACTGCTGAACTCATAGCTCAAAACTGGCAAGGCGTGCCACTTTGAAATTTATAGCATAGATAGTCCTCTACATGTCCTTTGAACTCATATATGTCAGAATGACTTACACCCCGTCAGAGCCGTACTATATGATTTTTTTATGCCGAGAGAGGTTTTAACTGTTGACTTGATAGCTCAAAACTGGCAAGAGATAGACGTAGCTAGTCATTTGCATGCCCTTCCAACTCATATTTCAAAAATATTCTAATTAGTATCTACGAATGTCATTAACGTGGATAATTCTTGACCAAGTGTCATATTTATTTGCTTTCTACAACCATCATGGTCAACTAAAATCAATTAAATTTAAAGTCCTATGTCCTATTACAGTTATAGTAATAGAAAAATGTAAAATTATTGGCAATATTATGAAAACTATAAATTTTGGAATAGACATCTTTTCATAAACTTGCCGATATTTTTAATTCAACAAAATATATAAATTGGGAGTTAAAAATTTTGAATTTTAACACTTTTTTCAATATGATTTTAATCCCTTTTTTTTTCAAATACCCTGTATTTATTTATTAGAACAATATACATAGGCCCCTAAAGTTCGTCTATTACTACTAGGATATCCTAACAAATTAAATTATTAAAGCTTCCATATAATAAAAAATTGTTATTATACCTTATGCTGCAAACTTCATTTCACATTTCGAAAATGGCTGGACATAGTTATAACATAGGTATTATACATAAGCTATGTTTAGAATTACAAGTAGAATGCAAAATACGAGTAATATATAATTTATATAGGGTCGTATTTAAAATAAGGAAATTGACACCCTTTTCGGGTATAATCGGAAGCACTAGATATGAGTTCAAAGGGTATGTTGAGGACTATCTATGCTATAAATTTTAAAGTGGCACGCCTTGCCAGTTTTGAGCTATAACTTCAGCAGTTAAAACCTGCCGCGGAATAAAAAATCAGATAGTCCGGCTCTGACGGGGTGTAAGTCATTCTGGCATATATGAGTTCAAAGGGTATGTTGAGGACTATCTATGCTATAAATTCCAAAGTGGCATGCCTTGCCAGTTTTGAGATATGGGGTCAGCAGTTAAAATATTATCCCGGAATAAAAAAATCATATAGTACGGCTCTGACGGGGTGTAAGTCAATCTGACATATATGGGTTAGAAGTACATGTAATAGACTATATATACTGTAAATTCCAAGGTTGCACGCCTTGCCAGTTTTGAGATATGAGGTCAGCAGTTAAAACATGTTTTGGAAAAAAATATCATATAGTACGGCTCTGACGGGGTGTAAGTCATTCTAACATATATGAGTTCAAAGGACATGTAGAGGACTATCTATGCTATAAATTTCAAAGTGGCACGCCTTGCGAGTTTTGAGCTATAAGGTCAGAAGTTATAATGTTTTTGGGGGCTTAAAAACTAATAATACGGCTCTGATAATTATATCACTAAAATATATATGTTATTTATATATGAATTTCTTGATATTAGTAGTATATAACCACTCTGAACACAACATTTGAATTAATTGATATTCTAACCTCAAATATGTCTGTCGAAATATTTATTTATTGACAAATAACTATTACCATATAAGTAAATTAACTTATATTAATGATACTACATGTAGTTTGCATTTGCATTGCATCAATTTGATGTAAATCATCAATCACCCCGGTATACTCCATTCACACTGGTGGTGTGAAAACAGCAGTTAAAATTCTAGCAGTTATTTCCGAACATTGCCGAATGGAGTATACCGGGGTGATTGATGATTTACATCAAATTGATGCAATACAAATGCAAACTACATGTAGTATCATTAATATAATATATTTGCCAATAATTAAATATTTCGACAGACATATTTGAGGTTAGAATATCAATTAATTCAAATGTTGTGTTCAGAGTGGTTATACACTTTGTTTAAATTTTTTATCCAATACTTTTTTTTTACGCCAATTACATTTTCCTCTCGATAAATGGTTGACACTGATAATAGTCACCCTGTTATTTTTTTTTTCAGATATTTAAATCACATTCTTCGTCATGTTCGATTTTAAGGCACTCAGAGTGTAAAACTTTTCTAGATAAAGACAACATCCATCTTTATTTTCGGCAAATAAATTAAATAAAATGACAACGACGTTTCGTTACTAATTAGTAACTTCTTCAGGTTGAACACATTTTTCTGAAATTACATACACATACAAATTATTTAAGATAATTGTTTATATAATATAATATACATATCTATATTTCATTTTTAGCTCTCCATATCATATAATATGTAATATATGTATATAATGGAGACTATTAGTTTCATGAAAAAAAAAATTTTTTTAATTGCACCGGAAATACTTGTTTTTGGTCATTTTATACATAAATAAGTAGTTTTAAAAAAATGTCTGTCTGTCTGTCTGTCTGTCTGTATCCACGAAAACGCAAAAACCGCTTAACAGATTTTAACCAAATTTGGTACAAAAATACTATTGGACATGGCAAGGAGCTGATTAGATTTTGAGAAACATTGAGCGTAGGTAAAGGGTTTAAAAGAGGGTTCAAAAATTAAAAAAATTCATAGTTCTTAAACTTATCCGAAATACTGCATAATTTTTTATGCATTTAATTGAATATAACCTGAAATATTGAACATAAAATATTAGACCACATTGGCGTTCGAAAATAGTGTAAAATGGGGTAAAAAAGATTTAAAAAAACGTATTTCTTAAAAATAGCAGAAAAATTAACTAGTTATTTATAGTTTTGATAGAATATAACCTATAAAATGTGTCATGAATAACTTACTTTCATAGGCGTTCGTAAATAGTGGTAAAGGGGTCAAAATATAAAAAATATATATTTCCTAAACTTATTCGAAATATGGAATAATTTTTCATAGTTGTGATACAATATAAGCTAAAAAATATTCCATAAAAGAATTGGTTCACACAGGCGTTCTAAAATAGTTTAAAAAAGGGTCAAAAACGAAACAAAAAATGTTTCTCAAATATACCAGAAAAATTGACTAATTATATATAGCTTTGATATAAGATAACCTAAAAAATGCAGCATAAAATTTTTATTTACATAGGCGTTCGTAAATAGTAGAAAAAGGGGTAAAATAAAAAAAAATTAAAATGTAAAAATTTTATATTTAACTAGATGAATTGGTGTTAAAAATACACGACAAAAATTAATGTACCATAGGCGTCCGTGAACATTCTATAAAAGGGTCAGAAAAAATTTGTATCCGTGATAACTCAAAAACTACTTAACGGATTTTAACCACATTTGGTACGAAAATACTACAGGATATTTATATGTGGTGATTAACATTGAGCGTAGGCAAGGGGTTTAAAAGAGGGTTCAAAAATTTAAAAAATCATAGTTCTTAAACTTATCCGAAATATTGAATACTTTTTTATAGTTGTGATAGAATATAACCTAAAAAATGTTACATAAAAGAATTAGTTCACATAGGCGTTCGAAAATAGTCTTAAAAAAGGGTCAAAAACGAAAAAAAAATGTTTCTCAAATATACCAGAAAAATTGGCTAATTATATATAGTTTTGATATAAGATAACCTAAAAAATGCAGCATAAAATTTTTATTTACATAGGCGTTCGTAAATAGTAGAAAAAGGAGTAAAATAAAAAAAATTAAAATGTAAAAAATTTTATATTTAACTAGATGAATTGGTGTTAAAAAGACACGACAAAAATTAATTTTCCATAGGCGTCCGTGAAAATTCTATAAAAGGGCCAGAAAAAATGTGTATCCGTGATAACTCAAAAACCACTTAACGGATAACCTACAACATGCAGCATAACAATTTTGTTTACATAGGCGTTCGTAAATAGTAGAAAAGGTGGCAAAATAAATTTTATAATAAAACTAAAAAAAAAAAAATTAATTTGCGTTCAAGAACTTGGCCTAGATCTGAAATATAAAATATCTGCGTATAAATAGTGCATCCAAAGAGAAGAAAAAGGCACAAAACCCGATACTTAAAAAAAAAATAGCTGATGTCTAAAACAAAACAAAAATTCATTAAATTTAGATAAATGACAAAAAGGTCATAAAATTATTACTTTTACACTTAAATATGGAGAGCTATTCGTGCCTCAAGGGCAACAGTTTATTTTTTGTGTTATTACCCAACACAAATTCCATCACGTCAATATCAAAAATAACAAACAATTTTCTTTATAATTACAAATAGAACATTTAAAACATTCAAATATAATAAAACTCATTTTTATTTAATGATATTTTATTTTCATACACGCACCAGGATAGAATATTAATTATTATTTATTAATTAAATTAATCACAGTAGTCCCTAAGGTTTGTTGAGTGTTTTTTTCAATTCATTTTATGATAGTCCCTACCATTATAAATATGCCAATTAGTGAGAGGTAAGCGGATTATACAAATAAGGACATAGATAGGCAGAACATTTCAGCAAATCTATTTAGTAAACAGACAATAACAATGCCAATACCTAGAACCTATCATCTACCTGTTCTTAATATGGGCCGCTAATCTGTTTGTACCTGTTTTATGACTGAAAATATTTTGCATATAAACCTCAGCGGAAGGAAAAGGTTTTCACTCTACGTATTGAAGGCTTACTTGGTGTTTATATTTTATAAAGTTTTGCTTTTTGTACAACCAGTTAGTATATTCACTTTAAAAGTCAAGATGTGTACATTAAATAAATCGAAAGACAACAATGATTGGGAATGTGAGTTGGACGCCGAAATATTTGGTCTCGACGTCTGTTGTAAAAATTGGCATAATATGGGACACACGGATACAGACATAGAATGTGTTATGTACAATTTGTGCAATTCATTCGATGAGTCTGAAATTGTGACTGATGAGAAGATGTCATCAAACGGAAAACGACGAAGGGGTACAATGGAGGAGGCTGAAGATAGTAAACCAAGAAAGAAGACGAATAATTCTAGTGAGGGTGATAATGTGCAAAAAAGTGTGATATAATGTGTGAAATTGATAATTTAACACGTGCATTTGAATTGTTGAAGATTTCACATTAGCTGAATCTTGTGAGAGTTCAACTAGTAGGTATCATATTTTTGGATTTTTTTTTTGTACAGACATTTTTATTTATATTTTTGTTATGTGTGTTATAATTAAGTTGTTTACATTTTTTGTATTAACGTGTTCTATGTAGTATGTATGTACTTTTAGAAAAATTAAATTATATTGTATTCTATGAATATTCTATTTATTTTAGTCACCTAGCTTAATTTTTTTTTGCACCAAAGAAATGTTTATATATATATATATACATCTTGAGACTTTACTGCGTCTTTACATATTCCAACCTTATGGCGTCCCCTGGAAAGGCTATAGTTAGAGCAAATCTGATTCAAGTATATTAATCAGCGAATTTTTTTATCGGGGGAAACGGATTTTCGTATTGATTGGAGCAACTTTTAATATACAAATTTTTAGGTCGTGCTATCATTACTAGCTCCTTTCATCTTGCTATCATTATCAACTCCAAAATATATATTTTCCTCGTTTTTACGGATATTGCAGCGTCCCACAGTGCTGCCGCATCGTTATTTTCTCTCTTTTTCGAGGGATTTTAAATTAGTAGACCTATAAATTAACACGATTGTATATAATACTGCGTCCCTCAAGAAAATATATTATATATAATGAAAACCTACATAACACGCATACAATATTGCATCCGTTCATGTTTCGACATGTCAATGAACAACGTTTTTTCAAAGTTATTTTTTGCTGATATGTTACGGCGCCCTAAAAATATATATTTAAATTGAGGTTATGTTTAGTCTAGGTTAGCCTCATCCAATTATTTACTTACATACTTTGCTGCATCAATTTGTTAAATATATTATATATTATAACCAACATAACATATTCTACATATAATACTACATCCGTTCTAAAAATAGAATAGTTTTTATAAGGGTTTTTTCTTATTAAACTTCAACAATCCCTACCATACTTTTAAATTTGCGATTACTCTGCATTGAACATGCTCTGATTGCATACACTCTTGCGTCCGATTAAAAATTCTTAGGTTGGGTTTAGCTTGGGTTAGAGTTATTAAATTATTTGCACACTTTGTTGCATCCATTTGTTATATATAGTGTATACTATAACCAACATAACATATTCTACATATAATACTGCATCCGTTCTAAAAATAGATTAGTTTTTTATCAAGTTTTTTTTTTTTAAACTGCAACAATCCCTACTATACTTTTAAATTTAAGTTTAGTGTGCATTTAGCATGTTCCACCTTCATACACTCTTGCGTCCAATTAAAAATTCTTAGGTTAGGTTTAGCTTGGGTTAGAGTTATTTAATTATTTGCATACTTTGCTGCATCCATTTGTTATATATACTGTATACTATAACCAACATAACATATTCTACATATGATACTGCATCCGTTCTAATTGAATAGTTTTTTTATCAAGTTTTTTCTTATTAAACTGCAACAATCCCTACTATACATTAAAATTTGAGTGTGGTGTCAATTTAACATGTGCCACCTCCATACACTCTTGCGTCCAATTAAAAATTCTTAGGTTAGGTTTAGCTTGGGTTAGAGTTATTTACTTATTTGCATACTTTGCTGCATCCATTTGTTATATATACTGTATACTATAACCAACATAAAATATTCTACATATGATACTGCATCCGTTCTAATTGAATAGTTTTTTTATCAAGTTTTTTCTTATTAAACTGCAACAATCCCTACTATACATTAAAATTTGAGTGTGGTGTCAATTTAACATGTGCCACCTCCATACACTCTTGCGTCCAATTAAAAATTCTTAGGTTAGGTTTAGCTTGGGTTAGAGATATTTAATTATTTGCATACTTTGCTGCATCCATTTGTTATATATACTGTATACTATAACCAACATAACATATTCTACATATAATACTGCATCCGTTCTAAAAATAGAATAGTTTTTTATCAATTTTTTTCTTACTAAACTACAACAATCCCTACCATACTTTGAAATTGGCGATTAGTCTGCCTTTAACATGTTCCACCTGCATACACTCTTGCGTCCAAATAAAAATTCTTAGGTTGGGTTTAGCTTGGGTTAAAGTTATTTAATTATGGGCATACTTTGCTGCATCCATTTGTTAGATATATTGTATACTATAACCAACATAAAATATTCTACATATGATACTGCATCCGTTCTAATTGAATAGTTTTTTTATCAAGTTTTTTCTTATTAAACTGCAACAATCCCTACTATACATTAAAATTTGAGTGTGGTGTCAATTTAACATGTGCCACCTCCATACACTGTTGCGCCCAATTAAAAATTCTTAGGTTAGGTTTAGCTTGGGTTAGACTTATTTAATTATTTGCATACTTTGCTGCATCCATTTGGTATATATACTGTATACTATAACCAACATAACATATTCTACATATAATACTGCATCCGTTCTAAAAATAGAATAGTTTTTTATCAATTTTTTTCTTACTAAACTACAACAATCCCTACCATACTTTGAAATTGGCGATTAGTCTGCCTTTAACATGTTCCACCTGCATACACTCTTGCGTCCAAATAAAAATTCTTAGGTTGGGTTTAGCTTGGGTTAGAGTTATTTAATTATTTGCATACTTTGTTGCATCCATTTGTTAGATATATTGTATACTATAACCAACATAAAATATTCTACATATGATACTGCATCCGTTCTAATAGAATAGTTTTTTTATCAAGTTTTTTCTTTATTAAACTGCAACTATCCCTACTATACATTTAAATTTGAGTTTGGTGTGCATTTAGCATGTTCCACCTCCATACAGTCTTGCATCCAATTAAAAATTTTTAGGTTAGGTTTAGCTAACCACGTTCTTGAGTGGAGAGTAAACCAAGTCAGTGAAGCAATAATGAAAGCTTTTGACTCCAATTGCCCACTCACACTGCAAGCTGTTAAAGCAAGTAAGGACGCTCCTTTGTGGAATGACAAACTGTCATAACTCAGGCTTGAGGTCCGTTGGCTTTTTAATAAAGCCAAACGTGACGGAAATTGACAGGGTACACTAACCGGTTAACTTTGAATAATAAAAAAAATCAGGAAGGTCAAAAGACCTTTTTTGAAAATATCGCTTCAACTTCTACAGGGGCCAAGAAACCCAACGGTGGTACTTAAGAAACCAGATGGGAGCAATACGGAAGGGAGAGAGGAGCGAGCCATCCTACTCCTTAAGACTCGGGTAGTATATCAAACCCCTCAAATGAATTAGAAGCGGAATCCACCAGAAATCCTCACAAGGAAGAGAGAAATTGCTAAAAAAATCTTTACGAACATATGACTGAATGTCTATACATTCAGTCATGTTTTCCAAGCGGAAATTCACGCAATCGGTAGATGCGTACAAATTAACCTTTACGGTGCGACATTGTGATCCACACAACCGACAACGTTATCGCTGAGTTCATATGTTATTAGCTCAAAAATGGGAATGCTTAGCAGGTCTTCTAACTTAGCTTCTGGTATCAGGGGAAACGATGCAGCCAATAAGTTAGCAAAACAGGGTGTGTCAATCTCTTTTGTAAGGCCTGAACCTTTCTGCGACTTATGGAAACACACCTTCAAAGAGAAGTTCAGAATTAAGAAGAAAACAGACAGAGCAATACTCAGGCAAAATCTACCTGGATCGATACACTCCAAGAAATTCCTTGGAAACTTCAACCAAGAAAGATCGAAGATCTGTTTGGATCTCGGGCTACGTATTCTTACAGGACATTGTCGCCTTGGGAAACATATGGCAAAATTACGCCTAGAAGAGATCGATGACTACAGATTCTGTAGGGAGGCTAAAGAAACTCTTGATCACCTAGTACCAGAATGCACCGCTTTCAGAAGCCAACACAAGAAATACTTGGGGCATGAAATCGTGCAAGATGGAGACGTGTTGTCCCTAATAACAGCCAACGTACTTGAGTTCAAAATAATTCACAAGAAGTACAAAATCAACATTCAAATTAATTACGCATAAATTGGATAACAATATCATAACATTCTACACTATTACAAAGCAATATAAGACAATACATCAATTAGGTATCAAATAAGTGCCTTACTGAGCCCAAAAAGGTTCTTCTCGGGACAAAAAATTAAAAAAAAGCGTCACCTCACTCTCATTGGCAAGACGAACCGAGCGCGCCAAGAACGAATTGCAACAATAATTTTTTCTGGAATGTGTTTGATGACACCACGGCTCGCAAGCGTTGAACGATATGAAACACGAATTTCAATTTTGCTTAAAAGATCAGGACAAGTCAACCTTCCATTGATAAGATAGAATTAAATCAAATGTTGGCGTTGACCACACAGCGTGTCAATGCCAAGATAGGACTCTAAGTCAGCATATAATTCAAAACGATCATCAAATACCAAGTCAATATGCAGTTTGTAGGCAAGGTATCTGAGAAATTTGTGCTGAACAAGCACAATTTTCACTAGTTATACAGCATAATGTGGAGACCAAACGCTGAGGCATACTCAAGGCATGGTCTGACCAAACTTGTGTAAAGAAGCTTCAGAGAATTAACATGCGTAAACCCCCGTGACCAGCGTTTAATTCAATTATGTTATATGTGGAATACAAAAATCCAACCATTATCAAGCAACTCCCATATCTAGTTTAGTTATTTAAGGGTTGTTTGGTTCAGTGAGTAATCGAAAATACTAGCCTGTCTTCATCTCAAAAAGGACACGAAAGAACATTTATCACCGCTTTCCTATTAATTCAATAATTTCAGATGTAATCCAAGGTTTTAATTTTATTTTAATTTCTGGAGTAGCTCGGTTTATGTTTTTTATATTTGAACAGAAATCTTGATTGGGATTTATATTTTGTAAAACACTTATATTTAATTAATCCTTCCTAATCAATATCAAAATAATTTTTTTTTGTCTGTCTAACACGATTCCCCTAAAAAATACTAGTAAATAATGTAAATATCATATCAAACTTGTTCGAATGAAATAAATGTTAAAATGCAAAAGGGTCAAAAGAAAATAAGCAAACAATGTTGCCACATCAGGGACGCACTAATGTATACTTTCCCATATATAATTCTTTAAATGTATATAACATCAGAGCCCTCTACGGCAACACGCTGAACCTTCATAGGAATTTTTGTATGATGCTGCGTCCCTTTTTGTTCCAATTTTACAGTCTTCTGCAGATCTACCGGAAAATGTAATATCAAATATATTCAAGCTGAGTAGCAATCCGACGAGTTCATCTAAAAATCATAGTCGTATCTGCTCACAGAGCGAAGATATAAGGCCGTGACTTTAGTGCGTCCTATATACGGACGCAGCAATTCTTTGGACGCAATATTAACCGTAAAAGGGCGTAATACGGACGTAGCATTGATAGCAGGATATATATATATATATATATATATATATATACCAATCGTATGATACGACGCCCAGAGCGCTACATTGCTCGGATGATACGACGCCATTTTGGAGATACGACGCCCGACCTCGGGCGTTGGAAAAATTCACGTGTATATTCTTGATATGTTGTTCTATAGGCCCCTACCAACCCATAGACGAATTTTAGTGTGGGCGTCGTATAGTCATATACACATGTACATTATATATGGAAATAGTTCAAGAGAAAAACGTGTAGGTGGCGCGTCGTTAAATACGTATATAGTGTTTTATACGCACCGCATGATAGGAAGCCCACATCATATTGCGTATGATGCGACGCCCGAAAGCCTGGCAACAACGTAAGGCATAACTTTTATTATTTGAATAAAGAAATTAAATCGTATTTGTACATTTATTTGGTTATATTCAACATACCGGGTTACGACAGAAAGTTGAAACAAGAAGATAGATATTTGAAACTTAAATATTCCGTTTTCCAGAAAAATTATTAATCGACATAGCATCTAAGTTATCAGAAATGCTATCGAAATTAGACTTTTAAATGATACGCCTGGTACAAGTAAGATTTTTACATTGTACGAATCATTTAGGGTACTATACAGCAACTTTTAATACCTAAATTTAGAATTGACGGGTTTGATATATGATAAAAAATGCAATGTTTTAACTAGTTTGTATGGAAAATATATAAACTTCGAATAAAATTAAAAGCTTTCTTTCACTATTCATCCAAATTCTGATTTAAGGCAAATTATATTTTTAAGAATTTTAATAGCCATTAACAAAGCTAAATTCGTATCAATTCTTTCATGGTTTTTTAAATGCACACATATAATTTATAAAGGGCAGTTCTTCTAAAAATTTGACACTCAGTAAAATGTTGAAATACTTTTAATTATAAAAAGCTGTCATTATGAAAACAGCCCACTCAGTATTCCTGAACTACACTCAAAATTTCAAGAGTCTGTTTATCCCAGTCACGAAATGGATAAAATTTTCCGGAGACCTGTTTTGGACCAAAAAAAAATTCAAAATAAATAATTTATTCAAAAAGAGTTGAGGGAATGGGTTAATACTAAATACTCCAAAAAGGAGGGGCAATCCAAACGTATAATAATATATAGGGTGTTCTATTTGCAATAAGAAAGTTCGGTTCGACTTCCGATATAACCGGAAGTCGTACAAATATGACAATATTATAGGCTGATCTTATTACTAAATAAATATAAAAAAAGGAAAAAAAAAAAAAAAAAGTAAGCAGATTAACCCCTTCTTCAAAAAAATGTAGACACGTTAATGGTAATGCTTGACCACAAAGAACGATAGACACTAATATTTGAATAAAAATTTCAATATTCAATAAAAAGGGAAAAAAAAATGCAATGATAGCAAACTGATAGATGTATTGGGTTTTCGTACTTTAGCTTTAAAATATTGTGATCGTTCTGTTTGTAAAACAAATAAATGTAGATGTAGATATATTTTTATTTCCAACTTATTCGTTTTGTTTTTTGTGATGTAATTTTTACCTATACACATTATGTTCAACAAGAAAAAATTACCAGATTTACAAACTTCTTAACTCATTTTGCAAGGTAAAATTTTACAATATTTATTTTATGTTTATTTTAAGTAGATTTTAATTGTGCTTTTGTACTTTCCATAGCCCTGAGGAAGAAATTAAATAAATTTCGAAAGCTTGGCAGGTAAATAAGAGTTTTATTTACACACAACCAAGGCAGACTCCCCAAAAACATTGTTCAAGATTTAATTATAACACTTGCCGAAAGATTGTTCAACTCTTTATATATATATATATATATATATATATATATATATGGGATATAGAAACTTTGCGTCACGTTCTAGGCCGCATTTTTTGACCAATCGAAACAAAATTTGGTTAAAAAATCGGCTAGGTCATGGAATCGCGTGAGTTCGTTGGCGATTGAAATCGGAGAGCTAGTTTCAGAATGGCGACCTGTCAAAGTTTTAAAAAAATCATATTTTTTTCGTTGTTTATAGAAAATACCGATGTTATATATCAAATGATAGAGCACTTAAATCTCTACAATATTTATTTGGAGAGTTTTTTCATCGCTGGCATATTTAAGTAAATGTAAGTCAATATAAAGTAACAAAAAATAAAAAAAATATCATCACCCGCTATACCTGTAATTATTTTGACAAATAAACACCTGTGAAATAACAATAAGACCGTACTTACGTATGTATTATAGTATAATGGGTATTTCAGTTAAAATAACTGTCAATATGACACTTTGGTTATATTTGGCAAATGTCAGAATATTCCATTATTTGTTTATTAATAGTAGGTGTCAGTGGTAGACTAAGTATAAATAAAAAATACATAAATCAAAAATCTACATTTCCGACTGGCTGCCATGGGGATTTTTTGAATTGAAAATGGCTCTAAATTTAACAATACAAAATCCACGGCCATATTTTAAAAAACAAGTTGATGATGGTTTTTTTAAAACGAAATGTCGTAGTGAAAATTTGTAAACGCTATATTTTTCTCCTGAGAGAACGTGCTTTTCACTTTTTTATATCTGTAAAAATAAAAAACTAAAATCACAAAAAATTGTCGAAAACGGCTAAATTTAGTTTAGTTTTGAAAACACCATTTTTTGCTGCGTGCATGCTGGATAGTGTGCTTAACATTTAATTTAGCTGTGTATGATTTGTTATTGTTTTTTTTTTTTAATTTTGCAGATATGAAGTTATCGTTTGGTTTTGTTACTTGTTCTAACGTTTAATTAGCAGAAAATATTAAATTTATTTAAAAAATTGACCATGTTTTTCAACAAGTTGATTTTCCTCGAAAACGGTTACTAATTAATTTCTTTGTACCCAGAATGGGAACGCGGCATAATAATCTTTATTAGCCATCGCAGATACAAACAATGTACATTGGAAAGTCAATTCAACTGAATTACAAAACATAACGAATCTTGGTTGCAAACAAAGGCAAGAAAATAAGTGAATACAAAAAGAAAGATAAAAACAACACATGTCATACATCTAAAATCAGTTAATAAAATAGCCGAAAACAGACGAATCATAGAAATATCATAACTACGTCCAACAACAATAAGCAACAGCAAAATACAAATAATCTAATATAAAATATAAAACGAAGTTACGAACAGACATACAACAATATATTATGACATATGATACAATACAACAAATAAATAAAATATATACTGAAAATAAAACTATACTGAGGCAGTAAATTCATGTAGGCTGTAGAACGCGGCATTTATTAGAAAGTTTTTTAATAATTTTTTAAAATCCGATAACATTTGCGTTTACTACTGCAAGAACTAATGTTGCGTACCAAAGTCTATCGTACTTCGGTTTATAATCGATATTGTACGGAGCATGATCTCAATAGTTCTCCCCTTTACGCGATTGTTGGTTCTGTGTTGGATGGTTAACATTTGCATCTTTTTTTTTCTATCTGTTCTCATTTGTTTTTTATTTTTTATGTACGAGTATATATTTTTAATAATAGTTAATTTAGTTTTTTTCATATTTGTGAATTTCCTTTAATTGGGGGTTACCTGTTGGTAATAAAGGCTTATTATTATTATGATCAAGAGTACTTTTTTGTGTAGAAAACATTGGCGCTTCAAATGGGTATTTTAAAACCGTACTTTTTCCAGTGGCGTAGAAATTGAGGAGGAAAACACCCACCACCCCTTCAAAATCTTCACCAATAATTATGAATTAAAAAAAAAATCCCGATGGCAGCCAGTCGGAAAAGTAGATTTTTGATTTATGTAGTTTTTATTTATACTTAGTCTACTACTGACACCCACTATTAATAAACAAATAATGGAATATTCTGACAGTCGCCAAATATAAGCAAAGTGTCATATTGACAGTTATTTTAACTGAAATACCCATTATACTATAATATATACGTAAGCACGGTCTTATTGTTATTTCATAGGTGTTTATTTGTCAAAATAATTACAGGTGTAGCGGGTGATGATATTTTTTTTTATTTTTTGTTACTTTATATTGACGTACATTTACTTAAATATGCCAGCGATGAAAAAACTCTCCAAATAAACATTGTAGAGATTTAAGTGCTCTATCATTTGATATGTAACATCGGTATTTTCTATTAACGATGAAAAAAATATTATTTTTTTAAAACTTTGACAGGCCGCGATTTTGAAATTAGCTCTCCGATTTCAATCGCCAACGAACTCACGCGATTCCATGCCCTAGCCGATTTTTTAACCGAATTTTGTTTCGATTAGTCAAAATATGCGGCCTAGAACGTGGGACAAAGTTTTCTATATCCCATATAGATATATAAACTTTTGAACTGAGGTCATTTTTAGGATCCATGGGTCATAAAATGAAGGACTGCATAAAATTTTTTCAAAATTTCGGTTGTGTCGATCTCCTGAATAGTTAGATTTTTTTTAAAAATCTACTAATTACACAAACCATTATTATTAGCTTATTATTTATTAGTCGAAAATGCTTCGAAAGCCGTTTTCTGTACGATAAACAGTTTTTTTTCACTCTGAATCTCGAAAATGGTGCATTTTAAAAGTAAGTTAATAGGAAGACCCTGTATTTAAGCAATTTCCTTCTTTAGTTTGTATTTTTTGTGCATTTTTCTAGAACTATTTGCTCCTGAAAGCATATAATGTTTCTTAGGATTCTAGAAACAGGAATTTCCTAATCAGTTAACTAAGGAGAACTTTTTAATCGCATGTGCTAGAAGTTTCAAAATAAAATTTCTCAATCAGACCTGCATTACTGCGGTTTCCTCAACAGGTAAATAACATCCGACAATGGTTTGTAGTAATTATAATTCAAACAGATTTAAGTTTTTATAGAAAGGTATAAATATGACAGCATAATATTATTTAGAATTCCTAACAATACATGCAATTAAATTTAGGATATTTTGTTATTAGGAAACGTCTTAGACAAGTAGGTATATTTTTACCGATTGTACGAGGGTTTTTATTGTATCTTTGTATTTAACAACATTATTTTTATTATATTTATGGGTTAAAAGGGTACAGTGTTTAAGGAAAAATTTGATATGACTATTAAAGGGTAAGGTCGGGTGAGCTGCCCATCCTTTGGACAATGGCGTAGGTACTAAAAGAAATTTATCTGGATGGGGGGCTTAACAAAATGAAAAATTCATTTAATTTTTATTGTTTTTTGTTATTGTAATTTTATTAAACATGTCCTATGATAATAATTTCTACTTATCATCATACAATTATTGTTTTGAATTATCTGTTATCATTGACAACAAAACTAAAATGTCGCAAATAAATGGATTTATCGAAGATTGAATGAACGATAACTAATAAATTCGATATGGATAGTATGATATTTCAATGTCGACCAACATGTTCTTGGAAATTAAATTGTTCTAAATTTTAAATGTTTGAAAACAGTATTGCCAATTTATTACGGCAAATCACCTTTATGAAGTGTAGTTTGTGGCATAACCGGCGGATTACTGGCTTTAAATATACACGGAATTTTGTTTAAATTAGGAGATTCCTTGCTTAACCAGACTGACTCGTGGGTTGACATATTATAGTGACAATATCGAAAAAGTAGTCCATTCTTTAGTTAAGTTGTAATTTTAGTGTTGGAATGAAAGTCAAATCTCCATAAAATAAGTTTAATAGAATTTACCAGCCATACATGTTTCGGGACTAGACCAGTCCCATCATCAGTGGCAAGTCAACAATCAAAAAAAACTTTTCACTAAGACATACAATATGTTGGTCCAAAAATTCCATCGAAGTCACTTTATGGATTTTTTTTTTCATTTTATTTAATTAAATTTCATATTTATGACACATCAGGGCCTAATTAAAATACTTTCGATGGTATTTTGGACAAGTAATTTCCAAAGCTTGAATAACACATCGAAACTCAATTGCAAATTACCCACAAACTTTTTAACTAGAATACATTTGTTTTGTAAATAAAAGAGTTCATCCTCCACCCCGTTGTGACGCCTCTGAAAAAAAAAATGGAGTTTGGGATAGTTGTAAATTACGTACCTTCAGTAATCCGGATTTTACCTTTTTTAAGTACTTTTCGAATTAAAATTTGACCCGAATACCTGCATTTAGTTTTACCTATTTATCTTCTTTCAGGTTATTTCATGTTGTATTTTCCTGATTGGCTGAATAAACAGGCAGGTAGACTCTAGGAACATAATAAATTCCTGGACACAATTCCAAAATATGTTAGTACAGTTTGTTAATTTCGTGAGAAAGCTTGTCTTGTAATATCATATTTGTTAAATTACAACAAACTATTAATCATGTGTGACATATCATTGCCCGGTTCGTCAAGCGAGAGTGCTGTTAGTGTTTTATCATTGTCCGATTGGTCAAGACAGAGTGATGATAGTGTTGAACCTCTTGCATCATTGCTCGGTTCGTTAAGAGTGAGTGCTGGTAGAGCTGTACATCCTCCATCATTGCACGGTTCGTCAAGTAAGAGTGCTATTAGAATTGTACCTATTGCATCATTGCTCGCTTCGCCAAGCGAGAGTGTTGATGGTGTTATACCTCTTGTATCATTCTTCGATTGGTCAAGCGTGAGGGCTGATAGTGTTGTACCTCGCGCATCATTCCATGGTTCGTCAAGCGAGAGTGCTGCTGATAGTGTTGTACCTCGCGCATCATTCCATGGTTCGTCAAGCGAGAGTGCTGCTGATAGTGTTGAACCTCTTGCATCATTGCTCGGTTCGTTAAAGGTGAGTGCTGGTAGTGCTGTACATCCGCCATCATTGCACGGTTCGTCAAGAAAGAGTGCTATTAGAGTTGTACCTATTGCATCATTGCTCGCTTCGCCAAGCGAGAGTGTTGATGGTGTTATACCTCTTGTATCATTCTTCGATTGGTCAAGCGTGAGGGCTGATAGTGTTGTACCTCCCGCATCATTGCATGGTTCGACAAGCGAGAGTGCTGCTGATAGTGTTGTACCTCTAGCATCATTGCATGGTTCGTCAAGCGAGAGTGCTGCTGATAGTGTTGAACCTCTTGCATCATTGCTCGGTTCGTTAAGGGTGAGTGCTGGTAGTGCTGTACATCCTCCATCATTGCACGGTTCGTCAAGTAAGAGTGCTATTAGAGTTGTACCTATTGCATCATTGCTCGCTTCGCCAAGCGAGAGTGTTAATGGTGTTATACCTCTTGTATCATTCTTCGATTGGTCAAGTGTGAGGGCTGATAGTGTTGTACCTCACGCATCATTGCATGGTTCGTCAAGCGAGAATGCTGCTGATAGTGTTTTACCTCTTGGTCGTGAACAAACTATAAAAAGAAATCATTGAAAATACTCGTGTACATTTGTGAAATGTATAAATCCAGAGGTGGTGTGGTGGTGTGCTGCAACAAATTGGGACAAACAGGAGTTAGAACAGTAATAAAAGTTTTTTTAGTTGTAAGTAAATAAATACCTGTTATAAAATGTTTATGATTAAGTACCTACAAATAGATATTAAGTATATTTTTAAATCAAATTTAATTTGAACAATTCGAATAATGTTAATGTATCCATTTTATGTAATAATAGGTAACTATAAAAAATAAAACAATATTTTTAAGTAGCTATGTGTGTTTCTCTTTTATTACCTGAACAATGCTATCCATATTATTATATAGTGCAGGTTTTAACAGCTCCTATCATAAACTACTACATATAAAAGAATTATAATATCTACCTATTTACACATATTAATAAAATTTAGTTTTTGTATACGACATATTGTACACTTATTTTTGTTTTCTATATTGTATTGCTCAACCCGTTTATACCTATTTAAATTGCTTCAGGTAGTTTATGAAATTTATTTAATACCCTCTATTAATTTTGTGTTATTTTAAAACCGATCCTGTTATCTAACCCGGGGTTAGCGTGTTCAATGTCAATTTTTTGGAATTGTGAGATCAAAGCGGCGGCTTCCGACGTAAACCGCTGTAAATCTTTATGCTGTGTCACAACTATGAAAAATTATTCCATATTTCGAATAAGTTTAGAAAATATATATTTTTTACTTTTTGACCCCTTTTCCACTATTTACGAACGCCTATGAAAATAAGTTATTTATAAAACATTTTATAGGTTATATTATATCAACGTTATAAATAACTAGTCAATATTTCTGCTATGTTTAAGAAACATACGTTTTTTTCTAAACTTTTTACACTTTTTTCGAATGTCAATGTTGTCTAATTGTTTATGTTCAATATTTTAGGTTATATTCAATTAAATGCGTAACAAATTTTATTTGTTTGTAAATATGTATATTAATTTGATCTTGGTTAGTTAAGTTTGACTTAAATGTATATATGTACATAATTCATATTTTCACTATTTATATTTGTGTTTTTTTTTTTGTTTGAGTGTTTTTGGTCTAATTAGAATTTATAGCTAAAAATGAAGGATCTTTTGGTTTTGATTTCAAAAAAGTGTAGGTTATTGATTGGTACTAGCTTCAGCCGTTCTTGACATTAAATATTTTACCAATCCTCGGCGGTATTTGCCTTTTTACATTTTATAAATTAATTTGCACAGATTAAAATAAAATATTTATTTTATTAAACGAACACAACAAATATAATCGATTAATGCTTACTTTTAAAAATAACTTTGATGAAATGTTCAATAAGTTTCATGTCGTACTGTTACAGGCAGTCAATGAATTTTTGCCTTTTAAAACTAAAACAATACACTATACAAACACAAGAAAAATTTGGTTTAATAACGAATTAAGACAGCTTCGTGAAAAACTAAGATTTTTTATTGATTTTAATAAGCAAAATCCAAATTTGTCATTTGATAGTGAAATTAAAAAAATTAGGAACACTTATAAAATTAAAATTAAACAATCAAAAAAAGAATATTACGAGCGATTAATTTCTAACTCTGATGTCAAATCGAAAACAATTTGAAAGATTATTATTAAACCCATTGCTTCAAAATAGCAACACCAAAAAACCATTTCAAATAAAGCCATCTGATTTCAATGCATATTTTTTAAATATTGCATTTGATGGAAATATAAATGTTGGAAATTCGGATCATGTGGTCATGTGCGCGCGATTTCTTGGTTCTGCCAGTAACACCCTATATTTGTCACCTATTGATGAGCTGGAGGTTGTTAAGATCATAGAGAGTATGTCTCGGAGCGTCGCGAAGGATCTATTCGGCTTGAGCAATAGTCTCATCAAAAAAATTAATTATGGAATTTGTGTACCTTTAAAAATAATTATAAATAAATGTTGTAGTGATGGAAAATTTCCACAAAAACTAAAACTTACTAAAGTGTGTCCCTTATATAAAAAGGATGATCCTGGAGAGGTTAGCAATTATCGACCTATTTCTATAATACCAATCCTCTCTAAGCCAATAGAAATCGCTTTCAATAACAGGTTATACGAATTTTTAGAGAAATACCAACTTATCTCAGAATCACAGTATGGTTATCGAAGGCGAAGTTCTCCAAAACAAGCAATCCTAAGGTTGGTGCGGTCTATTGTTGATGCAATGGAGAGGGGTGAGACTCTTACATCAATATTCTGTGATCTTAGCAGAGCATTTGATTCTGTGACAGGTTTTAACTGCTGAACTCATAGCTCAAAACTGGCAAGGCGTGCCACTTTGAAATTTATAGCATAGATAGTCCTTTACATGTCCTTTGAACTCATATATGCTAGAATGACTTACACCCCGTCAGAGCCGTATAGTATAGTATATGATATTTTTTTCCAAAACATGTTTTAACTGCTGACCTCATATCTCAAAACTGGCAAGGCGTGCCACCTTGGAATTTACAGTATATATAGTCTATTACATGTACTTCTAACCCATATATGTCAGATTGACTTACACCCCGTCAGAGCCGTACTATATGATTTTTTTATTCCGGGATAATATTTTAACTGCTGACCCCATATCTCAAAACTGGCAAGGCGTGCCACTTTGGAATTTATAGCATAGATAGTCCTCAACATACCCTTTGAACTCATATATGCCAGAATGACTTACACCCCGTCAGAGCCGGACTATCTGATTTTTTATTCCGCGACAGGTTTTAACTGCTGAAGTTATAGCTCAAAACTGGCAAGGCGTGCCACTTTAAAATTTATAGCATAGATAGTCCTCAACATACCCTTTGAACTCATATATGTCAGAATGACTTACACCCCGTCAGAGCCGGACTATCTGATTTTTTTATTCTGCGACAGGTTTTAACTGCTGAACTCATAGCTCAAAACTGGCAAGGCGTGCCACTTTGAAATTTATAGCATAGATAGTCCCCAAAATGTCCTTTGAACTCATATTTGTCAGAATGACTTACACCCTGTCAGAGCCGTACTATATGATTTTTTTATTCCGGTGTAATGTTTTAACTGCTGACCTCATATCTCAAAACTGGCAAGGCGTGCCACCTTGGAATTTATAGCATAGAGAGTCCTCAACATACCTTTTGAACTCATATATGTCAGAATGACTTACACCCCGTCAGAGCCGGACTATCTGATTTTTTTATTCCGCGACAGGTTTTAACTGCTGAACTCATAGCTCAAAACTGGCAAGGCGTGCCGCTTTGAAATTTATAGCATAGATAGTCCCCAAAATGTCCTTTTAACTCATATATGTCAGAATGACTTACACCCCGTGAGAGCCGTACTATATGATTTTTTTATTCCGGGGTAATGTTTTAACTGCTGACCTCATATCTCAAAACCGGCAAGGCGTGCCACCTTGGAATTTATAGCATAGAGAGTCCTCAACATACCCTTTGAACTCATATATGTCAGAATGACTTACACCCCGTCAGAGCCGGACTATCTGATTTTTTTATTCCGCGACAGGTTTTAACTGCTGAACTCATAGCTCAAAACTGGCAAGGCGTGCCACTTTGAAATTTATAGCACAGATAGTCCTCAACATACCCTTTGAACTCATATATGTCAGAATGACTTACACCCCGTCAGAGCCGGACTATCTGATTTTTTTATTCCGCGACAGGTTTTAACTGCTGAACTCATAGCTCAAAACTGGCAAGGCGTGCCACTTTGAAATTTATAGCATAGATAGTACTCAAAATGTCCTTTAAACTCATATATGTCAGGATGACTTACACCCCGTCAGAGCCGGACTATCTGATTTTTTTATTCCGCGACAGGTTTTAACTTATGAACTCATAGCTCAAAACTGCCAAGGCGTACCACTTTGAAATTTATAGCAGAGATAGTCCTCAACATACCCTTTGAACTCATATATGTCAGAATGACTTACACCCCGTCAGAGCCGGACTATCTGATTTTTTTATTCCGCGACAGGTTTTAACTGCTGCACTCATAGCTCAAAACTGGCAAGGCGTGCCACTTTGAAATTTATAGCACAGATAGTCCTCAACATACCCTTTGAACTCATATATGTCAGAATGACTTACACCCCGTCAGAGCCGGACTATCTGATTTTTTTATTCCGCGACAGGTTTTAACTGCTGAACTCATAGCTCAAAACTGGCAAGGCGTGCCACTTTGAAATTTATAGCATAGATAGTCCTCAAAATGTCCTTTAAACTCATATATGTCAGGATGACTTACACCCCGTCAGAGCCGGACTATCTGATTTTTTTATTCCGCGACAGGTTTTAACTGCTGAACTCATAGCTCAAATCTGGCAAGGCGTGCCACCTTGGAATTTATACCATAGAGATTCCTCAATATACCCTTTGAACTCATATATGTCAGAATGACTTACACCCCGTCAGAGCCGGACTATCTGATTTTTTTATTCCGCGACAGGTTTTAACTGCTGAACTCATAGCTCAAAACTGGCAAGGCGTGCCACTTTGAAATTTATAGCATAGATAGTCCTCAACATACCCTTTGAACTCATATATGTCAGAATGACTTACACCCCGTCAGAGCCGGACTATCTGATTTTTTTATTCCGCGACAGGTTTTAACTGCTGAACTCATAGCTCAAAACTGGCAAGGCGTGCCACTTTGAAATTTATAGCATAGATAGTCCTCAACATAGCCTTTGAACTCATATATGTCAGAATGACTTACGCCCCGTCAGAGCCGGACTATCTGATTTTTTTATTCCCCGACAGGTTTTAACTGCTGCACTCATAGCTCAAAACTGGCAAGGCGTGCCACTTTGAAATTTATAGCATAGAGAGTCCTCAACATACCCTTTGAACTCATATATGTCAGAATGACTTACACCCCGTCAGAGCCGGACTATCTGATTTTTTTATTCCGCGACAGGTTTTAACTGCTGAACTCATAGCTCAAAACTGGCAAGGCGTGCCGCTTTGAAATTTATAGCATAGATAGTCCCCAAAATGTCCTTTTAACTCATATATGTCAGAATGACTTACACCCCGTGAGAGCCGTACTATATGATTTTTTTATTCCGGGGTAATGTTTTAACTGCTGACCTCATATCTCAAAACCGGCAAGGCGTGTCACCTTGGAATTTATAGCATAGAGAGTCCTCAACATACCCTTTGAACTCATATATGTCAGAATGACTTACACCCCGTCAGAGCCGGACTATCTGATTTTTTTATTCCGCGACAGGTTTTAACTGCTGAACTCATAGCTCAAAACTGGCAAGGCGTGCCACTTTGAAATTTATAGCACAGATAGTCCTCAACATACCCTTTGAACTCATATATGTCAGAATGACTTACACCCCGTCAGAGCCGGACTATCTGATTTTTTTATTCCGCGACAGGTTTTAACTGCTGAACTCATAGCTCAAAACTGGCAAGGCGTGCCACTTTGAAATTTATAGCATAGATAGTACTCAAAATGTCCTTTAAACTCATATATGTCAGGATGACTTACACCCCGTCAGAGCCGGACTATCTGATTTTTTTATTCCGCGACAGGTTTTAACTTATGAACTCATAGCTCAAAACTGGCAAGGCGTACCACTTTGAAATTTATAGCAGAGATAGTCCTCAACATACCCTTTGAACTCATATATGTCAGAATGACTTACACCCCGTCAGAGCCGGACTATCTGATTTTTTTATTCCGCGACAAGATTTAACTGCTGAACTCATAGCTCAAAACTGGCAAGGCGTGCCACTTTGAAATTTATAGCACAGATAGTCCTCAACATACCCTTTGAACTCATATATGTCAGAATGACTTACACCCCGTCAGAGCCGGACTATCTGATTTTTTTATTCCGCGACAGGTTTTAACTGCTGAACTCATAGCTCAAAACTGGCAAGGCGTGCCACTTTGAAATTTATAGCATAGATAGTCCTCAAAATGTCCTTTAAACTCATATATGTCAGGATGACTTACACCCCGTCAGAGCCGGACTATCTGATTTTTTTATTCCGCGACAGGTTTTAACTGCTGAACTCATAGCTCAAATCTGGCAAGGCGTGCCACCTTGGAATTTATACCATAGAGATTCCTCAATATACCCTTTGAACTCATATATGTCAGAATGACTTACACCCCGTCAGAGCCGGACTATCTGATTTTTTTATTCCGCGACAAGTTTTAACTGCTGAACTCATAGCTCAAAACTGGCAAGGCGTGCCACTTTGAAATTTATAGCATAGATAGTCCTCAACATACCCTTTGAACTCATATATGTCAGAATGACTTACACCCCGTCAGAGCCGGACTATCTGATTTTTTTATTCCGCGACAGGTTTTAACTGCTGAACTCATAGCTCAAAACTGGCAAGGCGTGCCACTTTGAAATTTATAGCATAGATAGTCCTCAACATATCCTTTGAACTCATATATGTCAGAATGACTTACGCCCCGTCAGAGCCGGCCTATCTGATTTTTTTATTCCCCGACAGGTTTTAACTGCTGCACTCATAGCTCAAAACTGGCAAGGCGTGCCACTTTGAAATTTATAGCATAGAGAGTCCTCAACATACCCTTTGAACTCATATATGTCAGAATGACTTACACCCCGTCAGAGCCGGACTATCTGATTTTTTTATTCCGCGACAGGTTTTAACTGCTGAACTCATAGCTCAAAACTGGCAAGGCGTGCCACTTTGAAATTTATAGCATAGATAGTCCTCTACATGTCCTTTGAACTCATATATGTCAGAATGACTTACACCCCGTCAGAGCCGTACTATATGATTTTTTTATGCCGAGAGAGGTTTTAACTGTTGACTTGCTCAAAACTGGCAAGAGATAGACGTAGCTAGTCATTTGCATGCCCTTCCAACTCATATTTCAAAAATATTCTAATTAGTATCTACGAATGTCATTAACGTGGATAATTCTTGACCAAGTGTCATATTTATTTGCTTTCTACAACCATCATGGCCAACTAAAATCAATTAAATTTAAAGTCCTATGTCCTATCACAGTTATAGTAATAGAAAAATGTAAAATTATTGGCAATATTATGAAAACTATAAATTTTGGAATAGACATCTTTTCATAAACTTGCCGATATTTTTAATTCAACAAAATATATAAATTGGGAGTTAAAAATTTTGAATTTTAACACTTTTTTCAATATGATTTTAATCCCTTTTTTTTCAAATGTGTACAGTAGTAGAGTAGGTAAGTAAAATGTATCTGTGTATTTTTTACATAAATACATAATCGGCGTTACGCATCTGAAAATTTTCATTCTGTGCCCGAAGTCTGAGTTCATTGTGGGTACTGCCAAATAATAGATACGTACTGGTGGTGTGAAAACAGCAGTTAAAATTCTAGCAGTTATTTCCGAACATTGCCGAATGGAGTATACCGGGGTGATTGATGATTTACATCAAATTGATGCAATACAAATGCAAACTACATGTAGTATCATTAATATAATATATTTGCCAATAATTAAATATTTCGACAGACATATTTGAGGTTAGAATATCAATTAATTCAAATGTTGTGTTCAGAGTGGTTATACACTTTGTTTAAATTTTTTATCCCATACTTTTTTTTTACGCCAATTACATTTTCCTCTCGATAAATGGTTGACACTGATAATAGTCACCCTGTTATTTTTTTTTTCAGATATTTAAATCACATTCTTCGTCATGTTCGATTTTAAGGCACTCAGAGTGTAAAACTTTTCTAGATAAAGACAACATCCATCTTTATTTTCGGCAAATAAATTAAATAAAATGACAACGACGTTTCGTTACTAATTAGTAACTTCTTCAGGTTGAACACATTTTTCTGAAATTACATACACATACAAATTATTTAAGATAATTGTTTATATAATATAATATACATATCTATATTTCATTTTTAGCTCTCCATATCATATAATATGTTATATATGTATACAGGGTGGTCCAACGAAAAGTTTGCACCTAGCTTTTCTCTTTTTTTTGTAGTCGAATGCGAAAATGCTCGGACACGTCGATTTTGCTTTTGAGGGGGACACATTTTAAACATATTTTTCGATCTGCGCCTTTAACCCCCTAGCGGGGGTGAGTAACAACCCTAAAATTTTAAATGGAAAGAGGGGTCTAATGACATATCATTTGAAAGGACACAAAATTGTCTTTCTAATGATACCCTATTTGTCGAATTTTACTAAAACAGTTAATACGAAAACGACTTTAAAGACATTAAGCCGATAATTTTGGTATTAATGAGAAATACAAATAAGTTTTAATTATTACGACTGAAAACAACTACAATCATTTCTAAATTATTTACTTTGAAGAAAAACGGGATTTCAAAAACACTATCTTATTTATCAGAACTAAATTCCTCACTAATCGTTTGCGTTTTTTGTTGAAATAAAAACTGCAGATACGTGTAGGAAAAGAATTTACACCGTTTATTTTAGTCTTTTCATTGATTCAGTTTGGTTGCTTCTCAAGTTATTTTACTTTTACCGTACAAAATGATTTATTCCATTCTAGAACGAGTTGAAATTGTTAAACTTTATTTTCAAAATAATAGTAGTGCTAGACTTACGGCTCGCTTATTTAATGAGAGACATCCCGATAAAAATGTGAATGATGTGTACGTTGGCAAGTTAGTTAAAAAGTTTGTAGATACCGGATCTGTCTGTAATGTAAAACACCAGCCGCAGAAACCGATCAGAAATGAAGCTGTGGAAGTCGCTGTTTTAGGGCATGTTGAAATGGATCATAGTCAAAGTACCCGTCAACTAGCTGAAGCCTCAGGTGTCTCCCGTTCGTCCATAATACGAATTTTAAAAGCGTACAAATTTCATCCGTACAAAATCAAATTAGTACAGGAACTAAATGAGGATGATCCTGATAGAAGGCTGCAATTTTGTGAAGCAATGAGCCAGCGTTTAATTGAAGATCCGCAATTATTATTTAACATTTGTTTTTCCGACGAATGCACATTTTATTTGAATGGAGCTGTAAATAGGCACAATTGCCGTTACTGGGATGACAGTAACCCACATTTATTCCGTGAGGTTCATACCCAGTATCCTCAAAAAATAAACGTCTGGTGTGGCATATTAGGAAATCATATTATAGGACCACTTTTTATTCCTGGAAATTTAACTGGTGAAGTGTACCTAAACATGCTTGAAGACACAATTGATCCTTTAATAACACAAATAATAGAAGATGACCAAAATCATACTGCTGATCGGCTTTATTTCCAGCAAGATGGAGCACCTCCGCACTATGTGGCTCCTGTAAGACAGTTCTTAGATGACCGGTTCCCTGGACGGTGGATTGGAAGGAGGGGCCCAATTGAATGGCCTGCCAGGTCACCGGATTTATCGCCTTTAGACTTTTTTCTTTGGGGGCACTTAAAAAATAAATGTTTTGCCACGAAGCCCGAGTCCATAGAAGATCTTCGCCAACGCATTACAGAAGAGTGCAGAAACATAACACCTGATATGCTACAAAATGTTAGAAATAGATTTGAACAAAATCTGTATTATTGTATGGAATCAAATGGGTCACATTTTCAACATTTGTTAATGTAACGTTTTAATAAATCAATTTAACAGCTTGTTTACTTTTTTTACAAAGCAATGTTAAAACTAACAAACATTGGAATGTACTAACGATTGCAGGTGTTTTCACTCGCAATAATTAAAACTTATTTGTATTTCTCATTAATACCAAAATTATCAGCTTAATGTCTTTAAAGTCGTTTTCGTATTAACTGTTTTAGTAAAATTCGACAAATAGGGTATCATTAGAAAGACAATTTTGTGTCCTTTCAAATGATATGTCATTAGACCCCTCTTTCCATTTAAAATTTTAGGGTTGTTACTCACCCCCGCTAGGGGGTTAAAGGCGCAGATCGAAAAATATGTTTAAAATGTGTCCCCCTCAAAAGCAAAATCGACGTGTCCGAGCATTTTCGCATTCGACTACAAAAAAAAGAGAAAAGCTAGGTGCAAACTTTTCGTTGGACCACCCTGTATAATGGAGACTATTAGTTTCATGAAAAAAAAAATTTTTTTAATTGCACCGGAAATACTTGTTTTTGGTCATTTTATACATAAATAAGTAGTTTTAAAAAAATGTCTGTCTGTCTGTCTGTCTGTCTGTATCCACGAAAACGCAAAAACCGCTTAACAGATTTTAACCAAATTTGGTACAAAAATACTATTGGACATGGCAAGGAGCTGATTAGATTTTGAGAAACATTGAGCGTAGGTAAAGGGTTTAAAAGAGGGTTCAAAAATTAAAAAAATTCATAGTTCTTAAACTTATCCGAAATACTGCATAATTTTTTATGCATTTAATTGAATATAACCTAAAATATTGAACATAAAATATTAGACCACATTGGCGTTCGAAAATAGTGTAAAATGGGGTAAAAAAGGTTTATAAAAACGTATTTCTTAAAAATAGCAGAAAAATTAACTAGTTATTTATAGTTTTGATAGAATTTAACCTATAAAATGTGTCATGAATAACTTACTTTCATAGGCGTTCGTAAATAGTGGTAAAGGGGTCAAAACATAAAAAATATATATTTCCTAAACTTATTCGAAATATGGAATAATTTTTCATAGTTGTGATACAATATAAGCTAAAAAATATTCCATAAAAGAATTGGTTCACACAGGCGTTCTAAAATAGTTTAAAAAAGGGTCAAAAACGAAAAAAAAATGTTTCTCAAATATACCAGAAAAATTGACTAATTATATATAGCTTTGATATAAGATAACCTAAAAAATGCAGCATAAAATTTTTATTTACATAGGCGTTCGTAAATAGTAGAAAAAGGGTTAAAATAAAAAAAAATTAAAATGTAAAAATTTGTATATTTAACTAGATGAATTGGTGTTAAAAATACACGACAAAAATTAATGTACCATAGGCGTCCGTGAACATTCTATAAAAGGGTCAGAAAAAATTTGTATCCGTGATAACTCAAAAACCACTTAACGGATTTTAACCACATTTGGTACGAAAATACTACAGGATATTTATATGTGGTGATTAACATTGAGCGTAGGCAAGGGGTTTAAAAGAGGGTTCAAAAATTTAAAAAATCATAGTTCTTAAACTTATCTGAAATATTGAATAATTTTTTATAGTTGTGATAGAATATAACCTAAAAAATGTTACATAAAAGAATTAGTTCACATAGGCGTTCGAAAATAGTCTTAAAAAAGGGTCAAAAACGAAAAAAAAACGTTTCTCAAATATACCAGAAAAATTGGCTAATTATATATAGCTTTGATATAAGATAACCTAAAAAATGCAGCATAAAATTTTTATTTACATAGGCGTTCGTAAATAGTAGAAAAAGGAGTAAAATAAAAAAAATTAAAATGTAAAAAATTTTATATTTAACTAGATGAATTGGTGTTAAAAAGACACGACAAAAATTAATTTTCAATAGGCGTCCGTGAAAATTCTATAAAAGGGCCAGAAAAAATGTGTATCCGTGATAACTCAAAAACCACTTAACGGATAACCTACAACATGCAGCATAACAATTTTGTTTACATAGGCGTTCGTAAATAGTAGAAAAGGGGGCAAAATAAATTTTATAATAAAACTAAAAAAAAAAAAATTGATTTGCGTTCAAGAACTTGGCCTAGATCTGAAATATAAAATATCTGCGTATAAATAGTGCATCCAAAGAGAAGAAAAAGGCACAAAACCCGATACCTAAAAAAAAAATAGCTGATGTCTAAAACAAAACAAAAATTTATTAAATTTAGATAAATGACAAAAAGGTCATAAAATTATTACTTTTACACTTAAATATGGAGAGCTATTCGTGCCTCAAGGGCAACAGTTTATTTTTTGTGTTATTACCCAACACAAATTCCATCACGTCAATATCAAAAATAACAAACAATTTTCTTTATAATTACAAATAGAACATTTAAAACATTCAAATATAATAAAACTCATTTTTATTTAATGATATTTTATTTTCATACACGCACCAGGATAGAATATTAATTATTATTTATTAATTAAATTAATCACAGTAGTCCCTAAGGTTTGTTGAGTGTTTTTTTCAATTCATTTTATGATAGTCCCTACCATTACCTACCATTATAAATATGCCAATTAGTGAGAGGTAAGCGGATTATACAAATAAGGACATAGATAGGCAGAACATTTCAGCAAATCTATTTAGTAAACAGACAATAACAATGCCAATACCTAGAACCTATCATCTACCTGTTCTTAATATGGGCCGCTAATCTGTTTGTACCTGTTTTATGACTGAAAATATTTTGCATATAAACCTCAGCGGAAGGAAAAGGTTTTCACTCTACGTATTGAAGGCTTACTTGGTGTTTATATTTTATAAAGTTTTGCTTTTTGTACAACCAGTTAGTATATTCACTTTAAAAGTCAAGATGTGTACATTAAATAAATCGAAAGACAACAATGATTGGGAATGTGAGTTGGACGCCGAAATATTTGGTCTCGACGTCTGTTGTAAAAATTGGCATAATATGGGACACACGGATACAGACATAGAATGTGTTATGTACAATTTGTGCAATTCATACGATGAGTCTGAAATTGTGACTGATGAGAAGATGTCATCAAACGGAAAACGACGAAGGGGTACAATGGAGGAGGCTGAAGATAGTAAACCAAGAAAGAAGACGAATAATTCTAGTGAGGGTGATAATGTGCAAAAAAAGTGTGATATAATGTGTGAAATTGATAATTTAACACGTGCATTTGAATTGTTGAAGATTTCACATTAGCTGAATCTTGTGAGAGTTCAACTAGTAGGTATCATATTTTTGGATTTTTTTTTTGTACAGACATTTTTATTTATATTTTTGTTATGTGTGTTATAATTAAGTTGTTTACATTTTTTGTATTAACGTGTTCTATGTAGTATGTACTTTTAGAAAAATTAAATTATATTGTATTCTATGAATATTCTATTTATTTTAGTCACCTAGCTTAATTTTTTTTTGCACCAAAGAAATGTTTATATATATATATATATATATAAATAAATCCGCATATCTATTTTGATTCCTCTCACATTGGAACCTTTCTACATCCCCTAGAAGGAGTGGGTTTAGAAGAAAACTATCCGCGTATATTGGATAACCCGCCGATATGTGGCGCAACTGACTACTTTTGATGTCTAAATTGTAAAAATTGAAATATACATTTTTTCACATATAGCATCTTTTTGTATCTTTACAAAATAAGGTTTTCTTGATTCCAGGCTGTATATTTCCTTTCATAATCCGCACAATTTTGTGTCCAATTTTCAATATATTTTTCATTTTACAAACTATTTTGAGTCTGGCGTTGTTGCCAAGTGATACACATTTCTGTTAAGATTAAATATTCATACATGATACGTTTTTAACTCTATTCACAGAAATTAAGCATTAAATTTGCAAATGTACAGTGTGGTCAATTTATCTTGATATCATTTTGATTATTTGATGTATTTTTTTATTTTCAAAGATAGAAGCAGAACAAAAAATGTATTGTAGGGTATCTTGCTAAGTTTTTTGCTAGTAGGAAACCAAAAGACTGTCATTTTTGAACAGATACGAGCACAAGTTCGTTTTTTTAACACGCAGATTATTGAATGCTCGTTAAAGACTGTGGTTTATTCTGATTTTATTGATATATGACACTTTATGTATTGTATCAGTAGTTTTCGATTAAATTGCAAAAAATGACCGAAATTTTAGCACTCAGGCCTGGAATGATAAACGTCAGTTTGAGACACATTTTGTTCTAATAATTGTACGTCAGGTTATATGAAATCAAAATAGTATGCCGTATAAAACGGCATGATTACTAGGGTGGGCCGAAAATATGGATTTTTAAATTTATTTTCGGAATTGTGAAAAAAAATTGTATTTTGTTATTGCAAAGAAAAAGTTAATAAAACGTTTTTTGATTGAAGTGCATCTTCTGTCCCCTACATAACCTAAATTTATAAAAATGTCTGAAATTCAAAATTTTGTATTTCGATATGGAATAGCTCGAAAGTGCTTGCTTTGGATATGCTAATCAAAACATGTATGTAAACTTTTTTACTATTAGTTCATATTCTACCCCCTACCGGCCCTAAAACCTTAGAAAAAAAAATTAACGACCTTTTTGATCGAACGAGGTTAAGTAGCTGCTGAGTTTTCCTGGATTCTGGTTCGCTAAGCCCGCCGAACAATGCCTTAAGATATTGCGAGGCAAATTTTGTTAAGGTATCTCTGATCAGTACTTATGTCGCAAATATTTACTTCTGGTAATTTGCAGTCAATAATTTCATATTTTATAACTGGTAAATTTTCACTGTGGGCTGTAAGCTTTCCCAGCGAACTGAAATCGCCTTAGGACCCGTTGTTTGTTCATCATTATGGTGAAAAATATGTCTTAAAGGTAGCTCATTGCCATGACGCTGACAGACGACTCGTTTAAAAGGATGTTCTAACTTTGATTCAAGTTGAGCTATGACTCCATTTTTTGATCCGGTGTTGACTACTGTGCCATCACAAGCCACAACTAGTAAGTCATATACCCTTTCCTGTATGAATTCAACTATACTTCGACAGATATCTTTTGCTGATCCAGAAGAAGGTATTGTATGACCCAGAAACACAGAACCCGGCTCTTGCACCAAAGAAACATGTTCTTCCACTAACGTTCTTCTGTGAAGCCTGCCATCTAATTTTTTCAAAAGACAATGTTTCATGTTTTCGCCCGTCAAAGTAAATTGAATTTATTGCTTGCCTGGATTTTGAAAACTGTATGCAAAATTTTATTTCTTAAACTCTCTCTAGCTCTTTATAATTTATTTGTATCTATTACTTGCACTAAACATTTTTTTTATTACAAAGGCAACATCTTGTAAAATAGGCGATGCAACTGCTGCACCAGATCTGTCTAACAAACCATATCTGTCAAACATTTAAGCGGGAGTAGGTAGTTTAGTTCTATTTTTAGAATTGCTCTATAAGTTTGTAAAAGATATTTCCCAAGCTGCATTGAAGTTAAACCAATTAGAAGCTAACGTTTTACTGTTGATAGTGTTCGTCTTCGAAGAAATATTTTGTCGTTTTCCGTGACTATAAACTCGTAAACGATTCTTTCCTCCTTGCATTTTTTCAAATCTTCTAGCGTTGTTTGTTAATTGTTTGGCTTGGTTTTTTGGATCAATACCCCCTATAAATATGTTTCTTGAACTTCTCTGCTCTTGGAGAAAGTAACGTTCTTTTAACGGCACCTGTAAGGACAACCCTACGATGGACAAATAACATTTTAAAGTAAAATAACAAAAATCGTACGTCGTTACAAAAGCTTTAAATATCTATCGTGTTGTGTTTTGATCACTTGCAAAACACGTTTACGGGTTACTGTAGGAATTGCCGCTTTCTCCCACAAACTTAGAAGCTTGTCAGCTAGTGTATTAGAAAATTGGGAAACTATTGCCTCTTTGCCACAGTGCGGTGGTTATAGACTAAACCTTATCCATAAAAAGCTCTTTAACAAATCTTCTTGGGTAGGAAGAGTATAATCTTTTAAATCTGAAGGTGGTCCCACTAACGGACACTCGGTGCTTCGTCTTGGGTAACAAGTTTTTGAGAAACTCATAAATCTATATTAAATTTCAAAGAAAAACATCTCATCTAACAACTGAAAACTGAATAGAAATACAATAATCACTTGCTTATGAGCAGCCGTCGATACCACGATCCGCTGCTATTAATCGTATTCAGGCTAGCTGTTTATAACACATATTATGAAGTTTTTAAATTTCTATAAAAGTAGTGATGAGTTTTTTTTCAAATACTAAAGTATATCATCAGGAAAAATAAACCAAAAATAACATTACAAGCTTCTCTTTAAGGGCTGGTAGGGGAGAGAAGACAGATTACAATAAAAAAACCGTTAATAAAAATATTTTTTGGAACAACAAAAGGCATCTTTTGTGCCCTGTTTTAAAACCAAATTCCAAAATTAAAAAAAAAAATGGGTTTTCGGCACAAGGTGATTTTCAAGGCCTGGTAGGGCACAGATTAGATTAAAAAACTGTTAATACAAATATTCTTTTTGTAACAACAAAAGGCATCTTTTGTGCACTATTCCAAAACGAAATTTCAAAAATTAAAAAAAAAATGATTTTTCGGCCCACCCTAATGTATACTATATTAACAGTTTCAGATGGCGCATTATTTTGAATCCAAATATCTTACATGGAATCAAAATAGTGCAGCACATGAAACAAAATATATACTAGAATCAAAATAGTGTGCCGTATCAAACGACATGTATATTATTTCAATATACATTTCGTTTTGTATGACGCATTATTTTGATTCCAAGTATCTTACATGGAATCGAAATAGTGCAGCACATGAAACAAAAGTATATTGGAATCAAAATAGTGTGCTGTATCAAAAGACATGTATACTCTCTCAATATACATTTAGTTTTATATGACGCATTATTTTGATTCCAACTATCTTACATGGAAACAAAATAGTGCCTCCCATGAAACGAAATGTATATTGGAATCAAAATGTGTGCCGTATCAAACGACATGTATACTCTCTCAATATACATTTAGTTTTATATGACGCATTATTTTGATTCCAACTATCTTACATGGAAACAAAATAGTGCCTCACATGAAACGAAATGTATATTGGAATCAAAATAATGTGCCGTATCAAACGACATGTATACTCTCTCAATATACATTTAGTTTTATATGACGCATTATTTTGATTCCAACTATCTTACATGGAAACAAAATAGTGCCTCACATGAAACGAAATGTATATTGGAATCAAAATAATGTGCCGTATCAAACGACATGTATACTCTCTCAATATACATTTAGTTTTATATGACGCATTATTTTGATTCCAACTATCTTACATGGAAACAAAATAGTGCCTCACATGAAACGAAATGTATATTGGAATCAAAATAATGTGCCGTATCAAACGACATGTATACTCTCTCAATATACATTTAGTTTTATATGACGCATTATTTTGATTCCAACTATCTTACATGGAAACAAAATAGTGCCTCACATGAAAGGAAATGCATATTGAAATCAAAATAATGTGCCGTATCAAACGACATGTATACTCTCTGAATATACATTTAGTTTTATATGACGCACTATTTTGATTCCAACTACCTTACATGGAAACAAAATAGTGCCTCACATGAAAGGAAATGCATATTGAAATCAAAATAGTGTGTCGTATCAAACGACATGTATACTCTCTGAATATACATTTAGTTTTATATGACGCACTATTTTGATTCCAACTACCTTACATGGAAACAAAATAGTGCCTCACATGAAAGGAAATGCATATTGAAATCAAAATAATGTGCCGTATCAAACGACATGTATACTCTCTCAATATACATTTAGTTTTATATGACGCACTATTTTGATTCCAAATAACTTACATGGAACCAAAATAGGGCCTCATATAAAACGAAATGTATAATCTGTCAATATACATTTCATTTTACATGACGTACTATTTTGATTTCATTTATGTAAAATATGCATTTTGATTTTTATACGCATTAATTTGATTCCACGTATTCAACTAAAGAAATTGCTAAATTAGGTAATGGGTAATATTTTAAAGGGTTATTTTTCAGTAAAAATAAGCAAAGCTAGAGCCCTTTAAGTTTAGGGAAAAAGTTGTTTTTATTTAATAACTCGACTATGGAAGAATTTGGAAGAATGAAATGTAGCAGTTAACTGCTAATAAAATGTGAGTTGCTGGTAGTTTTCATAATACTTATTCGAACTACTATAGCGTCTCCTAAAATTGACATGTAACTAATTAAAATTCCTAAAAGAACTCATCTCAATTATTATAAGTCATAGCGCTTTATATAATTTAATATTGTCTACAATAGTAAACGAAATCAAGCAAACATCTACATAATATGCTATTTATGTCATAAAAAGTAGGGAAATAAGGAACACCTTTAAGGGTTTTGATTTACTTTAGTCAATATATCATCCCCGGGGTGGTATTGACCGCATTTTTTGACCAATCGAAACAAAATTTGGTTAAAAAATCGGCTAGGTCATGGAATCGCGTGAGTTCGTTGGCGATTGAAATCGGAGAGCTAGTTTCAGTATGGCGACCTGTCAAAGTTTTAAAAAAATCATATTTTTTTCGTTGTTAATAGAAAATACCGATGTTATATATCAAATGATAGAGCACTTAAATCTCTACAATATTTATTTGGAGAGTTTTTTCATCGCTGGCATATTTAAGTAAATGTAAGTCAATATAAAGTAACAAAAAATAAAAAAAATATCATCACCCGCTATACCTGTAATTATTTTGACAAATCAACACCTGTGAAATAACAATAATACCGTACTTACGTATGTATTATAGTATAATGGGTATTTCAGTTAAAATAACTGTCAATATGACACTTTGGTTATATTTGGCGAATGTCAGAATATTCCATTATTTGTTTATTAATAGTGGGTGTCAGTGGTAGACTAAGTATAAATAAAAAATACATAAATCAAAAATCTACTTTTCCGACTGGCTGCCATGGGGATTTTTTGAATTGAAAATGGCTCTAAATTTAACAATACAAAATCCACGGCCATATTTTAAAAAACAAGTTGATGATGGTTTTTTTAAAACGAAATGTCGTAGTGAAAATTTGTAAACGCTATATTTTTCTCCTGAGAGAACGTGCTTTTCACTTTTTTATATCTGTAAAAATAAAAAACTAAAATCACAAAAAATTGTCGAAAACGGCTAAATTTAGTTTAGTTTTGAAAACACCATTTTTTGCTGCGTGCATGCTGGATAGTGTGCTTAACATTTAATTTAGCTGTGTATGATTTGTTATTGTTTTTTTTTTTTTTAATTTTGCAGATATGAAGTTATCGTTTGGTTTTGTTACTTGTTCTAACGTTTAATTAGCAGAAAATATTAAATTTATTTAAAAAATTGACCATGTTTTTCAACAAGCTGATTTTTCTCGAAAACAGTTACTAATTAGTTTCTTTGTGCCCAGAATGGGAACGCGGCATAATAATCTTTATTAGCCATCACAGATACAAACAATGTACATTGGAAAGTCAATTCAATTGAATTACAAAACATAACGAATCTTGGTTGCAAACAAAGGCAAGAAAATAAGTGATTACAAAAAGAAAGATAAAAACAACACATGTCATACATCTAAAATCAGTTAATAAAATAGCCGAAAACAGACGAATCATAGAAATATCATAACTACGTCCAACAACAATAAGCAACAGCAAAATACAAATAATCTAATATAAAATATAAAACGAAGTTACGAACAGACATACAACAATATATTATGACATATGATACAATACAACAAATAAATAAAATATATACTGAAAATAAAACTATACTGAGGCAGTAAATTCATGTAGGCTGTAGAACGCGGCATTTATTAGAAAGTTTTTTAATAATTTTTTAAAATCCGATAACATTGGCGTTTACTACTGCAAGAACTAATGTTGCGTACCAAAGTCTATCGTACTTCGGTTTATAATCGATATTGTACGGAGCATGATCTCAATAGTTCTCCCCTTTACGCGATTGTTGGTTCTGTGTTGGATGGTTAACATTTGCATCTTTTTTTTTCTATCTGTTCTCATTTGTTTTTTATTTTTTATGTACGAGTATATATTTTTAATAATAGTTAATTTAGTTTTTTTCATATTTGTGAATTTCCTTTAATTGGGGGTTACCTGTTGGTAATAAAGGCTTATTATTATTATGATCAAGAGTACTTTTTTTGTGTAGAAAACATTGGCGCTTCAAATGGGTATCTTAAAACCGTACTTTTTCCAGTGGCGTAGAAATTGAGGAGGAAAACACCCACCACCCCTTCAAAATCTTCACCAATAATTATGAATTAAAAAAAAAATCCCGATGGCAGCCAGTCGGAAAAGTAGATTTTTGATTTATGTAGTTTTTATTTATACTTAGTCTACTACTGACACCCACTATTAATAAACAAATAATGGAATATTCTGACAGTCGCCAAATATAAGCAAAGTGTCATATTGACAGTTATTTTAACTGAAATACCCATTATACTATAATACATACGTAAGCACGGTCTTATTGTTATTTCACAGGTGTTTATTTGTCAAAATAATTACAGGTGTAGCGGGTGATGATATTTTTTTTTATTTTTTGTTACTTTATATTGACGTACATTTACTTAAATATGCCAGCGATGAAAAAACTCTCCAAATAAACATTGTAGAGATTTAAGTGCTCTATCATTTGATATGTAACATCGGTATTTTCTATTAACGATGAAAAAAATATTATTTTTTTAAAACTTTGACAGGCCGCGATTTTGAAATTAGCTCTCCGATTTCAATCGCCAACGAACTCACGCGATTCCATGACCTAGCCGATTTTTTAACCGAATTTTGTTTCGATTAGTCAAAATATGCGGCCTAGAACGTGGGACAAAGTTTTCTATATCCCATATAGATATATAAACTTTTGAACTGAGGTCATTTTTAGGATCCATGGGTCATAAAATGAAGGACTGCATAAAATTTTTTCAAAATTTCGGTTGTGTCGATCTCCTGAATAGTTAGATTTTTTTTTAAAATCTACTAATTACACAAACCATTATTATTAGCTTATTATTTATTAGTCGAAAATGCTTCGAAAGCCGTTTTCTGTACGATAAACAGTTTTTTTTCACTCTGAATCTCGAAAATGGTGCATTTTAAAAGTAAGTTAATAGGAAGACCCTGTATTTAAGCAATTTCCTTCTTTAGTTTGTATTTTTTGTGCATTTTTCTAGAACTATTTGCTCCTGAAAGCATATAATGTTTCTTAGGATTCTAGAAACAGGAATTTCCTAATCAGTTAACTAAGGAGAACTTTTTAATCGCATGTGCTAGAAGTTTCAAAATAAAATTTCTCAATCAGACCTGCATTACTGCGGTTTCCTCAACAGGTAAATAACATCCGACAATGGTTTGTAGTAATTATAATTCAAACAGATTTAAGTTTTTATAGAAAGGTATAAATATGACAGCATAATATTATTTAGAATTCCTAACAATACATGCAATTAAATTTAGGATATTTTGTTATTAGGAAACGTCTTAGACAAGTAGGTATATTTTTACCGATTGTACGAGGGTTTTTATTGTATCTTTGTATTTAACAACATTATTTTTATTATATTTATGGGTTAAAAGGGTACAGTGTTTAAGGAAAAATTTGATATGACTATTAAAGGGTAAGGTCGGGTGAGCTGTCCATCCTTTGGACAATGGCGTAGGTACTAAAATAAATTTATGTGGATGGGGGGCTTAACAAAATGAAAAATTCATTTAATTTTTATTTTTTTTTGTTATTGTAATTTTATTAAACATGTCCTATGATAATAATTTCTACTTATCATCATACAATTATTGTTTTGAATTATCTGTTATCATTGACAACAAAACTAAAATGTCGCAAATAAATGGATTTATCGAAGATTGAATGAACGATAACTAATAAATTCGATATGGATAGTATGATATTTCAATGTCGACCAACATGTTCTTGGAAATTAAATTGTTCTAAATTTTAAATGTTTGAAAACAGTATTGCCAATTTATTACGGCAAATCACCTTTATGAAGTGTAGTTTGTGGCATAACCGGCGGATTACTGGCTTTAAATATACACGGAATTTTGATTAAATTAGGAGATTCCTTGTTTAACCAGACTGACTCGTGGGTTGACATATTATAGTGACAATATCGAAAAAGTAGTCCATTCTTTAGTTAAGTTGTAATTTTAGTGTTGGAATGAAAGTCAAATCTCCATAAAATAAGTTTAATAGAATTTACCAGCCATACATGTTTCGGGACTAGACCAGTCCCATCATCAGTGGCAAGTCAACAATCAAAAAAAACTTTTCACTAAGACATACAATATGTTGGTCCAAAAATTCCATCGAAGTCACTTTATGGATTTTTTTTTCATTTTATTTAATTAAATTTCATATTTATGACACATCAGGGCCTAATTAAAATACTTTCGATGGTATTTTGGACAAGTAATTTCCAAAGCTTGAATAACACATCAAAACTCAATTGCAAATTACCCAGAAACTTTTTAACTAGAATACATTTGTTTTGTAAATAAAAGAGTTCATCCTCCACCCCGTTGCGACGCCTCTGAAAAAAAAAATGGAGTTTGGGATAGTTGTAAATTACGTACCTTCAGTAATCCGGATTTTACCTTTTTTAAGTACTTTTCGAATTAAAATTTGACCCGAATACCTGCATTTAGTTTTACCTATTTATCTTCTTTCAGGTTATTTCATGTTGTATTTTCCTGATTGGCTGAATAAACAGGCAGGTAGACTCTAGGAACATAATAAATTCCTGGACACAATTCCAAAATATGTTAGTACAGTTTGTTAATTTCGTGAGAAAGCTTGTCTTGTAATATCATATTTGTTAAATTACAACAAACTATTAATCATGTGTGACATATCATTGCCCGGTTCGTCAAGCGAGAGTGCTGTTAGTGTTTTATCATTGTCCGATTGGTCAATACAGAGTGATGATAGTGTTGAACCTCTTGCATCATTGCTCGGTTCGTTAAGAGTGAGTGCTGGTAGAGCTGTACATCCTCCATCATTGCACGGTTCGTCAAGTAAGAGTGCTATTAGAGTTGTACCTATTGCATCATTGCTCGCTTCGCCAAGCGAGAGTGTTGATGGTGTTATACCTCTTGTATCATTCTTCGATTGGTCAAGCGTGAGGGCTGATAGTGTTGTACCTCGCGCATCATTCCATGGTTCGTCAAGCGAGAGTGCTGCTGATAGTGTTGTACCTCGCGCATCATTCCATGGTTCGTCAAGCGAGAGTGCTGCTGATAGTGTTGAACCTCTTGCATCATTGCTCGGTTCGTTAAAGGTGAGTGCTGGTAGTGCTGTACATCCGCCATCATTGCACGGTTCGTCAAGAAAGAGTGCTATTAGAGTTGTACCTATTGCATCATTGCTCGCTTCGCCAAGAGAGAGTGTTGATGGTGTTATACCTCTTGTATCATTCTTCGATTGGTCAAGCGTGAGGGCTGATAGTGTTGTACCTCCCGCATCATTGCATGGTTCGACAAGCGACAGTGCTGCTGATAGTGTTGTACCTCTAGCATCATTGCATGGTTCGTCAAGCGAGAGTGCTGCTGATAGTGTTGAACCTCTTGCATCATTGCTCGGTTCGTTAAGGGTGAGTGCTGGTAGTGCTGTACATCCTCCATCATTGCACGGTTCGTCAAGCGAGAGTGCCGCTGATAGTGTTGAACCTCTTGCATCATTGCTCGGTTCGTTAAGGGTGAGTGCTGGTAGTGCTGTACATCCTCCATTATTGCACGGTTCGTCAAGCAAGAGTGCTATTAGAGTTGTACCTATTGCATCATTGCTCGCTTTGCCAAGCGAGAGTGTTAATGGTGTTATACCTCTTGTATCATTCTTCGATTGGTCAAGTGTGAGGGCTGATAGTGTTGTACCTCACGCATCATTGCATGGTTCGTCAAGCGAGAATGCTGCTGATAGTGTTTTACCTCTTAGTCGTGAACAAACTATAAAAAGAAATCATTGAAAATACTCGTGTACATGTGTGAAATGTATAAATCCAGAGGTGGTGTGGTGGTGTGCTGCAACAAATTGGGACAAACAGGAGTTAGAACAGTAATAAAAGTTTTTTTAGTTGTAAGTAAATAAATACCTGTTATAAAATGTTTATGATTAAGTACCTACAAATAGATATTAAGTATATTTTTAAATCAAATTTAATTTGAACAATTCGAATAATGTTAATGTATCCATTTTATGTAATAATAGGTAACTATAAAAAATAAAACAATATTTTTAAGTAGCTATGTGTGTTTCCCTTTTATTACCTGAACAATGCTATCCATATTATTATATAGTGCAGGTTTTAACAGCTCCTATCATAAACTACTACATATAAAAGAATTATAATATCTACCTATTTACACATATTAATAAAATTTAGTTTTTGTATACGACATATTGTACACTTATTTTTGTTTTCTATATTGTATTGCTCATCCCGTTTATACCTATTTAAATTGCTTCAGGTAGTTTATGAAATTTATTTAATACCCTCTATTAATTTTGTGTTATTTTAAAACCGATCCTGATATCTAACCCGGGGTTAGCGTGTTCAATGTCAATTTTTTGGAATTGTGAGATCAAAGCGGCGGCTTCCGACGTAAACTGCTGTAAATCTTTATGCTGTGTCACAACTATGAAAAATTATTCCATATTTCGAATAAGTTTAGAAAATATATATTTTTTACTTTTTGACCCCTTTTCCACTATTTACGAACGCCTATGAAAATAAGTTATTTATAAAACATTTTATAGGTTATATTATATCAAAGTTATAAATAACTAGTCAATATTTCTGCTATGTTTAAGAAACGTACGTTTTTTTCTAAACTTTTTACACTTTTTTCGAATGTCAATGTTGTCTAATTGTTTATGTTCAATATTTTAGGTTATATTTAATTAAATGCGTAACAAATTTAATTTGTTTGTAAATATGTATATTAATTTGATCTTGGTTAGTTAAGTTTGACTTAAATGTATATATGTACATAATTCATATTTTCACTATTTATATTTGTGTTTTTTTTTGTTTGAGTGTTTTTGGTCTAATTAGAATTTATAGCTAAAAATGAAGGATCTTTTGGTTTTGATTTCAAAAAAGTGTAGGTTATTGATTGGTACTAGCTTCAGCCGTTCTTGACATTAAATATTTTACCAATCCTCGGCGGTATTTGCCTTTTTACATTTTATAAATTAATTTGCACAGATTAAAATAAAATATTTATTTTATTAAACGAACACAACAAATATAATCGATTAATGCTTACTTTTAAAAATAACTTTGATGAAATGTTCAATAAGTTTCATGTCGTACTGTTACAGGCAGTCAATGAATTTTTGCCTTTTAAAACTAAAACAATACACTATACAAACACAAGAAAAATTTGGTTTAATAACGAATTAAGACAGCTTCGTGAAAAACTAAGATTTTTTATTGATTTTAATAAGCAAAATCCAAATTTGTCATTTGATAGTGAAATTAAAAAAATTAGGAACACTTATAAAATTAAACAATCAAAAAAAGAATATTACGAGCGATTAATTTCTAACTCTGATGTCAAATCGAAAACAATTTGAAAGATTATTATTAAACCCATTGCTTCAAAATAGCAACACCAAAAAACCATTTCAAATAAAGCCATCTGATTTCAATGCATATTTTTTAAATATTGCATTTGATGGAAATATAAATGTTGGAAATTCAGATCATGTGGTCATGTGCGCGCGATTTCTTGGTTCTGCCAGTAACACCCTATATTTGTCACCTATTGATGAGCTGGAGGTTGTTAAGATCATAGAGAGTATGTCTCTTGTGTACCTTTAAAAATAATTATAAATAAATGTTTTAGTGATGGAAAATTTCCACAAAAACTAAAACTTACTAAAGTGTGTCCCTTATATAAAAAGGATGATCCTGGAGAGGTTAGCAATTATCGACCTATTTCTATAATACCAATCCTCTCTAAGCCAATAGAAATCGCTTTCAATAACAGGTTATACGAATTTTTAGAGAAATACCAACTTATCTCAGAATCACAGTATGGTTATCGAAGGCGAAGTTCTCCAAAACAAGCAATCCTAAGGTTGGTGCGGTCTATTGTTGATGCAATGGAGAGGGGTGAGACTCTTACATCAATATTCTGTGATCTTAGCAGAGCATTTGATTCTGTGACAGGTTTTAACTGCTGAACTCATAGCTCAAAACTGGCAAGGCGTGCCACTTTGAAATTTATAGCATAGATAGTCCTTTACATGTCCTTTGAACTCATATATGCTAGAATGACTTACACCCCGTCAGAGCCGTATAGTATAGTATATGATATTTTTTTCCAAAACATGTTTTAACTGCTGACCTCATATCTCAAAACTGGCAAGGCGTGCCACCTTGGAATTTACAGTATATATAGTCTATTACATGTACTTCTAACCCATATATGTCAGATTGACTTACACCCCGTCAGAGCCGTACTATATGATTTTTTTATTCCGGGATAATATTTTAACTGCTGACCCCATATCTCAAAACTGGCAAGGCGTGCCACTTTGGAATTTATAGCATAGATAGTCCTCAACATACCCTTTGAACTCATATATGCCAGAATGACTTACACCCCGTCAGAGCCGGACTATCTGATTTTTTATTCCGCGACAGGTTTTAACTGCTGAAGTTATAGCTCAAAACTGGCAAGGCGTGCCACTTTCAAATTTATAGCATAGATAGTCCTCAACATACCCTTTGAACTCATATATGTCAGAATGACTTACACCCCGTCAGAGCCGGACTATCTGATTTTTTTATTCCGCAACAGGTTTTAACTGCTGAACTCATAGGCCAAAACTGGCAAGGCGTGCCACCTTGGAATTTATAGCATAGAAATTCCTCAATATACCCTTTGAACTCATATATGTCAGAATGACTTACACCCCGTCAGAGCCGGACTATCTGATTTTTTTATTCCGCGACAGGTTTTAACTGCTGCACTCATAGCTCAAAACTGGCAAGGCGTGCCACTTTGAAATTTATAGCATAGAGAGTTCTCAACATACCCTTTGAACTCATATATGTCAGAATGACTTACACCCCGTCAGAGCCGGACTATCTGATTTTTTTATTCCGCGACAGGTTTTAACTGCTGAACTCATAGCTCAAAACTGGCAAGGCGTGCCACTTTGAAATTTATAGCATAGATAGTCCTCATCATACCCTTTGAACTCATATATGTCAGAATGACTTACACCCCGTTAGAGCCGGACTATCTGATTTTTTTATTCCCCGACAGGTTTTAACTGCTGCACTCATAGCTCAAAACTGGCAAGGCGTGCCACTTTGAAATTTATAGCATAGATAGTCCTCTACATGTCCTTTGAACTCATATATGTCAGAATGACTTACACCCCGTCAGAGCCGTACTATATGATTTTTTTATGCCGAGAGAGGTTTTAACTGTTGACTTGATAGCTCAAAACTGGCAAGAGATAGACGTAGCTAGTCATTTGCATGCCCTTCCAACTCATATTTCAAAAATATTCTAATTAGTATCTACGAATGTCATTAACGTGGATAATTCTTGACCAAGTGTCATATTTATTTGCTTTCTACAACCATCATGGCCAACTAAAATCAATTAAATTTAAAGTCCTATGTCCTATCACAGTTATAGTAATAGAAAAATGTAAAATTATTGGCAATATTATGAAAACTATAAATTTTGGAATAGACATCTTTTCATAAACTTGCCGATATTTTTAATTCAACAAAATATATAAATTGGGAGTTAAAATTTTGAATTTTAACACTTTTTTCAATATGATTTTAATCCCTTTTTTTCAAATACCCTGTATTTATTTATTAGAACAATATACATAGGCCCCTAAAGTTCGTCTATTACTACTAGGATATCCTAACAAATTAAATTATTAAAGCTTCCATATAATAAAAAATTGTTATTATACCTTATGCTGCAAACTTCATTTCATATTTCGAAAATGGCTGGACATAGTTATAACATAGGTATTATACATAAACTATGTTTAGAATTACAAGTAGAATGCAAAATACGAGTAATATATAATTTATATAGGGTCGTATTTAAAATAAGGAAATTGACACCCTTTTCGGGTATAATCGGAAGCACTAGATTCTTGAAAATATTTAAGCCGAATTGGCCCTATCGACCTAAGTACACCAGATTTTCAGATTGTTCCACAGTGTAGTTTCTCCATAAACGATCGAAACCCTTCCCGGTGGGACACCCGGTACAGCATTAGAAATTAGAACGAAAATTGACGAAAAATAAGAACAAAATATGCCAAAACAATGAAAACACCCTCAAAAATATCAGCAGTAAGATGGGGTATGGCATCTATATGAGAGTGATATTATTTTAGAGTTTTTTAAATACAAAATATTTTTTATTCGTATAGCTACTTTGGATATATTAGCTCATATAGTAAGTTTTATTTGTTTCTATATACCTCACCTATATAGGTGATAATATTCTAAATGCTTTTTCTTAATTATATTTATCACCTCCCTGAAAATGGCTATAAAATTTAGTTTTTTTTTTCAAAGTCAACTCAATTGAATTTACGAGACATGATCACCTCCCATTCACTTATTTTTCTACAAGTAATTCTGGCAAAAGGAACGCGCAATAGATTGGGATGATGGTAATTATCAGATATTTCAAATTAAAGCAAAATTCCTACTATAGTTCATTATTATAGTCGTCAAAATCCAATCTTGATTCACAAATCTAAATCGTAAACGCACAAAGATCTGCCAAGAAATATATTTATAGGTCTATTTGCTAAACGATAAGTTGTATTAATTTAGGGGAAAAGACGTTTTCCGCCTATGCTTTAATAGATAGACAAGTTTACCATACCAGAACTTATTTCAATATCATTATTCCTTAATAAAAAGCAAAGTAACATAGTTATATGTATGTATTTTACATCAAATAAATTTATGTGTACAGTAGTAGAGTAGGTAAGTAAAATGTATCTGTGTATTTTTTACATAAATACATAATCGGCGTTACGCATCTGAAAATTTTCATTCTGTGCCCGAAGTCTGAGTTCATTATGGGTACTGCCAAATAATAGATACGTACACTACATAACCCTTTCGTACTGAACTAAGTGAACAATCTGAAAACTGATTATTATATACATCAATTATTTTTCATGGATAATAATATCATAGAATAAGAAAGCTAGCTTTCTTATTCTATGATAATATCATGGAATAAATTATTTTCCAGTTTTCAAAGCAGGTTTGGTTGTTTTCACAAGTTTTCGAGGTTAAGTGAAAGACAATTACAAAAAAGATGATCTATCGGTTTCGCCAAATATTCAGTTCAGTATAATTACATTCAGTTTAATCAAATTAACTTGTTCAGATCAATCACTACAAATGAATAACCCTATAATAATGCATTTTACTTAAAAATGATTTTAATGGGACGGATTATTTTTGACATAAGTGGACCACAACTAATAGGTTCATTTCAACAAGGAGGTAGCAAAATCATATATCATATACAGTGTGTCCCGGATAGATGAAATGACTGTTAAATTTCATCATCTGCGGTCCAGCCATGCTTGGTTTGAAACTAATTTGAGACACAATTTTAGTTTTGAAAAATACGCCTTGGACATTTTGAAAATATTGTTTTTTTACACCAGCAAATTCGGTTGAATATCACGATAAATTGTTATATAAGAAAAGTTATTCAGAATGAAAAAGTGATTAAATGTTCAAAATTTCAAGATTCTATGCCTACTTTGATTTTTTGCTTTTTCTCTCTCTTTTTCTTGGAAAAGTGCCTTTCTGATAGCTGAGACTAAAATCCTTTCCCTGTACGGGAAAGTAAAATGTTATTGATGAATGTTGTTCAGAAACAGAGAAGATACGGCAGTAACATTTGAACGCATATTTTGAATTTTATCGTTTCTTGTTTGAAATTATACAAATAAAAAAAACTCGATTATTTCTATTCAAAGCTACTTGTAGAACTAAATACTGTAAGTGATTGGGAGGTGATCATGTCACGTCGATTCAATTGAGTTGAAAAAAATCTAAATTTCATAGTCATTTTCAGAGAGGTGATAAATATAATACACAATACAAGCATTTAGCACAATATTATATGTGTAGAAAAAAATAAATTTTACGATATGAACCAATATATCCAAAATATACGAATAAAAAATATTTTTTATTTCAAAAATTGTAAAATAATATCACTCTCTGTCGCGGAATAAAAAATCAGATAGTCGGGCTCTGACGGGGTGTAAGTCATTCTGACATATATCAGTTCAAAGGACATGTTGAGGACTATCTATGCTATAAATTTCAAAGTGGCACGCCTTGCCAGTTTTGAGCTATAAGTTCAGCAGTTAAAACCTGTCGCGGAATAAAAAGTCAGATAGTCCGGCTCTGACGGGGTGTAAGTCATTCTGACATATATGACTTCAAAGGGTATGTTGAGGAATATCTATGCTATAAATTTCAAAGTGGCACGCCTTGCCAGTTTTGAGATATGAGGTCAGCAGTTAAAACATTACCCCGGAATAAAAAAATCATATAGTACGGCTCTGACGGCGTGTAAGTCATTCTGACATATATGAGTTCAAAGGGTATGTTGAGGACTATCTATGCTATAAATTTCAAAGTGGCACGCCTTGCCAGTTTTGAGCTATGAGTGCAGCAGTTAAAACCTGTCGCGGAATAAAAAAATCAGATAGTCCGGCTCTGACGGGGTGTAAGTCATTCTGACATATATGAGTTCAAAGGGTATGTTGAGGACTATCTATGCTATAAATTTCAAAGTGGCACGCCTTGCCAGTTTTGAGCTGTGAGTTCAGCAGTTAAAACTTGTCGCGGAATAAAAAAATCAGATAGTCCGGCTCTGACGGGATGTAAGTCATCCTGACATATATGAGTTCAAAGGGTATGTTGAGGACTATCTGTGCTATAAATTTCAAAGTGGCACGCCTTGCCAGTTTTGAGCTATGAGTTCAGCAGTTAAAACCTGTCGCGGAATAAAAAAATCAGATAGTCCGGCTCTCACGGGGTGTAAGTCATTCTGACATATATGAGTTCAAAGGGTATGTTGAGGACTATCTGTGCTATAAATTTCAAAGTGGCACGCCTTGCCAGTTTTGAGCTATGAGTTCAGCAGTTAAAACCTGTCGCGGAATAAAAAAATCAGATAGTCCGGCTCTCACGGGGTGTAAGTCATTCTGACATATATCAGTTCAAAGGACATGTTGAGGACTATCTATGCTATAAATTTCAAAGTGGCACGCCTTGCCAGTTTTGAGCTATAAGTTCAGCAGTTAAAACCTGTCGCGGAATAAAAAGTCAGATAGTCCGGCTCTGACGGGGTGTAAGTCATTCTGACATATATGACTTCAAAGGGTATGTTGAGGAATATCTATGCTATAAATTTCAAAGTGGCACGCCTTGCCAGTTTTGAGATATGAGGTCAGCAGTTAAAACATTACCCCGGAATAAAAAAATCATATAGTACGGCTCTGACGGCGTGTAAGTCATTCTGACATATATGAGTTCAAAGGGTATGTTGAGGACTATCTGTGCTATGAATTTCAAAGTGGCACGCCTTGCCAGTTTTGAGCTATGAGTTCAGCAGTTAAAACCTGTCGCGGAATAAAAAAATCAGATAGTCCGGCTCTGACGGGGTGTAAGTCATTCTGACATATATGAGTTCAAAGGACATGTAGAGGACTATCTATGCTATAAATTTCAAAGTGGCACGCCTTGCCAGTTTTGAGCTATGAGTTCAGCAGTTAAAACCTGTCGCGGAATAAAAAATCAGATAGTCCGGCTCTGACGGGGTGTAAGTCATTCTGGCATATATGAGTTCAAAGGGTATGTTGAGGACTATCTATGCTATAAATTCCAAAGTGGCACGCCTTGCCAGTTTTGAGATATGGGGTCAGCAGTTAAAATATTATCCCGGAATAAAAAAATCATATAGTACGGCTCTGACGGGGTGTAAGTCAATCTGACATATATGGGTTAGAAGTACATGTAATAAACTATATATACTGTAAATTCCAAGGTGGCACGCCTTGCCAGTTTTGAGATATGAGGTCAGCAGTTAAAACATGTTTTGGAAAAAAATATCATATAGTACGGCTCTGACGGGGTGTAAGTCATTCTAACATATATGAGTTCAAAGGACATGTAGAGGACTATCTATGCTATAAATTTCAAAGTGGCACGCCTTGCGAGTTTTGAGCTATAAGGTCAGCAGTTATAATGTTGTTGGGGGCTTAAAAACTAATAATACGGCTCTGATAATTATATCACTAAAATATATATGTTATTTATATATGAATTTCTTGATATTAGTAGTATATAACCACTCTGAACACAACATTTGAATTAATTGATATTCTAACCTCAAATATGTCGAAATATTTATTTATTGACAAATAATTATTACCATATAAGTAAATTAACTTATATTAATGATACTACATGTAGTTTGCATTTGCATTGCATCAATTTGATGTAAATCATCAATCACCCCGGTATACTCAATTCGGCAATGTTCGGAATTTGGTGTGAAAACAGCAGTTAAAATTCTAGCAGTTATTTCCGAACATTGCCGAATGGAGTATACCGGGGTGATTGATGATTTACATCAAATTGATGCAATACAAATGCAAACTACATGTAGTATCATTAATATAATATATTTGCCAATAATTAAATATTTCGACAGACATATTTGAGGTTAGAATATCAATTAATTCAAATGTTGTGTTCAGAGTGGTTATACACTTTGTTTAAATTTTTTATCCAATACTTTTTTTTTACGCCAATTACATTTTCCTCTCGATAAATGGTTGACACTGATAATAGTCACCCTGTTATTTTTTTTTTCAGATATTTAAATCACATTCTTCGTCATGTTCGATTTTAAGGCACTCAGAGTGTAAAACTTTTCTAGATAAAGACAACATCCATCTTTATTTTCGGCAAATAAATTAAATAAAATGACAACGACGTTTCGTTACTAATTAGTAACTTCTTCAGGTTGAACACATTTTTCTGAAATTACATACACATACAAATTATTTAAGATAATTGTTTATATAATATAATATACATATCTATATTTCATTTTTAGCTCTCCATATCATATAATATGTAATATATGTATATAATGGAGACTATTAGTTTCATGAAAAAAAAAATTTTTTTAATTGCACCGGAAATACTTGTTTTTGGTCATTTTATACATAAATAAGTAGTTTTAAAAAAATGTCTGTCTGTCTGTCTGTCTGTCTGTATCCACGAAAACGCAAAAACCGCTTAACAGATTTTAACCAAATTTGGTACAAAAATACTATTGGACATGGCAAGGAGCTGATTAGATTTTGAGAAACATTGAGCGTAGGTAAAGGGTTTAAAAGAGGGTTCAAAAATTAAAAAAATTCATAGTTCTTAAACTTATCCGAAATACTGCATAATTTTTTATGCATTTAATTGAATATAACCTGAAATATTGAACATAAAATATTAGACCACATTGGCGTTCGAAAATAGTGTAAAATGGGGTAAAAAAGATTTAAAAAAACGTATTTCTTAAAAATAGCAGAAAAATTAACTAGTTATTTATAGTTTTGATAGAATATAACCTATAAAATGTGTCATGAATAACTTACTTTCATAGGCGTTCGTAAATAGTGGTAAAGGGGTCAAAATATAAAAAATATATATTTCCTAAACTTATTCGAAATATGGAATAATTTTTCATAGTTGTGATACAATATAAGCTAAAAAATATTCCATAAAAGAATTGGTTCACACAGGCGTTCTAAAATAGTTTAAAAAAGGGTCAAAAACGAAACAAAAAATGTTTCTCAAATATACCAGAAAAATTGACTAATTATATATAGCTTTGATATAAGATAACCTAAAAAATGCAGCATAAAATTTTTATTTACATAGGCGTTCGTAAATAGTAGAAAAAGGGGTAAAATAAAAAAAAATTAAAATGTAAAAATTTGTATATTTAACTAGATGAATTGGTGTTAAAAATACACGACAAAAATTAATGTACCATAGGCGTCCGTGAACATTCTATAAAAGGGTCAGAAAAAATTTGTATCCGTGATAACTCAAAAACCACTTAACGGATTTTAACCACATTTGGTACGAAAATACTACAGGATATTTATATGTGGTGATTAACATTGAGCGTAGGCAAGGGGTTTAAAAGAGGGTTCAAAAATTTAAAAAATCATAGTTCTTAAACTTATCCGAAATATTGAATACTTTTTTATAGTTGTGATAGAATATAACCTAAAAAATGTTACATAAAAGAATTAGTTCACATAGGCGTTCGAAAATAGTCTTAAAAAAGGGTCAAAAACGAAAAAAAAATGTTTCTCAAATATACCAGAAAAATTGGCTAATTATATATAGTTTTGATATAAGATAACCTAAAAAATGCAGCATAAAATTTTTATTTACATAGGCGTTCGTAAATAGTAGAAAAAGGAGTAAAATAAAAAAAATTAAAATGTAAAAAATTTTATATTTAACTAGATGAATTGGTGTTAAAAAGACACGACAAAAATTAATTTTCCATAGGCGTCCGTGAAAATTCTATAAAAGGGCCAGAAAAAATGTGTATCCGTGATAACTCAAAAACCACTTAACGGATAAGCTACAACATGCAGCATAACAATTTTGTTTACATAGGCGTTCGTAAATAGTAGAAAAGGTGGCAAAATAAATTTTATAATAAAACTAAAAAAAAAAAATTAATTTGCGTTCAAGAACTTGGCCTAGATCTGAAATATAAAATATCTGCGTATAAATAGTGCATCCAAAGAGAAGAAAAAGGCACAAAACCCGATACTTAAAAAAAAAATAGCTGATGTCTAAAACAAAACAAAAATTCATTAAATTTAGATAAATGACAAAAAGGTCATAAAATTATTACTTTTACACTTAAATATGGAGAGCTATTCGTGCCTCAAGGGCAACAGTTTATTTTTTGTGTTATTACCCAACACAAATTCCATCACGTCAATATCAAAAATAACAAACAATTTTCTTTATAATTACAAATAGAACATTTAAAACATTCAAATATAATAAAACTCATTTTTATTTAATGATATTTTATTTTCATACACGCACCAGGATAGAATATTAATTATTATTTATTAATTAAATTAATCACAGTAGTCCCTAAGGTTTGTTGAGTGTTTTTTTCAATTCATTTTATGATAGTCCCTACCATTATAAATATGCCAATTAGTGAGAGGTAAGCGGATTATACAAATAAGGACATAGATAGGCAGAACATTTCAGCAAATCTATTTAGTAAACAGACAATAACAATGCCAATACCTAGAACCTATCATCTACCTGTTCTTAATATGGGCCGCTAATCTGTTTGTACCTGTTTTATGACTGAAAATATTTTGCATATAAACCTCAGCGGAAGGAAAAGGTTTTCACTCTACGTATTGAAGGCTTACTTGGTGTTTATATTTTATAAAGTTTTGCTTTTTGTACAACCAGTTAGTATATTCACTTTAAAAGTCAAGATGTGTACATTAAATAAATCGAAAGACAACAATGATTGGGAATGTGAGTTGGACGCCGAAATATTTGGTCTCGACGTCTGTTGTAAAAATTGGCATAATATGGGACACACGGATACAGACATAGAATGTGTTATGTACAATTTGTGCAATTCATTCGATGAGTCTGAAATTGTGACTGATGAGAAGATGTCATCAAACGGAAAACGACGAAGGGGTACAATGGAGGAGGCTGAAGATAGTAAACCAAGAAAGAAGACGAATAATTCTAGTGAGGGTGATAATGTGCAAAAAAAGTGTGATATAATGTGTGAAATTGATAATTTAACACGTGCATTTGAATTGTTGAAGATTTCACATTAGCTGAATCTTGTGAGAGTTCAACTAGTAGGTATCATATTTTTGGATTTTTTTTTTGTACAGACATTTTTATTTATATTTTTGTTATGTGTGTTATAATTAAGTTGTTTACATTTTTTGTATTAACGTGTTCTATGTAGTATGTACTTTTAGAAAAATTAAATTATATTGTATTCTATGAATATTCTATTTATTTTAGTCACCAAGCTTAATTTTTTTTTGCACCAAAGAAATGTTTATATATATATATATATATATATAAATCCGCATATCTATTTTGATTCCTTTCACATTGGAACCTTTCTACATCCCCTAGAAGGAGTGGGTTTAGAAGAAAACTATCCGCGTATATTGGATAACCCGCCGATATGTGGCGCAACTGACTACTTTTGATGTCTAAATTGTAAAAATTGAAATATACATTTTTTCACATATAGCATCTTTTTGTATCTTTACAAAATAAGGTTTTCTTGATTCCAGGCTGTATATTTCCTTTCATAATCCGTACAATTTTGTGTCCAATTTTCAATATATTTTTCATTTTACAAACTATTTTGAGTCTGGCGTTGTTGCCAAGTGATACACATTTCTGTTAAGATTAAATATTCATACATGATACGTTTTTAACTCTATTTACAGTATATTTGTATTTTTTGGTAAAAATGATTATATCTTTAAAAATTAAGCATTAAATTTGCAAATGTACAGTGTGGTCAATTTATCTTGATATCATTTTGATTATTTGATGTATTTTTTTTATTTTCAAAGATAGAATGCAGAACGAAAAATGTATTGTAGGGTATCTTGCTAAGTTTTTTGCTAGTAGAAAACCAAAAGACTGTCATTTTGGAACAGATACGAGCACAAGTTCGTTTTTTTAACACGCAGATTATTGAATGCTCGTTAAAGACTGTGGTTTATTCTGATTTTATTGATATATGACACTTTATGTATTGTATCAGTAGTTTTCGATTAATTTGCAAAAAAATGACCGAAATTTTAGCACTCAGGCCTGGAATGATAAACGTCAGTTTGAGACACATTTTGTTCTAATAATTGTACGTCAGGTTATATGAAATCAAAATAGTATGCCGTATAAAACGGCATGATTACTAGGGTGGGCCGAAAATATGGATTTTTAAATTTATTTTCGGAATTGTGAAAAAAAAATTGTATTTTGTTATTACAAAGAAAAAGTTAATAAAACGTTTTTTGATTGAAGTGCATCTTCTGTCCCCTACATAACCTAAATTTATAAAAATGTCTGAAATTCAAAATTTTGTATTTCGATATGGAATAACTTGAAAGTGCTTGCTTTGGATATGTTAATCAAAACATGTATGTAAACTTTTTTACTATCAGTTCATATTCTACCCCCTACCGGCCCTACAACCTTAGAAAAAAAAATAACGACCTTTTTGGTCGAACGAGGTTAAGTAGCTGCTGAGTTTTCCTGGATTCTGGTTCGCTAAGCCCGCCGAACAATGCCTTAAGATATTGCGAGGCAAATTTTGTTAAGGTATCTCTGATCAGTACTTATGTCGCAAATATTTAATTCTGGTAATTTGCAGTCAATAATTTCATATTTTATAACTGGTAAATTTTCACAGTGGGCTGTAAGCTTTCCCAGCGAACTGAAATCGCCTTAGGACCCGTTGTTTGTTCATCATTATGGTGAAAAATATGTCTTAAAGGTAGCTCATTGCCATGACGCTGACAGACGACTCGTTTAAAAGGATGTCCTAACTTTGATTCAAGTTGAGCTATGACTCCATTTTTTGATCCGGTTTGACTACTGTGCCATCACAAGCCACAACTAGTAAGTCATATACCCTTTCCTGTATGAATTCAACTATACTTCGACAGATATCTTTTGCTGATCCAGAAGAAGGTATTGTATGACCCAGAAACACAGAACCTGGCTCTTGCACCAAAGAAACATGTTCTTCCACTAACGTTCTTCTGTGAAGCCTGCCATCTATTTTTTTCAAAAGACAATGTTTCATGTTTTCGCCCGTCAAAGTAAATTGAATTTATTGCTTGCCTGGATTTTGAAAACTGTATGCAAAATTTTATTTCTTAAACTCTCTCTAGCTCTTTATAATTTATTTGTATCTATTACTTGCACTAAACATTTTTTTTATTACAAAGGCAACATCTTGTAAAATAGGCGATGCAACTGCTGCACCAGATCTGTCTAACAAACCATATCTGTCAAACATTTAAGCGGGAGTAGGTAGTTTAGTTCTATTTTTAGAATTGCTCTATAAGTTTGTAAAAGATATTTCCCAAGCTGCATTGAAGTTAAACCAATTAGAAGCTAACGTTTTACTGTTGATAGTGTTCGTCTTCGAAGAAATATTTTGTCGTTTTCCGTGACTATAAACTCGTAAACGATTCTTTCCTCCTTGCATTTTTTCAAATCTTCTAGCGTTGTTTGTTAATTGTTTGGCTTGGTTTTTTGGATCAATACCCCCTATAAATATGTTTCTTGAACTTCTCTGCTCTTGGAGAAAGTAACGTTCTTTTAACGGCACCTGTAAGGACAACCCTACGATGGACAAATAACATTTTAAAGTAAAATAACAAAAATCGTACGTCGTTACAAAAGCTTTAAATATCTATCGTGTTGTGTTTTGATCACTTGCAAAACACGTTTACGGGTTACTGTAGGAATTGCCGCTTTCTCCCACAAACTTAGAAGCTTGTCAGCTAGTGTATTAGAAATTTGGGAAACTATTGCCTCTTTGCCACAGTGCGGTGGTTATAGACTAAACCTTATCCATAAAAAGCACTTTAACAAATCTTCTTGGGTAGGAAGAGTATTATCTTTTAAATCTGAAGGTGGTCCCACTAACGGACACTCGGTGCTTCGTCTTGGGTAACAAGTTTTTGAGAAACTCATAAATCTATATTAAACTTCAAAGAAAAACATCTCATCTAACAACTGAAAACTGAATAGAAATACAATAATCACTTGCTTATGAGCAGCCGTCGATACCACGATCCGCTGCTATTAATCGTATTCAGGCTAGCTGTTTATAACACATATTATGAAGTTTTTAAATTTCTATAAAAGTAGTGATGAGTTTTTTTTCAAATACTAAAGTATATCATCAGGAAAAATAAACCAAAAATAACATTACAAGCTTATCTTTAAGGGCTGGTAGGGGAGAGAAGACAGATTACAATAAAAAAACCGTTAATAAAAATATTTTTTGGAACAACAAAAGGCATCTTTTGTGTCCTGTTTTAAAACCAAATTCCGAAATAAAAAAAAAAATGTTTTTCGGCACAAGGTGATTTCCAAGGCCTGGTAGGGCACAGATTAGATTAAAAAACTGTTAACAACAAAAGGCATCTTTTGTGCACTATTCCAAAACGAAATTTCAAAAATTAAAAAAAAAATGATTTTTCGGCCCACCCTAATGTATACTATATTAACAGTTTCAGATGGGGCATTATTTTGAATCCAAATATCTTACATGGAATCAAAATAGTGCAGCACATGAAACAAAATATATATTAGAATCAAAATAGTGTGCCGTATCAAACGACATGTATATTATTTCAATATACATTTCGTTTTGTATGACGCATTATTTTGATTCCAAGTATCTTACATGGAATCGAAATAGTGCAGCACATGAAACAAAAGTATATTGGAATCAAAATAGTGTGCTGTATCAAAAGACATGTATACTCTCTCAATATACATTTAGTTTTATATGACGCATTATTTTGATTCCAACTATCTTACATGGAAACAAAATAGTGCCTCACATGAAACGAAATGTATATTGGAATCAAAATAGGGGGCCGTATCAAACGACATGTATACTCTCTCAATATACATTTAGTTTTATATGACGCATTATTTTGATTCCAACTATCTTACATGGAAACAAAATAGTGCCTCCCATGAAACGAAATGTATATTGGAATCAAAATGTATGCCGTATCAAACGACATGTATACTCTCTCAATATACATTTAGTTTTATATGACGCATTATTTTGATTCCAACTATCTTACATGGAAACAAAATAGTGCCTCACATGAAACGAAATGTATATTGGAATCAAAATAGTGTGCCGTATCAAACGACATGTATACTCTCTCAATATACATTTAGTTTTATATGACGCATTATTTTGATTCCAACTATCTTACATGGAAACAAAATAGTGCCTCACATGAAACGAAATTTATATTGGAATCAAAATAATGTGCCGTATCAAACGACATGTATACTCTCTCAATATACATTTAGTTTTATATGACGCATTATTTTGATTCCAACTACCTTACATGGAAACAAAATAGTGCCGCACATGAAACGAAATGTATATTGGAATCAAAATAGTGTGCCGTATCAAACGACATGTATACTCTCTCAATATACATTTAGTTTTATATGACGCACTATTTTGATTCCAACTACCTTACATGGAAACAAAATAGTGCCGCACATGAAACGAAATGTATATTGGAATCAAAATAGTGTGCCGTATCAAACGACTTGTATACTCTCCAAATTCTTCCATAGTCGAGTTATTAAATAAAAACAACTTTTTCCCTAAACTTAAAGGGCTCTAGCTTTGCTTATTTTTGCTGAAAAATAACCCTTTAAAATATTACCCATTACCTAATTTAGCAATTTCTTTAGTTGAATACGTGGAATCAAAATAATGCGTATAAAAATCAAAATGCATATTTTACATAAATGAAATCAAAATAGTACGTCATGTAAAATGAAATGTATAATGACAGATTATACATTTCGTTTTATATGACGCATTATTTTGATTCCAAATAACTTACATGGAACCAAAATAGGGCCTCATATAAAACGAAATGTATAATCTGTCAATATACATTTCATTTTACATGACGTACTATTTTAATTTCATTTATGTAAAATATGCATTTTGATTTTTATACGCATTATTTTGATTCCACGTATTCAACTAAAGAAATTGCTAAATTAGGTAATGGGTAATATTTTAAAGGGTTATTTTTCAGCAAAAATAAGCAAAGCTAGAGCCCTTAAGTTTAGGGAAAAAGTTGTTTTTATTTAATAACTCGACTATGGAAGAATTTGGAAGAATGAAATGTAGCAGGTAACTGCTAATAAAATGTGAGTTGCTGGTAGTTTTCATAATACTTATTCGAACTACTATAGCGTCTCCTAAAATTGACATGTAACTAATTAAAATTCCTAAAAGAACTCATCTCAATTATTATAAGTCATAGCGCTTTATATAATTTAATATTGTCTACAATAGTAAACGAAATCAAGCAAACATCTACATAATATGCTATTTATGTCATAAAAAGTAGGGAAATAAGGAACACCTTTAAGGTTTTTGATTTACTTTAGTCAATATATCATCCCCGGGGTGGTATTGGAGCGTGCATATCGGTGATAGGGATGAAAATTCAACATATATAATTTTTATAATGTTTTAATTATAATCTGAAAACTAAGCGTTTTTTGCGACAAAAGTTGACTGAGATATCATCGCCAAAAATGTGCCAGTTTTTGTAGCTCGTTTACTTTAACATAATTGTTATTTATACATTTGACAAGACCATAGGTTTTTACTCAAGTTAACTTGTAATAGATAATATTTTCGCATAAGTAAATTGTGATAGTTTTTTTAACGATTAATTATAATTAATGAGTAGAGCCTTTGGTGTAGGTAGACTAATTTAAACAAAACGTTTTATAAACCTTCACCACTTCTTTAAAACTCTACGAATTAATTATTATAGTAAAATAATCGAGGTCTTTCGTTTCACAAAATTATAATTTTAGTAGGTATTTATATTTTTGGAGGATTTTAAGTACGGAATTAAATATTTTCGTACATTTGGTTCTAGCTCTTTAATCACATTCTCAATAATATCTCATCCTCTAATATAACAAAATTTAAATATTTCTAATAAAAAAAGACATATCTCTGTACATAATATTAAAGATATAGTATAATTAATTCATTTAAAAAGCAATAGAGTTTTACAGAACTGTGAAAATATTTATGTATTGTTATCAGATTAACTTGAAATACTTTGAGTGAAACTTAATTATCTAGTAAAAAGTAGATAATAATTAAAACTATTCCATAGTGAACACCAGAAAATAAAAAAAAAGACTAAACTTGTTGAAGACACCATGTGAACGGATATTATAAATATATTTTATTTAGTTTTAATTAATTATCAATACATATACCAATGTCTGCTCAGATGAAAGATACGAGCCAAAAACAACCAAAAAATAGTATTTTCCTAGTTTTTAAATTGTTTTAGAATATTTTTTGCATCAAAAAATATGGAAAATTAGTTTCTCTACAAAAAGTTTCCTATTAGCTATACCTGAATTTTTCTTACTTTTCGAATTATAATAATTATTGTATTTCAACCCTATCTCTAGTATGCAGATTTATTATAGGAACTGAGAATTGATTAAAAAAATTTATTTCTTATAATTTTAAAGGAATCAAAATAACGCGTAATATTGTAAGTTATATACAACAACAGTGTTGTCATGTTTTGTAACTGTGGTTGAAATAAAGGATTCAATACAGTGCTCCTTATAAACAAAATATATACTCTACTGTATATTAACAGCGCCAAAAGAAAAAAATTGCGGAATTTCCGTGAACTAAAATTTATTATACTTCTTTCATAAGTAGCATCAAACTGATTCCCCTATCCGCTTAACGTGACCAACTAAGAGAATGCCATTAAATACGATAAAAAATAGACTATGAAAAAAAATGAAAGCCCTAAGATCTGTGTCTGTAACTCCAATACTATGTGAGATATAAGGCAAAACTATTTTGCGTCCGATATTCGGACGTAAATTAGTCAAGGAAACAGTTTGATATGTGACGAGCTATAAGAGGGACGCAAAATAGTGTGCGGGATGTATATATATATGGGATATAGAAACTTTGCGTCACGTTCTAGGCCGCATTTTTTGACCAATTGAAACAAAATTTGGTTAAAAAATCGGCTAGGTCATGGAATCGCGTGAGTTCGTTGGCGATTGAAATCGGAGAGCTAGTTTCAGAATGGCGACCTGTCAAAGTTTTAAAAAAATCATATTTTTTTCGTTGTTAATAGAAAATACCGATGTTATATATCAAATGATAGAGCACTTAAATCTCTATAATATTTATTTGGAGAGTTTTTTCATCGCTGGCATATTTAAGTAAATGTAAGTCAATATAAAGTAACAAAAAATAAAAAAAATATCATCACCCGCTATACCTGTAATTATTTTGACAAATAAACACCTGTGAAATAACAATAAGACCGTACTTACGTATGTATTATAGTATAATGGGTATTTCAGTTAAAATAACTGTCAATATGACACTTTGGTTATATTTGGCGAATGTCAGAATATTTAAAAAGAAGGTACTGATAAGAGTGATAAGACAGTTAAAAAGATAACGCAACAAAGAGTAAGAAGTATTTCATTAACATCGAACAATGAACAAGCAAAAAATAAAAATCCGAAAACCAATTTGATTGGAGAGCCTTCTAAACAGGGTGAAACAACACAAAGGGAATTTTATGATATATTTTTCAAGCCGAAATTGTCAATTACAAGAACGCCACCCAGCAGTTCAAAACAAGAGACTTCAATGGTGCATCAAGAAAGAAGCGGTGGAATTAAAAGAACGATACCTAGCCCTGAAACACTGGAACTTCCGCAAGCAAAAAAGCCACAGCAACTGCAAACTAATCCATCTTTGGACCAACAGCATATTAATCCTATGGAAATAAACAGAGACAGAAGGTCAGGAATAAAAGTTGAAAGCTTAATTGTCGAATTTTATGAGCACATTCAGAATATCCAGGGAATAGTAGATGAAGTAACTAACATCGATAAAAAATTGCATGCTGCTAAATCATTAATCAGCATTCAGAAAACTTTTACGCTTTTAATAAATCAAATGAACGAATCAGAAAAAGAAAACATTACTTTGAAATATGGAATAAATAAGGACAAAACTTCACTCAATGATCCCAATAACGTAGACCCAAAGAAGACATTTGCAAAAGCCGTAACGCAGCCAACCACAAAAGTAAAATCTCAACAGCAGCCCTTATGGAAAACTCCAGAAAAAAATGAAAAGTTTGAAACCATGATCAAAATCGACAATGTTACAGATCCTAAGGCGATAAAAAAGAAAATCAGGGAAGAGATTAATCCTAACGATATTGGCGGTGGATTAAAAAGCATCCGAGAATTGAAAAGCGGGGCTTTAGTTGTAGAAAGTCATAACAAAAGTCAACATGATAAATTAACAAATATTTTGAAGAGAAAAACAGAAGTTAAAGTAGTGGATCTAGTAACTAACGAACCAATGTTTATGCTTAGTGGAATCGAAAAAGGGTTTTCAGATGAGTTCTTTATTAATGAACTAATCAGACTGAATCCTGAAATAGAAGATGATCTGGGTTACCAAATCAAGGATAAAATGAAGGTTGTAGTAAAAAAGACTTGTCGTAATATACAAAAAGAAAACTGGATCTTGCAAGCAAAACCGGAGGTTGCCAAATACTTTCTCAAAAAGGGACTGGTCAATTTTGATCTGCTTAAGGTGCATGTTAGAGAACATTTTAATGTTGCAATCTGTTTCAAATGTAGCATGTTTGGACATGTGGCAAAATATTGCAAAGAACAAGAATGCTGTCACAAATGTGCTAGCCAACATCCAGCCAAAGACTGTCAAGTGGATAATGTGGAATACTATAAATGTCCAAATTGTGTAAAAATGCGGTATAGTGATATCAAACACTCAGCCCGAAGCTTTCTTTGTCCTGTTTTCCAAATGAAAATAGAAAAATACAAGGCACACACCAAATATAATGAACAGTCTTTTTTATAAACAACAGTGCAAATGAAACAAATCTTACCAGACCGTTTTCTACTAGCGAAATGGCCAAGGTCTCTTTAATCCACCAAAATGTACAATCAATGGGAAACTCTATCGATAAAATCGACCAAATGATGCTGGAACAAACTGACTGTCAGGTATTTTGTGTAACAGAACATTGGAAAAGCGAAAACCAGTTGAAACAGCTAGCATTGTGTAACTTCAAGTTGGTGTCATGGTTCTGCAGAGACGAAGGGAGACATGGAGGTACAGCAATCTATGTGCGAAATCAGGTTAAAGCCAAGTCACAAAATCAAGTTAACAAACTTTCAATAAGCGGAGTCATGGAGGTATCAGCAGCGAAGTGTTATTTAGGTATTGGTGAATGTTTGATTGTTTCTGTATATAGACCCCCTTTAGCGGATGTTGGTCTTTTTATGAATTTGTTTGAGAAAATGTTAAGTATGATATTTCAAAAAAACAATATAGTGTGCATAGCGGGAGATTTTAATATTAATTTTATAACGGACAATAAATCTAAATATCGGATTATCTCATTAACTCAATCTTTTAATTTAACATTAGCTATAAAATCATACACAAGAATAACAAACACATGTTCAACCTGTATAGATAACATTTTTACAAACATCGATTTTGTACAGGTTGACATAATTGAGAATTATGTTTCGGATCATACCGCACAAAAAATATCATTTCTTGTCAATAAAACTCTGATGTCTAGCGTTAAATATATAAGATCTTTTAATCCGGAAAATAAACGGAAATTTTTGGGCGAATTGAGGGAGAAAACATGGCTAAAGGTATATAGTATTAATAATAGTCTAATTGATAAACAATGGAATACATTTTTAAACGATTTTAGTGAGATATTTGATCGTGTATTCCCTCTCAGGCAATGCAAATTTTCTCACAAACGTAAAAAAATAATAACACCTGAAATAAAAAATTGTAAGAACCGATTAGATATAATCTACGCAATGTATCAATCTAACAAAAACTACAAAGAGTCATATGTTAATATTAAAAAAGAATATGATTTGCTACTTCAAAAAACTAAGGCACAGGCATATGAAACTAAAATAAATGCATCTGATAACAAGATGAAGTGTATGTGGACTGTTTGCAATGATATTATCGGTAGGTCTGGTGAACGTAAAGATTTGAGCCTTGAAGGAGGTTTAGATGTTGCAAATAAGTATAACGAATACCTGCTTTCTGTGGCTCCAGAAATACTTAAAAAAATGCAGCATCAGGATTATATTTCTTCTATCGAAGAGCATGATAAATCTTTCTTTTTATATCCAGTGACACCGACAGAGATCAGCAGTACTGTCAATAGGATAAAAAATAAACACACAAGTGGATGTGATGGGATCCCAACTAGCATTATGAAACTGTCGATTCCGGAAGTTGTTGACGTATTGTGTCACGTAATAAATAACTCTTTTAAGTACGGCATATTCCCTGATCAACTAAAACACTCAGTCATTAAACCAATTTTTAAGTCTGGTGATAGAGAATGTCTTTCTAATTACAGGCCAATCAGTATTTTACCTGCATTTTCAAAAATTTTTGAGATGATGATGTGCACGAGAATAGTTTCCTTTTTTAATAAATATAGTTTACTCGATGAAAATCAACATGGTTATATTAAGGGTAAATCCGTGTACACTGCGGTCTTTCACTACATCAAATCTTTATTAGAAAATATGGAAAACGGAAATTTGTCAATGGGTATTTTTATTGATCTGTCCAAAGCTTATGACTGCATTAATGTAGAACTACTTCTAGAAAAATTAAGCAAGTATGGAATACGCGGTAATGCATTGGCCTGGATGAAGTCATACTTAATTGGTAGAGTACAACAGGTAGAAATCAGTAGTAACGGGCGTAAACTCTTGTCGAGTACGGGGAAAACTAACACCGGTATTGCACAGGGAAGTATATTGGGCCCCATTCTCTTCATAATATTCTTGAATGATTTGCATAACATATCTCGAGAACCAAATTCTAGTCTCATAAACTATGTTGACGACACAAACTTATTGGTCAATAGCAACACGTTACAGAATTTAACTTATAATAGTGAAAATCTATATAAGAAAACAGTGGATTGGTTTACACAAAACAAACTTTTCTTAAATAAAGGAAAAACCCAAATTATTATGTTTAGAACGCGAAACTCAAAGTGGGAAATTCCGAGGAGTGTGAATTTGACTAATGAGGATGTTGTGGTTGACAGTAATGCTAAGATGTTGGGATTGCACATAGATCAGTTCCTTACATGGTCCGTGCATATACATATTTTAGTAAAGAAGCTGAACTCAGTTTGTTATGCAATCAGAGTGATTTCGAGATATATGAATAAGAAAACGCTAAAAATGTTGTACTTTTCCAATTTTGAATCAATAATGAGATACGGAATTCTATTTTGGGGGAAAGATACCGAAAGCCAATGTGTTTTTGTTGCTCAAAAGAGGGTATTGCGAGTGATAAAAGGACTAGGACATTTGGATACCTGCAGAAGTCAGTTTCAGAAGGAACGGATTTTGACAGTATTTGGACTATACATATATGAATGTCTAGTATTTTATTTTAAGAATAAATTCCTGTTTGACACTGGTGCTGGTCACTTGTATAGTACCCGAAGATTGGATATGAGTTATCCGCGTCACAGACTATCTATTTCCGAGAACAGTCCTCACTATATGTGTATTAAGTTATTCAATAAACTTCCTACTACTATAAAACAGACTGATAATTTCTCAAGATTCAAAAAAAAAGATCAAACAATTATTAACAGATTTAGAACCTTATTGTATAAATGATTTTTTGTATAGTAGCTAATAAGGAGACCTATGCTTATAGTATTAAGTAGATAATTAAGTGTAATTTTCCTTTTCATTTTGATTTCTACATTGTTAGATTGACATGTTTCATTTTATGTTTTGTACATAATTTTCGAAATAAAGATTATTATTATTATTATTATTATTATTCCATTATTTGTTTATTAATAGTGGGTGTCAGTGGTAGACTAAGTATAAATAAAAAATACATAAATCAAAAATCTACTTTTCCGACTGGCTGCCATGGGGATTTTTTGAATTGAAAATGGCTCTAAATTTAACAATACAAAATCCACGGCCATATTTTAAAAAACAAGTTGATGATGGTTTTTTTAAAACGAAATGTCGTAGTGAAAATTTGTAAACGCTATATTTTTCTCCTGAGAGAACGTGCTTTTCACTTTTTTATATCTGTAAAAATAAAAAACTAAAATCACAAAAAATTGTCGAAAACGGCTAAATTTAGTTTAGTTTTGAAAACACCATTTTTTGCTGCGTGCATGCTCGATAGTGTGCTTAACATTTAATTTAGCTGTGTATGATTTGTTATTGTTTTTTTTTTTTAATTTTGCAGATATGAAGTTATCGTTTGGTTTTGTTACTTGTTCTAACGTTTAATTAGCAGAAAATATTAAATTTATTTAAAAAATTGACCATGTTTTTCAACAAGTTGATTTTCCTCGAAAACGGTTACTAATTAATTTATTTGTGCCCAGAATGGGAACGCGGCATAATAATCTTTATTAGCCATCACAGATACAAACAATGTAGATTGGAAAGTCAATTCAATTGAATTACAAAACATAACGAATCTTGGTTGCAAACAAAGGCAAGAAAATAAGTGAATACAAAAAGAAAGATAAAAACAACACATGTCATACATCTAAAATCAGTTAATAAAATAGCCGAAAACAGACGAATCATAGAAATATCATAACTACGTCCAACAACAATAAGCAACAGCAAAATACAAATAATCTAATATAAAATATAAAACGAAGTTACGAACAGACATACAACAATATATTATGACATATGATACAATACAACAAATAAATAAAATATATACTGAAAATAAAACTATACTGAGGCAGTAAATTCATGTAGGCTGTAGAACGCGGCATTTATTAGAAAGTTTTTTAATAATTTTTTAAAATCCGATAACATTTGCGTTTACTACTGCAAGAACTAATGTTGCGTACCAAAGTCTATCGTACTTCGGTTTATAATCGATATTGTACGGAGCATGATCTCAATAGTTCTCCCCTTTACGCGATTGTTGGTTCTGTGTTGGATGGTTAACATTTGCATCTTTTTTTTTCTATCTGTTCTCATTTGTTTTTTATTTTTTATGTACGAGTATATATTTTTAATAATAGTTAATTTAGTTTTTTTCATATTTGTGAATTTCCTTTAATTGGGGGTTACCTGTTGGTAATAAAGGCTTATTATTATTATGATCAAGAGTACTTTTTTTGTGTAGAAAACATTGGCGCTTCAAATGGGTATCTTAAAACCGTACTTTTTCCAGTGGCGTAGAAATTGAGGAGGAAAACACCCACCACCCCTTCAAAATCTTCACCAATAATTATGAATTAAAAAAAAAATCCCGATGGCAGCCAGTCGGAAAAGTAGATTTTTGATTTATGTAGTTTTTATTTATACTTAGTCTACTACTGACACCCACTATTAATAAACAAATAATGGAATATTCTGACAGTCGCCAAATATAAGCAAAGTGTCATATTGACAGTTATTTTAACTGAAATACCCATTATACTATAATACATACGTAAGCACGGTCTTATTGTTATTTCACAGGTGTTTATTTGTCAAAATAATTACAGGTGTAGCGGGTGATGATATTTTTTTTTTATTTTTTGTTACTTTATGTTGACGTACATTTACTTAAATATGCCAGCGATGAAAAAACTCTCCAAATAAACATTGTAGAGATTTAAGTGCTCTATCATTTGATATGTAACATCGGTATTTTCTATTAACGATGAAAAAAATATTATTTTTTTAAAACTTTGACAGGCCGCGATTTTGAAATTAGCTCTCCGATTTCAATCGCCAACGAACTCACGCGATTCCATGACCTAGCCGATTTTGTAACCGAATTTTGTTTCGATTAGTCAAAATATGCGGCCTAGAACGTGGGACAAAGTTTTCTATATCCCATATAGATATATAAACTTTTGAACTGAGGTCATTTTTAGGATCCATGGGTCATAAAATGAAGGACTGCATAAAATTTTTTCAAAATTTCGGTTGTGTCGATCTCCTGAATAGTTAGATTTTTTTTAAAAATCTACTAATTACACAAACCATTATTATTAGCTTATTATTTATTAGTCGAAAATGCTTCGAAAGCCGTTTTCTGTACGATAAACAGTTTTTTTTTCCCTCTGAATCTCGAAAATGGTGCATTTTAAAAGTAAGTTAATAGGAAGACCCTGTATTTATGCAATTTCCTTCTATAGTTTGTATTTTTTGTGCATTTTTCTAGAACTATTTGCTCCTGAAAGCATATAATGTTTCTTAGGATTCTAGAAACAGGAATTTCCTAATCAGTTAACTAAGGAGAACTTTTTAATCGCATGTGCTAGAAGTTTCAAAATAAAATTTCTCAATCAGACCTGCATTACTGCGGTTTCCTCAACAGGTAAATAACATCCGACAATGGTTTGTAGTAATTATAATTCAAACAGATTTAAGTTTTTATAGAAAGGTATAAATATGACAGCATAATATTATTTAGAATTCCTAACAATACATGCAATTAAATTTAGGATATTTTGTTATTAGGAAACGTCTTAGACAAGTAGGTATATTTTTACCGATTGTACGAGGGTTTTTATTGTATCTTTGTATTTAACAACATTATTTTTATTATATTTATGGGTTAAAAGGGTACAGTGTTTAAGGAAAAATTTGATATGACTATTAAAGGGTAAGGTCGGGTGAGCTGCCCATCCTTTGGACAATGGCGTAGGTACTAAAAGAAATTTATCTGGATGGGGGGCTTAACAAAATGAAAAATTCATTTAATTTTTATTGTTTTTTGTTATTGTAATTTTATTAAACATGTCCTATGATAATAATTTCTACTTATCATCATACAATTATTGTTTTGAATTATCTGTTATCATTGACAACAAAACTAAAATGTCGCAAATAAATGGATTTATCGAAGATTGAATGAACGATAACTAATAAATTCGATATGGATTGTATGATATTTCAATGTCGACCAACATGTTCTTGGAAATTAAATTGTTCTAAATTTTAAATGTTTGAAAACAGTATTGCCAATTTATTACGGCAAATCACCTTTATGAAGTGTAGTTTGTGGCATAACCGGCGGATTACTGGCTTTAAATATACACGGAATTTTGTTTAAATTAGGAGATTCCTTGTTTAACCAGACTGACTCGTGGGTTGACAGATTATAGTGACAATATCGAAAAAGTAGTCCATTCTTTAGTTAAGTTGTAATTTTAGTGTTGGAATGAAAGTCAAATCTCCATAAAATAAGTTTAATAGAATTTACCAGCCATACATGTTTCGGGACTAGACCAGTCCCATCATCAGTGGCAAGTCAACAATCAAAAAAAACTTTTCACTAAGACATACAATATGTTGGTCCAAAAATTCCATCGAAGTCACTTTATGGATTTTTTTTTCATTTTATTTAATTAAATTTCATATTTATGACACATCAGGGCCTAATTAAAATACTTTCGATGGTATTTTGGACAAGTAATTTCCAAAGCTTGAATAACACATCGAAACTCAATTGCAAATTACCCAGAAACTTTTTAACTAGAATACATTTGTTTTGTAAATAAAAGAGTTCATCCTCCACGCTGTTGTGACGCCTCTGAAAAAAAAAATTGGAGTTTGGGATAGTTGTAAATTACGTACCTTCAGTAATCCGGATTTTACCTTTTTTAAGTACTTTTCGAATTAAAATTTGACCCGAATACCTGCATTTAGTTTTACCTATTTATCTTCTTTCAGGTTATTTCATGTTGTATTTTCCTGATTGGCTGAATAAACAGGCAGGTAGACTCTAGGAACATAATAAATTCCTGGACACAATTCCAAAATATGTTAGTACAGTTTGTTAATTTCGTGAGAAAGCTTGTCTTGTAATATCATATTTGTTAAATTACAACAAACTATTAATCATGTGTGACATATCATTGCCCGGTTCGTCAAGCGAGAGTGCTGTTAGTGTTTTATCATTGTCCGATTGGTCAAGACAGAGTGATGATAGTGTTGAACCTCTTGCATCATTGCTCGGTTCGTTAAGAGTGAGTGCTGGTAGAGCTGTACATCCCCCATCATTGCACGGTTCGTCAAGTAAGAGTGCTATTAGAGTTGTACCTATTGCATCATTGCTCGCTTCGCCAAGCGAGAGTGTTGATGGTGTTATACCTCTTGTATCATTCTTCGATTGGTCAAGCGTGAGGGCTGATAGTGTTGTACCTCGCGCATCATTCCATGGTTCGTCAAGCGAGAGTGCTGCTGATAGTGTTGAACCTCTTGCATCATTGCTCGGTTCGTTAAAGGTGAGTGCTGGTAGTGCTGTACATCCGCCATCATTGCACGGTTCGTCAAGAAAGAGTGCTATTAGAGTTGTACCTATTGCATCATTGCTCGCTTCGCCAAGCGAGAGTGTTGATGGTGTTATACCTCTTGTATCATTCTTCGATTGGTCAAGCGTGAGGGCTGATAGTGTTGTACCTCCCGCATCATTGCATGGTTCGACAAGCGAGAGTGCTGCTGATAGTGTTGTACCTCTGGCATCATTGCATGGTTCGTCAAGCGAGAGTGCTGCTGATATTGTTGAACCTCTTGCATCATTGCTCGGTTCGTTAAGGGTGAGTGCTGGTAGTGCTGTACATCCTCCATCATTGCACGGTTCGTCAAGCGAGAGTGCCGCTGATAGTGTTGAACCTTTTGCATCATTGCTCGGTTCGTTAAGGGTGAGTGCTGGTAGTGCTGTACATCCTTCATCATTGCACGGTTCGTCAAGCGAGAGTGCCGCTGATTGTGTTGAACCTCTTGCATCATTGCTCGGTTCGTTAAGGGTGAGTGCTGGTAGTGCTGTACATCCTCCATTATTGCACGGTTCGTCAAGCAAGAGTGCTATTAGAGTTGTACCTATTGCATCATTGCTCGCTTCGCCAAGCGAGAGTGTTAATGGTGTTATACCTCTTGTATCATTCTTCGATTGGTCAAGTGTGAGGGCTGATAGTGTTGTACCTCACGCATCATTGCATGGTTCGTCAAGCGAGAATGCTGCTGATAGTGTTTTACCTCTTGGTCGTGAACAAACTATAAAAAGAAATCATTGAAAATACTCGTGTACATGTGTGAAATGTATAAATCCAGAGGTGGTGTGGTGGTGTGCTGCAACAAATTGGGACAAACAGGAGTTAGAACAGTAATAAAAGTTTTTTTAGTTGTAAGTAAATAAATACCTGTTATAAAATGTTTATGATTAAGTACCTACAAATAGATATTAAGTATATTTTTAAATCAAATTTAATTTGAACAATTCGAATAATGTTAATGTATCCATTTTATGTAATAATAGGTAACTATAAAAAATAAAACAATATTTTTAAGTAGCTATGTGTGTTTCCCTTTTATTACCTGAACAATGCTATCCATATTATTATATAGTGCAGGTTTTAACAGCTCCTATCATAAACTACTACATATAAAAGAATTATAATATCTACCTATTTACACATATTAATAAAATTTAGTTTTTGTATACGACATATTGTACACTTATTTTTGTTTTCTATATTGTATTGCTCATCCCGTTTATACCTATTTAAATTGCTTCAGGTAGTTTATGAAATTTATTTAATACCCTCTATTAATTTTGTGTTATTTTAAAACCGATCCTGATATCTAACCCGGGGTTAGCGTGTTCAATGTCAATTTTTTGGAATTGTGAGATCAAAGCGGCGGCTTCCGACGTAAACTGCTGTAAATCTTTATGCTGTGTCACAACTATGAAAAATTATTCCATATTTCGAATAAGTTTAGAAAATATATATTTTTTACTTTTTGACCCCTTTTCCACTATTTACGAACGCCTATGAAAATAAGTTATTTATAAAACATTTTATAGGTTATATTATATCAAAGTTATAAATAACTAGTCAATATTTCTGCTATGTTTAAGAAACATACGTTTTTGGCTAAACTTTTTACACTTTTTTCGAATGTCAATGTTGTCTAATTGTTTATGTTCAATATTTTAGGTTATATTCAATTAAATTTATCAAGTTTTCTTGGGTATTGGGACAAAATCTAAACTCAGTATTTCTGAATTTTAAATTCTATTGCAACGTTTCGTGCAATATGTGCACATCATCAGGCTACAAAAAACACAAAACCTCAATAAAGTAAAAGTTATATAAATAAAAACACTCAACAAAATGACGATGACCAAACAGACTAACATAACATTTTAAAAAATTAGATTATATTGACACAGAGTCTAATACCTACCATAGAAAATCTGGTCAAATTCCCTAAAAATATTAACATTGTTTTCGAACCTATAACAGCTAAATAGAACAAAATATAATAAAATTAATATTCACAGTGTCAATGAGAGATGGGAATTCTCTCACCACACAGATCATAAAAAAATAAGTAGATAAAATAGATATCATAAAAAGAACTAAAGTAACTCATAGGCGTAGGTCAACCATTTTGTTATGTTTTAATTAAGTTAGTGTAAATGACACTCAAACCGTTAATGTCTCTCTGATTATTAATGGCATCAGGCTCCTTATTGATGTACACCATTTCCTTGAAGAGTCTCGATCTTTCTTTGTGTTCAATGCCCAATATCACATAGTTTTCAAAATCAAATAAGTGCCCCGTATCACTATGATGTTCAGAAAGAGCGGTACAACTTTTTTTGTAGCGACAGTCTAAACGGTGTTGATTGATACGATCCTTGATATAATTTTTCGTTTGACCAATGTATTTACCTGAACATTGTGTACAAGGTATTTGGTATATAACATCACACATATGTTCCTTCTTTGGTCTGTCTTTAAGTTTACTGAACAAGGATCGTGTCGTTTTCTTGTAATACGGGGCAATGGACACTAAATCTGACTTTAATATGTTGTTAAGTCTATGGAAAACACCCGGTATATATATCAGTGGTAACCTGATCAATGGTAACATGTTTTGATTGTCATTCTGTACTGCTCTATCTCGGATCCGGTGTTCATTGAAGATCTTGTTCAACAAATTCACAGGATAGCCATTATTTGTTAGGAGACCCTTTAAGATTGTCAGATTGTTTTCTATCAAGGTGGAATGACATAGCCTTTTGACTCTCGTTAACATGGATTTAACCATACCTATCTTATGTGTGTTTGCATGGTTAGAAAAGTAGTTTAGACATCGCCCCGATGATACAGATTTCATGTACCACTCCGTAACTAAATCACCAGCGTCTCGACGATGAATCATAATATCTAGAAATGGAATCCTGCCCTCACTCTCAAATTCACAAGTAAACTGTAGATCCAGATGGTAATTGTTAAAAACAGTCAAAATGTCATTCAACTGACTGGGATCAACGCACGCCAAAATATCATCAACGTACAATTTGATAAACTGCACCGCACTTTTGAGTTCAGTTAAAACAGTAGCAATCAAATCGGTCATGATCAATTCTGCAAAAACCGGTGAAGAGGGAGACCCCATAGGTGCGCCTCTGATTTGTTTGTAGTAATTACCCTCATATACGCAATAACTTGCATCAAAGGTGAAATCGACCAACTTGAGAAAGCTGTCTAGAGATAACTGTGTATGAGTCTCTATGACCGTCCAACGTCTTTTTATAGAATCAATAACTAAAGACTTAGGAACATTTGTGAAAAGAGACGAAACGTCCAGGCTCACTAACACAAAATTGGTTTTGACTTTCACACTCGTCAAGAATTCAATTAACTCATACGAATTATGTAATGAATATTTGAACTCGGTATTAATATTTGATAAGATACTTGTAACATATTTCGCAACTTTGTAGGAAGGTGACCCTATACAAGATGTAACTGGTCTCAAGGGAACACCATCCTTATGAATTTTGGGCATCCCATAAATTTTCGGGGACTGTGAGTTATATATTTTTAATCTTTTTCCTACAGACTTTTCAAGTTCATTTTTTGTTATAATTTCATTAATGAGGTTATTACATTTTCTTTGTAGAGAACTAGTAGGGTCTTTGTTGATTTTTTGATAAGTAGAAGCATCCGTCAAAAGGCCAGTCATCTTGCTCTTATAGTCATCCTTGTACATAACAACCGTTTTGTTACCCTTATCTGACATAGTCACTATCATATTATCATGTTGCTTGAGAAACCTCCCTGTCATGTGGTACTCATCTGTTTTTAACAATTACCATCTGGATCTACAGTTTACTTGTGAATTTGAGAGTGAGGGCAGGATTCCATTTCTAGATATTATGATTCATCGTCGAGACGCTGGTGATTTAGTTACGGAGTGGTACATGAAATCTGTATCATCGGGGCGATGTCTAAACTACTTTTCTAACCATGCAAACACACATAAGATAGGTATGGTTAAATCCATGTTAACGAGTCAAAAGGCTATGTCATTCCACCTTGATAGAAAACAATCTGACAATCTTAAAGGGTCTCCTAACAAATAATGGCTATCCTGTGAATTTGTTGAACAAGATCTTCAATGAACACCGGATCCGAGATAGAGCAGTACAGAATGACAATCAAAACATGTTACTATTGATCAGGTTACCACTGATATATATACCGGGTGTTTTCCATAGACTTAACAACATATTAAAGTCAGATTTAGTGTCCATTGCCCCGTATTACAAGAAAACGACACGATCCTTGTTCAGTAAACTTAAAGACAGACCAAAGAAGGAACATATGTGTGATGTTATATACCAAATACCTTGTACACAATGTTCAGGTAAATACATTGGTCAAACGAAAAATTATATCAAGGATCGTATCAATCAACACCGTTTAGACTGTCGCTACAAAAAAAGTTGTACCGCTCTTTCTGAACATCATAGTGATACGGGGCACTTATTTGATTTTGAAAACTATGTGATATTGGGCATTGAAAACAAAGAAAGATCGAGACTCTTCAAGGAAATGGTGTACATCAATAAGGAGCCTGATGCCATTAATAATCAGAGAGACATTAACGGTTTGAGTGTCATTTACACTAACTTAATTAAAACATAACAAAATGGTTGACCTACGCCTATGAGTTACTTTAGTTCTTTTTATGATATCTATTTTATCTACTTATTTTTTTATGATCTGTGTGGTGAGAGAATTCCCATCTCTCATTGACACTGTGAATATTAATTTTATTATATTTTGTTCTATTTAGCTGTTATAGGTTCGAAAACAATGTTAATATTTTTAGGGAATTTGACCAGATTTTCTATGGTAGGTATTAGACTCTGTGTCAATATAATCTAATTTTTTAAAATGTTATGTTAGTCTGTTTGGTCATCGTCATTTTGTTGAGTGTTTTTATTTATATAACTTTTACTTTATTGAGGTTTTGTGTTTTTTGTAGCCTGATGATGTGCACATATTGCACGAAACGTTGCAATAGAATTTAAAATTCAGAAATACTGAGTTTAGATTTTGTCCCAATACCCAAGAAAACTTGATAAATTGAAACAAAGTGGGATGATAGTTTGATAATATTCAATTAAATGCGTAACAAATTTTATTTGTTTGTAAATATGTATATTAATTTGATCTTGGTTAGTTAAGTTTGACTTAAATGTATATATGTACATAATTCATATTTTCACTATTTATATTTGTGTTTTTTTTTGTTTGAGTGTTTTTGGTCTAATTAGAATTTATAGCTAAAAATGAAGGATCTTTTGGTTTTGATTTCAAAAAAGTGTAGGTTATTGATTGGTACTAGCTTCAGCCGTTCTTGACATTAAATATTTTACCAATCCTCGGCGGTATTTGCCTTTTTACATTTTATAAATTAATTTGCACAGATTAAAATAAAATATTTATTTTATTAAACGAACACAACAAATATAATCGATAAATGCTTACTTTTAAAAATAACTTTGATGAAATGTTCAATAAGTTTCATGTCGTACTGTTACAGGCAGTCAATGAATTTTTGCCTTTTAAAACTAAAACAATACACTATACAAACACAAGAAAAATTTGGTTTAATAACGAATTAAGACAGCTTCGTGAAAAACTAAGATTTTTTATTGATTTTAATAAGCAAAATCCAAATTTGTCATTTGATAGTGAAATTAAAAAAATTAGGAACACTTATAAAATTAAAATTAAACAATCAAAAAAAGAATATTACGAGCGATTAATTTCTAACTCTGATGTCAAATCGAAAACAATTTGAAAGATTATTATTAAACCCATTGCTTCAAAATAGCAACACCAAAAAACCATTTCAAATAAAGCCATCTGATTTCAATGCATATTTTTTAAATATTGCATTTGATGGAAATATAAATGTTGGAAATTCGGATCATGTGGTCATGTGCGCGCGATTTCTTGGTTCTGCCAGTAACACCCTATATTTGTCACCTATTGATGAGCTGGAGGTTGTTAAGATCATAGAGAGTATGTCTCGGAGCGTCGCGAAGGATGTATTCGGCTTGAGCAATAGTCTCATCAAAAAAATTAATTATGAAATTTGTGTACCTTTAAAAATAATTATAAATAAATGTTTTAGTGATGGAAAATTTCCACAAAAACTAAAACTTACTAAAGTGTGTCCCTTATATAAAAAGGATGATCCTGGAGAGGTTAGCAATTATCGACCTATTTCTATAATACCAATCCTCTCTAAGCCAATAGAAATCGCTTTCAATAACAGGTTATACGAATTTTTAGAGAAATACCAACTTATCTCAGAATCACAGTATGGTTATCGAAGGCGAAGTTCTCCAAAACAAGCAATCCTAAGGTTGGTGCGGTCTATTGTTGATGCAATGGAGAGGGGTGAGACTCTTACATCAATATTCTGTGATCTTAGCAGAGCATTTGATTCTGTGACAGGTTTTAACTGCTGAACTCATAGCTCAAAACTGGCAAGGCGTGCCACTTTGAAATTTATAGCATAGATAGTCCTCTACATGTCCTTTGAACTCATATATGTTAGAATGACTTACACCCCGTCAGAGCCGTACTATATGATATTTTTTTCCAAAACATGTTTTAACTGCTAGATAGTCCTCTACATGTCCTTTGAACTCATATATGTCAGAATGACTTACACCCCGTCAGAGCCGGACTATCTGATTTTTTTATTCCGCGACAGGTTTTAACTGCTGAACTCATAGCTCAAAACTGGCAAGGCGTGCCACTTTGAAATTTATAGCATAGATAGTACTCAAAATGTCCTTTAAACTCATATATGTCAGGATGACTTACACCCCGTCAGAGCCGGACTATCTGATTTTTTTATTACGCGACAGGTTTTAACTGCTGAACTCATAGCTCAAAACTGGCAAGGCGTGCCGCTTTGAAATTTATAGCATAGATAGTCCCCAAAATGTCCTTTTAACTCATATATGTCAGAATGACTTACACCCCGTCAGAGCCGTACTATATGATTTTTTTATTCCGGGGTAATGTTTTAACTGCTGACCTCATATCTCAAAACCGGCAAGGCGTGCCACCTTGGAATTTATAGCATAGAGAGTCCTCAACATACCCTTTGAACTCATATATGTCAGAATGACTTACACCCCGTCAGAGCCGGACTATCTGATTTTTTTATTCCGCGACAGGTTTTAACTGCTGAACTCATAGCTCAAAACTGGCAAGGCGTGCCACTTTGAAATTTATAGCACAGATAGTCCTCAACATACCCTTTGAACTCATATATGTCAGAATGACTTACACCCCGTCAGAGCCGGACTATCTGATTTTTTTATTCCGCGACAGGTTTTAACTGCTGACCTCATATCTCAAAACTGGCAAGGCGTGCCACCTTGGAATTTACAGTATATATAGTCTATTACATGTACTTCTAACCCATATATGTCAGATTGACTTACACCCCGTCAGAGCCGTACTGATTGATGATTTTTTTATTCCGGGATAATATTTTAACTGCTGACCCCATATCTCAAAACTGGCAAGGCGTGCCACTTTGGAATTTATAGCATAGATAGTCCTCAACATACCCTTTGAACTCATATATGCCAGAATGACTTACACCCCATCAGAGCCGGACTATCTGATTTTTTATTCCGCGACAGGTTTTAACTGCTGAAGTTATAGCTCAAAACTGGCAAGGCGTGCCACTTTAAAATTTATAGCATAGATAGTCCTCAACATACCCTTTGAACTCATATATGTCAGAATGACTTACACCCCGTCAGAGCCGGACTATCTGATTTTTTTATTCCGCGACAGGTTTTAACTGCTGAACTCATAGCTCAAAACTGGCAAGGCGTGCCACTTTGAAATTTATAGCATAGATAGTCCCCAAAATGTCCTTTGAACTCATATTTGTCAGAATGACTTACACCCCGTCAGAGCCGTACTATATGATTTTTTTATTCCGTTGTAATGTTTTAACTGCTGACCTCATATCTCAAAACTGGCAAGGCGTGCCACCTTGGAATTTATAGCATAGAGAGTCCTCAACATACCCTTTGAACTCATATATGTCAGAATGACTTACACCCCGTCAGAGCCGGACTATCTGATTTTTTTATTCCGCGACAGGTTTTAACTGCTGAACTCATAGCTCAAAACTGGCAAGGCGTGCCGCTTTGAAATTTATAGCATAGATAGTCCCCAAAATGTCCTTTTAACTCATATATGTCAGAATGACTTACACCCCGTCAGAGCCGTACTATATGATTTTTTTATTCCGCGACAGGTTTTAACTGCTGAACTCATAGCTCAAAACTGGCAAGGCTTGCCACTTTGAAATTTATAGCACAGATAGTCCTCAACATACCCTTTGAACTCATATATGTCAGAATGACTTACACCCCGTCAGAGCCGGACTATCTGATTTTTTTATTCCGCGACAGGTTTTAACTGCTGAACTCATAGCTCAAAACTGGCAAGGCGTGCCACTTTGAAATTTATAGCATAGATAGTACTCAAAATGTCCTTTAAACTCATATATGTCAGGATGACTTACACCCCGTCAGAGCCGGACTATCTGATTTTTTTATTCCGCGACAGGTTTTAACTGCTGAACTCATAGCTCAAAACTGGCAAGGCTTGCCACTTTGAAATTTATAGCACAGATAGTCCTCAACATACCCTTTGAACTCATATATGTCAGAATGACTTACACCCCGTCAGAGCCGGACTATCTGATTTTTTTATTCCGCGACAGGTTTTAACTGCTGAACTCATAGCTCAAAACTGGCAAGGCGTGCCACTTTGAAATTTATAGCATAGATAGTACTCAAAATGTCCTTTAAACTCATATATGTCAGGATGACTTACACCCCGTCAGAGCCGGACTATCTGATTTTTTTATTACGCGACAGGTTTTAACTGCTGAACTCATAGCTCAAAACTGGCAAGGCGTGCCGCTTTGAAATTTATAGCATAGATAGTCCCCAAAATGTCCTTTTAACTCATATATGTCAGAATGACTTACACCCCGTCAGAGCCGTACTATATGATTTTTTTATTCCGGGGTAATGTTTTAACTGCTGACCTCATATCTCAAAACCGGCAAGGCGTGCCACCTTGGAATTTATAGCATAGAGAGTCCTCAACATACCCTTTGAACTCATATATGTCAGAATGACTTACACCCCGTCAGAGCCGGACTATCTGATTTTTTTATTCCGCGACAGGTTTTAACTGCTGAACTCATAGCTCAAAACTGGCAAGGCGTGCCACTTTGAAATTTATAGCACAGATAGTCCTCAACATACCCTTTGAACTCATATATGTCAGAATGACTTACACCCCGTCAGAGCCGGACTATCTGATTTTTTTATTCCGCGACAGGTTTTAACTGCTGAACTCATAGCTCAAAACTGGCAAGGCGTGCCGCTTTGAAATTTATAGCATAGATAGTCCTCAACATACCCTTTGAACTCATATATGTCAGAAAGACTTACACCCCGTCAGAGCCGGACTATCTGATTTTTTTATTCCGCGACAGGTTTTAACTGCTGAACTCATAGCTCAAAACTGGCAAGGCGTGCCGCTTTGAAATTTATAGCATAGATAGTCCCCAAAATGTCCTTTTAACTCATATATGTCAGAATGACTTACACCCCGTCAGAGCCGTACTATATGATTTTTTTATTCCGGGGTAATGTTTTAACTGCTGACCTCATATCTCAAAACCGGCAAGGCGTGCCACCTTGGAATTTATAGCATAGAGAGTCCTCAACATACCCTTTGAACTCATATATGTCAGAATGACTTACACCCCGTCAGAGCCGGACTATCTGATTTTTTTATTCCGCGACAGGTTTTAACTGCTGAACTCATAGCTCAAAACTGGCAAGGCGTGCCACTTTGAAATTTATAGCATAGATAGTACTCAAAATGTCCTTTAAACTCATATATGTCAGGATGACTTACACCCCGTCAGAGCCGGACTATCTGATTTTTTTATTCCGCGACAGGTTTTAACTGCTGAACTCATAGCTCAAAACTGGCAAGGCGTACCACTTTGAAATTTATAGCACAGATAGTCCTCAACATACCCTTTGAACTCATATATGTTAGAATGACTTACACCCCGTCAGAGCCGGACTATCTGATTTTTTTATTCCGCGACAGGTTTTAACTGCTGAACTCATAGCTCAAAACTGGCAAGGCGTGCCACTTTGAAATTTATAGCACAGATAGTCCTCAACATACCCTTTGAACTCATATATGTCAGAATGACTTACACCCCGTCAGAGCCGGACTATCTGATTTTTTTATTCCGCGACAGGTTTTAACTGCTGAACTCATAGCTCAAAACTGGCAAGGCGTGCCACTTTGAAATTTATAGCATAGATAGTCCTCAAAATGTCCTTTAAACTCATATATGTCAGGATGACTTACACCCCGTCAGAGCCGGACTATCTGATTTTTTTATTCCGCGACAGGTTTTAACTGCTGAACTCATAGCTCAAAACTGGCAAGGCGTGCCACTTTGAAATTTATAGCATAGAGAGTCCTCAATATACCCTTTGAACTCATATATGTCAGAATGACTTACACCCCGTCAGAGCCGGACTATCTGATTTTTTTATTCCGCGACAAGTTTTAACTGCTGAACTCATAGCTCAAAACTGGCAAGGCGTGCCACTTTGAAATTTATAGCATAGATAGTCCTCAACATACCCTTTGAACTCATATATGTCAGAATGACTTACACCCCGTCAGAGCCGGACTATCTGATTTTTTTATTCCGCGACAGGTTTTAACTGCTGCACTCATAGCTCAAAACTGGCAAGGCGTGCCACTTTGAAATTTATAGCATAGAGAGTCCTCAACATACCCTTTGAACTCATATATGTCAGAATGACTTACACCCCGTCAGAGCCGGACTATCTGATTTTTTTATTCCGCGACAGGTTTTAACTGCTGAACTCATAGCTCAAAACTGGCAAGGCGTGCCACTTTGAAATTTATAGCATAGAGAGTCCTCAACATACCCTTTGAACTCATATATGTCAGAATGACTTACACCCCGTCAGAGCCGTACTATATGATTTTTTTATGTCGAGAGAGGTTTTAACTGTTGACTTGATAGCTCAAAACTGGCAAGAGATAGACGTAGCTAGTCATTTGCATGCCCTTCCAACTCATATTTCAAAAATATTCTAATTAGTATCTACGAATGTCATTAACGTGGATAATTCTTGACCAAGTGTCATATTTATTTGCTTTCTACAACCATCATGGCCAACTAAAATCAATTAAATTTAAAGTCCTATGTCCTATCACAGTTATAGTAATAGAAAAATGTAAAATTATTGGCAATATTATGAAAACTATAAATTTTGGAATAGACATCTTTACATAAACTTGCCGATATTTTTAATTCAACAAAGTATATAAATTGGGAGTTAAAAATTTTGAATTTTAACACTTTTTTCAATATGATTTTAATCCCTTTTTTTTCAAATGTGTACAGTAGTAGAGTAGGTAAGTAAAATGTATCTGTGTATTTTTTACATAAATACATAATCGGCGTTACGCATCTGAAAATTTTCATTCTGTGCCCGAAGTCTGAGTTCATTATGGGTACTGCCAAATAATAGATACGTACTGGTGGTGTGAAAACAGCAGTTAAAATTCTAGCAGTTATTTCCGAACATTGCCGAATGGAGTATACCGGGGTGATTGATGATTTACATCAAATTGATGCAATACAAATGCAAACTACATGTAGTATCATTAATATAATATATTTGCCAATAATTAAATATTTCGACAGACATATTTGAGGTTAGAATATCAATTAATTCAAATGTTGTGTTCAGAGTGGTTATACACTTTGTTTAAATTTTTTATCCAATACTTTTTTTTTACGCCAATTACATTTTCCTCTCGATAAATGGTTGACACTGATAATAGTCACCCTGTTATTTTTTTTTCAGATATTTAAATCACATTCTTCGTCATGTTCGATTTTAAGGCACTCAGAGTGTAAAACTTTTCTAGATAAAGACAACATCCATCTTTATTTTCGGCAAATAAATTAAATAAAATGACAACGACGTTTCGTTACTAATTAGTAACTTCTTCAGGTTGAACACATTTTTCTGAAATTACATACACATACAAATTATTTAAGATAATTGTTTATATAATATAATATACATATCTATATTTAATTTTTAGCTCTCCATATCATATAATATGTAATATATGTATATATGGAGACTATTAGTTTCATGAAAAAAAAAATTTTTTTAATTGCACCGGAAATACTTGTTTTTGGTCATTTTATACATAAATAAGTAGTTTTAAAAAAATGTCTGTCTGTCTGTCTGTCTGTCTGTATCCACGAAAACGCAAAAACCGCTTAACAGATTTTAACCAAATTTGGTACAAAAATACTATTGGACATGGCAAGGAGCTGATTAGATTTTGAGAAACATTGAGCGTAGGTAAAGGGTTTAAAAGAGGGTTCAAAAATTAAAAAAATTCATAGTTCTTAAACTTATCCGAAATACTGCATAATTTTTTATGCATTTAATTGAATATAACCTAAAATATTGAACATAAAATATTAGACCACATTGGCGTTCGAAAATAGTGTAAAATGGGGTAAAAAAGATTTAAAAAAACGTATTTCTTAAAAATAGCAGAAAAATTAACTAGTTATTTATAGTTTTGATAGAATATAACCTATAAAATGTGTCATGAATAACTTACTTTCATAGGCGTTCGTAAATAGTGGTAAAGGGGTCAAAACATAAAAAATATATATTTCCTAAACTTATTCGAAATATGGAATAATTTTTCATAGTTGTGATACAATATAAGCTAAAAAATATTCCATAAAAGAATTGGTTCACACAGGCGTTCTAAAATAGTTTAAAAAAGGGTCAAAAACGAAAACAAAAGGTTTCTCAAATATACCAGAAAAATTGACTAATTATATATAGCTTTGATATAAGATAACCTAAAAAATGCAGCATAAAATTTTTATTTACATAGGCGTTCGTAAATAGTAGAAAAAGGGGTAAAATAAAAAAAAATTAAAATGTAAAAATTTGTATATTTAACTAGATGAATTGGTGTTAAAAATACACGACAAAAATTAATGTACCATAGGCGTCCGTGAACATTCTATAAAAGGGTCAGAAAAAATTTGTATCCGTGATAACTCAAAAACCACTTAACGGATTTTAACCACATTTGGTACGAAAATACTACAGGATATTTATATGTGGTGATTAACATTGAGCGTAGGCAAGGGGTTTAAAAGAGGGTTCAAAAATTTAAAAAATCATAGTTCTTAAACTTATCCGAAATATTGAATAATTTTTTATAGTTGTGATAGAATATAACCTAAAAAATGTTACATAAAAGAATTAGTTCACATAGGCTTTCGAAAATAGTCTTAAAAAAGGGTCAAAAACGAAAAAAAAATGTTTCTCAAATATACCAGAAAAATTGGCTAATTATATATAGTTTTGATATAAGATAACCTAAAAAATGCAGCATAAAATTTTTATTTACATAGGCGTTCGTAAATAGTAGAAAAAGGAGTAAAATAAAAAAAATTAAAATGTAAAAAATTTTATATTTAACTAGATGAATTGGTGTTAAAAAGACACGACAAAAATTAATTTTCCATAGGCGTCCGTGAAAATTCTATAAAAGGGCCAGAAAAAATGTGTATCCGTGATAACTCAAAAACCACTTAACGGATAACCTACAACATGCAGCATAACAATTTTGTTTACATAGGCGTTCGTAAATAGTAGAAAAGGTGGCAAAATAAATTTTATAATAAAACTAAAAAAAAAAAAATTAATTTGCGTTCAAGAACTTGGCCTAGATCTGAAATATAAAATATCTGCGTATAAATAGTGCATCCAAAGAGAAGAAAAAGGCACAAAACCCGATACTTAAAAAAAAAATAGCTGATGTCTAAAACAAAACAAAAATTCATTAAATTTAGATAAATGACAAAAAGGTCATAAAATTATTACTTTTACACTTAAATATGGAGAGCTATTCGTGCCTCAAGGGCAACAGTTTATTTTTTGTGTTATTACCCAACACAAATTCCATCACGTCAATATCAAAAATAACAAACAATTTTCTTTATAATTACAAATAGAACATTTAAAACATTCAAATATAATAAAACTCATTTTTATTTAATGATATTTTATTTTCATACACGCACCAGGATAGAATATTAATTATTATTTATTAATTAAATTAATCACAGTAGTCCCTAAGGTTTGTTGAGTGTTTTTTTCAATTCATTTTATGATAGTCCCTACCATTATAAATATGCCAATTAGTGAGAGGTAAGCGGATTATACAAATAAGGACATAGATAGGCAGAACATTTCAGCAAATCTATTTAGTAAACAGACAATAACAATGCCAATACCTAGAACCTATCATCTACCTGTTCTTAATATGGGCCGCTAATCTGTTTGTACCTGTTTTATGACTGAAAATATTTTGCATATAAACCTCAGCGGAAGGAAAAGGTTTTCACTCTACGTATTGAAGGCTTACTTGGTGTTTATATTTTATAAAGTTTTGCTTTTTGTACAACCAGTTAGTATATTCACTTTAAAAGTCAAGATGTGTACATTAAATAAATCGAAAGACAACAATGATTGGGAATGTGAGTTGGACGCCGAAATATTTGGTCTCGACGTCTGTTGTAAAAATTGGCATAATATGGGACACACGGATACAGACATAGAATGTGTTATGTACAATTTGTGCAATTCATTCGATGAGTCTGAAATTGTGACTGATGAGAAGATGTCATCAAACGGAAAACGACGAAGGGGTACAATGGAGGAGGCTGAAGATAGTAAACCAAGAAAGAAGACGAATAATTCTAGTGAGGGTGATAATGTGCAAAAAAAGTGTGATATAATGTGTGAAATTGATAATTTAACACGTGCATTTGAATTGTTGAAGATTTCACATTAGCTGAATCTTGTGAGAGTTCAACTAGTAGGTATCATATTTTTGGATTTTTTTTTTGTACAGACATTTTTATTTATATTTTTGTTATGTGTGTTATAATTAAGTTGTTTACATTTTTTGTATTAACGTGTTCTATGTAGTATGTACTTTTAGAAAAATTAAATTATATTGTATTCTATGAATATTCTATTTATTTTAGTCACCTAGCTTAATTTTTTTTTGCACCAAAGAAATGTTTATATATATATATATATATAAATAAATCCGCATATCTATTTTGATTCCTTTCACATTGGAACCTTTCTACATCCCCTAGAAGGAGTGGGTTTAGAAGAAAACTATCCGCGTATATTGGATAACCCGCCGATATGTGGCGCAACTGACTACTTTTGATGTCTAAATTGTAAAAATTGAAATATACATTTTTTCACATATAGCATCTTTTTGTATCTTTACAAAATAAGGTTTTCTTGATTCCAGGCTGTATATTTCCTTTCATAATCCGCACAATTTTGTGTCCAATTTTCAATATATTTTTCATTTTACAAACAATTTTGAGTCTGGCGTTGTTGCCAAGTGATACACATTTCTGTTAAGATTAAATATTCATACATGATACGTTTTTAACTCTATTTACAGTATATTTGTATTTTTTGGTAAAAATGATTATATCTTTAAAAATTAAGCATTAAATTTGCAAATGTACAGTGTGGTCAATTTATCTTGATATCATTTTGATTATTTGATGTATTTTTTTTATTTTCAAAGATAGAATGCAGAACGAAAAATGTATTGTAGGGTATCTTGCTAAGTTTTTTGCTAGTAGAAAACCAAAAGACTGTCATTTTGGAACAGATACGAGCACAAGTTCGTTTTTTTAACACGCAGATTATTGAATGCTCGTTAAAGACTGGGGTTTATTCTGATTTTATTAATATATGACACTTTATGTATTGTATCAGTAGTTTTCGATTAATTAGCAAAAAATGACCGAAATTTTAGCACTCAGGCCTGGAATGATAAACGTCAGTTTGAGACACATTTTGTTCTAATAATTGTACGTCAGGTTATATGAAATCAAAATAGTATGCCGTATAAAACGGCATGATTACTAGGGTGGGCCGAAAATATGGATTTTTAAATTTATTTTCGGAATTGTGAAAAAAAATTGTATTTTGTTATTACAAAGAAAAAGTTAATAAAACGTTTTTTGATTGAAGTGCATCTTCTGTCCCCTGTCAATAATTTCATATTTTATAACTGGTAAATTTTCACAGTGGGCTGTAAGCTTTCCCAGCGAACTGAAATCGCCTTAGGACCCGTTGTTTGTTCATCATTATGGTGAAAAATATGTCTTAAAGGTAGCTCATTGCCATGACGCTGACAGACGACTCGTTTAAAAGGATGTCCTAACTTTGATTCAAGTTGAGCTATGACTCCATTTTTTGATCCGGTGTTGACTACTGTGCCATCACAAGCCACAACTAGTAAGTCATATACCCTTTCCTGTATGAATTCAACTATACTTCGACAGATATCTTTTGCTGATCCAGAAGAAGGTATTGTATGACCCAGAAACACATAACCTGGCTCTTGCACCAAAGAAACATGTTCTTCCACTAACGTTCTTCTGTGAAGCCTGCCATCTATTTTTTTCAAAAGACAGTGTTTCATGTTTTCGCCCGTCAAAGTAAATTGAATTTATTGCTTGCCTGGATTTTGAAAACTGTATGCAAAATTTTATTTCTTAAACTCTCTCTAGCTCTTTATAATTTATTTGTATCTATTACTTGCACTAAACATTTTTTTTATTACAAAGGCAACATCTTGTAAAATAGGCGATGCAACTGCTGCACCAGATCTGTCTAACAAACCATATCTGTCAAACATTTAAGCGGGAGTAGGTAGTTTAGTTCTATTTTTAGAATTGCTCTATAAGTTTGTAAAAGATATTTCCCAAGCTGCATTGAAGTTAAACCAATAGAAGAAATATTTTGTCGTTTTCCGTGACTATAAACTCGTAAACGATTCTTTCCTCCTTGCATTTTTTCAAATCTTCTAGCGTTTGTTAATTGTTTGGCTTGGTTTTTTGGATCAATACCCCCTATAAATATGTTTTTTGAACTTCTCTGCTCTTGGAGAAAGTAACGTTCTTTTAACGGCACCTGTAAGGACAACCCTACGATGGACAAATAACATTTTAAAGTAAAATAACAAAAAGCGTACGTCGTTACAAAAGCTTTAAATATCTATCGTGTTGTGTTTTGATCACTTGCAAAACACGTTTACGGGTTACTGTAGGAATTGCCGCTTTCTCCCACAAACTTAGAAGCTTGTCAGCTAGTGTATTAGAAATTTGGGAAACTATTGCCTCTTTGCCACAGTGCGGTGGTTATAGACTAAACCTTATCCATAAAAAGCACTTTAACAAATCTTCTTGGGTAGGAAGAGTATTATCTTTTAAATCTGAAGGTGGTCCCACTAACGGACACTCGGTGCTTCGTCTTGGGTAACAAGTTTTTGAGAAACTCATAAATCTATATTAAACTTCAAAGAAAAACATCTCATCTAACAACTGAAAACTGAATAGAAATACAATAATCACTTGCTTATGAGCAGCCGTCGATACCACGATCCGCTGCTATTAATCGTATTCAGGCTAGCTGTTTATAACACATATTATGAAGTTTTTAAATTTCTATAAAAGTAGTGATGAGTTTTTTTTCAAATACTAAAGTATATCATCAGGAAAAATAAACCAAAAATAACATTACAAGCTTATCTTTAAGGGCTGGTAGGGGAGAGAAGACAGATTACAATAAAAAAAACCGTTAATAAAAATATTTTTTGGAACAACAAAAGGCACCTTTTGTGCCCTGTTTTAAAACCAAATTCCAAAATTAAAAAAAAAATGGTTTTTCGGCACAAGGTGATTTCCAAGGCCTGGTAGGGCACAGATTAGATTAAAAAACTGTTAATACAAATATTTTTTGTAACAACAACACCCTAATGTATACTATATTAACAGTTACAGATGGCGCATTATTTTGAATCCAAATATCTTACATGGAATCAAAATAGTGCAGCACATGAAACAAAATATATATTAGAATCAAAATAGTGTGCCGTATCAAACGACATGTATATTATTTCAATATACATTTCGTTTTGTATGACGCATTATTTTGATTCCAAGTATCTTACATGGAATCGAAATAGTGCAGCACATGAAACAAAAGTATATTGGAATCAAAATAGTGTGCTGTATCAAAAGACATGTATACTCTCTCAATATACATTTAGTTTTATATGACGCATTATTTTGATTCCAACTATCTTACATGGAAACAAAATAGTGCCTCCCATGAAACGAAATGTATATTGGAATCAAAATGTGTGCCGTATCAAACGACATGTATACTCTCTCAATATACATTTAGTTTTATATGACGCATTATTTTGATTCCAACTATCTTACATGGAAACAAAATAGTGCCTCACATGAAACGAAATGTATATTGGAATCAAAATAGTGTGCCGTATCAAACGACATGTATACTCTCTCAATATACATTTAGTTTTATATGACGCATTATTTTGATTCCAACTATCTTACATGGAAACAAAATAGTGCCTCACATGAAACGAAATGTATATTGGAATCAAAATAATGTGCCGTATCAAACGACATGTATACTCTCTCAATATACATTTAGTTTTATATGACGCATTATTTTGATTCCAACTATCTTACATGGAAACAAAATAGTGCCTCACATGAAACGAAATGTATATTGGAATCAAAATAGTGTGCCGTATCAAACGACATGTATACTCTCTCAATATACATTTAGTTTTATATGACGCATTATTTTGATTCCAACTATCTTACATGGAAACAAAATAGTGCCTCACATGAAACGAAATGTATATTGGAATCAAAATAATGTGCCGTATCAAACGACATGTATACTCTCTCAATATACATTTAGTTTTATATGACGCATTATTTTGATTCCAACTATCTTACATGGAAACAAAATAGTGCCTCACATGAAACGAAATGTATATTGGAATCAAAATAATGTGCCGTATCAAACGACATGTATACTCTCTCAATATACATTTAGTTTTATATGACGCATTATTTTGATTCCAACTATCTTACATGGAAACAAAATAGTGCCTCACATGAAAGGAAATGCATATTGAAATCAAAATAGTGTGCCGTATCAAACGACATGTCTACTCTCTCAATATACATTTAGTTTTATATGACGCACTATTTTGATTCCAACTACCTTACATGGAAACAAAATAGTGCCTCCCATGAAACGAAATGTATATTGGAATCAAAATAGGGGGCCGTATCAAACGACATGTATACTCTCTCAATATACATTTAGTTTTATATGACGCATTATTTTGATTCCAACTATCTTACATGGAAACAAAATAGTGCCTCACATGAAACGAAATGTATATTGGAATCAAAATAGTGTGCCGTATCAAACGACATGTATACTCTCTCAATATACATTTAGTTTTATATGACGCATTATTTTGATTCCAACTATCTTACATGGAAACAAAATAGTGTCTCACATGAAACGAAATGTATATTGGAATCAAAATAATGTGCCGTATCAAACGACATGTATACTCTCTCAATATACATTTAGTTTTATATGACGCATTATTTTGATTCCAACTATCTTACATGGAAACAAAATAGTGCCTCACATGAAAGGAAATGCATATTGAAATCAAAATAGTGTGCCGTATCAAACGACATGTATACTCTCTCAATATACATTTAGTTTTATATGACGCACTATTTTGATTCCAACTACCTTACATGGAAACAAAATAGTGCCGCACATGAAACGAAATATATATTGGAATCAAAATAGTGTGCCGTATCAAACGACATGTATACTCTCTCAATATACATTGCGTTTTATATGACGCATTATTTTGATTCCAAATAACTTACATGGAACCAAAATAGGGCCTCATATAAAACGAAAAATAATCTGTCAATATACATTTCATTTTACATGACGTACTATTTTGATTTCATTTATGCAAAATATGCATTTTGATTTTTATACGCATTATTTTGATTCCACGTATTCAACTAAAGAAATTGCTAAATTAGGTATTGGGTAATATTTTAAAGGGTTATTTTTCAGCAAAAATAAGCAAAGCTAGAGCCCTTTAAGTTTAGGGAAAAAGTTGTTTTTATTTAATAACTCGACTATGGAAGAATTTGGAAGAATGAAATGTAGCAGTTAACTGCTAATAAAATGTGAGTTGCTGGTAGTTTTCATAATACTTATTCGAACTACTATAGCGTCTCCTAAAATTGACATGTAACTAATTAAAATTCCTAAAAGAACTCATCTCAATTATTATAAGTCATAGCGCTTTATATAATTTAATATTGTCTACAATAGTAAACGAAATCAAGCAAACATCTACATAATATGCTATTTATGTCTAAAAAAGTAGGGAAATAAGGAACACCTTTAAGGTTTTTGATTTACTTTAGTCAATATATCATCCCCGGGGTGGTATTGGAGCGTACATATCGGTGATAGGGATGAAAATTCAACATATATAATTTTTATAATGTTTTAATTATAATCTGAAAACTAAGCGTTTTTTGCGACAAAAGTTGACTGAGATATCATCGCCAAAAAAGTGCCAGTTTTTGTAGCTCGTTTACTTTATCATAATTGTTATTTATACATTTGACAAGACCATAGGTTTTTACTCAAGTTAACTTGTTAATAATAAATAGATAATAGAGAAAGAGATGTTTGTGGCGACACCTAGCGTGAACAGGCAATATGCCGGGTGAAACACAGTTCACTACGATGGCCGGACAAGAAGTAACAACTCCATTATATCCTATTGCCAACACTAGATGCGCACGAATCCCCTAGCAGGGAGGCTTTATTTAAGAATTGCTTGTTACATAAAGCAACAAGACTTTAAGTTATGTTGGAAATTTATTTCACACTACCATGCTTCCACCAGACGGCCGTTTCGTCGATCCACGACTCATCAGTGGTGATCGGCAGGCAGTGTGACCTAAATTTCCAACATTTACAAAGAGCTTATACTAGCACGAGAATTGATAGCGTGAACAGGCAATATGCCGGGTGAAACACAGTTCACTACGATGGCCGGACAAGAAGTAACAACTCCATTATATCCTATTGCCAACACTAGATGCGCCCGAATCCCCTAGCAGGGAGGCTTTATTTAAGAAAAGCCACAAACATCTCTTTCTCAATCAATTCTCGTGCTAGTATAAGCTCTTTGTAAATGTTGGAAATTTAGGTCACACTGCCTGCCGATCACCACTGATGAGTCGTGGATCGACGAAAAGGCCGTCTGGTGGAAGCATGGTAGTGTGAAATAAATTTCCAACATAACTTAAAGTCTTGTTGCTTTATGTAACAAGCAATTCTTAAATAGATAATATTTTCGCATAAGTAAATTGTGATAGTTTTTTTAACGATTAATTATAATTAATGAGTAGAGCCTTTGGTGTAGGTAGACTAATTTGAACAAAACGTTTTATAAACCTTCACCACTTCTTTAAAACTCTACGAATTAACTATTATAGTAAAATAATCGAGGTCTTTCGTTTCACAAAATTATAATTTTAGTAGGTATTTATATTTTTGGAGGATTTTAAGTACGGAATTAAATATTTTCGTACATTTGGTTCTAGCTCTTTAATCACATTCTCAATAATATCTCATCCTCTAATATAACAAAATTTAAATATTTCTAATAAAAAAAGACATATCTCTGTACATAATATTAAAGATATAGTATAATTAATTCATTTAAAAAGCAATAGGGTTTTACAGAACTGTGAAAATATTTATGTATTGTTATCAGATTAACTTGAAATACTTTGAGTGAAACTTAATTATCTAGTAAAAAGTAGATAATAATTAAAACTATTCCATAGTGAACACCAGAAAATAAAAAAAAAAAAGACTAAACTTGTTGAAGACACCATGTGAACGAATATTATAAATTTATTTTATTTAGTTTTAATTAATTATCAATACATATACCTATGTCTGCTCAGATGAAAGATACGAGCCAAAAACAACCAAAAAATAGTATTTTCCTAGTTTTTAAATTGTTTTAGAATATTTTTTGCATCAAAAAATATGGAAAATTAGTTTCTCTACAAAAAGTTTCCTATTAGCTATACCTGAATTTTTCTTACTTTTCGAATTATAATAATTATTGTATTTCAACCCTATCTCTAGTATGCAGATTTATTATAGGAACTGAGAATTGATAAAAAAATTTATTTCTTATAATTTTAAAGGAATCAAAATAACGCGTAATATTGTAAGTTATATACAACAACAGTGTTGTCATGTTTTGTAACTGTGGTTGAAATAAAGGATTCAATACAGTGCTCCTTATAAACAAAAAAATATACTCTACTGTATATTAACAGCGCCAAAAGAAAAAAATTGCGGAATTTCCGTGAACTAAAATTTATTATACTTCTTTCATAAATAGCATCAAACTGATTCCCCTATTCGCTTAACGTGACCAACTAAGAGAATGCCATTAAATACGATAAAAAATAGACTATGAAAAAAAATGAAAGCCCTAAGATCTGTGTCTGTAACTCCAATACTATGTGAGATATAAGGCAAAACTATTTTGCTTCCGATATTCGGACGTAAATTAGTCAAGGAAACAGTTTGATATGTGACGAGCTATAAGAGGGACGCAAAATAGTGTGCGGGATGTATATATATATGGGATATAGAAACTTTGCGTCACGTTCTAGGCCGCATTTTTTGACCAATCGAAACCAAATTTGGTTAAAAAATCGGCTAGGTCATGGAATCGCGTGAGTTCGTTGGCGATTGAAATCGGAGAGCTAGTTTCAGAATGGCGACCTGTCAAAGTTTTAAAAAAATCATATTTTTTTCGTTGTTAATAGAAAATACCGATGTTATATATCAAATGATAGAGCACTTAAATCTCTACAATATTTATTTGGAGAGTTTTTTCATCGCTGGCATATTTAAGTAAATATAAGTCAATATAAAGTAACAAAAAATAAAAAAAATATCATCACCCGCTATACCTGTAATTATTTTGACAAATAAACACCTGTGAAATAACAATAAGACCATACTTACGTATGTATTATAGTATAATGGGTATTTCAGTTAAAATAACTGTCAATATGACACTTTGGTTATATTTGGCGAATGTCAGAATATTCCATTATTTGTTTATTAATAGTGGGTGTCAGTGGTAGACTAAGTATAAATAAAAAATACATAAATCAAAAATCTACTTTTCCGACTGGCTGCCATGGGGATTTTTTGAATTGAAAATGGCTCTAAATTTAACAATACAAAATCCACGGCCATATTTTAAAAAACAAGTTGATGATGGTTTTTTTAAAACGAAATGTCGTAGTGAAAATTTGTAAACGCTATATTTTTCTCCTGAGAGAACGTGCTTTTCACTTTTTTATATCTGTAAAAATAAAAAACTAAAATCACAAAAAATTGTCGAAAACGGCTAAATTTAGTTTAGTTTTGAAAACACCATTTTTTGCTGCGTGCATGCTGGATAGTGTGCTTAACATTTAATTGAGCTGTGTATGATTTGTTATTGTTTTTTTTTTTTAATTTTGCAGATATGAAGTTATCGTTTGGTTTTGTTACTTGTTCTAACGTTTAATTAGCAGAAAATATTAAATTTATTTAAAAAATTGACCATGTTTTTCAACAAGTTGATTTTCCTCGAAAACGGTTACTAATTAATTTCTTTGTGCCCAGAATGGGAACGCGGCATAATAATCTTTATTAGCCATCACAGATACAAACAATGTACATTGAAAAGTCAATTCAATTGAATTACAAAACATAACGAATCTTGGTTGCAAACAAAGGCAAGAAAATAAGTGAATACAAAAAGAAAGATAAAAACAACACATGTCATGCATCTAAAATCAGTTAATAAAATAGCCGAAAACAGACGAATCATAGAAATATCATAACTACGTCCAACAACAATAAGCAACAGCAAAATACAAATAATCTAATATAAAATATAAAACGAAGTTACGAACAGACATACAACAATATATTATGACTTATGATACAATACAACAAATAAATAAAATATATACTGAAAATAAAACTATACTGAGGCAGTAAATTCATGTAGGCTGTAGAACGCGGCATTTATTAGAAAGTTTTTTAATAATTTTTTAAAATCCGATAACATTTGCGTTTACTACTGCAAGAACTAATGTTGCGTACCAAAGTCTATCGTACTTCGGTTTATAATCGATATTGTACGGAGCATGATCTCAATAGTTCTCCCCTTTACGCGATTGTTGGTTCTGTGTTGGATGGTTAACATTTGCATCTTTTTTTTTTCTATCTGTTCTCATTTGTTTTTTATTTTTTATGTACGAGTATATATTTTTAATAATAGTTAATTTAGTTTTTTTCATATTTGTGAATTTCCTTTAATTGGGGGTTACCTGTTGGTAATAAAGGCTTATTATTATTATGATCAAGAGTACTTTTTTTGTGTAGAAAACATTGGCGCTTCAAATGGGTATCTTAAAACCGTACTTTTTCCAATGGCGTAGAACTTGAGGAGGAAAACACCCACCACCCCTTCAAAATCTTCACCAATAATTATGAATTAAAAAAAAAATCCCGATGGCAGCCAGTCGGAAAAGTAGATTTTTGATTTATGTAGTTTTTATTTGTACTTAGTCTACTACTGACACCCACTATTAATAAACAAATAATGGAATATTCTGAAAGTCGCCAAATATAAGCAAAGTGTCATATTGACAGTTATTTTAACTGAAATACCCATTATACTATAATACATACGTAAGCACGGTCTTATTGTTATTTCACAGGTGTTTATTTGTCAAAATAATTACAGGTGTAGCGGGTGATGATATTTTTTTTTATTTTTTGTTACTTTATATTGACGTACATTTACTTAAATATGCCAGCGATGAAAAAACTCTCCAAATAAACATTGTAGAGATTTAAGTGCTCTATCATTTGATATGTAACATCGGTATTTTCTATTAACGATGAAAAAAATATTATTTTTTTAAAACTTTGACAGGCCGCGATTTTGAAATTAGCTCTCCGATTTCAATCGCCAACGAACTCACGCGATTCCATGACCTAGCCGATTTTTTAACCGAATTTTGTTCCGATTAGTCAAAATATGCGGCCTAGAACGTGGGACAAAGTTTTCTATATCCCATATAGATATATAAACTTTTGAACTGAGGTCATTTTTAGGATCCATGGGTCATAAAATGAAGGACTGCATAAAATTTTTTCAAAATTTCGGTTGTGTCGATCTCCTGAATAGTTAGATTTTTTTTAAAAATCTACTAATTACACAAACCATTATTATTAGCTTATTATTTATTAGTCGAAAATGCTTCGAAAGCCGTTTTCTGTACGATAAACAGTTTTTTTTCACTCTGAATCTCGAAAATGGTGCATTTTAAAAGTAAGTTAATAGGAAGACCCTGTATTTAAGCAATTTCCTTCTTTAGTTTGTATTTTTTGTGCATTTTTCTAGAACTATTTGCTCCTGAAAGCATATAATGTTTCTTAGGATTCTAGAAACAGGAATTTCCTAATCAGTTAACTAAGGAGAACTTTTTAATCGCATGTGCTAGAAGTTTCAAAATAAATTATTTAGAATTCCTAACAATACATGCAATTAAATTTAGGATATTTTGTTATTAGGAAACGTCTTAGACAAGTAGGGTTTTTATTGTATCTTTGTATTTAACAACATTATTTTTATTATATTTATGGGTTAAAAAGGTACAGTGTTTAAGGAAAAATTTGATATGACTATTAAAGGGTAAGGTCGGGTGAGCATCCTTTGGACAATGGCGTAGGTACTAAAAGAAATTTATCTGGATGGGGGGCTTAACAAAATGAAAAATCATTTAATTTATATTGTTTTTTGTTATTGTAATTTTATTAAACATGTCCTATGATAATAATTTCTACTTATCATCATACAATTATTGTTTTGAATTATCTGTTATCATTGACAACAAAACTAAAATGTCGCAAATAAATGGATTTATCGAAGATTGAATGAACGATAACTAATAAATTCGATATGGATAGTATAATATTTCAATGTCGACCAACATGTTCTTGGAAATTAAATTGTTCTAAATTTTAAATGTTTGAAAACAGTATTGCCAATTTATTACGGCAAATCACCTTTATGAAGTGTAGTTTGTGGCATAACCGGCGGATTACTGGCTTTAAATATACACGGAATTTTGTTTAAATTAGGAGATTCCTTGTTTAACCAGACTGACTCGTGGGTTGACATATTATAGTGACAATATCGAAAAAGTAGTCCATTCTTTAGTTAAGTTGTAATTTTAGTGTTGGAATGAAAGTCAAATCTCCATAAAATAAGTTTAATAGAATTTACCAGCCATACATGTTTCGGGACTAGACCAGTCCCATCATCAGTGGCAAGTCAACAATCAAAAAAAACTTTTCACTAAGACATATAATAGGTTGGTCCAAAAATTCCATCGAAGTCACTTTATGGATTTTTTTTTTCATTTTATTTAATTAAATTTCATATTTATGACACATCAGGGCCTAATTAAAATACTTTCGATGGTATTTTGGACAAGTAATTTCCAAAGCTTGAATAACACATCGAAACTCAATTGCAAATTACCCACAAACTTTTTAACTAGAATACATTTGTTTTGTAAATAAAAGAGTTCATCCTCCACCCCGTTGTGACGCCTCTGAAAAAAAAAAATGGAGTTTGGGATAGTTGTAAATTACGTACCTTCAGTAATCCGGATTTTACCTTTTTTAAGTACTTTTCGAATTAAAATTTGACCCGAATACCTGCATTTAGTTTTACCTATTTATCTTCTTTCAGGTTATTTCATGTTGTATTTTCCTGATTGGCTGAATAAACAGGCAGGTAGACTCTAGGAACATAATAAATTCCTGGACACAATTCCAAAATATGTTAGTACAGTTTGTTAATTTCGTGAGAAAGCTTGTCTTGTAATATCATATTTGTTAAATTACAACAAACTATTAATCATGTGTGACATATCATTGCCCGGTTCGTCAAGCGAGAGTGCTGTTAGTGTTTTATCATTGTCCGATTGGTCAATACAGAGTGATGATAGTGTTGAACCTCTTGCATCATTGCTCGGTTCGTTAAGAGTGAGTGCTGGTAGAGCTGTACATCCTCCATCATTGCACGGTTCGTCAAGTAAGAGTGCTATTAGAGTTGTACCTATTGCATCATTGCTCGCTTCGCCAAGCGAGAGTGTTGATGGTGTTATACCTCTTGTATCATTCTTCGATTGGTCAAGCGTGAGGGCTGATAGTGTTGTACCTCGCGCATCATTCCATGGTTCGTCAAGCGAGAGTGCTGCTGATAGTGTTGTACCTCGCGCATCATTCCATGGTTCGTCAAGCGAGAGTGCTGCTGATAGTGTTGAACCTCTTGCATCATTGCTCGGTTCGTTAAAGGTGAGTGCTGGTAGTGCTGTACATCCGCCATCATTGCACGGTTCGTCAAGAAAGAGTGCTATTAGAGTTGTACCTATTGCATCATTGCTCGCTTCGCCAAGCGAGAGTGTTGATGGTGTTATACCTCTTGTATCATTCTTCGATTGGTCAAGCGTGAGGGCTGATAGTGTTGTACCTCCCGCATCATTGCATGGTTCGACAAGCGAGAGTGCTGCTGATAGTGTTGAACCTCTTGCATCATTGCTCGGTTCGTTAAGGGTGAGTGCTGGAAGTGCTGTACATCCTCCATCATTGCACGGTTCGTCAAGCGAGAGTGCCGCTGATAGTGTTGAACCTCTTGCATCATTGCTCGGTTCGTTAAGGGTGAGTGCTGGTAGTGCTGTACATCCTCCATTATTGCACGGTTCGTCAAGCAAGAGTGCTATTAGAGTTGTACCTATTGCATCATTGCTCGCTTCGCCAAGCGAGAGTGTTAATGGTGTTATACCTCTTGTATCATTCTTCGATTGGTCAAGTGTGAGGGCTGATAGTGTTGTACCTCACGCATCATTGTATGGTTCGTCAAGCGAGAATGCTGCTGATAGTGTTTAACCTCTTGGTCGTGAACAAACTATAGAAAGAAATCATTGAAAATACTCGTGTACATGTGTGAAATGTATAAATCCAGAGGTGGTGTGGTTGTGTGCTGCAACAAATTGGGACAAACAGGAGTTAGAACAGTAATAAAAGTTTTTTTAGTTGTAAGTAAATAAATACCTGTTATAAAATGTTTATGATTAAGTACCTACAAATAGATATTAAGTATATTTTTAAATCAAATTTAATTTGAACAATTCGAATAATGTTAATGTATCCATTTTATGTAATAATAGGTAACTATAAAAAATAAAACAATATTTTTAAGTAGCTATGTGTGTTTCCCTTTTATTACCTGAACAATGCTATCCATATTATTATATAGTGCAGGTTTTAACAGCTCCTATCATAAACTACTACATATAAAAGAATTATAATATCTACCTATTTACACATATTAATAAAATTTAGTTTTTGTATACGACATATTGTACACTTATTTTTGTTTTCTATATTGTATTGCTCATCCCGTTTATACCTATTTAAATTGCTTCAGGTAGTTTATGAAATTTATTTAATACCCTCTATTAATTTTGTGTTATTTTAAAACCGATCCTGTTATCTAACCCGGGGTTAGCGTGTTCAATGTCAATTTTTTGGAATTGTGAGATCAAAGCGGCGGCTTCCGACGTAAACCGCTGTAAATCTTTATGCTGTGTCACAACTATGAAAAATTATTCCATATTTCGAATAAGTTTAGAAAATATATATTTTTTACTTTTTGACCCCTTTTCCACTATTTACGAACGCCTATGAAAATAAGTTAGTTATAAAACATTTTATAGGTTATATTATATCAAAGTTATAAATAACTAGTCAATATTTCTGCTATGTTTAAGAAACATACGTTTTTTTCTAAACTTTTTACACTTTTTTCGAATGTCAATGTTGTCTAATTGTTTATGTTCAATATTTTAGGTTATATTCAATTAAATGCGTAACAAATTTTATTTGTTTGTAAATATGTATATTAATTTGATCTTGGTTAGTTAAGTTTGACTTAAATGTATATATGTACATAATTCATATTTTCACTATTTATATTTGTGTTTTTTTTTGTTTGAGTGTTTTTGGTCTAATTAGAATTTATAGCTAAAAATGAAGGATCTTTTGGTTTTGATTTCAAAAAAGTGTAGGTTATTGATTGGTACTAGCTTCAGCCGTTCTTGACATTAAATATTTTACCAATCCTCGGCGGTATTTGCCTTTTTACATTTTATAAATTAATTTGCACATATTAAAATAAAATATTTATTTTATTAAACGAACACAACAAATATAATCGATTAATGCTTACTTTTAAAAATAACTTTGATGAAATGTTCAATAAGTTTCATGTCGTACTGTTACAGGCAGTCAATGAATTTTTGCCTTTTAAAACTAAAACAATACACTATACAAACACAAGAAAAATTTGGTTTAATAACGAATTAAGACAGCTTCGTGAAAAACTAAGATTTTTTATTGATTTTAATAAGCAAAATCCAAATTTGTCATTTGATAGTGAAATTAAAAAAATTAGGAACACTTATAAAATTAAAATTAAACAATCAAAAAAAGAATATTACGAGCGATTAATTTCTAACTCTGATGTCAAATCGAAAACAATTTGAAAGATTATTATTAAACCCATTGCTTCAAAATAGCAACACCAAAAAACCATTTCAAATAAAGCCATCTGATTTCAATGCATATTTTTTAAATATTGCATTTGATGGAAATATAAATGTTGGAAATTCAGATCATGTGGTCATGTGCGCGCGATTTCTTGGTTCTGCCAGTAACACCCTATATTTGTCACCTATTGATGAGCTGGAGGTTGTTAAGATCATAGAGAGTATGTCTCGGAGCGTCGCGAAGGACGTATTCGGCTTGAGCAATAGTCTCATCAAAAAAATTAATTATGGAATTTGTGTACCTTTAAAAATAATTATAAATAAATGTTTTAGTGATGGAAAATTTCCACAAAAACTAAAACTTACTAAAGTGTGTCCCTTATATAAAAAGGATGATCCTGGAGAGGTTAGCAATTATCGACCTATTTCTATAATACCAATCCTCTCTAAGCCAATAGAAATCGCTTTCAATAACAGGTTATACGAATTTTTAGAGAAATACCAACTTATCTCAGAATCACAGTATGGTTATCGAAGGCGAAGTTCTCCAAAACAAGCAATCCTAAGGTTGGTGCGGTCTATTGTTGATGCAATGGAGAGGGGTGAGACTCTTACATCAATATTCTGTGATCTTAGCATAGCATTTGATTCTGTGACAGGTTTTAACTGCTGAACTCATAGCTCAAAACTGGCAAGGCGTGCCACTTTGAAATTTATAGCATAGATAGTCCTCTACATGTCCTTTGAACTCATATATGTTAGAATGACTTACACCCCGTCAGAGCCGTACTATATGATATTTTTTTCCAAAACATGTTTTAACTGCTGACCTCATATCTCAAAACTGGCAAGGCGTGCCACCTTGGAATTTACAGTATATATAGTCTATTACATGTACTTCTAACCCATATATGTCAGATTGACTTACACCCCGTCAGAGCCGTACTATATGATTTTTTTATTCCGGGATAATATTTTAACTGCTGACCCCATATCTCAAAACTGGCAAGGCGTGCCACTTTGGAATTTATAGCATAGATAGTCCTCAACATACCCTTTGAACTCATATATGTCAGAATAACTTACACCCCGTCAGAGCCGGACTATCTGATTTTTTTATTCCGCGACAGGTTTTAACTGCTGAAGTTATAGCTCAAAACTGGCAAGGCGTGCCACTTTAAAATTTATAGCATAGATAGTCCTCAACATACCCTTTGAACTCATATATGTCAGAATGACTTACACCCCGTCAGAGCCGGACTATCTGATTTTTTTATTCCGCGACAGGTTTTAACTGCTGAACTCATAGCTCAAAACTGGCAAGGCGTGCCACTTTGAAATTTATAGCATAGATAGTACTCAAAATGTCCTTTAAACTCATATATGTCAGGATGACTTACACCTCGTCAGAGCCGGACTATCTGATTTTTTTATTCCGCGACAGGTTTTAACTGCTGAACTCATAGCTCAAAACTGGCAAGGCGTACCACTTTGAAATTTATAGCACAGATAGTCCTCAACATACCCTTTGAACTAATATATGTCAGAATGACTTACACCCCGTCAGACCCGGACTATCTGATTTTTTTATTCCGCGACAGGTTTTAACTGCTGAACTCATAGCTCAAAACTGGCAAGGCGTGCCACTTTGAAATTTATAGCACAGATAGTCCTCAACATACCCTTTGAACTCATATATGTCAGAATGACTTACACCCCGTCAGAGCCGGACTATCTGATTTTTTTATTCCGCGACAGGTTTTAACTGCTGAACTCATAGCTCAAAACTGGCAAGGCGTGCCACTTTGAAATTTATAGCATAGATAGTCCTCAAAATGTCCTTTAAACTCATATATGTCAGGATGACTTACACCCCGTCAGAGCCGGACTATCTGATTTTTTTATTCCGCGACAGGTTTTAACTGCTGAACTCATAGCTCAAAACCGGCAAGGCGTGCCACCTTGGAATTTATAGCATAGAGATTCCTCAATATACCCTTTGAACTCATATATGTCAGAATGACTTACACCCCGTCAGAGCCGGACTATCTGATTTTTTTATTCCGCGACAAGTTTTAACTGCTGAACTCATAGCTCAAAACTAGCAAGGCGTGCCACTTTGAAATTTATAGCATAGAGAGTCCTCAACATACCCTTTGAACTCATATATGTCAGAATGAATTACACCCCGTCAGAGCCGGACTATCTGATTTTTTTTTCCGCGACAGGTTTTAACTTCTGAACTCATAGCTCAAAACTGGCAAGGCGTGCCACTTTGAAATTTATAGCATAGATAGTCCTCAAAATGTCCTTTAAACTCATATATGTCAGGATGACTTACACCCCGTCAGAGCCGGACTATCTGATTTTTTTATTCCGCGACAGGTTTTAACTGCTGAACTCATAGCTCAAAACCGGCAAGGCGTGCCACCTTGGAATTTATAGCTTAGAGATTCCTCAATATACCCTTTGAACTCATATATGTCAGAATGACTTACATCCCGTCAGAGCCGGACTATCTGATTTTTTTATTCCGCGACAGGTTTTAACTGCTGAACTCATAGCTCAAAACTGGCAAGGCGTGCCACTTTGAAATTTATAGCATAGATAGTCCTCAACATACCCTTTGAACTCATATATGTCAGAATGACTTACACCCCGTCAGAGCCGGACTATCTGATTTTTTTATTCCGCGACAGGTTTTAACTGCTGAACTCATAGCTCAAAACTGGCAAGGCGTGCCACTTTGAAATTTATAGCATAGATAGTCCTCTACATGTCCTTTGAACTCATATATGTCAGAATGACTTACACCCCGTCAGAGCCGTACTATATGATTTTTTTATGCCGAGAGAGGTTTTAACTGTTGACTTGATAGCTCAAAACTGGCAAGAGATAGACGTAGCTAGTCATTTGCATGCCCTTCCAACTCATATTTCAAAAATATTCTAATTAGTATCTACGAATGTCATTAACGTGGATAATTCTTGACCAAGTGTCATATTTATTTGCTTTCTACAACCATCATGGTCAACTAAAATCAATTAAATTTAAAGTCCTATGTCCTATTACAGTTATAGTAATAGAAAAATGTAAAATTATTGGCAATATTATGAAAACTATAAATTTTGGAATAGACATCTTTTCATAAACTTGCCGATATTTTTAATTCAACAAAATATATAAATTGGGAGTTAAAAATTTTGAATTTTAACACTTTTTTCAATATGATTTTAATCCCTTTTTTTTCAAATACCCTGTATTTATTTATTAGAACAATATACATAGGCCCCTAAAGTTCGTCTATTACTACTAGGATATCCTAACAAATTAAATTATTAAAGCTTCCATATAATAAAAAATTGTTATTATACCTTATGCTGCAAACTTCATTTCACATTTCGAAAATGGCTGGACATAGTTATAACATAGGTATTATACATAAGCTATGTTTAGAATTACAAGTAGAATGCAAAATACGAGTAATATATAATTTATATAGGGTCGTATTTAAAATAAGGAAATTGACACCCTTTTCGGGTATAATCGGAAGCACTAGATTCTTGAAAATATTTTAGCCGAATTGGCCCTATCGACCTAAGTACACCAGATTTTCAGATTGTTCCAGAGTGTAGTTTCTCCATAAACGATCGAAACCCTTCCCGGTGGGACACCCGGTACAGCATTAGAAATTAGAACGAAAATTTACGAAAAATAAGAACAAAATATGCCAAAACAATGAAAACACCCTCAAAAATATCAGCAGTAAGATGGGGTATGGCATCTATATGAGAGTGATATTATTTTAGAGTTTATTAAATACAAAATATTTTTTATTCGTATAGCTACTTTGGATATATTAGCTCATATAGTAAGTTTTATTTGTTTCTATATACCTCACCTATATAGGTGATAATATTCTAAATGCTTTTTCTTAATTATATTTATCACCTCCCTGAAAATGGCTATAAAATTTAGATTTTTTTTTTCAAAGTCAACTCAATTGAATTTACGAGACATGATCACCTCCCATTCACTTATTTTTCTACAAGTAATTCTGGCAAAAGGAACGCGCAATAGATTGGGATGATGGTAATTATCAGATATTTCAAATTAAAGCAAAATTCCTACTATAGTTCATTATTATAGTCGTCAAAATCCAATCTTGATTCACAAATCTAAATCGTAAACGCACAAAGATCTGCCAAGAAATATATTTATAGGTCTATTTGCTAAACGATAAGTTGTATTAATTTAGGGGAAAAGACGTTTTCCGCCTATGCTTTAATAGATAGACAAGTTTACCATACCAGAACTTATTTCAATATCATTATTCCTTCATAAAAAGCAAAGTAACATAGTTATATGTATGTATTTTACATCAAATAAATTTATGTGTACAGTAGTAGAGTAGGTAAGTAAAATGTATCTGTGTATTTTTTACATAAATACATAATCGGCGTTACGCATCTGAAAATTTTCATTCTGTGCCCGAAGTCTGAGTTCATTATCGGTACTGCCAAATAATAGATACGTACACTACATAACCCTTTCGTACTGAACTAAGTGAACAATCTGAAAACTGATTATTATATACATCAATTATTTTTCATGGATAATAATATCATAGAATAAGAAAGCTAGCTTTCTTATTCTATGATAATATCATGGAATAAATTATTTTCCAGTTTTCAAAGCAGGTTTGGTTGTTTTCACAAGTTTTCGAGGTTAAGTGAAAGACAATTACAAAAAAGATGATCTATCGGTTTCGCCAAATATTCAGTTCAGTATAATTACATTCAGTTTAATCAAATTAACTTGTTCAGATCAATCACTACGAATGAATAACCCTATAATAATGCATTTTACTTAAAAATGATTTTAATGGGACGGATTATTTTTGACATAAGTGGACCACAACTAATAGATTCATTTCAACAAGGAGGTAGCAAAATCATATAGTGTGTCCCGGATAGATGAAATGACTGTTAAATTTGATCATCTGCGGTCCAGCCATGCTTGGTTTGAAACTAATTTGAGACACAATTTTAGTTTTGAAAAATACGTCTTGGACATTTTGAAAATATTGTTTTTTTACACCAGCAAATTCGGTTGAATATCACGATAAATTGTTATTTAAGAAAAGTTATTCAGAATGAAAAAGTGATTAAATGTTAAAAATTTCAAGATTCTATGCCTACTTTGATTTTTTGCTTTTTCTCTCTCTTTTTCTTGGAAAAGTGCCTTTCTGATAGCTGAGACTAAAATCCTTTCCCTGTACGGGAAAGTAAAATGTTATTGAAGAATGTTGTTCAGAAACAGAGAAGATACGGCAGTAACATTTGAACGCAGTCTGTCCATATTTTGAATTTTATCGTTTCTTGTTTGAAATTATACAAATAAAAAAAACTCGATTATTTCTATTCAAAGCTACTTGTAGAACTAAATACTGTAAGTGATTGGGAGGTGATCATGTCACGTCGATTCAATTGAGTTGAAAAAAATCTAAATTTCATAGTCATTTTCAGAGAGGTGATAAATATAATACACAATACAAGCATTTAGCACAATATTATATGTGTAGAAAAAAATAAATTTTACGATATGAACCAATATATCCAAAATATACGAATAAAAAATATTTTTTATTTCAAAAATTTGTAAAATAATATCACTCTCTGTCGCGGAATAAAAAATCAGATAGTCGGGCTCTGACGGGGTGTAAGTCATTCTGACATATATCAGTTCAAAGGACATGTTCAGGACTATCTATGCTATAAATTTCATGTTCAGCAGTTAAAACCTGTCGCGGAATAAAAAGTCACATAGTCCGGCTCTGACGGGGTGTAAGTCATTCTGACATATATGACTTCAAAGGGTATGTTGAGGAATATCTATGCTATAAATTTCAAAGTGGCACGCCTTGCCAGTTTTGAGATATGAGGTCAGCAGTTAAAACATTACCCCGGAATAAAAAAATCATATAGTACGGCTCTGGCGGGGTGTAAGTCATTCTGACATATATGAGTTCAAAGGACATTTTGAGGACTATCTATGCTATAAATTTCAAAGTGGCACGCCTTGCCAGTTTTGAGCTATGAGTTCAGCAGTTAAAACCTGTCGCGGAATAAAAAAATCAGATAGTCCGGCTTTGGCGGGGTGTAAGTCATTCTGACATATATGAGTTCAAAGGGTATGTTGAGGACTCTCTATGCTATAAATTCCAAGGTGGCACGCCTTGCCGGTTTTGAGATATGAGGTCAGCAGTTAAAACATTACCCCGGAATAAAAAAATCATATAGTACGGCTCTGACGGTGTGTAAGTCATTCTGACATATATGAGTTCAAAGGACATTTTGGGGACTATCTATGCTATAAATTTCAAAGTGGCACGCCTTGCCAGTTTTGAGCTATGAGTTCAGCAGTTAAAACCTGTCGCGGAATAAAAAAATCAGATAGTCCGGCTCTGACGGGGTGTAAGTCATTCTGACATATATGAGTTCAAAGGGTATGTTGAGGACTATCTATGCTATAAATTTTAAAGTGGCACGCCTTGCCAGTTTTGAGCTATAACTTCAGCAGTTAAAACCTGCCGCGGAATAAAAAATCAGATAGTCCGGCTCTGACGGGGTGTAAGTCATTCTGGCATATATGAGTTCAAAGGGTATGTTGAGGACTATCTATGCTATAAATTCCAAAGTGGCATGCCTTGCCAGTTTTGAGATATGGGGTCAGCAGTTAAAATATTATCCCGGAATAAAAAAATCATATAGTACGGCTCTGACGGGGTGTAAGTCAATCTGACATATATGGGTTAGAAGTACATGTAATAGACTATATATACTGTAAATTCCAAGGTTGCACGCCTTGCCAGTTTTGAGATATGAGGTCAGCAGTTAAAACATGTTTTGGAAAAAAATATCATATAGTACGGCTCTGACGGGGTGTAAGTCATTCTAACATATATGAGTTCAAAGGACATGTAGAGGACTATCTATGCTATAAATTTCAAAGTGGCACGCCTTGCGAGTTTTGAGCTATAAGGTCAGAAGTTATAATGTTTTTGGGGGCTTAAAAACTAATAATACGGCTCTGATAATTATATCACTAAAATATATATGTTATTTATATATGAATTTCTTGATATTAGTAGTATATAACCACTCTGAACACAACATTTGAATTAATTGATATTCTAACCTCAAATATGTCTGTCGAAATATTTATTTATTGACAAATAACTATTACCATATAAGTAAATTAACTTATATTAATGATACTACATGTAGTTTGCATTTGCATTGCATCAATTTGATGTAAATCATCAATCACCCCGGTATACTCCATTCACACTGGTGGTGTGAAAACAGCAGTTAAAATTCTAGCAGTTATTTCCGAACATTGCCGAATGGAGTATACCGGGGTGATTGATGATTTACATCAAATTGATGCAATACAAATGCAAACTACATGTAGTATCATTAATATAATATATTTGCCAATAATTAAATATTTCGACAGACATATTTGAGGTTAGAATATCAATTAATTCAAATGTTGTGTTCAGAGTGGTTATACACTTTGTTTAAATTTTTTATCCAATACTTTTTTTTTACGCCAATTACATTTTCCTCTCGATAAATGGTTGACACTGATAATAGTCACCCTGTTATTTTTTTTTTCAGATATTTAAATCACATTCTTCGTCATGTTCGATTTTAAGGCACTCAGAGTGTAAAACTTTTCTAGATAAAGACAACATCCATCTTTATTTTCGGCAAATAAATTAAATAAAATGACAACGACGTTTCGTTACTAATTAGTAACTTCTTCAGGTTGAACACATTTTTCTGAAATTACATACACATACAAATTATTTAAGATAATTGTTTATATAATATAATATACATATCTATATTTCATTTTTAGCTCTCCATATCATATAATATGTAATATATGTATATAATGGAGACTATTAGTTTCATGAAAAAAAAAATTTTTTTAATTGCACCGGAAATACTTGTTTTTGGTCATTTTATACATAAATAAGTAGTTTTAAAAAAATGTCTGTCTGTCTGTCTGTCTGTCTGTATCCACGAAAACGCAAAAACCGCTTAACAGATTTTAACCAAATTTGGTACAAAAATACTATTGGACATGGCAAGGAGCTGATTAGATTTTGAGAAACATTGAGCGTAGGTAAAGGGTTTAAAAGAGGGTTCAAAAATTAAAAAAATTCATAGTTCTTAAACTTATCCGAAATACTGCATAATTTTTTATGCATTTAATTGAATATAACCTGAAATATTGAACATAAAATATTAGACCACATTGGCGTTCGAAAATAGTGTAAAATGGGGTAAAAAAGATTTAAAAAAACGTATTTCTTAAAAATAGCAGAAAAATTAACTAGTTATTTATAGTTTTGATAGAATATAACCTATAAAATGTGTCATGAATAACTTACTTTCATAGGCGTTCGTAAATAGTGGTAAAGGGGTCAAAATATAAAAAATATATATTTCCTAAACTTATTCGAAATATGGAATAATTTTTCATAGTTGTGATACAATATAAGCTAAAAAATATTCCATAAAAGAATTGGTTCACACAGGCGTTCTAAAATAGTTTAAAAAAGGGTCAAAAACGAAACAAAAAATGTTTCTCAAATATACCAGAAAAATTGACTAATTATATATAGCTTTGATATAAGATAACCTAAAAAATGCAGCATAAAATTTTTATTTACATAGGCGTTCGTAAATAGTAGAAAAAGGGGTAAAATAAAAAAAAATTAAAATGTAAAAATTTGTATATTTAACTAGATGAATTGGTGTTAAAAATACACGACAAAAATTAATGTACCATAGGCGTCCGTGAACATTCTATAAAAGGGTCAGAAAAAATTTGTATCCGTGATAACTCAAAAACTACTTAACGGATTTTAACCACATTTGGTACGAAAATACTACAGGATATTTATATGTGGTGATTAACATTGAGCGTAGGCAAGGGGTTTAAAAGAGGGTTCAAAAATTTAAAAAATCATAGTTCTTAAACTTATCCGAAATATTGAATACTTTTTTATAGTTGTGATAGAATATAACCTAAAAAATGTTACATAAAAGAATTAGTTCACATAGGCGTTCGAAAATAGTCTTAAAAAAGGGTCAAAAACGAAAAAAAAATGTTTCTCAAATATACCAGAAAAATTGGCTAATTATATATAGTTTTGATATAAGATAACCTAAAAAATGCAGCATAAAATTTTTATTTACATAGGCGTTCGTAAATAGTAGAAAAAGGAGTAAAATAAAAAAAATTAAAATGTAAATTTTATATTTAACTAGATGAATTGGTGTTAAAAAGACACGACAAAAATTAATTTTCCATAGGCGTCCGTGAAAATTCTATAAAAGGGCCAGAAAAAATGTGTATCCGTGATAACTCAAAAACCACTTAACGGATAACCTACAACATGCAGCATAACAATTTTGTTTACATAGGCGTTCGTAAATAGTAGAAAAGGTGGCAAAATAAATTTTATAATAAAACTAAAAAAAAAAAAATTAATTTGCGTTCAAGAACTTGGCCTAGATGTGAAATATAAAATATCTGCGTATAAATAGTGCATCCAAAGAGAAGAAAAAGGCACAAAACCCGATACCTAAAAAAAAAAATAGCTGATGTCTAAAACAAAACAAAAATTTATTAAATTTAGATAAATGACAAAAAGGTCATAAAATTATTACTTTTACACTTAAATATGGAGAGCTATTCGTGCCTCAAGGGCAACAGTTTATTTTTTGTGTTATTACCCAACACAAATTCCATCACGTCAATATCAAAAATAACAAACAATTTTCTTTATAATTACAAATAGAACATTTAAAACATTCAAATATAATAAAACTCATTTTTATTTAATGATATTTTATTTTCATACACGCACCAGGATAGAATATTAATTATTATTTATTAATTAAATTAATCACAGTAGTCCCTAAGGTTTGTTGAGTGTTTTTTTCAATTCATTTTATGATAGTCCCTACCATTATAAATATGCCAATTAGTGAGAGGTAAGCGGATTATACAAATAAGGACATAGATAGGCAGAACATTTCAGCAAATCTATTTAGTAAACAGACAATAACAATGCCAATACCTAGAACCTATCATCTACCTGTTCTTAATACGGGCCGCTAATCTGTTTGTACCTGTTTTATGACTGAAAATATTTTGCATATAAACCTCAGCGGAAGGAAAAGGTTTTCACTCTACGTATTGAAGGCTTACTTGGTGTTTATATTTTATAAAGTTTTGCTTTTTGTACAACCAGTTAGTATATTCACTTTAAAAGTCAAGATGTGTACATTAAATAAATCGAAAGACAACAATGATTGGGAATGTGAGTTGGACGCCGAAATATTTGGTCTCGACGTCTGTTGTAAAAATTGGCATAATATGGGACACACGGATACAGACATAGAATGTGTTATGTACAATTTGTGCAATTCATTCGATGAGTCTGAAATTGTGACTGATGAGAAGATGTCATCAAACGGAAAACGACGAAGGGGTACAATGGAGGAGGCTGAAGATAGTAAACCAAGAAAGAAGACGAATAATTCTAGTGAGGGTGATAATGTGCAAAAAAAGTGTGATATAATGTGTGAAATTGATAATTTAACACGTGCATTTGAATTGTTGAAGATTTCACATTAGCTGAATCTTGTGAGAGTTCAACTAGTAGGTATCATATTTTTGGATTTTTTTTTTGTACAGACATTTTTATTTATATTTTTGTTATGTGTGTTATAATTAAGTTGTTTACATTTTTTGTATTAACGTGTTCTATGTAGTATGTACTTTTAGAAAAATTAAATTATATTGTATTCTATGAATATTCTATTTATTTTAGTCACCTAGCTTAATTTTTTTTTGCACCAAAGAAATGTTTATATATATATATATACATCTTGAGACTTTACTGCGTCTTTACATATTCCAACCTTATGGCGTCCCCTGGAAAGGCTATAGTTAGAGCAAATCTGATTCAAGTATATTAATCAGCGAATTTTTTTATCGGGGGAAACGGATTTTCGTATTGATTGGAGCAACTTTTAATATACAAATTTTTAGGTCGTGCTATCATTACTAGCTCCTTTCATCTTGCTATCATTATCAACTCCAAAATATATATTTTCCTCGTTTTTACGGATATTGCAGCGTCCCACATTGCTGCCGCATCGTTATTTTCTCTCTTTTTCGAGGGATTTTAAATTAGTAGACCTATAAATTAACACGATTGTATATAATACTGCGTCCCTCAAGAAAATATATTATATATAATGAAAACCTACATAACACGCATACAATATTGCATCCGTTCATGTTTCGACATGTCAATGAACAACGTTTTTTCAAAGTTATTTTTTGCTGATATGTTACGGCGCCCTAAAAATATATATTTAAATTGAGGTTATGTTTAGTCTAGGTTAGCCTCATCCAATTATTTACTTACATACTTTGCTGCATCAATTTGTTAAATATATTATATATTATAACCAACATAACATATTCTACATATAATACTACATCCGTTCTAAAAATAGAATAGTTTTTATAAGGGTTTTTTCTTATTAAACTTCAACAATCCCTACCATACTTTTAAATTTGCGATTACTCTGCATTGAACATGCTCTGATTGCATACACTCTTGCGTCCGATTAAAAATTCTTAGGTTGGGTTTAGCTTGGGTTAGAGTTATTAAATTATTTGCACACTTTGTTGCATCCATTTGTTATATCTAGTGTATACTATAACCAACATAACATATTCTACATATAATACTGCATCCGTTCTAAAAATAGATTAGTTTTTTATCAAGTTTTTTTTTTTTAAACTGCAACAATCCCTACTATACTTTTAAATTTAAGTTTAGTGTGCATTTAGCATGTTCCACCTTCATACACTCTTGCGTCCAATTAAAAATTCTTAGGTTAGGTTTAGCTTGGGTTAGAGTTATTTAATTATTTGCATACTTTGCTGCATCCATTTGTTATATATACTGTATACTATAACCAACATAACATATTCTACATATGATACTGCATCCGTTCTAATTGAATAGTTTTTTTATCAAGTTTTTTCTTATTAAACTGCAACAATCCCTACTATACATTAAAATTTGAGTGTGGTGTCAATTTAACATGTGCCACCTCCATACACTCTTGCGTCCAATTAAAAATTCTTAGGTTAGGTTTAGCTTGGGTTAGAGTTATTTACTTATTTGCATACTTTGCTGCATCCATTTGTTATATATACTGTATACTATAACCAACATAAAATATTCTACATATGATACTGCATCCGTTCTAATTGAATAGTTTTTTTATCAAGTTTTTTCTTATTAAACTGCAACAATCCCTACTATACATTAAAATTTGAGTGTGGTGTCAATTTAACATGTGCCACCTCCATACACTCTTGCGTCCAATTAAAAATTCTTAGGTTAGGTTTAGCTTGGGTTAGAGTTATTTAATTATTTGCATACTTTGCTGCATCCATTTGTTATATATACTGTATACTATAACCAACATAACATATTCTACATATAATACTGCATCCGTTCTAAAAATAGAATAGTTTTTTATCAATTTTTTTCTTACTAAACTACAACAATCCCTACCATACTTTGAAATTGGCGATTAGTCTGCCTTTAACATGTTCCACCTGCATACACTCTTGCGTCCAAATAAAAATTCTTAGGTTGGGTTTAGCTTGGGTTAAAGTTATTTAATTATGGGCATACTTTGCTGCATCCATTTGTTAGATATATTGTATACTATAACCAACATAAAATATTCTACATATGATACTGCATCCGTTCTAATTGAATAGTTTTTTTATCAAGTTTTTTCTTATTAAACTGCAACAATCCCTACTATACATTAAAATTTGAGTGTGGTGTCAATTTAACATGTGCCACCTCCATACACTGTTGCGCCCAATTAAAAATTCTTAGGTTAGGTTTAGCTTGGGTTAGACTTATTTAATTATTTGCATACTTTGCTGCATCCATTTGGTATATATACTGTATACTATAACCAACATAACATATTCTACATATAATACTGCATCCGTTCTAAAAATAGAATAGTTTTTTATCAATTTTTTTCTTACTAAACTACAACAATCCCTACCATACTTTGAAATTGGCGATTAGTCTGCCTTTAACATGTTCCACCTGCATACACTCTTGCGTCCAAATAAAAATTCTTAGGTTGGGTTTAGCTTGGGTTAGAGTTATTTAATTATTTGCATACTTTGTTGCATCCATTTGTTAGATATATTGTATACTATAACCAACATAAAATATTCTACATATGATACTGCATCCGTTCTAATAGAATAGTTTTTTTATCAAGTTTTTTCTTTATTAAACTGCAACTATCCCTACTATACATTTAAATTTGAGTTTGGTGTGCATTTAGCATGTTCCACCTCCATACAGTCTTGCATCCAATTAAAAATTTTTAGGTTAGGTTTAGCTAACCACGTTCTTGAGTGGAGAGTAAACCAAGTCAGTGAAGCAATAATGAAAGCTTTTGACTCCAATTGCCCACTCACACTGCAAGCTGTTAAAGCAAGTAAGGACGCTCCTTTGTGGAATGACAAACTGTCATAACTCAGGCTTGAGGTCCGTTGGCTTTTTAATAAAGCCAAACGTGACGGAAATTGACAGGGTACACTAACCGGTTAACTTTGAATAATAAAAAAAATCAGGAAGGTCAAAAGACCTTTTTTGAAAATATCGCTTCAACTTCTACAGGGGCCAAGAAACCCAACGGTGGTACTTAAGAAACCAGATGGGAGCAATACGGAAGGGAGAGAGGAGCGAGCCATCCTACTCCTTAAGACTCGGGTAGTATATCAAACCCCTCAAATGAATTAGAAGCGGAATCCACCAGAAATCCTCACAAGGAAGAGAGAAATTGCTAAAAAAATCTTTACGAACATATGACTGAATGTCTATACATTCAGTCATTGCTAAGAAAATCTTTACGAACACATGACTGAATGTCTATACATGAAAAAAAGTGTGAAATTCGTAATAATAGTCTCCAGTGCTCTAGTTGGACACGTTTATCACAGCCCCACTAATGCATATGCCTCCTAGTCTTTGTACCCTATCAAGTTTTCTCCTTGTTGTACTTTGTTCTGCCTTAGAACCCAGACTATTGCCGCATATGTTATGATAGGTATCACAATCACGATGTACATCCACCGCAGTATTTTGGGGTAACAACCCCAAGTCTCCCAGATTTCTGAACACCATCAGAGCTTTTGTTGCTTTATACTAACCGTTATTTCAACATGCTTATTACAAAGAAGCTTAATATCAAGGGTGATTCCTAGATATTTTACTTCCAAATTCTGTTCAATGACCTCACAATTCAGGCTAATTCCTCTGATATTTAGAGTTCTAGTGAATGTTATAATTGCGGTTTTTGCTGGATTTATGCTCAGCCCCACAGATGTACACCGTTACTCAGTTATCCGGAGACACTTTTGTATTATGTTACCCAAAGTGCCTTCAATTTGCCCCTGGCTACTATGACAATATCACATATCATAGGATATGCTGACGATATTGCTAAGAAAATCTTTACGAACACATGACTGAATGTCTATACATTCAGTCATGTTTTCCAAGCGGAAATTCACGCAATCGGTAGATGCGTACAAATTAACCTTTACGGTGCGACATTGTGATCCACACAACCGACAACGTTATCGCTGAGTTCATATGTTATTAGCTCAAAAATGGGAATGCTTAGCAGGTCTTCTAACTTAGCTTCTGGTATCAGGGGAAACGATGCAGCCAATAAGTTAGCAAAACAGGGTGTGTCAATCTCTTTTGTAAGGCCTGAACCTTTCTGCGACTTATGGAAACACACCTTCAAAGAGAAGTTCAGAATTAAGAAGAAAACAGACAGAGCAATACTCAGGCAAAATCTACCTGGATCGATACACTCCAAGAAATTCCTTGGAAACTTCAACCAAGAAAGATCGAAGATCTGTTTGGATCTCGGGCTACGTATTCTTACAGGACATTGTCGCCTTGGGAAACATATGGCAAAATTACGCCTAGAAGAGATCGATGACTACAGATTCTGTAGGGAGGCTAAAGAAACTCTTGATCACCTAGTACCAGAATGCACCGCTTTCAGAAGCCAACACAAGAAATACTTGGGGCATGAAATCGTGCAAGATGGAGACGTGTTGTCCCTAATAACAGCCAACGTACTTGAGTTCAAAATAATTCACAAGAAGTACAAAATCAACATTCAAATTAATTACGCATAAATTGGATAACAATATCATAACATTCTACACTATTACAAAGCAATATAAGACAATACATCAATTAGGTATCAAATAAGTGCCTTACTGAGCCCAAAAAGGTTCTTCTCGGGACAAAAAATTAAAAAAAAGCGTCACCTCACTCTCATTGGCAAGACGAACCGAGCGCGCCAAGAACGAATTGCAACAATAATTTTTTCTGGAATGTGTTTGATGACACCACGGCTCGCAAGCGTTGAACGATATGAAACACGAATTTCAATTTTGCTTAAAAGATCAGGACAAGTCAACCTTCCATTGATAAGATAGAATTAAATCAAATGTTGGCGTTGACCACACAGCGTGTCAATGCCAAGATAGGACTCTAAGTCAGCATATAATTCAAAACGATCATCAAATACCAAGTCAATATGCAGTTTGTAGGCAAGGTATCTGAGAAATTTGTGCTGAACAAGCACAATTTTCACTAGTTATACAGCATAATGTGGAGACCAAACGCTGAGGCATACTCAAGGCATGGTCTGACCAAACTTGTGTAAAGAAGCTTCAGAGAATTAACATGCGTAAACCCCCGTGACCAGCGTTTAATTCAATTATGTTATATGTGGAATACAAAAATCCAACCATTATCAAGCAACTCCCATATCTAGTTTAGTTATTTAAGGGTTGTTTGGTTCAGTGAGTAATCGAAAATACTAGCCTGTCTTCATCTCAAAAAGGACACGAAAGAACATTTATCACCGCTTTCCTATTAATTCAATAATTTCAGATGTAATCCAAGGTTTTAGTTTTATTTTAATTTCTGGAGTAGCTCGGTTTATGTTTTTTATATTTGAACAGAAATCTTGATTGGGATTTATATTTTGTAAAACACTTATATTTAATTAATCCTTCCTAATCAATATCAAAATAATTTTTTTTTGTCTGTCTAACACGATTCCCCTAAAAAATACTAGTAAATAATGTAAATATCATATCAAACTTGTTCGAATGAAATAAATGTTAAAATGCAAAAGGTTCAAAAGAAAATAAGCAAACAATGTTGCCACATCAGGGACGCACTAATGTATACTTTCCCATATATAATTCTTTAAATGTATATAACATCAGAGCCCTCTACGGCAACACGCTGAACCTTCATAGGAATTTTTGTATGATGCTGCGTCCCTTTTTGTTCCAATTTTACAGTCTTCTGCAGATCTACCGGAAAATGTAATATCAAATATATTCAAGCTGAGTAGCAATCCGAGGAGTTCATCTAAAAATCATAGTCGTATCTGCTCACAGAGCGAAGATATAAGGCCGTGACTTTAGTGCGTCCTATATACGGACGCAGCAATTCTTTGGACGCAATATTAACCGTAAAAGGGCGTAATACGGACGTAGCATTGATAGCAGGATATATATATATATATATATATATATATATATATATATATATATATATATATATACCAATCGTATGATACGACGCCCAGAGCGCTACATTGCTCGGATGATACGACGCCATTTTGGAGATACGACGCCCGACCTCGGGCGTTGGAAAAATTCACGTGTATATTCTTGATATGTTGTTCTATAGGCCCCTACCAACCCATAGACGAATTTTAGTGTGGGCGTCGTATAGTCATATACACATGTACATTATATATGGAAATAGTTCAAGAGAAAAACGTGTAGGTGGCGCGTCGTTAAATACGTATATAGTGTTTTATACGCACCGCATGATAGGAAGCCCACATCATATTGCGTATGATGCGACGCCCGAAAGCCTGGCAACAACGTAAGGCATAACTTTTATTATTTGAATAAAGAAATTAAATCGTATTTGTACATTTATTTGGTTATATTCAACATACCGGGTTACGACAGAAAGTTGAAACAAGAAGATAGATATTTGAAACTTAAATATTCCGTTTTCCAGAAAAATTATTAATCGACATAGCATCTAAGTTATCAGAAATGCTATCGAAATTAGACTTTTAAATGATACGCCTGGTACAAGTAAGATTTTTACATTGTACGAATCATTTAGGGTACTATACAGCAACTTTTAATACCTAAATTTAGAATTGACGGGTTTGATATATGATAAAAAATGCAATGTTTTAACTAGTTTGTATGGAAAATATATAAACTTCGAATAAAATTAAAAGCTTTCTTTCACTATTCATCCAAATTCTGATTTAAGGCAAATTATATTTTTAAGAATTTTAATAGCCATTAACAAAGCTAAATTCGTATCAATTCTTTCATGGTTTTTTAAATGCACACATATAATTTATAAAGGGCAGTTCTTCTAAAAATTTGACACTCAGTAAAATGTTGAAATACTTTTAATTATAAAAAGCTGTCATTATGAAAACAGCCCACTCAGTATTCCTGAACTACACTCAAAATTTCAAGAGTCTGTTTATCCCAGTCATGAAATGGATAAAATTTTCCGGAGACCTGTTTTGGACCAAAAAAAAATTCAAAATAAATAATTTATTCAAAAAGAGTTGAGGGAATGGGTTAATACTAAATACTCCAAAAAGGAGGGGCAATCCAAACGTATAATAATATATAGGGTGTTCTATTTGCAATAAGAAAGTTCGGTTCGACTTCCGATATAACCGGAAGTCGTACAAATATGACAATATTATAGGCTGATCTTATTACTTTTCCCAAAACTTCTAATCTATGTCGTGAAAAAATAGACAGAATAATATGAAGAATAAAAAAGATCAGTTGAGTAAAGTCTTGTCAAATAAAGGACTTGATATTTAAATAAACATTCATAAAATCCACAATTATAATAATCCCAAACAAAATGATCCTATAGATATAAAAATGTAATTAATATCCTATGCTCCACTTCAAATTAAATTTGATAGATTTCTGGAAATGATTCTGAAACATTACCTATTGTCAAAAAATCGACATTTTTGTTTTAACTTTTGAATTCCAAAAAACTTTTGTCGTATCGAAAAATAAATTATTACATCACAGAAGGCGAAATTCAGCTACCTATACGACACGACGCGACCCCCATACACTCTAAAGAGCTTCCAAGGCCCGACTTGTGCGCCTAGAAGGATTAGGAGAATACATTTTTGACAGGAACGTTTTTGTTACTACAGTGGGGAAATACTAGTTTATGTGATTCCCATGATTTGAGAAGAACAACTATACGCAGCTCGTTTTATTATATTATATTACGCATATTTTACGATTGCTATTTCAAACAATCCATGTTTATGATTATAATATGGGAGATCGAACTAAATTTATTTTGAACTTGGCGGACAAAGATAAAATAGGTTAGCAATTTTAAAATGTTACTTCTATTCAATAAATATACACTGTGTCCAAGATAAGAATGGGATAGCATTGGAATCTTGGAAACGGTAGGAGTTACAATATCGGTTAAATTAGAGAAAACTTGTACAATTTAAACACAGTTTAAATGGTGTTCTTAAAAGTAAAGTGACTTTAGCCGTTTTCGAGAACTTTGAAAAAACTATTTTTTGCGATTTTTATTTATTAAAGCCATTATTTTTACAGATATAAAAAAATCGAAAGCACTTCGTCATTGTTACTTTTTGAGGAGAATAAGTTAGCGTTTACAAATTGTCACTACGACGTTTCGTTTTCGAAAAACCATCATTAACTTCGTTTTTTAAAATACGGCCCTGGATTTTTTATTGTTAAATTTAAAGCCATTTTCAATTCAAAAATAGGTGGTATATCACACGTAATGGTTTAAACAAAATTATCTGCCGATATCAGAGTGAGTATAGTGTGTCAGGTAAAAAAGTTATCGGACCTAACCCCGTTTTTTTTGAACTGGGCCAACCTGTATATTTGATTCTAAGAAGATATAATTTTAAGTTATCTTTTCAAAAAAATAGAACCCCATGATATTGGTTTTCTATGCGATTTATTTCAACTGTATTATTTTAAACCACAGTTAGTAGTCAATGAAACAAAAGCTAATATCCTAGAAACAAAACTATGTTGATATTAAAACGAAGTAAAAGATTCAGATAAAGCTATTGAGGTATTGGGATCTTAAGGCATTCATGATGATCAAGTTGCTCACAAGTTAAGATGACTTCTTTATAAATTTTATTTTCCAACACTCCCCAAAGAAAAAAATCTGGAGGTGTTACATGTGGAGATTGTGCTGGCCACCTTATAGGTCCGTGTGTTCTTATCCAACGGTTTCTAAAGTGAGTATTTAATTACTCTCTTATTCGAAGAGCGTTATGGGTCGAGGCGTCATCGGTGAAAGTAAATCTCTCGTACTTCATTTAAGGGAACATAATCAAGGATATTGAAAAAGTTTGATTAGATTATATCCAGATATCTATCTGCATTTAAATAAATAATAATAATGAAACGTAATTTATTGGTACAAAACCCCAAAAGGCCATTGACCGAAGTCTTTCAGCCTAGCATTTAAATTTTCTTCAAACCAGTTACAAAATTCTATCATCCCACATCATCAAATATTGGGTAATACAAACATCATAAGGTAAATATTTATTGGACCTCAAAATTCTTTGCACCTTATATTTTTAAATTCCAATTTTAACTGACCCCGTATACTCATTCTGAAATGCGCAGATTATTCAACAATCATTATAAACAAACTTTTATATAAAACATTTTTCTATATCTCTTTTAGCTACCACATTTTTTTTATTTTCCCCCGTATCTCTGCGAGAACAAATTTTGATCTTTCAATTATAAGTTTAACCCAAAAAGAACACAGGACATCATCTATATTACTTTCTTGAGATTTTTTTTAAGTAATTGAAGGAAACCAAATTTCTATAAACGAAAGTAGTTATCGAGGATAAATTTGAAAATTTGTAGAACGAATGAGTGAATTGACGGTGCAGTGTGTCTTAAAAATGAAGAATTTTGAATGAAATAAATTATTCGAAAATAATTTGAAAAATAGATTTCAAAGCAAATAGAGAAACGAAAACAATACAAGAATCTTTCATGACATAATATAATAGAGGTTCACTGAACATCCAATCTGTAATGGAGGGAAAAGAGTAAATCTCTTATAATTTATTTATGTGACTTTAATAAAACTTGTATGATTAAAATGATATTTCTGCATGGAAGCAGATTATTTCCTTTAAAAACCCTTACAATTACATAATATTTTTGTTGTTTCGCAAGTTAAAGGACTCCCGTTATATTAGGAGTACTATATGATGCCCATGTGTGTATGTTGTATAATATAGATTCTACCGCTTTAATGATGCCCGTTAATGTTGTCACTAAAATGTGATAGAGGCAACATTGTCGGGCGTTATTGAATATGTAATATATATACAATATATACAAACGGGCTTCATATAGTTGTACATACATAGCGGGCGTTTGGAAAACTGGAAAATATCAAAATTTTGTATATTGTTTAAAGCTACCCCTCCCAGGTTGCCTCGACTAAACAAATTAAATCAAACCGTTATATACAAAATACAATGCCCCTGGCCCTCTAGAAGTGCCGGGCGTCTGAGTGCCCATAGTGTGTACTGGGCTTCCTAAAGGCAGATAGGTACGTATATATATATATATATATATATATGGGATATAGAAACTTTGCGTCACGTTCTAGGCCGCATTTTTTGACCAATCGAAACAAAATTTGGTTAAAAAATCGGCTAGGTCATGGAATCGCGTGAGTTCGTTGGCGATTGAAATCGGAGAGCTAGTTTCAGAATGGCGACCTGTCAAAGTTTTAAAAAAATCATATTTTTTTCGTTGTTTATAGAAAATACCGATGTTATATATCAAATGATAGAGCACTTAAATCTCTACAATATTTATTTGGAGAGTTTTTTCATCGCTGGCATATTTAAGTAAATGTAAGTCAATATAAAGTAACAAAAAATAAAAAAAATATCATCACCCGCTATACCTGTAATTATTTTGACAAATAAACACCTGTGAAATAACAATAAGACCGTACTTACGTATGTATTATAGTATAATGGGTATTTCAGTTAAAATAACTGTCAATATGACACTTTGGTTATATTTGGCAAATGTCAGAATATTCCATTATTTGTTTATTAATAGTAGGTGTCAGTGGTAGACTAAGTATAAATAAAAAATACATAAATCAAAAATCTACATTTCCGACTGGCTGCCATGGGGATTTTTTGAATTGAAAATGGCTCTAAATTTAACAATACAAAATCCACGGCCATATTTTAAAAAACAAGTTGATGATGGTTTTTTTAAAACGAAATGTCGTAGTGAAAATTTGTAAACGCTATATTTTTCTCCTGAGAGAACGTGCTTTTCACTTTTTTATATCTGTAAAAATAAAAAACTAAAATCACAAAAAATTGTCGAAAACGGCTAAATTTAGTTTAGTTTTGAAAACACCATTTTTTGCTGCGTGCATGCTGGATAGTGTGCTTAACATTTAATTTAGCTGTGTATGATTTGTTATTGTTTTTTTTTTTTAATTTTGCAGATATGAAGTTATCGTTTGGTTTTGTTACTTGTTCTAACGTTTAATTAGCAGAAAATATTAAATTTATTTAAAAAATTGACCATGTTTTTCAACAAGTTGATTTTCCTCGAAAACGGTTACTAATTAATTTCTTTGTGCCCAGAATGGGAACGCGGCATAATAATCTTTATTAGCCATCACAGATACAAACAATGTACATTGGAAAGTCAATTCAATTGAATTACAAAACATAACGAATCTTGGTTGCAAACAAAGGCAAGAAAATAAGTGAATACAAAAAGAAAGATAAAAACAACACATGTCATACATCTAAAATCAGTTAATAAAATAGCCGAAAACAGACGAATCATAGAAATATCATAACTACGTCCAACAACAATAAGCAACAGCAAAATACAAATAATCTAATATAAAATATAAAACGAAGTTACGAACAGACATACAACAATATATTATGACATATGATACAATACAACAAATAAATAAAATATATACTGAAAATAAAACTATACTGAGGCAGTAAATTCATGTAGGCTGTAGAACGCGGCATTTATTAGAAAGTTTTTTAATAATTTTTTAAAATCCGATAACATTTGCGTTTACTACTGCAAGAACTAATGTTGCGTACCAAAGTCTATCGTACTTCGGTTTATAATCGATATTGTACGGAGCATGATCTCAATAGTTCTCCCCTTTACGCGATTGTTGGTTCTGTGTTGGATGGTTAACATTTGCATCTTTTTTTTTCTATCTGTTCTCATTTGTTTTTTATTTTTTATGTACGAGTATATATTTTTAATAATAGTTAATTTAGTTTTTTTCATATTTGTGAATTTCCTTTAATTGGGGGTTACCTGTTGGTAATAAAGGCTTATTATTATTATGATCAAGAGTACTTTTTTGTGTAGAAAACATTGGCGCTTCAAATGGGTATTTTAAAACCGTACTTTTTCCAGTGGCGTAGAAATTGAGGAGGAAAACACCCACCACCCCTTCAAAATCTTCACCAATAATTATGAATTAAAAAAAAAATCCCGATGGCAGCCAGTCGGAAAAGTAGATTTTTGATTTATGTAGTTTTTATTTATACTTAGTCTACTACTGACACCCACTATTAATAAACAAATAATGGAATATTCTGACAGTCGCCAAATATAAGCAAAGTGTCATATTGACAGTTATTTTAACTGAAATACCCATTATACTATAATATATACGTAAGCACGGTCTTATTGTTATTTCATAGGTGTTTATTTGTCAAAATAATTACAGGTGTAGCGGGTGATGATATTTTTTTTTATTTTTTGTTACTTTATATTGACGTACATTTACTTAAATATGCCAGCGATGAAAAAACTCTCCAAATAAACATTGTAGAGATTTAAGTGCTCTATCATTTGATATGTAACATCGGTATTTTCTATTAACGATGAAAAAAATATTATTTTTTTAAAACTTTGACAGGCCGCGATTTTGAAATTAGCTCTCCGATTTCAATCGCCAACGAACTCACGCGATTCCATGCCCTAGCCGATTTTTTAACCGAATTTTGTTTCGATTAGTCAAAATATGCGGCCTAGAACGTGGGACAAAGTTTTCTATATCCCATATAGATATATAAACTTTTGAACTGAGGTCATTTTTAGGATCCATGGGTCATAAAATGAAGGACTGCATAAAATTTTTTCAAAATTTCGGTTGTGTCGATCTCCTGAATAGTTAGATTTTTTTTAAAAATCTACTAATTACACAAACCATTATTATTAGCTTATTATTTATTAGTCGAAAATGCTTCGAAAGCCGTTTTCTGTACGATAAACAGTTTTTTTTCACTCTGAATCTCGAAAATGGTGCATTTTAAAAGTAAGTTAATAGGAAGACCCTGTATTTAAGCAATTTCCTTCTTTAGTTTGTATTTTTTGTGCATTTTTCTAGAACTATTTGCTCCTGAAAGCATATAATGTTTCTTAGGATTCTAGAAACAGGAATTTCCTAATCAGTTAACTAAGGAGAACTTTTTAATCGCATGTGCTAGAAGTTTCAAAATAAAATTTCTCAATCAGACCTGCATTACTGCGGTTTCCTCAACAGGTAAATAACATCCGACAATGGTTTGTAGTAATTATAATTCAAACAGATTTAAGTTTTTATAGAAAGGTATAAATATGACAGCATAATATTATTTAGAATTCCTAACAATACATGCAATTAAATTTAGGATATTTTGTTATTAGGAAACGTCTTAGACAAGTAGGTATATTTTTACCGATTGTACGAGGGTTTTTATTGTATCTTTGTATTTAACAACATTATTTTTATTATATTTATGGGTTAAAAGGGTACAGTGTTTAAGGAAAAATTTGATATGACTATTAAAGGGTAAGGTCGGGTGAGCTGCCCATCCTTTGGACAATGGCGTAGGTACTAAAAGAAATTTATCTGGATGGGGGGCTTAACAAAATGAAAAATTCATTTAATTTTTATTGTTTTTTGTTATTGTAATTTTATTAAACATGTCCTATGATAATAATTTCTACTTATCATCATACAATTATTGTTTTGAATTATCTGTTATCATTGACAACAAAACTAAAATGTCGCAAATAAATGGATTTATCGAAGATTGAATGAACGATAACTAATAAATTCGATATGGATAGTATGATATTTCAATGTCGACCAACATGTTCTTGGAAATTAAATTGTTCTAAATTTTAAATGTTTGAAAACAGTATTGCCAATTTATTACGGCAAATCACCTTTATGAAGTGTAGTTTGTGGCATAACCGGCGGATTACTGGCTTTAAATATACACGGAATTTTGTTTAAATTAGGAGATTCCTTGTTTAACCAGACTGACTCGTGGGTTGACATATTATAGTGACAATATCGAAAAAGTAGTCCATTCTTTAGTTAAGTTGTAATTTTAGTGTTGGAATGAAAGTCAAATCTCCATAAAATAAGTTTAATAGAATTTACCAGCCATACATGTTTCGGGACTAGACCAGTCCCATCATCAGTGGCAAGTCAACAATCAAAAAAAACTTTTCACTAAGACATACAATATGTTGGTCCAAAAATTCCATCGAAGTCACTTTATGGATTTTTTTTTTCATTTTATTTAATTAAATTTCATATTTATGACACATCAGGGCCTAATTAAAATACTTTCGATGGTATTTTGGACAAGTAATTTCCAAAGCTTGAATAACACATCGAAACTCAATTGCAAATTACCCACAAACTTTTTAACTAGAATACATTTGTTTTGTAAATAAAAGAGTTCATCCTCCACCCCGTTGTGACGCCTCTGAAAAAAAAAAATGGAGTTTGGGATAGTTGTAAATTACGTACCTTCAGTAAAGTAATCCGGATTTTACCTTTTTTAAGTACTTTTCGAATTAAAATTTGACCCGAATACCTGCATTTAGTTTTACCTATTTATCTTCTTTCAGGTTATTTCATGTTGTATTTTCCTGATTGGCTGAATAAACAGGCAGGTAGACTCTAGGAACATAATAAATTCCTGGACACAATTCCAGTACAGTTTGTTAATTTCGTGAGAAAGCTTGTCTTGTAATATCATATTTGTTAAATTACAACAAACTATTAATCATGTGTGACATATCATTGCCCGGTTCGTCAAGCGAGAGTGCTGTTAGTGTTTTATCATTGTCCGATTGGTCAAGACAGAGTGATGATAGTGTTGAACCTCTTGCATCATTGCTCGGTTCGTTAAGAGTGAGTGCTGGTAGAGCTGTACATCCTCCATCATTGCACGGTTCGTCAAGTAAGAGTGCTATTAGAATTGTACCTATTGCATCATTGCTCGCTTCGCCAAGCGAGAGTGTTGATGGTGTTATACCTCTTGTATCATTCTTCGATTGGTCAAGCGTGAGGGCTGATAGTGTTGTACCTCGCGCATCATTCCATGGTTCGTCAAGCGAGAGTGCTGCTGATAGTGTTGTACCTCGCGCATCATTCCATGGTTCGTCAAGCGAGAGTGCTGCTGATAGTGTTGAACCTCTTGCATCATTGCTCGGTTCGTTAAAGGTGAGTGCTGGTAGTGCTGTACATCCGCCATCATTGCACGGTTCGTCAAGAAAGAGTGCTATTAGAGTTGTACCTATTGCATCATTGCTCGCTTCGCCAAGCGAGAGTGTTGATGGTGTTATACCTCTTGTATCATTCTTCGATTGGTCAAGCGTGAGGGCTGATAGTGTTGTACCTCCCGCATCATTGCATGGTTCGACAAGCGAGAGTGCTGCTGATAGTGTTGTACCTCTAGCATCATTGCATGGTTCGTCAAGCGAGAGTGCTGCTGATAGTGTTGAACCTCTTGCATCATTGCTCGGTTCGTTAAGGGTGAGTGCTGGTAGTGCTGTACATCCTCCATCATTGCACGGTTCGTCAAGTAAGAGTGCTATTAGAGTTGTACCTATTGCATCATTGCTCGCTTCGCCAAGCGAGAGTGTTAATGGTGTTATACCTCTTGTATCATTCTTCGATTGGTCAAGTGTGAGGGCTGATAGTGTTGTACCTCACGCATCATTGCATGGTTCGTCAAGCGAGAATGCTGCTGATAGTGTTTTACCTCTTGGTCGTGAACAAACTATAAAAAGAAATCATTGAAAATACTCGTGTACATGTGTGAAATGTATAAATCCAGAGGTGGTGTGGTGGTGTGCTGCAACAAATTGGGACAAACAGGAGTTAGAACAGTAATAAAAGTTTTTTTAGTTGTAAGTAAATAAATACCTGTTATAAAATGTTTATGATTAAGTACCTACAAATAGATATTAAGTATATTTTTAAATCAAATTTAATTTGAACAATTCGAATAATGTTAATGTATCCATTTTATGTAATAATAGGTAACTATAAAAAATAAAACAATATTTTTAAGTAGCTATGTGTGTTTCTCTTTTATTACCTGAACAATGCTATCCATATTATTATATAGTGCAGGTTTTAACAGCTCCTATCATAAACTACTACATATAAAAGAATTATAATATCTACCTATTTACACATATTAATAAAATTTAGTTTTTGTATACGACATATTGTACACTTATTTTTGTTTTCTATATTGTATTGCTCAACCCGTTTATACCTATTTAAATTGCTTCAGGTAGTTTATGAAATTTATTTAATACCCTCTATTAATTTTGTGTTATTTTAAAACCGATCCTGTTATCTAACCCGGGGTTAGCGTGTTCAATGTCAATTTTTTGGAATTGTGAGATCAAAGCGGCGGCTTCCGACGTAAACCGCTGTAAATCTTTATGCTGTGTCACAACTATGAAAAATTATTCCATATTTCGAATAAGTTTAGAAAATATATATTTTTTACTTTTTGACCCCTTTTCCACTATTTACGAACGCCTATGAAAATAAGTTATTTATAAAACATTTTATAGGTTATATTATATCAACGTTATAAATAACTAGTCAATATTTCTGCTATGTTTAAGAAACATACGTTTTTTTCTAAACTTTTTACACTTTTTTCGAATGTCAATGTTGTCTAATTGTTTATGTTCAATATTTTAGGTTATATTCAATTAAATGCGTAACAAATTTTATTTGTTTGTAAATATGTATATTAATTTGATCTTGGTTAGTTAAGTTTGACTTAAATGTATATATGTACATAATTCATATTTTCACTATTTATATTTGTGTTTTTTTTTTTGTTTGAGTGTTTTTGGTCTAATTAGAATTTATAGCTAAAAATGAAGGATCTTTTGGTTTTGATTTCAAAAAAGTGTAGGTTATTGATTGGTACTAGCTTCAGCCGTTCTTGACATTAAATATTTTACCAATCCTCGGCGGTATTTGCCTTTTTACATTTTATAAATTAATTTGCACAGATTAAAATAAAATATTTATTTTATTAAACGAACACAACAAATATAATCGATTAATGCTTACTTTTAAAAATAACTTTGATGAAATGTTCAATAAGTTTCATGTCGTACTGTTACAGGCAGTCAATGAATTTTTGCCTTTTAAAACTAAAACAATACACTATACAAACACAAGAAAAATTTGGTTTAATAACGAATTAAGACAGCTTCGTGAAAAACTAAGATTTTTTATTGATTTTAATAAGCAAAATCCAAATTTGTCATTTGATAGTGAAATTAAAAAAATTAGGAACACTTATAAAATTAAAATTAAACAATCAAAAAAAGAATATTACGAGCGATTAATTTCTAACTCTGATGTCAAATCGAAAACAATTTGAAAGATTATTATTAAACCCATTGCTTCAAAATAGCAACACCAAAAAACCATTTCAAATAAAGCCATCTGATTTCAATGCATATTTTTTAAATATTGCATTTGATGGAAATATAAATGTTGGAAATTCGGATCATGTGGTCATGTGCGCGCGATTTCTTGGTTCTGCCAGTAACACCCTATATTTGTCACCTATTGATGAGCTGGAGGTTGTTAAGATCATAGAGAGTATGTCTCGGAGCGTCGCGAAGGATCTATTCGGCTTGAGCAATAGTCTCATCAAAAAAATTAATTATGGAATTTGTGTACCTTTAAAAATAATTATAAATAAATGTTGTAGTGATGGAAAATTTCCACAAAAACTAAAACTTACTAAAGTGTGTCCCTTATATAAAAAGGATGATCCTGGAGAGGTTAGCAATTATCGACCTATTTCTATAATACCAATCCTCTCTAAGCCAATAGAAATCGCTTTCAATAACAGGTTATACGAATTTTTAGAGAAATACCAACTTATCTCAGAATCACAGTATGGTTATCGAAGGCGAAGTTCTCCAAAACAAGCAATCCTAAGGTTGGTGCGGTCTATTGTTGATGCAATGGAGAGGGGTGAGACTCTTACATCAATATTCTGTGATCTTAGCAGAGCATTTGATTCTGTGACAGGTTTTAACTGCTGAACTCATAGCTCAAAACTGGCAAGGCGTGCCACTTTGAAATTTATAGCATAGATAGTCCTTTACATGTCCTTTGAACTCATATATGCTAGAATGACTTACACCCCGTCAGAGCCGTATAGTATAGTATATGATATTTTTTTCCAAAACATGTTTTAACTGCTGACCTCATATCTCAAAACTGGCAAGGCGTGCCACCTTGGAATTTACAGTATATATAGTCTATTACATGTACTTCTAACCCATATATGTCAGATTGACTTACACCCCGTCAGAGCCGTACTATATGATTTTTTTATTCCGGGATAATATTTTAACTGCTGACCCCATATCTCAAAACTGGCAAGGCGTGCCACTTTGGAATTTATAGCATAGATAGTCCTCAACATACCCTTTGAACTCATATATGCCAGAATGACTTACACCCCGTCAGAGCCGGACTATCTGATTTTTTATTCCGCGACAGGTTTTAACTGCTGAAGTTATAGCTCAAAACTGGCAAGGCGTGCCACTTTAAAATTTATAGCATAGATAGTCCTCAACATACCCTTTGAACTCATATATGTCAGAATGACTTACACCCCGTCAGAGCCGGACTATCTGATTTTTTTATTCTGCGACAGGTTTTAACTGCTGAACTCATAGCTCAAAACTGGCAAGGCGTGCCACTTTGAAATTTATAGCATAGATAGTCCCCAAAATGTCCTTTGAACTCATATTTGTCAGAATGACTTACACCCTGTCAGAGCCGTACTATATGATTTTTTTATTCCGGTGTAATGTTTTAACTGCTGACCTCATATCTCAAAACTGGCAAGGCGTGCCACCTTGGAATTTATAGCATAGAGAGTCCTCAACATACCTTTTGAACTCATATATGTCAGAATGACTTACACCCCGTCAGAGCCGGACTATCTGATTTTTTTATTCCGCGACAGGTTTTAACTGCTGAACTCATAGCTCAAAACTGGCAAGGCGTGCCGCTTTGAAATTTATAGCATAGATAGTCCCCAAAATGTCCTTTTAACTCATATATGTCAGAATGACTTACACCCTGTGAGAGCCGTACTATATGATTTTTTTATTCCGGGGTAATGTTTTAACTGCTGACCTCATATCTCAAAACCGGCAAGGCGTGCCACCTTGGAATTTATAGCATAGAGAGTCCTCAACATACCCTTTGAACTCATATATGTCAGAATGACTTACACCCCGTCAGAGCCGGACTATCTGATTTTTTTATTCCGCGACAGGTTTTAACTGCTGAACTCATAGCTCAAAACTGGCAAGGCGTGCCACTTTGAAATTTATAGCACAGATAGTCCTCAACATACCCTTTGAACTCATATATGTCAGAATGACTTACACCCCGTCAGAGCCGGACTATCTGATTTTTTTATTCCGCGACAGGTTTTAACTGCTGAACTCATAGCTCAAAACTGGCAAGGCGTGCCACTTTGAAATTTATAGCATAGATAGTACTCAAAATGTCCTTTAAACTCATATATGTCAGGATGACTTACACCCCGTCAGAGCCGGACTATCTGATTTTTTTATTCCGCGACAGGTTTTAACTTATGAACTCATAGCTCAAAACTGCCAAGGCGTACCACTTTGAAATTTATAGCAGAGATAGTCCTCAACATACCCTTTGAACTCATATATGTCAGAATGACTTACACCCCGTCAGAGCCGGACTATCTGATTTTTTTATTCCGCGACAGGTTTTAACTGCTGAACTCATAGCTCAAAACTGGCAAGGCGTGCCACTTTGAAATTTATAGCACAGATAGTCCTCAACATACCCTTTGAACTCATATATGTCAGAATGACTTACACCCCGTCAGAGCCGGACTATCTGATTTTTTTATTCCGCGACAGGTTTTAACTGCTGAACTCATAGCTCAAAACTGGCAAGGCGTGCCACTTTGAAATTTATAGCATAGATAGTCCTCAAAATGTCCTTTAAACTCATATATGTCAGGATGACTTACACCCCGTCAGAGCCGGACTATCTGATTTTTTTATTCCGCGACAGGTTTTAACTGCTGAACTCATAGCTCAAATCTGGCAAGGCGTGCCACCTTGGAATTTATACCATAGAGATTCCTCAATATACCCTTTGAACTCATATATGTCAGAATGACTTACACCCCGTCAGAGCCGGACTATCTGATTTTTTTATTCCGCGACAAGTTTTAACTGCTGAACTCATAGCTCAAAACTGGCAAGGCGTGCCACTTTGAAATTTATAGCATAGATAGTCCTCAACATACCCTTTGAACTCATATATGTCAGAATGACTTACACCCCGTCAGAGCCGGACTATCTGATTTTTTTATTCCGCGACAGGTTTTAACTGCTGAACTCATAGCTCAAAACTGGCAAGGCGTGCCACTTTGAAATTTATAGCATAGATAGTCCTCAACATAGCCTTTGAACTCATATATGTCAGAATGACTTACGCCCCGTCAGAGCCGGACTATCTGATTTTTTTATTCCCCGACAGGTTTTAACTGCTGCACTCATAGCTCAAAACTGGCAAGGCGTGCCACTTTGAAATTTATAGCATAGAGAGTCCTCAACATACCCTTTGAACTCATATATGTCAGAATGACTTACACCCCGTCAGAGCCGGACTATCTGATTTTTTTATTCCGCGACAGGTTTTAACTGCTGAACTCATAGCTCAAAACTGGCAAGGCGTGCCGCTTTGAAATTTATAGCATAGATAGTCCCCAAAATGTCCTTTTAACTCATATATGTCAGAATGACTTACACCCCGTGAGAGCCGTACTATATGATTTTTTTATTCCGGGGTAATGTTTTAACTGCTGACCTCATATCTCAAAACCGGCAAGGCGTGTCACCTTGGAATTTATACCATAGAGATTCCTCAACATACCCTTTGAACTCATATATGTCAGAATGACTTACACCCCGTCAGAGCCGGACTATCTGATTTTTTTATTCCGCGACAGGTTTTAACTGCTGAACTCATAGCTCAAAACTGGCAAGGCGTGCCACTTTGAAATTTATAGCACAGATAGTCCTCAACATACCCTTTGAACTCATATATGTCAGAATGACTTACACCCCGTCAGAGCCGGACTATCTGATTTTTTTATTCCGCGACAGGTTTTAACTGCTGAACTCATAGCTCAAAACTGGCAAGGCGTGCCACTTTGAAATTTATAGCATAGATAGTACTCAAAATGTCCTTTAAACTCATATATGTCAGGATGACTTACACCCCGTCAGAGCCGGACTATCTGATTTTTTTATTCCGCGACAGGTTTTAACTTATGAACTCATAGCTCAAATCTGGCAAGGCGTGCCACCTTGGAATTTATACCATAGAGATTCCTCAATATACCCTTTGAACTCATATATGTCAGAATGACTTACACCCCGTCAGAGCCGGACTATCTGATTTTTTTATTCCGCGACAAGTTTTAACTGCTGAACTCATAGCTCAAAACTGGCAAGGCGTGCCACTTTGAAATTTATAGCATAGATAGTCCTCAACATACCCTTTGAACTCATATATGTCAGAATGACTTACACCCCGTCAGAGCCGGACTATCTGATTTTTTTATTCCGCGACAGGTTTTAACTGCTGAACTCATAGCTCAAACCTGGCAAGGCGTGCCACTTTGAAATTTATAGCATAGATAGTCCTCAACATAGCCTTTGAACTCATATATGTCAGAATGACTTACGCCCCGTCAGAGCCGGCCTATCTGATTTTTTTATTCCCCGACAGGTTTTAACTGCTGCACTCATAGCTCAAAACTGGCAAGGCGTGCCACTTTGAAATTTATAGCATAGAGAGTCCTCAACATACCCTTTGAACTCATATATGTCAGAATGACTTACACCCCGTCAGAGCCGGACTATCTGATTTTTTTATTCCGCGACAGGTTTTAACTGCTGAACTCATAGCTCAAAACTGGCAAGGCGTGCCACTTTGAAATTTATAGCATAGATAGTCCTCTACATGTCCTTTGAACTCATATATGTCAGAATGACTTACACCCCGTCAGAGCCGTACTATATGATTTTTTTATGCCGAGAGAGGTTTTAACTGTTGACTTGCTCAAAACTGGCAAGAGATAGACGTAGCTAGTCATTTGCATGCCCTTCCAACTCATATTTCAAAAATATTCTAATTAGTATCTACGAATGTCATTAACGTGGATAATTCTTGACCAAGTGTCATATTTATTTGCTTTCTACAACCATCATGGCCAACTAAAATCAATTAAATTTAAAGTCCTATGTCCTATCACAGTTATAGTAATAGAAAAATGTAAAATTATTGGCAATATTATGAAAACTATAAATTTTGGAATAGACATCTTTTCATAAACTTGCCGATATTTTTAATTCAACAAAATATATAAATTGGGAGTTAAAAATTTTGAATTTTAACACTTTTTTCAATATGATTTTAATCCCTTTTTTTTCAAATGTGTACAGTAGTAGAGTAGGTAAGTAAAATGTATCTGTGTATTTTTTACATAAATACATAATCGGCGTTACGCATCTGAAAATTTTCATTCTGTGCCCGAAGTCTGAGTTCATTGTGGGTACTGCCAAATAATAGATACGTACTGGTGGTGTGAAAACAGCAGTTAAAATTCTAGCAGTTATTTCCGAACATTGCCGAATGGAGTATACCGGGGTGATTGATGATTTACATCAAATTGATGCAATACAAATGCAAACTACATGTAGTATCATTAATATAATATATTTGCCAATAATTAAATATTTCGACAGACATATTTGAGGTTAGAATATCAATTAATTCAAATGTTGTGTTCAGAGTGGTTATACACTTTGTTTAAATTTTTTATCCCATACTTTTTTTTTACGCCAATTACATTTTCCTCTCGATAAATGGTTGACACTGATAATAGTCACCCTGTTATTAGCTCTCCATATCATATATGTAATATATGTATATATGGAGACTATTAGTTTCATGAAAAAAAAAATTTTTTTAATTTCACCGGAAATACTTCTTTTTGGTCATTTTATACATAAATAAGTAGTTTTAAAAAAATGTCTGTCTGTCTGTCTGTCTGTCTGTCTGTATCCACGAAAACGCAAAAACCGCTTAACAGATTTTAACCAAATTTGGTACAAAAATACTATTGGACATGGCAAGGAGCTGATTAGATTTTGGGAAACATTGAGCGTAGGCAAAGGGTTTAAAAGAGGGTTCGTAAATTAAAAAAATTCATAGTTCTTAAACTTATCCGAAATACTGCATAATTTTTTACGCATTTAATTGAATATAACCTAAAATATTGAACATAAAATATTAGACCACATTGGCGTTCGAAAATAGTGTAAAATGGGGTAAAAAAGATTAAAAAAAAACGTATTTCTTAAAAATAGCAGAAATATTAACTAGTTATTGATAGTTTTGATAGAATATAACCTATAAAATGTGTCATGAATAACTTACTTTCATAGGCGTTCGTAAAGAGTGGAAAAGGGGTCAAAACATAAAAAATATATATTTCCTAAACTTATTCGAAATATGGAATAATTTTTCATAGTTGTGATACAATATAAGCTAAAAAATATTCCATAAAAGAATTGGTTCACAAGGGCGTTCGAAAATAGTTTAAAAAAAGGGTCAAAAACGAAAAAAAAAACGTTTCCCAAATATACCAGAAAAATTGGCTAATTATATATAGCTTTGATATAAGATAACCTAAAAAATGCAGCATAAAATTTTTATTCACATAGGCGTTCGTAAATAGTAGAAAAAGGGGTAAAATAAAAAAAATTAAAATGTAAAAAATTTTATATTTAACTACATGAATTGGTGTTAAAAATACACGACAAAAATTAATGTACCATAGGCGTCCGTAAAAATTCTATAAAGGGTCAGAAAAAATTTGTATCCGTGATAACTCAAAAACCACTTAACGGATTTTAACCACATTTGGTACGAAAATACTACAGGATAATTATAGGTGGTGATTAACATTGAGCGTAGGCAACGGGTTTAAAAGAGGTTTCAAAAATTTAAAAAATCATAGTTCTTAAACTTATCCGAAATATTGAATAATTTTTTATAGTTGTGATAGAATATAACCTAAAAAATGTTACATAAAAGAATTAGTTCACACAGGCGTTCGAAAATAGTGTTAAAAAAGGGTCAAAACGAAAAAAAAATGTTTCCCAAATATACCAGAAAAATTGGCTAATTATATATAGCTTTGATATAAGATAACCTAAAAAATGCAGCATAAAATTTTTATTTACATAGGCGTTCGTAAATAGTAGAAAAAGGGGTAAAATAAAAAAAATTAAAATGTAAAAATTTTTATATTTAACTAGTTGAGTTGGTGTTAAAAATACACGACAAAAATTAATGTTCCATAGGCGTCCGTGAAAATTCTATAAAAGGGTCAGAAAAAATTTGTATCCGTGATAACTCAAAAACCACTTAACGGATTTTAACCACATTTGGTACGAAAATACTACAGGCTATTTATAGGTTGTGATTAACATTGAGCGTAGGCAAGGGGTTTAAAAGAGGGTTCAAAAATTAAAAAAATTATAGTTCTTAAACTTATCCGAAATATTTTATAATTTTTTATAGGTGTGATAGAATATAACCTAAAAAATGTTACATAAAAGAATTAGTTCACACAGGCGTTCGAAAATAGTCTTAAAAAAAGAGTCAAAAACGAAAAAAAAATGTTTCCCAAATATACCAGAAAAATTGGCTAATTATATATAGCTTTCATATAAGATAACCTAAAAAATGCAGCATAAAATTTTTATTTACATAGGCGTTCGTAAATAGTAAAAAAAAGGGGTAAAATGAAAAAAAAATTAAAATGTAAAAAATTTTATATTTAACTAGTTGAATTGGTGTTAAAAATACACGACAAAAATTAATGTTCCATAGGCGTCCGTGAAAATTCTATAAAAGGGTCAGGAAAAAATTGTATCCGTGATAACTCAAAAACCACTTAACGGATAACCTACATCATGCAACATAACAATTTTGTTTACATAGGCGTTCGTAAATAGTAGAAAAGAGGGCAAAATAAATTTTATAATAAAACTAAAAAAAAATCAATTATTTTGCGTACAAGAATTTGGCCTAGATCTGAAATATAAAATATCTGCGTATAAATAGTGCCTCCAAAGAGAAGAAAAAGGCACAAAACCCGATACAAAAAAAAAAAAAAAATAGCTGATGTCTAAAACAAAACAAAAATTTAGATAAATGACAAAAAGGTCATAAAATTATTACTTTTACACTTAAATATGGAGAGCTATTCGTGCCTCGAGGGCAACAGCTAGTTTTTTTTTTCAGATATTTAAATCACATTCTTCGTCATGTTCGATTTTAAGGCACTCAGAGTGTAAAACTTTTCTAGATAAAGACAACATCCATCTTTATTTTCGGCAAATAAATTAAATAAAATGACAACGACGTTTCGTTACTAATTAGTAACTTCTTCAGGTTGAACACATTTTTCTGAAATTACATACACATACAAATTATTTAAGATAATTGTTTATATAATATAATATACATATCTATATTTCATTTTTAGCTCTCCATATCATATAATATGTTATATATGTATATAATGGAGACTATTAGTTTCATGAAAAAAAAAATTTTTTTAATTGCACCGGAAATACTTGTTTTTGGTCATTTTATACATAAATAAGTAGTTTTAAAAAAATGTCTGTCTGTCTGTCTGTCTGTCTGTATCCACGAAAACGCAAAAACCGCTTAACAGATTTTAACCAAATTTGGTACAAAAATACTATTGGACATGGCAAGGAGCTGATTAGATTTTGAGAAACATTGAGCGAAGGTAAAGGGTTTAAAAGAGGGTTCAAAAATTAAAAAAATTCATAGTTCTTAAACTTATCCGAAATACTGCATAATTTTTTATGCATTTAATTGAATATAACCTAAAATATTGAACATAAAATATTAGACCACATTGGCGTTCGAAAATAGTGTAAAATGGGGTAAAAAAGATTTAAAAAAACGTATTTCTTAAAAATAGCAGAAAAATTAACTAGTTATTTATAGTTTTGATAGAATATAACCTATAAAATGTGTCATGAATAACTTACTTTCATAGGCGTTCGTAAATAGTGGTAAAGGGGTCAAAACATAAAAAATATATATTTCCTAAACTTATTCGAAATATGGAATAATTTTTCATAGTTGTGATACAATATAAGCTAAAAAATATTCCATAAAAGAATTGGTTCACACAGGCGTTCTAAAATAGTTTAAAAAAGGGTCAAATACGAAAACAAAAGGTTTCTCAAATATACCAGAAAAATTGACTAATTATATATAGCTTTGATATAAGATAACCTAAAAAATGCAGCATAAAATTTTTATTTACATAGGCGTTCGTAAATAGTAGAAAAAGGGGTAAAATAAAAAAAAATTAAAATGTAAAAATTTGTATATTTAACTAGATGAATTGGTGTTAAAAATACACGACAAAAATTAATGTACCATAGGCGTCCGTGAACATTCTATAAAAGGGTCAGAAAAAATTTGTATCCGTGATAACTCAAAAACCACTTAACGGATTTTAACCACATTTGGTACGAAAATACTACAGGATATTTATATGTGGTGATTAACATTGAGCGTAGGCAAGGGGTTTAAAAGAGGGTTCAAAAATTTAAAAAATCATAGTTCTTAAACTTATCTGAAATATTGAATAATTTTTTATAGTTGTGATAGAATATAACCTAAAAAATGTTACATAAAAGAATTAGTTCACATAGGCGTTCGAAAATAGTCTTAAAAAAGGGTCAAAAACGAAAAAAAAATGTTTCTCAAATATACCAGAAAAATTGGCTAATTATATATAGCTTTGATATAAGATAACCTAAAAAATGCAGCATAAAATTTTTATTTACATAGGCGTTCGTAAATAGTAGAAAAAGGAGTAAAATAAAAAAAATTAAAATGTAAAAAATTTTATATTTAACTAGATGAATTGGTGTTAAAAAGACACGACAAAAATTAATTTTCAATAGGCGTCCGTGAAAATTCTATAAAAGGGCCAGAAAAAATGTGTATCCGTGATAACTCAAAAACCACTTAACGGATAACCTACAACATGCAGCATAACAATTTTGTTTACATAGGCGTTCGTAAATAGTAGAAAAGGGGGCAAAATAAATTTTATAATAAAACTAAAAAAAAAAAAATTGATTTGCGTTCAAGAACTTGCCCTAGATCTGAAATATAAAATATCTGCGTATAAATAGTGCATCCAAAGAGAAGAAAAAGGCACAAAACCCGATACCTAAAAAAAAAATAGCTGATGTCTAAAACAAAACAAAAATTTATTAAATTTAGATAAATGACAAAAAGGTCATAAAATTATTACTTTTACACTTAAATATGGAGAGCTATTCGTGCCTCAAGGGCAACAGTTTATTTTTTGTGTTATTACCCAACACAAATTCCATCACGTCAATATCAAAAATAACAAACAATTTTCTTTATAATTACAAATAGAACATTTAAAACATTCAAATATAATAAAACTCATTTTTATTTAATGATATTTTATTTTCATACACGCACCAGGATAGAATATTAATTATTATTTATTAATTAAATTAATCACAGTAGTCCCTAAGGTTTGTTGAGTGTTTTTTTCAATTCATTTTATGATAGTCCCTACCATTACCTACCATTATAAATATGCCAATTAGTGAGAGGTAAGCGGATTATACAAATAAGGACATAGATAGGCAGAACATTTCAGCAAATCTATTTAGTAAACAGACAATAACAATGCCAATACCTAGAACCTATCATCTACCTGTTCTTAATATGGGCCGCTAATCTGTTTGTACCTGTTTTATGACTGAAAATATTTTGCATATAAACCTCAGCGGAAGGAAAAGGTTTTCACTCTACGTATTGAAGGCTTACTTGGTGTTTATATTTTATAAAGTTTTGCTTTTTGTACAACCAGTTAGTATATTCACTTTAAAAGTCAAGATGTGTACATTAAATAAATCGAAAGACAACAATGATTGGGAATGTGAGTTGGACGCCGAAATATTTGGTCTCGACGTCTGTTGTAAAAATTGGCATAATATGGGACACACGGATACAGACATAGAATGTGTTATGTACAATTTGTGCAATTCATTCGATGAGTCTGAAATTGTGACTGATGAGAAGATGTCATCAAACGGAAAACGACGAAGGGGTACAATGGAGGAGGCTGAAGATAGTAAACCAAGAAAGAAGACGAATAATTCTAGTGAGGGTGATAATGTGCAAAAAAAGTGTGATATAATGTGTGAAATTGATAATTTAACACGTGCATTTGAATTGTTGAAGATTTCACATTAGCTGAATCTTGTGAGAGTTCAACTAGTAGGTATCATATTTTTGGATTTTTTTTTTTGTACAGACATTTTTATTTATATTTTTGTTATGTGTGTTATAATTAAGTTGTTTACATTTTTTGTATTAACGTGTTCTATGTAGTATGTACTTTTAGAAAAATTAAATTATATTGTATTCTATGAATATTCTATTTATTTTAGTCACCTAGCTTAATTTTTTTTTGCACCAAAGAAATGTTTATATATATATATATATATATAAATAAATCCGCATATCTATTTTGATTCCTTTCACATTGGAACCTTTCTACATCCCCTAGAAGGAGTGGGTTTAGAAGAAAACTATCCGCGTATATTGGATAACCCGCCGATATGTGGCGCAACTGACTACTTTTGATGTCTAAATTGTAAAAATTGAAATATACATTTTTTCACATATAGCATCTTTTTGTATCTTTACAAAATAAGGTTTTCTTGATTCCAGGCTGTATATTTCCTTTCATAATCCGCACAATTTTGTGTCCAATTTTCAATATATTTTTCATTTTACAAACTATTTTGAGTCTGGCGTTGTTGCCAAGTGATACACATTTCTGTTAAGATTAAATATTCATACATGATACGTTTTTAACTCTATTCACAGAAATTAAGCATTAAATTTGCAAATGTACAGTGTGGTCAATTTATCTTGATATCATTTTGATTATTTGATGTATTTTTTTATTTTCAAAGATAGAAGCAGAACAAAAAATGTATTGTAGGGTATCTTGCTAAGTTTTTTGCTAGTAGGAAACCAAAAGACTGTCATTTTTGAACAGATACGAGCACAAGTTCGTTTTTTTAACACGCAGATTATTGAATGCTCGTTAAAGACTGTGGTTTATTCTGATTTTATTGATATATGACACTTTATGTATTGTATCAGTAGTTTTCGATTAAATTGCAAAAAATGACCGAAATTTTAGCACTCAGGCCTGGAATGATAAACGTCAGTTTGAGACACATTTTGTTCTAATAATTGTACGTCAGGTTATATGAAATCAAAATAGTATGCCGTATAAAACGGCATGATTACTAGGGTGGGCCGAAAATATGGATTTTTAAATTTATTTTCGGAATTGTGAAAAAAAATTGTATTTTGTTATTGCAAAGAAAAAGTTAATAAAACGTTTTTTGATTGAAGTGCATCTTCTGTCCCCTACATAACCTAAATTTATAAAAATGTCTGAAATTCAAAATTTTGTATTTCGATATGGAATAGCTCGAAAGTGCTTGCTTTGGATATGCTAATCAAAACATGTATGTAAACTTTTTTACTATTAGTTCATATTCTACCCCCTACCGGCCCTAAAACCTTAGAAAAAAAAATTAACGACCTTTTTGATCGAACGAGGTTAAGTAGCTGCTGAGTTTTCCTGGATTCTGGTTCGCTAAGCCCGCCGAACAATGCCTTAAGATATTGCGAGGCAAATTTTGTTAAGGTATCTCTGATCAGTACTTATGTCGCAAATATTTACTTCTGGTAATTTGCAGTCAATAATTTCATATTTTATAACTGGTAAATTTTCACAGTGGGCTGTAAGCTTTCCCAGCGAACTGAAATCGCCTTAGGACCCGTTGTTTGTTCATCATTATGGTGAAAAATATGTCTTAAAGGTAGCTCATTGCCATGACGCTGACAGACGACTCGTTTAAAAGGATGTTCTAACTTTGATTCAAGTTGAGCTATGACTCCATTTTTTGATCCGGTGTTGACTACTGTGCCATCACAAGCCACAACTAGTAAGTCATATACCCTTTCCTGTATGAATTCAACTATACTTCGACAGATATCTTTTGCTGATCCAGAAGAAGGTATTGTATGACCCAGAAACACAGAACCCGGCTCTTGCACCAAAGAAACATGTTCTTCCACTAACGTTCTTCTGTGAAGCCTGCCATCTAATTTTTTCAAAAGACAATGTTTCATGTTTTCGCCCGTCAAAGTAAATTGAATTTATTGCTTGCCTGGATTTTGAAAACTGTATGCAAAATTTTATTTCTTAAACTCTCTCTAGCTCTTTATAATTTATTTGTATCTATTACTTGCACTAAACATTTTTTTTATTACAAAGGCAACATCTTGTAAAATAGGCGATGCAACTGCTGCACCAGATCTGTCTAATAAACCATATCTGTCAAACATTTAAGCGGGAGTAGGTAGTTTAGTTCTATTTTTAGAATTGCTCTATAAGTTTGTAAAAGATATTTCCCAAGCTGCATTGAAGTTAAACCAATTAGAAGCTAACGTTTTACTGTTGATAGTGTTCGTCTTCGAAGAAATATTTTGTCGTTTTCCGTGACTATAAACTCGTAAACGATTCTTTCCTCCTTGCATTTTTTCAAATCTTCTAGCGTTGTTTGTTAATTGTTTGGCTTGGTTTTTTGGATCAATACCCCCTATAAATATGTTTCTTGAACTTCTCTGCTCTTGGAGAAAGTAACGTTCTTTTAACGGCACCTGTAAGGACAACCCTACGATGGACAAATAACATTTTAAAGTAAAATAACAAAAATCGTACGTCGTTACAAAAGCTTTAAATATCTATCGTGTTGTGTTTTGATCACTTGCAAAACACGTTTACGGGTTACTGTAGGAATTGCCGCTTTCTCCCACAAACTTAGAAGCTTGTCAGCTAGTGTATTAGAAAATTGGGAAACTATTGCCTCTTTGCCACAGTGCGGTGGTTATAGACTAAACCTTATCCATAAAAAGCTCTTTAACAAATCTTCTTGGGTAGGAAGAGTATAATCTTTTAAATCTGAAGGTGGTCCCACTAACGGACACTCGGTGCTTCGTCTTGGGTAACAAGTTTTTGAGAAACTCATAAATCTATATTAAATTTCAAAGAAAAACATCTCATCTAACAACTGAAAACTGAATAGAAATACAATAATCACTTGCTTATGAGCAGCCGTCGATACCACGATCCGCTGCTATTAATCGTATTCAGGCTAGCTGTTTATAACACATATTATGAAGTTTTTAAATTTCTATAAAAGTAGTGATGAGTTTTTTTTCAAATACTAAAGTATATCATCAGGAAAAATAAACCAAAAATAACATTACAAGCTTCTCTTTAAGGGCTGGTAGGGGAGAGAAGACAGATTACAATAAAAAAACCGTTAATAAAAATATTTTTTGGAACAACAAAAGGCATCTTTTGTGCCCTGTTTTAAAACCAAATTCCAAAATTAAAAAAAAAAATGGGTTTTCGGCACAAGGTGATTTTCAAGGCCTGGTAGGGCACAGATTAGATTAAAAAACTGTTAATACAAATATTTTTTTTGTAACAACAAAAGGCATCTTTTGTGCACTATTCCAAAACGAAATTTCAAAAATTAAAAAAAAAATGATTTTTCGGCCCACCCTAATGTATACTATATTAACAGTTTCAGATGGCGCATTATTTTGAATCCAAATATCTTACATGGAATCAAAATAGTGCAGCACATGAAACAAAATATATACTAGAATCAAAATAGTGTGCCGTATCAAACGACATGTATATTATTTCAATATACATTTCGTTTTGTATGACGCATTATTTTGATTCCAAGTATCTTACATGGAATCGAAATAGTGCAGCACATGAAACAAAAGTATATTGGAATCAAAATAGTGTGCTGTATCAAAAGACATGTATACTCTCTCAATATACATTTAGTTTTATATGACGCATTATTTTGATTCCAACTATCTTACATGGAAACAAAATAGTGCCTCCCATGAAACGAAATGTATATTGGAATCAAAATGTGTGCCGTATCAAACGACATGTATACTCTCTCAATATACATTTAGTTTTATATGACGCATTATTTTGATTCCAACTATCTTACATGGAAACAAAATAGTGCCTCACATGAAACGAAATGTATATTGGAATCAAAATAATGTGCCGTATCAAACGACATGTATACTCTCTCAATATACATTTAGTTTTATATGACGCATTATTTTGATTCCAACTATCTTACATGGAAACAAAATAGTGCCTCACATGAAACGAAATGTATATTGGAATCAAAATAATGTGCCGTATCAAACGACATGTATACTCTCTCAATATACATTTAGTTTTATATGACGCATTATTTTGATTCCAACTATCTTACATGGAAACAAAATAGTGCCTCACATGAAACGAAATGTATATTGGAATCAAAATAATGTGCCGTATCAAACGACATGTATACTCTCTCAATATACATTTAGTTTTATATGACGCATTATTTTGATTCCAACTATCTTACATGGAAACAAAATAGTGCCTCACATGAAAGGAAATGCATATTGAAATCAAAATAGTGTGTCGTATCAAACGACATGTATACTCTCTGAATATACATTTAGTTTTATATGACGCACTATTTTGATTCCAACTACCTTACATGGAAACAAAATAGTGCCTCACATGAAAGGAAATGCATATTGAAATCAAAATAATGTGCCGTATCAAACGACATGTATACTCTCTCAATATACATTTAGTTTTATATGACGCACTATTTTGATTCCAAATAACTTACATGGAACCAAAATAGGGCCTCATATAAAACGAAATGTATAATCTGTCAATATACATTTCATTTTACATGACGTACTATTTTGATTTCATTTATGTAAAATATGCATTTTGATTTTTATACGCATTAATTTGATTCCACGTATTCAACTAAAGAAATTGCTAAATTAGGTAATGGGTAATATTTTAAAGGGTTATTTTTCAGTAAAAATAAGCAAAGCTAGAGCCCTTTAAGTTTAGGGAAAAAGTTGTTTTTATTTAATAACTCGACTATGGAAGAATTTGGAAGAATGAAATGTAGCAGTTAACTGCTAATAAAATGTGAGTTGCTGGTAGTTTTCATAATACTTATTCGAACTACTATAGCGTCTCCTAAAATTGACATGTAACTAATTAAAATTCCTAAAAGAACTCATCTCAATTATTATAAGTCATAGCGCTTTATATAATTTAATATTGTCTACAATAGTAAACGAAATCAAGCAAACATCTACATAATATGCTATTTATGTCATAAAAAGTAGGGAAATAAGGAACACCTTTAAGGGTTTTGATTTACTTTAGTCAATATATCATCCCCGGGGTGGTATTGACCGCATTTTTTGACCAATCGAAACAAAATTTGGTTAAAAAATCGGCTAGGTCATGGAATCGCGTGAGTTCGTTGGCGATTGAAATCGGAGAGCTAGTTTCAGTATGGCGACCTGTCAAAGTTTTAAAAAAATCATATTTTTTTCGTTGTTAATAGAAAATACCGATGTTATATATCAAATGATAGAGCACTTAAATCTCTACAATATTTATTTGGAGAGTTTTTTCATCGCTGGCATATTTAAGTAAATGTAAGTCAATATAAAGTAACAAAAAATAAAAAAAATATCATCACCCGCTATACCTGTAATTATTTTGACAAATCAACACCTGTGAAATAACAATAATACCGTACTTACGTATGTATTATAGTATAATGGGTATTTCAGTTAAAATAACTGTCAATATGACACTTTGGTTATATTTGGCGAATGTCAGAATATTCCATTATTTGTTTATTAATAGTGGGTGTCAGTGGTAGACTAAGTATAAATAAAAAATACATAAATCAAAAATCTACTTTTCCGACTGGCTGCCATGGGGATTTTTTGAATTGAAAATGGCTCTAAATTTAACAATACAAAATCCACGGCCATATTTTAAAAAACAAGTTGATGATGGTTTTTTTAAAACGAAATGTCGTAGTGAAAATTTGTAAACGCTATATTTTTCTCCTGAGAGAACGTGCTTTTCACTTTTTTATATCTGTAAAAATAAAAAACTAAAATCACAAAAAATTGTCGAAAACGGCTAAATTTAGTTTAGTTTTGAAAACACCATTTTTTGCTGCGTGCATGCTGGATAGTGTGCTTAACATTTAATTTAGCTGTGTATGATTTGTTATTGTTTTTTTTTTTTTTAATTTTGCAGATATGAAGTTATCGTTTGGTTTTGTTACTTGTTCTAACGTTTAATTAGCAGAAAATATTAAATTTATTTAAAAAATTGACCATGTTTTTCAACAAGCTGATTTTTCTCGAAAACAGTTACTAATTAGTTTCTTTGTGCCCAGAATGGGAACGCGGCATAATAATCTTTATTAGCCATCACAGATACAAACAATGTACATTGGAAAGTCAATTCAATTGAATTACAAAACATAACGAATCTTGGTTGCAAACAAAGGCAAGAAAATAAGTGATTACAAAAAGAAAGATAAAAACAACACATGTCATACATCTAAAATCAGTTAATAAAATAGCCGAAAACAGACGAATCATAGAAATATCATAACTACGTCCAACAACAATAAGCAACAGCAAAATACAAATAATCTAATATAAAATATAAAACGAAGTTACGAACAGACATACAACAATATATTATGACATATGATACAATACAACAAATAAATAAAATATATACTGAAAATAAAACTATACTGAGGCAGTAAATTCATGTAGGCTGTAGAACGCGGCATTTATTAGAAAGTTTTTTAATAATTTTTTAAAATCCGATAACATTTGCGTTTACTACTGCAAGAACTAATGTTGCGTACCAAAGTCTATCGTACTTCGGTTTATAATCGATATTGTACGGAGCATGATCTCAATAGTTCTCCCCTTTACGCGATTGTTGGTTCTGTGTTGGATGGTTAACATTTGCATCTTTTTTTTTCTATCTGTTCTCATTTGTTTTTTATTTTTTATGTACGAGTATATATTTTTAATAATAGTTAATTTAGTTTTTTTCATATTTGTGAATTTCCTTTAATTGGGGGTTACCTGTTGGTAATAAAGGCTTATTATTATTATGATCAAGAGTACTTTTTTTGTGTAGAAAACATTGGCGCTTCAAATGGGTATCTTAAAACCGTACTTTTTCCAGTGGCGTAGAAATTGAGGAGGAAAACACCCACCACCCCTTCAAAATCTTCACCAATAATTATGAATTAAAAAAAAAATCCCGATGGCAGCCAGTCGGAAAAGTAGATTTTTGATTTATGTAGTTTTTATTTATACTTAGTCTACTACTGACACCCACTATTAATAAACAAATAATGGAATATTCTGACAGTCGCCAAATATAAGCAAAGTGTCATATTGACAGTTATTTTAACTGAAATACCCATTATACTATAATACATACGTAAGCACGGTCTTATTGTTATTTCACAGGTGTTTATTTGTCAAAATAATTACAGGTGTAGCGGGTGATGATATTTTTTTTTATTTTTTGTTACTTTATATTGACGTACATTTACTTAAATATGCCAGCGATGAAAAAACTCTCCAAATAAACATTGTAGAGATTTAAGTGCTCTATCATTTGATATGTAACATCGGTATTTTCTATTAACGATGAAAAAAATATTATTTTTTTAAAACTTTGACAGGCCGCGATTTTGAAATTAGCTCTCCGATTTCAATCGCCAACGAACTCACGCGATTCCATGACCTAGCCGATTTTTTAACCGAATTTTGTTTCGATTAGTCAAAATATGCGGCCTAGAACGTGGGACAAAGTTTTCTATATCCCATATAGATATATAAACTTTTGAACTGAGGTCATTTTTAGGATCCATGGGTCATAAAATGAAGGACTGCATAAAATTTTTTCAAAATTTCGGTTGTGTCGATCTCCTGAATAGTTAGATTTTTTTTTAAAATCTACTAATTACACAAACCATTATTATTAGCTTATTATTTATTAGTCGAAAATGCTTCGAAAGCCGTTTTCTGTACGATAAACAGTTTTTTTTCACTCTGAATCTCGAAAATGGTGCATTTTAAAAGTAAGTTAATAGGAAGACCCTGTATTTAAGCAATTTCCTTCTTTAGTTTGTATTTTTTGTGCATTTTTCTAGAACTATTTGCTCCTGAAAGCATATAATGTTTCTTAGGATTCTAGAAACAGGAATTTCCTAATCAGTTAACTAAGGAGAACTTTTTAATCGCATGTGCTAGAAGTTTCAAAATAAAATTTCTCAATCAGACCTGCATTACTGCGGTTTCCTCAACAGGTAAATAACATCCGACAATGGTTTGTAGTAATTATAATTCAAACAGATTTAAGTTTTTATAGAAAGGTATAAATATGACAGCATAATATTATTTAGAATTCCTAACAATACATGCAATTAAATTTAGGATATTTTGTTATTAGGAAACGTCTTAGACAAGTAGGTATATTTTTACCGATTGTACGAGGGTTTTTATTGTATCTTTGTATTTAACAACATTATTTTTATTATATTTATGGGTTAAAAGGGTACAGTGTTTAAGGAAAAATTTGATATGACTATTAAAGGGTAAGGTCGGGTGAGCTGTCCATCCTTTGGACAATGGCGTAGGTACTAAAATAAATTTATGTGGATGGGGGGCTTAACAAAATGAAAAATTCATTTAATTTTTATTTTTTTTTGTTATTGTAATTTTATTAAACATGTCCTATGATAATAATTTCTACTTATCATCATACAATTATTGTTTTGAATTATCTGTTATCATTGACAACAAAACTAAAATGTCGCAAATAAATGGATTTATCGAAGATTGAATGAACGATAACTAATAAATTCGATATGGATAGTATGATATTTCAATGTCGACCAACATGTTCTTGGAAATTAAATTGTTCTAAATTTTAAATGTTTGAAAACAGTATTGCCAATTTATTACGGCAAATCACCTTTATGAAGTGTAGTTTGTGGCATAACCGGCGGATTACTGGCTTTAAATATACACGGAATTTTGATTAAATTAGGAGATTCCTTGTTTAACCAGACTGACTCGTGGGTTGACATATTATAGTGACAATATCGAAAAAGTAGTCCATTCTTTAGTTAAGTTGTAATTTTAGTGTTGGAATGAAAGTCAAATCTCCATAAAATAAGTTTATTAGAATTTACCAGCCATACATGTTTCGGGACTAGACCAGTCCCATCATCAGTGGCAAGTCAACAATCAAAAAAAACTTTTCACTAAGACATACAATATGTTGGTCCAAAAATTCCATCGAAGTCACTTTATGGATTTTTTTTTCATTTTATTTAATTAAATTTCATATTTATGACACATCAGGGCCTAATTAAAATACTTTCGATGGTATTTTGGACAAGTAATTTCCAAAGCTTGAATAACACATCAAAACTCAATTGCAAATTACCCAGAAACTTTTTAACTAGAATACATTTGTTTTGTAAATAAAAGAGTTCATCCTCCACCCCGTTGCGACGCCTCTGAAAAAAAAAATGGAGTTTGGGATAGTTGTAAATTACGTACCTTCAGTAATCCGGATTTTACCTTTTTTAAGTACTTTTCGAATTAAAATTTGACCCGAATACCTGCATTTAGTTTTACCTATTTATCTTCTTTCAGGTTATTTCATGTTGTATTTTCCTGATTGGCTGAATAAACAGGCAGGTAGACTCTAGGAACATAATAAATTCCTGGACACAATTCCAAAATATGTTAGTACAGTTTGTTAATTTCGTGAGAAAGCTTGTCTTGTAATATCATATTTGTTAAATTACAACAAACTATTAATCATGTGTGACATATCATTGCCCGGTTCGTCAAGCGAGAGTGCTGTTAGTGTTTTATCATTGTCCGATTGGTCAATACAGAGTGATGATAGTGTTGAACCTCTTGCATCATTGCTCGGTTCGTTAAGAGTGAGTGCTGGTAGAGCTGTACATCCTCCATCATTGCACGGTTCGTCAAGTAAGAGTGCTATTAGAGTTGTACCTATTGCATCATTGCTCGCTTCGCCAAGCGAGAGTGTTGATGGTGTTATACCTCTTGTATCATTCTTCGATTGGTCAAGCGTGAGGGCTGATAGTGTTGTACCTCGCGCATCATTCCATGGTTCGTCAAGCGAGAGTGCTGCTGATAGTGTTGTACCTCGCGCATCATTCCATGGTTCGTCAAGCGAGAGTGCTGCTGATAGTGTTGAACCTCTTGCATCATTGCTCGGTTCGTTAAAGGTGAGTGCTGGTAGTGCTGTACATCCGCCATCATTGCACGGTTCGTCAAGAAAGAGTGCTATTAGAGTTGTACCTATTGCATCATTGCTCGCTTCGCCAAGAGAGAGTGTTGATGGTGTTATACCTCTTGTATCATTCTTCGATTGGTCAAGCGTGAGGGCTGATAGTGTTGTACCTCCCGCATCATTGCATGGTTCGACAAGCGACAGTGCTGCTGATAGTGTTGTACCTCTAGCATCATTGCATGGTTCGTCAAGCGAGAGTGCTGCTGATAGTGTTGAACCTCTTGCATCATTGCTCGGTTCGTTAAGGGTGAGTGCTGGTAGTGCTGTACATCCTCCATCATTGCACGGTTCGTCAAGCGAGAGTGCCGCTGATAGTGTTGAACCTCTTGCATCATTGCTCGGTTCGTTAAGGGTGAGTGCTGGTAGTGCTGTACATCCTCCATTATTGCACGGTTCGTCAAGCAAGAGTGCTATTAGAGTTGTACCTATTGCATCATTGCTCGCTTTGCCAAGCGAGAGTGTTAATGGTGTTATACCTCTTGTATCATTCTTCGATTGGTCAAGTGTGAGGGCTGATAGTGTTGTACCTCACGCATCATTGCATGGTTCGTCAAGCGAGAATGCTGCTGATAATGTTTTACCTCTTAGTCGTGAACAAACTATAAAAAGAAATCATTGAAAATACTCGTGTACATGTGTGAAATGTATAAATCCAGAGGTGGTGTGGTGGTGTGCTGCAACAAATTGGGACAAACAGGAGTTAGAACAGTAATAAAAGTTTTTTTAGTTGTAAGTAAATAAATACCTGTTATAAAATGTTTATGATTAAGTACCTACAAATAGATATTAAGTATATTTTTAAATCAAATTTAATTTGAACAATTCGAATAATGTTAATGTATCCATTTTATGTAATAATAGGTAACTATAAAAAATAAAACAATATTTTTAAGTAGCTATGTGTGTTTCCCTTTTATTACCTGAACAATGCTATCCATATTATTATATAGTGCAGGTTTTAACAGCTCCTATCATAAACTACTACATATAAAAGAATTATAATATCTACCTATTTACACATATTAATAAAATTTAGTTTTTGTATACGACATATTGTACACTTATTTTTGTTTTCTATATTGTATTGCTCATCCCGTTTATACCTATTTAAATTGCTTCAGGTAGTTTATGAAATTTATTTAATACCCTCTATTAATTTTGTGTTATTTTAAAACCGATCCTGATATCTAACCCGGGGTTAGCGTGTTCAATGTCAATTTTTTGGAATTGTGAGATCAAAGCGGCGGCTTCCGACGTAAACTGCTGTAAATCTTTATGCTGTGTCACAACTATGAAAAATTATTCCATATTTCGAATAAGTTTAGAAAATATATATTTTTTACTTTTTGACCCCTTTTCCACTATTTACGAACGCCTATGAAAATAAGTTATTTATAAAACATTTTATAGGTTATATTATATCAAAGTTATAAATAACTAGTCAATATTTCTGCTATGTTTAAGAAACGTACGTTTTTTTCTAAACTTTTTACACTTTTTTCGAATGTCAATGTTGTCTAATTGTTTATGTTCAATATTTTAGGTTATATTTAATTAAATGCGTAACAAATTTAATTTGTTTGTAAATATGTATATTAATTTGATCTTGGTTAGTTAAGTTTGACTTAAATGTATATATGTACATAATTCATATTTTCACTATTTATATTTGTGTTTTTTTTTGTTTGAGTGTTTTTGGTCTAATTAGAATTTATAGCTAAAAATGAAGGATCTTTTGGTTTTGATTTCAAAAAAGTGTAGGTTATTGATTGGTACTAGCTTCAGCCGTTCTTGACATTAAATATTTTACCAATCCTCGGCGGTATTTGCCTTTTTACATTTTATAAATTAATTTGCACAGATTAAAATAAAATATTTATTTTATTAAACGAACACAACAAATATAATCGATTAATGCTTACTTTTAAAAATAACTTTGATGAAATGTTCAATAAGTTTCATGTCGTACTGTTACAGGCAGTCAATGAATTTTTGCCTTTTAAAACTAAAACAATACACTATACAAACACAAGAAAAATTTGGTTTAATAACGAATTAAGACAGCTTCGTGAAAAACTAAGATTTTTTATTGATTTTAATAAGCAAAATCCAAATTTGTCATTTGATAGTGAAATTAAAAAAATTAGGAACACTTATAAAATTAAAATTAAACAATCAAAAAAAGAATATTACGAGCGATTAATTTCTAACTCTGATGTCAAATCGAAAACAATTTGAAAGATTATTATTAAACCCATTGCTTCAAAATAGCAACACCAAAAAAACATTTCAAATAAAGCCATCTGATTTCAATGCATATTTTTTAAATATTGCATTTGATGGAAATATAAATGTTGGAAATTCAGATCATGTGGTCATGTGCGCGCGATTTCTTGGTTCTGCCAGTAACACCCTATATTTGTCACCTATTGATGAGCTGGAGGTTGTTAAGATCATAGAGAGTATGTCTCGGAGCGTCGTGAAGGACGTATTCGGCTTGAGCAATAGTCTCATCAAAAAAATTAATTATGGAATTTGTGTACCTTTAAAAATAATTATAAATAAATGTTTTAGTGATGGAAAATTTCCACAAAAACTAAAACTTACTAAAGTGTGTCCCTTATATAAAAAGGATGATCCTGCAGAGGTTAGCAATTATCGACCTATTTCTATAATACCAATCCTCTCTAAGCCAATAGAAATCGCTTTCAATAACAGGTTATACGAATTTTTAGAGAAATACCAACTTAACTCAGAATCACAGTATGGTTATCGAAGGCGAAGTTCTCCAAAAGAAGCAATCCTAAGGTTGGTGCGGTCTATTGTTGATGCAATGGAGAGGGGTGAGACTCTTACATCAATATTCTGTGATCTTAGCAGAGCATTTGATTCTGTGACAGGTTTTAACTGCTGAACTCATAGCTCAAAAGTGGCAAGGCCTGCCACTTTGAAATTTATAGCATAGATAGTCCTCTACATGTCCTTTGAACTCATATATGTTAGAATGACTTACACCCCGTCAGAGCCGTACTATATGATATTTTTTTCCAAAACATGTTTTAACTGCTGACCTCATATCTCAAAACTGGCAAGGCGTGCCACCTTGGAATTTACAGTATATATAGTCTATTACATGTACTTCTAACCCATATATGTCAGATTGACTTACACCCCGTGAGAGCCGTACTATATGATTTTTTTATTCCGGGATAATATTTTAACTGCTGACCCCATATCTCAAAACTGGCAAGGCGTGCCACTTTGGAATTTATAGCATAGATAGTCCTCAACATACCCTTTGAACTCATATATGCCAGAATGACCTACACCCCGTCAGAGCCGGACTATCTGATTTTTTATTCCGCGACAGGTTTTAACTGCTGAAGTTATAGCTCAAAACTGGCAAGGCGTGCCACTTTAAAATTTATAGCATAGATAGTCCTCAACATACCCTTTGAACTCATATATGTCAGAATGACTTACACCCCGTCAGAGCCGGACTATCTGATTTTTTTATTCCGCGACAGGTTTTAACTGCTGAACTCATAGCTCAAAACTGGCAAGGCGTGCCACTTTGAAATTTATAGCATAGAGAGTCCTCAACATACCCTTTGAACTCATATATGTCAGAATGACTTACACCCCGTCAGAGCCGGACTATCTGATTTTTTTATTCCGCGACAGGTTTTAACTGCTGAACTCATAGCTCAAAACTGGCAAGGCGTGCCACTTTGAAATTTATAGCATAGATAGTCCTCAACATACCCTTTGAACTCATATATGTCAGAATGACTTACACCCCGTCAGAGCCGGACTATCTGATTTTTTTATTCCGCGACAGGTTTTAACTGCTGAACTCATAGCTCAAAACTGGCAAGGCGTGCCACTTTGAAATTTATAGCATAGAGAGTCCTCAACATACCCTTTGAACTCATATATGTCAGAATGACTTACACCCCGTCAGAGCCGGACTATCTGATTTTTTTATTCCGCGACAGGTTTTAACTTCTGAACTCATAGCTCAAAACTGGCAAGGCGTGCCACTTTGAAATTTATAGCATAGATAGTCCTCAACATACCCTTTGAACTCATATATGTCAGAATGACTTACACCCCGTCAGAGCCGGACTATCTGATTTTTTTATTCCGCGACAGGTTTTAACTGCTGCACTCATAGCTCAAAACTGGCAAGGCGTGCCACTTTGAAATTTATAGCATAGAGAGTCCTCAACATACCCTTTGAACTCATATATGTCAGAATGACTTACACCCCGTCAGAGCCGGACTATCTGATTTTTTTATTCCGCGACAGGTTTTAACTGCTGAACTCATAGCTCAAAACTGGCAAGGCGTGCCACTTTGAAATTTATAGCATAGATAGTCCTCAACATACCCTTTGAACTCATATATGTCAGAATGACTTACACCCCGTCAGAGCCGGACTATCTGATTTTTTTATTCCCCGACAGGTTTTAACTGCTGAACTCATAGCTCAAAACTGGCAAGGCGTGCCACTTTGAAATTTATAGCATAGATAGTCCTCAACATACCCTTTGAACTCATATATGTCAGAATGACTTACACCCCGTCAGAGCCGGACTATCTGATTTTTTTATTCCGCGACAGGTTTTAACTGCTGCACTCATAGCTCAAAACTGGCAAGGCGTGCCACTTTGAAATTTATAGCACAGATAGTCCTCAACATACCCTTTGAACTCATATATGTCAGAATGACTTACACCCCGTCAGAGCCGGACTATCTGATTTTTTTATTCCGCGACAGGTTTTAACTGCTGCACTCATAGCTCAAAACTGGCAAGGCGTGCCACTTTGAAATTTATAGCATAGAGAGTCCTCAACATACCCTTTGAACTCATATATGTCAGAATGACTTACACCCAGTCAGAGCCGGACTATCTGATTTTTTTATTCCGCGACAGGTTTTAACTGCTGAACTCATAGCTCAAAACTGGCAAGGCGTGCCACTTTGAAATTTATAGCATAGAGAGTCCTCAATATACCCTTTGAACTCATATATGTCAGAATGACTTACACCCCGTCAGAGCCGGACTATCTGATTTTTTTATTCCGCGACAGGTTTTAACTTCTGAACTCATAGCTCAAAACTGGCAAGGCGTGCCACTTTGAAATTTATAGCACAGATAGTCCTCAACATACCCTTTGAACTCATATATGTCAGAATGACTTACACCCCGTCAGAGCCGGACTATCTGATTTTTTTATTCCGCGACAGGTTTTAACTGCTGCACTCATAGCTCAAAACTGGCAAGGCGTGCCACTTTGAAATTTATAGCATAGAGAGTCCTCAACATACCCTTTGAACTCATATATGTCAGAATGACTTACACCCCGTCAGAGCCGGACTATCTGATTTTTTTATTCCGCGACAGGTTTTAACTGCTGAACTCATAGCTCAAAACTGGCAAGGCGTGCCACTTTGAAATTTATAGCATAGATAGTCCTCAACATACCCTTTGAACTCATTTATGTCAGAATGACTTACACCCCGTCAGAGCCGGACTATCTGATTTTTTTATTCCCCGACAGGTTTTAACTGCTGCACTCATAGCTCAAAACTGGCAAGGCGTGCCACTTTGAAATTTATAGCATAGAGAGTCCTCAACATACCCTTTGAACTCATATATGTCAGAATGACTTACACCCCGTCAGAGCCGGACTATCTGATTTTTTTATTCCGCGACAGGTTTTAACTGCTGAACTCATAGCTCAAAACTGGCAAGGCGTGCCACTTTGAAATTTATAGCATAGATAGTCCTCTACATGTCCTTTGAACTCATATATGTCAGAATGACTTACACCCCGTCAGAGCCGTACTATATGATTTTTTTATGCCGAGAGAGGTTTTAACTGTTGACTTGATAGCTCAAAACTGGCAAGAGATAGACGTAGCTAGTCATTTGCATGCCCTTCCAACTCATATTTCAAAAATATTCTAATTAGTATCTACGAATGTCATTAACGTGGATAATTCTTGACCAAGTGTCATATTTATTTGCTTTCTACAACCATCATGGCCAACTAAAATCAATTAAATTTAAAGTCCTATGTCCTATCACAGTTATAGTAATAGAAAAATGTAAAATTATTGGCAATATTATGAAAACTATAAATTTTGGAATAGACATCTTTTCATAAACTTGCCGATATTTTTAATTCAACAAAATATATAAATTGGGAGTTAAAAATTTTGAATTTTAACACTTTTTTCAATATGATTTTAATCCCTTTTTTTTCAAATGTGTACAGTAGTAGAGTAGGTAAGTAAAATGTATCTGTGTATTTTTTACATAAATACATAATCGGCGTTACGCATCTGAAAATTTTCATTCTGTGCCCGAAGTCTGAGTTCATTATGGGTACTGCCAAATAATAGATACGTACTGGTGGTGTGAAAACAGCAGTTAAAATTCTAGCAGTTATTTCCGAACATTGCCGAATGGAGTATACCGGGGTGATTGATGATTTACATCAAATTGATGCAATACAAATGCAAACTACATGTAGTATCATTAATATAATATATTTGCCAATAATTAAATATTTCGACAGACATATTTGAGGTTAGAATATCAATTAATTCAAATGTTGTGTTCAGAGTGGTTATACACTTTGTTTAAATTTTTTATCCAATACTTTTTTTTTACGCCAATTACATTTTTCTGAAATTACATACACATACAAATTATTTAAGATAATTGTTTATATAATATAATATACATATCTATATTTCATTTTTAGCTCTCCATATCATATAATATGTAATATATGTATATATGGAGACTATTAGTTTCATGAAAAAAAAATTTTTTTTAATTTCACCGGAAATACTTGTTTTTGGTCATTTTATACATAAATAAGTAGTTTTAAAAAAATGTCTGTCTGTCTGTCTGTCTGTCTGTCTGTATCCACGAAAACGCAAAAACCGCTTAACAGATTTTAACCAAATTTGGTACAAAAATACTATTGGACATGGCAAGGAGCTGATTAGATTTTGAGAAACATTGAGCGTAGGTAAAGGGTTTAAAAGAGGGTTCAAAAATTAAAAAAATTCATAGTTCTTAAACTTATCCGAAATACTGCATAATTTTTTATGCATTTAATTGAATATAACCTAAAATATTGAACATAAAATATTAGACCACATTGGCGTTCGAAAATAGTGTAAAATGGGGTAAAAAAGATTTAAAAAAACGTATTTCTTAAAAATAGCAGAAAAATTAACTAGTTATTTATAGTTTTGATAGAATATAACCTATAAAATGTGTCATGAATAACTTACTTTCATAGGCGTTCGTAAATAGTGGTAAAGGGGTCAAAACATAAAAAATATATATTTCCTAAACTTATTCGAAATATGGAATAATTTTTCATAGTTGTGATACAATATAAGCTAAAAAATATTCCATAAAAGAATTGGTTCACACAGGTGTTCTAAAATAGTTTAAAAAAGGGTCAAAAGCGAAAAAAAAATGTTTCTCAAATATACCAGAAAAATTGACTAATTATATATAGCTTTGATATAAGATAACCAAAAAAATGCAGCATAAAATTTTTATTTACATAGGCGTTCGTAAATAGTAGAAAAAGGGGTAAAATAAAAAAAAAATTAAAATGTAAAAATTTGTATATTTAACTAGATGAATTGGTGTTAAAAATACACGACAAAAATTAATGTACCATAGGCGTCCGTGAACATTCTATAAAAGGGTCAGAAAAAATTTGTATCCGTGATAACTCAAAAACCACTTAACGGATTTTAACCACATTTGGTACGAAAATACTACAGGATATTTATATGTGGTGATTAACATTGAGCGTAGGCAAGGGGTTTAAAAGAGGGTTCAAAAATTTAAAAAATCATAGTTCTTAAACTTATCTGAAATATTGAATAATTTTTTATAGTTGTGATAGAATATAACCTAAAAAATGTTACATAAAAGAATTAGTTCACATAGGCGTTCGAAAATAGTCTTAAAAAAGGGTCAAAAACGAAAAAAAAATGTTTCTCAAATATACCAGAAAAATTGGCTAATTATATATAGCTTTGATATAAGATAACCTAAAAAATGCAGCATAAAATTTTTATTTACATAGGCGTTCGTAAATAGTAGAAAAAGGAGTAAAATAAAAAAAATTAAAATGTAAAAAATTTTATATTTAACTAGATGAATTGGTGTTAAAAAGACACGACAAAAATTAATTTTCAATAGGCGTCCGTGAAAATTCTATAAAAGGGCCAGAAAAAATGTGTATCCGTGATAACTCAAAAACCACTTAACGGATAACCTACAACATGCAGCATAACAATTTTGTTTACATAGGCGTTCGTAAATAGTAGAAAAGGGGGCAAAATAAATTTTATAATAAAACTAAAAAAAAAAAAAATTAATTTGCGTTCAAGAACTTGGCCTAGATGTGAAATATAAAATATCTGCGTATAAATAGTGCATCCAAAGAGAAGAAAAAGGCACAAAACCCGATACCTAAAAAAAAAAATAGCTGATGTCTAAAACAAAACAAAAATTTATTAAATTTAGATAAATGACAAAAAGGTCATAAAATTATTACTTTTACACTTAAATATGGAGAGCTATTCGTGCCTCAAGGGCAACAGTTTATTTTTTGTGTTATTACCCAACACAAATTCCATCACGTCAATATCAAAAATAACAATTTTCTTTATAATTACAAATAGAACATTTAAAACATTCAAATATAATAAAACTCATTTTTATTTAATGATATTTTATTTTCATACACGCACCAGGATAGAATATTAATTATTATTTATTAATTAAATTAATCACAGTAGTCCCTAAGGTTTGTTGAGTGTTTTTTTCAATTCATTTTATGATAGTTCCTACCATTATAAATATGCCAATTAGTGAGAGGTAAGCGGATTATACAAATAAGGACATAGATAGGCAGAACATTTCAGCAAATCTATTTAGTAAACAGACAATAACAATGCCAATACCTAGAACCTATCATCTACCTGTTCTTAATACGGGCCGCTAATCTGTTTGTACCTGTTTTATGACTGAAAATATTTTGCATATAAACCTCAGCGGAAGGAAAAGGTTTTCACTCTACGTATTGAAGGCTTACTTGGTGTTTATATTTTATAAAGTTTTGCTTTTTGTACAACCAGTTAGTATATTCACTTTAAAAGTCAAGATGTGTACATTAAATAAATCGAAAGACAACAATGATTGGGAATGTGAGTTGGACGCCGAAATATTTGGTCTCGACGTCTGTTGTAAAAATTGGCATAATATGGGACACACGGATACAGACATAGAATGTGTTATGTACAATTTGTACAATTCATTCGATGAGTCTGAAATTGTAACTGATGAGAAGATGTCATCAAACGGAAAACGACGTAGGGGTACAATGGAGGAGGCTGAAGATAGTAAACCAAGAAAGAAGACGAATAATTCTAGTGAGGGTGATAATGTGCAAAAAAAGTGTGATATAATGTGTGAAATTGATAATTTAACACGTGCATTTGAATTGTTGAAGATTTCACATTAGCTGAATCTTGTGAGAGTTCAACTAGTAGGTATCATATTTTTGGATTTTTTTTTTGTACAGACATTTTTATTTATATTTTTGTTATGTGTGTTATAATTAAGTTGTTTACATTTTTTGTATTAACGTGTTCTATGTAGTATGTACTTTTAGAAAAATTAAATTATATTGTATTCTATGAATATTCTATTTATTTTAGTCACCTAGCTTAATTTTTTTTTTGCACCAAAGAAATGTTTATATATATATATATATATATAAGAGCAAAAAATATCGGGTATGCGGTTTGTAAATTTTTTTTTTTTCCTTTATTACTCAATATTTCGCCAATATTTATTGGCTTCTTCAGGAGCAAACTACAACAAATAATTTATATATAAGTACATCAATTTAAGCATAATATATGAACTCACAAGGTAAGGGTTCTTTTTTATTTTTTAAAAACCATTAAGGAGGTATATTATGTTGTTTAAGGTGTTACAACCATTTGCCTGCTATTCACAGATTTAAACACATCCAATACAGAACAAAAATCCATTATATATTCAAATAAAATCAGTTGAATCGTTAATAAAAAATACATACAAAGATGTATAGCAGTTGGCAAGAAAAAAGGTGAAAACTATATCGATGGTACGATGAATATTTTATACAGTGTGCTGCTTTTTTCATTTTTAATTTATTTTTATACAAAATACTATATGGAATCTAAAATATTGCAATAAATGTTACTTAAGCCATTGGTGTCAGCCTTTGAATTTATAGAGTTTTTTATGTTTTTTCTAATTTGGTACATTTCTAGAAACAATCTGTTCTTATAATTTGATTCTCTATTTAATATTTTTACATTTGAAAAATCAAAGGTGTGCCCTGTTTGTAAGTTGTGTTGAACAACAGCACATACGTTTTTTCCCAGCCTACAATCGCTCTTATGCTGAGTTATTCTCTGCTTGACCCACTGACCTGTTTGTCCTATGTACTGTCCCTCACATTGTGTGCATGATAGTTGATATACCACATTGCTATTAAATAATAGCCCCCAAAATCAAAAATTTAATACTGTGATTGCCATGAAAAATAGAATCATACACATATCCGATGAACAATTCTTACAAACAAATTTGGAAAAACTTGAATCCCTTTTTCTTAACAACGGATATCCAAGGCATATTTTAAAAATACTGATTTATAAGTCGAACACATTTCAGGGACCTACAGATGATAATGCTCCGGCAACCTTTAAGTACAAGAAACTGCCGTTCATTCAAGGCTTATCAAATCAAGTAACTAAACTATTTAAAGACATAAAAAACATAAAAATCGCTAAATATAATCTGGTAACTAATTTAAGACTTTTCTCGAAAGTCAAGGATAAAACTCCCCTATTGTTTAATAGCAATGTGGTATATCAACTATCATGCACACAATGTGAGGGACAGTACATAGGACAAACAGGTCAGTGGGTCAAGCAGAGAATAACTCAGCATAAGAGCGATTGTAGGCTGGGAAAAAACGTATGTGCTGTTGTTCAACACAACTTACAAACAGGGCACACCTTTGATTTTTCAAATGTAAAAATATTAAATAGAGAATCAAATTATAAGAACAGATTGTTTCTAGAAATGTACCAAATTAGAAAAAACATAAAAAACTCTATAAATTCAAAGGCTGACACCAATGGCTTAAGTAACATTTATTGCAATATTTTAGATTCCATATAGTATTTTGTATAAAAATAAATTAAAAATGAAAAAAGCAGCACACTGTATAAAATATTCATCGTACCATCGATATAGTTTTCACCTTTTTTCTTGCCAACTGCTATACATCTTTGTATGTATTTTTTATTAACGATTCAACTGATTTTATTTGAATATATGATGGATTTTTGTTCTGTATTGGATGTGTTTAAATCTGTGAATAGCAGGCAAATGGTTGTAACACCTTAAACAACATAATATACCTCCTTAATGGTTTTTAAAAAATAAAAAAGAACCCTTACCTTGTGAGTTCATATATTATGCTTAAATTGATGTACTTATATATAAATTATTTGTTGTAGTTTGCTCCTGAAGAAGCCAATAAATATTGGCGAAATATTGAGTAATAAAGGAAAAAAAAAAATTACAAACCGCATACCCGATATTTTTTGCTCTTAATTTATCTGTACGGTTGAAAAAGAAGATTTCATATATATATATATATATATATATATATATATATAAATCCGCATATCTATTTTGATTCCTTTCACATTGGAACCTTTCTACATCCCCTAGAAGGAGTGGGTTTAAAAGAAAACTATCCGCGTATATTGGATAACCCGCCGATATGTGGCGCAACTGACTACTTTTGATGTCTAAATTGTAAAAATTGAAATATACATTTTTTCACATATAGCATCTTTTTGTATCTTTACAAAATAAGGTTTTCTTGATTCCAGGCTGTATATTTCCTTTCATAATCCGCACAATTTTGTGTCCAATTTTCAATATATTTTTCATTTTACAAACTATTTTGAGTCTGGCGTTGTTGCCAAGTGATACACATTTCTGTTAAGATTAAATATTCATACATGATACGTTTTTAACTCTATTTACAGTATATTTGTATTTTTTGGTAAAAATGATTATATCTTTAAAAATTAAGCATTAAATTTGCAAATGTACAGTGTGGTCAATTTATCTTGATATCATTTTGATTATTTGATGTATTTTTTTTATTTTCAAAGATAGAATGCAGAACGAAAAATGTATTGTAGGGTATCTTGCTAAGTTTTTTGCTAGTAGAAAACCAAAAGACTGTCATTTTGGAACAGATACGAGCACAAGTTCGTTTTTTTAACACGCAGATTATTGAATGCTCGTTAAAGACTGTGGTTTATTCTGATTTTATTGATATATGACACTTTATGTATTGTATCAGTAGTTTTCGATTAATTTGCAAAAAATGACCGAAATTTTAGCACTCAGGCCTGGAATGATAAACGTCAGTTTGAGACACATTTTGTTCTAATAATTGTACGTCAGGTTATATGAAATCAAAATAGTATGCCGTATAAAACGGCATGATTACTAGGGTGGGCCGAAAATATGGATTTTTAAATTTATTTTCGGAATTGTGAAAAAAAATTGTATTTTGTTATTACAAAGAAAAAGTTAATAAAACGTTTTTTGATTGAAGTGCATCTTCTGTCCCCTACATAACCTAAATTTATAAAAATGTCTGAAATTCAAAATTTTGTATTTCGATATGGAATAGCTCGAAAGTGCTTGCTTTGGATATGTTAATCAAAACATGTATGTAAACTTTTTTACTATCAGTTCATATTCTACCCCCTACCGGCCCTACAACCTTAGAAAAAAAAATAACGACCTTTTTGATCGAACGAGGTTAAGTAGCTGCTGAGTTTTCCTGGATTCTGTTTCGCTAAGCCCGCCGAACAATGCCTTAAGATATTGCGAGGCAAATTTTGTTAAGGTATCTCTGATCAGTACTTATGTCGCAAATATTTACTTCTGGTAATTTGCAGTCAATAATTTCATATTTTATAACTGGTAAATTTTCACAGTGGGCTGTAAGCTTTCCCAGCGAACTGAAATCGCCTTAGGACCCGTTGTTTGTTCATCATTATGGTGAAAAATATGTCTTAAAGGTAGCTCATTGCCATGACGCTGACAGACGCCTCGTTTAAAAGGATGTCCTAACTTTGATTCAAGTTGAGCTATGACTCCATTTTCTGATCCGGTGTTGACTACTGTGCCATCACAAGCCACAACTAGTAAGTCATATACCCTTTCCTGTATGAATTCAACTATACTTCGACAGATATCTTTTGCTGATCCAGAAGAAGGTATTGTATGACCCAGAAACACAGAACCTGGCTCTTGCACCAAAGAAACATGTTCTTCCACTAACGTTCTTCTGTGAAGCCTGCCATCTATTTTTTTCAAAAGACAATGTTTCATGTTTTCGCCCGTCAAAGTAAATTGAATTTATAGCTTGCCTGGATTTTGAAAACTGTATGCAAAATTTTATTTCTTAAACTCTCTCTAGCTCTTTATAATTTATTTGTATCTATTACTTGCACTAAACATTTTTTTTATTACAAAGGCAACATCTTGTAAAATAGGCGATGCAACTGCTGCACCAGATCTGTCTAACAAACCATATCTGTCAAACATTTAAGCGGGAGTAGGTAGTTTAGTTCTATTTTTAGAATTGCTCTATAAGTTTGTAAAAGATATTTCCCAAGCTGCATTGAAGTTAAGCCAATTAGAAGCTAACGTTTTACTGTTGATAGTGTTCGTCTTCGAAGAAGTATTTTGTCGTTTTCCGTGACTATAAACTCGTAAACGATTCTTTCCTCCTTGCATTTTTTCAAATCTTCTAGCGTTGTTTGTTAATTGTTTGGCTTGGTTTTTTGGATCAATACCCCTATAAATATGTTTCTTGAACTTCTCTGCTCTTGGAGAAAGTAACGTTCTTTTAACGGCACCTGTAAGGACAACCCTACGATGGACAAATAACATTTTAAAGTAAAATAACAAAAATCGTACGTCGTTACAAAAGCTTTAAATATCTATCGTGTTGTGTTTTGATCACTTGCAAAACACGTTTACGGGTTACTGTAGGAATTGCCGCTTTCTCCCACAAACTTAGAAGCTTGTCAGCTAGTGTATTAGAAATTTGGGAAACTATTGCCTCTTTGCCACAGTGCGGTGGTTATAGACTAAACCTTATCCATAAAAAGCACTTTAACAAATCTTCTTGGGTAGGAAGAGTATTATCTTTTAAATCTGAAGGTGGTCCCACTAACGGACACTCGGTGCTTCGTCTTGGGTAACAAGTTTTTGAGAAACTCATAAATCTATATTAAACTTCAAAGAAAAACATCTCATCTAACAACTGAAAACTGAATAGAAATACAATAATCACTTGCTTATGAGCAGCCGTCGATACCACGATCCGCTGCTATTAATCGTATTCAGGCTAGCTGTTTATAACACATATTATGAAGTTTTTAAATTTCTATAAAAGTAGTGATGAGTTTTTTTTCAAATACTAAAGTATATCATCAGGAAAAATAAACCAAAAATAACATTACAAGCTTATCTTTAAGGGCTGGTAGGGGAGAGAAGACAGATTACAATAAAAAAACCGTTAATAAAAATATTTTTTGGAACAACAAAAGGCATCTTTTGTGTCCTGTTTTAAAACCAAATTCCGAAATAAAAAAAAAAATGTTTTTCGGCACAAGGTGATTTCCAAGGCCTGGTAGGGCACAGATTAGATTAAAAAACTGTTAACAACAAAAGGCATCTTTTGTGCACTATTCCAAAACGAAATTTCAAAAATTAAAAAAAAAATGATTTTTCGGCCCACCCTAATGTATACTATATTAACAGTTTCAGATGGCGCATTATTTTGAATCCAAATATCTTACATGGAATCAAAATAGTGCAGCACATGAAACAAAATATATATTAGAATCAAAATAGTGTGCCGTATCAAACGACATGTATATTATTTCAATATACATTTCGTTTTGTATGACGCATTATTTTGATTCCAAGTATCTTACATGGAATCGAAATAGTGCAGCACATGAAACAAAAGTATATTGGAATCAAAATAGTGTGCTGTATCAAAAGACATGTATACTCTCTCAATATACATTTAGTTTTATATGACGCATTATTTTGATTCCAACTATCTTACATGGAAACAAAATAGTGCCTCACATGAAACGAAATGTATATTGGAATCAAAATAGGGGGCCGTATCAAACGACATGTATACTCTCTCAATATACATTTAGTTTTATATGACGCATTATTTTGATTCCAACTATCTTACATGGAAACAAAATAGTGCCTCCCATGAAACGAAATGTATATTGGAATCAAAATGTATGCCGTATCAAACGACATGTATACTCTCTCAATATACATTTAGTTTTATATGACGCATTATTTTGATTCCAACTATCTTACATGGAAACAAAATAGTGCCTCACATGAAACGAAATGTATATTGGAATCAAAATAGTGTGCCGTATCAAACGACATGTATACTCTCTCAATATACATTTAGTTTTATATGACGCATTATTTTGATTCCAACTATCTTACATGGAAACAAAATAGTGCCTCACATGAAACGAAATTTATATTGGAATCAAAATAATGTGCCGTATCAAACGACATGTATACTCTCTCAATATACATTTAGTTTTATATGACGCATTATTTTGATTCCAACTACCTTACATGGAAACAAAATAGTGCCGCACATGAAACGAAATGTATATTGGAATCAAAATAGTGTGCCGTATCAAACGACATGTATACTCTCTCAATATACATTTAGTTTTATATGACGCACTATTTTGATTCCAACTACCTTACATGGAAACAAAATAGTGCCGCACATGAAACGAAATGTATATTGGAATCAAAATAGTGTGCCGTATCAAACGACTTGTATACTCTCCAAATTCTTCCATAGTCGAGTTATTAAATAAAAACAACTTTTTCCCTAAACTTAAAGGGCTCTAGCTTTGCTTATTTTTGCTGAAAAATAACCCTTTAAAATATTACCCATTACCTAATTTAGCAATTTCTTTAGTTGAATACGTGGAATCAAAATAATGCGTATAAAAATCAAAATGCATATTTTACATAAATGAAATCAAAATAGTACGTCATGTAAAATGAAATGTATAATGACAGATTATACATTTCGTTTTATATGACGCATTATTTTGATTCCAAATAACTTACATGGAACCAAAATAGGGCCTCATATAAAACGAAATGTATAATCTGTCAATATACATTTCATTTTACATGACGTACTATTTTGATTTCATTTATGTAAAATATGCATTTTGATTTTTATACGCATTATTTTGATTCCACGTATTCAACTAAAGAAATTGCTAAATTAGGTAATGGGTAATATTTTAAAGGGTTATTTTTCAGCAAAAATAAGCAAAGCTAGAGCCCTTAAGTTTAGGGAAAAAGTTGTTTTTATTTAATAACTCGACTATGGAAGAATTTGGAAGAATGAAATGTAGCAGGTAACTGCTAATAAAATGTGAGTTGCTGGTAGTTTTCATAATACTTATTCGAACTACTATAGCGTCTCCTAAAATTGACATGTAACTAATTAAAATTCCTAAAAGAACTCATCTCAATTATTATAAGTCATAGCGCTTTATATAATTTAATATTGTCTACAATAGTAAACGAAATCAAGCAAACATCTACATAATATGCTATTTATGTCATAAAAAGTAGGGAAATAAGGAACACCTTTAAGGTTTTTGATTTACTTTAGTCAATATATCATCCCCGGGGTGGTATTGGAGCGTGCATATCGGTGATAGGGATGAAAATTCAACATATATAATTTTTATAATGTTTTAATTATAATCTGAAAACTAAGCGTTTTTTGCGACAAAAGTTGACTGAGATATCATCGCCAAAAATGTGCCAGTTTTTGTAGCTCGTTTACTTTAACATAATTGTTATTTATACATTTGACAAGACCATAGGTTTTTACTCAAGTTAACTTGTAATAGATAATATTTTCGCATAAGTAAATTGTGATAGTTTTTTTAACGATTAATTATAATTAATGAGTAGAGCCTTTGGTGTAGGTAGACTAATTTAAACAAAACGTTTTATAAACCTTCACCACTTCTTTAAAACTCTACGAATTAATTATTATAGTAAAATAATCGAGGTCTTTCGTTTCACAAAATTATAATTTTAGTAGGTATTTATATTTTTGGAGGATTTTAAGTACGGAATTAAATATTTTCGTACATTTGGTTCTAGCTCTTTAATCACATTCTCAATAATATCTCATCCTCTAATATAACAAAATTTAAATATTTCTAATAAAAAAAGACATATCTCTGTACATAATATTAAAGATATAGTATAATTAATTCATTTAAAAAGCAATAGAGTTTTACAGAACTGTGAAAATATTTATGTATTGTTATCAGATTAACTTGAAATACTTTGAGTGAAACTTAATTATCTAGTAAAAAGTAGATAATAATTAAAACTATTCCATAGTGAACACCAGAAAATAAAAAAAAAGACTAAACTTGTTGAAGACACCATGTGAACGGATATTATAAATATATTTTATTTAGTTTTAATTAATTATCAATACATATACCAATGTCTGCTCAGATGAAAGATACGAGCCAAAAACAACCAAAAAATAGTATTTTCCTAGTTTTTAAATTGTTTTAGAATATTTTTTGCATCAAAAAATATGGAAAATTAGTTTCTCTACAAAAAGTTTCCTATTAGCTATACCTGAATTTTTCTTACTTTTCGAATTATAATAATTATTGTATTTCAACCCTATCTCTAGTATGCAGATTTATTATAGGAACTGAGAATTGATTAAAAAATTTTATTTCTTATAATTTTAAAGGAATCAAAATAACGCGTAATATTGTAAGTTATATACAACAACAGTGTTGTCATGTTTTGTAACTGTGGTTGAAATAAAGGATTCAATACAGTGCTCCTTATAAACAAAATATATACTCTACTGTATATTAACAGCGCCAAAAGAAAAAAATTGCGGAATTTCCGTGAACTAAAATTTATTATACTTCTTTCATAAGTAGCATCAAACTGATTCCCCTATCCGCTTAACGTGACCAACTAAGAGAATGCCATTAAATACGATAAAAAATAGACTATGAAAAAAAATGAAAGCCCTAAGATCTGTGTCTGTAACTCCAATACTATGTGAGATATAAGGCAAAACTATTTTGCGTCCGATATTCGGACGTAAATTAGTCAAGGAAACAGTTTGATATGTGACGAGCTATAAGAGGGACGCAAAATAGTGTGCGGGATGTATATATATATGGGATATAGAAACTTTGCGTCACGTTCTAGGCCGCATTTTTTGACCAATTGAAACAAAATTTGGTTAAAAAATCGGCTAGGTCATGGAATCGCGTGAGTTCGTTGGCGATTGAAATCGGAGAGCTAGTTTCAGAATGGCGACCTGTCAAAGTTTTAAAAAAATCATATTTTTTTCGTTGTTAATAGAAAATACCGATGTTATATATCAAATGATAGAGCACTTAAATCTCTATAATATTTATTTGGAGAGTTTTTTCATCGCTGGCATATTTAAGTAAATGTAAGTCAATATAAAGTAACAAAAAATAAAAAAAATATCATCACCCGCTATACCTGTAATTATTTTGACAAATAAACACCTGTGAAATAACAATAAGACCGTACTTACGTATGTATTATAGTATAATGGGTATTTCAGTTAAAATAACTGTCAATATGACACTTTGGTTATATTTGGCGAATGTCAGAATATTTAAAAAGAAGGTACTGATAAGAGTGATAAGACAGTTAAAAAGATAACGCAACAAAGAGTAAGAAGTATTTCATTAACATCGAACAATGAACAAGCAAAAAATAAAAATCCGAAAACCAATTTGATTGGAGAGCCTTCTAAACAGGGTGAAACAACACAAAGGGAATTTTATGATATATTTTTCAAGCCGAAATTGTCAATTACAAGAACGCCACCCAGCAGTTCAAAACAAGAGACTTCAATGGTGCATCAAGAAAGAAGCGGTGGAATTAAAAGAACGATACCTAGCCCTGAAACACTGGAACTTCCGCAAGCAAAAAAGCCACAGCAACTGCAAACTAATCCATCTTTGGACCAACAGCATATTAATCCTATGGAAATAAACAGAGACAGAAGGTCAGGAATAAAAGTTGAAAGCTTAATTGTCGAATTTTATGAGCACATTCAGAATATCCAGGGAATAGTAGATGAAGTAACTAACATCGATAAAAAATTGCATGCTGCTAAATCATTAATCAGCATTCAGAAAACTTTTACGCTTTTAATAAATCAAATGAACGAATCAGAAAAAGAAAACATTACTTTGAAATATGGAATAAATAAGGACAAAACTTCACTCAATGATCCCAATAACGTAGACCCAAAGAAGACATTTGCAAAAGCCGTAACGCAGCCAACCACAAAAGTAAAATCTCAACAGCAGCCCTTATGGAAAACTCCAGAAAAAAATGAAAAGTTTGAAACCATGATCAAAATCGACAATATTACAGATCCTAAGGCGATAAAAAAGAAAATCAGGGAAGAGATTAATCCTAACGATATTGGCGGTGGATTAAAAAGCATCCGAGAATTGAAAAGCGGGGCTTTAGTTGTAGAAAGTCATAACAAAAGTCAACATGATAAATTAACAAATATTTTGAAGAGAAAAACAGAAGTTAAAGTAGTGGATCTAGTAACTAACGAACCAATGTTTATGCTTAGTGGAATCGAAAAAGGGTTTTCAGATGAGTTCTTTATTAATGAACTAATCAGACTGAATCCTGAAATAGAAGATGATCTGGGTTACCAAATCAAGGATAAAATGAAGGTTGTAGTAAAAAAGACTTGTCGTAATATACAAAAAGAAAACTGGATCTTGCAAGCAAAACCGGAGGTTGCCAAATACTTTCTCAAAAAGGGACTGGTCAATTTTGATCTGCTTAAGGTGCATGTTAGAGAACATTTTAATGTTGCAATCTGTTTCAAATGTAGCATGTTTGGACATGTGGCAAAATATTGCAAAGAACAAGAATGCTGTCACAAATGTGCTAGCCAACATCCAGCCAAAGACTGTCAAGTGGATAATGTGGAATACTATAAATGTCCAAATTGTGTAAAAATGCGGTACAGTGATATCAAACACTCAGCCCGAAGCTTTCTTTGTCCTGTTTTCCAAATGAAAATAGAAAAATACAAGGCACACACCAAATATAATGAACAGTCTTTTTTATAAACAACAGTGCAAATGAAACAAATCTTACCAGACCGTTTTCTACTAGCGAAATGGCCAAGGTCTCTTTAATCCACCAAAATGTACAATCAATGGGAAACTCTATCGATAAAATCGACCAAATGATGCTGGAACAAACTGACTGTCAGGTATTTTGTGTAACAGAACATTGGAAAAGCGAAAACCAGTTGAAACAGCTAGCATTGTGTAACTTCAAGTTGGTGTCATGGTTCTGCAGAGACGCAGGGAGACATGGAGGTACAGCAATCTATGTGCGAAATCAGGTTAAAGCCAAGTCACAAAATCAAGTTAACAAACTTTCAATAAGCGGAGTCATGGAGGTATCAGCAGCGAAGTGTTATTTAGGTATTGGTGAATGTTTGATTGTTTCTGTATATAGACCCCCTTTAGCGGATGTTGGTCTTTTTATGAATTTGTTTGAGAAAATGTTAAGTATGATATTTCAAAAAAACAATATAGTGTGCATAGCGGGAGATTTTAATATTAATTTTATAACGGACAATAAATCTAAATATCGGATTATCTCATTAACTCAATCTTTTAATTTAACATTAGCTATAAAATCATACACAAGAATAACAAACACATGTTCAACCTGTATAGATAACATTTTTACAAACATCGATTTTGTACAGGTTGACATAATTGAGAATTATGTTTCGGATCATACCGCACAAAAAATATCATTTCTTGTCAATAAAACTCTGATGTCTAGCGTTAAATATATAAGATCTTTTAATCCGGAAAATAAACGGAAATTTTTGGGCGAATTGAGGGAGAAAACATGGCTAAAGGTATATAGTATTAATAATAGTCTAATTGATAAACAATGGAATACATTTTTAAACGATTTTAGTGAGATATTTGATCGTGTATTCCCTCTCAGGCAATGCAAATTTTCTCACAAACGTAAAAAAATAATAACACCTGAAATAAAAAATTGTAAGAACCGATTAGATATAATCTACGCAATGTATCAATCTAACAAAAACTACAAAGAGTCATATGTTAATATTAAAAAAGAATATGATTTGCTACTTCAAAAAACTAAGGCACAGGCATATGAAACTAAAATAAATGCATCTGATAACAAGATGAAGTGTATGTGAACTGTTTGCAATGATATTATCGGTAGGTCTGGTGAACGTAAAGATTTGAGCCTTGAAGGAGGTTTAGATGTTGCAAATAAGTATAACGAATACCTGCTTTCTGTGGCTCCAGAAATACTTAAAAAAATGCAGCATCAGGATTATATTTCTTCTATCGAAGAGCATGATAAATCTTTCTTTTTATATCCAGTGACACCGACAGAGATCAGCAGTACTGTCAATAGGATAAAAAATAAACACACAAGTGGATGTGATGGGATCCCAACTAGCATTATGAAACTGTCGATTCCGGAAGTTGTTGACGTATTGTGTCACGTAATAAATAACTCTTTTAAGTACGGCATATTCCCTGATCAACTAAAACACTCAGTCATTAAACCAATTTTTAAGTCTGGTGATAGAGAATGTCTTTCTAATTACAGGCCAATCAGTATTTTACCTGCATTTTCAAAAATTTTTGAGATGATGATGTGCACGAGAATAGTTTCCTTTTTTAATAAATATAGTTTACTCGATGAAAATCAACATGGTTATATTAAGGGTAAATCCGTGTACACTGCGGTCTTTCACTACATCAAATCTTTATTAGAAAATATGGAAAACGGAAATTTGTCAATGGGTATTTTTATTGATCTGTCCAAAGCTTATGACTGCATTAATGTAGAACTACTTCTAGAAAAATTAAGCAAGTATGGAATACGCGGTAATGCATTGGCCTGGATGAAGTCATACTTAATTGGTAGAGTACAACAGGTAGAAATCAGTAGTAACGGGCGTAAACTCTTGTCGAGTACGGGGAAAACTAACACCGGTATTGCACAGGGAAGTATATTGGGCCCCATTCTCTTCATAATATTCTTGAATGATTTGCATAACATATCTCGAGAACCAAATTCTAGTCTCATAAACTATGTTGACGACACAAACTTATTGGTCAATAGCAACACGTTACAGAATTTAACTTATAATAGTGAAAATCTATATAAGAAAACAGTGGATTGGTTTACACAAAACAAACTTTTCTTAAATAAAGGAAAAACCCAAATTATTATGTTTAGAACGCGAAACTCAAAGTGGGAAATTCCGAGTAGTGTGAATTTGACTAATGAGGATGTTGTGGTTGACAGTAATGCTAAGATGTTGGGATTGCACATAGATCAGTTCCTTACATGGTCCGTGCATATACATATTTTAGTAAAGAAGCTGAACTCAGTTTGTTATGCAATCAGAGTGATTTCGAGATATATGAATAAGAAAACGCTAAAAATGTTGTACTTTTCCAATTTTGAATCAATAATGAGATACGGAATTCTATTTTGGGGGAAAGATACCGAAAGCCAATGTGTTTTTGTTGCTCAAAAGAGGGTATTGCGAGTGATAAAAGGACTAGGACATTTGGATACCTGCAGAAGTCAGTTTCAGAAGGAACGGATTTTGACAGTATTTGGACTATACATATATGAATGTCTAGTATTTTATTTTAAGAATAAATTCCTGTTTGACACTGGTGCTGGTCACTTGTATAGTACCCGAAGATTGGATATGAGTTATCCGCGTCACAGACTATCTATTTCCGAGAACAGTCCTCACTATATGTGTATTAAGTTATTCAATAAACTTCCTACTACTATAAAACAGACTGATAATTTCTCAAGATTCAAAAAAAAAGATCAAACAATTATTAACAGATTTAGAACCTTATTGTATAAATGATTTTTTGTATAGTAGCTAATAAGGAGACCTATGCTTATAGTATTAAGTAGATAATTAAGTGTAATTTTCCTTTTCATTTTGATTTCTACATTGTTAGATTGACATGTTTCATTTTATGTTTTGTACATAATTTTCGAAATAAAGATTATTATTATTATTATTTTTTTTTTTTTTTTTTTTTTTTTTTTTTTTTTTTTTTTTTTTTTTTTTCACCATAAGGGTATATTTTGCTTTAGAATCGGAAAACAAGGTTTCAAGATTCATGAGCATTGCCAACAGCCAAGAAAGATCTCACAATGTTGAGAGATTGCAGTATCGCAGCTTTCTGCATCTCCTCAATTACGGTAATAGGGATTTGAATCATTTTTAGGTTCTTTTCCAAATTTTTCGGTATTACTCCTATCGACGATAGTATTATAGGTATTATGTACACTTCCCTCATATTCCAGATGCGCTTTATTTCATGTTGAAGCGCTTGATATTTGTTTAATTTTTCCGTATGTTTTTGTTGCAGATTGTGTGTTCCTGGTATAGAAACATCAATTAGATATGTTGTGTGTTTTTTCTTGTCTATTAATGTAATATCAGGACGGTTGTGTTCTATTGTATGATCGGTGTAAATTGTTTTGTCCCAATATATTTTAAATTGATCGTTTTCCTCAACTTCGTTTGGCACATATTTGTAGTAGGGGACAATTTCGGTTTTCATTTTTCTGTCTATCAGTATTTTCTGATGGATTATATGTGCTACTTGATTGTGTCGAGTCAAGTACTTCGTATTTGCTAGTGTGTTACAGGATCCCAAAATATGATCTATAGTTTCGGAAACAGCTCCGCACTTGCGGCATTTATCAGAACTCAGGTCTTCTCCCAGTATGTATTTGGCGTAATTTCGTGTTTTTATAACTTGGTCCTGCGTGGCCATTAAGAATCCTTCAGTTTCAGGATGGAGGTAACCTTTTGTAGCCCACATAAAAGAGAGGGATTTGTCAACGTAATTGTTTTGAACGGAGTTGTAAAATCTTCCATGGAGTTGCTTTCCTGACCACATCCTAATTTTATCCTCGTTGGTAGTAATGTGTGTTTTTGGGTTATATTCTCGGGATTTTAAATTAAGTGTGGTCAAATTTTTATCTGCCTCGATCACTGCACGGTACATCGGTTTATCCGAGTTTTTGTAAAAATATTTTCTAATATTATCCAGCTGTTCATAGTACATTGCTTTAACATCTTTTAAACCTCTACCTCCCAGGCATCTAGGCAATGTGACTCTCTCAGTGCATTAGAAGTGTTCTGATTCGTCTATTTAGTGCATCAAGATCTGTATCAGACCATCTGATTATGCCAAAGGAATGGGTTAAGGCAGATATTGCATATGTGTTTATAGCCTTAACGATATTTTTTGAGTTTAGTTTTGTTTTGATAATTAGCTTAACTCGCTTTTCAAATTCAGTAGACAGTTTCGATTTCATCGTTGTATGTTCTATTTTATGGGTCTGATCTATACCCAGGTATTTATAGGGTTCTTCAATACCTTGTATGACGACCTCGTTATTAATTTCTATAGGTTGTGACTCTTTAAGTACCCCTTTGACCATTTTGATCGTGCGGCACTTCTCCAGTCCAAAAGTCATACCTATGTCCGAACTCATATCATGCACCAGCTTTAGCATGGCTCTCAGCTGTCTGTCATTTGCTGCATACACTTTTAGGTCATCAACATAGAAAAGGTGACTTACTAAGAGATCCTGTACATTATTTTTTAATTTTACTCCATACTCTGTTTTCTTAAGAGTGTTTGAAATTGGGTTTAGAGACAGACAAAACCATAGGGCACTGAGCGAATCCCCCTGAAAGATACCTCTGCGCAGAGGTATGCTCCCGCTAAATACTAGTTCGTTATTTATTTTTTGAGACAGTGTGGTTCGCCAGGCCCTCATAGTTGTCTCAAGAAAAAGTATAAGCGTAGGATGTACTTTATACAGTGTCAATACAAATTTGAGCCAAGAGTGAGGGACAGAGTCAAATGCTTTTTTATAGTCGATGTATGCAATGTGTGCATTTCTCTGCCCCACCCTCAACTGCTGCATAACTACGGAATCGACAACCAGCTGCTCCTTGCATCCCATAACGTTGCGTCTAGCACCTTTCTGCTCATCTGTCATCACTTGAGCCAGTTCCAGGTGGTCTTCAAGTTTAGCACATAATATCGACGTAAGGATCTTATAAAGGGTCGGCAAGCATGTAATGGGACGAAACAACGAAGGGTGATCCGGGTTATCAGTCTTTGGAATTAAATAAGTAAGTCCTTCAGTTAAAAATGTTGGAAAGTTGTTAGGAAATCTAATGACATCGTTGAAATTGTTAACTAAGAGTTCATGACAAGCTGTGAATCGTTTATACCAAAAGCTATGCAAGCCATCGCGTCCGGGCGCTTTCCAATTTGCAATTTTCTTTAAAGCAGCTGTTAGATCTGCTTGGGTTATTACAATTTCATTCATTGGTTGTAGAGAGTTCTGTGCTTTCATTTCTTGGTTTATCCAAGTATTTTTTGTATGGTTATTGCTCTGTGACCATATACTCGTCCAGTAGTTGGTCTGACTTTCAAGATCTGGGGGGTTAAGGTTATCATATTTTTTTGATAGTGATGAGTAAAACGCCTTTTCATTGTTCGAAAATAGGCTGTTGTCTCTGCGTCTTGAGTAACTTTCTCTGTATCTCTTTAATCGAGCTGAGTATGCTGCTAACTTTTGTTTAAGTGTATCAAGGTATGTACGCACTTTATTTTCCGTTTCGGCATTGATTGTTTGTATAATGTCTTTTAAGTCTGTCGGCAGTGTTCTAAGCAATCTGTTGTTTCTATTTCCGTCGTGGTACTGTTGAGTTTTACCGATACTCCTTCGTAGGCCATTAATTTTATTGGTGAGGCGGCGTTGCCATGATGGTAAATACCCATCTGTATTTTTTTTGTTAGGTGATGTATATTTTTGATTAAGGCTCACTACGGTAATTGCCGCGCAATATATCGTGGAATGTACCTCTTCAAGATTCATACCATCGTTTAGCGTTTGTTCTAGGATGGAATTGGCTCTATTTATAAGTGTTCCTGTGTTCTTGTTAAATCTAAGTTTTTGTATGGGAGGTCTAACGTTAGGGTCCATTCCAAGGTATTTCAGTAAGTTAGCATGGTAAGTATTAAGTATTTCGTCCTCTTGGTGGGGCTCTTGAGGAATCTCTATATCTATGTTATTGAATGGTGAACCACGTGGCGAATCTGAGGGTGTATGGGTACCATAAACATTGTCATCCTCAAAAGACTGATTGGGCGTATGAGGTATATTTAGTTCCTCCCTCACTCTGTCTAAAATATACTGAATTTCAATTTGGGTTAATAGATTGTTTCTCTGTATTGCTCTACGCTGATCGGATAGGCGTTGTGCTGTAATATCATTGTGTTCTGGATGTTCAGCAGCAAACATATTCTTTAGTCTATCCCTATAATCAGTAAAATCCGTTTCGAGGCTTGTGGCTATGAAGTAGTAGCGCATGACATCCTTATTCAAGTTAGTACTCCATCTCATGCGTCTACTGCGTCCAGGAGCTATGGGGGGAGGATTATCCTCCCTAACATTGGCTGCTGGTTGTGGGTCAGCTGGTGGTATTTCCACATTATTGCTGTTGGCTGTAGTTTCTTGAGCGATAGGTGCCCGCCTATTCAGCAACCTACCACCAACGGATCGCATACTGCCACGTCCAGCGTTGGCTCCAGACGTGCCCTGGGGCATTCCAGGCTGCCGCATTCTTTCATTTCTCCTTTGACTCATCTTTCATAGAAAATGGTGTGCGTTTTATGGCTACCGCCAGCCACTTGGGGTTAGGGAAAGGTGTTTGGTAGTGCAAAGGACACTAGGAGTAGGATACTAGGTGGGTATTGGGACAGCTGGACAGCTGGACGTACTGACTGTACCGTTTACGCATTACGGTAGCGGTGGGTATGCCCCAACCGGTCAGACATTGCGTCCCTGGCTGTACAGTCTACGTCGTTACTGTAGCGGTAAGTATACTGTTGGCTGCAGTACCTTTTCCGGCCAGACATATTTTATTATTATTATTATTATTTTTTTTTTTTTTTTTTTTTTTTTTTTTTTTTTTTTTTTTTTTTTTTCTCAGTGTTTCACACTGGTGTAAAACTATTTACCGGGAAATTATCCAACTTCCAAGGGTAAGTAGCCGTTAGGTAAGTACTTTACGTAATATATGAGCAGTTCCCAATACTGTCGTTTTTTGCAAGTCGTAGGTTGAATGATTGCCAGGTATTTCCGATAGGTGTTTCGCAAATGAAGAGGAGACCGATCCAGTGGCTCCCACAACAACAGGCACAATTCTAGTTTTTAGCTTCCACATTCTTTTAATCTCAATTTCAAGATCCCTGTATTTATTGATTTTTTCCGCTTCTTTTTTTACTATATTTCTGTCAGCCGGTATGGACACGTCTATGATTTGGCACAAATGTTTTGTTTTGATTATAATATCCGGTCTGTTGCTGCTAATTGTTCTGTCAGTTGTTATAGGTTGATCCCATAATATTGTTGTTTGTTCATCGGTAGATGTCATAACCGCTTTTGGAATATGTTTATACCATAAATTTGTCTCCATGGGCACGTTTAGACTTTTGCAAATATTGTAGTGTAATTGCGTTGCTACTTTATTGTGCCTGTTAATATATTCTCGAGCTGCTAATATTGGACATCCTGATGTTATATGTTCTACCGTTTCATCGAATTCTTTGCACAATCTACAAGTAGCGTCCTGCGTGCTTCTGAATATATTTCTTTTGATATAGTTTGTAGCTAGCGATTGATCTTGTGCAGCAACAAGCAGCCCCTCGGTTTCTCCCTTAAGTTGTCCCCTTCGTAGCCATTCCCATGTTATTCTTTTATTTACGTAATCTTTTTCTGTTTCTCGTTTGTGTTGTCCATGCATATTTTTAGATTTCCACTTTTCAATTCCTATTTGTTGTAATTTATTTTTAATCAGTTGTGTTGCGATCGTGGGCTCATTCTCTAGCTGTAGTTCCTTCATAATCTTTTCCGCTGTTTTTGATATTGATTTTCCTGTGGGCTGAGCTTCATCAAACTTTTGTATCATTTTCTGATATTTGTCTAAGTTTTCGTTGTGCAAGTATTTATTAAGGGACACAATGGCTGTTTTCCATGCACCTTCTATCTGGGTTAGTCCTCTCCCTCCTTCATTTCTGGGGATGTATATTCTATCAACGTCTGATCTTGGATGGTGATAATTGAACTTGGTCAGTAGTTTTCTAGTTTTCCTATCCAGATTGCGAAGTTCTTCTACTTTCCATGTAATCAATCCAAACCCATATTGCAGCAAAGGAATTGCAAGGCTGTTGATAGTTTCAGCCTTGTTCTTTGAAGATAAATGCGTTTCTAATATTTTCCTTAACCTTTTGAAATATTCCTTCGACACTTTTTCTTTCATTAGCTCTTGATCTATACCTTCTCTTTCGTTCATACCTAAATATTTGTACGTATCACTCTCTTCTAATGAGCGAATCAGCATTGGTGTTTGATTGGTAGTTTTTGTTATTTTGCCACGCTGGAATTGAATTCTAGCACATTTTTCCAAGCCAAACTGCATATTGATATCTCTGCTAAATTTCTCGACAATTTTTAAAAGACTATTAAGTTCAGTTTCGTTCTTTCCAAAAAGTTTTAAATCGTCCATAAAGAGAAGGTGATGGACTTTGTTCGTTTCCCCTTGCAATTGGTACCCCAACTTGGACTCTCTTATTTCGTTAGATAACGGTATCAGCGCAACACAAAACAGCAGGGGTGACAAGGAGTCTCCCTGATAGATTCCTTTTTTTATATGTATTGTTCGTGTCTCAATCGTTTTTAGTGGTGTGTTTATAACTATTTTTGTTTTCCACATTTTCATTGTTTGTATTAGTAATTCTCGTGCAATGGGATGTATTCCTATCATATCCAGAGCCTCGATTATCCAGCTGTGAGGCACTGAATCAAATGCCTTTTGGTAATCGATCCAGGCCACACTTAGATTCTTTTTCTTCGTTTTACAGTCGAGAGAAATCATATTTGAAAGAAGTATTTGGTCCTTACATCCCTGAACTCTCTGACGACATCCTTTTTGTTCAGGAGGTAACAGTTTGTTGTTCTCAATATGTTTATATAATCTCTTTGTTATTATTGACGTTAGGTTTTTGTACATCGTGTTAAGACATGTTACCGGTCTGTAGTTTTTCGCATTTTCTGTGTCTTCGTTTTTGGGGATCAATATAGTCTTTCCCGAGGTCAGCCAGTCCGGTATTAAGTTATGATTCTCTGTAAGGTTATTGTACACTCTTGTCAAATGTTCGTGAGAGCTAGTAAGTTTTTTCAACCAAAAGTTTGGTATACAATCCGGTCCTGGCGCTTTCCAGTCCTGACAATTTTTTAAGCTGCTTTGTAATTCTCCGAGAGCAATCGGTTCCCATTGCATTGGGGCTATAATATTTTTTTGTTGGTTATGTCTTTTTATCCATTTTGCCTCTTTATTGTGTGTGGTTTCATCCTCTAGTATTCCTCCCCAAAAGTGCTCGAGATCATTTTTTGTTGGAATTTTGTTAGTATCATTTATTCTTCCGCTGTTTGTAATTTGACGGAATAGTTGTTTTCGATTATTTTTATACATTTGGTTTTGTAAGTATTGCTTTTGCGAGTTGTCTATCCTTCGTATCCTAGCAGAAGTGGCTGTGATTTTTTGTTTAAGTTCTTCAATCCGTTGGTTTAGATCAGTTTTGTTCGTTATGTTCTCTATTTTTAATATGTTGTTATGTTGGAAATTTAATCCTCTTCTTTTAATGTCTGTTAATCTTGACAAAGTTTTCCTCGTATTGTTGAGTTTGTTCTGCAGTCGGAATTTCCAAGGGGGCTCCCTGTGGCGCTTTGTTTTTGACTTATTTGTATATTTTGATGGTAAGTATTTGTTATAGAATGTTTTGGCCGCGGCATATATAAGGTTATTCAGGTCGGTTATATTAAGTGATTCTTCTTGTAGGATATCTTCAACTACTTTGTTTATAACATTTATTTTTCCCATTAAATACATAGGAATTTTAGGCAGCTTATCTCTATCACACAAAGATTTTAACCGAATATCTTCAAATTCTGCTCTTATTTCTATTTTTAGGTCCAGGCTATCCTGATCTTCAACGAGTTCTTGTTCGTGATTCTCATCATAGTTATTTGTTGTTTGTTCATTGTGCGCATTTACATTTTGTATTTGTACTTGTTCTGTGCTCACATTTCTCTGTTCTGTGTCTCGTAAACTATCGTCTTCTTGTCTTGTTTTCCCTTGTTCTTCCTCTTGGTCTTCTTCTTGTATTTGTAATCTAATCTCCTCCTCAATTTCTTCTTTCTCCATTTGTGAAAATTTGTTGCTTTTAATTATTGAATTCTTCTGATTGAGTAGTTTTTTTGCATCTACATTTAATCTGGTGTTAGGGTTTCTAGATCTCCATAGTTCATACACTTCTCTATAGTTATCGACAGAAGTAGCTCTTTTATACGAAAAGCACCACAACACCTCTCTCATTTCCTCTCTAGTCCAATATTTTCTCTTTCTATTTTCCGGTGCATTTTCCGTATCAACTGATGTTTGGCTCTTAGGTCCATCTTGGATTTCTCCGGTATGGTCACCCTCGGCCTCGGAAGCTCTGTCGGAGAGATGATTTGTTCTTTTTCTCTGAGTTTGGGTAGCAGTAGCATATTCGAGTTGTACCCGACGAGGAAGCTGCCTCCCTTGCCTTCCTCGCCACTGACCGCTCGCATTATCCTGGGATCCAGGGTCAGCTCCAGAAATCCCAGAGCCCTCCTCAGGCAATCGCATTCTATCCAAATTTTCATTACTCATTCTCTCATAAAATAATATGGTCGCCACTTAAACCTGTGGCAGGTCTCTCTATTTTTTATTTTGTGACCCGGAGACACACGGGAGTTTGCTGGTTGTTTATCAGCTGTTACATCCATCTTAGCCAGCAGTGCTGTTGCCCACCCCTCACGACGTGGACGTGTGGATGCCTCGAGGGGCTTATTATTATTATTATTATTTTTTTTTTTTTTTTTTTTTTTTTTTTTTTTTTTTTTTTTTTTTTTTTTTTTTTTTTTCCACAGGTTTTATTCCTGGTATTATTGACCGGGCCAAAAGGCCAAGGTCTTAAGGTATTTGCAACACACGTCTGACAATTCGACACGTACCCAAGATGACCGCTTTTTGGGCTTCATGTAAGTATCCATAGTTTAGATTAAATATTTTAAGATTTTCCACAAAACTTTTATGAACCAAGCCGTTAGTTATTATTATTATTATTATTATTATTATTATTATTATTATTATTATTATTATTCCATTATTTGTTTATTAATAGTGGGTGTCAGTGGTAGACTAAGTATAAATAAAAAATACATAAATCAAAAATCTACTTTTCCGACTGGCTGCCATGGGGATTTTTTGAATTGAAAATGGCTCTAAATTTAACAATACAAAATCCACGGCCATATTTTAAAAAACAAGTTGATGATGGTTTTTTTAAAACGAAATGTCGTAGTGAAAATTTGTAAACGCTATATTTTTCTCCTGAGAGAACGTGCTTTTCACTTTTTTATATCTGTAAAAATAAAAAACTAAAATCACAAAAAATTGTCGAAAACGGCTAAATTTAGTTTAGTTTTGAAAACACCATTTTTTGCTGCGTGCATGCTCGATAGTGTGCTTAACATTTAATTTAGCTGTGTATGATTTGTTATTGTTTTTTTTTTTTAATTTTGCAGATATGAAGTTATCGTTTGGTTTTGTTACTTGTTCTAACGTTTAATTAGCAGAAAATATTAAATTTATTTAAAAAATTGACCATGTTTTTCAACAAGTTGATTTTCCTCGAAAACGGTTACTAATTAATTTATTTGTGCCCAGAATGGGAACGCGGCATAATAATCTTTATTAGCCATCACAGATACAAACAATGTACATTGGAAAGTCAATTCAATTGAATTACAAAACATAACGAATCTTGGTTGCAAACAAAGGCAAGAAAATAAGTGAATACAAAAAGAAAGATAAAAACAACACATGTCATACATCTAAAATCAGTTAATAAAATAGCCGAAAACAGACGAATCATAGAAATATCATAACTACGTCCAACAACAATAAGCAACAGCAAAATACAAATAATCTAATATAAAATATAAAACGAAGTTACGAACAGACATACAACAATATATTATGACATATGATACAATACAACAAATAAATAAAATATATACTGAAAATAAAACTATACTGAGGCAGTAAATTCATGTAGGCTGTAGAACGCGGCATTTATTAGAAAGTTTTTTAATAATTTTTTAAAATCCGATAACATTTGCGTTTACTACTGCAAGAACTAATGTTGCGTACCAAAGTCTATCGTACTTCGGTTTATAATCGATATTGTACGGAGCATGATCTCAATAGTTCTCCCCTTTACGCGATTGTTGGTTCTGTGTTGGATGGTTAACATTTGCATCTTTTTTTTTCTATCTGTTCTCATTTGTTTTTTATTTTTTATGTACGAGTATATATTTTTAATAATAGTTAATTTAGTTTTTTTCATATTTGTGAATTTCCTTTAATTGGGGGTTACCTGTTGGTAATAAAGGCTTATTATTATTATGATCAAGAGTACTTTTTTTGTGTAGAAAACATTGGCGCTTCAAATGGGTATCTTAAAACCGTACTTTTTCCAGTGGCGTAGAAATTGAGGAGGAAAACACCCACCACCCCTTCAAAATCTTCACCAATAATTGTGAATTAAAAAAAAAATCCCGATGGCAGCCAGTCGGAAAAGTAGATTTTTGATTTATGTAGTTTTTATTTATACTTAGTCTACTACTGACACCCACTATTAATAAACAAATAATGGAATATTCTGACAGTCGCCAAATATAAGCAAAGTGTCATATTGACAGTTATTTTAACTGAAATACCCATTATACTATAATACATACGTAAGCACGGTCTTATTGTTATTTCACAGGTGTTTATTTGTCAAAATAATTACAGGTGTAGCGGGTGATGATATTTTTTTTTTATTTTTTGTTACTTTATGTTGACGTACATTTACTTAAATATGCCAGCGATGAAAAAACTCTCCAAATAAACATTGTAGAGATTTAAGTGCTCTATCATTTGATATGTAACATCGGTATTTTCTATTAACGATGAAAAAAATATTATTTTTTTAAAACTTTGACAGGCCGCGATTTTGAAATTAGCTCTCCGATTTCAATCGCCAACGAACTCACGCGATTCCATGACCTAGCCGATTTTGTAACCGAATTTTGTTTCGATTAGTCAAAATATGCGGCCTAGAACGTGGGACAAAGTTTTCTATATCCCATATAGATATATAAACTTTTGAACTGAGGTCATTTTTAGGATCCATGGGTCATAAAATGAAGGACTGCATAAAATTTTTTCAAAATTTCGGTTGTGTCGATCTCCTGAATAGTTAGATTTTTTTTAAAAATCTACTAATTACACAAACCATTATTATTAGCTTATTATTTATTAGTCGAAAATGCTTCGAAAGCCGTTTTCTGTACGATAAACAGTTTTTTTTTCCCTCTGAATCTCGAAAATGGTGCATTTTAAAAGTAAGTTAATAGGAAGACCCTGTATTTATGCAATTTCCTTCTATAGTTTGTATTTTTTGTGCATTTTTCTAGAACTATTTGCTCCTGAAAGCATATAATGTTTCTTAGGATTCTAGAAACAGGAATTTCCTAATCAGTTAACTAAGGAGAACTTTTTAATCGCATGTGCTAGAAGTTTCAAAATAAAATTTCTCAATCAGACCTGCATTACTGCGGTTTCCTCAACAGGTAAATAACATCCGACAATGGTTTGTAGTAATTATAATTCAAACAGATTTAAGTTTTTATAGAAAGGTATAAATATGACAGCATAATATTATTTAGAATTCCTAACAATACATGCAATTAAATTTAGGATATTTTGTTATTAGGAAACGTCTTAGACAAGTAGGTATATTTTTACCGATTGTACGAGGGTTTTTATTGTATCTTTGTATTTAACAACATTATTTTTATTATATTTATGGGTTAAAAGGGTACAGTGTTTAAGGAAAAATTTGATATGACTATTAAAGGGTAAGGTCGGGTGAGCTGCCCATCCTTTGGACAATGGCGTAGGTACTAAAAGAAATTTATCTGGATGGGGGGCTTAACAAAATGAAAAATTCATTTAATTTTTATTGTTTTTTGTTATTGTAATTTTATTAAACATGTCCTATGATAATAATTTCTACTTATCATCATACAATTATTGTTTTGAATTATCTGTTATCATTGACAACAAAACTAAAATGTCGCAAATAAATGGATTTATCGAAGATTGAATGAACGATAACTAATAAATTCGATATGGATTGTATGATATTTCAATGTCGACCAACATGTTCTTGGAAATTAAATTGTTCTAAATTTTAAATGTTTGAAAACAGTATTGCCAATTTATTACGGCAAATCACCTTTATGAAGTGTAGTTTGTGGCATAACCGGCGGATTACTGGCTTTAAATATACACGGAATTTTGTTTAAATTAGGAGATTCCTTGTTTAACCAGACTGACTCGTGGGTTGACAGATTATAGTGACAATATCGAAAAAGTAGTCCATTCTTTAGTTAAGTTGTAATTTTAGTGTTGGAATGAAAGTCAACTCTCCATAAAATAAGTTTAATAGAATTTACCAGCCATACATGTTTCGGGACTAGACCAGTCCCATCATCAGTGGCAAGTCAACAATCAAAAAAAACTTTTCACTAAGACATACAATATGTTGGTCCAAAAATTCCATCGAAGTCACTTTATGGATTTTTTTTTCATTTTATTTAATTAAATTTCATATTTATGACACATCAGGGCCTAATTAAAATACTTTCGATGGTATTTTGGACAAGTAATTTCCAAAGCTTGAATAACACATCGAAACTCAATTGCAAATTACCCAGAAACTTTTTAACTAGAATACATTTGTTTTGTAAATAAAAGAGTTCATCCTCCACGCTGTTGTGACGCCTCTGAAAAAAAAAATTGGAGTTTGGGATAGTTGTAAATTACGTACCTTCAGTAATCCGGATTTTACCTTTTTTAAGTACTTTTCGAATTAAAATTTGACCCGAATACCTGCATTTAGTTTTACCTATTTATCTTCTTTCAGGTTATTTCATGTTGTATTTTCCTGATTGGCTGAATAAACAGGCAGGTAGACTCTAGGAACATAATAAATTCCTGGACACAATTCCAAAATATGTTAGTACAGTTTGTTAATTTCGTGAGAAAGCTTGTCTTGTAATATCATATTTGTTAAATTACAACAAACTATTAATCATGTGTGACATATCATTGCCCGGTTCGTCAAGCGAGAGTGCTGTTAGTGTTTTATCATTGTCCGATTGGTCAAGACAGAGTGATGATAGTGTTGAACCTCTTGCATCATTGCTCGGTTCGTTAAGAGTGAGTGCTGGTAGAGCTGTACATCTTCCATCATTGCACGGTTCGTCAAGTAAGAGTGCTATTAGAGTTGTACCTATTGCATCATTGCTCGCTTCGCCAAGCGAGAGTGTTGATGGTGTTATACCTCTTGTATCATTCTTCGATTGGTCAAGCGTGAGGGCTGATAGTGTTGTACCTCGCGCATCATTCCATGGTTCGTCAAGCGAGAGTGCTGCTGATAGTGTTGTACCTCGCGCATCATTCCATGGTTCGTCAAGCGAGAGTGCTGCTGATAGTGTTGAACCTCTTGCATCATTGCTCGGTTCGTTAAAGGTGAGTGCTGGTAGTGCTGTACATCCGCCATCATTGCACGGTTCGTCAAGAAAGAGTGCTATTAGAGTTGTACCTATTGCATCATTGCTCGCTTCACCAAGCGAGAGTGTTGATGGTGTTATACCTCTTGTATCATTCTTCGATTGGTCAAGAGTGAGGGCTGATAGTGTTGTACCTCCCGCATCATTGCATGGTTCGACAAGCGAGAGTGCTGCTGATAGTGTTGTACCTCTAGCATCATTGCATGGTTCGTCAAGCGAGAGTGCTGCTGATAGTGTTGAACCTCTTGCATCATTGCTCGGTTCGTTAAGGGTGAGTGCTGGTAGTGCTGTACATCCTCCATCATTGCACGGTTCGTCAAGCGAGAGTGCCGCTGATAGTGTTGAACCTCTTGCATCATTGCTCGGTTCGTTAAGGGTGAGTGCTGGTAGTGCTGTACATCCTCCATTATTGCACGGTTCGTCAAGCAAGAGTGCTATTAGAGTTGTACCTATTGCATCATTGCTCGCTTCGCCAAGCGAGAGTGTTAATGGTGTTATACCTCTTGTATCATTCTTCGATTGGTCAAGTGTGAGGGCTGATAGTGTTGTACCTCACGCATCATTGCATGGTTCGTCAAGCGAGAATGCTGCTGATAGTGTTTTACCTCTTGGTCGTGAACAAACTATAGAAAGAAATCATTGAAAATACTCGTGTACATGTGTGAAATGTATAAATCCAGAGGTGGTGTGGTGGTGTGCTGCAACAAATTGGGACAAACAGGAGTTAGAACAGTAATAAAAGTTTTTTTAGTTGTAAGTAAATAAATACCTGTTATAAAATGTTTATGATTAAGTACCTACAAATAGATATTAAGTATATTTTTAAATCAAATTTAATTTGAACAATTCGAATAATGTTAATGTATCCATTTTATGTAATAATAGGTAACTATAAAAAATAAAACAATATTTTTAAGTAGCTATGTGTGTTTCCCTTTTATTACCTGAACAATGCTATCCATATTATTATATAGTGCAGGTTTTAACAGCTCCTATCATAAACTACTGCATATAAAAGAATTATAATATCTACCTATTTACAGATATTAATAAAATTTAGTTTTTGTATACGACATATTGTACACTTATTTTTGTTTTCTATATTGTATTGCTCATCCCGTTTATACCTATTTAAATTGCTTCAGGTAGTTTATGAAATTTATTTAATACCCTCTATTAATTTTGTGTTATTTTAAAACCGATCCTGATATCTAACCCGGGGTTAGCGTGTTCAATGTCAATTTTTTGGAATTGTGAGATCAAAGCGGCGGCTTCCGACGTAAACTGCTGTAAATCTTTATGCTGTGTCACAACTATGAAAAATTATTCCATATTTCGAATAAGTTTAGAAAATATATATTTTTTACTTTTTGACCCCTTTTCCACTATTTACGAACGCCTATGAAAATAAGTTATTTATAAAACATTTTATAGGTTATATTATATCAAAGTTATAAATAACTAGTCAATATTTCTGCTATGTTTAAGAAACATACGTTTTTTTCTAAACTTTTTACACTTTTTTCGAATGTCAATGTTGTCTAATTGTTTATGTTCAATATTTTAGGTTATATTCAATTAAATGCGTAACAAATTTTATTTGTTTGTAAATATGTATATTAATTTGATCTTGGTTAGTTAAGTTTGACTTAAATATATATATGTACCTATATTAATATAATTCATATTTTCACTATTAATATTTGTGTTTTTTTTTGTTTGAGTGTTTTTGGTCTAATTAGAATTTATAGCTAAAAATGAAGGATCTTTTGGTTTTGATTTCAAAAAAGTGTAGGTTATTGATTGGTACTAGCTTCAGCCGTTCTTGACATTAAATATTTTACCAATCCTCGGCGGTATTTGCCTTTTTACATTTTATAAATTAATTTGCACAGATTAAAATAAAATATTTATTTTATTAAACGAACACAACAAATATAATCGATTAATGCTTACTTTTAAAAATAACTTTGAAGAAATGTTCAATAAGTTTCATGTCGTACTGTTACAGGCAGTCAATGAATTTTTGCCTTTTAAAACTAAAACAATACACTATACAAACACAAGAAAAATTTGGTTTAATAACGAATTAAGACAGCTTCGTGAAAAACTAAGATTTTTTATTGATTTTAATAAGCAAAATCCAAATTTGTCATTTGATAGTGAAATTAAAAAAATTAGGAACACTTATAAAATTAAAATTAAACAATCAAAAAAAGAATATTACGAGCGATTAATTTCTAACTCTGATGTCAAATCGAAAACAATTTGAAAGATTATTATTAAACCCATTGCTTCAAAATAGCAACACCAAAAAACCATTTCAAATAAAGCCATCTGATTTCAATGCATATTTTTTAAATATTGCATTTGATGGAAATATAAATGTTGGAAATTCAGATCATGTGGTCATGTGCGCGCGATTTCTTGGTTCTGCCAGTAACACCCTATATTTGTCACCTATTGATGAGCTGGAGGTTGTTAAGATCATAGAGAGTATGTCTCGGAGCGTCGCGAAGGATGTATTCGGCTTGAGCAATAGTCTCATCAAAAAAATTAATTATGGAATTTGTGTACCTTTAAAAATAATTATAAATAAATGTTTTAGTGATGGAACATTTCCACAAAAACTAAAACTTACTAAAGAGTGTCCCTTATATAAAAAGGATGATCATGGAGAGGTTAGCAATTATCGACCTATTTCTATAATACCAATCCTCTCTAAGCCAATAGAAATCGCTTTCAATAACAGGTTATACGAATTTTTAGAGAAATACCAACTTATCTCAGAATCACAGTATGGTTATCGAAGGCGAAGTTCTCCAAAACAAGCAATCCTAAGGTTGGTGCGGTCTATTGTTGATGCAATGGAGAGGGGTGAGACTCTTACATCAATATTCTGTGATCTTAGCAGAGCATTTGATTCTGTGACAGTCGCCAAAATGTCCTTTGAACTCATATTTGTCAGAATGACTTACACCCCGTCAGAGCCGTACTATATGATTTTTTTATTCCGGTGTAATGTTTTAACTGCTCACCTCATATCTCAAAACTGGCAAGGCGTGCCACCTTGGAATTTATAGCATAGAGAGTCCTCAACATACCCTTTGAACTCATATATGTCAGAATGACTTACACCCCGTCAGAGCCGGACTATCTGATTTTTTTATTCCGCGACAGGTTTTAACTGCTGAACTCATAGCTCAAAACTGGCAAGGCGTGCCACTTTGAAATTTATAGCATAGATAGTCCCCAAAATGTCCTTTGAACTCATATATGTCAGAATGACTTACACCCCGTCAGAGGCGTACTATATGATTTTTTTATTCCGGGGTAATGTTTTAACTGCTGACCTCATATCTCAAAACCGGCAAGGCGTGCCACCTTGGAATTTATAGCATAGAGAGTCCTCAACATACCCTTTGAACTCATATATGTCAGAATGACTTACACCCCGTCAGAGCCGGACTATCTGATTTTTTTTATTCCGCGACAGGTTTTAACTGCTAAACTCATAGCTCAAAACTGGCAAGGCGTGCCACTTTGAAATTTATAGCACAGATAGTCCTCAACATACCCTTTGAACTCATATATGTCAGAATAACTTACACCCCGTCAGAGCCGGACTATCTGATTTTTTTATTCCGCGACAGGTTTTAACTGCTGAACTCATAGCTCAAAACTGGCAAGGCGTGCCACTTTGAAATTTATAGCATAGATAGTCCTCAAAATGTCCTTTAAACTCATATATTTTAGGATGACTTACACCCCGTCAGAGCCGGACTATCTGATTTTTTTATTCCGCGACAGGTTTTAACTGCTGAACTCATAGCTCAAAACTGGCAAGGCGTGCCACCTTGGAATTTATAGCATAGAGAGTCCTCAATATACCCTTTGAACTCATATATGTCGGAATGACTTACACCCCGTCAGAGCCGGACTATCAGATTTTTTTATTCCGCGACAAGTTTTAACTGCTGAACTCATAGCTCAAAACCGGCAAGGCGTGCCACTTTGAAATTTATAGCACAGATAGTCCTCAACATACCCTTTGAACTCATATATGTCAGAATAACTTACACCCCGTCAGAGCCGGACTATCTGATTTTTTTATTCCGCGACAGGTTTTAACTGCTGAACTCATAGCTCAAAACTGGCAAGGCGTGCCACTTTGAAATTTATAGCATAGATATTCCTCAAAATGTCCTTTAAACTCATATATTTTAGGATGACTTACACCCCGTCAGAGCCGGACTATCTGATTTTTTTATTCCGCGACAGGTTTTAACTGCTGAACTCATAGCTCAAAACTGGCAAGGCGTGCCACCTTGGAATTTATAGCATAGAGAGTCCTCAATATACCCTTTGAACTCATATATGTCGGAATGACTTACACCCCGTCAGAGCCGGACTATCAGATTTTTTTATTCCGCGACAAGTTTTAACTGCTGAACTCATAGCTCAAAACTGGCAAGGCGTGCCACTTTGAAATTTATAGCATAGATAGTCCTCAACATACGCTTTGAACTCATATATGTCAGAATGACTTACACCCCGTCAGAGCCGGACTATCTGATTTTTTTATTGCGCGACAGGTTTTAACTGCTGAACTCATAGCTCAAAACTGGCAAGGCGTGCCACTTTGAAATTTATAGCATAGATAGTCCTCAACATACCCTTTGAACTCATATATGTCAGAATGACTTACACCCCGTTAGAGCCGGACTATCTGATTTTTTTATTCCCCGACAGGTTTTAACTGCTGCACTCATAGCTCAAAACTGGCAAGGCGTGCCACTTTGAAATTTATAGCATAGATAGTCCTCAACATACCCTTTGAACTCATATATGTCAGAATGACTTACACCCCGTCAGAGCCGGACTATCTGATTTTTTTATTCCGCGACAGGTTTTAACTGCTGAACTCATAGCTCAAAACTGGCAAGGCGTGCCACTTTGAAATTTATAGCATAGATAGTCCTCTACATGTCCTTTGAACTCATATATGTCAGAATGACTTACACCCCGTCAGAGCCGTACTATATGATTTTTTTATGCCGAGAGAGGTTTTAACTGTTGACTTGATAGCTCAAAACTGGCAAGAGATATACGTAGCTAGTCATTTGCATGCCCTTCCAACTCATATTTCAAAAATATTCTAATTAGTATCTACGAATGTCATTAACGTGGATAATTCTTGACCAAGTGTCATATTTATTTGCTTTCTACAACCATCATGGCCAACTAAAATCAATTAAATTTAAAGTCCTATGTCCTATCACAGTTATAGTAATAGAAAAATGTAAAATTATTGGCAATATTATGAAAACTATAAATTTTGGAATAGACATCTTTTCATAAACTTTCCGATATTTTTAATTCAACAAAATATATAAATTGGGAGTTAAAAATTTTGAATTTTAACACTTTTTTCAATATGATTTTAATCCCTTTTTTTTCAAATACCCTGTATTTATTTATTAGAACAATATACATAGGCCCCTAAAGTTCGTCTATTACTACTAAGATATCCTAACAAATTAAATTATTAAAGCTTCCATATAATAAAAAATTGTTATTATACCTTATGCTGCAAACTTCATTTCATATTTCGAAAATGGCTGGACATAGTTATAACATAGGTATTATACATAAACTATGTTTAGAATTACAAGTAGAATGCAAAATACGAGTAATATATAATTTATATAGGGTCGTATTTAAAATAAGGAAATTGACACCCTTTTCGGGTATAATCGGAAGCACTAGATTCTTGAAAATATTTTAGCCGAATTGGACCTAAGTACACCAGATTTTCAGATTGTTCCACAGTGTAGTTTCTCCATAAACGATCGAAACCCTTCCCGGTGGGACACCCGGTACAGCATTAGAAATTAGAACGAAAATTGACGAAAAATAAGAACAAAATATGCCAAAACAATGAAAACACCCTCAAAAATATCAGCAGTAAGATGGGGTATGGCATCTATATGAGAGTGATATTATTTTAGAGTTTTTTAAATACCAAATATTTTTTATTCGTATAGCTACTTTGGATATATTAGCTCATATAGTAAGTTTTATTTGTTTCTATATACCTCACCTATATAGGTGATAATATTCTAAATGCTTTTTCTTAATTATATTTATCACCTCCCTGAAAATGGCTATAAAATTTAGATTTTTTTTTTCAAAGTCAACTCAATTGAATTTACGAGACATGATCACCTCCCATTCACTTATTTTTCTACAAGTAATTCTGGCAAAAGGAACGCGCAATAGATTGGGATGATGGTAATTATCAGATATTTCAAATTAAAGCAAAATTCCTACTATAGTTCATTATTATAGTCGTCAAAATCCAATCTTGATTCACAAATCTAAATCGTAAACGCACAAAGATCTGCCAAGAAATATATTTATAGGTCTATTTGCTAAACGATAAGTTGTATTAATTTAGGGGAAAAGACGTTTTCCGCCTATGCTTTAATAGATAGACAAGTTTACCATACCAGAACTTATTTCAATATCATTATTCCTTAATAAAAAGATAAGTAGCATAGTTATATGTATGTATTTTACATCAAATAAATTTATGTGTACAGTAGTAGAGTAGGTAAGTAAAATGTATCTGTGTATTTTTTACATAAATACATAATCGGCGTTACGCATCTGAAAATTTTCATTCTGTGCCCGAAGTCTGAGTTCATTATGGGTACTGCCAAATAATAGATACGTACACTACATAACCCTTTCGTACTGAACTAAGTGAACAATCTGAAAACTGATTATTATATACATCAATTATTTTTCATGGATAATAATATCATAGAATAAGAAAGCTAGCTTTCTTATTCTATGATAATATCATGGAATAAATTATTTTCCAGTTTTCTATGCAGGTTTGGTTGTTTTCACAAGTTTTCGAGGTTAAGTGAAAGACAATTACAAAAAAGATGATCTATCGGTTTCGCCAAATATTCAGTTCAGTATAATTACATTCAGTTTAATCAAATTAACTTGTTCAGATCAATCACTACGAATGAATAACCCTATAATAATGCATTTTACTTAAAAATGATTTTAATGGGACGGATTATTTTTGACATAAGTGGACCACAACTAATAGATTCATTTCAACAAGGAGGTAGCAAAATCATATATCATATACAGTGTGTCCCGGATAGAAATGACTGTTAAATTTGATCATCTGCGGTCCAGCCATGCTTGGTTTGAAACTAATTTGAGACACAATTTTAGTTTTGAAAAATACGCCTTGGACATTTTGAAAATATTGTTTTTTTACACCAGCAAATTCGGTTGAATATCACGATAAATTGTTATTTAAGAAAAGTTATTCAGAATGAAAAAGTGATTAAATGTTCAACATTTCAAGATTCTATGCCTACTTTGATTTTTTGCTTTTTCTCTCTCTTTTTCTTGGAAAAGTGCCTTTCTGATAGCTGAGACTAAAATCCTTTCCCTGTACGGGAAAGTAAAATGTTATTGAAGAATGTTTTTCAGAAACAGAGAAGATACGGCAGTAACATTTGAACGCAGTCTGTCCATATTTTGAATTTTATCGTTTCTTGTTTGAAATTATACAAATAAAAAAAACTCGATTATTTCTATTCAAAGCTACTTGTAGAACTAAATACTGTAAGTGATTGGGAGGTGATCATGTCACGTCGATTCAATTGAGTTGAAAAAAATCTAAATTTCATAGTTATTTTCAGAGAGGTGATAAATATAATACACAATACAAGCATTTAGCACAATATTATATGTGTAGAAAAAAATAAATTTTACGATATGAACCAATATATCCAAAATATACGAATAAAAAATATTTTTTATTTCAAAAATTGTAAAATAATATCACTCTCTGTCGCGGAATAAAAAATCAGATAGTCGGGCTCTGACGGGGTGTAAGTCATTCTGACATATATCAGTTCAAAGGACATGTTGAGGACTATCTATGCTATAAATTTCAAAGTGGCACGCCTGGCCAGTTTTGAGCTATAAGTTCAGCAGTTAAAACCTGTCGCGGAATAAAAAGTCAGATAGTCCGGCTCTGACGAGGTGTAAGTCATTCTGACATTTATAACTTCAAAGGGTATGTTGAGGAATATCTATGCTATAAATTTCAAAGTGGCACGCCTTGCCAGTTTTGAGATATGAGGTCAGCAGTTAAAACATTACCCCGGAATAAAAAAATCATATAGTACGGCTCTGACGGGGTGTAAGTCATTCTGACATATATGAGTTCAAAGGACATTTTGAGGACTATCTATGCTATAAATTTCAAAGTGGCACGCCTTGCCAGTTTTGAGATATGAGGTCAGCAATTAAAACATTACCCCGGAATAAAAAAATCATATAGTACGGCTCTGATGGGGTGTAAGTCATTGTGACATATATGAGTTCAAAGGACATTTTGAGGACTATCTATGCTATAAATTTCAAAGTGGCACGCCTTGCCAGTTTTGAGATATGAGGTCAGCAGTTAAAACATTACCCCGGAATATAAAAATCATATAGTACGCCTCTGACGGGGTGTAAGTCATTCTGACATATATGAGTTCAAAGGGTATGCTCAGGACTATCTATGCTATAAATTTCAAAGTGGCACGCCTTGCCAGTTTTGAGATATGAGGTCAGCAGTCAAAACATTACCCCGGAATAAAAAAGTCAGATAGTCCGGTTCTGACGGGGTGTAAGTCATTCTGACATATATGACTTCAAAGGGTATGTTGAGGACTATCTATGCTATAAATTTCAAAGTGGCACGCCTTGCCAGTTTTGAGATATGAGGTCAGCAGTTAAAACATTACCCCGGAATAAAAAAGTCAAATAGTCCGGCTCTGACGGGGTGTAAGTCATTCTGACATATATGACTTCAAAGGGTATGTTGAGGACTATCTATGCTATAAATTTCAAAGTGGCACGCCAGTTTTGAGATATGAGGTCAGCAGTTAAAACATTACCCCGGAATAAAAAAAATCATATAGTACGGCTCTGACGGGGTGTAAGTCATTCTGACATATATGAGTTCAAAGGACATTTTGAGGACTATCTATGCTATAAATTTCAAAGTGGCACGCCTTGCCAGTTTTGAGATATGAGGTCAGCAGTTAAAACATTACCCCGGAATATAAAAATCATATAGTACGCCTCTGACGGGGTGTAAGTCATTCTGACATATATGAGTTCAAAGGACATTTTGAGGACTATCTATGCTATAAATTTCAAAGTGGCACGCCTTGCCAGTTTTGGGCTATGAGTTCAAAGGACATTTTGAGGACTATTTATGCTATAAATTTCAAAGTGGCACGCCTTGCCAGTTTTGAGCTATGAGTTCAGCAGTTAAAACCTGTCGCGGAATAAAAAAATCAGATAGTCCGGCTCTGACGGGGTGTAAGTCATTCTGACATATATGAGTTCAAAGGGTATGTTGAGGACTATCTGTGCTATAAATATCAAAGTGGCACGCCTTGCCAGTTTTGAGCTATGAGTTCAGTCGCGGAATAAAAAAATCAGATAGTCCGGCTCTGACGGGGTGTAAGTCATTCTGACATATATGAGTTCAAAGGGTATGTTGAGGACTATCTATGCTATAAATTTTAAAGTGGCACGCCTTGCCAGTTTTGAGCTATAACTTCAGCAGTTAAAACCTGTCGCGGAATAAAAAATCAGATAGTCCGGCTCTGACGGGGTGTAAGTCATTCTGGCATATATGAGTTCAAAGGGTATGTTGAGGACTATCTATGCTATAAATTCCAAAGTGGCACGCCTTGCCAGTTTTGAGATATGGGGTCAGCAGTTAAAATATTATCCCGGAATAAAAAAATCATATAGTACGGCTCTGACGGGGTGTAAGTCAATCTGACATATATGGGTTAGAAGTACATGTAATAGACTATATATACTGTAAATTCCAAGGTGGCACGCCTTGCCAGTTTTGAGATATGAGGTCAGCAGTTAAAACATGTTTTGGAAAAAAATATCATATAGTACGGCTCTGACAGGGTGTAAGTCATTCTAACATATATGAGTTCAAAGGACATGTAGAGGACTATCTATGCTATAAATTTCAAAGTGGCATGCCTTGCCTGTTTTGAGCTATGAGTTCAGCAGTTAAAACCTGTCACAGAATCAAATGCTCTGCTAAGATCACAGAATATTGATGTAAGAGTCTCACCCCTCTCCATTGCATCAACAATAGACCGCACCAACCTTAGGATTGCTTGTTTTGGAGAACTTCGCCTTCGATAACCATACTGTGATTCTGAGATAAGTTGGTATTTCTCTAAAAATTCGTATAACCTGTTATTGAAAGCGATTTCTATTGGCTTAGAGAGGATTGGTATTATAGAAATAGGTCGATAATTGCTAACCTCTCCAGGATCATCCTTTTTATATAAGGGACACACTTTAGTAAGTTTTAGTTTTTGTGGAAATTTTCCATCACTAAAACATTTATTTATAATTATTTTTAAAGGTACACAAATTCCATAATTAATTTTTTTGATGAGACTATTGCTCAAGCCGAATACATCCTTTTTTTTTTTTTTTTTTTTTTTTTTGAGAATGTTTGGCTTCAGACATAGTCTATTAGCCACAGATTATTGAAGAAGGTGAGGCGGTTATTAAATGTTAATTTTACTATCCTTCAAGAACGTGATGATAATATCATAAGTAGTTTTTTTGTTTTTTAAAAGTAACCGAACAATATCTGTAGGTAAATCAAAACCTGCATCCACAATTTGTTTAATGAAGCTTTGTATGGCGTCCTTATTATGCAAGCAAGCAAAAAATATATGATTGAGATCACCTAAGTTCCCACAATCACAACAAGGGCTATCTCTAATTCCTATTTTATTTAAATGTGCTGAAAAACAGCCATGGTTAAGTCTAATTCGTGTAATTGTTGACGAGTAAAACCGACCGACGTTGAAATCAAAAATATGTGGTATATCTTTTTTGCATGGCAAATGAGGATGGATTTTAAAATAATGATTATTGGAAGACTTCGAGTGATCGCTCCATAGTTTTTCCCAGATTTTATAAATATTTTTTTTCATTATATTTATTATATCACTGAACACAAAGGCCTGCGATATATTGTGGAGAGTACATGCAGATTTTGCAGCTCTATCCACAATCTCATTACCAAAAATTCCAACATGACCCTTTGACCAAACAAAATTTACTCTGCCATGTGAACAGATATCGCATAAAGTTGATTTGATATCAATAATTAAGGAATTATTATAATATTTATAGGCTGGTGCTTGAATTGACTTAAGCACTGATTGACAGTCAGATATAATAGTCAGATTATACAGCCTACTATCTTTTGCCCATAACAAAGCTGATTTAATAGCTGTGGCCTCTGCTGTAAATACAGAGCTTACCGCAGGTAATCGGTATTTTTGTGTATAAGGGAGCTCTGGAACAAAAAAGGCGCAACCCACCTGATCCTCAAGTTTCGAGCCATCTGTATATATATGTAAGGACATATTACTATTTTTTTTCAGTTCTGAATTTAAAATATGATTATTTAGTTTGGCATTGTCCGTGTATAGAGGGTATGCAACTGAGATCTTGGAGTTTAAGATTTGTAGTTGTTCCTTAAATAAAGGAAATTTTTGTTGGCGATTAATGTATTTTGCAAATGAACTGATATCAGTAAAAGCTGTAACCAGTAGAGGTGTTTTTTTAATTATATTTCCAATATTTAATTGTAAATACAGAATTAGTAAGGGTGGCAATAGACTTGGATAGTGTATCGTTAAAGTGATTAATTTTAATGATTAATTTTTCTGCTAAGAATTGTCTTCGCAGATCCAGAGGAGGCTCCTGTGCCTCGGCTAGAATTGCCTGAGTTGGAGACGATTTCATGGCTCCTATAGCTATTCGAATGGCGCAATATTGTATTCGATCTATTTTTTTTAGATTTGTTTTACTTGCATTGCCATAAAAAATACTCCCATAATCCACTATAGAGCGAATGTATGATTTATAAAAAATGAGGGCTAATTTTGGGTCAGCACCCCACTTTATTTTTGTAATATACCTGAGCATGTTAAGACCTTTTTCGCACTTGTTTATTACTTGGTTAATATGACTTGTCCACAATAGTTTAGAGTCTAGTGTGATTCCCAAGTATTTATATGTATCGACTACAGGAAAACAGAGTCCATTTAATGTAATTGTATTTAATTTTTTTAGTCTGTGTCTTGTGAAAAACACAACTTTTGATTTGTCGGTAGACATCGTGAAACCCTGCTCCTGCAGCCAAAGTCTTATACAATATACTGCATATTTTAGGTTTTTAATACATTGCTCAAATGAATCATGGGTAGTATATAAGCAAACATCGTCTGCATATTGAATTACCCTGATTTCATCATCAAACAAATCATGCAAACCAGCCGTATAAACATTAAAAAGGACAGGAGCCAAAACGGAACCTTGCGGAATACCATTGTTTATTATTCTTGGACCAATCAAATCATTTTTGTGATTTCTCAGAAATATTTTCCTATTTTTAAATAGGGAAATTATACCAGTCACAGCATTCACATCCATCCCCATATTTAATAATTTGTTATTTAATATATCCAAGTTCACAGCATCATACGCCCCTTTAAGATCAAGAAACAAACATGAGACATATTTATTTTCAGAAAACCCATTTTGTATGTCTACTGTTAATTTGGCTATAGCATCGTTGGTACCATGGCCCCTTCGATATCCAAATTGATTAAGAGGCAGAAAAGAATTATACTCAAGAAACCATTCGAGTCGCGCCTTTATCATTCTTTCAAAAGTCTTGAAAAGACAAGAGATGAGTGAAATAGGTCTATATGAATGGACCAAAGAAGGGTCCTTTTGGGGTTTTAAAAAAGTGAGAATGACACTTTCCTTTATTGAATCGAAGTGCATATTTTTGACCCACCAATTATTGTAAATATTAAGTAAAACGGACTTCGCGTTTATAGGCAAATTCAAGATCATTGGATACGTGAAACTATCCAGACCAGGAGAAGTATTTCTATTGACTTTTATAGCTAAATCTAAATCAGTTGGATCAAAATAATTACCTATATTACGAAATTGTGATTCGGTAGAGTAACTTGGAGACGGATCCGCAATAGACACAGTGGGAGGAGCCATATCGTCTAGCATTAGCTCTGCTAGTTCGTTAGAAATCACAGGCTTTTTGTGTTCAGTGTTATTATTTTTTATACATTTTATTGTTTTCCAAATTTCAGAAATGGATGTGCTTTTATTGATTTTATTCAAAAATTGTTTCCATTTGTGTCTTTTTTTTGTATTAAATATTAATTTTGCCTTTGCATCTAGATTTTTATAAGCTAGGTAATTCTGAAAGTTGGATGTTCTTTTGTATGTTATAAAAGCATTTTTTCGTTCTATTACTATGTTAGTGCACTCATTGTCCCACCAAGCAGGTCTTATTGTATTTGGTTTGAAGGATTTTTTTATGGGCATTGTGTTATCTGCACTTTCTGATATGCATTTACATAACAGACTATACATATCTGCATTATTTTCGGAAAAACTTACAGTATTAATTAGTTGTTCTGCTGTTTGTTTAAATAATCTCCACTCAACTTTTTTATCATTCCACTTGGTGGAAGGTTGTATAAGAAAGGTCTTATATGTAGATTTATAAGTAATCGCAATAGGTAAATGATCTGACCCCATTGGATCTTCACATACCCTCCAATGAAATTTGTCGACAATGTTTGGTGGCACAATGGTTAAATCGACTACAGAGCTATCATTCGGCGTACCTACGCGTGTAGGATTGCCATCATTTATCACAACCAAATTGCTAGAATCTAGGGATTTAATTAACCGCTCTCCTTGTGCATTATTGGTGTTCGAACCCCAGAGATAATGATGGCAATTAAAATCTCCACAGAAAATGGTATTAGTTAAGTTAAACTGATTAAAAAAATGCTCATAATCTTTTTCTGATAATGAAACATTGGGTGGCTTGTAGATTGATACTATGGTGAGCTTATGCTCGATTAAATTAATAGCACAATATTCTAGTCCATTAACAGGTGTTCCTAGAGATGTTGTTGAGTAGTTTAAGTGTTTTTTAATTAGTATAGCTACTCCTCCATAGCCATCATCTCTCGGTGTGTTAACTAGGTAGTAACCCCTTAAATTAAAATTTTTACCTGGTTTTAGCCATGTTTCGGATAAAACAATAATGTCAGTAGGTTCACTCGCCAAGAAATCAATAAGATTAGACTTGCGAAGGTATACTGAACGACAATTCCATTGTAATATAGTTAAATTTTTATTATTAATACGTTGAGCTCCTATCGTCATCGCTGATTTCAATTGACTCATCTGTATTTGTAGTTGCAAATAAAATATTAGATATACAGTTTTCTATACTATCTTCGCTGGCAAGATTTGGATTCTTTATGAAATTTTTTATAACGGAAGTGAATTCAAGAATGATTTTTGATTTATGTGCCATGTAATCGTCACGATATGGATTGGGTATTACAATGTTAGGGGGTCTTTTATGTACATTTTTTTCTGTTGGACTCTGAGGGGGGGAGCTGGCTTTACGTTTTTTATGTGTATTCTCAGGCACATAATGTCGGATTTTTTGTACCTTAGGTTTAGACAATATATTAGTAAAGGTGGATGGAGTTGGTAGTTCAGGAAAATTGTTTGAGTTATTTAATATTTCAAATCTATTATTAGTTACAATTTTTGCATAGGATGGATTATTCACTAATGCTTCAGCTTCTTTAAAAGATATATTTTTATTAGCCATAGCTATTTTAATTTTTTTTTGTTTCAAGTAAAATTCGCATTGTCTAAATAAACTGTTATGCTCTCTTTTTTTACAATATATACAATATTTTTCATTTGGACAGTTGTCATTTTGAGAGTGTTCCTCACCGCAGTTCTGACACCTAAGATTACCTCTGCACTGTATTTTTGTATGCCCATATCTCAAACATTGCAGGCATTGGACAACAGGGTAAATATATGGTTCAACAGTGAATTGGCACATGTTTATTTTAATACGTTCAGGAAGTTTGTTCCCCAAAAAAGTCACCACTATAATCTGTCTATCAATATATTCAATTTTATTATCTTCTAATATTTTTTTACGTTTCATTCGTCTAACTTCTATAACTTTATTATGAGACTCTATGTTTTGTTTTAGAAATTCCTCGGTGAAAAATGTGTCTATTTGCTTAACAACACCCTTCTTGTGTGTGAATAATTTAGGTATGTATGCCAGCAGATCCCTCTTGGTAATACATTCATGATTAATGAGATTGTTTGCAATTTTGTAAGATTTAAAAATAACTTTGACTCTATTTCTACCAATAGATTTTATATCAGTTATATCATTTCTAAAGGAAACGATCTCTTGCAGATAGTGTCCAACCCTTATGGGAAACAATCTTCCTAAATTTTTGTCTTTATGTTCTATATAAACATAAAAGGGTCCAGAATCTGATGCACAGTATCTATTGTTAAAATCGTGTTGTACAGTACTTACCTGGGGCGGTCCAGGGGGACCGCCCTCATTAGTATCCATATTCAATTCGCAATTAAATTTCGAATATTAATGTCTTTAATACCACAATTATTAAAATAAATGTATGTATTGGTTTTTATCGCAAACAGATAGCACAAAAAAAAAACTTTATCAGAATAGGCACGTCTTCGCTATTCCAACGCTCGATTCGTACTGGAATACATCCTTCGCGACGCTCCGAGACATACTCTCTATGATCTTAACAACCTCCAGCTCATCAATAGGTGACAAATATAGGGTGTTACTGGCAGAACCAAGAAATCGCGCGCACATGACCACATGATCTGAATTTCCAACATTTATATTTCCATCAAATGCAATATTTAAAAAATATGCATTGAAATCAGATGGCTTTATTTGAAATGGTTTTTTGGTGTTGCTATTTTGAAGCAATGGGTTTAATAATAATCTTTCAAATTGTTTTCGATTTGACATCAGAGTTAGAAATTAATCGCTCGTAATATTCTTTTTTTGATTGTTTAATTTTAATTTTATAAGTGTTCCTAATTTTTTTAATTTCACTATCAAATGACAAATTTGGATTTTGCTTATTAAAATCAATAAAAAATCTTAGTTTTTCACGAAGCTGTCTTAATTCGTTATTAAACCAAATTTTTCTTGTGTTTGTATAGTGTATTGTTTTAGTTTTAAAAGGCAAAAATTCATTGACTGCCTGTAACAGTACGACATGAAACTTATTGAACATTTCTTCAAAGTTATTTTTAAAAGTAAGCATTAATCGATTATATTTGTTGTGTTCGTTTAATAAAATAAATATTTTATTTTAATCTGTGCAAATTAATTTATAAAATGTAAAAAGGCAAATACCGCCGAGGATTGGTAAAATATTTAATGTCAAGAACGGCTGAAGCTAGTACCAATCAATAACCTACACTTTTTTGAAATCAAAACCAAAAGATCCTTCATTTTTAGCTATAAATTCTAATTAGACCAAAAACACTCAAACACATTACACATTAACATTATTCGAATTGTTCAAATTAAATTTGATTTAAAAATATACTTAATATCTATTTGTAGGTACTTAATCATAAACATTTTATAACAGGTATTTATTTACTTACAACTAAAAATACTTTTATTACTGTTCTAACTCCTGTTTGTCCCAATTTGTTGCAGCACACCACCACACCACCTCTGGATTTATACATTTCACACATGTACACGAGTATTTTCAATGATTTCTTTCTATAGTTTGTTCACGACCAAGAGGTAAAACACTATCAGCAGCATTCTCGCTTGACGAACCATGCAATGATGCGTGAGGTACAACACTATCAGCCCTCACACTTGACCAATCGAAGAATGATACAAGAGGTATAACACCATTAACACTCTCGCTTGGCGAAGCGAGCAATGATGCAATAGGTACAACTCTAATAGCACTCTTGCTTGACGAACCGTGCAATAATGGAGGATGTACAGCACTACCAGCACTCACCCTTAACGAACCGAGAAATGATGCAAGAGGTTCAACACTATCAGCGGCACTCTCGCTTGACGAACCGTGCAATGATGGAGGATGTACAGCACTACCAGCACTCACCCTTAACGAACCGAGCAATGATGCAAGAGATTCAACACTATCAGCAGCACTCTCGCTTGACGAACCATGCAATGATGCTAGAGGTACAACACTATCAGCAGCACTCTCGCTTGTCGAACCATGCAATGATGCGGGAGGTACAACACTATCAGCCCTCACGCTTGACCAATCGAAGAATGATACAAGAGGTATAACACCATCAACACTCTCGCTTGGCGAAGCGAGCAATGATGCAATAGGTACAACTCTAATAGCACTCTTTCTTGACGAACCGTGCAATGATGGCGGATGTACAGCACTACCAGCACTCACCTTTAACGAACCGAGCAATGATGCAAGAGGTTCAACACTATCAGCAGCACTCTCGCTTGACGAACCATGGAATGATGCGCGAGGTACAACACTATCAGCAGCACTCTCGCTTGACGAACCATGGAATGATGCGCGAGGTACAACACTATCAGCCCTCACGCTTGACCAATCGAAGAATGATACAAGAGGTATAACACCATCAACACTCTCGCTTGGCAAAGCGAGCAATGATGCAATAGGTACAACTCTAATAGCACTCTTACTTGACGAACCGTGCAATGATGGAGGATGTACAGCTCTACCAGCACTCACTCTTAACGAACCGAGCAATGATGCAAGAGGTTCAACACTATCATCACTCTGTCTTGACCAATCGGACAATGATAAAACACTAACAGCACTCTCGCTTGACGAACCGGGCAATGATATGTCACACATGATTAATAGTTTGTTGTAATTTAACAAATATGATATTACAAGACAAGCTTTCTCACGAAATTAACAAACTGTACTAACATATTTTGGAATTGTGTCCAGGAATTTATTATGTTCCTAGAGTCTACCTGCCTGTTTATTCAGCCAATCAGGAAAATACAACATGAAATAACCTGAAAGAAGATAAATAGGTAAAACTAAATGCAGGTATTCGGGTCAAATTTTAATTCGAAAAGTACTTAAAAAAGGTAAAATCCGGATTACTGAAGGTACGTAATTTACAACTATCCCAAACTCCAATTTTTTTTTTCAGAGGCGTCACAACAGCGTGGAGGATGAACTCTTTTATTTACAAAACAAATGTATTCTAGTTAAAAAGTTTCTGGGTAATTTGCAATTGAGTTTCGATGTGTTATTCAAGCTTTGGAAATTACTTGTCCAAAATACCATCGAAAGTATTTTAATTAGGCCCTGATGTGTCATAAATATGAAATTTAATTAAATAAAATGAAAAAAAAATCCATAAAGTGACTTCGATGGAATTTTTGGACCAACATATTGTATGTCTTAGTGAAAAGTTTTTTTTGATTGTTGACTTGCCACTGATGATGGGACTGGTCTAGTCCCGAAACATGTATGGCTGGTAAATTCTATTAAACTTATTTTATGGAGATTTGACTTTCATTCCAACACTAAAATTACAACTTAACTAAAGAATGGACTACTTTTTCGATATTGTCACTATAATCTGTCAACCCACGAGTCAGTCTGGTTAAACAAGGAATCTCCTAATTTAAACAAAATTCCGTGTATATTTAAAGCCAGTAATCCGCCGGTTATGCCACAAACTACACTTCATAAAGGTGATTTGCCGTAATAAATTGGCAATACTGTTTTCAAACATTTAAAATTTAGAACAATTTAATTTCCAAGAACATGTTGGTCGACATTGAAATATCATACAATCCATATCGAATTTATTAGTTATCGTTCATTCAATCTTCGATAAATCCATTTACTTGCGACATTTTAGTTTTGTTGTCAATGATAACAGATAATTCAAAACAATAATTGTATGATGATAAGTAGAAATTATTATCATAGGACATGTTTAATAAAATTACAATAACAAAAAACAATAAAAATTAAATGAATTTTTCATTTTGTTAAGCCCCCCATCCAGATAAATTTCTTTTAGTACCTACGCCATTGTCCAAAGGATGGGCAGCTCACCCGACCTTACCCTTTAATAGTCATATCAAATTTTTCCTTAAACACTGTACCCTTTTAACCCATAAATATAATAAAAATAATGTTGTTAAATACAAAGATACAATAAAAACCCTCGTACAATCGGTAAAAATATACCTACTTGTCTAAGACGTTTCCTAATAACAAAATATCCTAAATTTAATTGCATGTATTGTTAGGAATTCTAAATAATATTATGCTGTCATATTTATACCTTTCTATAAAAACTTAAATCTGTTTGAATTATAATTACAACAAACCATTGTCGGATGTTATTTACCTGTTGAGGAAACCGCAGTAATGCAGGTCTGATTGAGAAATTTTATTTTGAAACTTCTAGCACATGCGATTAAAAAGTTCTCCTTAGTTAACTGATTAGGAAATTCCTGTTTCTAGAATCCTAAGAAACATTATATGCTTTCAGGAGCAAATAGTTCTAGAAAAATGCACAAAAAATACAAACTAAAGAAGGAAATTGCTTAAATACAGGGTCTTCCTATTAACTTACTTTTAAAATGCACCATTTTCGAGATTCAGAGTGAAAAAAAACTGTTTATCGTACAGAAAACGGCTTTCGAAGCATTTTCGACTAATAAATAATAAGCTACACAGAAAAAAATCTTACTGTAATATCAAAATTAGCGATATGTTTGATTGCCTCTATTTTGGTTTAATGACAGTAATACTTAATTCATTAGATTACAATTCGGCCAACATTAAATATATACTTAATCCGACATTCCAGATATTATTGAAATTCAATTTCATATATGTTAGGCACAAAACAGATATATTTTTTCTTTCAATGATTAGAGTAATAATTGGCAACTAATATTGCAATTGTATTATTTCAAATATTGTTATATTACGATAAGCAAGAAAAAGCATTGGAAGAATATTATTTCTCTACTCGGATTATTAGATATATATCATTGAATTAACAAAATCAAATTTTACTCGCTATCATATTCTACTATTTAAATAAACTAAATAATATTAAGTCAATACTTCTTATTGTTGGGACAACCTTAACTTATTATTGGGCCGGGCTAAATTCATCGATATATCGAAACACAAAACGTCGAGTATCCAACATTTTGCACTCATGCATGTATCGAAATTAAGTATATAAATTAAATAAAAACTGGATTTTCGTACTACCTACCCCACTTCGTAAATATTAGTTTTTGACTTAAAAAAAAATGCTTTCATACACCGATATCATAATAAAACGAATTCAAAACATTGATATAAAAACGTAGATTTCGGGCTGATGTATCGGGAAATTCGGAACTCCCTAGTCACTAGCAAAACTTAAAACAATAGGTTATGTTACATTTATATATTTATTCTATTTGTGTGCCGGTAGCACGTGTCTATATAGTTAAGTTCTATAATCTGCAATATATATTATGGAAGACTTCTTAAACGCCTCAGAATTGGAGAAACTAATTCCAATATTCTCCGGTAAGTTTTAAGTATATCTAATCATAAGTGTTTTACTATAAATTATTTTGTTTAAGCTTTTCGAACAATACTATTAAAGATCGGTCTAGCCAACAAATGATTTAAGAGGTACCTATAATGCATAATAAAAACGTTTTAACAAAACTATTCAGGGTGTTCCATTCAAAAGTTATGAATATTAACCTTTTTATTTCACATTAACCAGCATAGCATGGCAGCATGGAATACATTTTTGCAACCTCAGATAACCTCAAAATTCCAAATATCCTGTTTTAACACGATGTAGGTATACAGTATACAAAGTACCGAGTGGGAGTGGGACACTATGAAGATATGGTAAAAAAGCACAAATACACTATTTGGTTTAATATTTTGTTAGTCGTACATGTTCAATGTTCATGTATTAGAATGACATACATAATTTAATGTATTGTTTATTTTTTGTACTGTGATTATAGAGTAATATTTTTTTTTATTACAATACAATGTATTATAGAATTAATAAAACTGTGTTTGAATAAAAACTTTCTTTTATTTCATACAATTATTATATAAAATTATTTCAATACCAAAATATATTCTGTCTATAATTTCTATATTCCCCATAAAATGCAATAAATTGTTCTATCAACAATAGTAACACTTAGTCCAATCAATACTTTTTATTTAATTTCAATACATCCTTATAATTGAGGCATTTGATTCAATTAATTCTTATACTTAAAGCAATAAAGTCATATATTTCGCAATTAATCATATCACTATAATTGAAAGAAATGTAGCTTTGATTGTGGAATACGGAATATATGCTATCATTGATTGAATGTGCATATGGTTCATGATATGATAGATTTTTCTCTGTGTAATAATAATGGTTTGTGTAATTAGTAGATTTTTAAAAAAAATCTAACTATTCAGGAGATCGACACAACCGAAATTTTGAAAAAATTTTATGCAGTCCTTCATTTTATGACCCATGGATCCTAAAAATGACCTCAGTTCAAAAGTTGATATATCTATATGGGATATAGAAAACTTTGTCCCACGTTCTAGGCCGCATATTTTGACTAATCGAAACAAAATTCGGTTAAAAAATCGGCTAGGTCATGGAATCGCGTGAGTTCGTTGGCGATTGAAATCGGAGAGCTAATTTCAAAATCGCGGCCTGTCAAAGTTTTAAAAAAATAATATTTTTTTCATCGTTAATAGAAAATACCGATGTTACATATCAAATGATAGAGCACTTAAATCTCTACAATGTTTATTTGGAGAGTTTTTTCATCGCTGGCATATTTAAGTAAATGTACGTCAATATAAAGTAACAAAAAATAAGAAAAAATATCATCACCCGCTACACCTGTAATTATTTTGACAAATAAACACCTGTGAAATAACAATAAGACCGTGCTTACGTATGTATTATAGTATAATGGGTATTTCAGTTAAAATAACTGTCAATATGACACTTTGCTTATATTTGGCGACTGTCAGAATATTCCATTATTTGTTTATTAATAGTGGGTGTCAGTAGTAGACTAAGTATAAATAAAAACTACATAAATCAAAAATCTACTTTTCCGACTGGCTGCCATCGGGATTTTTTTTTAATTCATAATTATTGGTGAAGATTTTGAAGGGGTGGTGGGTGTTTTCCTCCTCAATTTCTACGCCACTGGAAAAAGTACGGTTTTAAGATACCCATTTGAAGCGCCAATGTTTTCTACACAAAAAAAGTACTCTTGATCATAATAATAATAAGCCTTTATTACCAACAGGTAACCCCCAATTAAAGGAAATTCACAAATATGAAAAAACTAAAAAAACTAAATTAACTGTTATTAAAAATATATACTCGTACATAAAAAATAAAAAACAAATGAGAACAGATAGAAAAAAAAAGATGCAAATGTTAACCATCCAACACAGAACCAACAATCGCGTAAAGGGGAGAACTATTGAGATCATGCTCCGTACAATATCGATTATAAACCGAAGTACGATAGACTTTGGTACGCAACATTAGTTCTTGCAGTAGTAAACGCAAATGTTATCGGATTTTAAAAAATTATTAAAAAATTTTCTAATAAATGCCGCGTTCTACAGCCTACATGAATTTACTGCCTCAGTATAGTTTTATTTTCAGTATATATTTTATTTATTTGTTGTATTGTATCATATGTCATAATATATTGTTGTATGTCTGTTCGTAACTTCGTTTTATATTTTATATTAGATTATTTGTATTTTGCTGTTGCTTATTGTTGTTGGACGTAGTTATGATATTTCTATGATTCGTCTGTTTTCGGCTATTTTATTAACTGATTTTAGATGTATGACATGTGTTGTTTTTATCTTTCTTTTTGTATTCACTTATTTTCTTGCCTTTGTTTGCAACCAAGATTCGTTATGTTTTGTAATTCAATTGAATTGACTTTCCAATGTACATTGTTTGTATCTGTGATGGCTAATAAAGATTATTATGCCGCGTTCCCATTCTGGGCACAAAGAAATTAATTAGTAACCGTTTTCGAGGAAAATCAACTTGTTGAAAAACATGGTCAATTTTTTAAATAAATTTAATATTTTCTGCTAATTAAACGTTAGAACAAGTAACAAAACCAAACGATAACTTCATATCTGCAAAATTAAAAAAAAAAACAATAACAAATCATACACAGCTAAATTAAATGTTAAGCACACTATGCAGCATGCACGCAGCAAAAAATGGTGTTTTCAAAACTAAACTAAATTTAGCCGTTTTCGACAATTTTTTGTGATTTTAGTTTTTTATTTTTACAGATATAAAAAAGTCAAAAGCACGTTCTCTCAGGAGAAAAATATAGCGTTTACAAATTTTCACTACGACATTTCGTTTTAAAAAAACCATCATCAACTTGTTTTTTAAAATATGGCCGTGGATTTTGTATTGTTAAATTTAGAGCCATTTTCAATTCAAAAAATCCCCATGGCAGCCAGTCGGAAAAGTAGATTTTTGATTTATGTATTTTTTATTTATACTTAGTCTACCACTGACACCCACTATTAATAAACAAATAATGGAATATTCTGACATTCGCCAAATATAACCAAAGTGTCATATTGACAGTTATTTTAACTGAAATACCCATTATACTATAATACATACGTAAGTACGGTCTTATTGTTATTTCACAGGTGTTTATTTGTCAAAATAATTACAGGTATAGCGGGTGATGATATTTTTTTAATTTTTTGTTACTTTATATTGACTTACATTTACTTAAATATGCCAGCGATGAAAAAACTCTCCAAATAAATATTGTAGAGATTTAAGTGCTCTATCATTTGATATATAACATCGGTATTTGCTATTAACAACGAAAAAAATATGATTTTTTTAAAACTTTGACAGGTCGCCATTCTGAAACTAGCTCTCCGATTTCAATCGCCAACGAACTCACGCGATTCCATGACCTAGCCGATTTTTTAACCAAATTTTGTTTCGATTGGTCAAAAAATGCGGCCTAGAACGTGACGCAAAGTTTCTATATCCCATATATATATACATCCCGCACACTATTTTGCGTCCCTCTTATAGCTCGTCACATATCAAACTGTTTCCTTGACTAATTTACGTCCGAATATCGGACGCAAAATAGTTTTGCCTTATATCTCACATAGTATTGGAGTTACAGACACAGATCTTAGGGCTTTCATTTTTTTTCATAGTCTATTTTTTATCGTATTTAATGGCATTCTCTTAGTTGGTCACGTTAAGCGGATAGGGGAATCAGTTTGATGCTATTTATGAAAGAAGTATAATAAATTTTAGTTCACGGAAATTCCGCAATTTTTTTCTTTTGGCGCTGTTAATATACAGTAGAGTATATTTTTTTGTTTATAAGGAGCACTGTATTGAATCCTTTATTTCAACCACAGTTACAAAACATGACAACACTGTTGTTGTATATAACTTACAATATTACTCGTTATTTTGATTCCTTTAAAATTATAAGAAATAAATTTTTTTATCAATTCTCAGTTCCTATAATAAATCTGCATACTAGAGATAGGGTTGAAATACAATAATTATTATAATTCGAAAAGTAAGAAAAATTCAAGTATAGCTAATAGGAAACTTTTTGTAGAGAAACTAATTTTCCATATTTTTTGATAAATTAAATGTTGAAGGTTTATAAAACGTTTTGTTCAAATTAGTCTACCTACACCAAAGGCTCTACTCATTAATTATAATTAATCGTTAAAAAAACTATCACAATTTACTTATGCGAAAATATTATCTGTTTATTATTAACAAGTTAACTTGAGTAAAAACCTATGGTCTTGTCAAATGTATAAATAACAATTATGTTAAAGTAAACGAGCTACAAAAACTGGCACATTTTTGGCGATGATATCTCAGTCAACTTTTGTCGCAAAAAACGCTTAGTTTTCAGATTATAATTAAAACATTATAAAAATTATATATGTTGAATTTTCATCCCTATCACCGATATGCACGCTCCAATACCACCCCGGGGATGATATATTGACTAAAGTAAATCAAAAACCTTAAAGGTGTTCCTTATTTCCCTACTTTTTATGACATAAATAGCATATTATGTAGATGTTTGCTTGATTTCGTTTACTATTGTAGACAATATTAAATTATATAAAGCGCTATGACTTATAATAATTGAGATGAGTTCTTTTAGGAATTTTAATTAGTTACATGTCAATTTTAGGAGACGCTATAGTAGTTCGAATAAGTATTATGAAAACTACCAGCAACTCACATTTTATTAGCAGTTAACTGCTACATTTCATTCTTCCAAATTCTTCCATAGTCGAGTTATTAAATAAAAACAACTTTTTCCCTAAACTTAAAGGGCTCTAGCTTTGCTTATTTTTGCTGAAAAATAACCCTTTAAAATATTACCCATTACCTAATTTAGCAATTTCTTTAGTTGAATACGTGGAATCAAAATAATGCGTATAAAAATCAAAATGCATATTTTACATAAATGAAATCAAAATAGTACGTCATGTAAAATGAAATGTATATTGACAGATTATACATTTCGTTTTATATGAGGCCCTATTTTGGTTCCATGTAAGTTATTTGGAATCAAAATAATGCGTCATATAAAACGCAATGTATATTGAGAGAGTATACATGTCGTTTGATACGGCACACTATTTTGATTCCAATATACATTTCGTTTCATGTGCGGCACTATTTTGTTTCCATGTAAAGTAGTTGGAATCAAAATAGTGCGTCATATAAAACTAAATGTATATTGAGAGAGTATACATGTCGTTTGATACGGCACACTATTTTGATTCCAATATGCATTTCCTTTCATGTGAGACACTATTTTGTTTCCATGTAAGATAGTTGGAATCAAAATAATGCGTCATATAAAACTAAATGTATATTGAGAGAGTATACATGTCGTTTGATACGGCACACTATTTTGATTCCAATATGCATTTCCTTTCATGTGAGGCACTATTTTGTTTCCATGTAAGATAGTTGGAATCAAAATAATGCGTCATATAAAACTAAATGTATATTGAGAGAGTATACATGTCGTTTGATACGGCACATTGTTTTGATTCCAATATACATTTCGTTTCATGTGAAGCACTATTTTGTTTCCCTGTAAGATAGTTGGAATCAAAATAATGCGTCATATAAAACTAAATGTATATTGAGAGAGTATACATGTCGTTTGATACGGCACACTATTTTGATTCCAATATACATTTCGTTTCATGTGAGGCACTATTTTGTTTCCATGTAAGATAGGTGGAATCAAAATAATGCGTCATATAAAACTAAATGTATATTGAGAGAGTATACATGTCGTTTGATACGGCACCCTATTTTGATTCCAATATACATTTCGTTTCATGTGAGGCACTATTTTGTTTCCATGTAAGATAGTTGGAATCAAAATAATGCGTCATATAAAACTAAATGTATATTGAGAGAGTATACATGTCTTTTGATACAGCACACTATTTTGATTCCAATATACTTTTGTTTCATGTGCTGCACTATTTCGATTCCATGTAAGATACTTGGAATCAAAATAATGCGTCATACAAAACGAAATGTATATTGAAATAATATACATGTCGTTTGATACGGCACACTATTTTGATTCTAATATATATCTTGTTTCATGTGCTGCACTATTTTGATTCCATGTAAGATATTTGGATTCAAAATAATGCGCCATCTGAAACTGTTAATATAGTATACATTAGGGTGGGCCGAAAAATCATTTTTTTTTTTTTTAATTTTTTAAATTTCGTTTTGGAATAGTGCACAAAAGATGCCTTTTGTTGTTACAAAAAATATTTGTATTAACAGTTTTTTAATCTAATCTGTGCCCTACCACCTACCACCTTGTGCCGAAAAACCATTTTTTTTTTTTAATTTTGGAATTTGGTTTTGAAACAGGGCACAAAAGATGCATTTTGTTGTTCCAAAAAATATTTTTATTAACGGTTTTTTTATTGTAATCTGTCTTCTGTCCCCTACCAGCCCTTAAAGATAAGCTTGTAATGTTATTTTTGGTTTATTTTTCCTGATGATATACTTTAGTATTTGAAAAAAAACTCATCACTACTTTTATAGAAATTTAAAAACTTCATAATATGTGTTACAAACAGCTAGCCTGAATACGATTAATAGCAGCGGATCGTGATATCGACGGCTGCTCATAAGCAAGTGATTATTGTATTTCTATTCAGTTTTCAGTTGTTAGATGAGATGTTTTTCTTTGAAGTATAATATAGAGTTATGAATTTCTCAAAAACTTGTTACCCAAGACGAAGCACCGAGTGTCCGTTAGTGGGACCACTAAGTGCTTTTTATGGATAAGGTTTAGTCTATAACCCCCGCACTGTGGCAAAGAGGCAATAGTTTCCCAAATTTCTAATATACTAGCTGACAAGCTTCTAAGTTTGTGGGAGAAAGCGGCAATTCCTACAGTAACCCGTAAACGTGTTTTGCAAGTGATCAAAACACAACACGATAGATATTTAAAGCTTTTGTAACGACGTACGATTTTTGTTATTTTACTTTAAAATATTATTTCTCCATCGTACGGTTGTCCTTACAGGTGCCGTTAAAAGAACGTTACTTTCTCCAAGAGCAGAGAAGTTCAAGAAACATATTTATAGGGGGTATTGATCCAAAAAAAGCAAACCAAACAATTAACAAACAACGCTAGAAGATTTGAAAAAATGCAAGGAGGAAAGAATCGTTTACGAGTTTATAGTCACGGAAAACGACAAAATATTTCTTCGAAGACGAACACTATCAACAGTAAAACGTTAGCTTCTAATTGGTTTAACTTCAATGCAGCTTGGGAAATATCTTTTACAAACTTATAGAGCAATTCTAAAAATAGAACTAAACTACCTACTCCCGCTTAAATGTTTGACAGATATGGTTTGTTAGACAGATCTTGTGCAGCAGTTGCATCGCCTATTTTACAAGGTGTTGCCTTTGTAATAAAAAAAATGTTTAGTGCAAGTAATAGATACAAATAAATTATAAAGAGCTAGAGAGAGTTTAATAAATTCAATTTACTTTGACGGGCGAAAACATGAAACATTGTCTTTTGAAAAATAGATGGCAGGCTTGACAGAAGAACGTTAGTGGAAGAACATGTTTCTTTGGTGCAAGAGCCAGGTTCATCATTTGCTACTTAACCTCGTTCGATCAAAAAGGTCGTTATTTTTTTTTTCTAAGGTTGTAGGGCCGGTAGGGCGTAGAATATGAACTGATAGAAAAAAAGTTTACATACATGTTTTGATTAACATATCCAAAGCAAGCACTTTCGAGCTATTCCATATCGAAATACAAAATTTTGAATTTCAGACATTTTTATAAATTTAGGTTATGGTAGGGGACAGAAGATGCACTTCAATCAAAAAACGTTTTATTAACTTTTTCTTTGTAATAACAAAATACAACTTTTTTTCACAATTCCGAAAATAAATTTAAAAATCCATATTTTCGGCCCACCCTAGTAATCATGCCGTTTGATACGGCATACTATTTTGATTTCATATAACCTGACGTACAATGATTAGAACAAAATGTGTCTCAAACTGACGTTTATCATTCCATAGGCCTGAGTGCTAAAATTTCGGTCATTTTTTGCAAATTAATCGAAAACTACTGATACAATACATAAAGTGTCATATATCAATAAAATCAGAATAAACCACAGTCTTTAATGAGCATTCAATAATCTGCGTGTTAAAAAAACGCACTTGTGCTCGTATCTGTTCCAAAATGACAGTCTTTTGGTTTTCTACTAGCAAAAAACTTAGCAATGTATATTTCAATTTTTACAATTTAGACATCAAAAGTAGTCAGTTGCGCCACATATCGGCGGGTTATCCAATATACCCGGATAGTTTTCTTCTAAACCCACTCCTTCTAGGGGATGTAGAAAGGTTCCAATGTGAAAGGAGTCAAAATAGATATGCGGATTTATTTATATATATATTTTTTTGATTCGTACAAGTTAGTTTATTTCATTTTTCTTTGTATATCGGTGATATACTATACTCTGTCAACTTAGTTGAATATCTTTGTTTGTTTATATAAATATATATATATATATATATATCCTGCTATCAATGCTACGTCCGTATTACGCCCTTTTACGGTTAATACTGCATCCAAAGAATTGCTGCGTCCGTATATAGGACGCACTAAAGTCACGGCCTTATATCTTCGCTCTGTGAGCAGATACGACTATAATTTTTAAATGGACTCGTCGGATTGCTACTCAGCTTGAATATATTTGATATTACATTTTCCGGTAGATCTCCAGAAGACTGTAAAATTGGAACAAAAAGGGACGCAGCATCATACAAAAATTCCTATGAAGGTTCAGCGTGTTGCCGTAGAGGGCTCTGATGTTATATACATTTAAAGAATTATATATGGGAAAGTATACATTAGTGCGTCCCTGATGTGGCAACATTGTTTGCTTATTTTCTTTTTACCCTCTCGCATTTTAACATTTATTTCATTCGAACAAGTTTGATATGATAGGTATTTACGTTATTTACCAGTATTTTTTGGGGGAATCGTGTTAGACAGACAAAAAAATGTATTTTAATATTGATTAGGAAGGATTAATTAAATATAAATGTTTTACAAAATATAAAACACAATCAAGATATCTGTTCATTTAAAAAACTAGACAAACATATTTTATAAACAAATATAAAAAACATAAACTGGCACGACATTCTCTCACATAGCAATATTAACACCAAAACTGAAATGTTTATACCAACCAAAAATGACAACATAAACCGAGCTACTTCAGAAATTAAAATAAAACAAAAAACGAAAACCTTGGATTACATCTGAAATTATTGAATTAATAGGAAAGCGGTGATAAATATTCTTTCGTGTCCTTTTTGAGATCAAGACAGACTAGTCTTTTCGATTACTCACTGAACCAAACAACCCTTAAATGACTAAATTAGATATGGGAGTTATGCTTGATAATGGTTTGATTTTTGTATTCCACATATAACTTCAATAGTCAATGTTGCCGGCATTAAATGCTGGTCACGGGGGTTTATGCATGTTAATTCTCTGAACCTTCTTTACACAAGTTTGGTCAGACCATGCCTTCAGTATGCCTCAGCGTTTGATCTCCACATTATGCTGTACACCTAGTGAAAATTGAGCGTGTGCAGCACAAATTTCTCAGATACCTTGCCTACAAACTGCATATTGACTTGGTGGTATTTGATGATCGTTTTGAATTATATGCTGACTTAAAGTCCTATCTTGGCATTGACACGCTGAGTGTTCAACGCCATTATTTTTGATATAATTCTACCATCTTATCAATGGAAGGTTAACATGTCCTGATCTTTTAAGCAAAATTGAAATTCGTGTTTTATATCGTTCAACACTTGCGAGCCCTGGTGTCATCAAACACATTCCAGAAAAAATTATGGTTGCAATTCGTTCTTGGCGCGCTCGGTTCGTCTCGCCAATGACAGTGAGGTGACGCTTTTTTTAATTTTGTTGTCCCGAGAAGAACCTTTTTGGGCTCAGTAAGGCACCTATTTGATAGGTACCTAATTGATGTATTGTCCTATATTGCTTTGTAATAGTGTAGAATGTTATGATATTGTTATCCAATTTATGCGTAATTAATTTGTATCTTGATTGTGTACTTCTTTTGAAATATTTTGAACTCAAGTAACTTGGCGGTTTTTAGGGACAACACGTCTCCAGATTGCACGATTTCATGCCCCAAGTATTTCTTGTGTTGGCTTCTGAAAGCGGTGTATTCTGGTACTAGGTGATCAAAAGTTTCTTCAGCCTCCCTACAGAATCTGTAGTCATCGATCTCTTCAAGGCCTAACTTTGCCATATGTTTCCTAAGGCGACAATGTCCTGTAAGAATACATAGCCTGATATCCAAACAGATCTTCGATCTTTCTTGGTTGAAGTTTCCAAGGAATTTCTTGGAGTGTATCAATCCAGGTAGATTTTGCCTGAGTATTACTCTGTTCCTTCTTAATTCTGAACTTCTCCTTGAAGGTGTGTTTCCTTAAGTCGCAGAACGGTTCAGACCTAACAAAAGGGATTGACACACCCTGTTTTGCTAACTTATTGGCGGCATCGTTTCCCCTGACACTAGAATTTCCGGTATCCAAACAAGGGAAACTCTGTTATTCTTGCTAAGTTAGAAGACCTGTTAAGCATTCCCATTTTTGAGCTAATGACATATGAACTCAGCGATAATGTTGTCGGTTGTGTGGATTACAATGTCGCACCGTAAAGGTTAATTTATACGCATCTACCGATTGCATGAATTTCCGCTTGGAAAACGCTGGAGTATATTCCCATTGATTCTGAGTATTTGGTGCCAGGCCCGAATACTTTGCTTTTGTTCCCTTAGTAGTTTTGGAGCCGTCTGTAAACCATTTGATAGTGTTTTCTCTAAGTTTTCCAGTGTGTAAGTTCCTTTCACAGTCCCTCTGGTGACTTAACGTTGTAGTAAAGTTCTCCTGAAAGTTATATTTTTTCTTAGTTTCGTCACTAGCGCAGTAGGTTTAGAGACGTGATTTGATTGATCAGATATGTCCATTCATTTATTTACTGATCTTTCTATCACTAAGTGCAAAAGTGTGAAATTCGTAATAATCTCTAGTGCCCTAGTTGAACACGTTTATTATAGCCACACTAATGCATATGCCTTCTAGTCTTTGTACCCTATCAAGTGCCAGACTATTGCCCCATATGTTATGATAGGTGGCACAATCATGATGTACATCCACCGCAGTATTTTGGGGTAACAACCCCAAGTCTCCCAGATTTCTGAACACCATCAGAGCTTTTGTTGCTTTATACTAACCGCTATTTCAACATGCTTATTACAAAGAAGTTTAATATCAAGGGTGATTCCTAGATATTTTACTTCCGACTTCTGTTCAATGACCTCATAATTCAGGCTAATTCGTCTGATATTTGGAGTTTCCTCGTTCTAGTGAATGTTATAATTGCGGTTTTTGCTGAATTTATGCTCAACCCCACAGATGTACACCGTTACTCAGTTATCCGGAGACACTTTTGTATTATGTTACCCACCCAAAGTGCTTTCAATTTACCCCTGGCTACTATGACAATATCGTCAGCATATTCTATACATTCTATGCCTTGATCTGTCAGTTTATACAGTAGTTCGTGTACTACCAGGCTCCACATAAAAGGGGAGGTTACTACTCCTTCAGGACACTGTGAGTTGCTCTGATGGTAGTGTTTTGGTCTCCCACTTTTGTCTCAGCTCTTCTTGTAGTAAGCATCTCTTGCATCCTAGTGATGGTTTTGTTCACCCCTCTTCCCTCCACAGACGCATGTGGTGTGTTATCGAACGCTCCATAGATGTTCAAAAAGGCGCAGATTGCTGCTTCTTTGTTATCCAAAGACCTTCGGACGATGTCTGTGAGCTGATACAGAATAGTCTCTGTAAATCTGCTTGCTCTATACGCATGCTGGCTGCCCTGCCCTGCAAGGGAGCGTGCTGCAGAGTATCCGTTCTGATATTGTTATCTAATACTTCTTCTATTGTTTTTAGAAAACACGATGTGAGAGATGTCGAGGTCGAAAAGACTTGGTGTCAGTCCAGTATTATTTTCCTATTTTTGGTATGAAAGTGACTTTTGCCCTTCGCGTCAATTTCCCGGTATGTATCCCAAAGCCAAACTGTTTTTTGTTATATTAGGTGTGGCAGGATTTGCTCTATTCCTCTTTGTAAGAGAACAGGGCAAATCTCATCAACTCCTGGCGCATTTTATGGTTGTAAAGTGTTCATGGCCCACTCCAGTCGTGTGTTCGTAATGATTTTCTTAGCAATGTCTCAGTCTTCCTTGTGAGGATTTCTGGTGGATTCCGCTTCTAATTCATTTGAGGGGTTTGATCTACTACCCGAGTCTCAACGAGTAGGATGGCTCGCTCCTCTCCACCTTCCGTATTGATCCCATCTGGTTTCTTAAGTACCACCGTTGGGTTTCTTCGCCCCTGTAGAAATGGAAGCGATATTTTCAAAAAAGGTTTGAAAGGCAGTCTTTTGACTATCCTGATTTTTCTTATTATTCGAAGTTAACCCGTTAGTGTACCCTGTCAATTTCCGTCACGTTTGGCTTTATGAAAAAGTCAACGGACCTCAAGCCTGAGTTTTGACAGTTTGTCATTCCACCAAGGAGCGTCCTTACTTGCTTTAACAGCTTGCAGTGTGAGTGGGCAATTGGAGTCAAAAGCTTCCATTATTGCTTCACTGACTTGGTTTACTCTCCACTCAAGATCGTGGTTAGCTAAACCTAACCTAAACATTTTTAATGGGACGCAAGAGAGTATGGAGGTGGAACATCCTAAATGCACACTAAACTCAATTTTAAAAGTATAGTAGCGATTGCTAAAAAAACTATTCTATTAGAACGGATGCATTATCATATGTAGAATATTTTGTTGGTTATAGTATACAATATATCTAACAAATGGATGCAAATAATTAAGTAACTCTAACCCAAGCTAAACCCAACCTAAGAATTTTTATTTGGACGCAAGAGTGTATGCAGGAGGAACACGTTAAATGCAGACTAATCGCAAATTTAAAAGTATGGTAAGGATTGTTGCAGTTTAGTAAGAAAAAACTTGATAAAAAACTATTCTATTTTTAGAATGGATGCAGTATTATATGTAGAATATGTTATGTTGGTTATAGTATACACTATATATAACAAATGGATGCAACAAAGTATGCAAATAATTTAATAACTCTAACCCAAGCTAAACCCAACCTAAGATTTTTAATCGGACGCAAGAGTGTATGCAGTCGGAACATGCTAAATGCAGAGTAATCGAAAATTTAAAAGTAGGGTAGGGATTGCTGCAGTTTAATAAGAAAAAACTTGTTGAAAAAAATATTCTATTTTTAGAACGGATGCAGTATTATATGTAGAATATGTTATGTTGGTTACAGTATACACTATATATAACAAATGGATGCAGCAAAGTATGCATATAATTAAATAACTCTAACCCAAGCTAAACCTAACCTAAGAATTTTTAATTGGACGCAAGAGTGTATGGAGGTGGAACATGCTAAATGCACACTAAACTCAAATTTAAAAGTATAGTAGGGATTTTTGCAGTTTAATAAGAAAAAACTTGATTAAAACTACTAATCTATTTTTAGAACGGATGCAGTATTATATGTAGAATATGTTATGTTGGTTATAGTATGCACTATATATAACAAATGGATGCAACAAAGTATGCAAATAATTAAAAAACTCTAACCCAAGCTAAACACAACCTAAGAATTTTTAATCGGACGCAAGAGTGTATGCAGTCGGAACATGTTCAATGAAGAGTAATCGCAAATTTAAAAGTATGATAGGGATTGTTGCAGTTTAGTAAGAAAAAACTTCTTGAAAAAACTATTCTATTTTTAGAACGGATGCAGTATTATATGTAGAATATGTTGTGTTGGATATAGTATACAATATATCTAACAAATGGATGCAACAAAGTATGCAAATAATAATATAATAACTCTAACCCAAGCTAAACCCAACCTAAGAATTGTTAATTGGACGCAGGAGTGTATGCAGATGGAACATGTTAAATGCAGACTAATCGCAAATTTAAAAGTATGGTAGGGATTGTTGCAGTTTAGTAAGAAAAAACTTCATAAAAAACTATTCTATTTTTAGAACGGATGCAGCATCATATTATGTAGAATATTTTATGTTGGTTATAATAAATATACAATATATCTAAAAAATTGATGCAACAAAGTATGCAAATAATTAAATAACTCTAACCCAAGCTTAACCTAACCTAAGAATTTTTAATTGCTGCAGTTTAGTAACAAAAAAAAATGTTATAAAAACGATTCTATTTTTAGAAAGGATGCAGTATTATATTATGTAGAATATGATATTTGGTTATAGTATACAATATATCTAAGAAAAAGACGCAGCAAAGTATGCCAATAATTAAATAACTTTAACCCATGCTAAACCTAATCTATCAATTTTCATTTGGACGCAAGATTGTATGTGGCTGGAACATGCTAAATACAACTAATTTCAAATTTAAAAGTATAGTAGGGATTGTTGCAGTTTAATAAAAAAAAACCCTTATAAAAACTATTCTATTTTTAGAACGGATGTAGTATTATATGTAGAATATGTTATGTTGTTTATAATATATAATATATTTAACAAATTGATGCAGCAAAGTATGTAAGTAAATAATTGAATGAGGCTAACCTAGACTAAACATAACCTCAATTTAAATATATATTTTTGGGGCACCGTAACATATCAGCAAAAAATAACTTAGAAAAAATGTTGTTCATTGACATGTCGAAACATGAACGGATGCAATATTGTATGCGTGTTATGTAGGTTTTCATTATATATAATATATTTTCTTGAGGGACGCAGTATTATATACAATCGTGTTAATTTATAGGTCTACTAATTTAAAATCCCTCGAAAAAGATAGAAAATAACGATGCGGCAGCACTGTCGGACGCTGCAATATCCGTAGAAACGAGGAAAAAATATATTTTGGAGTTGATAATGATAGCAAGATGAAAGGAGCTAGTAATGATAGCACGACCTAAAAATTTGTATATTAAAAGTTGCTCCAATCAATACGAAAATCCGTTTCCCCCGATAAAAAAATTCGCTGATTAATATACTTGAATCAGATTTGCTCTAACTATAGCCCTTCCAGGGGACGCCATAAGGTTGGAATATGTAAAGACGCAGTAAAGTCTCAAGATGTATATACATATTTATATATTAAGGGAAAATATTCACTTAAAGTAACTCAACTAATAGTTGAATAAATTCTATATAAGTATATTATATAGAAAAGCCAAATGAAAAAAACGAACGTTTGTAAGTTGGAAAAAGCGTGAGACGTGGGTTCGTTGCTTCCCACCTGAGCGAATGTTTTTTCCAACTTACAAACGTTCGTTTTCTTCATTTGGCTCTTCTATATATATATATATATATAAAACACCTGACCGGCAATTGGGAGATGTTGGTTCAAATCCAGCTTGTGTCACGAGATTTTTTTGATTCGTACAAGTTAGTTTATTTCATTTTTCTTTGTATATCGGTGATATACTATACTCTGTCAACTTAGTTGAATATCTTTGTTTGTTTATTTATATATATATATATATATATATTAAATAGAAAATCCAATGAAGAAAACGAACGTCTGCGAGCTGGAAAAAACATTCGCTTCAGGTGGGAATCGAACCCACTTCTTACGCTTTCCGGGCATTTGCTCTACCATTGAGCTACCGAAGCACTGGTGACAGTAGTGCATAAACGCGTACTTAAACACCAATGTCCCCTCCAACCGACAAACGCTATGCTGTTTTGTGGTTCTGCTGCTGTCTCGACCTTGGGCTAAATAGCGCACAAAGTCTGTGTCGCTTAGCCCAAAAACATATTTAGAAACTAACCCCTTATGTCTACGGTCACACTAAAAAAATCATAGCTCCCAAACCCTTTCACGAAATACAATGGGGCATACGAATTCTGTTAGCTACTAATATATGCCACAATATGTACTAGGGCTAGATAGCGCACAAAGTCTATGTTGCTTAGCCCAAGAACATATTTAGTAATTAACCCCTTATGTCTACGGTCACACTAAAAAAATCATAGCTCCCAAACCCTTTCACGAAATAGAATGAGGCCTACGAATTTTATTAGCTACTAATATGTGCCACATCTACTAGGGCTAAATAGCGCACAAAGTCTGTGTTGCTTAGCCCAAGAACATATTTAGAAACTAACCCCTTATGTCTACGGTCACACTAAAAAAATTATAGCTCCCAAACCCTTCACGAAATACAATGGGCCTTCGAATTCAATTACCCTGTTGAAAATACCGTATAGAATCATATTAAAACTTGATCTGGATCTATAAGTATCTATAAGTGAATGTAGGTTTTAATCTGGCTTTGACAAGCTCTATTTTATTATTTTAATAGTAATCTTATATGATTCAATATGGTTTGGGTTTATTTGGATATACATATAAAACACATCAATGGAATTGTATTGGTCTCTATAAGTTTTAAATATGATTAGATCTAATATGCCATTACAGATTCAAAACAAAGTGGGTTTTATACGGATTTAATAGGTTAAAATGAATAGTGTTTAATATGGAATTACTGAATAAAAATTACCATAAAACGAATTGGTTTCAATATGGATTAATAAGAAATTCTTTATTTGGGAATTGTTGGTTTCAATAAGGCATTCCAAATCAAATGTTTAATTTGGTTTTATCAGTTTGAATTAGTTTTTATGCGGCATAAAACTGCTTATTTCAATTGCGTTTAATATGGAAGTACTGAATAAAAATTACCATGGAACGAATTGGTTTCAATATGGATTAATAAGAAATTCTTTATTTGGAATTTATTGGTTTCAATAAGGTATTCCAAATCAAATGTTTAATTTGGTTTTATCAGTTTGAATTCGTTTTTATGCGGCATAAAACTGCTTATTTCAATTGCGTTTAATATGGAAGTACTGAATAAAAATTACCATGGAACGAATTGGTTTCAATATGGATTAATAAGAAATTCTTTATTTGGAATTTATTGGTTTCAATAAGGTATTCCAAATCAAATGTTTAATTTGGTTTTATCAGTTTGAATTAGTTTTTATGCGGCATAAAACTGCTTATTTCAATTGCGTTTAATATGGAAGTACTGAATAAAAATTACCATGGAACGAATTGGTTTCAATATGGATTAATAAGAAATTCTTTATTTGGAATTTATTAGTTTCAATAAGGTATTCCAAATCAAATGTTTAATTTGGTTTTATCAGTTTGAATTAGTTTTTATGCGGCATAAAACTGCTTATTTCAATTGCGTTTAATATGGAAGTACTGAATAAAAATTACCATGGAACGAATTGGTTTCAATATGGATTAATAAGAAATTCTTTATTGGGTATTTATTGGTTTCAATAAGGTATTCTAAATCAAATGTTTAATTTGGTTTTATCAGTTTGAATTAGCTTTTATGCGGCATAAAACTGCTTATTTCAATTGCGTTTAATATGGAAGTACTGAATAAAAATTACCATGGAACGAATTGGTTTCAATATGGATTAATAAGAAATTCTTTATTTGGAATTTATTGGTTTCAATAAGGTATTCCAAATCAAATGTTAAATTTGGTTTTATCAGTTTGAATTAGTTTTTATGCGGCATAAAACTGCTTATTTCAATTGCGTTTAATATGGAAGTACTGAATAAAAATTACCATGGAACGAATTGGTTTCAATATGGATTAATAAGAAATTCTTTATTTGGAATTTATTAGTTTCAATAAGGTATTCCAAATCAAATGTTTAATTTGGTTTTATCAGTTTGAATTAGTTTTTATGCGGCATAAAACTGCTTATTTCAATTGCGTTTAATATGGAAGTACTGAATAAAAATTACCATGGAACGAATTGGTTTCAATATGGATTAATAAGAAATTCTTTATTGGGAATTTATTGGTTTCAATAAGGTATTCTAAATCAAATGTTTAATTTGGTTTTATCAGTTTGAATTAGTTTTTATGCGGCATAAAACTGCTTATTTCAATTGCGTTTAATATGGAAGTACTGAATAAAAATTACCATGGAACGAATTGGTTTCAATATGGATTAATAAGAAATTCTTTATTTGGAATTTATTGGTTTCAATAAGGTATTCCAAATCAAATGTTTAATTTGGTTTTATCAGTTTGAATTAGTTTTTATGCGGCATAAAACTGCTTATTTCAATTGCGTTTAATATGGAAGTACTGAATAAAAATTACCATGGAACGAATTGGTTTCAATATGGATTAATAAGAAATTCTTTATTTGGAATTTATTAGTTTCAATAAGGTATTCCAAATCAAATGTTTAATTTGGTTTTATCAGTTTAAATTAGTTTTTATGCGGCATAAAACTGCTTATTTCAATTGCGTTTAATATGGAAGTACTGAATAAAAATTACCATGGAACGAATTGGTTTCAATATGGATTAATAAGAAATTCTTTATTGGGAATTTATTGGTTTCAATAAGGTATTCTAAATCAAATGTTTAATTTGGTTTTATCAGTTTGAATTAGCTTTTCTGCGGCATAAAACTGCTTATTTCAATTGCGTTTAATATGGAAGTACTGAATAAAAATTACCATGGAACGAATTGGTTTCAATATGGATTAATAAGAAATTCTTTATTTGGAATTTATTGGTTTCAATAAGGTATTCCAAATCAAATGTTTAATTTGGTTTTATCAGTTTGAATTAGTTTTTATGCGGCATAAAACTGCTTATTTCAATTGCGTTTAATATGGAAGTACTGAATAAAAATTATCATGAAACCAATTGGTTTCAATATGGATTAATAAGAAATTCTTTAATTGGAATTTATTGGTTTCAATAAGGTATTCCAAATCAAATGTTTAATTTGGTTTTATCAGTTTGAATTAGTTTTTATGCGGCATAAAACTGCTTATTTCAATTGCGTTTAATATGGAAGTACTGAATAAAAATTATCATGAAACGAATTGGTTTCAATATGGATTAATAAGAAATTCTTTATTTGGAATTTATTGGTTTCCATAAGGTATTCCAAATCAAATGTTTAATTTGGTTTTATCAGTTTGAATTAGTTTTTATGCGGCATAAAACTGCTTATTTCAATTGCGTTTAATATGGAAGTACTGAATAAAAATTATCATGAAACGAATTGGTTTCAATATGGATTAATAAGAAATTCTTTAATTGGAATTTATTGGTTTCAAAAAGGTATTCCAAATCAAATGTTTAATTTGGTTTTATCAGTTTGAATTAGTTTTTATGCGGCATAAAACTGCTTATTTCAATTGCGTTTAATATGGAAGTACTGAATAAAAATTACCATGGAACGAATTGGTTTCAATATGGATTAATAAGAAATTCTTTATTGGGAATTTATTGGTTTCAATAAGGTATTCTAAATCAAATGTTTAATTTGGTTTTATCAGTTTGAATTAGCTTTTATGCGGCATAAAACTGCTTATTTCAATTGCGTTTAATATGGAAGTACTGAATAAAAATTACCATGGAACGAATTGGTTTCAATATGGATTAATAAGAAATTCTTTATTTGGAATTTATTGGTTTCAATAAGGTATTCCAAATCAAATGTTTAATTTGGTTTTATCAGTTTGAATTAGTTTTTATGCGGCATAAAACTGCTTATTTCAATTGCGTTTAATATGGAAGTACTGAATAAAAATTATCATGAAACGAATTGGTTTCAATATGGATTAATAAGAAATTCTTTGTTTGGAATTTATTGGTTTCCATAAGGTATTCCAAATCAAATGTTTAATTTGGTTTTATCAGTTTGAATTAGTTTTTATGCGGCATAAAACTGCTTATTTCAATTGCGTTTAATATGGAAGTACTGAATAAAAATTATCATGAAACGAATTGGTTTCAATATGGATTAATAAGAAATTCTTTAATTGGAATTTATTGGTTTCAATAAGGTATTCCAAATCAAATGTTTAATTTGGTTTTATCAGTTTGAATTAGTTTTTATGCGGCATAAAACTGCTTATTTCAATTGCTGAATAAGAATTTCCACGATGCGATTGGTTTCAATACGGATTCAATAAAAAATTTCATTCATGTCCGTTATCCTAAATAATGCAGATTTCTTGAGCTCCTTATTTTAAGAAATTATTGCATAAAACAACACGGCGTCTTAAGTTATTAAAATAAAATATATACCTAAACATTAATAATGTAAGGGTTATTCTTTCGTACTGAACTAAGTGAACAATCTGAAAATTGTCAGTTCATTCACGATTGTGCGTATTGTTTCGACATCGGTCACTTCTAACAAACTGAATAAAATTCCTACCCCCGTTGCCGCTTACTGATCAACCTCTAGGTACCGGTTAGTTCGTTCAGTTAACAGTTAACCTCTAAAAGTATTGAGAGATAATAATTGGCATATGATTTCGAATCAAACCAATAAATTGTAAAAGTTTAAAACATGGATAATAATATCATGGAAGAAATAATTTTCCAGTTTTCAGAGCAGATTTGGTTGTTTTCGAAGTTAAGTGAAAGACAATCACAAAAAAGATGATCTTTCGGTTTCGCCAAATATTCAGTTCAGTATAATCACATTCAGTTTAATCACATTCACTTGTTCAGACCAATCACTACGAAAGAATAACCCTATAGATAGGTGAGGTCATTGTCTTTATAAAGACAACTACTACTTTGTTTTTTGTGTTTTGACAAAATAGTTATGATTTTCTTACCGTATCCACTGTTGCCGATAACATGCTTAAACATAATATTATAATGTTATAGCTGCTCAGATTTTACAACATATTATGTTACGTCACCAAGAAAAAAAGGTCAATTGTTGGCCAATTTAGTATATAAAAAATCCTAGTACAGATTCATTAAATTCATCTTACAGTACAAATTTAGTACCAGATTTAGTGCAAAATTGTAATAATAATTATTATGTTACAACCGGCAACGCTGACCATTTACTAATACTCAGTGTTGCCGAGGTATAGTCTTCACTATTACCAAAGACATTAATCTTTGATATTACCTACCTATATACATAATTATATACATAGTAATTTTTACTAACGCACAGATAGGTATTCAAAATTTAATTACATTTTTTACATAAGAAAAGATAGCAAAGTATATCCAAAGAGTCACAATTGCGTTGGCATGAACATACATTTGCTCCTGGTTTTGCATATGACATGATAACTAAATAAATAAAAAAATAACTAATAAGAAAAAAACTAAAATTGAAATAATGGACAACCTGTAAAATATATCACCATTTATATTTTAGTTTATAATAAATATATCAAATATATATGAATATTTTATTAAGAAAATCGCGACAAAACTGCGGATTTGACGTAAATCTGGCAACTAGTAAGTAGGTATAGTAGTTTATGCTTGACGCTTGTGAATAGTTCAGAGTTCAGTGTTGCCGATTGCAGCTGACTTCTGACACGGTATAGAATTATATCATAGTATATTTCAAAATTATTCTAGAATGGGTGAAGACATGAATATTAATACAATCACATCCAGAAGTGTGTGTGAATACAACATGTATGTCGTCAAACTCAATTTTGGTAGCTTATTTAATACCTACTATTCTCTATCTATAACAATAATAGCGTATATTTATATACCTATTATCTATTATTATATTAATTGCTATGGCGCATATTTTGTTATTGCCTTTATATAAAAAGTCAAAATATCTAAATGTAATTAAAACATCTGTTGCAATCTCTATGTCGTCATTATATATATATATTCCAGAAAACAATAAAAAACTATCGTCAACTGAATAAACTCATGCATAATAATCAGACAACAAGGTCTGTAATAATCTTGATTTTGGAATTGTCGAATAAAATATGTTACAATTTGATAATTCCCTATGACAACACTGCTGCGGTACAATTTTTTATTTAATCTAACCTAATACAATACCACACAGCCACACACAAACAACACGTGTTTTGTTATGGCGTCGGTTTATGTTTTGTTTTTCATTATCAATAATATGTTAATTACTCTATCTCAATTGTGTAATAAAATAAGTGTAAATGCTAACCTAAATATATATTATAATATCTTTCATCTATGACTATCTAACAGCATAAAATAACTAAATAACTTTGTGTTGTGTGTTGTGTTGTGATTTGTTAACGACGCCGACGATGTGAAAAAATTGATTCCAGGTAAGCAAATAATTTATTCTTTTTACCAAGGTATATCATTGTCTTTATAAGGAATAAAAAACATTGCCTATGCTCTGCTAATATAATATTATAGTGTTCATTATCATTAGTACGCACGCAATGTATTAGATACACAGTATAGGCAAAGATTAATATAAATAATATATTATGTATATTAATCTTTGGTACCTATGGTTATTTGTATAATATACAGGTTGATTGCTGGTCGATGGTATATTGGAAGCTTTGCTACAAGTAACCATACGATTGTTTTGAAAATGTAAGTGATTATTCAGATCAACCTAATACGACAGCTAATTGTGTGTATTAGCTGTACTAATACCTAATCTATCAGCATACAATAATATTGTCACTATAATATGTAATTTGGGTGAAGTGGTAGAATACATTTATTCTTGTGAACTTTATCAACGTTAATAAAGAAAAAAACGTTTTAATAGTTGTCTACCTAATTAACTATATCGAAAAAATCCAACTTAAGTAATTACTTACATTTTCAAAATATTCGTACTTAGTTACTTTTCCCAAAACAACAAAACAAAGTGTATACCATCAACCAGAATACACCCTGTACATATAGGTACTGTAATAATAGATATTTCACCACAATCAATTAATAAAACAAATGTGTTAAATTTTCCAAAACGGTGAAATATGGAACATTATTCGTAGTTATTTTAACAATTTTTATTTTATTAAATTTTCTTCAATTTATACACACATTTAAGACTTTTGGGAGATGAAAGAAGATCTAAAGAATTAATGATAATTTATTATTATATTAAGAATTGAGAATTAATGACAATATTTAAGAACTTTTTACTCTTTTTAGTATGGGGTATGCTTATCTCAGATTCCTTGATGATGATATAGTACAGGAGATTGGATTGGATTGGATCACCGAAGATATAAAAAACTTACAAACCTTTGTATTTTATATATTGAAGGTATTTTTGCTAGTTTTATTATTGATTACTTTTTAAATTTATATTCGTCTGTAAATCTAAATAAATCATGTTGTTTTAGACGATATTGATGCTCTGAAAACGCAGATAAGCGAAAAAAACGCAGATAAGGGAAAAGCGAATTAAAATGTTAAACCCAGAGGAAATTCTGAAAGAAAATTCACGAAAGCCAATGCGACTAAATAATTTGAGGGAACAACTGAAAGCAACAAATGAGTTATTAAATGTTCAATGGTTGCAAAAAATGTCCTCGACGTTGTTTCAAAACTAAGTAAGAGTGAAATCATATTATTTAGCTTTATCCATCTAGTACTTAGTAGTTTATAAAGTGTTTGCTTGCTATTTTTGTAGAAACTGTGTTCTTGGTCCTTACCAAGAACACAGTTTCTCCTTAGAAGGTAGCTTTGGTATTTTGAAAACCGTATAATTTTGAACGTTCAAGTATCATTGATATCATGACTAAAATAGAACTTTTGGGTTCTCACTTGCTACCGTTTTATAGGTTTCATTATGATCATGAGGCAGATTTTCCTTATGACACAAAGTTAAAAAAACCAATTCAGGAAGTTTATTTTATTTCCACACCAATAATTTAATTTATTATTCTTTGCAATGTTTTTAAACAAATTCTGTATTCAGTGCGATAAGAAGTCTGCCGTTGTTCTATGATTCTTATACGTTTGCAATTTAAGGTTTTGTTTGTGGACAAATTTGTCATCTGGAAGATTCTTTCTATATTTCTATATTTCAATATTAATCTTCAAGTACATTTCTGTCTCATCCACCTAATTATAATATCTCTTATTCAGTCTGGAAAATTAACAAGAACCCTGTCCGAGGACATCTCCAATATTTTTAGCAGCATGATTCTAATAATACTTTAATTATCAATGCAGATATTAGTCGGAATTACTATATAAACATGTTTCCGTGATATATCACTCTCATCATCAGTCTGTAGCAATATAAATACCGTTATTACAATGTTTGTATTGTAAATACTTACGTTTTACCATTTAAACTCTTAAATGCTCCCCAGTACAGGTTCTGCATTGAAATGTGAATGTTTAATTGTTCGGTTTTCCAGCGCTAGGTTTCTGCAGGCTAATGATGAGTGTATTATACTCTCGAAACGTGTCTCTATAAAGGCGTTAATATAAAACATATTTGTGGTGACACTTGTTTTTTACTTTGCTATTAAAATTGCACACCGCTCGCTGTAAGAATGGCCTATTTATTCAAATTTTATTTCTGTTTGGGCATATTTAGATGGCATATCTGAAGCCAATAAATGGAACTGATTCGTTTTGCATTTTCAGATATTACAACATTTTATTTAATTAAAAAGGGACTGATGAATTCGCCATGCGTACCCAGTTATCAAAAGTAAATACCTGGATTGGGATAAAGATATCCGATATTAATAGGGCGCCCCGGCAGAGCTGTGGTAAGTACCAATTAAATAAAAGTATTGTTTATGTAATGAACTGCTTAACAGTATTTTCATAACTGATATTTTAATATTCCAATGTCTAACTTTTCCACAAAAAGTTAGTCATGACTTGAAATTTTTTTTAGATGGGATGAAAAATAATAATTTAAAAGGGAATACGGAAACCTCTGAAGAAATAAACGTAGAGAGTGAAGATATTTTAGACAATAAGACATGAGGAACGGAAAGTTAGTATTATTCAATAACAATTTTATGTTATACTTTTTTCTATAAAAAAAGTCCTACCATCTTTATTTTATAGTCGACAAAAATATTGGGTTTACTTTTTATCCGTTTTATACACTTTTCACGGGATTCTCTAAGGCACTCATTTTATATCGCGTATGTAGACCAAGTTTACTATGTGGCTATGTGGTGTATCTGCTGTCTTCAGGCAAGCCCAGAGATTTTTAGGTAGTTATGTTTTTTTTTATTTTGCCAAAAGTTCAGAACTTAGAAGAAATGTTCAGTAGTATGGTTTACCAAATTTGGTTCAACAAGTACTTATTTACGTATAAAATGACCTAAAACACTTATTTATGATAACATTCCAAAAATAATTTTCATTAAACTTAGTCGCTCAATATATTATGGAGCCCTAAAACTTAAATGGCTACTTATTTAGTTCACAATATCTATCTTCTAAAACATTTCCATAATCAGATTATTATTGAAACCCAAGACAAGACGTCTTTAAACTTCTTTACGCCTACGTCAGTGTGGTGATTTTAAAAGACCAGACACTTGCCTGATATAAATTAAATAATTAGGTATATTATGGTTATTCATTTCGCGTAAAAATTTAGTATTCATTATTTTACATAATATATGTATGACAAAAAATATATGTTAGTTCAAAGAACTATCAATATGTTTTAAATAAAACATAATTGAGTTATAATTTTGATATCTTTGTTTTCGTATGTACCTAATGTTAATGATTACAGTTTCTACTTACGAAACATGTTTTGCTACCGTTTTTATGTCATTTGATAAAACTGACGTTGTTTGTGTTATTACTATACTACTACTACTATACTGTGAGGATAAACTATTTTATTAATTGTAATTATTAGACAATTAAGCACACGTCTTACCACTTCATTTCAAATCACTTTTATTTTATTTTCAAGTGATGTTGACTAAGCATTTTAGTTCTCCTTTGAAGATGCTAACATTGTTACCAAAACGCGCGTATACACTAAAACATTATGTTTGGTGAAGTGATAAAACGTACTTGTTTCTACTCATCGATTAAGTATTATTAATATTTTGCTATATAAAATATTTTATATTTTGTTTTAGGTGAACATTGAGACAAATATTGACATGTAATTTTAAAATAGAAAAAAAGTACATGTAACCGAGTGCAGACTTTTTTTTGCTTCCACAAATCCCAAAGTTATGGTTTTTTAAAACAATAATTCTAGACATATATAAAAAATAATAATAATAAATGAAAATTAATTCGACGAAGAGGTAAGTAATTCTATAATACTATAGACCTTAACGTTTTTCAACAAAATTGAAGAGTTATAATTTATTTATAATAATATACAGGGATTTACATTTAAATCCGTTCTAGATTTAAACAGGTTCTAGTGGGCAATCCTGATAGAAACTGAAAACTACAAATTAATCCCAATACCTTTTGCATTTGGATTTGCTTATAAAACCATATTAAATCCGTTCTAAATGTAAACAGGTTCTATTGGGCAATCCTGATAGAAACTGATAACTACAAATTAATCCCAATAGCTTTTGCATTTGGATTTGCTTATAAAACCATATTAAATCCGTTCTAAATGTAAACAGGTTCTATTGGGCAATCCTGATAGAATCTGATATATACAAATTAATCCCAATAGCTTTTGCATTTGGATTTGCTTATAAAACCATATTAAATCCGTTCTAAATGTAAACAGGTTCTATTGGGCAATCCTGATAGAAACTGATAACTACAAATTAATCCCAATAGCTTTTGCATTTGGATTTGCTTATAAAACCATATTAAATCCGTTCTAAATGTAAACAGGTTCTATTGGGCAATCCTGATAGAAACTGATAACTACAAATTAATCCCAATAGCTTTTGCATTTGGATTTGCTTATAAAACCATATTAAATCCGTTCTAAATGTAAACAGGTTCTATTGGGCAATCCTGATAGAAACTGATAACTACAAATTAATCCCAATAGCTTTTGCATTTGGATTTGCTTATAAAACCATATTAAATCCGTTCTAAATGTAAACAGGTTCTATTGGGCAATCCTGATAGAAACTGATAACTACAAATTAATCCCAATAGCTTTTGCATTTGGATTTGCTTATAAAACCATATTAAATCCGTTCTAAATGTAAACAGGTTCTATTGGGCAATCCTGATAGAATCTGATATATACAAATTAATCCCAATAGCTTTTGCATTTGGATTTGCTTATAAAACCATATTAAATCCGTTCTAAATGTAAACAGGTTCTATTGGGCAATCCTGATAGAAACTGATAACTACAAATTAATCCCAATAGCTTTTGCATTTGGATTTGCTTATAAAACCATATTAAATCCGTTCTAAATGTAAACAGGTTCTATTGGGCAATCCTGATAGAAACTGATAACTGCAAATTAATCCCAATAGCTTTTGCATTTGGATTTGCTTATAAAACCATATTAAATCCGTTCTAAATGTAAACAGGTTCTATTGGGCAATCCTGATAGAATCTGATATATACAAATTAATCCCAATAGCTTTTGCATTTGGATTTGCTTATAAAACCATATTAAATCCGTTCTAAATGTAAACAGGTTCTATTGGGCAATCCTGATAGAAACTGATAACTACAAATTAATCCCAATAGCTTTTGCATTTGGATTTGCTTATAAAACCATATTAAATCCGTTCTAAATGTAAACAGGTTCTATTGGGCAATCCTGATAGAAACTGATAACTACAAATTAATCCCAATAGCTTTTGCATTTGGATTTGCTTATAAAACCATATTAAATCCGTTCTAAATGTAAACAGGTTCTATTGGGCAATCCTGATACAAACTGATAACTGCAAATTAATCCCAATAGCTTTTGCATTTGGATTTGCTTATAAAACCATATTAAATCCGTTCTAAATGTAAACAGGTTCTATTGGGCAATCCTGATAGAATCTGATAAATACAAATTAATCCCAATAGCTTTTGCATTTGGATTTGCTTATAAAACCATATTAAATCCGTTCTATATGTAAACAGGTTCTATTGGGCAATCCTGATAGAAACTGATAACTACAAATTAATCCCAATAGCGTTTGCATTTGGATTTGCTTATAAAACCATATTAAATCCGCTCTAAATGTAAACAGGTTCTATTGGGCAATCCTGATAGAAACTGATAACTGCAAATTAATCCCAATAGCTTTTGCATTTGGATTTGCTTATAAAACCATATTAAATCCATTTAAGATTCTATTGGATTCTTGTGGGTATTCCTGATTCATACTGTAGTGTATTTTTAGAGAAATATATCCTGTATATTTATTTATCAATTATCTATATATCTACCTACACTATACCTACACTATTCGGATGGGTATATATTCAGATATTAAGAGAATAGTAGGTTTTGGTTTTCGGTTTGGAACAAATGTAACTTAGAATATAAATAATAAAACACATTATAATAAGTAACAATAATGAGTAGTTATTTAACACTCGTACACCAACCACATTGGCGACGAGGATGATGGCGTAATTGTAAAACAGTGAATAGTTTAATAATGACTGAATAGTGTAAATAATCGTTAATTTAAAATTGAATATTCAACGTTCAAGGACTTTAAAATGGCTGAACAATCCACGGGTGTGCAGTTTGGTATACAAACCGAATTTAACCCAGATGTTCACGATTTTGGGATACACGTGAAACGTTTGAAGTCACTGTTTGTTGCAAATGGAGTCACGGATGAAAAAATAAAAGGTGCGTTGTTATTGAATAGTCTTAATCAGGTAGCGTTTGCCCTGTTGGAAGATTTATGTGTGCCGGAGAAGCCAGAAAGCAAAAACTTTGGTGAATTAGTTGCACTTTTAGAAAACCACTATAAACCAGAACGAGCTGTTTTCGCAGAACGTTACAAATTTTATGCAGCAACAAAACTATGTAACGAAAGTATCCAAGAATACGCTGTGCGATTAAGACGGCTGGCAACATATTGTAAATTTGGAAATATGTTAGATAATATTTTGCGCGATAAGTTCATATGCGGGTTCGGGCAAGGAAAAATATTAGACGCCATGTTTCTAAAAGATGAAAGTATAACTCTTGAACAAGCAGTTAAGTGTGCATTAATGACGGAATCAGCTCAACATGGATTTGGGCTGCCTTCTCAGCAAATTAAAAAGGAGGCTGATATCAACCATCTCCGTTATCAGCAGTATCAGAACCGGGGGAGCAGAAGATTCAAAGGTGGTGCCACCTTACAACCACAACCATCTACATCGGGGGTACGAAACCAACCATTGTGTTTGTGTAGTGTGTGCGGTGGAAATCACGAAAGTGTCCGATGTTTTTATCGCGAATATTGTTGCCACATATGCGGATTAAAAGGACATTTGTAAAAAAAATAAAAATCGTTCTCTAAATTTTATAGATGATCAAATTGTAGATAATAGTATGCAACATAGTATTGAAATGGTAGGTAGTAAAATCAGTAAAAATGTAAATAAACAAACTAACAATGATTTACCATTATCTTGTTTAAAATCTATAAATGAAAATCCTATAATGATTGAGGTTTTTTTGGATAACCAAATGTTTACTGCAGAAATTGATTCAGGTGCATCAAAATCAGTAATTTCTGAACGTCTTTGGAAAACATGTTTTAAGGATAAACCATTAAAGAGTACAGAAATGTCATTTGTTACTTTTGTTGGAGATAAAATAAATTCTATTGGTAAAATTGATATTGATATCAAATACAACGGTCTCAATCAAGTTTTAGAATTTTTTGTTATTAGTAGAGGCGATAATTTACTGCTAGGTAGGGATTTTATTTCAAAATTTAATTTAGGTTTCAAACAGCTGAATTATGTAGGAAATAATAACATTGTAGAGAGTTTAATTAACAAATATCCGGAAGTTTTTCAAAATAAATTGGGTACATTTAATAAGGGTAAGTTATCCATTAAACTCAAAGATGGTGCTATTCCAAGATTTTTAAAACACAGACCGATAGCACATGCATTACGAGAGAAAGTCGAACTAGAATTAGAGAAATTGGTAAAAATGGAGATTTTGCAACCTGTGCAATATTCGGAATGGGGTACACCTATAGTGCCAGTCTTAAAAGAAGATGGGGTAAGTGTTAGAATATGTGGGGATTACAAAATTACAATTAATCCGTATATACATATTTGTCGTTATCCAATACCGAAAATAGAAGATTTGTTCGCGAGACTTTCTAATGGTTTAACATTTTCTAAAATCGATTTAACTTTTGCTTATCAACAAATTCCGTTGGATGAAGAAACAAAGAAAATTACGGCTATATCAACTCATAAGGGTGTTTATATTTATAATCGACTACCATTTGGAATAAGTTCAGGTCCGGGCTTATTTCAACAAATTATTGAACAACTGTTGGGTGATATACCGGGTGTCTGTTGTTTTTTGGATGATATTTTAATTACGGGGTCAAATGAACAAGAACATATTGTACGATTAGAAGAGGTAATAAAAAGATTACGAGATTGTGGTTTGACAATAAGAAGAGAAAAATGTATATTTTTTCAAGATTCTGTTGAATATTTAGGGCATGTCATCGATAAAAATGGATTGCATAAGTCACCTAAAAAAATTGAGGCTATTGTAAATATTCCTAAACCTTCTTCAGTTACTCAGGTGAAAGCTTTTAGAGGCGCTATTCAATATTATCATAGATTTATTGAAAATATTTCAGATATTTTACAACCCCTTTATGATTTATTAAAAAAGGATAAAGTTTTTGTGTGGACAAAACATTGCGATGAGGCATTTGATGAAATAAAAAAAATTATAGTTTCTCCGCAAGTTTTGGCACATTATAACCCTAACGTAGATGTAATATTGACAGTAGATGCATCGTCCTATGGATTAGGTGCCACATTATCGCATTTGTATCCAAGTGGGGTAGAAAAACCCATTGCTTTTGCATCGCGTGTTTTGTCTGATGCCGAAAAGCGTTACAGTCAAATTGATAGGGAAGCGTTGGCGATTGTGTTTGGAGTAAAGAAATTTCACTCATATTTATGGGGGCGTAAATTTTTATTGAAATGTGATCACCAACCTCTAATTTCTATTTTTGGTTCAAAAAAGAGTTTACCTGTCATGACAGCAAATAGGCTGCAAAGATATGCTTTGTTTTTATATTCTTACGATTTTGACATTCAGTACGTTAATACTAAAATGAACTGCTCGGATTTTCTGTCGAGGTTACCAATGGATATTACGGATAAGGGTGACTGTGACGTATTTCTTACTTTAAATTATCTTACAGAAAAAAGCGATTTACCTATAAATGTTAAAATGATGAAAGAAAGTACAAGAAATGACCCGATATTAAGCAAATTGTTAAAATGTGTTCTTAATGGATGGCCACAACAGTATGATCCTGACTTGAAATCGTACTATAGGAGACGATTTGAGCTTGGTCTAGAAAATGACATTTTGTTGTGGGGTTAACGGGTAATAGTTCCTGCGAATTTAAGAAAAAATATTTTAAGTGAATTGCATAGAGGTCATATGGGCATTGTAAAAACGAAATCACTGGCTAGGTCATATATTTGGTGGCCATCGCTAAATGATGATATTGAGCAAATGTGTAAAAATTGTATAGCATGTACAAGTTGTCGTCAAAATCCGCCTAAAACCGAATTGACGCCTTGGCCAGTTCCCAATGCAGTATGGGAACGTCTTCATGTAGATTTTTTAGGACCAATAAACGGTAAGATGTTTTTTGTTGTTGTTGATGCATTATCTAAGTGGTTAGAAGTATTTTTTATGAATTCAATTAATTCATCTACAACTATTCAAAAGTTACGGGGGCTATTTGCTCAGTTTGGGTTGCCTCATACAATTGCTTCAGATAATGGTAAATCATTCACTTCACAAGAATTTCAATCATTTTTAATAAATAACGGAATCAATCATGTGACATCTCCACCATTTTACCCAGCCTCAAATGGCGCTGCCGAAAATTCCGTAAAAACCGTTAAGCAATTTATTATTAAGTCTATGAAGAGTTCTTATAATATTTATAATAATATAAGTCAAAGCAGTAATTTGTCAGAGTTTGAGTTAAATAACTTCTTATTGCTTTATAGAAATACAGAACATTGTAGTACCGGTGAATCGCCAGCGCGTTTGATGTTGGGAAGGCCACTTAGAACTAGATTAGATCTAATTAAACCAGAAAATATACCAGTAAGGCCAAATAAATCTATTGAATTTGTAAAAAAAGTATTAAGCAAAGTACAAGAAAATCAAATAGACAATTATGGAGGTCATATCCGAAAACAATTTTATATAGGAGACAAAGTGTTAGTAAAAGATTACAGAAAAACAAAACCGGAATGGACCGTAGGAATTATTATAGGAAAAGATTGTAAAAATATATTTAGAGTTCGAATTCCAGATACAAGTATAATTTGGAGACGCCATGTAAATCAACTTTTGCACTTCTACCGATCAAAATCCACTGATATAGGTTCACAAGAACCAGACTCCCAGGAAATTGACTCGGTGGAGGTGCGATCGGTGATATCTTTGACAGATTCTGAGTCTAATGATGAATTTGATATTGCTCTTGAGGAGGAGGAGGAGCTGCAGAGCGCAAGTGATGATGATGAACAAATACGCAGTTCTAATTCGTCGGTTCCGCCCTGTAGGAAATCAATAGGACGTCCTAAAAGATTTAGACATCCTCCTGATCGATTTATTCCGTTATAATCCTATTAATCATTTAAATTTACATTATTCATTTTTATTATATTTCATTATTCTAAGTTACGACGAATGTGTCATTTAAGTTATAATAAGTGGGGAGAAAATGTAGTGTATTTTTAGAGAAATATATCCTGTATATTTATTTATCAATTATCTATATATCTACCTACACTATACCTACACTATTCGGATGGGTATATATTCAGATATTAAGAGAATAGTAGGTTTTGGTTTTCGGTTTGGAACAAATGTAACTTAGAATATAAATAATAAAACACATTATAATAAGTAACAATAATGAGTAGTTATTTAACACTCGTACACCACACATACTAATTATTTCAAATATGTTTTTAGTTTGGAATTGCTGTTTCAAATACACACTATGAACCGTATTAATCCATATTAAATTTTTTTTTATATGGTTCTATCTGGCATTTTCAACAGGGTAGCTACAGACATATGCCACAATATGTTCTAGGGCTAAATAGCGCACAAAGTCTATGTTGCTTAGCCCAAGAACATATTTAGAAACTAACCCCTTATGTCTACGGTCACACTAAAAAAATCATAGCTCCCAAGCCCTTCCACGAAATACAATGGGGCATACGAATTCTGTTAGCTACTAATATATGCCACAATATGTACTAGGGCTAAATAGCGCACAAAGTCTGTGTTGCTTAGCCCAAGAACATATTTAGTAACTAACCCCTTATGTCTACGATCAAACTAAAAAAATCATAGCTCCCAAACCCTTTCCCGAAATAGAATGGGCCTACGAATTTTATTAGCTACGAATATGTGCCACAACATCTACTAGGGCTAAATAGCGCAAAAAGTCTGTGTTGCTTAGCCCAAGAACATATTTAGAAACTAACACCTTATGTCTACGGTCGCACTAAAAAAATCATAACTCCCAAACCCTTTCACAAAATACAATGGGGCCTACGAATTCTGTTAGCTATTAATATATGCCACAATATGTACTAGGGCTAAATAGCGCACAAGGTCTGTGTTGCTTAGCCCAAGAACATATTTAGAAACTAATCCCTTATGTCTACGATCAAACTAAAAAAATCATAGCTCCCAAACCCTTTCACGAAATAGAATGGGGCCTACGAATTTTATTAGCTACTAATATGTGCCACAACATCTGATATCAAATATCCTAATATCTGTTTGGTTGAAATGTTGTGAGCAAACATAAGAACATTTTGATTTATACTAGTAACTGTTCTAAACACGGGAGTGCACTTTTACGGTATGGTACGGCCCTTTATTAGATTTTTAATTGTAAACTAAAAATGTTGGAAAATCTTCGAGACGTCGTACATCCATCCATCTGACGGCTCTCACTTTAGGTTCAAATACACAATGGCACCTTCTAAATTTACTACAACTATTTTTAATAACCAATTTATAACAATACAATTTACAACATGTTGATAGGAATTGATCTTAAACATGAAAATAATGCCGAAAACTGTTAGGCTATTAATGTAAACAAAGAAACTATTTGACACAAGCAATTTGTTTGTGGGGTTAGAAAAAACATCTTACCAAAACCAAATTACATATTTAACTACTCGTATAGTAATAAACTAAATTTAGGCTACGGGCGACTTTAACAACAGTGGATTCTTCTGGTTTTTCACACACATTTGAAAAACATTGGTAAATTAATAGGTATAATCTACACACACTGAAAATATTCTAATAAACCGAACGAAATTTCATAATTTCTAAACACCAAATCATGATTTTGTCTATGGCGCCTGAGCAGAGCTTCGTTGTTGGTCACTTTATAGTCCACAATACAATATACAACAGGTTGATAGGAATTGACCTTAAACATGAAAATAATGCCGAAAACTGTTAGGCTATTAATGTAAACAAAGAAACTATTTGACACAAGCAATTTGTTTGTGGGGTTAGAAAAAACATCTTACCAAAACCAAATTATAACGTGAAACTAGAGATGCCAACTATATTGGAATTTGTCGATTTATTTTGAAAGCCATTTTCATGACTATATTCTTAGAAAAGCATATGGGACAAGCAATTTCGTATATTTTTAGTCACAATCCTATCAAAGGATAAAGTAAATTGCACTGAACAAGTAGTAATCTTTAAATCTCATTTCACAACGAGGAGTAGCAATTTTCACTCATCTATTTTTAAACGCACGTTCCTTTTACACAACAAAAAAAGTGTGTGAGGTTAGAGTCGAACAATGTGTGTCCCAAAATATTTTACAGCTGATCTGAGTTGTAACATATGTCTAGGATGACGTCACAAATTAATCTAACATAAGGGTTATTCTTTCGTACTGAACTAAGTGAACAATCTGAAAATTGTGTTCATTCACGATTGTGCGTACTCTTTCGACATCGGTCACTTCTACCAAACTGATTAAAATTCCTACCCCCCTTGCCGCTTACTGATCAACCTCTAGGTACCGGTTAGTTCGTTCAGTTAACAGTTAACCTCTAAAAGTATTGAATATAGAGAGATACCTAATTGGAATATGATTTCGAATCAAGCCAATAAATTGTAAAAGTTTAAAACATGGATAATAATATCATGGAGGAAATAATTTTCCAGTTTTCAGAGCAGATTTGGTTGTTTTCACAAGTTTTCGAGGTTAAGTGAAAGACATTCACAAAAATGATGATCTTTCGGTTTCGCCAAATATTCACTTCACTATAATCACATTCAGTTTAATCACATTCACTTGTTCAGATCAATCACTACGAAAGAATAACCCTATAGTTACATATACTTTTAATCTTTTGATACCGAATCAGTTCTTTCATTACTGTTTTTGTTACAAAAATTCTAAGTAGTAGGTATATTAAAAACTTTCAATGAAACTAAATATAGATATGTGATTTTGTACCTATATTAAACAAGTAGCCACATACCTATAATCCATATAAATAGAAGTAAGGAATAAGGAACTACCTATAGTAAAATTAATTTTCTACTTATTTATCTTATACCTAGAAAATCACGTACCTATAACTACGCTTACTTGCTCAATGTTTTTATTTCAAAATACACAATAATTAAAATTCCTTAAACTACAAATACAAACAATACACTTTACAGTTTTGTGTTAGGTACATATTTAACTACTCGTATAGTAATAAACTAAATTTAGGCTACGGGCGACTTTAACAACAGTGGATTCTTCTGGTTTTTCACACACATTTGAAAAACATTGGTAAATTAATAGGTATAATCTACACACACTGAAAATATTCTAATAAACCGAACGAAATTTCATAATTTCTAAACACCAAATCATGATTTTGTCTATGGCGCCTGAGCAGAGCTTCGTTGTTGGTCACTTTATAGTCCACAATACAATATACAACAGGTTGATAGGAATTGACCTTAAACATGAAAATAATGCCGAAAACTGTTAGGCTATTAATGTAAACAAAGAAACTATTTGACACAAGCAATTTGTTACCAAAACCAAATTATGACGTGAACTAGAAGTGTCAACTAAACTAAAATAAGTGACACCAACGTTAGAAAAAAATACTGCCAAATTATGACAAACCAACGAATCATGATAGAGAGATATGTCTAAAATTAACGTCCGCCGCTATTAACGTTAACGTTAATTTAACACCAACGATTTTCAAATAGAGAGATGTGGTAGTTCTAAAAGAACGTCACCTATGATGATAATCATATTATAGGCAGCTATTTTTAGGCTAGCAGATTTAAAATACCTATCTAATATATTTATAGTAGGTATTTCGTATAAAATTTTATAAGGTTATTGGATTTGACAAGTGGTTTTATTATTAAAATTAAGTATTTTTCAGATTATAACAACATTAATTAATAAGCAGCATGTACAGGGTGATACAAAAAACATTAATTATCCCACATTTAAGAAATTTTAAATGTATAGAAATTTAGATACGGGGTGAATCAAAAATGTATTTCTTTATTTTGTTAAGGACAAAAAAGTAATATTTTGAATAATTTTTTGATTTCTTTAGATTTCAATTCAAGATTTCTTTGAAAGTTAAACTAGGGTCATATATCTGATCAGAAGGCTTGCGCAGAGTGTTTCAATCGCCAGTCTGTTGACGGTATATCATGGTTATTTTGTTTCCCGTATGTCGTATGGTATTTTGAACTGGGGACATAGTTCCCACGCAATGAAAATCTTCAAGCTACAGAGGAGATGTTTACGTACAATGTTGGGGCTCGGTTGGCGTGACTGCTGTAAAAAGTATTTTGTTGAACATGGACTACTTACTTTGCCTTCCTTGTACATCTTAAACTGTCTTGGCTACATTCGAACCAATGCCTCGCATTTCACTCTTCACTCTGATATGCATAATTATGGTACGCGAAATCGCAATAACATATTGCCTGAATTTCACCGCCTATTGAGGACTAGGAAAGGTTCTGACTATTACTGTGTTAAATTTTATAATAAGCTGCCGTCTCACATAAAGAACCTTGGTGAAGTCCAATTTACCAAAAGTATTAAATCATTTTTGATATCTCAAGCTTTTTATACCTTTGAGGACTATTTCAGAAGCGATATTGTAAGATTTTTTTAGATTTTAGTTTGTTTTATGTTGTTGTTATTTTAATTTGTTTGTAAGCCTTTCTTTGTTGCTGTAACTTGGATTGTTTAATTTTTGTTCTTTTATGACGTACTATACCTACATGTTATGTAACATAAGATGGTGAATAAATATATCTATCTATCTATAATTAAGCTCCTAGAGGTGATCTACGGAGTAACTCAAAAATGTATTTCTTTATTTTGTGAAGGACAAAAAAGTAATATTTTGAAAGTTAAACTATAAGCTCCTAGAGGTTATCTACGGGGTAACTCAAAAATGTTCCTATTTATTTTCAATAATAGATAGAAACATTTTCAGATTTTCAGCTCTGGCAATACTTTTTTTAATTAATTTTCTAATTTTTCTTTTTAAAGTTTTTTTTTTTGAATTTTTTTTTTTTTAATTTTTTTTTCTTGATTTTTTTTTAATTTTTTTTATAACCCTCAATGACTTTTTTCATAGATAAAACTACCACAAAACGACTGGGAAATCCCGCAAGGGATTTCTTGTCAAGAAATATAAATTCTGAAGCCCTTATTCACTCTAATCTTCAACGAAAACAGGGTACTGCCTAGGCCAGGATTTCTGACAATCAAAACAAGTGTAAAATATGCCATGTGTTTTAACATGCGAGTTAAGTTTCTTGAACAACCGAAGGTATTTTTAAAAAATAAAAATTTATTTTCAAAAAATTACAAAGAATGAAGTGATTGTGACAAAATTATAACTTATAATCCTAACAAAATTGGTATTTTACTTGTATTTATAAGATTTATGAAATATGTTGAATTAACAAAAAGCTCTTATTCTAGGTATCTTATTTTATATTATTATATGTCGTATACAGGATGTAACACCTCCCTCCTTAAGAATCGGCTTCGGGCTTGAACAGGATTGAAGGCGATTGATCGTGTTTATTACGTCGTGGTTTCTTCAATTTGATTACGATATAGATGATGATGAATGTAACGACCAAACCAAATGTTGTCTATAAGGTCCAATATATTGGATTGTTCAAATTTATTTCGTTTGTTGATAATGGGTTAATTGCTTCGATGTTGTCTCGTAGTTGATGAATATCTTCTAAGTTGATGTTTTCAATACATAACGGTCTTTGCTGATCGTAACTTGCATTCGAGTTAATTTGGAATTTTGGAAGGATGAGCGGTCGGCCAAGTTCTGTTTTTTCAGTGTTGCCAAATTTATAGTTCAAATATTCAATACTGCAATTCATTGGCACGTAAATCAGTTTGTTTCCATATATTATATGTGGTTGTTCATATTGACATTTTGACTTAATTTTTATTTTATTATTATAAATAATAATCAAGTAATTATCGTTGATTCTATTGATAATTAATTTTGGCGCTATGACAGGAACATTGTTGCAGTACGGATTTTTATCCATTATTAGTCCGGGTATACATGTCGATTTTGTGTCAAACTTTAGGGCTCTTTGTTCACAAAGGAAAACGTCTTCTATGTGTTTACAGGGTTGTTCCATAAATTGATATACATCTTCTTCAGTAGCCAAATAAGGTTCATCAGGGATAATAATGGTATTTTGTTTTGTGGGGATTGGAAATAGATGAAAGTATTGAAAAGTTTTAGGATGGACTATGGGAACTTCTATAGCAAAAATTATATGATCGCTTGAATAATAACAATTTGTACGAATAATAGAATACCAAGAAAAAATATCAATTTTTAATATTTCATCTTGCTTGTATATTTCTGATATCTCTTTTAATATAGTTTGTAAATTTCGATTGGTCAATATATCAGGGTGAATAACATGTAATTTTGAAAAAGTGATTGCATTTTCTATATTGTCAAGAAAAGTAGTGATAACATTTGCACTAAGAAATATTTGATTTAACATACTTAAATCAATTGAATATTTGTATTGATGATTCGTAAATATACTTGAGGACGTTTTAAAATTATTAATGTAGGTTAATATTTTCTTTTGATTGCTCGATATTTGATCAATTGTTTTTGAATATTTTTCAACTAATTGCTTTGACAAAGATATTTGCTCATTTACGTTTTTTATAATCTTATTTTCGTTTGTTTTTAAAATGTTTAATGCTTTTTCATATTTTTCGCCATCATCCGCATCTAAGGTACCAAAAAGCCATTTACTAACCTTTCCGTCTAGATTAATTAATCCACGTTTCTGCCTATTATTTTGACTAAATTTAATATTTTCGAATTTAGTAGAAATTTCTGACATTATTGGTTCCAGATGATCTAATTGATTTCTTAAACTTTTTTCGAAACCATCTGTATAAGAGGAAATAGAAGAATTTAAGCTGATATATGTATCAAGTAAATTTTTAATTTGTTTTTCGAAATCTTTCAAATTTATGTTATATAAAAATACATGTTTACTGATAATTATTTTTGAAGTTCCTATTTTAAAAGGGAGGATTCCGGGAGTATCATCGAGGCTTAATATTTTAATTTCATGTGCTTGGGCCACTATTATTGTCAACAGCAGGATGACTATTCTCTTCATCTTGAGCCTGCAACAAAGGAGGCTTTTTTAATTCTTTTATGTGAGTTATTTGTGTTTTCTTATTTTTTATGTTCAATATTTTGACTTTATTATATTCTAAAATTCATATCCTATAGGGACCTAAGAATTTGTTATTCTTTTTATTTCGTGATAATGGGTTCTTTTTATATACAGTTTGTCCCACTTTGAAGTCATTATTTTCATTGCCTTTCTTATTTATACGTTTTAAGACATTCTCTTTTTTTGTTTCAAGGTTTTTCTTTACTTGTCCATAGACATAACTTAATTTTTGATTATGATTTTCAACATAATTTGTGAAAAACTCTGGTGGGGTAAAAATTTCAGGATTGCGTAAATTAGTATGACCAAATACTAACTCAAATGGAGTATACTTTGTTGAACTATGAATTGAGCTGTTATAACCAATAATTGCATAATTTATAAGATCAGTTTCTGCGGGATAAGTTTCTTTCAAAATTCTGAGATGTTCAATGAGAGTAGAGTGTAATCTTTCTATTAGTCCATTAGACTCGTGATGAGCTGCTGTTGTGAAATGTGATTTAATCTTATGTAAATTAAGCATTTCTTTTAAAACTTCGTTTTTAAATTCTTATCCAGTATCTGAAACTATAGTTTGTGGAGTTCCAAAACTTGAGAAATATTTTATTAATGCATCACAAACGCTTATCGCACTTTTAGTTTTAGTAGATTTGTATAGCTTGCGCAAATTTAGAGAAAGCATCTATAATAGTTAAGTATAATTTTGTGTCATAATAGAAAATATCCATATGAACTATCTCAAATGGTTTAGATGGGGTTTTTGTCAAATTTAAGGGTGTATAGGGTGGATGTCTTCCGTATTTAGTTTTGTGACATGTCTCGCATTCATTTATGAATTGTGTAACAGTTTGTTTCATTTTAAACCAAAAATAGTTTCGTTTTAAATATTGAACCGTTTCTTCTATACCACGATGGTTTGTTTTCCCTTCATGGTGGATTTTAATTAAAAGAATTTGTTCCTCAACATCTCTAATCGTGTTAACTAGTTTTGTGCATTGAATTAAGTTTGGATTTTTTCGAGTGTTCTGAATAAATATTGGAGAATGGAACGATAAATTTATCAGTTTGAAAATATATATAGTAGGTATTATTCGGATTCAAGTATTCTTTCATGAATTTCAAGATTAAATCTCTATTATCTTCTAAAGGTAGTTTGACTGTAATGATTTTCTGAGATTCGTAATTATCGATATTAACTGAGAGTTTATTAACATTTTGTTTTGAAACATGAATTTGATTTAATTTGTTATTGATTATGTCATCTAGAATTGAAATACCATCATTCTCAGTTTCTTTTGATAAGGAATGTGGGGTTTGATCTGAAGGTTCATTATGTATATTTTGTATTCCACGTGGGGGTGTGATTAATATATCGGATAAGATATTTATTTTTGATTTCGCTGTGGTTATGGGTTGTTTACTTGTAGACGGGAAACCTAAAAATGGTAGTAAGTCGTGCTCATCGTCAGTTTTAATTAATTGAGGATTTTCTATAAGCTGGTTTAAATAATCTAAGTCGTCTTTGTGTGTCTGGTCTGGATTATTGTACAGTGAGTCTGTATCTTTCATCATATTAATTTCGATTCTAGATAATGCATCCGCATTACTATTTAGTTTACCCTTTTTATATATAATTTTATAATCGTATTCTGCGAGTTTTAAACGCCAACGAACTAATTTTGAATTTGGTTCTTTTAAATTAAACAGCCAAGTTAAAGGACGATGATCGGTTATAATTGTAAATTTGCGACCAAAAAGGTAAGGTCGAAAATGTTTACATGCCCACACGATGGCAAGTAATTCTTTTTCTATTGTGCTATATTTTTGTTCAGATTCGTTAAGAGTACGCGAAGCGTATGCTATCGGTTTATCTTGATTTAAATTTCCTTGGGAAAGTACTGCTCCAATAGCAAAGTTTGAAGCGTCTGTCGCGAGTATAAATTCTTTACTGAAATCAGGATATTGTAGTATAGGATCATTACATAAAATTTTCTTACAAGTATTAAAACTTTCCATACATTTTTGATCATGTATTATTTTTGAACCCTTTTTGAGACATAAAGTTAATGGTTTTGTAATTTTGGCAAAGTCTTTGATAAAACGTCTGTAATAGCCTAAAATTCCGAGAAACGATTTTATATCTTTTTGTGATTTAGGTGTAGGAAAATTTTGAATAGCCGAAATTTTATCTGGATTAGGTTTAACGCCTTCAGGTGTAATTACTTGTCCAAGATAAGCTACAGTTTTTTGTAAAAATTCAGATTTGTCTAATTGGATTTTAAAGTTAGAGCATCTTAGTCTGTCAAAAACATTTTTAAGTCGAGTGATGTGTTCTTGTAATGATGTACTGAAAATTATTATGTCATCTAAATATACTAAACAAATTTCGTTATTTAATCCACGTAAAACATTATCCATTACACGTTGGAATGTGCTCGGAGCATTTTTCAATCCAAATGGCATTCGAATAAATTCATAATGTCCATTTAAAGTCGAGAATGCGGTTTTTGTCAATTTCAATTTGATGGAATCCAGATGCTAGGTCCAAGGTTGTGAAATAATTTGCTTTACCTAATTTGTCTAGAATGTCTGTAATATTAGGAAGTGGATACTTGTCGTCAATTGTCTTTTCGTTCAGTTTTCTGTAATCAATAACTATACGCCATTTTTTCTTACCGGATGAATCTACCTTCTTTGGAACGATCCAAATGGGACTACTCCATGGAGAAGTTGAAGGTTGTATAATTTGTTGTTCAAGCATTTTATTCATTTGAGTTTTAACTTCTTGCTTGTGTACCTCAGGAAATCTATATGATTTTGTAAATATTGGCTTATCGTCCGTCAAATTGATTTTATGTGTTATTTTATTTGAAAAAGTCAGTGGTAGTTGTTCACAATAAAAAATGTCCCTGTAGTCATAGCAAAGTTTACGTATTGCATCACTTTCTTCTTTATTGCAGTGGTCAAATCTAAGATTTTTTAAGTTTTGTTTTAAAATGTTATCTTGATTTTGATTTATTTGAATGTCGTTCTCAAAATTTTCGATAAAATTTATTTCGTTTGGGTTTAAAATTTCAATATCAAATGGTTCAGTTATTGCTATACTTTGAGTTTCTTCGTTTGGGTTTAATATTGTGGTGTACGCGAAGTAGTTTTCAATATTTACAACTGCTTTGGGTATTTCTAAATCTTTATCAAGTTTCACATATTCAAATAGGCCTAAACCTTTCTCATAACAAACTGGAATTTTTATTACTTTTTGACATCTACCTGGTACAATAAGACTATGATGACATTTGTAAATATTTTTTATAGGCTTGATAATTTCATCTGTAAAAATCATAGGTACTTGAGTAATTGGAGTAATAAGTAATTTTTCAGAAATATTAACAGATGCCTTTAATTGCTTTAAAAGATCCATGCCTATAAGCCCATCATAATTTTCACTAAATTTGTAAATGTAAAAAGGATGAGATTCATTTACACAAAATATTTTAAAAATAGGCATAATAGCAACTTCATTATGATAAGTGATATTATGAGAGGTTTGTATAGTAAAGTCTTTATTTATAATTAAATCTTTATAATATTTATATGCCAAGTTAGGATTTATCAAACTTCTGGAACTGCCTGTATCTATAAGGAATTTTGCTTTTATTTCGGAAATATAAATGTATGGTAAATTACTTTGTAAATGGTTTAAAGATATTATGTTACACTGTTGTTCATTTGAGGATTCTGAAAATTTGTATCAGTTTCTTGGATTTCATTTTCTACCAGTTCTTTATCACTAGAATTACTCTCAGATGACACGTGTAAAAATGTATTATCATCATAATAATGTTCTTGTTGAGTATAATTATTAGAATACATATAATTATCTTGTTCAGCGATGTTATACTGAAAATTGTAGTCAGGATCGGAATAAGGATCAATTTCAATATTATGAAGTTCTTGCGATACAAAATTACGAGGTCCTGTACTTTGGAAATAATTAGGCAATCTATAGTTATTTTGATTTGGAAGAGCAGTATTTCTTGTTGAAATAGACATTAGCTCAGGTTTGTTCATAGGAGTTTTACCAGTTGATAGAAAGACATTACGGGGTTGTCCGAAAACTTGTTGGTTTGTGAAAAATTTTTGGGGTGGAAGATTTTGCCTTGGTTGAATATTTATTGGTTGAGATGGAAAAGGTTTTTGGAAATTTTGTGAAACATTTTGATTAAAAACAGGAGGATTCTGTTGCCGAAATTGTGTTGGCATTGGGGTTTGGAAATAAGTTGTCGGTTGGCGAATATATACCGGATTAGGTGCAACCTGTCTCATTGGAATTTGTTTCACTGATTGAAAGTGTTGTCTCTGGTAGTTTAAGAAATTTTCTTCCTCTAAAACATATGAAATCGCAAGTTCTAGGGTATCGGGTTTTCTTAATCTAACCATATCTTGTATTCTACCTGATAGTCCTCGAATGAATGTTTTTAATGCCAGTTCATCATAATTTTTAATTTGGAACATAACTTCATTTGGTTGTAAATTTAAAGATTTTACTTTAGAAGAAATTGAGCTTCGAGATTTTTGAATTCGTTGTCCAAAAGAAAAGAAAGATTCGTTTTTATATGGATGTAAAACTATTAGTTCTTGCACTAAACAGTCTAAATTTCGCTGATCTCCAAAAGTCAAACGTAAAAGGTATTTTAAATTTGCCCAATCTCGAATTTCGGGACGACTTCCTATTAACATTAATGCTCGACCTGATAATTTGCCTATGACGGCCCTGATTAAGAAAGTATTAAAAGGATCAGATGGTCTTTCTGTAATTGTGTAAGTATTTATAAAATATTCGCAATGTTCGAGGAATATTTCTAGGGTGTTTGCATCACCGACAAAATTTGGGATAGCATCTAAATATAGCCTAACCAATGAACAATTAACTTTGTCCGCCATATTTTCAGAATTTATTCTAATGTTATCAGTACTTAATTGAATCGGTGAGTGAAAGAACAATACAAGTGCCAAAAACGTGAATTTTATCTGAGATAGCCAAATTGTTTAGAATACCTAGACCTATGACGTAGTGAAAGAACAGTACATATACCAACATCGTACGTGCAACAGTGTTTAGTTTTTTTTACGGCTGAGTGAAAGAAGAGTACACGTGAGGCACATGTACTGTTGTTTCACTCATTCGCTAGTCGCCACTTTGATATTTTTCTGATGAAAATATTGATACATTATTTTAGTTACTCGATAGGCACTGACGGTGTTTGTTGGTTATAAATGAGTGCAATAACTTAGTGTTTGTTTGTAATTAAATATTTAAAAATGTCTGATACTAGTAGTGAAAATAATAGTTCTCCAGAGATGTCTTTAAAAAGACGCAAAAAACACCCTAATAAATGGAAGCAAAACAAAAGAAAATTGGCTCGTCTTAGAGGTGAGGAGTATGTTAATACGGCAGGAAAAACCATAAACGAGAAAACGGTAGGAGAAATTAAGTAAGTTATTTTCAGTTTTGGCATATGTTTTTTGCAACTTAAATATGTTCTTTTTAGTTGCAGTGATAAGTGCACGGAATATCTAACAGAGGGAGATAAACAAGCTATCTTATCCAAATTACTTGAAATGGAAAGTAAAGATCAGCAGGATACTTACCTCATGGGACTTATAGAATTAAAGCCTGTAGCAAGGAGACGAAAAACTAGCACAAATGCTGTAAAAAATGCAACATTTTCATACTGGATAACTCAACGAGGTATCAGGAAACGTTTATGTAAAACAGCATTCCTTAGATTGCATGCTATTTCAAATTCTCGCCTCCAAAGACTAAACAAGCTCTTAAGGGAAGGAAATACGCCAGTAGATTTACGAGGGAAACATAACACCCGTCGACACGTTCTTCCTTCTGACGTTATTGCTAAAGTAAAAGATCACATTGAGTCTTTTCCTTCAAAAATTTCACATTACAGTAGTAAAAAGACAGTGAAGTATCTCGATGATAGATAGAATGTCAAGACTATGTACGAGCTATTTATGAAGAAATGGCCAGAACTTAATGTAAAATACGAGTACTACCTCAAATATTTCAACGAAAATTATTCGCTGAGATTTGGTAGACCTCAAGTAGATGTATGTAGCGAGTGCGAACGTTTAGGAACATCATTGAGAGACCCGAATCTTAATGATAATGCGAAACGGGTGCACGCTACTGAACTTATAGTCCATAAGCGTAGGGCCAAAAAGTTTTATTCGCAACTTGACACCATAACAAAATTATGCAAGGAAAGAGAAGATGTGTGTGGAATATCATTTGATTATATCCAAAATCTCCCATTACCCAATATACCCGTACAAGAAATTTTTTATTTCCGTCAGTTGTGGGTATATGCCTTCGAAGTCCATAACTTAAAAACAAATAAAGGACATTTGTATACCTACCATGAAGGCCAGGCTCTTAAAGGTCCTGATGAGGTGTGTAGTTTTCTATTGCATTATATAGAAAATAACATTCCACCGGAAATTACGGAACTTCACTTATTTTCCGACGGATGTCCTGGACAAAATCGCAACCACACAATGGTCCGATTTTTAATGACACTTACAACAACGAAGCGTTTCAAGAAAATCGTACATTACTTTCCAGTGCGGGGCCATTCATTCTTGCCCTGCGATAGGGATTTCGGTACTATTAAAAGGGTAATACGAAGAGCTGATCGCATATATGTTCCACAGGAATACGAACAAATGATACTAGGCTCCCGAAAGGTGTTGCCATTTACACTTACTACAATAAGCTACAAAGACATCACTGATTTCAAAAACTGGTGGCCGCAGTTTTATAAAAAAACGTCCAAGTCGTGTGATGAACAAAAAGTTAATTTTATGATTTCACAGTATAACCAGTTTACGTATAGTAGTGAAACTCCAGGATATGTTACTACAAGTGCGTTCATAGGTGGTTTTGTAACCAAAACCTTTAAACTGATGAAACCTAATGTCAATCCGCAGTTGCCTTTAGAAAAGGCATACTCCGAAGCTATTTCTATTAACGCAAAGAAGATAATCGACTTAAAGAAACTTTTACACTATTTTAGTGATGATATCCTGGAGTTTTACTACTATATTATTTCTTGGAAAGTCAAAAATGAAGATTTTTAATGAAAATTACAAATATGTTAGTTGAATATTTATCAATAAAGCAAAAAAAAATGTTTAAAGCATTTTGTTTTTAATTGAGTGAAAGAACAATATAACTGCAGGTCATTTTTTTTCAAATAATTTCTTTAGCATTATTTTCCTTTACGATTCATGTACGTATTATTGTCAGTTAATTTAAGTTCTCTAAGTTTACAATAGATTATTAGGCCGAAAAACCCACAGTTCTTTTTTAAAACAGTTTTATATGATTTTCTCAAAATGGTCATTTTGGAGATACACTGTTCTTTCACTCACCGATTCAATTGTAAACTATCTAACTTATTAATTAAATCGTCCAGCTCGATTTTTGTAGCTGCCTGATACAATTAATAATAAAAATTTTACCAAACTAAACTAAAAGAAAATAAGCTCGATATTAGAAACTTATTTAACTTTTCTAAAACTAAATGAGATTTCTGTTTTTTGGAATTTTTTTCTAATCTAACCTAACCTATGTTTTTTGATCGTGTTCAGCGATCGCACTAAAAATTCATCTGCCCTGAACTTTTAGGAGGAAAATCATATAATTTTTGCCACAAAATGAAAACTAGGAAAAGAATAAAAAGGATTGGCTACCTTGAATTCCCTGTCGACGTCCTGGTCTTCTCGAAAAGAGATACAGCGAGTATAGCCGCCTGATTCGCTCTGGAATCACCGTAACAAACTATACTTTCTCTCTTTCCTGGGGTCTTCTTCTTCTTTCTTCTATGTTCTTACCGATGATAGCCCTCAAAGAGTTGACACTCACGAAAAATACCGCTATGGACTTTTCTAGGACTAAATCCTACAACGACTGCGCCAGTTAAGTTTCTTGAACAACCGAAGGTATTTTTAAAAAATAAAAATTTATTTTCAAAAAATTACAAAGAATGAAGTGATTGTGACAAAATTATAACTTATAATCCTAACAAAATTGGTATTTTACTTGTATTTATAAGATTTATGAAATATGTTGAATTAACAAAAAGCTCTTATTCTAGGTATCTTATTTTATATTATTATATGTCGTATACAGGATGTAACATGCGTTTAAATAGTCAGCGCACTGCAACGTTTACTTTTGTTGAGGCTTCTTTGAAGGAAAACATTTTTAAAATTGTTCCCAAATCGTCACTTTTTTCATTAAAGTAAAGCCATTAGAAAAGAAAACAGATTTGTGCGTTATTGTTATGGAATCTACTCGCTTAAACAACATACCAACTTACAATGCTCTGCTGCCAGAATGTCTTTCAAATTATCCCTATCCTACACCTCGTACTTATTATTGGCGCAATAGCTTAATTAAACTGAAACCTATTTAGACCCGACACACCCCTAGATGTTTAATTAAATATTATCTTAATTTCCCCAAGTTTAATTTATTTTACCTTTGCTAAAATAATTTCGTTGTTGAAAAAAATCCATATTATTTATATGTCATTCGATTCTATTCATTCAAATTCCGGCAACAATTAAGAAAATATGAGAAATACGCGGATGCCACACTTTATTTGAACATTTGCACCATGAAACTATTCCAGCACAGTTTCCTCACGAAATCCATACATTACGCAACTTATTTACACATGGAACATGATTAGATACTTGATTTTCCAACAAATTTAATTTACTCAACTACCACAATAATATAACAAATATTAAAACCTGAATATATCTAAAAAAACTTTTAATTTATGCGTACTTTTATTTTAATACTACCAATCAATCACCTTTAAATTATTAATTTTAATATCTTATACTTATGCTACCTCCAACACATCATTATGGTATTGATGGTTGCATAACCTCTTCTATGTAATACGACACTTTTCGATGCTCTTAATAATTTTGTCTAAAGTAAAAATTTGATTTTTTTGATGAGTTTCAGTATATACAGGAGTGTTTTTTTAGGTGCTGTAGTTCATTTTTGAATGTGTTATTGATTGTGCACATGTAACATTTTTTTTCAGATTGCAATTGAATAACTTTAAAATGTTTAGAAATTTTTAACACAAGCAATTTAAATTTATATACGAGGTGAGTCAAAAATGTATTAATTTATTTTGTTAAGGACAAAAAAGTCATATTTTGAATAATTTTTTTTGATTTTCTTAGATTGCAATTCTAGATTTCTTTGAAGGACAAACTACTACTCCTAGAGGTTATCTACGGGGTAACTCAAAAATGTTTCTATTTATTATTTAAGACTTTTAGACACGTCAGAACCTTATCAGCGATAGGTTACTTTTTTCTTTTATTATTTTTTTTTTGATTTGTTTCTATTTGCAATCAAGAATACATTAGGATGAAACTATATAGTTCCTAGATGTTATCTACGCGGTAACTCAAAACATTTCCCACTCATTTTTTAATGCAGTTAATAAATTTATCGATGTTGGAAGTAAAAAATTGATTTCTTTGACATTTTTTTAGAGTTTCACTATATACAGAGGAGTTTTTTAAGTTTTGTAATTATACAATTTAGATACAAGGGAACTCAAAAATTAACCTAATTAATAGTAAAACTTTTGAGTTTTCTTAGTTTGTTAGAATGGCCTCATAAAATTTATTTATATACAGGGTGTCTCAAATGTAATTCTATTTATTTGATTAGGTGGTTTTCAACCCATATTTTCAGTTTTTTTTTGTTTTTTAATAACCCTCAATGACTTTTGCCATAAATAAAACTACTACAAAACGACTGGGAAATCCCTTAAGGGATTTCTTGTATTATTGAATAAAACACGTTAGATAGCCAAGAAAACAAGTTTATAATTAATCTAAAACTTTTTTAATATTTGAGACAAATTTGAATTCAATTAGTAAAATTTCTTATTTAATTACATTATTTACAAGTACCTACGGTACAAATTAATATTTACTAAAAACTAAATAACTAAGCTCTACCTTTTAGCAAAATTATACTCCATATGAACAGATGACCGTTGAATATTATTTACATTGGCCTTAATCCTATCTTCTACAGTAGAATTTTTTGCTGATTTCAACAACGCCATATGTACAAAATCACGATTATATTTGTTTCTAATCTCTTCTTCCTCTTGCTTATTACGTTCTTTATACCTGTAATAAAATAATTATTATTGTAGGTTGCGATGGTAAAAAAAACATTTGGTCGTTACTCTTTATTTGTTTGTTCACCAATGATAGTTCCAGAAGACTTAAGAATTGTCATGTGGACGGGACATTAGCACTAAGTCATATAAATAAATACACAGCCAGTGCATATCAAAGTAGATAAATAATAATGGAATTCGGCAGATACAGTGTGAACATTTAGTAACACCAATTACAATTATATTACAATTAAAAGAATATTTAAATATTTTTTTTCGCTGCTACATACCTCCTAACATTGGTTTCCCGTTCTATCTTACGCACTTGAGCGTTTTGCATCATTTCTCTTCTCAATTTTTCCTTTTCTTCCTCTGTCAACTTATTCGAACGTTTTCTTTCGGTTTTCTCAACAACACTTTGCGAATGTTTCTTCTCCTTCTCTGGTTTATAAACATCTTTGTTGTTCTTTAAAGCAATTTTTTTGCCATCTGAAGTAACTAAACCAAATGCTTTCGGTTTAGAAACGTCACTATCACTGTCACTGGATTGATCTATTCTTCGTTTTTTAGTCACTATCACTTATCACTATATTTTAAATTTTCTCCGGTAACATTATGGAATCCTTAACTTTCTGTTCAGTATCTGTGTCAAGAGCTTTTAACTTTTCCCAAATTTTTCGATCTAATTCACTTTCAAAAACAGGTTCCTCTTTGATTTGTTAATTTTTTATTGAACTAGCGTATTTGTGACTATTTTCTTTACTTTTACTTGATTTGTAACTTACGCTCTCTTTGTATTTGGACTTTTCTGTATACAAATGATTAATGTCTGAAAGTTTTGATTCTGAATATGTTGTCGATATACGTTTCTTCTTTTTTTTACTACCTATAGCCAGAATCTCTTGTAAATCTTTATCTGACAATAAGCCTTTGAATGCATTGTATTTATGTGCTAAAATTGTGTCTAATGTTTTCTCTTTCACAATTTTACTTTTTTTGCTAGTTTTTTTCTTTTGTTCTTTCGCAAACAAAGCATTTTGGAATTTCTTCAATTCTACTGGATTTTGTAGAAATTGTCTGCGTGCTTCTTCCTGTTTTCTTCTAATAGCAACTAATGGATCTTCTTTCATCTTTGAAGGAAGGTCCACTTGATCGACAGGCAGAGTTTTATTAAAGTCCCTAATAGATGGTGGAATACATTGATGTTCCACATGGTTTTTCGCTACTGGTATGCCGTTATTTTGCTTTTCTTCGTCCTTGAGTTGCTCTAGAGATTTATCCACATTTTTACCTAGCAAATAGTCATCTCGATTAACCAAACTGTTGGCATTTTTATACATCCAATCTAATTTCAATTCATTAGTCGCATCCATTTTTTTCTTGAAATTTTAACAAGAACTGTAAATTAACAATTTATTATTATATTGAATGTTTTTCTCACAACACACACGGATGAATATTGTTATTGAAACCTCTAATACTTGCACTCTTGCACTTGTAATTAAATAATAACTTAAAAATGGACTTTAGCCTTTGAAAATTTTCGGATAACTAAGGATCTCAGAATGAAATGTGGATATTTATACACGTCAGGTAATTGTATAAATACTATTAAACTAAATTTCCAGCTACCTGTAGGTATTGAAGTACCTGTGTACCTACCTACCCTTTCATGTAACTCAATTAGAAAATGTATCTTTATTTTATGATATTGCAATTGTGCTGAATGAAAACTATTTGCGTAAAAGAAACCTGCTTATGGATTTGAATACCATAAAATCTAAACTCTTAAATAATATTCTTAGATGTCCAAATATTTTTCTGTTTAATTTAGGCAAAGGGATTTCAGTAAAAACCAATAGGTATTCATTTGATCATCATCAATTGTATACTATAACACATACCTAAGTTCGTTATTATCAAATTTTTCAAAGCTTTTTGAGATCGTTATTTATGGTCGTATTTTTCCATAGGTAAGAAATCAGATTACGAGTATGCAGCATGGTTTTATGCCGCAGCGATCGACAGTCACTAATCTGGCTGTATTTTCAAAGTTTATTTGCGAAGAGTTAGATAGATATGGTCAGATTGATACAGTGTACACAGACTTTGCTAAGGCTTTCGATATAATAAATCATGTTTTGCTATTGAGAAAGTTGGAAGCCTTTGGTTTGGTGATCTCTTCCTATTTATCTGAGAGATATCAATATGTGTCGTTGTACGGTTTGGATTCACGTTGTTATAAAGCTGTCTCGGGAGTGCCTCAACGGTGCAATTTGGGTCCACTTTTGATTTTGATTTTCATTAATGATCTGGCTCTGAATCTGCAATGTTCTGCTTTCTTTTTTGCCGATGATATTACGATCTTTAAATCGATATATACATTGCGGAGGAATGTGAAAACTTACAATTATGTCTGAACAATATAAGACTTTGGTGTACCGCATGCTCCTTATATTTGAATCCTGACAAATGCAAGGTGGTTACATTTGCACGAAAGAGACTCCTGTAACTTATAATTATCATTATTAGCATAGATAACGTTTTTGTTCACTTTTTGATTCTGTGGATGACGTGGGAGTATGTTTCGACTCTAAATTTTCGGTCGAGGGTGACCAGTGCCCTTCGAACATGGCTTTGTGGTCCGATTCTCCAGACCCTTTCTGTGTTCGAGGCGATGGTTTTTATCCCGATCAATGTGTGAATTACTTCATTTTCACCAGTCGTTTTGAGGTTCCAAGTTTGGACTTACAACGCGGTATTGCACTGGTAATGTTTTTATACAGGCTGTTAAATAACAGGAACTGTTGTAGAAATCTTCTGGAGCGGATTAGCTTTTGGGTACCTCCAATGAGTGCCAGAAACAATTTTATCTTTTACAATAATAGAGTTAGAACCAATTTATTGTTTAGATCGCCTATATTTAGTATGAGTATTACTGAACGTTTAATCGCATGTGCGACATTAATTTTGATGCACTGGACGATATCGTCCAATTGGACATTTTTGATAGGAAACACCGATTTCTAGAGAACTTAGAAGAAATCTAACCTACATCTCACGAGCTCGATTTTCAAACGAAATCAATTGCCGAAAAACGCACCTCGATATCTTGAACCGTTTAAAAGATACAGGGTGGTTTTGACTTTGGTTCATTTTTAATCTACCCCTGTAACTAATTTATTTATGATTATTTTTTGTTTCTGTGAGAACATTCGCAAGGCAGTTTCTTGAGAGGAATCCACTTTTGTTTTATTAATGTTTTCAAATAAACACCTTGCATTTGTCAGGATTCAAATATAAGGAGTATGCGGTACACCAAAGTCTTATATTGTTCAGACATAATTGTAAGTTTTCACAATCCTCCGCAATGTATATATCGATTTAAAGATCTTAACATCATCGGCAAAAAAGAAAGCAGAACATTGCAGATTCAGAGTCAGATCATTAATGAAAATCAAAATCAAAAGTGGACCCAAATTGTACCGTTGAGGCACTCCCGTGACAGCTTTATAACAACGTGAATCGAACCCGTACAACGACACATATTGATATCTCTCAGATAAATAGGAAGAGATCACCAAACCAAAGGCTTCCAACTTTCTCAATAGCAAAACATGATTTATTATATCGAAAGCCTTAGCAAAGTCTGTGTACACTGTATCAATCTGACCATATCTATCTAACTCTTCGCAAATAAACTTTGAAAATACAGCCAGATTAGTGACTGTCGACCGCTGCGGCATAAAACCATGCTGCATACTCGTAATCTGATTTCTTACCTAGGGAAAAATACGACCATAAATAACGATCTCAAAAAGCTTTGAAAAATTTGATAATAACGAACTTAGGTATGTGTTATAGCAAAGATTAATCTACACAATAGATAGTCAGCGTATATGGGAAATAAAACAAAAATTGAAACTGTCTCGACACGAGCTACATCTATTAGAAAAACATGCAACCATGAAAATTGTAGATGGCGTTATATGTATTGTGTTGAAATAAAATAATCATATGGGCAATGTTAGACAAGGACGAGTATACTTTCCCCTACGAGGTGGGAGTTTGTTTTTATATTATAGGTATCATATATGTACTACTGTGCAGCAGTGTTTTTTGTTTAAAATTATATGGTATACGTATACCTATCTACGCAAAGATTAATGTGTATGGACGAAAATAAAAGAAATTACTATAATAGTATAAATATACAGGGCTGGTTTATTAAATGTTTTAGACAATAATTTTAAATGACTAAAATAATATTATTTTAGTCATTTAATTTTAAATTTCGGATATAAGGATGCATCAAAAAGTTATATTTAAATTAACGAAATTTGGCGTTATAGATAGGACTTCCGGTTATTACCTGATTCAGTTTTAAGGATCAAACTCAAACAGCAGATTCAACTTGTCGTTAACATTACGAAAAAATAAATCTCAGAGGCGGGTAAATTAAAGGGGCATACAGGCGTGAAATGCTACCCTAACTTTTTTATGCACATTTTTTGCGTGTGTTTCAATTCGGAGATGTAAAATCTAACAAATTATATACGTAATAAATGTATCCTTCTGTGATATTGATAGAAAGTCATCATTATCGCGTAATATCGATTTTAAGAAATGTTAATATTAAAAAGGCTGTGCTTTTTACAAGTTGCTGAAGTAAATAAGGTTTTAAATTTCCAGCATGACAATAATTATTTAAAAAAATACGGTTTCGAAATGCAGGATGTAAAAAATTAGAATTTTTAATCTGTTTTTAATGAAAATTTAAATCTATTGAGAAATATGGTTCAGGGTTTTTGTGAAATGTATTTTACTCCAAAGATTCTACTCATCGATTATAACCGAATTAATTTACTCAAAAATATCTATACTAGTAAAATAACACAATTATCACAATTAGGTTCAAATTCTGCAACGCCGAATTGAAAAAAAACTTACAGTCTCCCTAATATTGGTTTTTGTGCAATGATCATAAAACTTTAAAAAACTAACGATTTATGTAGATTGTATTGTTAACACGTTTCGTAAAAAGCTTTAAAAACCCACCAACAGGGTGTTAAAAGTATCACGACAATAACTTTTTTCATGTTTTAACAAGTACAATCGTCTGCTTCAGATTGATCCTTAAAAACTGAATAACAGTTTCTCTATATAAAAAAATAAAACTCGTAAATATCATCCCCAAACATTTAATTTGATTACAATTACATAACACCATATTTGAAAGTAAATAAAAAAAAACAGCATTACCTAGTTTGACAGATTTGCAAATTGCAAATCAAAGTATCTATGTATACAGGGTGTTGCATAAGTACTTGTACAAACTTTAAAGGGTGATTCTTTGACTAATTTTAAGATACAAATTTCATATGTACATGGGTCCGCTACGGCTTGGTTTTCGAGATACAGGTAGTTCAAAAAGAATATTATATTTAGGATTATATGCTTGTTCAATAGCATCGCAATTTGGTGCAATTCGGGATACAGGTGTATTGATGACACCAGAGCTGTCAAAAGAACTAATAAAAAATACGAAAAATAACAAAATACAAATATCATTCAAAAGACAACAATGCACATAATAGTCGGTACCAAGCCAAATAGGTAGTAGGTAAATATAGATTTATTTTGTTTTGGGCTTGGGCTTGGCACCGACTTATTGTAATCAAAACTACCCACCAAACGGATACATTTAATTTTACGCAGATGCTCAAAATGTTAACTTTCTTTCATTAATAGAGACCTGTGAAGTGAGCTTACCTCTTACGCCCACGTATTAAGTACTAAGTTTCAGTTATCAGTTATAATTTTTTATTTTCCAAGAAAGCGAAACGAGATATTTAAAACGGCATTGCGCCGCCCTCATGTATACCTCCGGGGGCGGCATCGAAAATCGCTACACGTCACAAACTTGTAAATGCTTAGAACTACCCCTATATCAAATTTCTATTTTCTATCTTTTTTGTTTCATACCCAAAGCCCTATTCCTACCGAACTTATTATTTACCCGAAGAAACATTAAAAAGAAGTAAAATTTAAGTACCTAAACCGATAAAGTGGAACTTATACCTGATGAAGAGACAGACTATTATAATAGGTATACCTAATATAATATAGGTAGCACTGATAATTTTTTTGTTATAGGTATTATAAGATCTACAACAATCTTGTTACATCTTTGCCACATTGTCTACGTGAAATATTTAGTCAAAAGTATGTTTCTATCTAAAAGCTTTTCATTTAACTATTGTTCGCCACTGATCATGGGACTGGTCTAGTCTTGAAACATTTATGACATGGATTAAATATTATTATATTAAATTTAATTCATAGAGATTAGGCTTTTATTTCAATACTGTACTTGTAATAAATCACCCTGTGTGTTTCTTTTACCGACGAATTGGCAACAGCATGACACACACCACATTCGCTTGTTTTTTTTTCTACCCTCCCTGCGTATCCCCTCCAGATTAATACAGAATTTCATCAATTTCTCTCTCTGACAATACAGCATTGCCGGTGCATATCTGTTGCAAATGATCTAAATAATTGTTATACGTTGCGTTTTGTTTTTGATATTAATAAACTACAAAACGGTTTCTGGCTGTGACAATACTGCTCTATGCTTTACACGCTAGTCTACGCCACGTAGTGGCAGGCATACTTAGAGATGTTCTGATTTTAATGCATTGGGCTGACTATCTATTGTGTAGATTAATCTTTGGTTATAGTATACAATTGATGATGATCAAATGAATACCTATTGGTTTTTACTGAAATCCTTTTGCCTAAATTAAACAGAAAAATATTTGGACATCTAAGAATATTATTTAAGGGTTTAGTTTTATGGTATTCAAATCCATAAGCAGGTATCTTTTACGCAAATAGTTTTCATTTAGCACAATTGCAATGTAGGTAGGTACACAGGTACTTCAATACCTACAGGTAGCTGGAAATTTAGTTTAATAGTATTTATACAATTACCTGACGTGTATAAATATCCACATTTCATTCTGAGATCCTTAGTTATCCGAAAATTTTCAAAGACTAAAGTCCATTTTTAAGTTATTATTTAATTACAAGTGCAAGAGTGCAAGTATTAGAGGTTTCAATAACAATATTCATCCGTATGTGTTGTGAGAAAATTCAATATAATAATAAATTGTTAATTTACAGTTCTTGTTAAAATTTCAAGAAAAAAATGGATGCGACTAATGAATTGAAATTAGATTGGATGTATAAAAATGCCAACAGTTTGGTTAATCGAGATGACTATTTGCTAGGTAAAAATGTGGATAAATCTCTAGAGCAACTCAACGACGAAGAAAAGCAAAATAACGGCATACCAGTAGCGAAAAACCATGTGGAACATGAATGTATTCCACCATCTATTAGGGACTTTAATAAAACTCTGCCTGTCGATCAAGTGGACCTTCCTTCAAAGATGAAAGAAGATCCATTAGTTGCTATTAGAAGAAAACAGGAAGAAGCACGCAGACAATTTCTACAAAATCCAGTAGAAATGAAGAAATTCCAAGATGCTTTGTTTGTGAAAGAACAAAAGAAAAAAACTAGCAAAAAAAGTAAAATTGTGAAAGAGAAAACATTAGACACAATTTTAGCACATAAATACAATGCATTCAAAGCCTTATTGTCAGATGAAGATTTACAAGAGATTCTGGCTATAGGTAGTAAAAAAAAGAAGAAACGTATATCGACAACATATTCAGAATCAAAACTTTCAGACATTAATCATTTGTATACAGAAAAGTCCAAATATAAAGAGAGCGTAAGTTACAAATCAAGTAAAAGTAAAGAAAATAGTGACAAATACGCTAGTTCAATAAAAAATGAACAAATCAAAGAGGAACCTGTTTTTGAAAGTGAAATAGACCGAAAAATTTGGGAAAAGTTAAAAGCTCTCGACACAGATACTGAACAGAAAGTTAAGGATTCCATAATGTTACCAGAGAAACCAGATCATTTAAAATATAGTGATACTAAAAAACGAAGAATAGATCAATCCAGTGACAGTGATAGTGACGTTTCTAAACCGAAAGCATTTGGTTTAGTTACTTCAGATGGCAAAAAAATTGCTTTAAAGAACAACAAAGATGTTTATAAACCAGAGAAGGAGAAGAAACATTCGCAAAGTGTTGTTGAGAAAACCGAAAGAAAACGTCCGAATAAGTTGACAGAGGAAGAAAAGGAAAAATTGAGAAGAGAAATGATGCAAAACGCTCAAGTGCGTAACATAGAACGGGAAACCAATGTCAGGAGGTATGTAGCAGCGAAACAAAATATTTAAATATTCTTTTAATGGTATAATATAATTGTAATTTGTGTTACTAAATGTTCACACTGTATCTGCCGAATTCCATTATTATTTATCTACTTTGATATGCACTGGCTGTGTATTTATTTATCTGACTTAGTGCTAATGTCCGGTCCACATGACAATTCTTTTAGTCTTCTGGAACTATCATTGGTGAACAAACAAATAAAGAGTAACGACCAAATGTTTTTTTTACCATCGCAACCTACAATAATAATTATTTTATTACAGGTATAAAGAACGTAATGAGCAAGAGGAAGAAGAGAGTAGAAACCAATATAATCGTGATTTTGTACATATGAAGTTGTTGAAATCAGCAAAAAATTCTACTGTAGAAGATAAGATTAAGGCCAATGTAAATAATATTCAACGGTCATCTGTTCATATGGAGTATAATTTTGCTAAAAGGTAGAGCTTAGTTATTTAGTTTTTAGTAAATATTAATTTGTACCGTAGGTACTTGTAAATAATGTAATTAAATAAGAAATTTTACTAATTGAATTCAAATTTGTCTCAAAGATTAAAAAAGTTTTAGATAATAAACTTATTTTCTTGGCTATCTAACTTGTTTTATTCAATAATACAAGAAATCCCTTAAGGGATTTCCCAGTCGTTTTGTGTTAGTTTTATCTATGACAAAAGTCATTGAGGGTTATTAAAAAACAAAAAAAAACTGAAAATATGGGTTGAAAACCACCTAATCAAATAAATAGAATTATATTTGAGACACCCTGTATATAAATAAATTTTATGAGGCCATTCTAACAAACTAAGAAAACTCAAAAGTTTTACTATTAATTAGGTTTTGCTGTGCCCAAAAATCTTACAAAATAAATTAAAACATTTTTGAGTTCCCTTGTATATAAATTGTATAATTACAAAACTTAAAAAACTCCTCTGAATATAGTGAAACTCTAAAAAAATATCAAAGAAATCAATTTTTTACTTCTTACATCGATAAATTTACCGCGTAGATAACATCTAGGAACTATGTAGTTTCATCCTAATGTATTCTTGATTGCAAATAGAAACAAATAAAAAAAAATAATAAAAGAAAAAAGTGACCTATCGCTGATAAGGTTCTGCCGTGTCTAAAAGTCTTAAATAATAAATCGAAACATTTTTGAGTTACCCCGTAGATAACCTCTAGGAGTAGTAGTTTGTCCTTCAAAGAAATCTAGAATTGCAATCTAAGAAAATCAAAAAAAATTATTCAAAATATGACTTTTTTGTCCTTAACAAAATAAATTAATACATTTTTGACTCACCTCGTATATATAATAATTTAAAGTGCTTATTTTTATTTATTATTAATTTCTAAACATTTTAAAGTTATTCAATTGCAATCTGAAAAAAATGTTACATGTGCACAATCAATAACACATTCAAAAATGAACTACAGCACCTAAAACCTAAAAAAACACACCTGTATATACTGAAACTCATCAAATCCATATATTACGATATGGAGACACAGAATCAGGGCCGACACAGCTTTAACGTTTGGGTCGGTATTTTCAGAGGAAGGTTTATTGGTCCATATATCTTTGAGGGTAGCCTTACAGCAGCGCGATATCTGGAAATATTACGGGAATTTGTTAAACCAGTTATTGATGATTTGCCATTAACGGAAATTGAACACGTATACTTCCAACAAGACGGGGCGCCGTGTCATAACTCACAGATTATAAGGACATTTTTAAACCAACAATTTGGGGACAATTGGCTTGGCAACAGGGGCCCTATTCATTGGCCGGCAAGGGCCCCCCATCTAACGCTCTTGGAGTTTTACCTTTGGGGAAGAATAAGATACCTCACATATTTTTTTTTAATGGCTTTATTGGCATAAATTACATACATTCAAAAATGGAAAAACAAATAAACTAAGAAAAATCCATAAAATCAGATGCCAAAAGGCGCAAGCTCAGCAAAGCTGATTTTCAGCAAGGGCCCTATAATACATTATAAATATGCTAACAAATATCTAAAACGAATACACTAAACATAATAATACAATAATAATGTAATAATAATAATATAAACGTTACAATTTCCAACATAAGTAAACACACCTCAAACATCAGACTCAATGAGTGTCATCTGCTCTTGAAATAATTTATCATACAAACAATTTTTAAACTTAGACAGTGATAATGTTTTCATCTCCGAAGACATCTCATTATAGAATTTAGCTATATTGTAACTGAAATACCTCTGATACATGGCAGTTCTTTGTTGAGGAATGGTAATAATATCCTTGCGTCTGACATTTACATTATGTATGTCAGTCCGGAAAGTTATTCTTCTATACAGGTAAGGCGGAGTTTTCAACAAAATGATCCTGTGGTATAGAAACACAGAGTGCAATGTTCTTCTGTTAATCATATTAAGCCACTTTATGGTTGATAAGGTATGAGATATTCTGTCAAACTTCCGTATTCCAAAAACCAATCGTAAGTATGAGTTCTGAAGTCGTTGGACACGCGCCGAATCAACCCTCAAGAGACACGGACCGTAGACAATCACAGAAGTTCATATGCGACAGCACGAGTGATTCACACAACAACTTTCTCAGGCTAAATGAAAGTAATTTCCTAGTGGCATAGATACTCTTCAGGTTGGCATAGCCAACTTGAAGCTTTGATGTTATATGCTGAGTAAATCTAAGCCCATTGTCAATAATTAGTCCCAAGCTCTTGGCATGATCGGAGATTTTTATATAAGCGGAATCCTGATTCTCTAGATGCGTTGGAAGCAGCAGTGCGATATGCTTTTGATTCTATAGCTGCGATAGAATTAATCAATGCTGTTAATCATGTCCAGAAGCGAAGTCAATTATGCTCTAATATAAATGGTATTCAATTTGAACACCTTTTGTAATAAATCTTTTTGCTTTATTAAATGACATACTCTTTGTTCTTGTTATTTTTTATCAAATTAATTAAAATTATGATATTGTTTTTTGTTAAGATAAATTTACAAAGACGCATCTCTTAAAACATTAATAACATCGAACCAGTGGCGTTCAAATGATGAAAGATTTTGTGGAAGAAATTTCACAGATCTCACCACCGACTCAAAATAGCGCAAGCAAAGACACAGATATGACATTTATTAGAAACATAGGCTCAAACCAGTCTTTGCCAATCTACTTTGAAAATCCGAGTAATAAATAAATGCAATCTCTAGACATGAACAACATACAATTCATTAATACCTCTGACGCCTTTCAGTTTTGGGGCGGGTTTTTATTTTTTTCCCCGCATCGACCCTCCCCACAAACCCTTGCGCTTAACAATGATTATTTTTCAAATTCCATGTGGAACGCATTGCGACGGCTCTGACAACAGGTGGAAAAGGCACAACCGGAGGTAGCCCGGACTTGGTTCCAAAAGGGGCTGAACACCAATGCCCGCCTTCTTCAGCGTTTATGATTATGAATTAGGTACTTATTTTAATTTATAGATATTCTTAATTTATAATTTAAACCGTTGAGACTGTTGACGTTGAGGTGTTTGAATTGAGACTGGATAACGTAACTTCAGACCCCGGTATATGACATAATATCTCATTTGACATATTACGTGGGCTCGTGCTTTTTTGACATTTGAGTTTGCGGTCGTCTCTCGTATCTAGTTTGCGTTTGTGAACGGCCCTCGTATATGACGTCTTGGCCTAGAACAAAATTTTCAGCTTAAGATGCTGTAAACATTCCATATTAAAAGTAATATATCGAACTTTGACGTATTATTGACTCACCCTGTATAGATTACCGTTGATTGAGAACTAGGAGAGATACGCCAACCTTATTGGCTGATGGCACAACCTGTAAATAATCATTCACTTTGTTAAATATGTCGTTCTCTCTCCATGCTACCAGCGTAGATAGTCGTCGATGGCAACTACGCAACGGTATGGTTAAAATTGTTTTGATTTTGCTCTTCGCGTAAATCTTAATTTATTGTAATACTAGTGATTTAAAATATTTGTGGAATTGTCGAAGGAGGGGTTAATATAAAGCAAAAATCTGGATATACCTTTTACATTATCATATTCTAACTCAAAACTATATATGCCTGCACGTAAATTGGACTTTGAACCTTACTAGAGACGATAAAATATAAACAAAATTGCTTGCGTTGTTGCCAAGAATTCTAAATTTGCAAGATGACTGGTAGTAAACGTTGTAGAATTTGCAATGGAAATATTGGAAAAAAGTTTAAATTGATTTGTGGAAGATGCAAAAGTTATTTTCACCTCGAATGTGGGAAAGAGAAGAGGCCCTGGGATTGCGAAGATTGTACTAACGAAATAAGAGCAAGACGTTCAACTATCTATGGCGTGAGATCATCTGATTCTGATGGCATCAATGATCTCAAAATGATGCTAAGAGAACTACAGGATGAAGTTAGGGAAATGCGTAATGCCATGGATTTTTTAAACGAAAAATATGAAGATGAGAGGAGAAGAGCGAAAGTAATGTCTGATATGGTTACAGAAATCTCGAATGATAATCAGCTTTTAAAAGAAAAAGTGCAAAAGCTTGAAACCGTCTTAAACATCCAGGAAACGAACAAGATAAGAAACAATCTCTGCGTAACTGGTATAACCAAAGGCAATGAAGGGCCAATTGAAATCAAGAAGAAATTCTCTGGATTCCTTGCCCAGTTGAACGTTCAGTTGTTGGAGTCTGATATTGAAAATATTCGTCAATTTGAAGCTAAGAACGGACCAAAAGTAATAATCACGACAACCACCAGTGAAATTAAGGAACAAATTTTGAAGGCACGTGCACGAAAAGGGAAGATAACTATTAGGAGTACTGGTCTTGGGGAAGAGGACTCGCCGATTTATATATCTGAAGAATTGAGTAGAGAGACTTACTTACTTTTTAAATATGCTAAAAATCTGAAAGCTAAGGGATATAAGTACATTTGGCACAGGAATGGCAAAGTTTTTGTCAGAAGGCAGGACGGGGAAAGAGCCGTTTTTATTAAAAATGATATCATCCTTAATGAAATGCTATCATAAATTTAGTTTGATGTGCATAAGTTGTTGGAGAAATTGACGTTTTTCACCACCATAAATTCGTGTAAATAATGGACTGTATTTTTATCTATTGTACGGTTTAATATGAATAGATTATTATAAATATCATGTACAGTTTTTACATAGTAGTATCAAAGATAACATTAATCTTTAGGGGTAGTAATTTAACAATCTGGGGGTTTATTCAGAGTTCAATTTTCAATTGTTTTTTAATATTAACACCAATGCACTTAAATTTTACATAAGTTTTTAATACACTTTTTAACTACTTTTTACACTATACAAACTAATACTGGGGGATACTCTTACAAACTAATTTTGGGGGTTTTTGAGTGCAAAACTTCATAAATATATACAAAAACAACGTGAGTGAAGAGAGCGAGGGGTTTTGTGTCTTATTCAATCTAACATCTTTCTAAATCTCACTCTAACAAAGAAGAAAAAGCCAATGCCTTGTTTTTTTTTTTCACACAGATTAGTAACAAAAATAAACAAACCCAGTAATATTGATGACGATGTCATCCAGATCTTGGGCAATCGTAAAGTCATACAAAAACAAATATAGATTTATAAAATAATAATAAAATACTTTGTTCGGGAGTTTCCTGAACATAAGTATTTAGGTTTAATTGTTTCAAATTTTTGTTAATATGTCTACTATAAAATGTGGCGATTTAAAAATCGGTCATGTAAATATACGGTCTCTTTTGCCTAGCTTAAATGAATTAACAGGTGTTTTGAATGATTTAGAGTTGGACATATTGGGAATCACCGAGACGTGGCTTGCACCAAATGTTTCTACAGCGGAACTATCAGTGCCTGGATTTAAGTTTTAAAGGGTCGACAGGGCCTCTCGGGGTGGCGGGGTAGGTTTGTATGTAAGAAATGACATAAAAATTAGGACAGTCGATGTTGGTGATCGCGTTGAGTCAGTTGAGCAATTGTGGGTGACACTTCATATCAACAATATCAGGTTTGGCTTGGGAATTTTATACAGACCACCAAAATCGAACGTCTTAGAGGCATTTGATACCTTAGAAACCTCTATCCCAATCTTAAAGAAGTAATATATTTTATAATTATTTTATTGCCGCTTAGTTAAAACTTTTTTGTTGTTTAAAGTTTCGTTTCGTCACTAAACTGCTGTGTTAAACTTTTCTGTGAGAAAAATTGTTTTAAGAACGTTTTTACAGCAAAATAATAAAATAGTTATAAAATATGATATTGTAACAATTTTATAAACGTTTATAAAATACTTTTTGTAGGATGAATTTGTTCCGAATGACAAATGGTTTTAAAAGCATTTTGTAAAAGTACTAGTCTGGATTAACTTGTTCCTTTAAAAACAATTATAAAATTATTCTGTTAAAATACATTTCGTAATAATAAAATAGTTTTTTTATTGTCGTTATTAAGAGCGATTTGTTTTCTGCAGCAAATTTGTGCGCAAATTAATAATCACAAAATAGTTTTTTAGTTATTTTATTAAAAACAATAAAAAAATAAATATGTTGCCAATGCATATTTTATAAAATTAAAATGCTGTCATAAACATTACCTAGAACTAATATATAACATAGTCTTATTTATTTTCAACTGATATTTATTGTTATATCATACACAGGTTTAAAATGTTGTCCAAACGAAAAGCAGTTGTGCATTTAATAGAAAATTAATTACAATATTATAAATTATCAAAGGGAAAACATTAGTGACTATAATAAAGAGTAGTAAACTGTAATGGAATCTAATCAAATTAATGACAATTTATAAGACACCAAATATTTTGAAGACTGATAAATTCTCAGGAGGAATTATTACTAGATGGTGAGCGGGTAGCCGAAATAGAGAATTGGTGATCAATATCATGCTTCAAGCACAAGTGAGCTAGGAAAAAATGCAAAACTAAGAGAAAACATGCGAACATGGGCAGTATCAAATAATGTTCCGCATTTTTCCCAAAAGAAGCTTTTTGCTATACTCAATAAACACATGCCAAATTTTCTACCTCAAGATCCTCGAACTCTCTTAAAGACACTCAACAAACCGTTTTAATAACGGCAGTTATAACATACATAACATAAACAAAGGGCTCAATTTAGGTTATGTTTAAATTACTCCCGTAAAAGCTAATAAGAGAGTAACTATAAAAGCATTTTGTTTTATAAGAACACATTAAAAGCTTTTATAAAACATATGTTAAAGTTTGTTTTGTAAAACTCTGTTTACTATTTTATTATTATTCCAATATTGAGACGATGCGACACACGGTGGCGACTCACACAAGCATCAAACTATCAAGCACGAATACTTCAAGTAGACAGGACTAGACTTGATTAATTTCTATACATTTTATCTTATATATTTTTTGCAGCACCTTTTAATTAAATTTTGATTTTTTAGAGCATTTATATACAAGCTTGTTTTAGTTTGTTTTACTATTAATATATTTTAAATAACGGCAAACGATTACTAAATACATAAAATTTCAAGAAAAATACTTGTAATTAGCTTCATTATTCATTATCAAGCTTAGTGAAATATATTTTTTTTACAGCATAACTGGTTTATAAAAAATTCTTCACGTTTACATAAAACATAGGTACCTTAGTACGACACAGTTAATATACGCTTTTAAATGGGCTATCCATATAAAAGTGTATCATTCATAACTGTGTCGTACTATATATACCAACTTATATTTTATATGATAGATATAAAAGAATCATATCATTCTTATGCTATCAAAGGGGTTTCAGGTAATATTAATTTTATATTACATTTTATTTGCACTTAAAATATTATGAGATTTATGTTTTTTAACGAATACACCCCTGTATAAAACAATTCTGCAGTTATTTTGTAATAGCTATCTAAAGAGCATTCTCGTCTGGGTTGAGATAATTTTGTTTTATAAGCATCGTATAAGGAAGAAGCCATTTTTGGTTTCTTTAAATTGTTAGCCATGTTGACCAAACTTTTAAAATTAATATTTTTTATAATTTGTAAAATTGTCTTAGCTAATAAGGTATACAGAATCAGTCATTACATAATGAAAAATATCCCAAAAGATTATTTTCAACAATAAGTGACAATAAAAAAAATATTTTATATAATTTATAAAATCTAAATTCATTAATTTACATAATTCGCGAGGCGCATTAAAATTTTAGTAATAATATACAATATATTTAACAGTAAATTTTTTTTTATTTTATCTGACTTATTTTATCATTCATTATTGGGTATTATAGCGTTTTATATTATTTTTACCTCCATGATTCAGCTTTTATTAATGTGTACCAACAACAGTGCATAATAATTATAAAATAATTTTGTGTAAAAAGGTATTTTAAAAAAACGTTTATATCCTTTAACTGTTACCGTTGATAGCAAAAATGTTGCATTTGAGGCTCTCATAAAAGAGTTTTATAGTAATTCTCCAAATATGTCGTTTTGTTCTAGTAACAGAGCTATAATAAAACTGTTTTATTTGATTTTTATTAGATATTTATAAACGTTCTAAAATCTATTGTATAATAGCAACAAGCAACATTTATAGAACCGTTAACGAGTCGATTTGTTTTATAAATCTGCGCCTTTTCGTGTTTATAAGGCGCGTAAGAACGTTGTGAAAATGTTTATAAAACAATGGGTGTTTTATAAAATATATTTTATAAACGTTCTTACAGTAATTAAAAAAGTTAAATTGTTAGTTGGGATGGCAGGATTGATTCAACTTACAGATGAATTACTTATAATGGGTGACTTAAATATTAATCTTCTTAAATCAAATAATAGTGTTAATCTATTTGAAAACTTTCTGTTTGCCTATAATTTAGTGCAAATCGTGGAACACCCAACACGTATACAAGGTTCTGCGCGGACCTTAATTGATGTAATTGCATTGTCTGACCGAAGGCTTCTCAAATCGCGAGTGGTGCATCATGAAATGCATAATACCACGGATCACAACCTTATATATTGCACTCTTAACTGTAAGTTGCCAAAGAGAATACCGAAAATTATACAGTTTAGGAACTTTAGAACTTTTGACAGATTGGATTTTGAATCTGACTTATTAAATGTGGATTGGGCTTCTATATTGGATGCTTCGACAACTTCTGAGAAGGTCGCGATACTGACCACCAATATTATATCGCTTTTTGATAATCATGCTCCCTTGAAGAGTGCACGTGTGACTAGAGCTCCATCGCCGTGGTTTACTAACACTTTAAAAATAATGAAGAAACACCGCAACAGCTTGCTAGCGAAATACAAAAAAACAGGCTCAGTCGGGGACTGGTTAGCATATAAGGAAATGAGAAATTACCTCACACAAGCAGTGCGAAATGAAAAAAAAGCTTACCTTGATTTTGTTGTTGGTACTGGACCATCAAAACGTGTGTGGAAAACCCTATCCCATATGAACGTATATAGTAAATCAAAAAATACCTACGAAATTCCAAATGTACTAAAAAATCCCGAGTTAATAAACCGATCATTTGTTAATGCAGTAAAGGATACTGCTCCTCCGGCTGACCTGAATTTTATTAACTATTATTCCACAAACCGGATATGTTCAGATGTATTTTCATTAAATTCAATTGAGGATTGCAACGTTGCTAAAGCAGTACAAGAGTTGAGGTCGAATGCTTCTGGGTTCGATGCCGTGTCCTTGGAAATGATTAAGTTATGTTGTCCTGTTATCGTCCCGTTTCTAACTCATATTTTTAATCATTGTATTTTGCATTCGGAATTTCCTGAACAGTGGAAAACAGCTGTAGTAATACCGTTGTCTAAGGGAAGTAATGTTAGTAGCAGGACTGACTTGAGACCTATTAGCCTATTATCCGTTATATCAAAATTATTTGAAAAAGTTTTATATACACAAATCGTGACATTTTTAATGGATAACTCTTTGCTGCCTGACTCTCAATCTGGTTTTTGTAGGGATCGTAGTGCGGTGACGGCATTATTAAAGGTGTTGGACGATATAATAAAATCCTCGGATCGCGGTGAAACATCAGCGTTAGTTTTACTCGATTTTAGTAAAGCCTTCGATACCTTGGACCATCAGATGTTATGTGCCAAACTACATTACTATGGGTTTCATAACAATAGTGTACGTTTTTTTGAAAGCTACTTGTCCAATAGATATCAGCGTGTTCAGTTAGAAGGTAAAGTATCTGATCCACTCCTGCTTACGAGGGGTGTACCACAGGGATCAATTCTAGGACCCCTGTTGTTTTTGATATATACATTTGATATGGATCGGTTCGCGAGAGATTGTAACATGTAGAGATATGCGGATGACACGGAGCTATACACTAGTTTTTCATTAGAACAAAGTCAACTTGCAGTCGAAAAAATAAACAATTGTCTCAAAAGTATTTACGAATATTCCACAAAAAGTGGTTTAAAGCTTAATCCATCAAAGTCACTGGTTATGTTTTTCGGACCAAACCGGGAATGGTGTTATCAAAATATGATTTTCTCTGTAGATAACGTTGGCTTACCTGTGGTAAGGGAAGCCAGGAATTTAGGCGTCGTTTTTGATAGTGACCTTAGATTTAAAACGCAAGTGGGTAAATTAGTGCAAAAGTCTATTATATCACTTAGGAATTTGTATAGGAGTAAGACAGTTTTAGGTAGCAAATTAAAAAAACAACTTTGTGAATCTCTGGTGCTCTCACAATACAATTATGCGTATATCATGTATGGTCCTTGCCTGGACACTCATTCAAAAAATAGAATCCAGCGGATTCAGAATTCCTGCATACGTTTTATAAATAATCTTAGAATGAGAGACCATGTGAGTGATAAATTATTTACTTTGGGATGGTTGAACCTGCACAACAGACTAAAATATCGTATTGCTTGCTTCCTATACAAGCTTCTCAAAACTGGAAATCCCACATATTTGCGTACAAAACTTTCTTTTCGATGTGCAATCCATAATCGTTCTACGCGATATTAGGGAGTTAAGGCAAAACCAAAGACGTATACGTATCTCCATACGTAAACGTGAGATTTTGGTTATGTTTACACTAGATAAGCAGTCATTCAAAATAGAGTTAAGGTGCGATCCAATACGTATCGTATATGCGGAAGGTAGAGATAACACTTTACTTGAGAAAAAGACTATTTTAGATTTTTCTACTGCCATTTACTATGTTGTTAATATTATTGTCTTTTTAATTATTAACCAAATACCTATATATTTTATTATGTATACCTATAAACAATAACAGAAAAATGTTTATAATTGTTACAAAATAAACTACTACTACTAATAATAATAATAATAAAGTATTTATTTCAAAATAGCTTAGCTTAATTTTCAATTTAGATTGAGTTTTTAATGTTCTATTCTAGATATTCGTACAAGTTCATGTAATTCCGACAACAATCGGTTCAATACGTTTAAGTATACGATACGCGTAGAGGTACATATGTTTACGGCCTTCGTATCGTTAAACGTATCATAAATTTAAAGAGCGCATGCGTAGATGTCAAAAGATACGTTTACGTATACGTCACTGGCTTTGCCTTAACTCCCTATTGTAATCTGTTACGTTACAGCTCTTTTAAAAAAAAGTTAAAGGATCGATTGATCTTTAATAGTGGATAATGGGGTTAATTTTCTAGTATATTTATGTCATTTTAATTTTATATGGGGAGTGGGTCTCTTTAGTTTTAGTTGTAGTTTACTTTAGTTGTAGTTTACTGTATTATTATATGCTTAGTGTTATGAATAATGATGTATTGTAAAACATACATGCTCGGTTAAGAAAACAGCTTTGCTGCCCTTCGCCGAGTTAAAAATAAAGACGTTTCTATTCTATTCTAATATATGGTCGATGATGCTACAGACACAAAAAACCATACCAGGAATTATGTGACCAAGAACAGATAAAGCACTGTTTACACCGACAATATATCATTCGGCACCTAACTTTCCTACTCAGAATGTTTGTATAATGTAAATATAAATAAGTTCCCACGAGTCCATTAGAGATAAGTAATATTAGAATAAACATAGTGATAGATTAATTAGACTTTTAAATCTAATATAAATATGCTTCCATCGAAGAGGCGGGCAGAATAGATTATACCTTAACTGAGTGTACTTGTTCTCACAAGACGACAAGTCAGTAATAGATTTGAGTAACAAATATTGTATCTTTGCTTTTAAGTTTATATATAGTTTTGTAAAACCAGTTTAATAAAATAAATAAATATTTTTTATTAAAAACTTGTGCTGTACAAACAAAATTGGCGCTGCGGACAGGATATCTTGGAAGATTGGCAACCCTGAGTATTTGCGAATCGTCTGTTTCAACAGTTAATCCGAGATACGAAAATTCAAAACGGAGAAGCGGCACATTATTTGGAGGAGACCACCAGCTCTGAATGTAAGTGCGTTTATCCTTTCTCAAAACTATTATCCTCTGTATCCTTTTCTGATTAAAGAATACAGATACTTGTCAGAAATTCTTATATTTGCATAATACTGATTTTATGAAAAATACGTAGTTTTAAGTATATACAATTGCATAATACTGATTTTATGTAAGTAAACCATATTCTAAATTTTAATAATATATAGTCTTTATGAGTCTAGATATAAGTGGTTTAGACCTTGATTCCTTAAAACAAACCTTAGCAAATTTCGATCTAAGAACCCCGGAAAATATTAATAATAACAATATGCAAAATCAGGCCATATTGAATAAACTTTCAACTGGTGAAAAATATGCCAGTACAATTCCTAGATTTAATGGAAATCCTAACAATTTAGAGTTTTTTATTAAAGCTTGCGATGATTTTTATACCCAATTTGGATCTACCGAAGATCCCTCTGTAAACAAATATTTCTTTATGATTTTATTTTCAAAATTAGAAAACAAGGCTGCAAATTATATTATGTGTAGACCAGACGTCGAATCTTGGCCCCAAATGCGAGACATATTGCGCTTAAAATTTGGTGATCATTTAGACAGGTTAACATTAACCCACGACTTTAACATTATGACTATCAGAAGAAACGAAGAAACACTTGACTTTATAAACCGCATAAATCAAACAAAGTCCAGATTACATATTAAAATAAGGAGTGACCCAAACATAACCCTGGAACAAAAGAACTTTTACATTGAACAATCTGAACAAACGGCTCTAGAAAACTTATTAGGTAACTGTAACGAAAGACTACATATGATCTTGAGAACAGAGAAACCCCAAAATTTAGAAGAAGCAACTTCTATCGTGTTAAGAAATACTCATCTAGACCAAAGATTGTCACGGTTTAATAAATTCTCAAATCCACCACCTAAATTTAATAACAATCCTAGTCAAAAACTATCATATAATATAATTATTAATACGCAAAACACTAATTTCAATTCTAATTTTCATCCCAACTTCAGTACTTTACCAAAACCATATAATCAAGCAAAACAAAGTTTTCCAAGTCAACCAATAAATATACAACCCAGAAATTTACCACCCCAGAAAACATTTACAAATCAGCAGGTATTTGGAAATAAAAATACACACAATGTATTTTCCCCAAGAAATTCTAATAAACCTAATTATTCACCCACACCCATGTCAACTCAAAGTAGAATGTCCCAAATGTTCCCCAAAACAATCTATTTCAACGGCCTAAACATAATTATTTACAGGCCTCAGAATTAAAACAAAACCCCTTAATAGAAATAAAGTCGTCCTCCTCAAATGCTCTACCCTACATTAAGATTTCAAAATATAACATAAAACTATTAATACGAGTAGCTACAGGCTGTTCAACATCAATGATTCGTCCCTACATTGCAGAAAAATATTTCCCACAACATATTTATCATAACCCTTCTTTTTAGTAACAACTTCATTAGGATCAAAAGAAATTCTACAAAAATGTAAAATCTCAATTTTCGAGGAATTTAATTGTAACTATGAACTTGAACTTCTTTTATTTAATTTTCATGATTTCTTTGACGGAATATTAGGACTACAAGCCTTAATCGATATGAGTTATATTATAGATATACCAAATAATTGTTTAAGAAATAATCATAATTTAATACCACTACTTTATAGGCAACCTCACGAAACTAACATTACTATTGAAATACCCCCTTTCGGAACCTTACTAAGAAACTACCCGATATCAATTGAAAACGGTGACATCTTAATCCCTGAAATGTATGTAGACCAACTATATATTCCCGAAACACTCACTAAAGCAAATAATTTTGAAGCTAAATTTGAAATCTTTAATAATATATCCGAAACACAAATAGTTACTCTTATTTCACCTTTTAAAAGTATGAAATACTCTCATGAACAATACGAACCATATAATGTTCAATTTACCCCAATATCAACACAAAATAATGAAGTAATATAATAATAATAATAACAGTTTATTTGTAATTATACCAGTTGTAAATTTCAATTACACATTTTACAATAAACTAAACAAATTACAAAAAGGGTTAGAAAAACAGTAAAAACTGATACATAATTTTAACCCTAGAGAAAAAAAATATAACTATGTACAACAACAACACAATAATTATGAAATATAATTACATTATAGGAATATTTAAATTATAAAAGTAAAAAATGACATGCACAAAAATTAGAGGCACAAAATGCGGTACAGATACAAAATACACACATGTATCACATGATAGACGACAAAAAAAAATCAAATATAGTTATTTATTATACAAGGGAAAAAAGTACTAGATAAAAAACCGAGATCTCAAATCTAACTTTTTTCCCGTGTATGATACACTATTTTTTTCTGAGACGGGAAAAACTTCGATTTAATATTGAAAAAATATTACAAATCAGAAAATTATCCAAGTGAAATTTGATGTTTTAGAAACCTTTCAGTAATCAAATATCTGTCAATTTCTTTCTGTATTTGATTTCAAAATTGCGAAAACTCCACCGGGTCAGTAGAAACAGCAAAAGTAGCGTCACAAATTACTTCCAGTTTTGATATATAAAGAAAATGTAACTTTTGTATAATAAAATTTCCTAAAATTAAATATCTACCTTTACTTATGTGTCCGGGAAAAAAGTGGTTACTTTTTTCCCGGGGATAAAAAGTGACATTTTATTACCTGTCAAGAGAGTAAATATGTCAAACTTTTTTCCCGTCACAGAAAATTTTTTTTATTGATCTATTGACAATATCTCTCTATAGCAATTTTTGAAAGCTGACAACTTAAGGGATTTTAATCTTTCTGGCAGATTATTATAGTGGGTGTAGGTATATATTAAACGTGAAAGATCTCTTAAAAATATTTGTTCGATATGGTGGTGGTGACAGAAGACCCTTAAATCTAAGATTGAGTGTATATACATCGGAACCAAATGCTATTTTATTATAAAGATAGGGAGGACATTTAAAAACGATAATGGTATGAAACAGAGCTGCAGAATGAAGTATTCTCCTGCAGTCCATATTCAACCAATTAGCGTCCCTTAGTTTATAGGAAACCGGATCGTATTTCCGTATTCCAAAAATATACCTTAAGCAGCACTTTTGAACGCGTTGAATTCTTGTTTTATCCACCACCGTTAAACAAGGCCCAAACACCACATCACAATAGTTGAAATGACTCAAAACAAGCGATTCTGTTAATTTAATCTTAACTGACTGCGATAATATGTGTCTGTGTGGATATAGCATTTTCAAATTTGCATAAGCTCTGCTCAAACATTTACTAATATGACTGCTGAAGCGCAAGTCCGAATCCAAGACAAGCCCCAAATTCTTAACGACCGTTTTTGAAGGTATTAAACTATTATTCATCTCAATATTTAACTGTTGTTCTGCTAAATGTTTATGTTTTCCAAAAACAATAAATGAAGATTTTATTGGATTAACAATCATTTGATGTTTGAAAGAGCTTTGCGCTAGTGCATGTAAATATTCATTTATTGCGATCTGTGCATTATTAATATCTTGAAAATCAAAAGCATATCTTAATTGTCTGTCGTCAGCATACTCATAATTGGTACAATGCTGAAGAGATTTGTATATATTTGCTGTGTAGAGACAGAAAAGAAGAGGCGCAAGCACTGAACCTTGTGGAACTCCACATAGGACATGCTCCTCACTTGAGCATCCGTTACTAGTTTCCACAAATTGATTTCTATTAGATAGATAGCTTTTCATTAGTTTAATAGCTGAGTCTGAGAATCCTGAATAGTGCAATATCGACAAAAGTATCTGATGATTAACCTTGACAAATGCTTTAGAGTAGTCCAACAAGACAAGGACGGACGTTTTACCAGAATCAATATCTCGCAAAACATCATCCACCAGATCAAGCAAAGCTGTAGCACAACTATAACCTTTCCTAAACCCTGACTGCCTCATAGGTAAAATGTTATTATCTCTAATAAAACTGATGATTTGGGAAGCCATGATTTTTTCCAGTATTTCAGCTAAGGGTGTAAGTATAGATATTGGTCTTAAATCATTGCAATCCTCTATGACATCATTCTTACCCAACTAACAATTTAATTTTTTTAATTGCTGTAAGAACGTTTATAAAATATATTTTATAAAACACACATTGTTTTATAAACATTTTCACAACGTTCTTACGCGCCTTATAAACACGAAAAAGGCGCAGATTTATAAAACAAATCGACTCGTTAACGGTTCTATAAATGTTGCTGGTTGCTATTATACAATAGTTTTTAGAACGTTTATAAATATCTAATAAAAATCAAATAAAACTGTTATAAAACAGTTTTATTATAACTCTGTTACTAGAACAAAGCGACATATTTGTATAACTAATATAAAACTGTTATAAACATATTTTATAACTCTTTTATAAGAGCCTCAATTGCAACATTTTTGCTATCAACAGCAACAGTTAAAGGATATAAACGTTGTTCTAAAATACCTTTTTACACAAAATTGTTTTATAATTATTATGCATTGTTGTTGGTACACATTAATAAAATCTGAACAATCATGGAGGTAAAAATAATATAAAACGCTATAATATCCAATAATGAATAATAAAATAAGTCAGATAAAATTCACCCATGAGCAGATTTGGCTGCGAAACAAAATTTACTGTTAAATATATTGTATATTATTACTAAAATTTTAATGCGCCTCGTGAATTATGTAAATTAATGAATTTAGATTTTATAAATTATATAAAATATTTTTTTTATTGTCACTTATTGTTGAAAATAATCTTTTGGTATATCCTTCATTATGTAATGACTGATTCTGTATACCTACCTTACTAGCTAAGATAATTTTACAAATTATAAAAAATATTAATTTTAAAAGTTTGGTCAACATGGCTAACAATTTGAAGAAACCAAAAATGGCTTCTTCCTTATACCAAAGATTAATCTACACAATAGATAGTCAGCCCAATGCATTAAAATCAGAACATCTCTAAGTATGCCTGCCACTACGTGGCGTAGACTAGCGTGTAAAGCATAGAGCAGTATTGTCACAGCCAGAAACCGTTTTGTAGTTTATTAATATCAAAAACAAAACGCAACGTATAACAATTATTTAGATCATTTGCAACAGATATGCACCGGCAATGCTGTATTGTCAGAGAGAGAAATTGATGAAATTCTGTATTAATCTGGAGGGGATACGCAGGGAGGGTAGAAAAAAAAACAAGCGAATGTGGTGTGTGTCGTGCTGTTGCCAATTCGTCGGTAAAAGAAACACACAGGGTGATTTATTACAAGTACAGTATTGAAATAAAAGCCTAATCTCTATGAATTAAATTTAATATAATAATATTTAATCCATGTCATACATGTTTCAAGACTAGACCAGTCCCATGATCAGTGGCGAACAATCGTTAAATGAAAAGCTTTTAGATAGAAACATACTTTTGACTAAATATTTCACGTAGACAATGTGGCAAAGATGTAACAAGATTGTTGTAGATCTTATAATACCTATAATAAAAAAATTATCAGTGCTACCTATATTATATTAGGTATACCTATTATAATAGTCTGTCTCTTCATCAGGTATAAGTTCCACTTTATCGGTTTAGGTACTTAAATTTTACTTCTTTTTAATGTTTCTTCGGGTAAATAATAAGTTCGGTAGGAATAGGGCTTTGGGTATGAAACAAAAAAGATAGAAAATAGAAATTTGATATAGGGGTAGTTCTAAGCATTTACAAGTTTGTGACGTGTAGCGATTTTCGATGCCGCCCCCGGAGGTATACATGAGGGCGGCGCAATGCCGTTTTAAATATCTCGTTTCGCTTTCTTGGAAAATAAAAAATTATAACTGATAACTGAAACTTAGTACTTAATACGTGGGCGTAAGAGGTAAGCTCACTTCACAGGTCTCTATTAATGAAAGAAAGTTAACATTTTGAGCATCTGCGTAAAATTAAATGTATCCGTTTGGTGGGTAGTTTTGATTACAATAAGTCGGTGCCAAGCCCAAGCCCGAAACAAAATAAATCTATATTTACCTACTACCTATTTGGCTTGGTACCGACTATTATGTGCATTGTTGTCTTTTGAATGATATTTGTATTTTGTTATTTTTCGTATTTTTTATTAGTTCTTTTGACAGCTCTGGTGTCATCAATACACCTGTATCCCGAATTGCACCAAATTGCGATGCTATTGAACAAGCATATAATCCTAAATATAATATTCTTTTTGAACTACCTGTATCTCGAAAACCAAGCCGTAGCGGACCCATGTACATATGAAATTTGTATCTTAAAATTAGTCAAAGAATCACCCTTTAAAGTTTGTACAAGTACTTATGCAACACCCTGTATACATAGATACTTTGATTTGCAATTTGCAAATCTGTCAAACTAGGTAATGCTGTTTTTTTTTATTTACTTTCAAATATGGTGTTATGTAATTGTAATCAAATTAAATGTTTGGGGATGATATTTACGAGTTTTATTTTTTTATATAGAGAAACTGTTATTCAGTTTTTAAGGATCAATCTGAAGCAGACGATTGTACTTGTTAAAACATGAAAAAAGTTATTGTCGTGATACTTTTAACACCCTGTTGGTGGGTTTTTAAGCTTTTTACGAAACGTGTTAACAATACAATCTACATAAATCGTTAGTTTTTTAAAGTTTTATGATCATTGCACAAAAACCAATATTAGGGAGACTGTAAGTTTTTTTTCAATTCGGCGTTGCAGAATTTGAACCTAATTGTGATAATTGTGTTATTTTACTAGTATAGATATTTTTGAGTAAATTAATTCGGTTATAATCGATGAGTAGAATCTTTGGAGTAAAATACATTTCACAAAAGCCCTGAACCATATTTCTCAATAGATTTAAATTTTCATTAAAAACAGATTAAAAATTCTAATTTTTTACATCCTGCATTTCGAAACCGTATTTTTTTAAATAATTATTGTCATGCTGGAAATTTCAAACCTTATTTACTTCAGCAACTTGTAAAAAGCACAGCCTTTTTAATATTAACATTTCTTAAAATCGATATTACGCGATAACGATGACTTTCTATCAATATCACAGAAGGATACATTTATTACGTATATAATTTGTTAGATTTTACATCTCCGAATTGAAACACACGCAAAAAATGTGCATAAAAAAGTTAGGGTAGCATTTCACGCCTGTATGCCCCTTTAATTTACCCGCCTCTGAGATTTATTTTTTCATAATGTTAACGACAAGTTGAATCTGCTGTTTGAGTTTGATCCTTAAAACTGAATCAGGTAATAACCGGAAGTCCTATCTATAACGCCAAATTTCGTTAATTTAAATATAACTTTTTGATGCATCCTTATATCCGAAATTTAAAATTAAATGACTAAAATAATATTATTTTAGTCATTTAAAATTATTGTCTAAAACATTTAATAAACCAGCCCTGTATATTTATACTATTATAGTAATTTCTTTTATTTTCGTCCATACACATTAATCTTTGCGTAGGTAGGTATACGTATACCATATAATTTTAAACAAAAAACACTGCTGCACAGTAGTACATATATGATACCTATAATATAAAAACAAACTCCCACCTCGTAGGGGAAAGTATACTCGTCCTTGTCTAACATTGCCCATATGATTATTTTATTTCAACACAATACATATAACGCCATCTACAATTTCCATGGTTGCATGTTTTTCTAATAGATGTAGCTCGTGTCGAGACAGTTTCAATTTTTGTTTTATTTCCCATATACGCTGACTATCTATTGTGTAGATTAATCTTTGCTTATACGATGCTTATAAAACAAAATTATCTCAACCCAGACGAGTATGCTCTTTAGATAGCTATTATAAAAAAACTGCAGAATTGTTCTATACAGGGGTGTATTCGTTAAAAAACATAAATCTCATTATATTTTAAGGGTAATATAAAATTAATATTACCTGAAACCCCATTGATAGCATAAGAATGATATGATGATGATATGATTCTTTTATATCTATCATATGGACACTAGCCAAAATATAAGTAGATACCTATGTTTTATGTAAACGTGAAGAATTTTTTATAAACCAGTTATGGTGTAAAAAAGTATATATTTCACTAAGCTTGATAATGAATAATGAAGCTAATTACAAGTATTTTTCTTGAAGTTTTATGTATTTAGTTATCCTTTGCCGTTATTTAAAATAAATTAATAGTGAAACATACTAAAACAAGCTATAAATGCTCTAAAAAATCAAAATTTAATTAAAAGGTGCTGCAAAAAATATATAAGATAAAATGTATACAAATTAATCAGGTCTACTCCTGTCTACTTGAAGTATTCGTGCTTGATACTTTGATGTTTGTGTGAGTCGCCGCCGTGTGTCGCATCGTCGCAATATTGGAATAATAATAAAATAGTAAACAGAGTTTTACAAAACAAACTTTAATATAATATGTTTTATAAAAGCTTTTAATGTGTTCTTATAAAACAAAATGCTTTTATAATTACTCTCTTATTAGCTTTTACGGGAGTAATTTAAACATAACCTAAATTGAGCTCTTTGTTTATGTTATGTAGGTATGTATGTTATAACTGCCGTTATTAAAACGGTTTGTTGAGTGTCTTTAAGAGAGTTCGAGGATCTTGAGGTAGAAAATTTGGCATGCGTTTATTGAGTATAGCAAAAAGCTTCTTCTGGAAAAATGCGGAACATGATTTGATACTGCCCATGTTTTCTCTTAGTTTTGCATTTTTTTCTAGCTCACTTGTTGTGCTTGAAGCATGATATTGATCACCAATTCTCTATTTCGGCTACCCGCTCACCATCTCGTAATAATTCCTGCTGAGAATTTATCAGTCTCCAAAATATTTGGTGTCTTATAAATTGTCATTAATTTGATTAGATTCCATTACAGTTTCCTACTCATTATTATAGTCACTAATGCTTTCCCTTTGATAATCTATAATATTTTAATTAATTTTCTATTAAATGCACAACTGCTTTTCGTTTGGACATTTTAAACCTGTGTATGATATAACAATAAATATCAGTTGAAAATAAATAAGACTATGTTATATATTAGTTCTAGGTAATGTTTATGACAGCATTTTAATTTTATAAAATATGCATTGGCAACATATTTATTTTTTTATTGTTTTTAATAAAATAACTAAAAAACAATTTTGTAATTATTAATTTGCGCACAAATTTGCTGCAGCAAACAAATCGCTCTTAATAACGACAATAAAAAAACTATTTTATTATTACGAAACGTACTTTAACAGAATAATTTTATAATTGTTTTTAAAGGAACAAGTTAATCCAGACTAGTACTTTTACAAAATGCTTTTAAAACCAATTATAATTCGGAACAAATTCGTCCTATAAAAAATATTTTATAAACGTTTATAAAACTGTTACGATATCATATTTTATAACTATTTTATTATTTTGCTGTAAAAACGTTCTTAAAACAGTTTTTCTCACAGAAAAGTTTAACACAGCAGTTTTATCACCAAACGAACCTTTAAAGAACAAAAAAGTTTTTACTAAGCGGCAATAAAATAATTATAAAATATATTAGTTCTTTAAGAATGTCGAATTGCTAGTTGGGTAGGGAAAGGAAACACTTTTGAAATCTTCCAACTACCAGGGAAAGTTGATGTTAATAAGCAAGAGTTAAAAATATTTACAAGGTAGGGACAACATAGAGAAATCATATTAAAATTCAAGTCATCTGGCCCTGTAGCCTTCAATTTAATATTATTTATATACTGCAATACCGTGTGCTCATCAATCAGAGAAAAACTAAAGAGCTCATTAAAATTTTTATATAGATTAAAATTGTAAAACTGAATTAGGTCATAGTCGGGCACCACAAATTTGGAATTTTGTAAAAAATGCTTATTAATTGATCCTGGCTTATTTATATTGTCAGGTAAGATATTACACGTTTGCTTTTTGTATATATCTAAAATTCTCAATTTTTTCCACAACTCGCGGGCATTATTCGTTCCCCGGACACAAGATTCAAGGTAACTCTTCTCTTCCCTAGCGATTGCATTATTAGTTTCATTTCTTAGTTGCTTATAATACTGCCAATGTACAGGAGATCTAGAATTTTTGTATCTGTCGTAAGCTTTATGTTTTAAGTTAGTCATCTTTTTTCTGTATTATGTAAACCAAGGCTTATTCTCCTTTTTAGTTGCAAATTCCCGCATTGGGGCAATTATATCAAATAATATAATTATTAAATTATTATAATTTATGACTTTAAGATCAATGTTATCAATTAAAAAAATATTTTCAAAAGCAAATTATTAAGATGCTCCTTATCTACCCTGCCCAGGAGTCGGGTTTTAAAATATCTAGCAGTTGATTTTTGCTGTTTGAAAAATGCAACCGTGAACAATACAGTGATCCGATGCCGCAGACATGTCATAAACATCGCATGTAAAGCTGTCTAATGAAGATGGTATAAGAATTAAGTCAAGCAATGTGGATGTTTGAGATGTCACACGAGTAGGTGTTCTAATTACCTGTTGAAGGTTGCAGGATGATATAATATTTTCAAATTGGATAACGCGTTCATTATCATCAATCATATCAATGTTCATGTCGCCTCCACAAATTAAGCAAGATGAAGCCACAAGTTCCGATATACCCTCCTCAAATTGCTCAAAAAATGTATTAATTGAGGCTGAGGGTGGCCTATATAAAATACCAAATGTATAACAAAATTTGCTTACCCGCAGCTCAACCCACAAATATTCTAAAGTGTCAGCAGATAAATGTTTCAGAATCTTATATTCATAGTTAGAGCGAAAGTACAAAGCCACTCCACCACCCCGTGATGCTCTATCACATCTAACAAGTCGATAACCATTTATTTTAATGGTGACATTAGGAATTGAATTAGTTAGCCACCTTTCACAAATCCCCATACAATCCATATGAATATGTGCGGACTAATTTTAGCAAGAACATCACAAACACTCTCATGTGATTCCCACTTCTTTATTTTATGCGAGAACTGTTTTTTAAGAATTAAATTAGTTTTGTAATTACAAAAGTAGGTGTTATAATATTTAGTTCATCCTGTCTAACTCTTTTATTATTGTTATACGTTCAATACTAGTATTTATTTGTTGTCATTCATATAATGTCATATTTATACTTTTGAGCAACTTCGAGAAATCGTTTTAGGTTTTGATCATGTTTTTCTTGATTTTCTCCACAAACTGTAACATCATCTAGATAAGCAAATACACCATGTAGATTTTCATTTTTAATTATTCCATCTATAACTCTTTGGAAACAAGATACTGCATTTGTAACCCCAAAAGGAATTCGCCGGAATTGATAAAGACGACCTACAGCTTCAAAAGCAGTATACTGTTTGTCATCATCGCGTATTGGTATTTGATGATATGCAGATTTTAAATCTATTGTACTAAAGACTTCAAATTTTGAAAATTAATTGTTCAATGTTTGGTAATGGATAGGCGTCCAACAAAGTAAACTTATTAATAGTTTGAGAGTAGTCTATTACCATTCTTTTGCGATGTGATTCATTTTTAGTGACCAGTACTTGAGCCCGCCAAGGAGAGCAGCTTTCTTCAATTATATTTTCTTTTAATAATTTTGTTACTTCATCTTGAATGAATTTTTCATCTTCAGGGCTATATCTTCTTGACGTTGTTGCAATTGGTTTACAGTCAGGGGTCAAATTTTTAAATAATGAGTATGGCTCGACTTTTGCAGCAGTTAATGAGCATATAGACAAAGGTGGTTTAGGACCTCCAAACGTCATATAAATTCGGCTGTGCTGCTTCAGTAAATTATGACCTATTATTATATCTGTACATAAATCGGATAAAATCTTAATTTTGGTATTGTCATACACATTAGAAAGCATTTCTAATTTAACACAACAAAATCCTTTTATTGTACTAGAAAAAGACGTAGACGCCATTGCAACAGAACCGGAATCAGGATATATTTTCAGATTATTCTTGTCAGCAAATTCCCAGTTAAGATAACTTTCAGAACTTCCTGTATCTATAAGCACGTTGACAGGTATTCCATTTATTTTAGCTTTGACTAATGCGTTGGATAAACATTGAGGAAACAATGGTGAAAGTGATGCAATTATTGAAGCAGATGTGGACTTGCTCTTATTTGATTTTGCTTTAAGGCATACTTTAGCAAAATGGCCAATTTTCCTACAATATACACAAATTTGGTCTTTTGCAGGGCAAACAGACCGTGAATGCTTCGGATTTCCACAAAAGAAACATAATTGAGAAACAGCTGACGTCGTAGCCTCAAAATTTTTGAAATGTTCGTTGTTGGAAGTTGCATTTGTGACGAATTTATTATGATTTGATAATATGTAGGTTTCAGAATTCTTTTGTGCTTCTTCTAATGCCCGTGATTGAGAAATAGCGTCATTTAAATTTAAAAATGAATTTTCTGACAGCCTTTGTCTTATGTTAACTGATGTTAATCCAGTAATAAAAGCATCTCGAATGTATTCATTTTTGTTTTCTTCAGCAGTTACATTTTTAAAATTACAACTTTTGCTGAGAATCAATAATGACTGAAAATATTGATCAATATTCTCACCTGCTTGTTGTTTTCTAGTGGCTAATTGATGTCTTGCAAACACTTCATTTACAGTTTTGATATAAATATTATTCAGTCGTTTAATAGCATCTTCAAATACCTTGCAGTCACTCATATATTCAAAAACAGTATGGGATATATAATTCGTAAGTAGCTTTAGCATATCTTCATTTTTTGTTTCTGGTTTTAAATCAGTTGTGTCGACAAAATTTTGGATTGTTCTGTACCAATGTATTTTGATGCGTTCGGCGATGTGGGATCAGTTTCAAATCTTTCAGGCCGTAAATATTTGTCCATTTCTTGTAAATCGATTATTTAACAGTAGGTAACTAAGCAAACACAATGATATACAGCTGTTAGCCACTTGCACCAAAAAATCAGTATCTAAACCTATGAGCCTAATTAGAACAGAACACATGAATAAAGAAGAAAAGAAAATTATTACTCAAGTAATTAATGAATATAATGGCTTATTGCATACTGAAAATACACTACTCAGCTATACAAATAAAATCAAACACGTGATTAGAACGACAGATGAGGTACCAGTACATACAAAAACGTATAGAAACCCACGTGTTCACAAAGAAGAAATTCAAACACAAATTAACAAAATGGTATCCGATAACATAATTAGACCATCTTCATCCCCTTGGTCATCCCCTATTTGGATTGTCCCAAAGAGAATGGACGCATCTGGAAAAAAGAAATGGCGAATAGTTATAGACTACCGAAAAGTAAATGCAAAAACTATTGACGATAGATATCCGTTACCAAATATTTCAGACATTTTAGATAGATTAGGAAAATGTATATATTTCTCTACCCTCGATTTAGCATCAGGATTTCATCAAATTGAAATACACCCAGACTCAATCGAAAAAACAGCATTTAACGTGGAAAACGGACATTACGAATTCGTTCGAATGCCCTTCGGACTAAAGAACGCACCTGCGACGTTTCAAAAAACTATGGACTTTATTTTTAAAGACTTATTAAATACATGTTGCTTATAGTATACATGGACGATATAATTATATTTTCAAAATCGTTAGAAGAACATAAAGAACATCTGTTGCAAGTTTTCAAATGTTTGAGAAACGCATATTTGAAAATCCAACTAGACAAATCAGAATTCTTGAGAATAGATGTAGAATTTTTAGGACACATTATTACACCAGAAGGCATTAAACCAAACCCAAAGAAAATCGAAGCTATAAACAAATTCCCTATCCCGAAAAATCAAAAGGAAATTAAATAATTCTTTGGCCTTATCGGCTACTACAGACGTTTTATAAAAAACTTCGAACATATAACTAAACCATTAACTAAATGCCTGAAAAAGAATCAAACTGTTGTACATGATAGAGAATTCATAGAATGTTTTGCAAAATGCAAAAATATTCTGATAAACCCCCCTATTTTACAATTCCCAGATTTTGAAAAACCTTTTGTAGTTACAACCGATGCTTCTAATATAGCAGTAGGAGCTGTTTTATCCCAAGGACCGATTGGACAAGATTTGCCAATAGCTTATGCCTCACGCACCCTTAACAAAGCCGAACAAAATTACGCTACCATCGAAAAGGAACTTCTAGCAATAATTTTTGCAACTAAACAATTCAGGCCCTATCTCTTTGGAAGGAAATTTCTAATTATTACAGATCACAAACCTTTACAGTGGCTATTTAACTTAAAAGAACCCAATTCTCGTTTAGTTAGATGGAGACTTCGATTAGAAGAATTTGACTATGAAATTCAATATTAAAAAGGCACCCAAAATTCTAATGCAGACGCTCTGTCACGAGTAGAAATTCATAATCACACACTCTCTAGTAAAAAAGACCATGACAATACATCAGTGATAGTAAATAGCGACGAAAACGATATAGCCGATCTAGAAGAATTAGACGAAACCTTAAAAAAAAATTCAGGAAGAATTAAAAAATGATAAACCCAAGATTAATATAATATCCAACATTCTTATTAAGCCCCCCGACAAAGATCTTGGTGAGAACGCTACGGTTCACTCGTCTCATGAAAACCCTATTTTTACTATACCAATCTCTGAAAAATCAATAAATACATTTAGAAACCAAATTATTTTAAGTTATTCTGATAAAATACTCAACATTAATACTAATATCCAAAAAATATTCCAAAACCAGAGAATTAATGTAGCAATTCCCATCAATAACTTTGAAAACCACCTAGTCAACTTTGTTAAAACCTTCTTGAAACCAAAAAAAATCCCGATGGCAGCCAGTCGGAAAAGTAGATTTTTGATTTATGTATTTTTTATTTATACTTAGTCTACCACTGACACCCACTATTAATAAACAAATAACGGAATATTCTGACATTCGCCAAATAGCACATACAATATAACCAAAGTGTCATATTGACAGTTATTTTAACTGAAATACCCATTATATTATAATACATACGTAAGTACGGTCTTATTGTTATTTCACAGGTGTTTATTTGTCAAAATAATTACAGGTATAGCGGGTGGTGATATTTTTTTTTATTTTTTGTTACTTTATATTGACTTACATTTACTTAAATATGCCAGCGATGAAAAAACTCTCCAAATAAATATTGTAGAGATTTAAGTGCTCTATCATTTGATATGTAACATCGGTATTTTCTATTAACAACGAAAAAAATATGATTTTTTTAAAACTTTGACAGGGCGCCATTCTGAAATTAGCTCTCCGATTTCAATCGCCAACGAACTTACGCGATTCCATGACCTAGCCGATTTTTTAACCAAATTTTGTTTCGATTGGTCAAAAAATGCGGCCTAGAACGTGACGCAAAGTTTCTATATCCCATATATATATAGATATATAAACTTTTGAACTGAGGTCATTTTTAGGATCCAGGGGTCATAAAATGAAGTACTGCATAAAAATTTTTCAAAATTTCGGTTGTGTCGATCTCCTGAATAGTTAGATTTTTTTTAAAAATCTACTAATAACCTATGGCATTTATTTTAAAAATAACGATGTAATCTCAACCATGACAAATATTATTCAGAAAACCTTCAAAAACCATAGTTATAAACTTATACAGTGAAACACATTCTTAGAAGATGTCATTTTTCATTTTAGCCCTCCATGTTCGATATACAGGGCCAAAGTTGAAAATTTAAAACCAATATTTTTAAATAATTCTAGTATTTATTGAGATATTGGATTCAAATTTAGTGTGTTGCTTCAGCATAAAGAGCTACTTCTTTCCAAAAAACAACACAAAAAACAATTTCTTAATAGCCAAAATACGGGATGTTCAGTATCGATTGACCCCCCAATTTTTTATTACGTACGCCAATGACTTTTAAACTAAGTTTTTATAGGTTACTATGTATTTTTGATTATTTTTTAACTCTTATAAAATTTGGATAAAATCATTTGTTTTTGAGATATTTTGAAAAGTATCGGCTCTTGTTGTCTACGCGGCTCACGGTATTTTCACTACTAAATCAAGCATATTTAACTCAAATTACCATTACCGTGCATCAAATTAAGTACAGTTTTCGAAAAGGTAATAAAACTAAACACTACGAACACGAAATTGTTTATTATTTTTAACTTAATTTGAAGCATCATAGTCAAATATTAATTATTTAAACATATTATTTTAAAAACATGAAAAAGTAACTAAATAAACATTAGAAAAACTACCAGTCTAAAGAAATTTTTTTCAATGCATATGCGAGCTCTTTTTAGTAAAGAAAATCTAAAGTCTTCCCCAGCTTTTAAGATTGTCTCTATTAAATTATTTTCACTCAAAATCGGAACCTTATAAACAAAATCTTTCATGCAAACCCAGACTGAATAGTCCAAGGGACAAGATCTGGGTATCGGGGTGGCCATTTAAGAAGAGCATCTTGGCCTCGCCCGATCCAGCGTTGGGGAAAGTTTTCATGTAAGTATCTCCTTCCATTCCTAGCCAAATGTGCGGGTGCACCATCAAGTTGAAATCAAATGTTTTGTCTAATTAACAGAGGCAAATCGTCAAGTAAATCGGGCAGTATGTTTTGAAGAAATGCTAAAAATGAATCACCAGTCAAATTCCCTGGTAACATTACAGGGCCCAAAAAGAAATTATCCACGACATCAACCCACACGTTGACTTTAAAGTTTACTTGATGATATGTCTACGGTCTTCCCTAAAACTTGCACTGTGCCTTTTTTTTTTTTTAACATCCTTCTGGTCCTCCACTCGCACACCTCGGTACCCACTTAAGCCCCCGGCGTGTACGAATGGCGTACTTCAGCCTTGAAAGGCTTATTGTGCCTTTTCAGGACCATACTGCACTCACTATCATTCTTTTTTGCGACATTCATTCTACAACCTAGATAAGCCACCGCCAGGTCCGTTTTTAATAAACCCCCCAGACGGTCACCCTTCCAACTTGTAGCCGCGCTCCACAGAGCTGCACTTCGACGGTCGTCACTATATGATCCCGTCTAGGCTACCCGGCCCGGCTGCACTGTGCCTTAGTCGCCTAAACCAAATTTGAAAAATACCTTCGTTTTGGATGATTTCGATTAGGGAACCTTTCTGCGTACCGCCTAACGGCTAAACTAGGGTTAGAGTTACATTTTCCTATTAAATAAACAAAAATACAATTTTACTGATCATAATCAATCAAAAAATCTCTTTAAATCTTATCCATGATTAAAACCATATCCGTCATTTCCGCAGAAAATTATAACATTGTTTCGTCTACGATCCATTTTCGTTGTGTTTACTTACAAAATTACCGATAATTAAAAATATTAACCTTTAAACCCTAAACTACTGTCAAATAGTGACAACTAATTTCACAACAAGAAAACATTGCTTAAGTAGGTATCCAAGGTAACACCAGAGTGGCTTGATATTTCAACATTATAAGATTAGCCCGAGCCTTTTTAATGACAGAAGGAGTGCATGTAAACAAAAGCCAGTGACGTAGTATAATTCTTTTAAAATAAATCGTGGTTGTAGTTTCCAATAATAAATACATACCTACGCAGGAACTGTCGCATTTTTTTCATATATAATTTATTAAATAATAGATGTCTGGGATTAAAAGGAAACACTTTCTATATTATGAAAATATTTATTATTAAATGCAAAGGTTATGAATTTTTGTTGTAACAGTTACTTAATTATAAGAAACCATATTTGAAATGAATCGTTTATCTATCCTAGACCTGAGAAACTGAATCGGTTTCTACCGAGTTTAGACCAACTCAAAAAACTTAGTTTATCTGTCCTAGACCTGAGAAGCTGAATCTGTTTAATGTGCATATTTTTCTTTTTCAATTTCTGAGACTGATAAGGTTTCAGAGGAACTTGCTGTTAATGTGTCCATGACCTCCACATTATGCTGGGTTGGGCTGAAAAAAAAACAACACAAATTTTAATTCATTGTTGCGGTGACCAGTATGTATGTGATAAGAATAGTTTTGCACATTCTTTTCATCCTCAACTTCGGACGCAAACAGAAATTCTGAAGAACTGGCTGTTTACATTTATGTCATATTTTTTGCAACCTCAGCTGTAGACGATAATCCAGAGGATAATCTGTTAAAAAATATTTTCAATAAATTGTAATATTTCTAATCGCACAAAAATATTAACTTACTGAACATAGCGAAGAGGAATGGCTGTATGCGATATGCATGTTTGTGTTCCAAAAATTCTAATGTCTCTTTGGTTGAAATGTGAGCAAACATAAGAACTTTTAGTGACCCTTTCAAAACCTAAACCAAGAGAAGTACACCACTCTCTTCTAACGGCTTGATCACTGGGAAACCTACAATAATTTTTATACTATACTATAAATAAAACATGAATAAGTGCTATGAATATAATATATAGGATCATAATGCCCACTTGCACCACATCCCATATCTTCTCTTTTTCGTAAGCTACTTACTTAAAGGTCTGTGCATATCATTATACATGCACTCGTATTATGCTACTATTTATTAAGAAATTATGAAATATAAAGCATATTATGAATTTACAATTATTTTTGCTTATTATATTACTGTCTATTTTGCAACTAGGTGTATAGTATATTTAAACAACTCATGTTAACTACTATCTCTGCAAAATCCCAAAATCTACGCCATTGTACTTACTTGTGACACGTAACCTTACTCGGAAAATCACTCGACATGCAAACTAAGCACTTTTTTCTCCCCATTATTTAAAGGAAACCCCGTTTTACACACTACAAATGCATTAAAGTAGAAGAGTCTCGTAAAATTCACTTAATTCTCGTTATAAAACTGTACGTAGCACTACTCGCACTCCACGCGTCAACGTGACGTGTAACTATAAACAAATCCCTCCGCGGGGTAGCCACACATTTATATCCGTAGAACTGTATTTTTGTAAATCATATTATATTTGATTGATTTCTTGACGTTAAATATTTTATGAACATGTAATGGAAGCCAAAAAGAAATATTATAAATATTGTATAGTTCTGCAATGTAAGAACACTGTGACCAACCCTAATAAAAATTTACACTGGGATGTGAAATACGAGTTCTGATTCTATGAATAAAACGAACAATTGGCAACAGTGTTAGATTTTATTACTAAAAATGTAAAGGTTATGTAGGCTACAAAAATTTTTGTGATTAACTAATCTATTTTGTCTTTTATTATAGAAGTTGTTTGATTTTTTATCGAGTGGATTAATTAGTGTAAAACAATGTTCTTTTTGTAATGTTATTATCTCAGAAAAATAAATAAAAATAGAAGTGGCATAACAAGAAACTTCTTGTTATGAAAAAATCAAACAACTTCTATAATAAAAGACAAAAACGCGGACTTCTAAATATAGTAGGTAAAACCCACAAATGGCTTTTGGGCACGCTTGATTACGAAGACAGTAAACATTATGAAAATGCTCTCTTAACTCTGGAGAAAAATCAGAAAATCATACACCATGATCTAAAAAATCAACTAACAATTGTTGAAAAGTTTTCAGAAAAATATACACAAATTTGATATAATATAAAAAGGAATCAAGATTTAATATCAACTCAATTAACAAAAATTGGAGACAATATTGAAATAATTAATGAATATCTATATTTATAAAATTCTTTAAAACTAATAATCAAAAACTGTCAATATTTAATCACAATACAAATATAAATCGAAAACGGTATAGCATTTGCAAACCTAAATATTGTTAGCCAAAACATAGTAAGCATATCTGAAATACTCGAATTAAAAGACAAATTAGAAAGATTATATAATAAAAAGAACATATTACCTAGATTTACAGAAAAACAATATTATTATAACTATTTAGGAATACAAACTTACTTAGAAAACAATATAATTTATTTTATAATTCATATACCAATTCTGACAAGTACATCTTATAAAATGTATCACCTCTATCCAATTCCCATAAACAATTCTGTAATCATCCCCAAAAACCCTTTCCTATTAATAAACGCTGAAGACCATAAGTATATGGAAAACGAATGTCCACGAATCGAGAACATTTGCATCTATCATCTACCCACATCATTCCAACCAAAAGCTGACGAAGACTGTTTACCTACAGCATTCACGGGAACAAATTCCACGTGCTTAGCTACAAGTGTTGAAGTTTCACAGGACATTATTGAACCTATCGACGATAACCATATAGTGATTGTGCCTTTAACATCAGTGACAATTGAACTAAAATGTGAAAACACGGGATTTTTCACGATCAAAAATCCCTCAGTGATTAAAATACCAATAAACTGTACAATAATAATTAAAGACTTTATCCTAGAAAATAAGAAAATTAAATCTACTAACAGTGTATTCTCATTACCTAATTTAAATATTAAAACAAATGAGTTAAGAAATGAAAAACCATTTGACATAAATAATATTAAATTAAAAGAATTAACTAACATTAGGAAAAGTATAAAAGAACTACAAATACATCCTCTGCACGCTGAAGTCGTAAAGGATGATAAGAGTACATTTGTATTAATTATAATTATTTTGATCATTGTAATTATTTTTATAATCGTTATATATATAGGTATATATGTTAAAAAAATACAAAAAGATAACCATTACAATAAATAAGAAAATTAAACATAATGAAAACCAAGAGTTGAATTCTGAAAATCCACCTCTGTGTTTTTCATCTTAAGGAGGGAGGAATTATGTGACCAAGAACAGATAAAGCATTGTTTACACCGATAATATATCATTCGACTTTTGACATCTAACTTTCCTACTAAGAATGTTTATATTATGTAAATATAAATAAGTTATCATAAGTCCATTAGAAATAAGTAATATTAGAATAAACATAATGATAGATTAATTAGACCTTCACAACTAATATAAATATGCTTCCCTCGAAGAGGCTGGCAGAATAGATTATACCTTAACTGAGTGTACTTCTTGTTCTCACAAGACGACAAGTCAGTAATAGATTTGAGTAACAAATATTGTATCTTTCCTTTTAAGTTTATATTTAGTTTTGTAAAACCAGTTAATAAAATAAATAAATTGTTTTTATTAAAAACTTGTGTTGCACAAACAAAATTCTTGGAATTACGCAGTCAGACGAATTTTACGTGACAAAGTGTCACTCCTCGAGCGATGTTGCCAGGTTGGTATCTATTCACCTGATTCACCAAATATTTAGTTTGACACGTTTCAGGTACTAAAGGATCCTGATTAGGGGAAGCAAATTAAAGTGAAGTGAGTTATTATGAGAAAGACAAAATATGCTTACAAATATTCAATAAATATGAATGCATAGAAACAAGTTTAAAGTATTTTATTTGCGGTAGAAGATAGTAGAATTTCAGCTATGTATGCATACAGCATTGTAGTGTATCTATAAAACAAATCATAGGTCTTTATTTAGACGAAAATGTGCAATAAAACGCCTATCATCATGTAGACGACTGTATGAATTCTTGCAATATTTTCGATTTCTTTAACAAGATGTCTTTGCAGTGGCAATACTTTTAACACTCACATATACAACGCTTTTTGCAAAACCAAATAAACGCTAAATAAAATATACAAAGAAGTTGTGAGTTGTGAGGTTAATGTCAATAAAATATCTTTCCTCCTTTTTTTGGGCATTCAGCAAATTTGTCTATGTTTTCGAGACTCCAGCATGTGTATTGCCTGGATTCCGCATGCGCATAATATACAGATTTTGATTGGCTCGGCACTATGGTAAATTAATGTATTATCGTTGATTGAACTATTTAATTTCAATCAACGGTATTATGCTATATTGGTATAGAAGACTTATATCATCAGGGTTATCCCCCAGATAAGTATGTACCTTGCGTAGTGATTGATCTGAACAAGTGAATGTGATTAAACTGAATGTGATTATTATACCAAAGATTAATCTTTGATTATACTGAACTGAATATTTGCCGAAACCGAAAGATCATATTTTTTGTGATTGTCTTTCACTTAACCTTGAAAATTTACAAATCAACCAAATCTGCTCTGAAAACTGGAAAATTATTTCTTCCAGGATATTATTATCCATGTTTTAAACTTTACTAATTTATTCGTTTGGTTGTGTTGTGTTGTGGAAAAAGTTCTATAACAATATATATAGGTAGGTACTTTTAAAACTTCATAACCAAGAAAATATACGTAATTAATAACTTACCTAAATGTGTATAAGTAGATCTGATAAATAATATAAATAAAGAATTACACATAACAGACTTTCAAATAATGACATATACCTATGTTAAACAAATTCCACAATTTGTCCTTCTGTCAAAACTTAAATGTAAACACTTAAAAAATTGCAATAATAGAGATACGAATAATTATTTTTGTACGACCGACCTTTTTTGATTGTTTACCGTGTCTGTCTTTATGACAGTAAGTGACGTTTACTGGCTGACAACCCAAACACGACGGTAAGTAATTCACTTACCGTTCAGAGAACGGTAAGTAAATTCACGACGGTATATCATTGCGCATTTATGCTGACGTCATTATTTTGATTTTTAAATTGTATATTAAACGGCATTAGGTATGAACTTTTATAAGCATTTTCGTACCGTTCTCTGGAATTATAGCGGCTATTCCAACATTCCATGCTTCATCAAGAGATTCACATTCAAAGTCACTCATTTTCAATAATAATACTTATGTAAATAAGTTTTGACAAATACATGACATAAAAAATACGATAACAATCATAACAATAACAATTAGTTCCATGACAACGTTGAACTGCAACTTTGTAGAGGGTATTCAGCTAACCTGAATTTGTATTTAATTGAAAATATTAATTATTAAAAATAATAAAATTGCAATTTCAGTTATTTCGATCGTACAAAAAATAGTATAAGCATCTCAAACAGTAAGTAGTTTACCGATCTCCTCCAATTTTGGCGACTTCGCTTCGCTCAGTCGCCAAACATTGTCGTCGATCGGTAAACTACACTTACTGTTCTCAATACTTAATATACTATAAACACCGCCGTGTTATCCGCTAAAGTTAATACGTCATTCTGTAACACCATTGTCTTTATAAACCTTTTTTCGCCTGCCTGCACTTAAACAGAGTTTTACCGTCCGCATATGCGCATTGAAATTTGAATTGTATTTACATTTTAAACGTATGGAGTGTATGCATTAAGGGCTAAATAATATTTCCAAAATTGAATTTAATATTTAATCATTCATCCTATTGGCATAAAATTGAAAATAACATAAAATGTATTATAATTTTAAATACTCTACTACTAGTTACTCTTAAATCTGCATGTTTTATTTAAAAAGCGAGATCTCAGCATTTTGAACCATCATATTTCATGAAATATGGTTGTGATACCTATACCTATATATACCAGGATTATTTCAAAGCTTTTCAAATTCATTGTTTCATTTTAAACAATGACTAAAGAGCAGTAAAAATGGCAGAAAGTAGACACTTTCACTATAATAAAGAGGCCAAATTGTATTTCATTTTTACTGAATTCATTAAACAGTAATTTTTTACGATGTCTAAAAATAGAATCATGATCAGTGAGAACTTGTGTTGCCGCAATTTAGGGATATTTTCTAATATGTCAAAAACAACAACAACAAACAAAAATATCTTAATTCTTCTTGAAATACATCCAGGGGTAAACATGCAGTATTAGGGTTATTCTTTCGTACTGATTGATCTGAACAAGTGAATGTGATTAAACTGAATGTGATTGTACTGAACTGAATAAATGGCGAAACCGAAAGATCATCTTTTTTGTGATTGTCTTTCACTTAACTTCGAAAACTTGTGAAAACAACCAAATCTGCTCTGAAAACTGGAAAATTATTTCTTCCATGATATTATTATCCATGTTGTAAGCTTTTACAATTTATTGGTTTGATTCGAAATCATATTATCTCTCAATATTCAATACTTTTAGAGGTTAACTGTTTACTGAACGAACTAACCGGTACCTAGAGGTTGATCAGTAAGCGGCAAGGGGGGTAGGAATTTTAATCAGTTTGGTAGAAGTGACCGATGTCGAAAGAATACGCACAATCGTGAATGAACTGACAAGTTTCAGATTGTTCACTTAGTTCAGTACGAAAGAATAACCCTATAGTTGTGACCACGCAGCTGCGCAGTCAGACGAGTTTTGGAAGTTCAGATTGTAATCGAAGTGTGGTGTTGCCAGGTTTAAAACACACATATTATGTTGAAACGGTTAAATATTTGGCGCTTAATTTTTGACCGTTAAATGTAAATGCTACTCTAGGTTATACACCTAAGTATTTGTTATATTTATGTGGATTAGTTCGATAGCAGCAGTGTTGTTCCCAGGTGCTTTTTCGTATTAGATTTAGTACGTTTTGAGAGACTTCATACGTTAATACGCCGGAACGATATTCTAGTAAAAAACGTACTAGATTCTAGTACGTTTTTAATCAAATCAATATTTATCACCTAACTCAAGGAAAATCAAATATTCTGACGAAATGGCTAATAGATACGAAGAAGTGAAACTACTGTCATCTGTCATCTCATCTAACCATCTTTGGCTGGCTGCTGTGTGCATCTGAATCAGCAAGGAAGAGGTCAAATAAGAAGAACAAAGAAAGAAAGATCGCATTAAACCATTGAGGTGGGGGGAGACGCTCTAACGTGACCAAAAGCAGGTACAGGTACGCCATATTGGTATACGATATCTATCATTTGTCGTGCTTTCAAGTTTATAGTGTTATTTACGAGTATTTTACAAGTTTACTTAAGTTTTTCGTGTTTTTTGGACGGTTATTTGACAATATACTATAATGGTGTCCTGTGCTGTGCGTAGTTGCAGTAGTAGAAGTGAAATCGACCAGAAAATATCAGAAATAACGTTTCATAGGTATGTACCAAATATTGTAAACATTGTACATGGACGTATTTAGGGTTTTTTTTAGGCGAACTTATTAAAACACATTATTATAGGAGTCTGGTAGCATTCTCTTTCTGCACTGAACAATTGATACGTGCATTGTAGTTTATTTTTTTTTACAAATTCTTTTACTTGATTTCTACTCTCAAACTCTCTACTTTTTCATCACTTTCTAGCAAAAAAGACCCCTAAATGTGTGTTAAAAACATATTCTGGTTTTTAGATTTCCTAAAGATCCTGCTCGTTGACATATCTGGACAGAATATATGTCTCGAATTAATTGGATACCAACGAGAAATGTACACAAATATAATTTATCCAGATCATGATTATCTTCCTGGACCATTTTCTGAATTTTCGAAATTCATTATTGTTTATATTGCTGGATTTGTTGTTTTTAGTTTAAAGAAGCAAATTATTTGCAGAGAATGTCGAGATGCATTAAAAAGTGTTATTCTTTTATTAAAATGAAGGCAAAAAAAGGATTTACAAATTCCTTCAAAAAATGTTTTAGACGTTTGCTTCCAATCCGAAAAGATCATAAAAAATCTTGTAGTAGCTACTATTGAAAAGTTGTCCGCAGGATTCATAATAAACCTTGTTTTAAAGGAATTTGTAAATAGTAATATTTTTCCTAATTTAGTTGTGCACGGTTTTGATCAAATCAGTGTTTGATAACCATATACATTTACTGATCAAATCTATTGCGACTAAATATGTTAATACCAGGATGTATTATTTAAGTAAAAATAAAGTGGATAAGCATAGCGCAACATTTAAATAAAATTGTTTTGTTTAAGAGGTATTAATATATAATTTATAAAGTACTAACGTCTTTTATTCCTGGATTTAGGTATCAAATATCAATAATTACCTATATTTAAGTATTTTGTACACTGCATAATATTTCAAAATAAAGTATAAACCCAAGCTGCAAATTAAAAACAAAAACGTCAACAAAAATAGTTAGTCCGGCTCTGGAAAATTCGCCATATTGGTATGCGCTTACGCCCCACCCAATGCACCCGTTTCTGTACAATGTAAAATAATGCTTATAGCGTCGCCTTATATCTCAATGGTGCCACCTGTGACCACTCTTCTTCCAGTATGGCTTATGGTTTCCTACCTGCTACTGGCCACAATTTCGGGTTTTTTTTTAGTTATTTTTAGCCTTTTCCATAAATCTTTTTAATTCGCCATTGGCAACAATGTTGTGTGTAAAGTGGTGTAATTTGATGCTCATTCAGGGATATTTTCGGTCTCAAGTGTTGCGAACACTGTTGATGACAGCACAATCTCTAGACTTTCTTCATTTTATTTTGGTCACTTGTGCCAGGAAGGCAAAAAGTGTATTAAATCTACCTGGAGAGTTTCTGCAAGCAACATGTTTTAATTTACTGACCAAAAAATAATACGTTAATAAGGAATTTTTGAAAAGGGGAAAAAAAACAGTACGCATTGGCCCGCTCACCTCACTTGCATTTCAGGTTTGTTTTAAAAAATCAATAAAATTCTCCCGTTATAACTGCTCCGGTATGGTTTCAAGTGTATCTTTGCTCACAGGACCTCTAGATAATAAAACTAGAAACGTATTGTCTTTATAACAAAAGACAATGCTAGAAACGTTTATGTAAGAACATCTCAATTCTTGTCTTTTGGAGTAGCCGTAAATTGAAAAAATCAATCCCGTCATATTTCTCATCTGTGGTCCATACTCATTTGTTCCGGCAGGCAAAGATTATACCAAGCATACATTAAAATGCCAACGTGCCGAGCCAATCAGAGCATTTGGGGCGGGGCTTTCCTTGGCGCGCATTTGAGTTTGAATTTAACCGCTACTCAACTTATTTTATTATACCTGGCTGAAAAACCTTCATTTCGTATATCGGAAAAACGATACTCAAATATATTTATGTATAATTTGAAGATACCTATCTAATTTTAAAATCATTTTATGCATTACAGATAGGAAGTCAGGAAACAAAAAAGGCACATTATTCTCAATAGTTTATTTTTAGCTATATATATTAAATTATACACAATGATAATAAATAATAATTACAATGAACATACAAATTAATACAAATACACCACTACCATACATACATATACAGGGTGTCCTACGGTGGTAACCCATTAGATTATTTCAGAAACTACTTTGAATTGACTTTTGAAAATTTCAGTGTCTATATTGTTAAATATGCTCTACTCAAATAATATAATAGCAACGGCATAGCACTTCCGGTTATACCGGAAGTTGATGGCAACTTTGTTATTTTAAATGAAACACCCTATATATTATTACATTTTTGGATTCTAAATAAGATTTCAGACATATTTTATGTATCATGTCCTATACCTAACGTCAGTCATTTTTGACTTATATCAACATTTATGTCAAAATTGACAGTTTAGGGCTCCATAAGAATTAAAAAATTATATTGAAAACGGTTCAAGATAAACAGTTGAAAGTCAATTTTTTCAACTGGAATGGGTATATTACTATTATTTTATCTTCCTTAACATTAAAAAATAATGCAATTTTGTAATAGGTTATCACTTTCTAAAATGCATAGTTTTCGAAATATCGTCATTTTAAATTTTTCTGCAGCGCCTACCGTTGTCTCTCTGGAAGCTTATTTAATTAATTTAGTTAGCCATAAAATTATGGTCATTTTAACGTCAAATTAATAACAATGAAAAATACTTATTGATATTATAAATTTATTATTAATTCATGGAGAATAAAATAAAGTGATTAATATCACCTGTAGAGTATTAAACGAGAGAAACCCTGCTAACGATGACTAGAGAAATTATGAAGAATTTTCAGAAATCATTTAGAGCAGGTTAGGAGGTATACAAATCAAGTATTACAACGAACTAAGACTAACATTTAAAATAATACAGCAGAAATGAACAGAAGATTAAACTAAATAAATTTTCAACTAAAAAAAGTTAATCAACTAACGATACAAAAATAATTTAATTGTTCGATATGACCCCCATTTAAAATGACGATATTTCGAAAACTATGCATTTTAGAAAATGATAACCTATTACAAAATTGCATTATTTTTTAATGCTACGGAAGATAAAATAATAATAATATACCCATTCCATTGGAAAAATTGACTTTCAACTGTTTTTCTTGAACCGTTTTCAATATAATTTTTTGACCACCCTGTATAAACAGAAAATGTCTTGTCAATTCGAAAAAGAAGATCCCACCTGATAAGAAAATACCGGCAAAATAATTATTAAATACTGATTTACAAGGAAAAAACGGAATTCTTATGGAGCCCTAAACTGTCAATTTTGACATAAATCTTGATATAAGTCAAAAACGACTGACGTTAGGTATAGGACATGATACATGAAATATTTCTGAAATGTTATTTAGAATCCAAAAATGTAATAATACGAGATATAGGGTATATATAGGGTGTTCCATTTAAAATAACAAAGTTGCCATCAACTTCCGGTATAACCGGAAGTGCTATGCCGTTGCTATTATATTATTTGAGTAGAGCATATCTGACAATATAGACACTGAAATTTTCAAAATTCAAGTCGAAGTAGTTTCTGAAATAATCTAATGGGTTATCACCGTAGGACACCCTGTATATTATAAGGTTCAACACCAAACAAATCTAATATTACTTTTTCAGATTGCGTACTATTTCAATTTAGATACTTTCCTTTTAATTGTATCACTTTTTCACATTACATACTATTTTTTCTTATTGTGACTTGTATAATATTATATATTATATTAGATTTGTTTGGTGTCATACCTTATAATATATATGTATGTATGGTAGTGGTGTATTTGTATTAATTTGTATGTTCATAGTAATTATTATTTATTATCATTGTTTATAACGTAATATATAAAGCTAAAAATAAACTATTGAGAATAATGTGCCTTTTTTATTTCCTGACTTCCTATCTGTAATGCATAAAATGATTTTAAAATTAGATAGGTATCTTCAAATTATACATAAATATATTTGAGTATCGTTTTTCCAATATACGAAATGAAGGTTTTTCAGCTAGGTATACCAAGAAATACCTACTACAAAGGAAAGTTCAACAGACTTTCTTAGCGAATACCTTTAACATATTAATATTTAAATTATTTTACTGAAAAACTCATTCCAATTAAATATCGACTAAATTTCAGTTTCAAAATAAGTTAAGTAGCGGTTAAATTCAAACTCAAATGCGCGCCAAGGAAAGCCCCGCCCCAAATGCTCTGATTGGCTCGGCACGTTGGCATTTTAATGTATGCTGATTATACCATTGTCTTTAAAGATAATGGTTATACAGAATCTTCGGTTTGTGTATTGCAATTTAGACCATGTCCTGATAAAGACTAAGATTTAGATATCAAAAACATTATAATACCACACCTAACATTGTTTGTGCTGTGATAATACTCTGGGCCCAGATAAACTTTATCTGGGATAATGTGCCTTTTTTATTTCCTGACTTCCTATCTGTAATGCATAAAATGATTTTCAAATTAGATAGGTATCTTCAAATTATACATAAATATATATTTGAGTATCGTTTTTCCGATATACGAAATGAAGGTTTTTCAGCTAGGTATAATAAAATAAGTTGAATAGCGGTTAAATTCAAACTCAAATGCGCGCCAAGGAAAGCCCCGCCCCAAATGCTCTGATTGGCTCGGCACGTTGGCATTTTAATGTATGCTTATATTAGAGACGCAATACCGGCCCAGATAAAGTCCCAGATAAAGTAAGTATCTAAATGACGATATTTCGAAAACTATGCATTTTAGAAAATGATAACCTATTACAAAATTGCATTATTTTTTAATGCTACGGAAGATAAAATAATAATAATATACACATGCCATTGGAAAAAATTGACTTTCAACTGTTTTTCTTGAACCGTTTTCAATATAATTTTTTGACCACCCTGTATAAACTAATCACAAAATGTCTTGTCAATTCGAAAAAGAAGATCCCACCTGATAAGAAAATACCTGCAAAATAATTATTAAATACTGATTTACAAGGAAAAAACGGAATTCTTATGGAGTCCTAAACTGTCAATTTTGACATAAATCTTGATATAAGTCAAAAATGACTGACGTTAGGTATAGGACATGATACATGAAATATGTCTGAAATCTTATTTAGAATCCAAAAGTGTAATAATATATAGGGTGTTTCATTTAAAATAACAAAGTTGCCATCAACTTCTGGTATAACCGGAAGTGCTATGCCGTAGCTATTACATTATTTGAGTAGAGCATATTTAACAATATAGACACTGAAATTTTCAAAATTCAATTCGAAGTAGTTTCTGAAATAATCTAATGGGTTACCACCGTAGGACACCCTGTATATGTATGTATGGTAGTTGTGTATTTGTATTAATTTGTATGTTCATTGTAATTATTATTTATTATCATTGTGTATAATTTAATATATATAGCTAAAAATAAACTATTGAGAATAATGTGCCTTTTTTATTTCCTGACTTCCTATCTCATACTTCCTATGTCATAAAATGATTTTCAAATTAGATAGGCATCTTCAAATTATACATAAATATATTTGAGTAACGTTTTTCCGATATACGAAATGAAGGTTTTTCAGCTAGGTATAATAAAATAAGTTGAATAGCGGTTAAATTCAAACTCAAATGCGCGCCAAGGAAAGCCCCGCCTCAAATGCTCTGATTGGCTCGGCACGTTGGCATTTTAATGTATGCTCTCTAATATATGTATGTCAAATGTCAAAAAAATTGTGCTAACCTCACTAATTGATTATTTGTCATATTTTCAAATTAACCGATTAAATTTTTTAATTAAACAATTTTGATGTTTTTAATTTTTATTGTTTTAAAATAAGTAAACTAAGTATTTACAAATACTATAGGTATACATTATTATCTGGTTTGGTAAAGCAGGTAGCTACTTAAAAACACTATTAGCAATTTGTAAAACCATTAACAACAAAGTTTTATTTTAAGGTGGTAATAAATAAACAAAAAAATGGTTCGTTCTAAGGCAAAGAGTTACAAAACGGTATGTTATGCAACAGGTTATGGGTTGACGACTACTAGTGTTACCACGTATAGAGCAATGGTCAAGCTTCAAAGAAGTATAGAACAGTGTATTCCGAAACTGCCATTTTCCAGAGTTGTAAGGGAAGTAATGCAAGATATTTCTGGTAATGATAAGAGGATAACGGCCGATGCTCTTCGAGCCCTGCAAGAGTCTGCAGAGATATATTTAGTAGCTTTATTTGCTGACTGTAACAAAGTGGTATTCCATGCTAAACGGAGCACTCTGATGCCAAAAGATATCAGATTAGTATTAGAAATCCGAGGTCTAACCGATCCTGGAGTTGAGAAGTAAATTAATAGTAAGCATAAACTGAAACCGGTGTTTGTAATCCTGATTAGGATATTGTTTTTATGAATTTGACGAGGGGTTTGTGCCCACAAGTAATATTTACCTATTTTTAGGACTACAGAAATATTTGACTATATTTAATATACATTAAATATTTAGACTTTATATAATACATAGGTACCTATATATTATTTGTAAATGTACCTAAAATGCCTTTTTCGATTTTGATTGAATTTATGTTACTTGTGGATTTAAAACTAGCTAGTTGCTAGTTTGTATTATTGAATTTATTTGCAATCGTTCAGCGGTTATGATGTTAAAAAAACAAAATGCAATGATCCCTTAGTTTTATATATTATTGTTACTTTTAATTTAGTGTTTCCATAATATCGTTATTAATGAAAATTTAAAAAAATAGTTAAGATTAATTTACTGAATTGACCAAAAACGTAATGTAATAAATAAGAAATTTCAGACTTCTGATGTTTGTTAAAAATAAAGAAGAATACCTATTTGATATTATCTCTGGAAATAATATGTTAACTTGCCATGTTCTTAATGTAACGTGCACTCTAAAAATAGGGAGTTAAGGCAAAACCAAGGACGTATACGTATCTCCATACGTAAACGTAAGATTTTGGTTATGTTTACACGATAGCAGTCATCGTTAGTTAATCATTGCAGGAGGTTGGGGGTAAAATGCTGAGTATCGAAGGTTAGGTAGCAGGCAGGGATGTGTTGTAAGGGTGTAATAGTAATTATCAGGAAGAGTTAGTAAAGGAGGGTGGGTGTAGAAAGCTGGATTGAGATGAGATGTAGTAGGCAGATAGTTGTTATATTAGTTCCATAGCAGTCATTATTAGGACAACACATCCCTGCCTGCTACCTAACCTTCCATACTCAGCATTTTACCCTCAACCTCCTGCAATTCAAAATTTTAGTTTAATTCTTGAACAAATAATATTGACGAATATAATAATAATAATAATAAAGGCATTTATTGTCCAACAGTTAGATAACCATTTACAGGACAAAATACATAGAAAAATAAACTTAGTTATACTTAACATATCTCGGTACAAAACAATATAACAACCCAACGAACAACCAAACATAAATTCCGTATTTAAACTTAAAAATATACAACTGTATAGCACACAACCATAATAATTATAGGGGCAAAACATTGTTCGCAACGTTAATGAGTTCACTTCGAGAACAAAAGAATAAGTCACAATCTTCGCAAATGAGATTAAAATGACTACATATTATGCTCACCGGTGACCTTTTTAAAATATTGGTTCTTGCTCGATTGCAGTAGAAAACACGACTAGTGCGATTGTGCAGTCTCGGAACATTTATATTTAATGCAGAAAGCAACCCCGAACAATCGACCCTTCCACAAATTAAGTTATGCAGAAAACACAATGCACACAAAGATCTTCGAAAATCAAGACTTCTAAACTGAAACCTACTCAGAAGGTACCCATAATCGATCCCCCTCTCAGGATAAACGCCAACTCTTTTAAATGATAAATATTTTAGGAAACGACGCTGAAGTCCCTCCACAGTGAACTTATGGGCATCATATATCGGAAACCAGATCAGCGACGCATATTCAAGTTTGGAACGAACATATAAGTAATACAACATTTTGAGGGCATCAATGTTATCAAAACCTCTACAATTACGCACAATAAATCCATACATTTTGCTTGCCTCAGAAGCCTTGGCATTAATATGGTCAATGTAAGAAAATTTCTCATCAAACACAACACCTAAATCTGTAACAGTGCTACAGCGAGAAATCTGAGCTCGGTTCACGGCATACTCATAATCAACTATTTCTTTTTTTCGTGAAAATGTTATGTATTTACATTTGTCCGCATTTAAGCTTAACCTGTTCTGAATACACCATTCCTCAATACAAGAGAGATCAGACTGGAGTTGCACACAATCGTCATAACTTTTTATAGATTGAAAAATTTTGCAGTCGTCTGCGAACAATAACTTATGACAATTGAGTCGGGCATCAAGATCATTAATAAATAAAAGGAAAAGCAAAGGTCCCAAGTTCGATCCCTGGGGAACTCCAGAGGTGGCAGTGTAATTGCAGGATCTATGACCATTATAGAAGATGTATTGCTCTCTGTTGCGTAGATATGAACTAAAAAAGATCTTAAGATCATGCCGAAATCCAAACTGTTCATCAAGCTTTTTGATTAGAACAATATGGTCCATTCTGTCAAAGGCTTTGGCGAAATCCATGTAAATTACATCCATCTGCCCGCCACCATCCAACACTTCGGTAGTTTGTTGTGAAAGCAATGCAAGATTTGTAACAGTGGAACGCCCAGACATAAATCCATGTTGATTCGGTGTAATCAAGTTTCTAACACATGGATAAATATAATCATATAGCACAGTCTCAAATAGCTTTGCGAAATTTGACAAAATTGATATTGGACGATAATCATTAATTCGAGCTCTATCACCCGATTTAAAAACTGGTATAATTTTTGCAATTTTCCACTGCTCAGGGAACTTGTAATTTTTTAGTGCCAAATTGAAGATAGAACACAAAGGAGTTGCCAATACCATCACACAGTCCTTCACCAAGAAAGAAGGCAGACCATCAGGACCCGAAGTTCTTGTTTTTAAGTTTTTTGGCAGCTTTTAGGATGTCCTCCTCGCAGATACTGGGAGCACCAACACTGTCAAAGCACCGGATCACGGCCGTTGAACGATTGTCAGCTGAAGGAGTAGGGCTCAAGAATACACTCTTAAAAAAACCTGCGAATGCATCCACGATCTCCTGTGGATCTGCATAATCAACATCTTCATACGACATAACGCCCGGTAACCTTGAGCTACGATTTTTAGAATAAAAATATTTCCAGAATTCCCTCGCATCAACGGACACATTGCTCTGCACCCCAGCAATATAATCATTATAGGCAACCCGAATATCGTTTTTAATAGTCGATCTTATGAGTTTATATTCGTTAAAGACACACACATTTCCTGTTTTTTTATATTTAGAAAATAATTTCTCCTTCATTTTAACATTTCTAATTATGTCACAAGAAAACCAAGACGGAAAAGATCTTTTGTAATTCCTATAGGTAGGCACATGACGATCAATAATTGAATACATTCTGGTATAAAGTTCCTCAACTGCTATATCAACATCAGTCATCTTCGTCAAATAAGTCCAGTCAACCTGAACTAAGGTCTCATAAAGTGAGACAAAATCAGCTTTCTTGTAATTATATGTTTTACGGTCAGTATTTTTTTTAAACAACTGAACTTGTTTATGTCTAATTTTTGGGACAACTATCAAGCCAGTATGATAAGCATCTTCAAGAACTAGTGGACTACTGTTACGCTCAACAGTGCAAGGAATGTTAGAGAGCACTAAATCCAAGAGACGATCAGAAACATTGCGAACATCATTGTACTGCTCCAATTCATAAAAATTCATAAAATTTATAGTTGCTACATATTGTCTATCATTAGGATTACCATTAACAAAACCACTTACATTAAAGTCCCCAAAAAATAACAAATTCTTATCGTGATAAATATCTGACTGCTCAATACATTCTAAGAACAATTCCAACATTTCAGCAGATACTGATGGCGGAACATAAATTACAAATACATAAAAACTTTTGAGCATTAAATAACATTTACAAACTAATAAATCAATAGAGGGAAAGTTTATATTAAAATAAGAGACATCAACAAGTTGCGATTTTATACGTCTACTAACTCCCAACAACACACCGCCACCAGTGGCCTGGCAAGTAACCTGTAAATTCCTATCTTTTCTAAAAACGGTGTAGTCTGGTGGAAAAAATTCTTCACTTCGAACATCCGGGCGCAACCAAGTTTCAGTCAACGCGATAAAATCATATTCACAGTCACTTACCGATGAAAAAAAGGTATCCATCTTCGTATTTATTCCACGAAGATTCTGATAAACGCACACTAAGTCATCATTGTCTTGTGAAGGGTTTCTCAGGAAATTCACTGCTGTTGACTTATCCCGTTTTTTTGAACCACTGGAACAATCTTCGGGACACCATCCACATATCTAATTTTCAAGTTTTTCTCACCCTTGTTTAACCGCTCAGTCAGTTTACTTCTGATCCTCTTATACTCCTCAATTTGAGTAGGAGTTTTGTCGATGTTTATCGAAAGCCTGGAGCCCGCTACATCAAGATCCTTCAGTCTGTATAGTTTGCGCATTACTTTCCCAACAGTATTATGCGAATCCAATACGACTTTAATCGGACGCAGTTTGTTGTCCATTTTACGACCAATTCTATGACTTTTTGTAATCTTTGTAGGTATGTCATCATCAGGGCATAACGAACCTAGCAGTGATGCAACCTTAGCGGCATCCTGCGAATTATCATCCTCAGTCATACCGAAGATGACAATGTTGTTCTTTCTTCTTTCACGGTTGTAAAGCTCTTGAAAGAAGTCAGTTGTCCCATTTTCAGTTGTTGCCGTTCCACTAGGTGGAGTATTGGTATCTTGTGTCTTTGACAAATTCGATTTAATATATGAAATCTCCGACTTAAGTTCATGATTTATCTCGAGTTGTTTCTCATATTTTCCAAGTATATCACTGTACAGTTGCTTCAATAACAGCAGTTCTCTCATAACATCATCAATCGTGTAAGATCCATGACGAGGAGCACCAACAGCATCACGATCAGACGTCGCTCCAGCAAGATCCGAGTTTGCCGTTCTTACATTATCTGGTTCGCTGTCAGACGTATTTACTACTGCAGGAAAACCAACACTTCTTCTGCCTTTACCTTTAGCACCCTTATCCGCATTGGCACATGTATCACAGATCCAAGTAAAGTTACTTTCAGGGTCTGCAAGCAAATCAAACACATTATCGCACACTTTAGAACATGCTCTGTGGTACCACCCATCACATCTTCCCGAACATCTCACCCTAAATTGAGCTTTGGTTATAAATTGGGAACATGCAAGACATCTATGTCGACGGGCCATGTTTTATTCTTTACAACGTCGTACAACTCAATTTACCATGTACTTCATACGCCAATTTATGTGTGCAAAGCTCAACAGTACTATACTATAGCGGTTCCATTGTTCATGCTATCACAAAAAAAAAATACTATAGGCACCTACTTTACACTATTGATAAGAAAATGTATTTGACTGACAAATAAATTACAATTACACGTTTTAACTTATTTCACGCGATACAATCAACTACACATCAAAACAGTTATCACAACAAAATCTCGATACTTTTATCTTTCGAATGGTATAAAATTAACAATTTTAATTCCGTTCAAAACCGGAAATATAATTGATATTAGCTTAAGGTGTTCTAAGCCGAACTTCTTTAAAGAAAATATCGAATATCGAGGATTTGGTTTATAATCAAATAATTTTACAAAAATTTACTTTATTTTTACTTTTATTATTAACTTAGATTTCAAAATGCATTATAAAACAAACAATTGAGTACCTAGTTCCAATTGATGATAATGGTACTATACACACACTATGTTTAATTATTAATTTGTCGTCAACAAAATAGGTTTGAAATTAAAAGGAATATTCCTAATTGCTGGCATTACTTTATACTTAAACGAAAAGGCAAAATGAATAAACCCGGAAAAACTATTATAATAATGGCGTCAAGGTCACGAGATTTAGGACACAAACATCAAAGAAATTCCGCCGGCCGTCGTATCTGATACTTACTTTATCTGGGACAATGGTAACACTATTACGGAATATTCCATATTATTCTATAACAGTTATTTGATTCCTCAAATAAGAGTTTAGACCTTTTGATGTTTTTGTGAAGGACAAACTACTACTTTTTATAAAGAACAATATACTATAGGTACAAAAATGCTACAAACATATTTTTTTAGAGATATAAACCGAAAACACCCTTGTGACACTTGGATATGTAATGCAAGATTTTATAAAATATCTACTATTTTTAATGCAAAAACTTTTTACAAGAAAATTTTTTAAGGCATCAAAAATACATTATATTTTTTCGGTGAGAACGTTTTGCAATGTATTCAGCAAAACAAAATATGGACAAAGTTTGTAAATCACTAAACATAAATTTAAAATTATTGTAATATCTTAGAACTTGAATAATGCATTTTATTGTATACACTAATGTTTTAACTTTGGAAATAAAAATTGTTAATTTATAGTATTTAATTAAAAGTTTACAGAAAATATATCCATAATGTCCATACATAAATGTTTATAACTGTAAATAATGCCGTGATAAAGCAAGCAGGTCGCCGGTGACGTAGATTGCTGGTGGTCGGTCAAGATCAATCGAGGCAACCTATTTAGTTAATGCGCCTTGGGTCACTGTAACCGTTCCTACAGTATTTTCTGAGGATGACTTATACTTTCTACCTACAATAAAAGAAGAAGAGTTGTTTTATTTTTGCAGGGAAGTAGACAGAACAGTTTCTTTTGAATTTTGTTTAACGGTTTAAGCATAACTTATATACACATACGCTTTGGTTTAAGTTCATAATTATCTATTATTTGTAGGTACATAATTTATTTTTTTAATAAAATATAGGTAATTGAAGTATAAAGCAACAACAACAATAGGTACCATTATAACTTAATTAACAACATTGTAAATATTTGGAGTCAAAAAGTCCAATTTGTTATGGAAACCGGCACCTTGAATGTGGACGTTAACGAAACATGTACTCCAAAGACTAATAATAAATTTAGTAAAATAGGTGCAATCACTAATCCATGTTGTGTAATATTAAACCGTTTACCTCAGAGCACTAAAAATGTGGTTGATTATAAAATAGAATTATCAACGCCTAAAGCACACATTGAATTCAGTCAAGAATTGAAAAAAGTGATAAACGATCGGAATATTCTTACATCAAGAACCAGAACCAGGGTTTTTGAAGCACTGGATGATATGAAAGATAAAGGTGAAGATGAAATCCGCAACTATCGAAAAGAACATGCTTTACTTGAAATGGTAAACAGTGAAAAAAAGTATGTCTCGCAGTTGGAAACAATCATAAATTTTTTTATGAAACCAATTAGTGAAAAGAACTTATTAAAGTCACAAGATTTTCAAATACTTTTCGGTAATATTGATACAATTTATAAAGTTAATCAAACCCTGTTAGAAGAGCTGGATAAAGGAACCGATAATGTAGCATATGCATTTTCCAAAATTGCGCCATTTCTAAAATTGTATTCGGCTTATGCGTTTGATTTTAAGAAAATTATAGCAGTTCTGCGGGTGAGTTGGGTACAATAAAAGTAAATTTAATACCCTGTCAATATGTTTTGTGTTACGATATAGATACAATGTGCTGTATTATTTTTTGTAGACGTCCCGAAGTGTGAATACACCATTCGAGAAATTTATTGCCAATCAAGAATCACGGCCTGAAGTGCAGAGCAAATTATCAGCATTGTTGATAACACCAATTCAAAGAATACCCCGATATAAGTTATTGTTGACACAAATATATAATTTGACTAAGCCTGACGAAAAGGATTTTTCTCTATTGTATGGTAAGTACTTCCATACCTAACTTAATATATGCACAACCATAATAGTTTTAAGAGCAAATTTTACAAATTATCTTTAAGAATACCTAAATACCTACCTACCTATTAAAATAATTTAGCAATACTTAGTACATGTTTGGGGTTCACATTGAACAAGATTATTTAAAATCGATTAAAACACAAGTATTGTTTCATATCAGTGGGCTAAAAGAAGTTCTGCCTAACTTCTGCTGATAACTTCATATCATGAAATAAAGAAAAGGAGATAATTTTTCAAGTAAATCTGTAAAATGACTGGTTTTACCTACACAAAAGATTTTGTTTAATTTAGCAAATTCATTTTATAATTTTGCTTTATTTGGCATCGACGACCGAACGCTTGGACTCCTGCTAGCGTTTTGTGTTTACACTATTTTCATTTCATTTCTATTTTACGGCTGGTGTTACCTATACATTGGATTTGTTCGGCCTCTGTATGGTGGGATATATGCATTCTATGTGTATGTAGATGGTACGTGGTTACATATATCTGCTGTTGTATATAAATGCAGGCCTATATTGTAGATGGGCAGCGACTATGGTACTCTTACGAGCTCATAATAAAAGCGAAACGAATTCGTCAGTATCTGTCGACCCATGCCTCGGTCTGGTTCTACTGAATTAGACTGAGGCTCTGCTAAATTAAACAAAATCCCTTGTGTAGGTAAAATCAGTCATTTTGTCCGCTATGCCACGAAATTATTTTTCATTTATATTTACGGACACAAATTCATTTTATAAAGTTGTAATTATAGTTTTGAATAATATGGGCAAAGATTATGAGTGTATCATGTTTGATATGGGTATTGTGCTCAGGATAGAGACAACTCGGAAATTGAAAACCTCAGAATCATCACCTTTTTTTAAAAATTGAAATTAGGCTTCCCAATATCTGAAAATTTGTCGTTTGGAGCGACTGGCTAAAAATTATATCTAATGGTCTAAGCAACACAAAAGCATAATATATACCTATAGGTATAACGTTATTTATACGGATTTTACCAAAGCCTTTGACAGGCTTGACCACGGAATTCTGCTGCCAAAGCTTTCGGAATTTGGTTTATCTGTGGATCTTTTAAAATTTCTGTCTACTTATCTCCATGAACGTAATTTGTATGTGGAGTACCGTGGTTTCAAGTCCGGTATTATCCGTGCAACATCTGGAGTGCCGCAGGGTTCTGTGTTGGGTCCCCTCTTATTTATGTGTTTTATTAATGACATTGTTAATGGCGTGAAATGTCGCTCCCTACTCTTTGCTGATGATTTTAAGGTTTATTCACTGATTACCTCAAATTCTGACTGTCTTCAATTGCAGAATGATCTGAATGTCCTGCTTGACTGGTGCATTCAAAACAGGCTTGCCTTTAATTTGGATAAGTGTTGTTCTGTAACAATAAAATTTGTGTATAACATTGACTCTGTTCCACTTAAAATATGCGATGAGGTTAAGGATCTGGGGGTGCTCTTTGACGCTAAACTTAGTTTTGTGGGGCATGTGGTTGATGTGGTTTCGTCTTCCTATAAGAGTCTGGGTTTTGTTATGAGAAATACAAAGCATTTTGTGTCACCTAAAACTCTTATTTTACTGTATAATTCCTTCTTTAGATCGAAATTGGAATATGCGTCTGTTGTGTGGAGTCCTGGTTATGCGTTGCACTCAAATAGCTTAGAGAGGATTCAGCGAAGATTTGTGGTGAAATATTTGTGGTTTAAGTGTGACGGAGTGTATCCAACCATGGGATTTCCCCATGATGAACTTCTGGGTCGTTTTAATTTTGTACCTTTTTTTTTTTTTATATCGGCCAAGGCAGAGAAATCATCATGACACCTAGGGAGTTCCTTACCACTTCCCTAGGTAGTGTGGGACTCTAACCCTAACTAAAACCCTGCCTTATCTTTGTAGTATGGCTCGGGAACCCTCCCTTTTCCATGTCCTCGCTTGATTGTCCTCTGTTGCTGTTGTCTTCTGATGTTGAATGTCATCTGTTGCTGTTGTCCTCTGTTGGTGGTGCCTAGAACACTCTGAAACATAGCTTTAGATTAGTATACCTGACCTGAAAGAAGCAATATTAATTGGTGTCCTAATCCTGTGGATTCCTTCGTCAGAGTTGACTCCGAGGTTTCCGGTACCGCCTGGCACCGTCTTCTACGTTGTAGTTGACTGCTTCGCGAATCAGTGGGTTTGCATGGGTCTCTGCCATTGCAAAGACCTTCTGGGCTCTCAACCTCATGACGTCCCTGAGGTCCCTTCGGATCTGTGCGTTTGACACAAACCAGGGTGCACCCACTGCCATCTTGCCTTGTTCTCCGTGGCCTCCAATCGTTTCAGGTACGATGGTGCCGCGTATCCCCATGCTGAACTGGCATAGGTCAAGGCAGGTCGCACGACTGGCTTAACCATTTGGAGCTTGACCTGCAAGGGCATCTTGCTCCTTCTGCAGATCATCGGGTAGAGCTTGGACATGATGCCTTTGGCATTCGCGATGCTCTTCTCGATGTGCGTTAATTTTGTACCTCTTGATAAGCGTAGAGAATATGCCTCACTCCTGTTCCTATTCAAAATCGTGAATGGCATCATTGACTCTCCAGACCTACTTTCGATGATACCTTTTCATGCCCCACATACGAGAAGGCGTAATTATGGTTCTAGCTTTTACTTGCCTACCGCACGTTGTGACTCGGTGAGTAACGATATTGATGTGTTTTTTAATACCATATCTTATATTAAAAAAGTGTTTTTTAGATAAATATTTGTTGTTAAACGATTCTAATTTTGACTATTTTTTGCGATTGTAATATTTGTATTATTTATAATTTTGAAACGTGTATTTATGTTAATTTTATCGTTTTGTAATGTACCTGCCCTGTAATTGGATGTGTTTCTGTCTGGGTAGATGTAATCTAAATAAATAAATAAGGATCTGAAATATCGATGGTTGTTCCAAAACATGTCGCCACATATCTTTACCTCTTCCGAACAATATCGGATCCTACGAACTATGTCCAAGTTTCTCACAGAATAAATTATAAACTTTCCGTTAGAGAAATGCCCTTGTTTCACTTCCAACGAAATGGCACCTACTTCAAATTAAGACATTACCTTTGCCGCACCCGTTAATTGGGGTTACTCATCTTACACGAAGTATATTAATATTTTTTATTATACCTACATATAGCCTTTTATGTCTATTCAGAAACTGACATAGCTTTCGTCCTTATTTATAGTTTAATATGAACCTATAACTTTAAAAAGGCAGATTTTGTAATGTTGTATGACGCTGTGTGTTTAATTGATTGGTCATATTTGGATGCTATTAATGATGTGAACACTGCACTAGATCATTTTTACAATAAATTATATTCCATTTTAGATACATATGTTCCGTCGTATAAAAATTATACAAGAAAATTTCCATGCAGCCTAATTAAAAATTTCCAGCAGCCTAATTAAAAATATTAAACTCAAAGCAAAATTCTTTAAAAAATACAAGATCACTAGAGACAATAAAGTTCTAATTCAATTTAAAAATTCGAGACGTTTGTGTAAGGAAGAGCAGAAGGTTGCGTTGGAAGGTTGCGTTTAGTGAGTATATCTCTTAGAGCGCAGAGTTCTCTCAATGACGATCCTCAGAATTTTTGGTCTTTTTTCCATAACAAAACTGGAACCTCGCGTATCCCAGCCACTATGTGGAGGGACGATCAATCTTATGCTGATCCTCAAGCCATTGTCGACTCGTTTGCTACCTACTTCCAGAGTGTTTTTCTTAAATCATCTAGTTATCTTGCGCCGAATGTTCCTGGAAGCTCTAATAGTGTCAATATCGGGCAGATTGAGGTGTCAGACATATTTGCAACTTCTAAACGCCTTAAAAATAAATTTACCTCTGAATATGATAATATTCCGGATCCGGATCTATGGAAGGTATCTAAAGTTGTTCCAGTCTTTAAATCCGGCGAAAAGTCTCATATTAATAATTATCGACTAATTTCTCTATTGTGCAATTTTTCTAAATTATTTGAATCAATTTTATATGACCGGATCTATGCAGCTGTGAGACGTCAGATTTCACCTAACCAGCATGGTTTTATGTGTGGCCGGTCCACTGTCACCAATCTGTCAGTTATTACCCACTGTATCTCTGACTCTTGATCACGGCGGTCAACTGGATGTAATCTATACTGATTTCACCAAAGCTTTTGATAGGCTAGACCATGGCATATTGCTGAGTAAACTGCATACGTTTGATGAATTTCCTTCCGGCTTGATATCTTTATGCAACTCATACTTGCATGATCGGAAACAATATGTCTTTTACAACGGCTTTAAATCTTGTTTTTACTCGGCCACGTCAGGAGTACCCCAGGGTTCTAACTTCGGTCCATTGTTGTTCCTTCTTTTCATCAATGACCTGGACCCGTGTTTACTTCAGCGTACTCTATTTTTCGCAGATGACTTAAAAATCTTCGCCTCCATAGATTCAGTAGCAGATTGCATAAACCTGCAGCATGATCTGTGTGCTCTAGAAAGGTGGTGCGACAGTAACAAATTGTCTCTTAACATTCGTAAATGCACATGTCTGAATTTTACACGTAAAACAACGTTTATTGACTATCCGTATGCAATCTCCACAAATTAACTTGAACGATGTCGGGTATTCACGGATCTTGGTGTTACCTTCGATCAGAGGTTCCAGTTTTTGGAGCATATGGAAATAATAATAATAACTCTTTATTGTCTAACAGGTGACAACCCAATTACAAGACAAACTGCTATGAATATAACATTATATAGTAAATACAAATAATAAAAAATCCCGATGGCAGCCAGTCGGAGAAGTAGATTTTTGATTTATGTATTTTTTATTTATACTTAGTCTACCACTGACACCCACTATTAATAAACAAATAATGGAATATTCTGACAGTCGCCAAATATACCAAAGTGTCATATTGACAGTTATTTTAACTGAAATACCCATTATACTATAACAGATACGTAAGTACGGTCTTATTGTTATGTCACAGGTGTTTATTTGTCAAAATAATTACAGGTGTAGCGGGTGATGATATTTTTTTTATTTTTTGTTACTTTATATTGACTTATATTTACTTAAATATGCCAGCGATGAAAAAACTCTCCAAATAAACATTGTAGAGATTTAAGTGCTCTATCATTTGATATGTAACATTGGTATTTTCTATTAACAATGAAAAAAATATGATTTTTTTAAAACTTTGACAGGCCGCCATTTCGAGATTAGCTCGCCGATTTCAATCGCCAACGAACTCACGCGATTCCATGACCTAGCCGATTTTTTAACCAAATTTTGTTTCGATTGGTCAAAAAATGCGGCCTAGACCGTGACGCAAAGTTTTCTATATCCCATATATATATATATACATATATATAAACTTTTGAACTGAGGTCATTTTTAGGATCCAGGGGTCATAAAATGAAGGACTGCATAAAAATTTTTCAAAATTTCGGTTATGTCGATCTTCTGAATAGTTAGATTTTTTTTAAAAATCTACTAATAATAAATTTACAAAAGTAATAAACTGAAGGTGACAGTAGCAAAAATACAATACAAACATATAGGATCGTATGGATATATTTCACTGAGCAAGTACATGGAATCTATTGAATCATTTCCCTCAGAACATTCCTCAAATCACGCTTAAATCTGTTGGGATTCTCATTGAAGTAATTAATGCTAGTATAGATAGAATAAGTATTACAGAAATTACATGCTTTGAAGATGGGAGCTCTTGTTTCATAATTTGCGTGCACCGGAGGTACTCTGAAGAGATAGGCACCTCTCGAATGGAACTGCGGGATATTAAACCGCAACATCTCCAACAATTGCGAACAGTCTATAAGACCATTAATCAGACCAAATATAAAACACTGAGAGGAAAAATGCCTACGCATCTCCAGCGATTGAAAATCAAATCTCTCCAATAGCAAACGATGGTCGTATCCCCGGGCAGGAAACCGACCATCAATCTTGAAGGCTAGTCGTTTGAGGAATTTTCGTTGAACATTTTCGAGAGAGTTAACATAAATTCCATATATTGGAGACCAAGCAATGGCAGCATATTCAAGTCTTGATCTTACCATTGCGTTGTACAACACTATAAGACAATCAGTATTGTTAAATGAGTTCGTGGTTCTAAAAATGAATCCCAGACATTTGAGCGCCCTTTTATTTGTTTCGGAAACATGATAATTAAATTAATTCGCTATCAATGAACACACCAAGATCTTTAATAACAGTGCATTTATCAAGAGCATCGCCAGAGAGTCTGTAATTGTAAGAAACAGTGCGGCGTCTTCTTGTGTATGTTATATATTTGCATTTATCGACGTTTAAATAAAGCTTATTCACAGTACACCAATCCTCAAGCATATTCAGATCTCTCTGTAGTACATCACTGTCATCTTCGGAGTGAACAGCTCTGAATAGTTTAAGATCATCTGCGAAAAGTAAATAATTGCTAGAAAGGTGCGTTCCTATGTCATTAACGAATATTGCAAATTACAGGGGGGCTAGGTTACTACCTTGGGGAGCGCCACTTGTGGCCAAGTAAGAATGAGACTTAAAACCACTGTATTGCACGAAGTGCATACGTCGATTCAAATATGATTCAAAAAATGAAATTAAAGACTCCTGGAAGCCAAAGTGAAGCATCTTTCGTAGTAGTATATTATGGTCTATTTAGAATGGTTGGTGAGGCATCTCGCATGTATGGCTTTATAATGCGTAACTGCAAAGGCTTCAATAATACCTCTGCCCTTATCACCTTGTTCAATGCCTATGTGAGGTCAAAATTGGAGTATTCTTCCATCATCTGGTATCCTCAGTATAATATTCATAAACTAGAGGGCGAGTAAATTCAACGTAGATTTTTTAAATATTTAGTTTTTAGAACCGATGGTGCTTATCCAGTAAGAGGTTTCGATCATGAATTGTTACTATCACGTTTTGACGTTCAGAGTCTGGAGTACCGAAGAATTCAGAGCTCATTAACCATCTTATATAAATTGCTTAGAGAAAAAATCGACTGTTCTTTTCTGCTATCTTGCTTGAATTTGTTAGTTCCTAGGTTAAATACCAGATCGAATTTAACATTTCACTTACACAGAGCTAGGATCAATGTACTGTTAAGATCGCCTGTTCATGTCATGTGTTCTAATTTTAATAGAGTGTCTGATAGGTGTGACATTTTTACAACTACAATCACTTGAAAATGGTAGCTGCAGAGACATTTGTGGTTTAGGTGTGCGTATGTGTGCGGAATTAATTAGGATTTATAAATTAGTATTTTAGTTTATTTAGGCATTTAATTTTTTAGTTTGTAATATTGTCCTTTAAATGGGAAACTGTTGGGCAATAAACGCTTTATTTAAGACATTACCTTTGCCGCACACGTTAATTGGGGTTACTCGTCTTACACGAAGTATATTAATATTTTTTATTGTACCTACATATAGCCTTTTATGTCTATTCAGAAACTGACATAGCTTTCGTCCTTATAGTTTAATAGCAACCTTTGAAGGGCTAGAACAACAACTGTTGATTTCCCATTTTATCTGTTTAAGACTGTTTGACAAAAATAGATGAAGCAGCTGAACATCTTAACAAGCTTGTGGAAGATCAAGAGAATCAACAACGTTTACTTGAATTTCAACGTTTTCTGCGAAGAGGTGAGCCCAACGTTATTACTCCTGGTAGAAGATTGTTAAAGGAAGGTGTATTAATGAAAATGTCCACGCAAAGTACACATAGCGAGAAAATGTATGTGGTGCTCATGAATGACATTATTGTGATCAATAAAATGAAGAGAAGGGAAGTGGTGGTAAATTCGCTGAAGTGTTCGTTAATATATCCTCTGAATAAATGTAAAGTTAAGGAAATGCTGGATAAAGGTGCGTAGTATACAGGCGTTGTGTATTGTAATATCTAGTGTTGTTAGTTATAGGTACTTTACACCATTTCCGGCGGTCTTGAAGGAGGCAAGGGTTATTCCAATCTACAAAAATAAAGGATCGGTTGATGATCCCAGTAACTATCGATCTTGCCAATTTTTTCAAAAATCTTTGAGTCTATTATTAAAAATCAAAGAACTGAATATTTTGAAGCAAATAATCTCTTTATGCAAAATCAATATGGCTTTCGTAATAAGAGATCTACTACTCTTGCAATTAATAACCTTTTGGAATATGTTTCGGATGGCATGGAGCAGGGCTGTGACACCTTTGCTTCCTTTTATGACCTCACTAAGGCGTTTGACTGTGTCTCACACGAGATACTTCTTCAGAAACTCTCTTACTATAACTTTGATGTTGACAGTGTTGCCTTGGTTGGCTCTTCTCTCAGCGATCGTTTTCAGCACGTTTTGTATGGGGGACGATACTCGGAGAGACGAAGAGTTGGACGGGGTGTGCCCCAAGGGTCGGTTTTGGGACCTTTACTGTTTTTAATATACGTAAATGATTTATACAAATTTCAAGAAGACTCAAATATAATCCTCTTTGCTGACGACACAACTAGTCTGATTAGATATCGACCGAACGACCCTTTAGGGGAGTTGGTTAATGCTGTTGAGACTGACATAGGCAATTGGTTTCTGGCAAATGAACTGAGCTTGAATCAGGCTAAAACTCAGAACATGAACTTTACATTGCGTTCTGCGCCTATCGATCTTCAGAGCGATGTTCGCGTGAAGTTCCTTGAGGTTCATCTTGATCCTAAATTAAACTGGGAGAGTCATGTTCGAGAGTTTGGGTGCTCGCTGTCCAGGGTCATATATCTCATCAGAAGGTTTGCGCAGAGTGTTTCAATCGCCAGTCTGTTGACGGTATATCACGGTTATTTTGTTTCCCGTATGTCGTATGGTATTTTGAACTGGGGACATAGTTCCCATGCAATGAAAATCTTCAAGCTACAGAGGATATGTTTACGTACAATGTTGGGGCTCGGTTGGCGTGACTGCTGTAAAAAGTATTTTGTTCAACACGGACTACTTACTTTGCCTTCCTTGTACATCTTAAACTGTCTTGGCTACATTCGAACCAATGCCTCGCATTTCACTCTTCACTCTGATATGCATAATTATGGTACGCGAAATCGAAATGACATATTGCCTGAATTTCACCGCCTATTGAGGACTAGGAAAGGTTCTGACTATTATTGTGTTAAATTTTATAATAAGCTGCCGTCTCACATAAAGAACCTTGGTGAAGTCCAGTTTAACAAAAGTATTAAATCATTTTTGATATCTCAAGCTTTTTATCCCTTTGAGGACTATTTCAAGAGCGATATTGTAAGATTTTTCTAGATTTTAGTTTGTTTTATGTTGTTGCCATTTTAATTTGTTTGTAAGCCTTTTTTTGTTGCTGTAACTTTGATTGATTAATTTTTGTTTGTTTTTTGACGTACTATACATGTTTTGTAACATAAGATGGTGAATGAATATATATATCTATCTCTATCATACCATCGATAAATGATCAGGTACCATGGTGTATGTACTAATTTACCATGTTCAGTCATTTAATACTTGGCCAACATTAAATAATTATTTGGAATTATTCAATTTAGCGGAATCCTATTTTAGGTTGTTTCAAGGTATGCTGTCAAGATGAAGAACTCGTGCTTTATCATAATCAATTAATAGAAACGAAAAATTGGATCAAAAATATAAAATCAGCAATTGAATGTGGTTTGGAAAATAGAAAAACCTTACGAAAGGACAGTTCATCACGACGACCGGTTAAAAGAAAGGACATCAATGAGTATAATGAAGTTGGTGTTAGCCCCGGGCAACCGTTGAAGAAGCGGCGCATTTTTATAGTGAGTAGTGTCTCCATTCAAGAGGATTTTTCGAAACTTTGTCGGTTTGGATATTACACAGCGTAGAATGTTTCTCAGATGCATGCCAACATGTAGCTAATAAAAGTAAAATGTAATAAACGCAAGAGTGAAGTGCGTTGGGGTATGAAAGGTAATTACCTACGTGTGAGTTACTGCTATGTGTTTGTGGCTCAGAAAAATAAACAAATATAGAAATGTCATCTAATTTCAATGTTTGTCTTCATAACATAAAAGTCAATATTTACCTTTTTAATGACAGAAGGAGGGCATGTAAACAAAAGTCAGTGGCGTAGTATAATTCTTTTGAAATCGTGGTTGTAGTTTTCAATGATAAATACATACCTACGCAGGAACTGTAGCATTGTTTCAAAAATAATTTATTAAATAATACTTAGATGTCGACGATTAAAAGGAAACACTTTCTATATTAATAAAATATTTATTATTAAATGCAAAGGTATATAATTTAGAATTTTTGTTTTAACATTTACTAATTACAAGAAACCACATTTGAAATGAATCGAGTATCTTTCCTAGACCTGAGAAACTGAATCTGTTTCTACTAAGTTTAGACAAGATAAAAATTATTATCAAACCAACAAAAAAAAAACTATTCGGACGGTTCTCAAATTAAACTTCGACGGTTCTCAAATTATTGCAATTGATTAGATTCTTTAATGATTACGTATTAAAAAAATACAATTATTGATAGGGTTTCAGAGTAACTTGCTGTTAATGTGTCACTTTTTGAAATGTCTTTGATCTCCACATTATACTGGGTCAGCCAAAAAAAAAATAGCACATATTTTACTTCATTGTTGCGGTGACCAGTATGTATGTGATTAGAATAGTTTTGCACATACTTTTCTTCCTCAACTTCGGACGCAGACAGAGTTTCTGAAGAACTGGCTGTAAATGATCATACTTTTTCCAACCTCAACTGTAGACGCTAATCCGAGCATAATCTGTTAAAAAATATTTTCAATAAATTGTAATATTTCTAATCGCACAAAAATATTAACTTACTGAACATGGCGAACAGGAATGCTGTGTGCGATATGCATGTTTATTTTCCAAATATTCTAAGAGAAGCACACCACTCTCTTCTAACGGCTTGATCACTGGGAAACCTACAAGAATTATTTTGTACTATACTATAAATAAAACATGAATAAGTGCTATGAATAGAATATATAGGATCATAGTGCCCACTTGCACCCCATCCCATATCTTCTCTTTATCGTAAGGTACTTACTTAAAGGTCTGTGCATATCATCATACATGTAACCTTTCCGACCCTTTCATACACGATCGTTTCAGTTCCAGCAAACAGTTTGTCTCTATAATAATAATTGTAAGTATAATTATAGTAATCTTTATTTATTTGTCTTATGCGTAATACAGTTTCCCATTGATATTATATAATATTTTGTATCTTCGCTCAAGCTTAATGAATTTGCCAAATGGATAATTTTGACATAATTTTTCCGGATACGTAGATATATATTTTGTATGTAGCAGAAAAAGACCCAATTTGGGACCCCAAAAACACTGCAATTTCAATAGCAAACAACACGAAAGTTAACTTTCTCTGAAACTCCGGCTTCTAGCAAAATATTCTGATATGCTACTATTAATTAAGAAATTATGAAATATAAAGCATTTTATGAATTTACAATTATTGTTGTTTATTATATTTGTTGCTGTATAATCTTCGATAGCTATATTTCCTTTCAATGATTACTATTCAAACTATTAACTCAATAACTATTTTATTACTGTCAACTCTCCAAATCTATTAATCATCTCTCAAAATCTAACAATACAAAAAACAGGTAAACATTGCAATATACAATATGTACAGATTCATAATATAATACAAACTGGGTGTTTATAATCTAACATTTCTCCCAGCTCAAATTGTGTCACTCGTGTTTTCTAAAAAATCTATAGGGCATATTTTTCCTATCGGTCGTCTGTAAGTTCCCATACTTGTTTTTATATCCACTACTCGGATTCTTTCGTCTTTTCCAGGCTAGACTTTGACGATTCTTCCTATAGGCCAATTGTTCCTGGGTAGTTTGTTATCCATTAAGAGGGGAATCTGAAATGGTTACTTACAAAAATGTACGATGGTGGCGCTAGTGAATCTCATTGAATATCAAATTATTCATTTCTTAACTTAGAGTAATTTTCTAGAATATTTTAATACATTCTTCTCCTCAATAGGTGTCGCCAAAAATTAATACATAGTGGCACAAAATATCATATTTCTATTTTGCGTAAATTATTTTCACATTCTTTTTTGTGCTAGCATTCTTATACGTTCGATGCTTATCTTCGCTTAGACCAGTTATAGTTATATACTATTATACATAAAAAGGATGAATGTAAAAAAACTGGTTTTATTTACGATAAATAGTCAAGATTTTTAAATATTTTCAACATATTATTTTTTTGCCAAGCCTCTAAATTTTCACAAATTGATGATTTGTGTGAAAACCGTAAAACATAGGTATATGACACCTTAAACTGAATCCCAGTTATTTTTGAGGGACTATTAAATACTCCAATACAGGGTGTTCTATTTAAAAAACCAGAACTATGATAATACATGCTTATGTCTTCTTTGGACCGACCTGTATGCTTGCAGTGTTTTTCAAAATGTATTAGGTTAGCCCTGTTGTTTTAGTTTGTCAGTTTCAAAACCATGAGATGTTTTTTTCATGCATCAAAGAGTGTCTTTCCTAACTATGATAATACATACTTATCTATTCTTTGGACCGCCCTGTATGCTTGCAGTGTTTTTCAAAATGTATTAGGTTAGCCCTGTTGTTTTAGTTTGTCAGTTTCAAAACCATGAGGCGTTTATTTCATGCATCAAAGAGTGTCTTTCCTAATAGTATACAATGTGTCCAGAAACTAATGGACCAAGCGAAAGCCACAAATTGTAGAGCAGATTTCATGGCAAACTTCTAATGCGAAATTGCTTCCGAAAGCAGTTATAGTTTTTAAAAGAAAGCGAAAGCGCCTTTAGCCATTGGAGTGAAAGGTGACAAAGATATTTCCCTAAATAGAAGCATTCGTTAGCCATACACTGCTGAATTAAATATGCGAACATAGGCGTCCAAACGGATATCAACGGACATTTCTAATAAAAACTTCTTTGTCACTAACTTTTCGAGAATTCTGAGATCATTCTTAGGAAATATGAGGTATTCTTATCTCAAGATGATAGAATGCTGCATTTTCGAGAAAAATTAAGTTTTAGTTTAATATGCGGTTTAACATAGTACCTATCTATTTGATTTACGATTGGTACATTACTTATTTTAACAGTAAAAATTTAAAAAATTAAGTAGGGTATTAGGTATTGTGAGTATTTACAGGGTGTCACAAATATAAGAAATGAATCATAGTTGTGTTTTTTTAAATGGAATGCCCTGTATATGAATATATTTTTAGATTCCCCGTTCAAAATAAACCTAACTTTCATTAAAGTACATCTCACCTAAACCTGACAGTTTTTTAAATATTTAAATTTTTATAAAAATATAGACATAATATGAATGAAAAAATTCACACCTAATTGTTTGTTCTTTTTAAGCGAGTCTGGGCTGATAAATATACCCACTCATCACTTGTTACGCTAAATATAAAAAGCCCCCAATACTAAATACAGGGTGTCCAATAATATAACTTATATGAACGTAAAGTTAAATTCTAAATAACTTGTTTATTTCAAATGGAACACCCAGTATAAGAGGTCAAAATTAGATGCATAAAGTAATTATCTGTCAAATATTATAATACTTTCCTATGAATAACTTTTGACGTTTTTGTGGAAAATGCACATATTCATGATATTAGGCGATTTTGAAATTGAATCTCTTAGTTTCATGTAGACCACCCTGTATTTAATGATGCAAAAATTAAAGTTTTCTTATAGATATGTATACTTATCTTTAATTTTGCATGGAAGAGGCACACATATTGGCAATAAGAGGAAGAATTTTCAAAATTATAATATTTATCAAGTCAGCCATGAGAATTTGAGAAGAAGAGAATACATTTTTGTAATTTAATATTTACTGTCAAATAGTCGGTTGAAAATTCTTACCTAAGAGTTGAGAATTTTTCATAAAACAGTTTTTTATCTGTGACATTTGATTTAATTCACTTCAATTCAAAAATGCGAACCTATTCCAAAGGAGAAAGCATACACATGATTTTTATTCTGGGAGAATGGTCCAAAAACGCTTTACTGGAATCGCGAGTTTACGCTCAAAGGTTCCTGGCGCAAAATCACCCCAAAAAAGCGGTCTTCGAGAGGCTGTTAAGGCAGTTTAACGAAAGATACCACCCAAATACAGTGCAACTGCATCAAGAACTTTTCAATATTGATTTTAAATCGTGTTGAATTTTGTAAATGGGCCAGGAACAAAATCATCGCAAATGAAAACTTTTTTAATTTTGAAGGAGCAAATAAATGAAGCGTTTAGAAGCGTTACACCAGATTAAAGTTGTTGAAGGATTAAGAAAAGGATTGAAATGTGCCTAGAGTCCAATCATTTTGAACATTTATTATAAAATTTATCAGTTTTTATGTAGGTATATCTTGTTATTTAATTTAAGTTAAAAATGTATTTATTTATTATGTTATTGTTTAAATTATGGTTTGTCAAATTCTCATGGCTGACTTGACGAATATAATTTTGAAAAAGTCTTCCTATACCAATATGTGCTTTTTCCATACATTAAAAAAATATACATATCTATAAGAAAACCTCATAGTGATTAATAGATAATTAATTTCATCACCATCAAATACAGGGTGGTCTACATGAAATTAACAGGTTCAATTAAAAATTCGCATAATATTATGAATATTTGCATTTTCCACGAAAACGTCAAGAGTTATCCATAGGAAAGTATTATAATATTTGACAGAGAATTACTTTGTGCATCTAATTTTTACCTCATATACAGGGTGTTCCATTTGAAATAAACAAGTTATTTAGAATTAAACTTTACGTTCATATAAGTTATATTATTGGACACCCTGTATTTAGTATTGGGGATTTTTTATATTTGGCGTAACAAGTGATGAGATATTCATCAGCCTAGACTGGCTTAAAAAGAACAAACAAATAGGTGTGAATTTTTTCATTCAAATTATGTCTATATTTTTATTAAAACATAAATATTTAAAAAACTGTCAGGTTTAGGTGAGATGGGCTTTAATGAAATTTAGGTTTATTTTGAACGGGAAATTGATTCATATACAGGGCATTCCATTTAAAAAAACACAACTATGGTTAATTTCTCATATTTGGGACACCCTGTATAGACTCACAATATTTTTAAAATGTAGCCATAAATCATTTTTATCGAACCCATGAATAAAACTTCAAGGAAATTAAATAGTTTAACCACAGTATTCCGTGTCGTATGGCGTGAATAACCCTGTATATACGTTCCAACTACCTAACTGGTGAAATTTTAAACACTATTTAAACCCCTACCAAGGGTATCTTATAATTTTATAATAACTACCAGTCGGGAGTTCTTGTATTCTCTCTATAGATCATAAAAAATCGGTTGTGTCACCCTAAAACTTTACCGACTAGTTATAATATAATCAAAAATATATGACCTGCGTAACGAAACAGAATTTTAATAATTATTATAATTGTATTATTTCCAATAAACTAACGTAACAAACTACTACTACTTTATCCCTTCTTGTATTTATCCTCTAACAGTAGGTATACCTACATAATATTACCATAGATGTTTATGTATTCTCTGATATTACTGTACCTGGCTAACGTTAATAATCCCTACTCCTAGTACATACGCATATACATAATATACTATACCACATACAACTAAATATTAATAATATAAGTACGACAAAACCATTAGATTTTTGTGTCACTGTGTATAAACAGCGCCATCTCTTCAATGCTGTCCCAACTACTAATTACTTGTTTGTTGACTACAGTTATAAAAAAAATATAAGAAAATGGCGGATATTTGAAGAGAAATATGAGGGTTTTTTTTATATATGGATATTGTCTAATACAGAAAGTTTTCACGAACAATTTTAATTACAAGTGATTGTTAAATATATAAATTAGGTAATAAAGTAATATTATCATTATTAAATATTAGAATCATAGCACAAAATGAGGAAAAAGTTGCTGACTTTGAACTCAATTTATTAAGTAATTATTTATTGTTGTAGCCTCAAAATACCTTATTACCTAATCCAAACCTTAATCTTTAAGACCCTATTAAAATTTTTGCTACCAGATACGTATTAGTGGAGATTTCCATCCACAAAAATATATCTGTAAATTTGAAAAAATTACCCATGTTTGAACTCAATTTATGAGTTAACTATTTAATCTTTCCGCTTGAAAATACTTCATTACCTAATCCCATCTTTGGTCTTTAAAACCCTATGAAAATTTTTGCTAGCAGATACGTCTTAGTGGCGTCTACCATGCGCAAAATTATGCCTGCAAAGCGAAATATGATGATTTTCTAACTCTGTTTTTGAACTAACTATCCAATATTTCAACTTCAAAATACTTCAATACCTAATCCCATCTTTACTCTTTAACTCCCTATCAAAATTTTTGCTATCAGATACGTATTAGTGGAGTCTACCATGCGCAAAAATAGGTCTGCAAACGATTTTATTCAAACGCCCCTCTTAATACCACGACTTCTCCAGTCTGTATATTCTTGTTATTTTCAAGCCATTTTGTTCTTTTATTGAGGGTCGGTAAGTACTCTTTAACCCATCTATTCCAAAAATTTTCAGATAACTGTTGTGCATATATCCATTGTTTTCGAAGTTCCAATTTAGTGTCAAAAATTCAAAAAGGTTTTGCTGAACTGGAAGTGCCAATTAGAAAAGTATTCGGTGTTAAGCTTTCATAATCCTTGTGATCAGAAGATACGTAAGTTAGTGGTCTACTATTTACTATGTTTTCTACTTCAACTAATAGCGTCTGTAAAACTTCAAATTTCGGTGTTTGTTCTTTCAAAATTATCTTAAGAGTATCTTTTACGCTTCGCACCATACGTTCCCAGGCACACTGGGATGGATAAGATCTGATAAACAAAAACTAAGTAGCTTTATTCGAAGGAGAATTGATGAAATTTTAGAAAATACAAAAGCAGATTTTTGGAGATGGGTACCATCAAATCAAAATCCAGCAGATAGAGCAACAAGAGATCAAAAAGACACAAAATTTCATGCAACTAGTATCTGGTTTACTGGTCCTGAATTTTTGAAACTCCCTGCAATATTTTGGCCTAAAGAAGAAGGAAATAAACATCTGACAAAATCTAACAATACAAAAAACAGGTAAACATTGCAATATACAATATGTACAGATTCATAATATAATACAAACTGGGTGTTTATAATCTAACAATATTACTGTCTATTTTGCAACTAGGTGTATAGTATATTTAAACAACTTATGTGAACTGCTATCGCTGCAAAATCTCAAAATCTACGCCATTGTACTTACTTGTGACATGTAACCTCAGTCGGAAAATCACTCGACATGCAAACTAAGCACTTTTTTCTCCCCATTATTTAAAGGAAAACTAGTTTTACACACTACAAATGCAGTAAAGTGGAAGAGTCTCGTAAAATTCACTTCATTCGGGTTATAAAACTGTACGTAGCACTTCTCGCACTCCACACGTCAACGTGAAATGTAAATAATAACAAATCCCTCCGCGGGGTTGTCACACATTTATATCCGTAGAACTGTATTGTTGTGAATCATATTATATTTGATTCATTTCTTGACGTTAAATATTTTATGAACATATACGAATACAAAAAGAAATATTTTAAATATTGTATAGTTCTGCAATGTAAGAACACTGTGACCAAACCTAATAAAAATTTACACTGGGATGTGAAATAAGAGTTCTGATTCTATGAATAAAACGAACAATTTGCAACAGTGTTAGATTTTATTAGTAAAAAAGTAAAGGTTATGTAGGCTACAAACATTTTTGTGATTAGTTTCTTGTTATGCCACTTCTATTTTTATTTATTTTTCTGAGGTTTGTGGAAACATCCTTAATTTGTGGAGACAGAAAAAATCTGTTCAAATTCTGTAAGAAAATCACTGGTACAAATATAATTTAGATTAACACACCGTTTGATCGCTAGGGCACGTTTCTCAATTTTAGTTGACAATCAAGTGAAAAAATTTAGATGCCCAATAATCTAGTGCACTTGGTATTTATACTTAGTGATTTGTTTTAGTTTTCTGTTTATCTTGTAGTCTATAACGTTTGCTTACAGAAGGGCTGTTACTGCTGTCGTTTAACTGGTTCCACGGCGGTTTGTTCATCGGGCGCCAGTTTTTTACGTGGTATGCTCCACGGACACCGGGTAACTAAAGCGGAGATAGTAATTCCACGGGTCGGATCTAGTGCACTTGACTTGGCTGAAAGAGGGCCAAAGGTCTTAGTCCTGGTACCTATCAACTGCTCCTTGCTGCCGTCCGCCAACTGAGTCACTGCCTGTTTGTTTTTTTTTATAGAGGAAATGCATTTAGACTCAAGCTTGGGAAGGTGTCCCAGCTAATACCCACTAAAACCTCTCCGGTAAAAGGAGCTATCTGATCGCAGATGTCTGGAGGGAAGACTTCTATTCCTCCAGGAGCTCTCCTTTCGTTTCAGAAGGCCTGGGACCATGTCCTGTAGGTCTATCTATCATCTCTCTTTCTCGTCTGGTCTGCTACTTTATGTGTCTGCTGGTAGTTTGAAACTTCTAACGTTTCTTCCGCGAGGGTTGTGTCTTTTTGTACGCCGTTGGGTCGACGTTGTCTTCACCTTGTAGAGCCTAGGGTCATAGTTGGCATCTTGGCCTCTTGAACCTCCTGGCTTCTTCCTCGGGGTCGTAGTCCACCGCTGCTCGCAGAAGTGGATTCTGATGTCACTCAGCCCTTTCGAAGACCGTTGTTGCTCGCTGTGCGAGATGTTCCGTCAAGGAGTCGAGACCTAAATCCCTCCGGATTCGGTCGTTCCTCACGAACCATGGTGCGTCTAGTGCTATTCTGATAGCCTTGTTCTCCTTTGCTTCCAGTTTCCTCCGGTATGACTTGGCTGTTTGTCCCCATGCTGCTGATGCGTACGACATGACCGGTCGTACAACAGCCTTGACGAGGAGCAACTTGCTTTTCAGTGGAAGTCTGCTTTTCCTGTTGATCAGCGGGAGCAGCGCGTTGATAGCCGCCTGCCCCTTTCCGGCTGCAATGCTGGTGTGCTTCTGGAATGTGAGGCCCCTGTCCAAAGTAACACCAAGGTACTTTGCCGAGTCCCGCCATTCGACGTCTTCTCCATCGATTTGAACATGTCCCCATGGTTCCTTTCGTCTTTTTCCACGGATAAGCAAAGCAGTACTCTTCTCAGCGTTTTTTTAATACGCCAAGTCAAGCACCACTCAGTCATCCTGTCTGCTGCCCGCTGGAGGTATCTGGTGACCATCCTTGGTTGAATGCTTCTGTATCGTCGGCATACTGCGCTATGATCGTCTGAGCCGTGCGTGGTACATCACTGGTTACCTGTTTGTGTGTTCGGGGCTCGTATTTATACACGCCATATCGGTCCCCACTTGTCAGTTCTCGGTTCTCCTACCTCTGTGGTCGCGCACAGCGCGTCGTGTACACACACTGCGGCTACACCTTTCATACACGGACGAAGCGGGGGGTAACAACTGTAATATAGCACAGGGTATACGGAATTATGTCAACTAAAACGGAAAATAAAAGTAACATTATAGGTTTCAAACGGGAAACAAAAGTAACTTCGTTGCAAGTCAGTACGACGCCAATAAGAGAGTTACCTTTTATGTTTTTACAACTTCTGGCAAGAAAACAAACTTTTTATTGTTTCTCAAAATATTTGCCATTATGGTGCATACGTTTGAATTAGTTCTCAAAATATGTTTTCCATTCTGAAGGTTGTATTTCAGGAACATGAAGTTGTCCACGCACTTTTTATTTCATGTTTGAGAACAATAAGAAGTGTATAAGTGATAAATTATTCATCATTGTTATGATGTAAAATATTGCAGCTTGACTGTCTGACATAATATTGCTCTGCCGTTCCGGGATACCTCTCTGCAGGCATTCTTGAGCACAACGATTAATAGCGATAGCCTGCAATTTGGACCGTATACTCCCATGCCTGTGTTCCCTTCTATTCCTTTTGAACCGTCCGTATACCAGACGGATGTGTTTTCTGGGAATCGTGGTTCCCCATTTAGCCAATTTTGACGGTCTGCAATGACCACTTCAAATGGGATTTCAAAATCATGTTTGCATGGCAAAGCGTCCGACGGTTTTCTTCCTGGATCCAAAGGTATTAGATTCAGGATTCCCATGTGGTCAAGTTATGTGGCATCATCCATCTGGAACATATTTTTTTCACAAATGAATGTTCATGCAAAATCGAGTGTATTGCAATTTGTCAAAAGATACCTGTGTCTCACTCTAGGTTACATGTTGATCTTGTTCTATTAGTTTGTACACAGAAATTGATGTTTTTTGGAATCAAAACAAATTTCTGACGACCTTCACGTGATTCATTACCCACACAAATCAGTAATTTTAACGAATATTTTCTTGGGATGAGGCTCGAACACAAACTATCAAATATTTGGAACTATACTTTTTCATTTAGTTCCTTGTCATATTTTTTTTTGTCTACGTTTCGACAAGGACAATCTTATTTAATTTTTTTTATATTTGTTTCTGGTTTTTAATAAACATTTTTCTGCTGGACAACAACTATTCATTTTTCAAACCAATACATACACTATCTTCTCTGTTTGTACCACTCACTATACCCATCCTACAAGTAAGCCTCTCTCTTCTACCATATCCTTTGCTTTAGACCAAAGTAATCTAGTTTTGTTCCTGGTTTCCGTTGCGGGGAATATTTACCAGCCTCAACTTAACTAAACTGTTTTAATTCCAGGAAGCACAACCTCGCTCTTTTTCGACGAACGTGAGAGTGGCCTGCCGCCCGACCATACACACAATGTCTTCGTCAACTCCAATCAAACTTCACAGTGGCGCCGAAACGTCGAACAACTTGACACCGTTGAAGCAGTTAGAGAATACGTCGATTATTGGATCAGAAAATGTGAGCAAAACTCTGCAGGAGGATGAGATTTTTGTTTTTGGCCAGACACACGAAAAGACGCAGAATGTTAGTAAAATAAGTACGTTTTTTAGGGGATTTGGTTCGTCCATTAAGTCCTTTTTAGGATTTAAAAATTAATCATTTGATTAATATTGTTATTTTATTTTTAATGGCTTTGTGGGTGTAGGTTTAGTACGTCGACCATTTAGTGAAGGTTTCTCACGTTAGCCATTTTTTGGAAGATTTCGTGCTTTGAAAAACTTGGATATAGGGAAACTTAATGGAATTTTCTCAAAATAAAATAATATAACGAATGTTCCATTTAAAATAAGGAAGTTAGTGGCGACTAAATGAAAAATAATTTAATGGCAAAGCGGACTAAAATGCTGGTTTTACCTACACAAGGAATTTTGTTTAATTTAGCAGGGCCCCAGTCTAATTCAATAGAACCAGACCGAGGCATGGGTTCGGCCTCTGCATGGTATAGGATATGCATTACTATGTACATGTAGATGATACGTGTTTACATGTGTCTACTGTTGTATATCCTATTGTGCTTAAATGCAGGCCGATATTTGTAGATGGGCAACGACTATGGTACTCTGACGAGCTCATAACAAGAGCGAAACGAATTCGTCAGTATCTGTCGACCCATGCCTCGGTCTGGTTCTATTGAATTAGACTGGGGCCCTGCTAAATTAAACAAAATTCCTTGTGTAGGTAAAACCAGCATTTTAGTCCACTTTGCCATTAAATTATTTTTCATTTATTATATTTACGGACATGAAATCCTTTTAAGTTAGTGGCGACTTCCAGTATAGCCACAAATTGGTAAGACCTTGAGCAAAATTTTTAAGATGAATCTTGTAGAAACACGGCTGGCCAACATGCAAAGTGGACGGGCAACGCTTTGTTTTGCGGTCCGGAACCCATCTTTGGTGGATTACAAAGGAGGAATTGCACTCAACCCCTGTTTTACGATTGCTAATAATTTGGACGGTTTACTTTAGCACCCGAAAAGTTTGGGGCGATCTTTAGATTAGATCGAAGGGAAGAGAGGCTAAACGATGCCACTATAATCTACAATTCTAGTGTTCAAAATTTTAAAATTTTAAGTTTTTCTAACCACGAACACTTCTAATGAACGGCTACCGTAAGAAAGCCTGTATACTGTATGTTCCTTCAACAGTAAGTTTAATAAACATTGACACAAATTTTAACTGTTTAGATTGCCTTTTATTTCTCTTACAGAATGCATAAATTTTTCTACAGAATTTATATCCGTTTCATTGTCCCATTTCCCTTTTTTTTTGAAATATGATCCGACAATCAAAGCATCTGCTTGTTGGTAGTTGACCAAATTCTCATGTGTCACGCCAGATCCGATGATAATTGGTAGTTTCGAGTTGACTTTTAACTCTGTCAATTCATTTGGTTTGACTGGATCGCCGGTTGCATTACCAGTTATTACCACGCCGTCAGCTAAAAAGAATTCCGCTGCGTTAGCTGTTTCTAATAGTGTTACGTCAGAAGTTATTGTGTGAGCGCTGAAAATGTAGAAAAAATAAAAAATAGTTCAACTAAGTATTGAGGTTAGATATACCTAACCTTTCACACTGAATAAACAGGATTGTTACAGATTAATAATAATAATAACTTTATTAGCCTTGAGTTAGTAAAAAAATCTAATAGTACATAGGGCATGTCAAGTAAATAAACAATACAAAATCTAAACACAAATTCAATGGTATCAACATATAGCTAAAACTTATACATAAAAATACCCGTATCTGTACATTAAACCATAAACATACAACGTCAGAATAAGACAGTCAAACAAAAACAACAGTTCGTCACCACACAAGAGGTCAAAACACAATAAAGAAGGATCATTAAGAGCAGTGCTCAACATACTCGCTCAGACTGTAAAAAGAGTGTAGTATAAGGAATTCCTTTAAATTTCTACTAAATTGATGAATATTTCTCGAATTCCTAATAGATTCAGGCAACATATTAAAATAAAGTAGTCCAGAGTAATCTGGGGACTTTTTAACCCATTAGTGCCCGTAATTTTTGTATGTTTTAATTAGAACAAAAACACGTTAGTTGCTGTTTATATATGTGAAATAACATTGTATACGCAAAATTTAAAATTTATTTATAATAAAAGTACCAAAAAAATAGTGGCACATAAATGTGCCACCAGGCACATACAGTAACATAAGAGAAACATTACATAAATATTTAAAACTAAATATTTTTTGAATAATTACATCAGTTATTGATAAATATAATAAAAAGGTATGTTCTATGGAAATTTCTAAAGTATGTTTTTGGGTGAAGGGCTACTTTGCAGGTATTACACTCAAAACTGGTGCGGTTAGAACATGTTTTACATTTTGTCTATGTTTCACTACTTTGGACTATCAAGTGATTTTGTTCATTCAAACGTAACTAATTGACAATTGGTGATAATGCGCTTGATGATGGCCCTGGTTTCATTGAAGGGTGCCCATAAATATAAAGCAATATGTTGCCGTCTGAATTCGAGTAGCGGCATATTATTGTTTTCACACCTTCTCCATAATAGCCAAACTTGTAGATTAGGTAGATCAATTGAAGAAAGACCACCACTACTGTTTAGTCCTTATTGAAATTCCATAGCTAGACAGACCTGATCATTCAAAATCGACGCCTCCCATATCTTTGTTATAAGCGGCATTTGAATATGAATTTTACTTTTTTTAGTTATAGAATATCTCTACATTTTTCAAAGGAAGCATATGATTACAGCAGTTTGATAATACAGTTACAATGGAATTATCATTCCCCCGCACAAGTACTAACTTTCCATCGGTTTTGAGTTCCATTGTTCCTCGGCTTGTTTTAGCAACAAATTATACTCAGACATATTTGATTCTTTTGAAACTCTATTTTTCCGTAAAGTACCAGTAATAATTTCTAAATTGCGTACTGAACGTAATAAATACCTACTGGTGCGTGTTTGACAGTTCAAATACTAAAAATAGAACAAGGCCAACTGCGCATGCATATCTTTGAAATAGACATCATGTCTGCCCACTGGCACGTTTATGTGCCAATGGTTTTTTTTCCTTCATAATAAAATTTATGTTATAAAAAAACTTATGGTTTTGTTGAATATCGTTACAATGAATATTTATCAATAACAAAATGAAAAATGTAACAACTAGTAAAGTAATTAAAAGTAGAAAAAAATGTATATTTACATCAGTGCAGAGAGGTGTAGTAAGATGCTTCAGAGTGGGTTAGGTTTTCATTAATTTCTCAAAAATCATGCACTGTAAAATCTAAAAAAAAATTATGACCTGTAAATAACTACGCAAGGAACAGTTCAGTATGTATCTAGAACAGCTCAGTTTGGGGAGTTTTGAAAAAATAAAAGAAAATAACGCTGGCACATTTATGTGCCAATGGGCTTTAATGGGTTAAAAAACTCATGTCGAGGCCTTACGCCGAAACCTGCAGATGTTTTTAAAAATATACGTCAGGATTTTAAGCAAGTATATACAAGCAACCGTGAGTAAACGCCATCGTCTAAATGTCTCCCTACACGAGAAATTGTAGGGCAGGCGAAACATAGTGCGTAAAATTCTTTTTTGGATGAAGAACACCCTGGATATGTCACTCGATCGTCCCCAGACGATAATGTGTTTAGGCAATAGTAGCATACACGAAAGAGTAATAAATATTAAGTAGAGCGCCAATATTCATGTGACTTCTGAGAGTGTAAATCACGTAAGCCTGGCTGTTCAGTTTACGACTGACGAACTCCAAATGATCAGCCCACTGCAGCGGCCGATCGAAGGTCACTCCCAAAATCCTCGAAGACGTAGCCCACTCCAGCCGATGGCCCTCAAACACCAAGTCGTAATTCAGCACTGTACGATACCTGCAGCATATGATTCGCATACATGAGCTTCACTCACGTGCCCCCTCAACCAGTTCAAATGCTTTAGCTCCTCGTAAAGAGATTGAAGCTCAGGTGAAAAAACTATTCTATCAGAGAGCGCACGCGCCTCGACCTACACCTAACAGCGGGAAAAATTACATTAAAACACCACAGCACATGATTCCAGAACTCGCTGAAATCGGTGTCCACATCGCTGTAAGGAGCAGTTCCATGAGAATCACGGAAATCAATCAGTCGCTGTCTAAACGCGAGACTACACATTACTCTCGACGGTAATAATATCCACAAGGAGCGACACCCCGGCTGCTGTCCTCAATGGCATAGCTACACAGCTGAGCCATATGGTCCGAAAATCCCAAGTGAAAATTATCAGCTCGCACCAATTCAGGATCACTAACAAGGACATAGTCAGTCGCAGACTCAGTAGTCACCCCACTCCGCAAGGTAACAACTCTCGTTGCGTCCTCCATAACCGAGGAGAGACCGTAAGACTCCGTCATATCCATCAAGATCCTACCGCCACTGCCATTCCGAGCTATATTGAAATCACCACATATCACGATGTAGCGATACCTATGCGCAATCCTCATTAAAACTTGCTCAAGCTGTTCGCTGAAAACGTCGACATTACCCGATGGTGGTCTGTAAATGGTAATCACACAGAACCTGTTGCCATAGCCCACAGAGCAGCACTCGAACTGCAATTCCACAGAAATATAATTTATTGGGTTGACAATTATTCAATATTTCATCCCTTACATAAATCGCCACGCCCCCATGACCGGACGTAGTCCTACAGAAAGAAGAAACCAGTGAATAATACTTTATGGGGCAGGATATTAAATTTGCATGGCTCAGCCAGTGTTCGTCCACACAGAGCACATCCACCTTATTACTGGAAAGATAAAGTTCAAGTAAGTTTATTTTATTTTTAAAACTTTGTACATTTACATGAATCACATTTATAAGTTTACCGCGACTCGGCAGACGCAATGACTCCTCACACAAGTCTACAACACGGCGACAGGGTTCGCGCAGAAAACTGTTTTCATTATCCGAGAATCCATCCAGGTCACTACAAAAGAAAAAACTGAGACTCCTTCCCTTAAAAACTTACCAAACATATCATAGTCAGCCTTGGCGACTAGCAACGATATTGTTCTTTTGTTTGATGTCAGAATGACATTTCTAGTATTGGTGAGTGACATGCAACATTTAAACGAAATAGTTCCTGTCAAAATTACTTTAGCCATTGCGGGTTGCAGGCAAGAAGATATTCCGCGGAGATTTCAGATTCATCAATCTACTGTTTATTGTATACCGTCTTTTATATACACAAGGAGGTAAAAGATGTGTAATCGCAAGGGATGAGAGATATTTGACAATATATTGCCTGGAAAATGTCAAAACAGTATTAAAAAAGATGTATAGAGTTCTGTCTAATTCCGAAGCTTCTTGCTAGAGGCTCCAGTAAGTCAATTGTGGTCGAGTATAGACCAGTTTACAGAATGTAATTTTGTACAAAACATTAGGTGCGATGGCGACGACATTATTAAGGAGGCATCAGTTGGGAGGCTCACACAGAGCTTGTTGAGTATAAACATTCCAACATTTAAAATTTTTTTTTAAATAAAATGAGGTCCATATAAACACCGGAAAAAAACATTAATGGCTAGAGGTCAAGACAACTCGCCAGTTCAAACCGTATTATTTGTCATGGAGTTTCTTGTAACGTATAACATCCCAGTGTTAGATCATCTGTCTTATTTGAGTTAGTTATTTGGCTGACCTTAAACCATGTGACATATGTTTCCCAAATCAGCGATCAAAGTACCAAGATATATTTATGTCCGTTGAAAAAGAGAGACACGTAATGATGTAGGTTTATAGGACAAATAATATAATAATATACAGGGTGGTCCAACGAAAAGTTTGCACCTAGCTTTTCTCTTTTTTTTGTAGTCGAATGCGAAAATGCTCGGACACGTCGATTTTGCTTTTGAGGGGGACACATTTTAAACATATTTTTCGATCTGCGCCTTTAACCCCCTAGCGGGGGTGAGTAACAACCCTAAAATTTTAAATGGAAAGAGGGGTCTAATGACATATCATTTGAAAGGACACAAAATTGTCTTTCTAATGATACCCTATTTGTCGAATTTTACTAAAACAGTTAATACGAAAACGACTTTAAAGACATTAAGCCGATAATTTTGGTATTAATGAGAAATACAAATAAGTTTTAATTATTACGACTGAAAACAACTACAATCATTTCTAAATTATTTACTTTGAAGAAAAACGGGATTTCAAAAACACTATCTTATTTATCAGAACTAAATTCCTCACTAATCGTTTGCGTTTTTTGTTGAAATAAAAACTGCAGATACGTGTAGGAAAAGAATTTACACCGTTTATTTTAGTCTTTTCATTGATTCAGTTTGGTTGCTTCTCAAGTTATTTTACTTTTACCGTACAAAATGATTTATTCCATTCTAGAACGAGTTGAAATTGTTAAACTTTATTTTCAAAATAATAGTAGTGCTAGACTTACGGCTCGCTTATTTAATGAGAGACATCCCGATAAAAATGTGAATGATGTGTACGTTGGCAAGTTAGTTAAAAAGTTTGTAGATACCGGATCTGTCTGTAATGTAAAACACCAGCCGCAGAAACCGATCAGAAATGAAGCTGTGGAAGTCGCTGTTTTAGGGCATGTTGAAATGGATCATAGTCAAAGTACCCGTCAACTAGCTGAAGCCTCAGGTGTCTCCCGTTCGTCCATAATACGAATTTTAAAAGCGTACAAATTTCATCCGTACAAAATCAAATTAGTACAGGAACTAAATGAGGATGATCCTGATAGAAGGCTGCAATTTTGTGAAGCAATGAGCCAGCGTTTAATTGAAGATCCGCAATTATTATTTAACATTTGTTTTTCCGACGAATGCACATTTTATTTGAATGGAGCTGTAAATAGGCACAATTGCCGTTACTGGGATGACAGTAACCCACATTTATTCCGTGAGGTTCATACCCAGTATCCTCAAAAAATAAACGTCTGGTGTGGCATATTAGGAAATCATATTATAGGACCACTTTTTATTCCTGGAAATTTAACTGGTGAAGTGTACCTAAACATGCTTGAAGACACAATTGATCCTTTAATAACACAAATAATAGAAGATGACCAAAATCATACTGCTGATCGGCTTTATTTCCAGCAAGATGGAGCACCTCCGCACTATGTGGCTCCTGTAAGACAGTTCTTAGATGACCGGTTCCCTGGACGGTGGATTGGAAGGAGGGGCCCAATTGAATGGCCTGCCAGGTCACCGGATTTATCGCCTTTAGACTTTTTTCTTTGGGGGCACTTAAAAAATAAATGTTTTGCCACGAAGCCCGAGTCCATAGAAGATCTTCGCCAACGCATTACAGAAGAGTGCAGAAACATAACACCTGATATGCTACAAAATGTTAGAAATAGATTTGAACAAAATCTGTATTATTGTATGGAATCAAATGGGTCACATTTTCAACATTTGTTAATGTAACGTTTTAATAAATCAATTTAACAGCTTGTTTACTTTTTTTACAAAGCAATGTTAAAACTAACAAACATTGGAATGTACTAACGATTGCAGGTGTTTTCACTCGCAATAATTAAAACTTATTTGTATTTCTCATTAATACCAAAATTATCGGCTTAATGTCTTTAAAGTCGTTTTCGTATTAACTGTTTTAGTAAAATTCGACAAATAGGGTATCATTAGAAAGACAATTTTGTGTCCTTTCAAATGATATGTCATTAGACCCCTCTTTCCATTTAAAATTTTAGGGTTGTTACTCACCCCCGCTAGGGGGTTAAAGGCGCAGATCGAAAAATATGTTTAAAATGTGTCCCCCTCAAAAGCAAAATCGACGTGTCCGAGCATTTTCGCATTCGACTACAAAAAAAAGAGAAAAGTTAGGTGCAAACTTTTCGTTGGACCACCCTGTATATATAATTTACTAACGCTGCGATGGCAGAGTTTAATTTTCTACTTGCTGCACTAAGTGTCAATGAACTCCCATGCATGAGTTTTCGGGGGGCGTTCGAGAAATTTTGGCAGCGACTGGAATGGAGCTTCAACGCTTCCTTTCCATAAAAATTTGTATCGACCTCTAATGATCGGTCGAAATTTAAGATATTCTGTTCTGATGAACTCAGGCGTGATTATGTCGAATTGCAAAACTTAAACTGGTCAAGGCAGCATATTCCGGCTGATAATCTGCAAGCCTCTTACAGGGAGCTGCGTAAAAAGTCTATGCACAAATAGCGTGTGAAAAAAGTGCTATTTTTAATCGGTCACTGGCATGCTCGCAAAACAAGTCAAAGGCAGTTTGGAACTTTTTCAGCGAACACACAGGTAAAACTAGAAATGCTAATCATAAAATCACACTTTACGTTGATAATAATCAGGTATCAAACCCAGCGGAAGTCACGACACTCTTTTGTAATTTTTTTTTTCGACTGTCATCAAAAATAAATTGAAATCACATTTTACTGATAACATGTCAGTTCAATGCACGGTGGGTCCCATGAATCCTCAGAGTATGTTCTTTAATCCTGTCACGGTTCACGAGGTTGTTAAAATTATAAAAAATATGCCAAATAAAAAATCTACTGGCATCGACAATATATCCGTGAAAGTTGTCAATCATAGCTGAACTAACAAATATGTCACTTGAAAGTGGTATCTTCCCTGAACAATTAAAGCATGCCGTTATTGTTCCAGTATTTAAAAAGGGGGATAGAACTGCTCTTGAGAATTACAGGCCTATCACTATTAAGTACACTTTCAAAAGTTATCGAAAAGGTAGTTTCTGAGAGAATATTTGGATTCCTAAGTGCCTGCAAAATTATAAGTATATGTCAACATGGATTTCGACCAGGTCTTTCAACGGAGACATGTACATTTGAGTTTGTGCAAAAGATACATGATTTGACGGATAATGGATATTATGTGGTGGCTATGTTGTTCGATTTGTCGAGTGCTTTTGATGTTGTGGATAGGGAGTTCTTGTGCAGAAAGATCGATTATTTAGGTTTACGTGGGCCGATTAATAGGTGGATTAACTCTTACTTAAATTATAGAAGCATGTCGGTTAAGATTAATTCGTCCTTATCAGAATCCCAACAGATTGACTTGGGTACAGGGTAGCATACTTGGACCGCTGCTATTTTTACTATATGTCAACGATCTTCCCACAGGTATCTCGCATGGCACACTATATACGTACGCGGATGACACTACCATACTTATATACGATAAAGATCCTGAAATTTTAAGACATAAAATCAATGTGACCCTAGGAAAATTTCGGCTTTGGTGTCAGAAAAATAGACTAATTATCAATTACGACAAAACGGTTGGGTTCAATTCAATAGGTACAAAGGTCCATTAGATTATAGTTTGCGATTTGATAACTTTCTCTTGCCATGGGTTGAATCAGCCAAATTGTTGGGTGTACTTATTGATCCGGGATTGGGTTGGGTTGGACATATTGACAACTTCTGTAGCAAACTCAATAGAAATCTGTACGTCCTGCATTCTTTGAAGAATTATATGGACAAATCATCACTTATTTCTGTGTATTATGCTTTTATATACTCAGTGATAGCATACAATATAGCCAGTTGGGGTAGATGCACAAAGGTGGACAGAGTATTTATACTGCAAAAAAGAGCAATACGATATATATTTAATATTCCATATAGAGGGACTTGTAAACATGCTTTTAGGAAAAATAATATCCTCACTGTCTTGTGCATATATCTTTATAAGTTGCTCTGTTCCATATTTACCAGCAGGAGTCGAGCCCGAACATGCGGAGATAATCATGATTATCATACTCGAGGGAGAGATCGTTTGTATTTGCCTCGCCCTAAACACGGGTTTTATAAGAGATCGCCGTTGTATTCAGGTTATTCGTATTTTAATCTTCTTGCCTCGAGCATGAGAGACTTCCAAACTGAGAGTATAGTGTTGTGGGATATGTCAATGGGTATTTTGTGAATTTTGTTCTATATATATATATATATATATATATATATATATATATAGTATTGTATTTTGTTGTATTGTTTTTTTAGTTTTACATGACGTACCAATGTACTTGTTGGAGTACCAACTTATGGTTAAAAAAAAAAATACACCTGCATAATTTACCTGTGTTTTTTCTTAATATCAGCAAATATTAAAATGTCTTCAGCATCAATAGACTTTCTGTATCGAAGTAACTCTCCTGCGCATGCGTTCATAAGACCTTCGTCTGCCACGTGACTGAAGACGTAACCCTCAGCTCTTATAAAATTGAAATTACACGCTTTAGCTATTGCTATAGCTTCTCTATTACCTCCTGCAAGAACCTACAACAACAGATTTATTAAATGCTATGCTCAGTATGAAATATAACTAATTAAATTAATTCTGTAAAATTACCTGTATTCCACAAGGGAGATTTAGTGGAACAATTTTTCGAACTTCAGTACAAACTCTTGCCATAGTCACCGATATTTCTGGACCTAACTTATTGGATTGGACATAAGGTATGTCGTGCATATTTTCTATTAAAATACCATCCTATAAAAACATCTACACCTTTAAACGATAATCACTACAATATAAACACATATTTGGATTTTTAAGCAAGCAACTCGTACTTACCAGATGATATTTCAAATAAACCTCAGTGTCACTGCATGCTTTTTTGATTATTTCCGTCACTGAACCTTTAAATAACGGCGTGCCTAAAACATATTCTCATATATTTCTTATTAAAATATACTATTCATATATTTCTTACATGTAGTAACTTCTCAAATTTACTTACCAGGTAAAGCATTTAGATGTACCATGCCTATCACTGAGAATTTCTTAAAATGCTTGGAAAATCGTAACATTTTTACATTAAATAGTTGGCCTTATGAATATAAAGTTATATGTTATGAACTCGTTGGACTAATTTATATCACATTAATTATTGTTGTTGGTTATTATCTTATCGTTTCAAGAATATTTTGTTTTAAATCAACTAGTGTGGTTTGTTTTTGTTCTTGCAAACTATACTCTATCTAACAATGTCTTCTTGCCTTAACTATTATAAATTTGAGCACACTGTTTTTTTTCTACAGTACCTAATCGACATAACAAGATTGGAGTAACGTTTATGATTCAGATGATGTGGATGACGCTTGCGATAATTTTTGTTCTATTTTAAATAACATTCTGCATACTACAGTTCCAGCAAAGATAAATGTTAAACGACGTTTTCCAAATTACTACTCTAAGGATATTATCAATAATATCATTATAAAAGAAAAAGCACATAAAAACTATATTAAATTTGGTATGGAATGTTACCGATCTGAGTTTGTGAGACTGCGATGATTAATAAAGATACAGATTCGTGAACGTTATGTGTCCTTTGTCAGGGAAGTCGAGCGAAATATAGCAACCGATCCTAAAAGTTTCTGGTCCTTTTATAACACTAAGAAAGGTCACTCTAGAATACCCGGGTTAATGGTTCACGATGGTATTAGCTATGATACTCCGGGTGGGATTGTTGATGTGTTCGCAGATTTTTTTTAGGAGCGTGTATGTGGATTCTGATCTCCCTTCAGATGTGATTTCGGATGACTTTGGTATTTACTCGGATCATATTACACTGCCGCATATTGATGAAGATATGATTATAAAAGCTGCTTAAGCCAAAGTTAACTGCTGGAACTGATGGAATTCCGTCATTTATTGTTAAGGATTGTATCGGTGCCTTGGCTGCCCCTTTATTGCGTATTTACAGAAGCATGCTTGCGTCTTGCCGTTTCCCTGATATATGGAAGGATGCCAGAATTACGCCAGTGCTGAAGAAGGGTGATAACAACTTGATATCGGACATATAGATACTCTGCAATTTCTCTAAGCTATTCGAGATAATTATCCATGAATATCTTTCTCAGCGGTTGGGAAGAACATTGGCTAGTGAGCAACATGGTTTTATTGCCGGAAGATCATGTACGACAAATTTGTCTGTTTTATCACACCAGACATGTGTTGCCATTGACAATCGAGCGTTATCTATACCGATTTCCAAAAGGCCTTTGACCGGATAGACCACTATGTACTCCTCTCGAAGCACCGAACGTGCGGATTCTTACAGATTTACTCCCAAATCCGGGGTGCCCCAGGGGTCTAACCTTGGTCCGCTACTCTTTTTAATATTTATAGATGACCTGCTCAAGGTCATTGGTGTCTCTAGGCTTGCATTTGCAGACGATCTTAAGTTATTCGCTGTGGTGGATTCTTTGAGTGATTGCGAAGCGTTGCAAGAGAATTTGAATATCGTGAATGACTGGTGTGGAATTAATACATTATCGTTAAATGTATCCAAATGTTGCGTGTCAACGTTTCATAGAATTAAGAACCCAATTCTCTTTCAATATAAGATAAATAACGATGCACTGAAGCGGGTGTCCGAAGTCACTGATTTGGGTGTTGTCTTCGATACTAAATTCACATTTGCACCACATTATTCCTCTATGATTCGGTCGGCCTCTAGAGCGCTTGGTTTTGTGTTGCGGAATGGTGGAGACTTTGGTGTATCCACTTTGAAATTCCTCTATTATGCATTTGTTCGCAGCAGATTGGAGTTTGCTTCATTAATTTGGAATCCTATGTACGATTGCTATGTTGGAGATTTGGAGTCTGTGCAGAGGCGATTTCTAATAAGTACTTGGCTTATAGAGAGGATGGCATTTACCCTGCAAGGGGTTCAAGTCATCAAGACTTATTAAACAGATACGGTATGCGTTCTCTTAGTCTACGCAGAGATATAAACTCCGTTAAGTTTTTATATAATTTAATTCACAAAACAACAGACTGTGAGTATTTGCTGTCTATGTTGGATTTTCATATTCCGCGTCCTGGAGCCAGGAGTAGTTCTACTTTCAGATTGAGCACGCCCAACTCTAATGTTCTTAGTCAAAGTCCAGTTTTTTATATGTGTAATTGTTATAATTCAGTTTCTAGTAGTTCTGAAGCTGATCTGTTCAGTGATTCCATTGGACAAATAATCCAAATGTTTAATGCTTAGTTTTTATTTTTGTCTGTGATTTGTGAATATTGATTTCCTCTTTCTTCTCTTTTAAGAGAATTCTTAATCTTCTTAAATTTAATTTATTTTTGTATTTATATTATTATTATCGTATTTTATTATAATTTTATTTTTAAATGAAGTATCTTATTACTTAGTTTTAGGTAGGTATATGTATTATGTTGAATGTATTTATAATTTTTGTTTCCTGTTAGTGGGCCAATGGCCTGTTGGATGAATAAATATTATTATAACGGTCAGATCCAAACAGATTACTATATTTTCTCTCCAACAATATCCACTTAGAAGGGGAGCCTGATTTGTAATTAACCAAAATTCCAGTCCTCACCGAGTTTCCACCTGACCTACGGCCGCATTAAGATGTTGTTTGATAATGAAGGTCAGACCATTAATACAAAATTTTACCTTGAGTCTCCCATTTTTGGGGCGAGCAGCAACTGGCTTCTGCACCACTCTATTCTATACCAACGCCTTTATCGAACATGGTGCAACAGATTCTGGCAAAAAACAAAATTGCTCAAATTTGTCAGCCTCCGTATTTTCCCGACTTGGCCTCCTACGACTTTTGGTTGTTCCCAATATTAAAAATTTCGATGAAAGTACACCGGTTCGACGACTTATAGACGATCAAAGTGACGAGTGTCCTGACGGCTATTCCGATAACTGACGTCCTGGAATTACTTGAGGATGTGGAAACACGGGAGCGTATTGTTCAGTGTAATGAGGAATACTTTGGATGTTTATGGGACACAGAGTTTACGATTTTAAATAATCAACTCAGTTGTAATAAGAAGAAAACAATTTTATTTTTTTGTAACATTTAATTTCATTTTAAACTTTTTTTAACATTTTCTCATATTCTTACATTTTCATCATCACAAACTACACTAATTAATATTCAAATTACAATCACACAAAAAAGTAACTATATTAAAGACAAAAAAAAATATTGACTTCTATGCACACATAAGTATATGTTACTCAACGTTTCTATCCATTCCTAACATCTATTCGTGCTTATTGCATACATTTCTTGCATATATATATATATAATATAATCAGGTATAATTCTTGCAACACACTACCGATAAACAATCTTCCGTTTCATCATAAAACTAAAATACACACGAAAATAATTAGCCTAATTCAAAAATAGATCCAATTTAATGAATAGTATATAAAATTTGATAATGTTTGTCATACATTCAAATCAAATAAGTAACAAAAGTTTTATATATTAAGTATCTCTTGATAGTGCTAACATTGCTAACCAAATGCCAGTCAATGGAATAGCATGAATGGTTTTTCAATTTGATTTTATTAAATTCACACCTTTCCATAGTTTATCAACAGTTTCTTTTTGTCATGGTTTAAAATATTTCTTCCCCAATGGATTAAGGATTAATTTGATCGGCAACAATGACAAGTTTCCATTAATACCTAGTTCAACGGTTGAAGATTATCATCAGAAAGACTACAAAAATGAGTTATATAGCTAACCACATTTCACTAGTGTTTTCAGAACAATAATTTCACTTAGAAACACATTTATATAACAAATATTAAATTCGATCTGAATAATTGAAATAAACTACATAATATTATGTAGGTAGTGAGTAATGTGTGAGCTAAAGTGGTCCAAGAAAATTATGATAAAACTTAGTTATATTAAAGAAGTAATCCATTAGATGCAGTGGAGTGTAATATAATTACAATAAAACAAAAATCATCGTCTCGTCACTATTAAATAGTGGAGACGATGATTTTTGTTTTATTGTAACTTAGTTATATATTTATTTTTTTGTTATTCTTGAACCGCTATTCTAATTCTTTTCAGTTTACTTTCTTGGGGTGTTCGGTTCTTATAGAAAAAAATTCTTCTTTATTTTACATAGCAATATTCATGTTTATTTTTGTCACGATCACACTGAACATAAATTAAACGACGTTTCGTTACTAATTAGTAACTTCCTCAGGTTAAAACATTTCCTTCTAACACAAATTCCAATTCGTCAATGTCAAAAAAGGACAAACAATTTTCATTCTATTTACAAACACATTTATAACATTTATATATAATAAAATACATATTTATTTATTGATGGAAACTATTGTCCGGTATGTTGTATTGAAAGTATTGTTGTGGTGTTGTTTAAATGTTATAAATGTGTTTGTAAATAGAATGAAAATTGTTTGTCCTTTTTTGACATTGACGAATTGGAATTTGTGTTAGAAGGAAATGTTTTAACCTGAGGAAGTTACTAATTAGTAACGAAACGTCGTTTAATTTATGTTCAGTGTGATCGTGACAAAAATAAACATGAATATTGCTATGTAAAATAAAGAAGAATTTTTTTCTATAAGAACCGAACACCCCAAGAAAGTAAACTGAAAAGACTTAGTTATATATTTTTTAAATAATCTATATGTTACTGTGAAAGTCCGAAATTAGTGAATGTCGACATTCACCGGTTAATGTCGACAAACACCAAATGAGATGGTCAAAGACCGAATATTTATTAATTTCAGTATCGTTTCGGTCCTTCACTGGTGAATGTCGACAACACCAACGAGCTCCGGTCGATGTCGGAAACGACAGGCTATAACTCGCTTTTTTTGCTGTCACTGGTCTGTATGGGATTGTCGATTGCCGTCAGTCTTACGCTTAGTTTGTGAAAGAGTGCGTGCAATCTTACTACTTTATTGAATTTAAATAAACGTTTTCATAATCTGTGCAATCTTCAATGGCTACCGCAGTGAGTACTGACCAGTTTTTTGAAAAGTTACAAGCACTAATTGGAAGGAAACCAGAAGACAATTGTTTTTATTTCTCTCGAGAGAAATACTCGAAAACTGTTTCAGAAGTAAGTTCTGCTAAAAGTAAGTGCAGTACACCTTTGGACTGTCGACGTTTGAAGCGTTTTGACATTTTAAAAGTTAGTGATGAAGAAAAGTTAATTGTCCCATTGAAACCAGGAGTAACGAATATTCAGTATTATGTTACAACTGAGGAATTGGTCGACATTCTTTCCGAAACTCACATAAGAACAGGCCATGGAGGAAGAACACGGATGCTTAAAGAATTGCAAATTAATTACAAACATATTACTTATGAAGTCGTAATGCTGTATTTAAACTTGGGTAAACAATGCCAAGTGAAACAGAGTGCGCCCAAAAATGTTGTAAAACCGATGGTTAGTTCCGGATTAAAATCAAGATGTCAAGTCGATTTGATAGACTTGCAGTCATACAGTGATGGCGATTATAAATTTATAATGGTATACCAAGATCATTTAACAAAGTTTCTGCAGTTAAGACCATTAAAGACCAAGAGAGCGGAAGAAATGGCATATCACCTTCTTGAAATTTTCTTAATATTTGTTGCTCCGGCCATATTGCATTCGGATAATAGAAGAGAGTTCAGAAACCGAGTTATATCTGAATTGTGAGCTATGGGGAAAGATGTTAAAATAGTACACGGAAAGCCTCGTCATAGCCAAACGCAAGGCTCAGTCGAACGGGCCAATCAGGACATACAGAATATGTTAACTGCGTGGATGCACGATAATGATTCAAAAAAATGGTCAGAAGGGTTGTCGTTTTTCCAGTTTGCCAAAAACACAACTTATCATGAAGGAATACGCCAGAGTCCATATGAAGCTCTGTTTGGCGTTAAACCAAAAAGAGGAATAGCATCGTCATCTCTTCCTCACGGGGGAATTGCAGATATTGAAACCGAAGAAGAGCTAGAAGCTTACGTTAATAGCTGTGAAGAAAATTTGGTTGAGGACCATATTGATGACCAGGTTTCAGATTAAAGTGACATGGATGACCAAAATAATAATCCGAATCCTTCATCTCAAGTACTGATTGATCCGCAACCCGGCAAGTCTTCTCCTCAAGTATTGACCTATCCCCAACCCAGCACGCCTTCCTCTTAAGCACTGACTAATCTGCAACCCAGCTCGCCTTCTTCTAAACTGCTGATTGAACAACACGAGCTTATTCACTCAAAAAGAATAGCCGCAAGAGAGAATCTCCAACTTCAAGCAACCAAAATGCTGCGAACCTCGAAAACTAAGTTTCCTCCGGCCCAAATTGGTGATACCGTAAGAATTAAAGTTCCTGACGTCGACCGTGGTCGTATAGACCCCCGGAATGTATTAGCGACTGTTGTTGGAATAGAGGACTCAGACTTTTATAGATTAGCAAACAAAAGTGGTACCTTGAAGCAGCTTTTCACCCGTAATCAATTCACAATTTATAAGGGAACTTAATTTCCATGGATGAAGTACCAACCACAGAAATGTCGATAAGAGAAGCAGCTTCTGCTAATTCAAAAAGTGGAAGTCAAGGCTATAGATACACGTTGTAACTGCAAAAAGAAGTGTTCCACGGCTAAATGTAGCTGTAAGAGCAAGAGGCTTTTGTGCAATTCCAAGAGTCACGGTAGTTTGAGTTATTGCAATAAATAATAAGTTCGTCATACATTTTCTTTGTTTTTTACATTTCAGTAAAAATATGTATTTTATTTCTCATTTCAATTTGTTAGTTTGTATTAAGTTCAACAATGTCTTTATGTTTACTAGAAAAGTTTCCACATGTTTTAACATGAAATAAATAATAAAAAGAGCTTTATTCTTGTTCTCATTCAATAAAATAATGTTTCTTTTCAACATTACCATGGTGAATGTTGACATTCGCCGGTATAAGTGAGGAATAATGATATTTGATCAATATTTCGGATAAACGCCAAGTAACTCGGTGAATGTTGACATTCACCGGCGTATCTCGACATTCACTAGATTTCGGACTTTCACGGTAACATATATACGAGTATATTAAAACACACAAGTATAATACACCGTTTTTGTAGACGTTTAAAATTTAATTTTGTTCTTAAGATCGTTTTATCTTTGTATTGAACCACTTAGACCAAAATTACCACTAAATGATTCATACCTTGCGTGAACATTTATTAAAGACTTGTTTTAAATAAATTGTAAAGAAAAATTAACATGCAGTTGGCGTCCCAAGATTTGTTTGTTTCTAATTTGCAATAGGCAACCTATTTCAAAATGATATTGTATTATTACAAATGTAAGCTAGTTTGCCTTATACATTTAAAGAAATAATTTATGGACCATTTTTATTTTTGTTAAGACGTCATATTTTTTACAATTTGATTTATATAATTTGAAACACTATTTTTGTGAATTTCAAAATTATTTTTACTTCTTAATTCAATTTGTTTTTTTAATATTTACTCTCATTGAACACTGTTTACCTAAATGATTAAAACGTATCGTGTAACTGCCGGTTAATATCTTTTTGTACTGTTTCAGTTTCTAAATATATTATTAATATGCGTAATTTTTTTGAGAATAACTAAAAATAAAAAATATACTTATGTTTTTTTCTACTAACTTAGTCGGTACAATTTAAAGTTAACATCTTCGTTTAGATCTTATATGAATAATTTGCTTTTGTTTTGATGTGTTATTTGATAAAATTTTCATCTAATTTAGAAAAATTTGTTTCATTTAGGATGGACATTTTGAGTGGTAAACGTAAACGTTTGTAAGTAAAATAAAACAGATCTAGATACACGAAGATTTACATTAGTTCATACTGTCGTGAAAGGCTCTTAAAAATAATAAATAACACATCGAAACATTTATAATTTTAATACCTGTATTTGTTTTATATGATTTAATTTTTAAGATAAAATCTAGTGTTAAAAAGAAATTGATTATCCTGTCCTGTCCTATTAACATTTATCTATTATTAATATTAAAATAACAACTTTTACTAAAGTAATCCATGTCGAAGTGGAGTGCTGGTTATAACTACAACAACCACAAAAACAATATATATTATGTACAGTGAAACATCTATTATCCGGACATGCTGTCTCTGGACATTTTGAATTTTCACAACTCTACTTTTCAACCAATAAGTTTTAATTTTTTTGATGCGCGGCGATATTTAAGTGGAAATTTTTTGACTTCGGACAGAACCACAAATCATCAACATATACACTATTGGACAAAAGTAGAACAACACTTTCGAAAAATTAGACAAATCTCGATTTTATAATATTAAATGCATGATATCGTATTTAAATACGTCGTGTCTTAAGAGGGGAATCCGAAATGGTTACTTACAAAAATGTCCGATGGTGGCGCTAGTGAATCTCATTGTATTCCGAATCATTCATTTCTTAACTTAGAGTAATTTTATAGAATATTTTAATACATTCTTCTCCTCAATAGGTGTCGCCAAAAACTAATACATAGTGACCCTAAAATGTCATATTTCTATTTTGCGTAAATTATTTTCACATTCTTTTTTGTGCTCGTATTCTTATACGTTTGATGCTTATCTTCGCGTAGACTAGTCATAGTTATATACTATACTATATACATAAAAAGGATGAATGTAAAAAAACTGGTTTTATTTGCGATAAATAGTCAAGATTTTTAAATATTTTCACAAATTGATGATTTTTGTGAAAACCGTAAAACATAGGTAAATGACACCTTAAAACGAATCCCAGTTATTTTTGAGGGACTATTAAAATACTCCCATACAGGGTGTTCTATTAAAAAAAACAGAACTATGATAATACATACTTATCTCTTCTTTGGACTGCCCTGTATGCTTGCAGTGTTTTTCAAAATGTATTAGGTTAGCCCTGTTGTTTTAGTTTGTCAGTTTCAAAACCATGAGACGCTTATTTCATGCATCAAAGAGTGTCTTTCCTAATAGTATACAATCTGTCCAGAAACTAATGGACCAAGCGAAAGCCACAAATTCTAGAGCAGATTTCATGGCAATTCAACGCCAAACTTCTAATGCAAAATTGCTTCTGAAAGGAGTTATAGTTTTTAAAAGATGGCGGCTTAGCATAGGTTTTTTAAAGGTATCGCGAAAGCGCCTTTATCCATTGGAGTGAAAGGTGAAAAAGATATTTCCCTGAATAGAAGCATTCGTTAGCCATACACTGCTGAATTAAATTGCGAACTTAGGCGTCTAAACGGGTCTCAACGGACATTTTTAATAAAAAACTTCTTTTTCACTAACTTTTGGAGAATTCTGACAACATTCTTAGGAAATATGAGGTATTCTTATCTCAATATGATAGAATGCTGCATTTTCGAGAAAAATTAAGTTTTAGTTTAATATGCGGTTTAACATAGTACCTATCTATTTGATTTACGATTGGTACAGTGATTATTTTAACAGTAAAAATTTTAAAAATTAAGTAGGGTATTAGGTATTGTGAGTCTATACAGGGTGTCCCAAATATAAGAAATGAACCATAGTTGTGTTTTTTTAAATGGAATGCCCTGTATATGAATATATTTTTGGATTCCCCGTTCAAAATAAACCTAACTTTCATTAAAGTACATCTCACCTAAACCTGACAGTTTTTTAAATATTTAAATTTTTATAAAAATATAGACATAATATGAAAGAACAAATTCACACCTATTTGTTTGTTCTTTTTAAGCTGATAAATATACCCACTCATCACTTGTTACGCCAAATATAAAAAACCCGCAATACTAAATACAGTGTGTCCAATAATATAATTTATATGAACGTAAAGTTTAATTCTAAATAACTTGTTTATTTCAAATGGAACACCCAGTATATGAGGTCAAAATTAGATGCATAAAGTAATTATCTGTCAAATATTATAATACTTGGAAAATGCACATATTCATGATATTAGGGAAATTTGAAATTGAATCTCTTAGTTTCATGTAGACCACCACGTATTTGATGATGCAAAAATTAAAGTTAAATTAAAGTTTTCTTATAGATATGTATACTTATCTTTAATTTTGCATGGAAGAGGCACACATATTGGCAATAAGAGGAAGAATTTTCAAAAATATAATATTTATCAAGTCAGCCATGACAATTTGAGAAGATAGAATACATTTCTTTTAATTTGATATTTACTGTCGAATAGTCTGTTGAAAATTCTTACTTAAGAGTTGAGAATTTTTCAGAAAACAGTTTTTTATCTGTGACATTTGATTTAATTCAATTCAAAAATGCGAACCTATTCCAAAGGAGAAAGAATAGACATGATTTTTATTCTGGGAGAATGGTCCAAAAACGCTTTACTGGCATCGCGAGTTTACGCTCAAAGGCTCCTGGCGCAAATTCACCCCAAAAAAGCGGTCTTCGAGAGACTGTTAAGGCAGTTTAACGAAAGATACCACCCAAACACAGTGCAACTGCATCAAGAACTTTTCAATATTGATTTTAAATCGTGTTGAATTTTGTACATGGGCCAGGAACAAAATCATCGCAAATGAAAACTTTTTTAATAGAGGAGATGAAGAACCAAATAAATGAAGCGTTTAGAAGCGTTACACCAGGTTAAAGTTGTTGAAGGATTTAAGAAAAGGATTCATATGTGCCTAGAGTCCAATCATTTTGAACATTTATTATAAAATTTATCAGTTTTTATGAAGGTATATCTTATTTAATTTAAGTGAAAAATTTATTTATTTATTATGTTATTGTTTAAATTATGGTTTGTCAAATTCTCATGGCCGACATGACAAATATAATTTTAAAAAATTCTTCCTATTACTACCAATATGTGCTTTTTCCATACATTAAAAAAATATACATATCTATAAGAAAACCTCATAGTGATTAATAGATAATTAATTTCATCATGATCAAATACAGGGTGGTCTACATGAAATTAACAGGTTCAATTAAAAATTCGCATAATATTATGAATATGTGCATTTTCCACGAAAACGTCAAGAGTTATCCATAGGAAAGTATTATATAATATTTGACAGAGAATTACTTTGTGCATCTAATTTTTACCTCATATACCGGGTGTTGCATTTGAAATACACAAGTTATTTAGAATTAAACTTTACGTTCATATAAGTTATATTATTGGACACCCTGTATTTAGTATTGGTGATTTTTTATATTTGGCGTAACAAGTGATGAGATATTTATCAGCCTAGACTGGCTTAAAAAGAACAAACAAATAGGTGTGAATTTTTTCATTCAAATTATGTCTATATTTTTATTAAAACATAAATATTTAAAAAACTATCAGGTTTAGGTTAGATGTGCCTAAATGAAATTTAGGTTTATTTTGAACAGGGAATCTAAAAATTTATTCATATACAGGGCATTCCATTTAAAAAAATGCAACTATGGTTAATTTCTTATATTTGGGACACCCTGTATAGACTCACAATATTTTTAAAATGTAGCCATAAATCATTTTTATCGAACCCACGAATAAAACTTTAAGGAAATTAAATAGTTTAACCACAGTATTCCGTGTCGTATGGCGTGAATAACCCTGTATATACGTTCCAACTACCTAACTGGTGAAATTTTAACCGCTATTTAAACCCCCACCAAGGGTATCTTATAATTTATAATAACTACCAGTCGGGAGTTCTTGTAATCTCTCTATAGATCATAAAAAATCGGTTGTCACCCTAAAACTTTCCCGACTAGTTATAATATAATCAAAAATATATGACCTACGTAACCAAACAGAATTTTAATAATTATTATAATTGTATTATTTCCACTAAACTAACGTAACAAACTAACTACTCGTACTTTATTCCTTCTTGTATTTATCCTCTAACAGTAGGTATGCCTACATAATATTACCATAGATGTTTATTTATTCTCTGATATTACTGTACATGGCTAAAGTTAATAATCCCTACTCCTAGTACATACGCATATACATAATATACTATACCACATACAACTAAATATTAATAATATAAGTACGACAAAACCATTAGATTTTTGTCTCACTGTGTATAAACAGCGCCATCTCTTCAATACTATCCCAACTACGCATTATATGTTTGTTGCCTACATTTATAAAAAAATTATAAGAAAATGGCGGATATTTGAAGGGAAATATGAGGGATTTTTTTAAATATGGATATTGTCTAATACAGAAAGTTTTCACGTACAATTTTAATTACAAGTGATTGTTAAATATGTAAATAAGGTAATAAAGTAATATTATCATTATTAAATATTAGAATCATAGCACAAAATGAGGAAAAAGTTGCTGACTTTGAACTCAATTTATTAAGTAATTATTTATTGTTGTAGCGTCAAAATAGCTTATTGCCTAATCCAAACCTTAGTCTTTAAAACCCTATTAAAATTTTTGCTACCAGATACGTATTAGTGGAGATTTCCATCCACAAAAATATATCTGTAAATGTGAAAAAATTACCCATGTTTGAACTCAATTTATGAGTTAATTATTTAATCTTTCCGCTTGAAAATACTTCATTACCTAATCCCATCTTTTCTCTTTAAAACCCTATGAAAATTTTTGCTAGCAGATACGTCTTAGTGGCGACTACCATGCGCAAAATTATGCCTGCAAAGCGAAATATGATGATTTTCTAACTCTGTTTTTGAACTAACTATCCAATATTTCAACTTCAAAATACTTCAATACCTAATCCCATCTTTACTCTTTAACTCCCTATCAAAATTTTTGTTACCAGATACGTATTAGTGGAGTCTACCATGCGCAAAAATAGGTCTGCAAACGATTGTATTCAAACGCCCCTCTTAAATATCAACGTAGGCTGCTATTATCGACGGCAACAGCTTTTTCCAACAATCAAAACAAATGAACTGATGTTGACGTAAACTTTTAATACAATATTGTAATGCGTCAAAAGTAAAGCAACATTTTAATATTTGCCTAAAAAAGAAAGGTTTTAGTGACAGTAAAGGTTAAAGTATTTTTGCTGAGTTTATTTTATGTTTAATTAATATTTCTGTGCTGGATTAATCATGCCAGGAGGTATTCCAATTTCGAAAGAATTAAAACAGAGAGCAGTGATTGCACACTTGTAAGGTACAATACAAGCCCAATTGCAAGACCGTTTGTTTTTACCCAGAGCCAGCGTATCCAAAATAATTTCAACTTACAATGAAAGGGGACATTTAGAGAATATACCGAAATCGGCAAGCTCGAGACAACAACTAGGACAGACAGACGCCTTAAAAGAATTTCCCACAACGATCCTTGGATGTCTGCACCTAGAATAATTGCTGAAATTGACGATAGTCCACGGATAGTTCAAAGAAGGTTGGTAGACGCAAAGTTATTTAGTAGACGCCCGGCTAAAAAGCCGCTTATTTCGGCAAGAAATGGAGTGGCTAGGCTTGAATTTGCACGTGGACATTTAAATTGGACAGTAGACGATTGGGAAAAAGTGTTATTTAGCGATGAAACGCGTTATAAAATTTTCAATTTTGATAGAATGAAGCATATAAGACGGCCAATCAATCTAAGATTTCATCCCAAATACGTTTCACCCACAGGTAAAGGCAGTGTTTTCCATGGGGTTGTTTCTCATGGAATGGGGTGGGTCCTTTAAACTTCATTAATGACACCATGGATCGATTTGTCTATAGATATCTAATGCAAAATGAAATGCCTTATGCAGAATGGAAAATGCTATTGCATTTTATTTTCTAATAGGATAACGATCCCAAACACGGAAGTGTTCGGAAGAATTGTTCAAGAGTGGTTTCAAGAAAATAACGTTCTGGTTTTGGAGTGGGCGGCACTATATCCTCAGACCTTTTATTTTATTTAAAATCTTTGTGAAAAGTTGAGCGTGGAATTCGTACACAAGTATTCAAAAATAAACCATCATTGGTAAATAAAATCAATGGAGTTTGGAGAAACCTTTCCGAAAATACTGTCCAAAAATTGATTGCTTCAATGCTGCGATGTTTCTGGCAAATAATAAATAATAATGGATATTCTATTAATTATTAACATAATACTACTAGCTATTTTAATTATTAAATGTGTTTAATGTTTTTTATCGTAATATGTAAAATAAAATACTGTTGATACAATTTGTTGCTTTACTTTTGTCGCATTTCATTTCGTCGATCTTTATAATTATAAATATTTCTGTAACTGCATTTCGTTTAAAGTGTACCAAAATATTGTGAAATATTACTAATATTGGGGATAATATTTCATTAAAATTAACTGGGGATTACAATAATACTTAATTAGTTTTTCAAATTCCAAAAATAAAAGCACTTTGTCGCTCTAGTTTTGTCGAATAGTGTGTTATTTCAAATTTTGGTGTGAAATTTTCTTACCGAATACCACACGAGCATAAATTATTCCTGGAAATAATTTAAGATCTTTTGATATTACAAGTGAAAATTATCATTCGACCGCATCTCTCGTATTTTCATCATTTTAGTTCGAATATCGAAAAGAAACAACACATAACGTTAAGTTTTCACAAAGAAAAATCGTTCTGAATGAACAGATATTCTAACTGAAAACTGAACAACAAATCTTACTACCAGAATGATATTGCTGAAACAAATGATACAGAAAACTATTTTTTTTTAATTCTTTCTTTGGATTCCGGTTCGTATCAAAAATTAAAACACCTTCCTATATGTTTTGTAATAACATTCTCATAATTTTATTTTTTATACTACGTTTCGGCAATGTTTTTGCCTTCTTCAGGTACATATAATCTATAATCATACGTGTATATGTATGATGTGTTATGTGTTCGTCCTGTTTTTTTTTTTGTAATTAAGAAGTATGATTATAGATTATATGTACCTGAAGAAGGCAAAAACATTGCCGAAACGTAGTATAGAAAATAAAATTATGACAATGTTATTTCAAAACATATAGGAAGGTGTTTTAATTTTTGATACGAACCGGAACCCAAAGAAAGAAGAAAAACAAAACAAACAGAAAACTATTTGTTCCTAGCGATGATAATGTACGAACTGTAGAAAAAGTTAAAACAAATGCTGTAAAGCGCTTCAGCAAATAGACATCTGAAATTAATAAACAATATATTCAAGTTGAGTTCGAATTGAAAAGTATTGTCGTAAAAAAGAGGTTGGCTCCAAATTTTTGTGGTTTATTATTTTGTTAAATACTACATGGAATATGGATTATTTGTATCGAAACATATGATTCAATAATCCGAATTATAGAGGTTGCACGGTCTTTGCTATAATAAATTTGGAACTAATAATAATTATTATATTACAAAGATCAATTAGATTGTTTTTGTGTCGGGTTAGTAATTTGAGTGATATTTTTACATACTTACAGATACTAATGAAAAAGCGGTAGCATGATTATTTTATACATAATTATTTTTAAAAATTAATTCTTGTTTTGTTTAAATAATTATCACAGTCTATTTTTTTTTGTATTTTTAAAACATTTTTACTGTTTTAGATTATACTTAAAAGTGAGCATTGATCCAAAAATAACCAGAAATCAATGGACCAATTAAATTATGGATATCTCAAACTTTACCAATTAATTTCATCAATCGATCACTTCTAATACGCGTACGATGCTAAAGTAACATGAGTAAAAAAATATTCGGGGAATATCTGTTACAATAATTGTTGCACAATCCTGGATTTGCCCATAGTCAAGTGTTATTTTTGGATCAAATCTCTGCACAGAATAATAGCTTTAGATACCAGTGGATGAGTTAATATTAATTAACGTATCATTAAAATAGCAAACATTTAAAATTAACAGACCTCGAGCAAAGATTTTCGATATTTTGAGGCCAATATGGAATCCCTACATAACATTACAAAAATATAAAACGGTAAAGATTTCGAATTTAATGACAGTAAGGAAATGAAAATTGCCCGAAGGTATTTTCAGTTTTAGAAGCAAGAGTTAAATGCCACTGAACTATTTCACTTTCTCATTTAGGAAGCTGGTGCTTATTGATGTTTAATAACTTATACTGTTTTCGTTATTTGGTTTATCATACAGGGTGCCTGAGTAGGTAGTTTAATTTTATATCTATTTTTTTTTATTTAAAAGTTTAGAGCCCTATGCTCGTAAACGAAGAGCGTAAGGGACAGAATTTATTTGAAATCCTATCATTAGCTTTAGCGCTTCTATTGTCTACCAGGTTTTGGTTACGAACGTATGGGAAACCAAGTATATTTGGCTTAAGCTCTAGATTCCTTGTTCTTCCATCTACAGGCTAATTTTACGTAAAATGTGGTAAATTATCGCTGGAGAGCAAATTGTTTTTCCATTTTTGTAAATTCCCACTATAAAATTTCAAATTGGACTTTAAAATAATCTTCAAGGACAAAATCAAGTTTAAAGTGGATATTCAATCCGTTTAGCGTTGAAAACTATCGATATTTTCAATGGTTTCCATACTTTGGCCGCATAATATGGAAAATTGAATAGCTGTTGCCACGAACATAATATATGTATGTCTTTTCTGGATAGCCAACATTAATTAGTTGTGCACGGTCAAAACATTAATTGGTTTCAGTTGTTGTATTTTGGGTGTTTCTACCTAGGTCCTACGTCGTGGAGCAAAAGCCTGTTAGCATAATTGCGACATATCGACGACGAGGCGCGTGGAACCTACCATAGAAATATACTCGAAACACTTTTTAATTTAATTTACTGTTATAATATTAACTATTAATATTCATTTAAAATAAGAAAATCATAATTATTTTATATTCTATTACACATACAATAAAATATTTTATTTACATAATATCACATTACACTGGATAAGCGCGATTTTATTTATTAAAATGTACATAATATTTATTTCAATCGGTTGTGTGATAAGTTCTTTTTTACATATTTAAAACTGGCTTCAAAATTACAACAATAGAAAACTATTTTTTTATTTTCCTAATGCCCATTTATTAATGAATAGAAGTGAATAGATTTTCTCTCATTACAAAACAAAGGTATTAATCGCATTATTATAGTTTCACTATGATTCAAATTATTAGTTATAGTTATCGTTCGCCATTGGGTTTGTCATTAATATACAAGATAAGTCGAGAGGCTAGTCCACATAATGTCTTATATTTAAAATCAACAATTTGACTTCTTGTGTGACAAATTGTTCCGTTCATATTTCAGAGGATTGGCGTAGCGCTGAGACTCTTATCAACGATGATTTGCGAAGATTGGTTGGTCAGTCTGAGTTGCATCATTTGTATGTTAATTCCTCAAAATCTAGTGTCTTAGTCTTTGGTAAGAATAGGAAGATGGTAGAGTCGAACATTAGAGTTACTTTGGATGGCTCTGTTTTGCCTTCTGTGTATAAAGCTAGGAACTTGGGACTAATAATTGATACGGATCTGCGTTTTGAGGCACACATTGTTTCTTGTTTGCAGAAAGGTTATCGATCATTGAAGATGTTGTATGCTTCCAGTCTATGAAATTACAACTCGCGGACACTCTGGTACTCAGCCACTTTAACTTTTGTGATGTGACCTACGGATTTTGCTTAGATCAAAAGAATATTCATCGAATAGAAAAAATGCAAAAATCGTGTTTAAGATTCGTTTACGGCATCAGGAAGTTTGAATATGTATCGTATAAATTGAAAGATGCGGGTTGGTTAAACATGGCTAACAGAAGAAAATTGCATGCATTGGTTCTTTTTCATAGAGTTATTATAGAGTCTCGTCCCGGTTATCTCACCCAGAAAATTCGGCATAGAACAGATATTCATACTTTGAATTTGAGAGAGGTTTGTTGTCCTTACCACCACATAAAACAGCACTATTTAAACGAAGCTTTTCATATATGGATAATGATGTTCCTACAAATTTTAAATCTTTATCTGTGATGAAATTTAAAACCAAGATTAAAGAAAAACTCCTTAACATCTAACACTTATGTTTGTTTAGAAATATGGCCCATGGAAGTATTTTTCAATGTTGTTGTGAATTGTTTTTTTATTGTTAAGGTATTTAATTAGTGAATTATTATATTAAGGTACTTAATTACATTGAACAGCTCTGTTTGGGAATGGATTGTATTTTAGTTTTAGTTTGCAACTTACAGGGACCAGACTAGAACTTTCTTGGATTGCTTCTGGTTTCCTTTTTGTGTGTTTCAGTGAATTTTATTGTTCATTACTGTTGTGATTATTTAGCTGATTCCGCAAATAAATATTATTATTATTACGTAAGGAAGAATTTGATTGGATTTGTGTACAATCTGAAGTGTACTCTAAGCATCTTGCCTTAAACAAATAAAAAAATACGGCGGCCAAAAAAGTACGTATACTTGATTTCAAAGTGACCCTTTAAACCCGCTTAGGGCATGCAGTTGTTCCCCATGCACGACGAATTTCACGAAGGGCCGAATTTTAAGCTCGCGGTTCATCATCATAAATTTTTGAAGTATCTTTGTTTTAAAACGGATGGCATATATCCCACGCGAGGACTCCCTTATGATTATTATATTGACAGGTTTAATGTACAGAGTTTGTTAGTTAGAAGGAGCTTAGCATCTGTAAGCTTTTTGCATAAAATGCTTCACAATCGCATCGATTGCCCGGATCTGCTTAGAAGGTTAAATTTTATGGTGCCAAGAGCGACTGCAAGGCGTATGCATACTTTTCATTGTGATAGAGCCAATACTAATGTTTTGTTGAAATCTCCCATTCATACTATGTGTTTAACTTTTAACTTGATCGACCAGCACTGTGATATTTATAATGATTCTTTAAGTCATGTGTTGTCATCTGTTGAATTGCCCTTGAGAATTGCGGGGAACTATAATGTGTGACTAGTTGGATCGTTCTGCGGATAGTTTATATTGATTTTGGAACGAGTTGTATATTGCTGTATGATTATTATTACTATTATTATTTTGACGTGTGTATATTACACTTTTTTGTACATTGTTCTGTAAATGGTTATTATACTGTAGAACAATAAAGCAATTATTATTATTATTATTATTATTATCATACACAATACAGATGTTAGCTTCAAATAATTTAATTTTAGATAGAATGGAAATTTTTAGAAATGTATCCATACTGGCGAGGAGTTGATAACATATAAATGAAAAACGTCTACTCCACAATATGATCTTCGTATAATTAAATTATAGAATAAACATTACCATACATGTTTCAAGATCCTAACGATCTCATCATCAGTGGCATATAATTAGTATTCAGAAACGTTTTACAATTGTGAACATAAATCGAAGTTAAGTTTTAATTATATAAGTCACACTGTGGAAAAAAACAAACAAAAATTTTTCTTTTCTACATTAAATTTAAGTTAAACACGTAAATAAAAATCACATCATTATCTGAGAAATTAAATTATGGATTTTTTTCTTTTTTCTTAATTTACTTTATTTCATCAAGCACATGTTACAACGAAAAATCTTTTGAAAAATATTTTTAATTTTTAATTCAATCATGAGAAAAGAAAAAAATCCATAATTTAATTTCTCAGATAATGATGTGATTTTTATTTACCTGTTTAACTTAAATTTAATGTAGAAAAGAAAAATTTTTGTTTTTTTTTTCCACAGTGTGACTTATATAATTAAAACTTAACTTCGATTTATGTTCACAATTGTAAAACGTTTCTCAATACTAATTATATGCCACTGATGATGAGATCGTTAGGATCTTGAAACATGTATGGTAATGTTTATTTTATAATTTAATTATACGAAGATCATATTGTGGAGTAGACGTTTTTCATTTATATAGAATAGACATTTATCTAAACTTTCTATAACATAATTTGCCTGCTCTGTTGGATAAACTATATGCCTTCCGCGGAAAGTACACAAGTATTTTTCCGAATGGATGGACTGGTCGAAATTACGAAGTGCAGTTTTCAAGGTGCCTGTAAATACACGAAAGGAATTATTTGGTCGCACAGAGTAGCTGTGGCCACAATTAAACGAAAAGCAACGCCACTGTTAGGCGCCGTGGTTAATTCAACAGAACCTTGTGTTAAAGTTAATGGTAATCAGTACACACTATAAGTTAGACAAGACCTGCCTTGGATAAATTTAATAATGTATTATTTTTTAGTTTTTTGAAAATGTTTACTTTAATGAATTCTGTTCAGGATTAAAAACATGAAAACTTGTGCTGTATTTTCCTTTTATGAACATGAACTAATAATTATGTTATCATGTAAATAAACTAAATGTATTATACGGTTGCCGCTAAGGGTTTCTGGATTAGCAAAAAAATATTTAAGAACTTTTTTTTGTTAATACCTTTGTTTTTTAATTATTTTTATAATATAGAAACAAATATATTGTAATGTGATATATATTTTCATAGCAAGAATATTAATTAAACTAAAGTAAATTAAAAACAATCATTTACTAAAATAAAAAAATACATATTGCTTAAGGCAAATAATCAATCTACCTAAATTAAGAAAAAAAAATATTTTAGCATAAACATTAAATCTACAATGTTTTATTATATTCTAAACTGCTCGCTGGTTCAAAATGGAGACGTTCATAGTATTATTATTAGTAAATAATAACTTTAAAAAGAAATATGGCTACCGTATTATATTAATTAGGGCTGTTAATCAATACATGCCCGTAGGAATTGAGTGTCCCAAGCACAACTGCAGTATGATTTTATTTCCTCTTCTTTGCTTCCAGCATTACTTAAGGAATTGTATTTTTTTTAACTTTTAGCTTGATGTTTGTTGAAAGTTAGCAACGTTTGCTCTGGAATGGATGCTTTAACAACTACGATTCAAGATAGCCTGATACCTTAATGATATATTTCGATGGGTCAGAGAATTTATTCATACGATAGAAGCATAATAGAGAGAAGAAAAAATAAATTTTTCCTAGGTAAACATAGGAAGAAGTGAGCTGCAAGATGGAATTAAAATATGAACCATAATAAGGCCTCGTGTGGTCGTATAGTGGAGTCTCCGTGAGAACTCTAATTTTAAACCTACTCACCTAGTGTCGATTACAGGTTCCGAATAAAAACATCACAATTATTGTTTTTGTCAACTGACTAATAAAGGAAAATGATGAAAGCCCTGCGGGCCACGAAGGTCAGGCAGCGGGACATGGAAGGAGAGCCACTAAGACCAGCAACGACTGAATAAATACGGAGCATAATCCATCACCTGAAGATAAACAAGGCACCAGGCCCCGACGGAATTAGCAACAAGGCGCTAAAACTGTTGCCGAGGAAGGGAATTGCAGGAATTGCGACCATCATCAACAGCATCTTACGACTGGGACACTTCCCTGCGAAGTGGAAAGAGGCTATAGTAGTGATGCTACCTAAGCAGGGCAAGGAGCTGAAGTTCCCTCAGAACTACAGGCCCATCAGTTTACTGAACGCCCTGTCCAAGATAGCAGAACGAATTATCCTCTGGCGTCTTCGCGAGTTCCCGGATGAACTGGAAGTAATCCCCGACGAGCAGATTGGGTTCAGAGTCAATCACAACACGGAATTGTAACTGCTAAGACTCGTTGAGCATGCAGCACAAGGACTAAACTGACGCCAAGTCACGGGAATCGTATTTCTGGATGTGGCCAGAGCCTTCGACAGGGTCTGGCAGGAAGGACTCATCTATAAGATGCACACTTTAGGATACCCACCAGCGTTGATCAAACTAGCAGACTCCTACCTACAGGACAGGGAAGGAGGTCACGGAATCACGGACCCTGGAGGCCGGCGTGCCGCAGGGGTCTGTACTATCCCCCCATCTTTACCAGCGACATCCCAAGGACAGACCAGAACACCTTGGCACTCTACGCAGACGACACCGCCCTGATTGCCCGCAGTCGCAGTGCGGAATTGGTGACAAGATACCTGCAGCGAGCAGCGGACAACTTCACCGAATGGTGCACCAGGTGGAAGACCAAGATTAATGCTGAGAAGAGCACCGCGCTCTTCATCAGAAGAAGACAAGTGCGCCCCGATGACTTCGTCAACATCGAGGGTACTGACATACAATGGCAGGACACTGCAAAGTACCTGGGGGTAACTTTGGACAGATCCCTGTCATGCGACCTGCCTTGACCAATGCCAGTTCAGCATGGGGATACGCGGCACCATCGTACCTGAAACGATTGGAGGCCACGGAGAACAAGGCAAGAAGGTTGGCAGTGGGTGCACCCTGGTTTGTGTCAAACGCACAGATCCGAAGGGACCTCAAACTCGACGCCCTCAGGGACGTCATGAGGTTGAGAGCCCAGAAGGTCTTTGCAATGGCAAGCGAGAACATGGAAAAGGGAGGGTTCCCGAGCCATACTACAAAGATAAGGCAGAGTTTTAGTTTGGGTTAGAGTCCCACACTACCTAGGATCATGATGATTTCTCTGCCTTGCCCTAATCAAAAAAAAAAAAAAAAGACTAATAAAATTAGTATACTGTGACCTTTGATCAGCAGGCGTACAACTGCTTGTCAGTGCTAACTCCATGGATGGGGCTAGACCATCAAAGAAGAGGACGCATTTCCACAGTGCGAGTGTGTTGAGACCATCTCCTTTAATATTTTTTAATAATACTACAAATATGCCATTTCAATGAATCACTTAGCGACCTATTAAAATTTTTAATTTATATACGCGCACGTAAGTTTGACAGACATGTTAAAACAACAAAACTAAACAAATTAACAGAAAGTCTACAACAATATTTTTTTTTTAATTTCCTGAAAAAACTAGGATAATGTCGATGCACAAGATTTAAATATTTTTCATATACATTATTAGATTTCTGTAAATTTACTGAGATCGATAACAATTTTTTAAAATTGTGCTATTCAGCACTTACGATTGTTGTTGGCGTGGGAGCGTTTCGCGCCTTGTGAACGTTCCTTACGCCTCTGCCGACGATTACGACAGTTAACCTCACGAGCCTTGTTGCTTCTCTCTAACCAATTGCGTTTTATTGTGTTACAGTTCTGCCTTATCTTCTCCTAAAGATTAAATCAATAAAATTAAAAATAAAATATGTACGTCATATTTGGCTTACATTCATTTTTATTAAAAGAAATTCATGTCCGTAAATATAATAAATGAAAAATAATTTAATGGCAAAGCGGACTAAAACAGGAATTTTGTTTAATTTAGCAGGGCCCCATTCTAATTCAACAGAACCAGACCGAGGTATGGGTCGACAGATACTGACGAATTCGTTTCGCTCTTGTTATGAGCTCGTCAGAGTACCATAGTCGTTGCCCATCTACAAATATCAGCCTGCATTTTAGCACAATAGGATACACAACAGTAGACACATGTAAACACGTATCATCTACATGTACATAGTAATGCATATCCCATACCATGCAGAGGCCGAACAAACTCAATGTATAGGTAAAACCAGTCGTATAAATAGAAATAAATATAAATAAAAATAGTATGAACACAAAACGCTAGCAGGAGACCATTTTATCCTTCTGCCAGCAATGCTCGGACGGTGGTTCTGTTGAATTAGACTGGGGCCCTGCTAAATTAAACAAAATTCTTTGTGTAGGTAAAATCAGCATTTTAGTCCGCTATCTTATCTTGCAAACTGCTATAGCTACAGAGTTGGTTACGTTTGCAGTATTTCTCTGCAGCTTGTAAACAACTATTATTGTGAAGGCTTTATGGTCAATTTAAGACAATTTTACTAAAGGAATTTAGTGCAGACAACAATACTTTTCTAGCTTCATTTGATTTCAAGGTATTAACATAAAATCTTTATTTTGTTATAAATTTCCTAAGATTTAAAATACGAAATATGGTTGCTTTCTCACAGTAGGCCTGCTACTAGTCGTTTTGGTGTTTGTTAATTATCTCAAAAACCACAAAACAAATTTAAATCTTAAGGCTGATTTAAATATGTAATAAAATTTTCTAAAACTTTGCTAATTTAATCAACTCTGTAGTTATAAAGCCTTACAAGATCGCAATACATGTAAATCCGACACCCACTTTCTATTTGTTAAATGCTACTGAAAACATGCAATGTCCGGAAAATAATAGTTTTCTCACGCGAAAGCGGTTGCTGCAAAAAACCAGAATCAGCTATATTAAAAACAGGATTACTCGGACTCGGCATATTGTCCAATTAGAAATATTCAAGTATGTAGGAAAATTATGAAATTCGATCGGTCATAATCAGGTAACTAAAGCCGTGACGGTCATACCCAAAGTGGCGCTCGATGAACTCTTGCTCGCTTTATCATCTGTTTACAGTCAATCACCAGTCCACTCAATTGGATAGGAGATAAACTTAGCTGGAAACTTTACAAATCGGAATGGAAGGCAGCGTTTTCCAAGTCTGTTTCTGCTATACGGATTGAACAGTAATAACAAATCGATAGTCGTTATGGAGAACTATAGAATTATACCAGGATTACCTTGTATGTTTTTACAAAATTTGGGGAGAAAAATTGTTTGGGAACGCAATATTTTATTGCTTTTCAAAGTATTCGCCTCTATGGTTTATACAGGGTGAGTCACGAGGAACTGTACATACTTCTACCATAAGCAGAGGCACGTTAGGGGATTATCAAATCACCATTAAAAAATGTCACCTTGGTTTGATTATTAATATACAGGGTGAATTATGGATCTTCACTAAAACAATGTTTCCTCATATCTCTTCAATGATTAAGTCGATTTATCTCATTTTATTATAAAAATGTGTATTGGTGTCTGGCAACTAACTGACATATTCAGAATTGAAAAAATCCAGGTCCGTCTTCGAGAAAATTTGTGGGACTGCTTCATATTCAACACTTCACCCTGTATATGATTTTTCAAAAATCTGATATAATTTTTTCAGAGGGCATAAATAGACAGTTAGACTTGGGTATTTGAATTTTTTGTTACACTCACCTCACATTTCCAATTAAAGATTCATTTTAGAGCCAAATTGAAAATTGGCAATAATGAAGTATCTTACTTATAATAATGTTTAGTTATTAAAAAGAAATCTTCAAAATAAACAGAAACGACACACACTGTGCTCCAGTATGGTAAATACCATAATTTGAATTGACTTAAAGGGCCGGATTTAAAAATCTGGCATATCTGGTTCATCCCAATAATTCACCCTGTATGTAACTTTTTGCACTTGTAATAGACAGAAAACAGATAAAAAAATGTTTGTAATAACCTAGTTTTTTATTTGTTTGAGGAAAACTCATGTGTCTAATTATTTTAATCGGAATGAAATGAACAAGCCAGGGAAATGTTTATTCATAAATTAAGAAATAAAATAAAAAATAATAACCAACCAATAAAACAGTTTTAACAATGTGGAAAAAAGTAAAAAACAATTTAATAAACATTACGATTATAGAACACAACAGCTCATTAACAGAATTATTCACTGTTGCAATATTATCAGAAATGACCCACTGACAATCAGAAAGCCCATTACACATTTAAACATTCGTCAAGAAAAGTGTATTGAGGCAGATGGATTTCATTTTGAACATCTTTTATAATCGTAATGTTTATTAAATTGTTTTTTACTTTGTTCGACATTGTTAAAACTGTTTTATTGTTTCGTTATTGTTTTTTATGTTATTTCTTAATTTATGAATCAACATTTCCCTGGCTTGTTCATTTCATTCCGATTTAAATAATTAGACATGAGTTTTTTTCAAAAAAATAAGAAAACTAGGTTATTACAAACATTTTTTATCTGTTTTCTGGCTATTACGGGTGGAAAAAGTTACATACAGGGTGAATTATTGGGATGAACCAGATATGCCAGATTTTTAAATCTGGCCCTGTAAATCAAATCAAATTATGGTATTTACCATACTGGAGCACAATGTGTGTCGTTTCTGTTTATTTTGAAGATTTCTTTTTGATAACTAAACATTATTATACAGTAAGATACTTCATTATTGCCAATTTTCAATTTGGCTTTAAAATGAATCCTTAATTGGGAATGTGAGGTGAGTGTAACAAAAAATTCAAATACCCAGGTCTAACTGTCTATTTATGCCCTATGAAAAAATTATATCAGATTTTTGAAAAATCATATACAGGGTGAAGTGTTGAATATGAAGCAGTCCCACAAATTTTCTCGAAGACGGACCTGGAATTTTTCAATTCTGAATATGTCAGTTAGTTGCCAGACACCAATACACACTTTTATAAAAAAATGAGATAAATCGACTTAATCATGGAAAAGATATGACGAAACATTGTTTTGGTGAAGATTCATAATTCACCCTGTATATTAATAATCAAAACAAGGAGACATTTTTTAATGGTCATTTGATAATCCCTTAACGTGCCTCTACTTATGGTAGAAGTATGTACAGTTCCTCATGACTCACCCTGTATAATTTTGTAACGTTTGAACCAGTTCTCGGAACATTTTTCCCACTCTGAGGGTTGTATCTTTGAAACATGGTGTCGACCACTTTTGAAGTGATGAAAATTGCTGTCCACGCATTTTATGTTTCACTTTTGGGAACAAAAAGAAGTGGTTGGGTGATAAATCAGACAAATATGGAAGAATAATAAGACGTTTCCGGTTGTTCGGACTAATTGATGGAAAATCATGAATTTAATGTTTACAGAGTAAAACTGAAAGTAGTATATTCCTCTAAAATTCAGAAAGCTTTGTGGAGGAAATTGCAGCACACTATCATGTCTCTATAATTGATTTTTAAGCATAAATTTTAAATCAACTTGAATTATCTACTGCAATTATTTTCTATTCAGACCCCACAATTAGAGATTCTGATTTACCATCCTTCTGTTTCAAAGTTTTAAATTTCAAATTTTAAAATCTGCTACATTTTACCCTAATCTAAATAAAAAATCCTACTTTACTCAATCCTGATTAGTACTACCATAGCCAAAGAAATGAAAATGATATACTTTGTTTTAGAAAACGAACTGAAATGGATACATCTTCATTCTATTCACCTTCTGGTCTCTTAACAAAATCTGTTGCCCCTGTTCAGAACTGCTACTGAATAGCAAGCTGGGCCGAGCTACATTTCGTGGTCTTGTTTGCACATCCTGCATCTGACGCTCCTCCAATTCTTGTACGATTTCGTCTACATCTTCAGTTTCAACATCCTCTTCTGCGTCATCTTCAGGTACATCCACTGTTGTTGGTGTTGATGAGCGTGAAATCGTTCGAAACGTGTTTGGTAGGTACTCTTGTCTATGGCGATTGGAGTGTTGGTATACACTCATGCTGGGATGTTCGATTAATAGATTTTCTAAGGGGGATGTCGCCAGATGAACGGGCCCTAAATGAGAAAAAAATATGTTTAAGAGCTGATCTGACTTTCAAAAAAATGCAAATTAACATTACCTGGTGTTGTGAAACACGGTGGCGGCGTGATAAACCATGATTCGTCCATATTGGAAGGGAAACGTAATGAGGACGAAGAGCTACTCCTACTCCTAATTCGTTGTGATTCAAGGTCCACCTCTTCAACGTCAACATTGTGCACTGAACAAGTGTCAAAGTCGGAGGGTGTCTCCTGATCACCGCCAACCTCATCCTAAATTCAATAAAATTTATTGAAATGATTTCATAGAATGTGAAATAAACATTTTTTCCTTCCATCTCTGAATCAATTGATAGTATGTATTTAATAAAGTAGAGAAGAGTTTATGATTTGTAGAGACGGTGAAGATACCCGATAGCAAATAAATTTATGTATGAAATAGTTCTTGCGATCCATATACATGTCTAGAATCACCACAAAAATCACAATAAAATATATTTTTATCACAGTGATTTAAGAGCAGGAAATGCTTTAAGGATTAGAAAGGTCTATATAGCTTTAATAAGAATAATTGTAACAAAATAGAACCCGCCACTAGCAATCTTACAGATTACTTAATTCTAGAATACATGGGTGGCAGATCACTTCTTTCTGAGAATTTCCAATATCTAACAAGTTCTTTTTTCTAATATATATATTTACGATAACACGAAATATTCCCATAGATTTGTTGACATATGGTTCTTATTTTTTCTAAACATAAATACGAACGTACCCTAATATTATGTGATACGACAAACATGGGGGGGTCTAAAAGTTATCTGCGTCATAAAAATTGTGCAAGGCTTTTAAAAATATTTTTTGTACGACCGACCTTTTTTGATTGTTTACCGTGTCTGTCTTTATGACAGTAAGTGACATTTACTGGCTGACAACCCAAACACGACGGTAAGTAATTCACTTACCGTTCAGAGAACGGTAAGTAAATTCACGACGGTATATCATTGCGCATTTATGCTGACGTCATTATTTTGATTTTTAAATTGTATATTAAACGGCATTAGGTATGAACTTTTATAAGCATTTTCATACCGTTCTCTGGAATTATAGCGGCTATTCCAACATTCCATGCTTCATCAAGAGATTCACATTCAAAGTCACTCATTTTCAATAATAATACTTATTTAAATAAGTTTTGACAAATACATGACATAAAAAATACGATAACAATCATAACAATAACAATTAGTTCCATGACAACGTTCAACTGCAACTTTGTAGAGGGTATTCAGCTAACCTGAATTTGTATTTAATTGAAAATATTAATTATTAAAAATAATAAAATTGCAATTTCAGCTATTTCGATCGTACAAAAAATAGTATAAGCATCTCAAACAGTAAGTAGTTTACCGATCTTCTCCAATTTTGGCCAAACATTGTCGTCGATCGGTAAACTACACTTACTGTTCTCAATACTTAATATACTATTGTTCTTAAGATGACTTTTTTCTGATTGGCTTATTTTCATTTTGTATTACCTACTATGTAACTTTTATGAGGCAATTCTGGAAAGGCAAAAGGACTTTAAGATTAGAACCGTTCTAGCCTTGATTCAGTAAAGACGTGTTTTCTAAATTGTATAAAGTTAAATTAAATATCTTAATTTGTTTAAAGACTAAGTTCATTTCTTTTTATTCTGAAGTAGTGAATTGTATAAACTTCCGTAAGTTTTGATATTCTTTTAATTGAAGGCCTTTTTGTTTAATCAGTAATTGAAATAAATTCCGTTTTCAATAGTATATTAAAGTTTCGTACAGGAATTAATATAATTATTCGATATTATATTAATTTTCCTATTTTTAAGTAGTCCAAGTAATGAATAAGATTTTCTTTTAAATTTTCATTATCGCTTATTTGTTTTATTCTTTTTCTTCTATATTTTATACCTATTTATTTCTTGTTGTTATTCATTTTCTTTAATTAGTTTTAATTATTAAATTAGTTGATTTTAGCCCGAAAATTATGTGTTTCATTTCTAATAAAGTTTTCGATAAATTATTGACAAAAGGGTCAACCAATTAAATATTTTCTTTTAAATAAAAAGTGATCCAAGATTATAATGGTAAGTAATTTTGCATTCCTTTAATACAGATTAATAAAGCTTATTTTAGTTGTTTGTTCTTCTTTATTTGAAACCGCTCGTAAATCTTGAATCGAACCATAACAATTTGGAATAGCATATTGGGATTCATTCGGACTGAGCTATAACATTAGTATTCGTTCTGAATGTACATAATTCCGCTAATTTCAAAATGGTTACATAATTATTGTGCAGCTGATTGCAAAGGAGAATCTCTACTAGCACCACAGAACTGATATTTTACACTACCATATGAGATCAGTTCGTATATTATTTTAAATACAATAAATCTACTATTTCTTTTTTGATTTCTTGAACCTTCTTTTTAATTGCTTTTTTGACTTTTTCTTGGGAATGAGGTTCAACCACCTAGTCGAAACTGTATAAGTTCATGTCAATTTTTTTTTCAACGTATCGATAGGCTATGCTATCTTCTTCAGGAAAATGTTTTTGAAGACAATACAAGACATTTTAAAAATTATTTTCAGGAGGTACCCTTTGCATCGTCGAGTTTGTTTTAGCTGACATGAAATTATACAGTTTCGACTAGGTGTGTGTGTTTAAATGGTTGAACCTCATTCCCAAGAAAACGTCAACAAAATAAATCTACTAGCTTTTTTCATGTTAATAGACAAACTGAAGCCTACCTGGTCTACCAAAATCCAATCTTCATCGCATTTATCCGTATTTAGTGAAATGCTGCTGTCTTCGACCGCATTAGCCGTTGTTGGTGGTTGGTTAGAATAATTTGTTACGGTCTTTATTAGGTAGCTGGCTAAATTTTGGAACATTGTTAGCTGAAAATTAAAAACACTATTAGCAATTCCTGGAACCCATAGCAGGATGGATAACTTATACCAAAGATTAATGTGTACATTAATCTTCGCTTATACAATATGTCCAAGAAAAGTATCGTATAAATAAAAATAAATAAATAAGGGTGATAAATTGGGCAATGAGACATTATTTCAACATTCTTCTCCTTCAAATAGTCAACTGTCTCACGTGCTGTATGGGAGCTGGCATTGTTAAGAATAATGCAAACAGCAGCAAACAATTTACTGTATACCATTCAACATTAACTCTTCTTCGATCCTCTAAAGGAATTGTTGAGACGTGTCCTGTAATAAGACGGACGGGCAATGGAATTTACTTTTGTCCTACCCTGTATTTGGGTTTGGGTTTTATAGTTTATATTAGTTTGGGAATATTATTTAAGTAGATTGTATACAAATGTTCTAAACTCTCCTTTTAGTCATAAAGTTAAGGGCATGTTTTCTATTTATCTTATCTTCTATTGATATAGGTTTTACAACATCCTTTTCAACATTTTTTTTCTAATCGAGAATATACAGTTTATGTTTATGGGTGAGCCCAAAGATACAAGCATGTATTGAAAAGATAACCAGATGTTATAGTTACAGTGTGATCACTCAAAACTTTCGATATAACTTCATGTAAATTAAATGTCAAACATTTATTATTATATACAAAAGCTAGTTGGAAGGCGTCACGGTTTCCCATATCAAAATAATATATATAACGGGCGCATAAAAAAATAATGGGTTTTTGTCCAGTCACGAACTCCAAAATCAATAATCTTTATTAAAGTCGACATACAAATAAAAATGTATCTTATTTTGTACTGTTCTCACCCTGTAGTTGTATCTGTATTGGGGTATGTTATAAAAAAATGAATGATTGGACTATTTCATTCTGTATTACCTACTTTGTGACTTTTATGAGGGAATTCTGGAAAGGCAAGAGAACTTTTAAATGAGATCCGTTCTAGCCTTGGTTCAGTCAAGTTGTGTTTTCTCTAATTATAAAAAGTTAAATTTAATATTTTAATTTGTTTTTGGACTTGGTATATTTTTCAGTTAAGAATTATTTTCTAGTTTTTGTTTAAAGATTAAGTCCATTTCATTTTATTCTGAAGTAGTGAATTGTATAAAGTTCCGTAAGTTTTGATATTCTTTTAATTGAAGGCCTTTTTGTTTTAATCAGTTTTTTATTATATAAAGTTTAAAGTTATTTCTTTTAGTAATTGAAATAAATTCCGTTTTCAATAGTATATTAAGTTTCGTACAGGAATTAATATAATTATTCGTAATTCTGGTTTTCAAAAAAAAAAAAGAAAAAATGTTTTTTTTTAATTCCAATTTACCAGTCATTTAGTATTCTGCAGCGACAAGCTGATTATCACTTGCTTCTCTTCAATTAGAACTCCTTTGTTCTAATTTTCTTTCAGTAAGTTACGCTTATAGCAGGATCTAATCTGTCATTTAAATTTATTGTAAATATATTAATTTATATTTTTTAATAACATTTTTTTCTGTTAAATGTACAGTAATTGATTGTTAAAGGTCCATAACATTGAACAAAAGATCTTCCAAAGCAAGTTGTTTAAAGAACCAAAGTGCCTGTATATTCATATTTATATACTTCACATCCAGTTTAGACGTTTTACAAAATTTCAATTAAATTAAATGAAAATTACGGTGAAATTGAAATTTAAATAAAGTAGTGATTTCGTCAAAAATTAATTAAAACTTCAATAAGGACTTGTAATAACTTGTCAAGATCGCATGTTAAAACAAAAATAATTTAGGGTTGAATAAAGGATCCGATAGGACTCTAATTTCAATATAAATAAGTAGGTTAACCCATTTAAAAAAAAAAATAATATTTATGCACTACGCTTGTTAGGATTATACCCTGTGTATAATAATAATAATATTCTTTATTGTCTAACAGGTTACAGATCCAATTACAAGACAATATAACTAAATAAATAAGCTACTATAATAATAAACTAATTTATAATCCTACAAAACAAAATACGCACACACATCAGATGGCCAGATTTTGCAGGAACCTAGACAATTGAGCGCAGAAAGATCTTACAGGCTCATTGAAATAGTTAATTCCTTGACTAAATCCTTCTATGTTACATGTTTGGCATGCTCGAAGTAGTGGTGCTTTGGATTCATAATTAGTACGAAAAACAGGAACGTGAAATAGTCTGCTACTCCTCGCAGAGGGGCGCGGTATGTTAAAATTTAACGATTGGAGTAGATTTGAACAGTCCACCAAGCTATTTATAATCTTAAACAGAAAGAGTCCTCCGGCATACACTCTGCGAGCAGCCAGCGAAACCATTTGAAAGCGATCGAGCAGTGCTCTATGATCGAATCCTCTATATGGGAATCTACCGTCAATTTTAAACGCTAAATATTTAAGGAATTTGCGCTGTATGTATCCAATGTGTCCTGCATGAGATTGGTAAATGGGAGACCATATTATAGATGCATACTCAAGCTTAGATCTTACCAGAGCACAATACAAATTGGTTACACATTCAATATCACTAAAATCTTTGGTAACACGAAACAAAAAGCTAAGCATGCGTAGTGCATCTCGGGTAATACTTTGAATATGATAATTAAATGACAATTCAGTGTCGACGTAAACTCCAAGATCCCTGACAACATCACAAGACTCAAGCGCAGTGTCATTCAGCTGATAGCGATATTCAGAAACGGTTTGCGATTTCGAAAATATGACAAACTTACATTTATTAATATTTAAAGGCAATTTATTATAGTTACACCAATCTTCAAGCTTAGATAAGTCGCGCTGCAACAATACGCAATCCGAAGTGTCTCGAATAACACGATACAACTTCAGATCGTCTGCAAACATCAAATGGTTGCTTGTAAGTTCCTGGGATATGTCATTAATGAAAATTGAAAATATTAATGGTGCCAAACAGCTGCCCTGAGGCGCTCCGCTGGTGGGTGTGAAAGTTTCCGATTTATGACCATTGTCTTCGACATAGTGTTGTCGATCAGACAAGTAGGAGGCAAAAAACGTTAAAAGATCCTCATGAAAACCCAACCTCGACATTTTCCGTAGGACAAGCGAATGATCCAGCTTATCGAAAGCCTTCGAAAAATCTGTATAAATCGCATCGATCCGCAGACCCTCCCCCAGGGTACGAAATACATCCACTAGAAAACAGGTTAGGTTGGTTACTGTAAAGCGGCCTGGGAAGAAACCGTGCTGCTGTGGATGATGCTTAATTTGAGTAAATATTTTTCGGTCTAATGCCGCTTCAAAAACCTTCGAGAAGTTGGGCAGGAGCGAGACGGGTCTATAATTTTCAACATGATCATTCTCAGCAGATTTATGGATTGGGCAAATGCGGGAAATTCTCCAAGTTTTTGGGAATATATTGGATCTCAGAGACTTATTAAACAGAGTCTGCAGTGGAACGGAGAAAACAGACGCACAATCTCGTAAAATGAAAGCCGGGATGTCATCCGGTCCCGAAGTCATTTTGGGCTTTAATTGTTTGGGTGACATGAGAACGAACATCATCGATATCAAGCTGACCCACCGATATGCGGGAAGAAGAAGAATGCACCTCCTGAGGGTGGGCACCATCAACATATACGCTATTGAAGTATTTGGCGAAAGCAGTATGTTAAGCAACATTTTTATTGAACTAACCACAAAGCTGCAATCGAAGGACGTCTGAGTGTGAAATGGACACCCTGAATATTACCTATATTTTGTATAATTCGAATAAAAGATTCTTTATATCCTTTGTTCACTTGCAGTTTTTTTTTATAACTAAATGAATCTTTCATAATAGTAATTGCATCGTAGTTATAGTAAGAAAAACGTTGCATTATTATTATTCACTGGGTCAAGTCCAATATTTTATAGATACTACCTACCTATCCTTGGAAATTGATCCGTGTTGAACAGTCATATGAGTATAGATAGGTAGATATAATTAGTCATATTAAAATTTGCACAAATTATGCAAATGTTTTATTAACTAAAGTTATCTAACAAAGATAAATGGATTGATCAGTTTATACAAGATGAGCCAAGAAAAAATGTAAATGTAATGTTATGGCATAGCGGACACATATTCCTTTTATAGTTAAATCACAAGCAAATATTCATTGTTAATCTTTATCATAAGTCATAAGTAATACAAATTTATTTTCAATTATGGCATTAATTATTTGTAATTATTATTATTATTATTTTTGTTAGGGATTGTGCTGCTGTACTAGTCAAGCCATTGTCTGTCATATTTAACCGTTCATTAAAGAATGGTGAGTTCCCGGTCATTTGGAAGCTGTCGAGGATGAGTCCGATTTATAAAAAGGATGACAGCCAACGCATTGAGAATTACCGGCCTATCTCCATACAGTCCAACTTTGCCAAATCCTTTGAAGTGGTTTTACATAAAATAATGTTTGAGCATGTGAAGCGCATTATCTCCCCTGTTCAACATGGATTTTTTCCTGGGCGATCTACGTCTACCAACCTTGCTGTCTTATCTCAATACGTTGCTGAAAAGTTGGATAGGGATGGTCAAGTCGATGTCATATATACAGACTTTTCTAAGGCTTTTGACAGACTGGACCACGGAATCCTCTTGAGTAAGTTGGTTGGTTTTGGGTTTTCTTGGGATCTCTTATCGTTCTTTGCCTCATATTTTGAGAACCGCATGCAATATGGTGAATATCGAGGGTTTAGATCTGTTAATGTCCGGGCAACCTCTGGTGTTCCGCAGGGGTCAGTGTTGGGCCCACTTTTACTTATGTGTTTTATCAAATGTGGACTCAAGTGTGACTCGTTGTTTGCCGATGATTTTAAAATTTACTCCTGTATTACCTCTGACATGGACTGCTTGGACTTACAGAGTGACTTGAATGGATAATATCAGTGGTGCAGTCGAAACAGACTTCACTTAAATTATATAAATGTTGTTCAGTAACTTATTCACGCCAATTGAACCCAATTAATTTTATTTATAGCGTTATCTCTCAGGTTCTTGGGAAGTGTTCTGGGGTGAAGGATTTGGGCGTATGGTTTGATGAGAAGCTCAGTTTCACGAGGCATGTTGCTGAAATTATTGCGGCTTCTTACAAGAGCTTGGGTTTCATAATGCGAAACTCTAGGTATTTCCACTCTTCTTCTACACTTATATTACTTTTTAATTCGTTTGTTAGATCGCGGGTGGAGTACGCCTCAGTGGTGTGGAATCCGGGTTACGCTGTTCATTCGAATAGTTTAGAGAAGATCCAACGTAGATTTGCGAAGTACTTGTGGTTTAAATGCGATGCGGTATACCATTGGATTTCCTCATGACCTCTTGTTAAATCGTTTTAATTTGAAGCCTCGACAGACGCAGAGAGTATGCCTCATACGTATTTTTTTTCAAACTTTTAAATGGAATGATTGACTGCACAGAGTTACTTTCTCTAATACATTTTCGCATACCAAGCTCACGAACAAGAACCATCGGATCAAACTTCTATTTTCCGGCCGCGCGCACGAATTTGTTGCTATTCTCGCCGCTATTTGAGATGTGTCGTGTTTGTGATTCGGTCTCAGGTGAGATTGACAGATTTTGTACAAATATTTCTCAGATAAAGAGAGTGTGTTTTGAACAATGATATTTGGTACCTTTCGGAAACGTTTGAGTACGTATATTAGTATTGTATTATTTTATTATTAAAATTTAAATACTATGTTTATTCTCTAATATATTGTTATTTGTATGTATTGTGATATGTGTTCTATTTCATGTTATTCTTAACATTTTATTTATGTATTATGTATAGTGTGTAATTTCAATATTTGTTATTGTTTCTGTACCTGCCCTTTAATTGGATATATTCTGTCAGGGCAGTTGTATCTTAAATAAATACATAAATAAATAAGTAAACTACGTATTGAATATGATTCTTATTTCTAGATAAACTGCGTTTTCCTAATTTAATCCATTAATTGTGCTTCAATAGTGAATTACCCGGTATAGTTACATTTGAACAGAACAAAACAAAGGATGTGAAATTATAGTTGTTGAATTGAACCGTTAATTAGATTATAATGTTTTTATAATTCTAATTTTAATAGACAAAACATACAACAATTTTATGAACATAAATAAGTAGAGTATGAATGTATGAATAGGTATCATCGCTAGCTGGTTGCTGCACCACGACCTAGTTATAAAATCATTATATTGTTATTACATAGAACGAAAAAATAATAAGTACCTATACTATGCTAGAAATAAATAAATAAAGCGTTTATTGCCCATCAGTTTCCCATTTAAAGGACAATATTACAAACTAAAAAATTAAATGCTTAAATAAACTAAAATACTAATTTATAAATCCTAATTAATTCTGCACACATACACACACCTAAACCACAAATGTCTCTGCAGCTACCATTTTCAAGTGGTTGACTGTAGTTGTAAAAATGTCACACCTATCAGAAACTCTATTAAAATTAGAACACATGACATGAACAGGCGATCTTAATAGTACATTGGTCCTAGCTCTCTGTAAGTGAAATGTTAAATTCGATCTGGTATTTAACCTAGATACTAACAAATTCAAGCAAGATAGCAGAAAAGAGCAGTCGATTTATTCTCTAAGCAATTTATATAAGATGGTTAATGAGCTCCAAATTCTTCGGTACTCCAGACTCTGAACGTTAAAACGTGATAGTAACAATTCATGATCGAAACCTCTTACTGGATAAGCATAGGTTCTAAAAACTAAATATTTCAAAAATCTACGTTGAATTTGCTCGACCTCTAGTTTATGAATATTATACTGAGGATACCAGATGATGGAAGAATACTCCAATTTTGACCTCACATAGGCATTGAACAAGGTGATAAGGACAGAGGTATTATTGAAGCCTTTGCAGTTACGCATTATAAAGCCATATATGCGAGATGCCTCACCAACCATTCTTTCCATATGCTCCAAAAACTGGAACCTCTGATCGAAGGTAACACCATGATCCGTAAATACCCAACATCGTTCAAGTTTATTTGTGGAGATTGCATACGGATAGTCAATAAACGTTGTTTTACGTGTAAAACTCAGACATGTGCATTTACGAATGTTAAGAGACAATTTGTTACTGTCGCACCACCTCTCTAGAGCACACAGATCATGCTGCAGGTTAATGCAATCTGCTACTGAATCTATGGAGGCGAAGATTTTTAAGTCATCTGTGAAAAATAGAGTACGCTGAAGTAAACACGGGTCCAGGTCATTGATGAAAAGAAGGAACAACAATGGACCTAAGTTAGAACCCTGGGGTACTCCTGAGGTGGCCGAGTAAAAACAAGATTTAAAGCCGTTGTAAAAGACATATTGTTTCCGATCATGCAAGTATGAGTTGCATAAAGATATCAAGCCGGAACGAAATCCATCATACGTATGCAGTTTACTCAGCAATATACCATGGTCTAGCCTATCAAAGGCTTTGGTGGGTGAAATCAGTATAGATTACATCCAGTTGACCGCCGTGATCAAGAGTGTCAGAGATACAGTGGGTAATAACTGACAGATTGGTGACAGTTGACCGGCCACACATAAAACCATGCTGGTTAGGTGAAATCTGACGTCTCACAGCTGTATAGATCCGGTCATATAAAATTGATTCAAATAATTTAGAAAAATTGCACAATAGAGAAATTGGTCGATAATTATTAATATGAGACTTTTCGCCGGATTTAAAGACTGGAACAACTTTAGATACCTTACATAGATCCGGATACATTCCCGACTTCAAAATTAGATTGAAAATTGACTGTAATGGAAGAGCTAAGACAGAAATGCAATCTCGGACAAAAAAAGAGGGAATATTATCATATCCAGAGGTAAATTTTAAGGCGTTTAGAAGCTGCAAATATGTCTGACAGCTCAATCTGTCCGATATTGACAGTATTAGAGCTTCCAGGAACATTCGGCGCAAGATAACTAGATGATTTAAGAAAAACACTATGGAAGAAGGTAGCAAACGAGTCTTGCGGATCAGAATAAGATCGATCGTCCTTCCACATAGTGGCTGGGATACGCGAGGTTCCAGTTTTGTTATGGAAAAAAGACCAAAAAGAAATACAGATTTTATAAAAAATGTTCAAAATTCTACAACAAAATTATTGTAATTACCTAAATATTTTTTCCTCTAAGTCAGAATCTGGGCCTCTACCTTATGGCTGATAATTTTCAGATTCTTATAAAGCTTGTTAGCTATCACTTATGAAAGCTTCTGTGTAAGCCAAACTACATTCTAGGGAGATCTGCCGAAAACCAATAAAAGGCGGTCGACACAACCTTTTGAACTTTTGCCTACAACTATCCGATAAAATCGCACACACAAACTCAACGCGTACGTAAGTACTGGTACTCTGTTTCACATATTATTTTATTTCCGATTTTAATATAATAAATAAAAATTGCTTAAAGGTATTTATTTTACAATAAGTTAATCAAATATGTTAACTACAGAAATGCGTTCCTAAAGCAGGTCAAAACTAACATTAATATTATGAATTCCCATATGCATAACCACAGATTTCAAATTCCATTAACATATCATTAACTGTTTATCTGTGAGGAAATATTATTCTCTAGAAAATATAGGGTATTTCTAGATATTTCTTCCATTTTAGAGCCAAATAGTTTTTTTAATAAATTTTAATTTTAATTTAATAAATCGGTGTTATTAAGCTTTAATTTTGTACAAATAAATGTAACATTTTTTGGCATAAATACAAAACACTTTTCTAAACCTCAACGTGTGGTTTGTTAACACTGTATATCAGAGAAGTGTTTTGATGAAGTTGTAAAAACTATTTTCTAGTATTTTGAAGATATATTGGTTCTGGTTAAACAAGCTTACTGTGTTTAGGCTTGGAGCTGGATCTGTTTCGCTAATCCATTCCTATATCACTAATAGATCCCAATATGTTCTCCATAATGGATATAAATCGTCAAGATACCATATGTCATCTGGTGTTCCGCAAGGGTCGAATCTGGGCCGATTATTGTTTTTAATTTTTATAAATGACTTAGCCGGACTACTGAATTGTCAGAGAATGCTCTTTGCGGACGATATGAAAATATTTAATTCCGTTAATAATCTTGACGATCGTAATCGTTTGCAGCGTGATATGGATTTGGTTCAATGCTGGTGTGAGGAAAACAAACTAAACTTGAACTCTTCCAAGTGTAAAGTTATTTCATATACCAGAAAAAAATCAGCCATTCATTTCGATTATACGATTGGTGAGACGATTTTAAATCGTCCTGAGTCCATTAAGGATCTTGGTGTGACCTTTGATAAGCTTCTTTCGTTCGATATACATATAAATAACATAATACTGAGTGCATCTAGGTCTTATGGCTATATTGTGAGAAATTCCAGATCTTTTGAGAATATGGATAACCTTATACTATGCTTATGTCAGGTCAAAGCTGGAATACTGCTCTTTAATATGGTTTCCATATTATAACTGTTACAATGTTTCTGTTGAGAGAGTTCAGCGTAAGTTCTTAAAATACTTATGTTTCAAAACTGATGGATCATATCCAGAAAGAAGAATTGAGTATGACATCTTGTTAACAAGATGTCAAATACAAAGTTTAGAATTAAGACGAAAAATTCATGCAGTAAAATTCCTTTTTAATATATTGCATAGTAAGATTGATTGCGCTGAACTCTTGCAAAAGTTGTATTTTTTGGTACCAAGGCAAAATTCTAGATCTTCTCATTTATTTTATAACGACCGACCTAGGACCAATTTGTTGATGAAAGCGCCTGTCTACACAATGTGTCAGATATATAACTTTATAAGCGATGAGTAAAGGGCGGAATATATGCAAAGTGCATATATTTGCATATTTTGCATATTTTTACAAATTTCATAAAAAATTGCATATTTCGGCAAAAATAAAATTTGTGTGCATATTTTTATGATTTTCGTTTTATCAAAAGATTAAGTACGACCCTTGCAGGTAACTGAAATAATTTAACAGGTGGGTAGGTTTTATTATTATATTGTTTATGGACCCATTTTATTATTATATGGTTTATTGCCGGCATTTATTGGATGTTTAGGAATTTAGTTAGTTTACCTCCAAAGCCCGTAATTACTCGATGGGGAACATGGATTAAGGCCGCGATATTCTACGCAGACCATTTTGAAGCCATTAAAGACATAGTTTTAGATTTAGAAGACAATTCACAGTGTGTAGTGCAAAGTCAAGCAGTATTAAAAAATGTAAATTTAGCTAAGGAATTTGTTTTTATTAAGGTTAATTTTAGTTTTATACCAGATATAATAACTTCGTTAGAAAGTAGGAATATAAGTTTAAGAGAATCAATTAAAATTGTTGAAACTTTTTCCGACAAATGCAAAAAAGTTCCGGGTGATGTAGGAAATCAAGTAAGAAGTAAACTCGAAGTTATTGTGGGAAAGAATGAAGGCTTTAAGTATTTAATGGAAGTCAAAAATATTTTTGATACTAAACCATCCAACGAAGTAATACCTTAGCCTTATAACTTACTACCTAAATTAAAATATTGCCAGATCACATCGGTAGATGTTGAAAGAACTTTTTCTTTGTACAAACATATTTTTACAGACAGAAGGCAAACACTTTTATCGGAAAATTTTGAAAAATATATCGTTATAAATGCATTTTATACTATTTCAGGTTAAAAATTTCACATAGTATATTTTTCTTTTAATTTTACTTAAAATAAATAATTTTTGTAAGAGTCGGCGTTTCTTTACTTCCATTTTTCCATGTTATATTCAAGGCATATGATTGCATATTTTGACAAATAAATGCATATTGTTGCATATTTCAAACAAAAACTATGCATATATATGCGCATATTTTAATTGAATTGACGTGCATATATTCCGCCCTTTAGCGATGAGTGTGATATTTTTTTTGATCTTAAGTACTGTTTTGGGTGTGTTGAATGAACATTTAAGTTAAATGTATGATGTTTCTTTTTTTCTGTTTCGGTTTATTTGTATTGTTATTATTAATATTAAGTAATTTTGTAAGATTGCTCTGTAAATGGATTTTCTATTGAGCAATAAAGCAATTATTATTATATATTATCATAAAAAAATTTCGAATTTAAGTGTTTTTAAACGTTGTTGTTGATGCTTACACATTAAAATGTAAGTTACTGAAGATGATTATGTCAAAATGTTTAAAGTAACTATTTGGTTAGTATAAAAATACCCTTAAGTATAGGAACGCTAACTAAAACATCTAATTTAGCATAAATAATACCAACTACTCAATAAAAAAAAGTTTGCTAAAACGTTTTAGTTTATTTTAGATTTTATTGATATCATAAGTTATGGTAAATAATTATTCAATATTGTAAGAACCATCATTAAGAGAATTTACAAGCACTTAAGCAAAATTATTGTGTTTATTGTAAATTTCACGGAATTTTGTTTTATATTATTTATATTATAATCCTAAAACTCTTAATACCTATAAGACGAACGTGTATAAACAAAGTAAAATCATTTTACACATGTTCTATTATTTGTTTATATAAATCATCATTGGACACGTGTGTTTCATTTTACTTTTATTATTTTTGCTTCCAACTTATTCTAAACGGGTTGAATAGGATAATATGTTGTTAGTCTGACAGCATACAACTAACTACAATAAAAACTACAGTGACTATAATACAGTCACTGTAATAACAACATAAGAGACTTTTATTACTCGATATACATATTACGAGTATACCAACATAAATATACTATTGGACAAAAGTAGAGCAACAAAGTGCTTGAATTTGAAAAACTAATTAAATATTATTGTAATCCCCAGTTAATTTTAATGAAATATTATCCCCAATATTAGTAATATTTCACAATATTTTGGTACACTTTAAACGAAATGCAGGTACAGAAATATTTATAATTATAAAGATCGAAAAAATGAAGTGCGACAAAAGTAAAGCAACAAATTGTGTCAACAGTATTTTATTTTACATATTACGATAAAAAAACATTAAACACATTTAATAATTAAAATAGCTAGAAGTATTATGTTAATAATTAATAGAACATCCATTATTATTTATTATTTGCCAGCAACGTCGCAGCATTGAAGCAATCAATTTTTGGGCAGTATTTTCGGAAAGGTTTTTCCAAACTCCATTGATTTTATTTACCAATGATGGTTTTTTGGTAATTTGGGTACTATGGTTGTAATAATTAAAACACTGTTTAAGGGTATGTACAAAACTGAATATTTATTAAAATGGAAAAGAGTGTGTTTGAGAGTTAGGTTGTTAAAATCTGGAGAGAGAGTTTTGGCACGAGAAAGATGTTGACGGTTTTGATGTTGAAGACTGACTGGGGTAAAATTATAGAAAAAGCATCTCTGTGAAGAGAGTACCTCATCTGGTCGGTACGTGGCTTTAACAATAACCACTGCTTTTTCTAGGTACGGACTAGGGATTTCTTTTGTTCCCGAAAATGAAAAACATTAAAAAGAAAGTAGAAATATTCGTGCCAGGTGTTTCAACATTTGGTGCAATTTAGAAAATATTATTTACAACTACTATACTAAATTTTTACAAAGAAATAACTGAATTTAAAAATACATATATACAGTGTGGCACAATAAAAAGGTTGCCACAGTATCTACAGAATAAAATACAATATATACAGTGTGGCGCAAGAATAATGGTCGCCACAGTTTATTTCTGAATACTTGTGTACGAATTCCACGCTGAACTTCTTCACATAGATTTTAAATAAAATCAAAGGTCTGAGGATATAGTGCCGTCCACTCCAAAACCAGAACGTTATTTTCTTGAAACCACTCTTAAACAATTTGGAAGTGTTTTGGATCGTTATCCTATTAAAAAATAAAATGCAACGGCATTTCCTACTCTGCATAAGACAACATTTCATTTTGCATTAGATCTCTATAGACAAATCGATACATGGTGTCATTAAGGAAGTTTAAAGGACCCACCCCATTCCATGAGAAACAACCCCATGGAAAACAATGCCTTTACCTGTAGGTGTAACGTATTTGGGATGAAATCTTAGATTGATTGGCCGTCTTATATGCTTCATTCTATCATAATTGAAAATATTTCATCGCTAAATAACACTTTTTCCCAGTACTGTCCAATTTAAATGTCCACGTGCAAATTCAAGCCTAGCCACTCCATTTCTTGCCGAAATAAGCGGCTTTTTAGCCGGGCGTCTACTAAATAACTTTGTGCCTACCAACCTTCTTTGAACTGTCCGTGGACTATCCTCAATTTCGGAAATTTCAGCAATTATTCTAGGTGCAGACATCCAAGGATCGTTTTGGGAAATTCTTTTAAGGCGTCTGTCTGTCCTAGTTGTTGTTTTTCTCGAGCTTGCCGATTTCGGTATATTCTCTAAATGTCCCCTTTCATTGTAACTTGAAATTATTTTGGATACGCTGTCTCTCGGTAAAAACAAACCGTCTTGCAATTGGGCCTATATTGTGCCTTACAAGTGTGCAATCACTATTCTCTGTTTTAATTCTTTCGAAATTGGAATACCTCTTGGCATGATTAATCCAGCACAGAAATATTAATTAAATATAAAATAAACTCAGCAAAAATATTTTAACCTTTACTGTCACTAAAACCTTTCTTTTTTAGGCAAATATTAAAATGTTGCTTTACTTTTGACGCATTACAATATTGTATTAAAAGTTTACGTCAATATCAGTTCATTTGTTTTGATTGTTGGAAAAAGCAGTTGCCGTCGATAATAGCAGCCTACGTTGATATTTAAGACACGACGTATTTAAAGATTTGTCTAATTTTTCGAAAGTGTTGCTCTACTTTTGTCCAATAGTGTATATAGGTTATTATACGCAGTTTAAACAAAAGCAGATTTCTGTATTTTATGCTTTACAACTTTTTTTGAGTTTTTTCTTTTATGATTATTTAGATACCTAGACCTAGCCTGCCATTTTTCGGGTCCCTAACATGAAGAATAATAAAAAAAAGAAACAAAACAATTTTTGTTTAAAATTGAAAAATCTGCATGCAGTTATTTTTGTTTTGATTTGAAAGTAATTAAATTTACTCTGCAACAAATACCTAATTCAAATTTCCAACCTATTAATTATTTTAGAAGTATTTTAAGCCTAACAAAGCGTTTTTAGAAATTATTGTTGCTGTGGGCTTATTGATGCGTTATCTTATGGATATGAAACATGCAGTTTAGAAAGAAAGTTTTACCTGCACGAAAAGTATAACGTTTTTTGCGAATGTCAAAAAATATTTATTATACAATAGATTAAACTTGATGAATCATCACTATAACACAGGTACCAATAAGCTATTATTTATATTACAGTTCTTTGAAATAACAAATAACTTTCCACCTGCAGCGCAGGTTTAAACTTGTATTAATGTATTGGTTGCATGTTATTTTATAGGGTGAGTGTGCCTGTTGTGCGACCACTATCAGTTCTCGACCATTTTTACTTATAAGCGCGAATATTAAGAAATAAAGCCCGACAAAGTATATTTCTATTGGCTAAATTCAATTCCGTAAACCCTTTTATGTTCTGGCAACATTCAGTCATTTATGCGGTTAAAGAAGTTTCGACGTGAAAAATCAATTAGTATTCGACCAAAACAGAAGTAAGTTGTGGTCGCCATTTTTATAAAAAAGGGTTAGTCATCGTCACAGTAAAAATAGTAAATTTAAATGTATGATGTAAATTTAGTATATAACCAGCTTTATATGATTATAGAATGATTCAATTTAGCGTTTCTAACAAAGAATTTTTGTTAACACTTTGCTTTTATTAGAATTTTCAGTGGTCGAGAACCAACAACGAAAAAATGCCGGTTTTTATTCCTCGACCAAGGTGGTCGAGAACTAAAACTTACGACTTATATTTTTTCTTGTGTTTTAGTTTTATTGGCACCTTCCTCTATTTTGTTTTTTTGTGCAATATACATTTGTTTATGCATATTATCGAATTATTATTTTGCGACCACGAAATTAAGTCCAGATTTATTTGTTTTTGATGATGAAAATAGGTGGTCGAAAATTAGTTAAAGCTGTTTCTGTTACCGACCACTGGAATGGAATGGGTAATTAATGTGGCCAAGTGTGGTTTTTCTATAAATAAACAAATGCTAATTGAGACTGTATCCAAAATATCCACCGATTCTGGTTAAAACATATTTAAAAACTAAACGCCTCGAGAAACTTGGTATAACAATTATTAAAGAGAAATCTTGACATATCCCTCAGAATTCCAGAAGGCATAAGTAAAGCTCGAGCAATATTAACTGAAGAATTTATTAGAAAATGCTTTAGGGAATTGAAACAGTACCTACAAGATAAAAATGCATTAGATATTCTTGAAAACCCTATGAGAATGGAGATGAATCAAACTCTTTGTCCCAAATCAGGCAAAGTCTTGGTTCCAAAGGATTTCAAAATTGTTTATACTATATCTATATATGCTTAAAGTAGGTTCCTACATATTTCCTTTTTTTGTGATTTTTGTTTTATAAATAAATGATGCTTCTTTTCGTGATTTTGTTTATACTTATAAGTACGTATTTCCTTTTTTTTTGGTTTCTTTTATTCTATATTAAAAAACGGTCGAGAACTGACTTAAAAATGCTCGAGAACTGTGACTGTTGGACGAGAACTAGCGAAATGGTATATTTTTAAATATTGGCTAAATTTTTCTAGAAATGCTCAAAAAACTCGGAAGAAAGTATCTGGAAATCAATAACAATACCACAACTTATTAAAAAATAGCAACGCTGATGCTATTATATAAAAGATTTGATAGCACTGACGTTTGAAAGTCAAAAATCCTGTTAAGTGGTCGAGAACCAGCACATTCACCCTATCAGTTGGAAATATGTGTTGATAAATAATATATACAGGATATGTTTATATTAACCATATCAACAATCCATATCAAATATATAAACAATAAACTAGGTACATAAATAATTTTATTTATTAGCTTATCCTAATTAAATGCACATTGATGCCTCTACTTAATTTTGTTAATCTAAATTAAAAAATTTGAGAAAATGAACTGATATTACCTGCATAGATCTTCATATTTTTACAAAAAAACAATGTTTACTAAAAGTTATCTTGTATGGATATTTGATCAATCAATGATCTTGCGTCACAATGAGAAATCAGAAACCTAAACCACTTAGTAAGAATGGACGATTATCAATGTCATTGTATAAATATTTTTCAGTCGATAGGCTACATATTATTAACAAAAAACTGTAAAAATATTTATCCTGGACACTTAGGTATCTGTATATTTATTTATTTATTTAGTTGCCTAACAGGTTTACACCCAATTACAAGACAATTTAACAAATGCTCAGATACAATGACTGAATAATATTACATAATACATCATCATAAAACATATTCATACATAATAATAATAATGCCTTTATTTTTTTTTTGTGAAATGACAAAAATACAATGATTTTAAAATATGTTCTACGTCACATGAAAATGGTGGCGAAATTCAACAAGGTCTTCCATTTAACCACCATTAAGCTATTAAAAATCAACAATTTGTACAGATAATGTAGTGATACATACATAGAAAATCCATAGAACCATTATTTTGCATTATTACAATTTTTAGCCTACTAATCCTAAGAACTATCATTGCACATGAAGAAATACAAAATCATCATATCAAATTAATGAACGATCGATCGCTACACTCTTTGATTAAATATAAATTTTTTTAAGATCCCTCTTAAAAGCAGTCAAGGATGGCAGATTTCTCATACTCAATGGTATTGAATTATAGATTTTTACTGCATTGTAGTGAAAGGACCGCTAAAACTGAGCAGTCCTATGTCTCGGGACTGTATAAAAGACACTAGCCCTGGTATCTCTGTTATGTACATCTGTACCCCTCAACAGTTTAGAATGCAAATATACAGGCTCCCGTATGGTATTAATTTTAAATGTCAGGCATGCCAAATGCTGTTGAAATCTCTCAGGTAAACTAAGCCATTTAGTTGGAAATGACCGGAAATGTGATCGTACTTTCTCAGATTATAACAAAAACGTACGCACCAGTTTTGTATATTTTGTAAACTTTTCCTATCTTTATAGAGAAGTGCTGGCCAATACACAGTATTACAATAATTTAATTTTGATAGAATGAGAGATTCACAAAGCCTGAGTTTAGTATTGATATCAAATATCTCCCTATTCATATACAACACCTTCAGGCTGCCGTAACATGTTTGCAATAACGCATTTATTTGCTTAGAAAATCTCAAATCATCATTAAGATAAATACCGAGACTTTTCGCACAATCAACAAAAGTTAGAACTTCCCTGTTAAGCACTGCCCTAAACAATGGATTCCGAATGATAGTAGCCCTTTGTGGTCCAAACATTAGTCACTGGGTGTTACTGGCATTTAATACTAAATTATGAGCATTGGATATGATTTTGATAGTTTCAAGGTCCCGATTTATAGAATCTGCAGCCACAACGGCGTCGGAATAAGGAAAAGAATAGTACATTTGTGTATCATCAGTTTTGCAGTGACTTGTGAAAATCAGATGTATATAGAGATAATAAAAGTGGAGATAAAACACTTCCCTGCGGAACACCTCTTGTAGTAATTGCAGATGACGAAATATTTCCATTTAAAACCACTCTTTGAACGCGATTGGTCAAAAAACTGTTCACCAAATCCACGGCAGTAACATCCAAACCGAAATATAGAACTTTTGAACACAGAGTGGAGTGATTGAGGGTATCGAAAGCCTTGCTGTAGTCTAAAAGGATGAGACAAGTATTTTCATTTTTATCAGAGGCCTTAAAGATATCATCAGTGACATCCAGCAACGCCGTTGTTGTACTGTGATTTGACCGAAATCCAGATTGCCTCGAAGGTAATACGTTATTTTTTGTAACATACGAACTCAATTGAGAGGACATAACTTTTTCCAAAATTTTAGAAAGGGTGGGTAAGATACTAATAGGGCGAAAGTGGGGTATGTCAGTAGGATTATTAATTTTAGGTATGGGTGCTATGTTAGATATCTTCAGGCTGTCCGGAAACCTTCCATAATGCAATACAAACATTAAAACCGAATACACAAAAAAAAAGACCCAAATCTAAATCAAAATCAAAACCAGACCCAAAACCCCAGCAAAAAAAATACAATATAAATACAACAATTGCATATATATATATATATATATATATATATGTATATATAACTTAAAACCTAAATTGAAACTAATTAGTGATAATATACAATTGAATAACTCATCTTAAATGTTTAGTTGCAGCAGATAGTCATGCAGAGTGCGTTTAAATAATTCAAACTTCTCATTGAAGAAGTTGACTTCCTTATCAATATTATATACATTACATAACTGACAAGCTCTCAGAATTGGAGCTCTACCTTCAAAATTCGTGTGGGTCGGCGGTACGCGAAACAGATTAACAGATCGGGCATTGAATTGAGGCACATTCAGGCTCACATCTATCTACAGTCGAGAACAATCGATACCCGCATTCAAGATCTTGAACAGAAATATCTGAAATGCAGAAACTGCTTCGTTTGTCCAATATAGACTGCGTTACAATCATTACATGGTATTTCGTATATATGATTGTGCCACTGTGTTTGCTAAACCATTGTGTACAATATTCAATGTTTCTTTGCGATCGTGTAGTTTCCCCTGATTGGAAATCTTCTAGAGTAACGCCGGTTCATAAGAAGGGACATAAACAGGATATTTCAAATTATAGAACAATTTCCATACAGTCGTGTTTTTCTAGTTTTTGAATTTGTGCTCCATGATATTATTATGAGCCATGTTAGGCGTCAGATTTCATCAGTACAACATGGCTTTTTTCCCGGTCGTTCTACGTCAACTAATTTATTGGTTTTTAACTGAGCGACTTGATAACGGGGTTCAGGTAGATGTAATCTACACTGATTTTTCTAAAGCCTTTGATAGACACGATCATGGTATTCTACTGCGTAAACTGTGCCGTTATGGACTATCTTATAATTTACTGCTGCTTTTGAAATCGTATCTGAAGGATAGATTTCAGTATGTGGAAAGTCGAGGATTACGTTCCGCAAATTTTAAAGTGTCATCTGGTGTTCCCCAGGACTCTGTCCTTGGACCATTGTTGTTCCTGTGTTTTATCGATGATATTTCTAGTGGCTTGACAAATAGTTCGTTATTATATGCTGACGACTTCAAAGTATATTCTGTCATTAATAGTACTGAAGATTGTTCTCATCTTCAGGACGATTTAAATGTTGTATATGAGTGGTGTGTCCGTAATAATCTTTATCTGAATATTGATAAATGTTTTAGTCTTTCCTATACACGGAAAATAAACCCTGTCAAATTTTCATATTGTATAAATAATAGTCCATTAACAACTTGTGATGAGTTTAAAGATTTAGGTGTTTGGTTTGATGGTAAACTGAGCTTTACTAATCATTACAATAATATAGTTTCAGCATCCTATAGATCTCTGGGTTTTATTGTGCGGAATTCGAAAGAGTTTGTGACACCTCAAACTCTCATTGTTCTTTTCAACGCATTTGTCAGATCTAAACTGGAATATGCATCTGTAGTATGGAATCCTATGTATGCCATACATATGAATAATATTGAACGCATCCAGCGTCGTTTTGCCAAGTTGCTGTGGTTTCGGGTTGATGGGGTTTATCCATCCATTGGGTTTCCTCATGATATTCTGTTAAACCGTTTTAATCTAGTATCATTAAATACTCGGAGAGAATATTCCGCTCTAATATTGCTCTTTAAGATTATTAATGGACTTCTTGACTGTCCAGAGTTTTTAAGCCAGATTCCTTTTTGTGTCCCAAATCTACGTACACGTAATAACGGAATTGTATTTTACTTTCCGGCCCCGCGTACTAATTTATTGTTGCGTTCCCCTTTATATTTTATGTGCCATACTTGTAACTCTGTGTCCGAGCAAATTGATATTTTTAATTCAACTTTGTCTTGTATAAAAAATATATTTCTTAGAATATAAATTTAGTGTTAGATATTAAGAATTTACTGTAATTTTTCCTGCCCTTTAATTGGATTATCTGTCTGGGCAGTGTATCTTAAATAAATAAATATGATGTGTTTTCTTGAATAAAGGTGTTTTTTGTTTTATATTAGAAAATATGTTATTTTTAAGCAGGTTTGACATATAAATAAAAATGGACTATTTTTATTTCTATGGCTAGAAACGGTTCTTTGTTTAGACACTAAATTTACGCATGATATTATTTATGTTGTGGATGAATAAACTTTTGATATTGATAATTTTGCCCCCAATTTGATTCCTTATTGATGTATTTACATATTAAATATACACAAATTGTTGATAACATTTTCTTTATTTTTGTGTGTTGTGTAGACACAACAATTATTATAACGCAATAACTTTCATTAATATAAATATTAATAAATAATTTAAGATAGCAGAGGTAGACTATTTGGAATCAACAAAATCAAAGCGGCAACCATGGATGAAATAATATAATATTAATTATTTACTACACCTCATTATCAACACTGGCATGAGAATAATTATGCATATGTGTGTTATTAGCCACTTCCCACGTTCAATTTAACGCTAAATGTGCAATTTTTATTTTATATACCTAATATTTCTACAAAATGTCAAGTAAAATTAAAATACATTTTTTATAAGTAGGCATGGAATTATTTTTATGTATAAAAGCTAAAGTACGGACCTGTAAAATTACATAGCAGGTGCGGATTATTAAAATATTATAACTCCTTCATTTGAAAAATAATAATAGCCACGTTAAACATAATCCACATTTAACCTGAAAAACACTGTAAATCCAGAACTGTTCAAAGATGTTGAACATGTTGATGAGGTTAATATATGTGCACGTATCATCGTTGAACGGTTGATAGAAAGGGTAAACAGCGTAACAAAAACAGTAATAGTCAAAGGAAAGCCAGCAAAGAAACCTTGGATAACAAAAAGCATATTAAAATCAATTAAAACTAGAGATTACCTCTACCAAAAATTTAAAAAAACCAAAAGTAATATTGCCTTCGTCGCTTATAAAAGACATAGAAATATTGTAAATAAAACTATAACTAACTCAAAAGAAATTTATTACACCTAATTATTAAAAATAAAAATAATTCAAAAAAAATTTGGCAAACGATTAATGAATTTTCTTTAAATACGACAAATAATGACAAGAATGAAGAAATAGGAGCTGTATTCGATGAGAATGAATCGATTGTGAACAATATTGATAAAATAGCTGACGTGTTTAACAAACATTATTGCAGCGTCGGTCAGAAGTTAGCTAGTGAGATTCGAACAAATAGCCTATCTAACACCAATGTGGTATTTCCATCTCGCACAGACAGGTCACTTTTTCTTTCACCAACAACAGACAATGAAATTATCAATATTATCAACGAACTTAAAAACGACTCTTCTCCAGGAAATGATGGCATCCAAAGTAAAACTCTTAAGGTAGTAAAACATGTGATTAGTAAACCCCTTTCGGAATTGATCAATTTAATATACGCAAAAGGAATATTTCCTGACATTTTCAAAGATGCAATAATTATTCCGATATATAAATCAGGAGATAAAAGATGTGTAACAAATTACAGACCTATAAGCCTAATCTCTAATATTGCAAAAATCATCGAGAAAACTATAAAGAAACGTTTCTTTTCATTTTTTGATAGCAACATGCTAATTTCAAATAAACAATTTGGATTTCAGGCAAAGAAAAGCACCTCTCACGTAATAGCTTTATTGTCTAAAAAAATTTACAACAATTTAGACCATTGCAGGCCTTGCGCTGGCATCTTCATTGACTTAGCAAAAGCTTTTGATACGGTCTGTCATACTAAACTTTTGGAGAAACTTTATTCATTAGGTATAAGAGGGGCTTGTCATGACTTACTTAATTCATATCTTCAAAATAGACATCAAATGGTGAAATTCAACAACACAATAGGCCTACAAAGTGCTATAAATTATGGAATTCCACAAGGGACTGTGTTGGGCCCAGTCCTATTTATAGCATATATAAATGACCTCCTTTCATTGCAATGTCATGGGGAGGTTATATCTTATGCTGATGATACAGTACTATTAGTTTCTGCAAGTACCAAAGAAGAAGTTGAAGTCAAAATTCAAAGAGATCTCAGGCTAATAACTGAGTGGCTCGACTCGAATTTGTTAACAATTAATTTAACTAAAACACCATACATCCCATTTGCAATTAACAAAACGAAACTACCGGATACGACACTTTCTGTATATTTACCGCAACGGCAATACCTATGGACATTAAATCCCTCTGATAAAGTCAAATATCTTGGCGTAACTCTTGATGCCTGTTTCAAATGGGCTACACACATTCGCAATGTTGCAAATAAAGTAAGGTCTTTGTTATTTATGTTCAGAAAACTGAAAACTATCGTAACCTCGTGCCAATTAATATCGTTATATTATGCATTGGTACAACCCCATCTTTTGTACGGAATTATAGGCTGGGGAGGTGCTTCATCATCATCATCATCACTCAGCTATAGTAGTCCACTGCTGAACATAAGCCTCTCGTTTATTTTGCCACTCTTCTCTATCTTGAGCCATTTGTATCCAATTACCACAGATTCTTTTGATGTCATCGGTCCATCCTGTGGGGGGGCGCCCTCTACTACGATAAGCTTCGTGCCTCGGGCGCCACTCCAATAGTTTTTTAGACCATCTTCCGTCAGTTCTTCTAGCTACGTGGCCGGCCCAGTTCCACTTTAAAGTTGTTATTTTTTCGATTACATCTATAACACCTGTTCTTTGGCGAATAATCTCGTTTGGTATTCGGTCTCTGAGGGAAATACCCAGAATAGCCCTCTCCATCGCCCGTTGGGTGACACGCAGTTTCTTTGCTTACTTTTTTGTAAGCGTCAATATTTCGGCTCCGTATGTCATCACTGGTAATACGCACTGATTGTATACTTTTCGTTTTAGACTGATGGGAATATCCGACTTGAAAACATACTTTAATCTTCCAAAAGATGTCCACCCCAAGCCTACTCTCCGGAGAAGTTCGCACGTCTGGTTGTCCCGTCCTATTCGGATCTCATGACCCAAATATTTGTAGGCGGTGACCTGTTCAATAGATTTGCTTCCAACAGTTATGTTTTCACTGGGGACTAGGTTTGTCATGACTTGCGTCTTTGCAAAGTTAATTCTTAGGCCAACTTCCCTTGAAGCATTGTATAATTTTTCCAACATCATGGACGCTTGATCTATACGGTCGGTGATAAGGACGATATCGTCTGCAAATCTTAAGTTATTTAATCTTTCACCGTCTATATTTAGGCCCATTTCCCCCCATTCGATTTTCTTACAGGCATATTCGAGCAGTGTGGTGAACAGCTTTGGAGAGAGGGTATCTCCTTGACGTACACCTTGTTCTATTCGGAATGTTCTTGTGTTTTTATGTAATCTTACACACGCCGTTGCTTTCTCATATATACCCTTAATCAGTGCAATGTACCTGTAATCAATTCTGCAGTCTGTTAATGATTTGAGCATATGTTGTTGGCTGATTGAGTCAAAAGCTTTTTCATAGTCTACGAAAACAAGGATGAGAGGTTTATTATATTCTGTTGATTTTTCTATAAGGGCCTTGATTGTATGTAAATGATCATTTGTACCGTACCCTGCTCGAAATCCTGCCTGTTCTTTCGGCTGGTAAAAATCTAATTTTGGAGTTAGGCGTTTAGCAATTATCTTCATAAATAGTTTATACAAGTGAGATAGGAGACTAATGGGTCTGTAATTTGCTAGATTACCAATGTTCCCCTTCTTGTGCATTATTACTATAGTGGCGTTGTTCCACTTTGAAGGTGTCACTCCTTGATGTAGACATTCATTAAATAATTTACATAGGGGGAGGTGCTTACCAAAATGTATTAAACCCTCTGGATATAGCACAGAAACGAATTTTAAAAATAATATTTGGTTTAAGCGCTTATTATTCAACCAATCTGCTTTTTAGGGAATGCAAAATGTTATCTATAAGAAAATTTTTTTATAAACAAACCCTTCCCAACTAACAATTTAACTTTTTTAATTGCTGTAAGAACGTTTATAAAATATATTTTATAAAACACCCATTGTTTTATAAACATTTTCACAACGTTCTTACGCGCCTTATAAACACGAAAAAGGCGCAGATTTATAAAACAAATCGACTCGTTAACGGTTCTATAAATGTTGCTTGTTGCTATTATACAATAGTTTTTAGAACGTTTATAAATATCTAATAAAAATCAAATAAAACTGTTATAAAACAGTTTTATTATAGCTCTGTTACTAGAACAAAACGACATATTTGTAGAACTACTATAAAACTGTTAAAGGATATAAACGTTTTTTAAAATACCTTTTTACACAAAATTATTTTATAATTATTATGCATTGTTGTTGGTACACATTAATAAAATCTGAACAATCATGGAGGTAAAAATAATATAAAACGCTATAATACCTACCCAATAATGAATAATAAAATAAGTCAGATAAAATTCATCCATGAGCAGATTTGGCTGCGAAACAAAATTTACTGTTAAATATATTGTATATTATTACTAAAATTTTAATGCGCCTCGCGAATTATGTAAATTAATGAATTTAGATTTTATAAATTATATAAAAATTTTTTTTTATTGTCACTTATTGTTGAAAATAATCTTTTGGGAGATCCTTCATTATGTAATGACTGATTCTGCATACCTTATTAGCTAAGATAATTTTACAAATTATAAAAAATATTAATTTTAAAAGTTTGGTCAACATGGCTAACAATTTAAAGAAACCAAAAATGGCTTCTTCCTTATACGATGCTTATAAAACAAAATTATCTCAACCCAGACGAGTATGCTCTTTAGATAGCTATTACAAAATAACTGCAGAATTGTTTTATACAGGGGCGTATTCGTTAAAAAAACATAAATCTCATAATATTTTAAGTGCAAATAAAATGTAATATAAAATTAATATTACCTGAAACCCCTTTGATAGCAGAAGAATGATATGATTCTTTTATATCTATCATAATATGGATACTAGCCAAAATATAAGTTGGTATAGTACGACACAGTTAAGAATGATACACTTTTATATGGATAGCCCATTTAAAAGCGTATATTAACTGCGTCGTACTATAGGTACCTATGTTTTATGTAAACGTGAAGAATTTTTTATAAACCAGTTATGGAGTAAAAAAAAAGATATTTCACTAAGCTTGATAATGAATAATGAAGCTAATTACAAGTATTTTTCTTGAAGTTTTATGTATTTAGTAATCATTTGCCGTTAATTTAAAATAAATTAATAGTAAAACAAACTAAAACAAGCTTGGAGATAAATGCTCTAAAAAATCAAAATTTAATTAAAAGGTGCTGCAAAAAATATATAAGATAAAATGTATAGAAATTAATCAAGTCTAGTCCTGTCTAATTGAAGTATTCGTGCTTGATACTTTGATGCTTGTCTGAGTCGCCGCCGTGTGTCGCATCGTCTCAATATTGGAATAATAATAAAATAGTAAAGAGAGTTTTACAAAACAAATTTTAACATATGTTTTATAAAAGCTTTTGATGGGTTCTTATAAAACAAAATGCTTTTATAGTTACTCTCTTATTAGCTTTTACGGGAGTAATTTAAACATAACCTAAATTGAGCCCTTTGTTTATGTTATGTATGTTATAACTTATAACTGCCGTTATTAAAACGGTTTGTTGAGTGTCTTTAAGAGAGTTCGAGGATCTTGAGGTAGAAAATTTGGCATGTGTTTATTGAGTATAGCAAAAAGCTTCTTTTGGGAAAAATGCGGAACATTATTTGATACTGCCCATGTTCGCATGTTTTCTCTTAGTTTTGCATTTTTTTCTAGCTCACTTGTGCTTGAAGCATGATATTGATCACCAATTCTCTATTTCGGCTACCCGCTCACCATCTAGTAATAATTCCTCCTGAGAATTTATCAGTCTTCAAAATATTTGATGTCTTATAAATTGTCATTAATTTGATTAGATTCCATTACAGTTTGCTACTTTTTATTATAGTCACTAATGTTTTCCCTTTGATAATTTATAATATTGTAATTAATTTTCTATTAAATGCACAACTGCTTTTCGTTTGGACATTTTAAACCTGTGTATGATATAACAATAAATATCAGTTGAAAATAAATAAGACTATGTTATATATTCGTTCTAGGTAATGTTTATGACAGCATCTTAATTTTATGAAATATGCATTGGCAACATATTTATTTTTTTATTGTTTTTAATAAAATAACTAAAAAACAATTTCGTAATTATTAATTTGCGCACAAATTTGCTGCAGCAAACAAATCGCTCTTAATAACGACAATAAAAAAACTATTTTATTATTACGAAACGTACTTTAACAGAATAATTTTATAATTGTTTTTAAAGGAACAAGTTAATCCAGACTAGTACTTTTACAAAATGCTTTTAAAACCAATTATCATTCGGAACAAATTCGTCCTATAAAAAATATTTTATAAACGTTTATAAAACTGTTACGATATCATATTTTATAACTATTTTATTATTTTGCTGTAAAAACGTTCTTAAAACAGTTTTTTTCACAGAAAAGTTTAACACAGCAGTTTTATCACCAAACGAACCTTTAAAGAACAAAAAAGTTTTTACTAAGCGGCAATAAAATAATTATAAAATATATTAGTTCTTTAAGAATGTCGAATTGCTAGCTGGGTTCTTTTTTCAATAAAAAGCGATTGTGACAGCTCAGCAGGGTCCTCTCATGATTATGGAACAAGATTTAAAGAAAATAAAAATTTGGACTTGCTACGAACAAAAAAAAGTATCGGACAAAGATCGTATAATTATGTAAATACAAAACTTTATAATCTACTTCCCAGAGCTTAGAGAAAAAAGTAAATTAAAATCCTTCAAAAAGCTCTTAACAAATTGGTTAATTGACGAAAATTTTTCCATCTTGTAAATGTTATTATTAAGAAGATTATTATGTTATATTATTATAATTAGTTATCGGTGTAAGTTCATTAGCCAATGAATTAGACATGTAATTTATAAATATTATTATTATTATATATTATTTATTATAACAATTCAGTAAGTAGGATTTCCTCGTCTAGTTCGAACCAAAGCGTGCGTTTTGTTAAGTTTTACAATTTTTAATAAATTAAATTTGCGTGGATGAGACTGAATTACTTCAACTAAATAATAATTATTGATGGTCAAAAACATATTATTTAGCACAAATTTCAAATTCTTACGTCGCACATCAAATCCAATTTTTCTGTCGTTTTTTTTTTTTGTATTTCATAATGTATCGTATGATCCATAATATCTACTTACTTGAATAAAAAAAATCTAGCATTTACCTACATTATTATAGATCTCAAACATCATTAAATTTGGATCCCAGTCTAACCAAAATTTTATTACTCTGCAATAATTCTCCTTGTAATCCACACAACACCAGATGGCCACTTAAAAATATGGAAATTTTCTAATTTTTATTAATATCTTGCGGTTTAGGTTTCATCACAATATTTGATTTGTTTAAGCCAAAAACCTTTATTTTAAACTCGTCATTTTTGTAAGTATACTTAGTTGTTGAATTTTTAAATAAATACAAAAATGCGAATTCTAGATAACTAGTGGTAGTCTTTCTGTTTTAATACGAAATTATTTTTGCTGACGTAATTGTGATATCGATATGGTTTATACATTTGTTTAGTTTAATTTTTAAATTATAACAAGCATAAAATACAGTTTTACCTCAACCCCAAGAGACTAAAAAATAAAACATTCTAAAAAGGCTGCAGAACCAAAGAAACTAATAAAATATCGACCCTTTACAAGTTAGGCAGATATTGCATCATCTTCTTCACAAAATTATACAATATAAAACCTTGAAAAAAAACATCAAAATATCTTCAGCACTAAATACCTACCCATTACTTTACTCAAATAGAAACATAACAAATGACAACACTTTTTGTTTAACTAGGTAGGTATATTTATGAACATGAACCTGTTGCGTTTTGCGTTAGTTGAGCTCCTTATGTTCACTTGCTTGTATACCTACCTACCGTACCAAACTGTGTTATAAGTTATAACCTTGCATTATTATAAAGGCCTCCACTGTAAGTGGGTGTTTAGTTATTGCATCATATTTAAAGATAAAACATATATTTCGTAAAATATAAACACTTTTGACAGTACCATTACATAAATAAAAACTTACCCTTACTGATAGCTAAAAATTACTGTAATTTATTCCAAACACTTTGTTTTATTACCGTTATTGCATTTAAATAATTGATTTAGACATTCATTCACTACGTTTGAATTTGAAAAAACAATAATAGCTAATTACTGTGAAAATATTGTACAAATTATTTATTTTGTTTAAAATTCATAACACAATAAACCAAAAACCAACCTATGTTTTTACTGTTCGTTGTCGTCACACTCACTATTATTATTATGGTTCTCAGCTGATCGCTGAAACAACAACTATTATTATGTTTGTTCTCGGAAACAGCAAATGAGATAATGTATGTCGTTGTAGTAGAATTGATCAGGCCTGGCCTGGGTACTTGGGTATACTCAGTAGCAATGCGATTGTCAGCTGTTTCACATAATATTATATTCAATGTTATGAAAACATAACGCATACGAGAGAGAAGAGAGAGCAGGCTGGTTGCGATAGAGCCCAGCTGACTGGGACATGCACACAATAACAGTATTGCCAAGTGTTCTCATATTTACTACGAAAAGCGTACGATTCAGTGATATCAATACGTAAGTTTACAGGTAAGTCACATATAAGCGATTATACAGGGTGTCCTACGGTGGCAACCCATTAGATTATTTCAGAAACTACTTCGAATTGAATTTTGAAAATGTCAGTGTCTATATTATCAAATATGCTCTACTCAAATAATATAATAGCAACGGCATAGCACTTCCGGTTATATCGGAAGTTGATGGCAACTTTGTTATTTTAAATGGAACACCCTATATATTATTACATTTTTGGATTCTAAATAAGATTTCAGACATATTTCATGTATCACATCCTATATCTAACGTCAGTCATTTTTGACTTATATCAAGATTTATGTCAAAATTGACAGTTTAGGGCTCCATAAGAATTCCGTTTTTCCTTGTAAATCAGTAGTTAATAATTATTTTGCAGGTACTTTCTTATCAGGTGGGATCTTCTTTTTCGAATTGACAAGACATTTTCTGATTAGTTTCTACAGGGTGGTCAAAAAATTATATTGAAAACTGTTCAAGAAAAACAGTTGAAAGTCAATTTTTTCAAATGGAATGGGTATATTATTATTATTTTATCTTCCTTAGCATTAAAAAATAATGCAATTTTGTAATAGGTTATCATTTTCTAAAATGCATAGTTTTTGAAATATCGTCATTTTAAATTTTTCTGCAGCGCAGCAGGTAAAAAATATTTAAAAAAAACGTACTTCTTAAACATAGCAGAAATATTAACTAATAGAATATAACCTAAAAAATTTTACATAAAAGAATTGGTTCACACAGGCGTTCGAAAATAGTCTAAAAAAAGGGTCAAAAACGAAAAAAAAAATGTTTCTCAAATATACCAAAAAAATTGGCTAATTATATATAGCTTTGATATAACATAACCTAAAAAATGCAACATAAAATTTTTATTTACATAGGCCTTCGTAAATAGTAGAAAAAGGGGTAAAATAAAAAAAAATTAAAATGTAAAAATTTTTATATTTAACTAGGTGAATTGGTGTTAAAAATACACGACAAAAATTAATGTACCATAGGCGTCCGTGAAAATTCTATAAAAGGGTCAGAAAAAATTTGTATCCGTGATAACTCAAAAACCACTTAACGGATTTTAACCACATTTGGTACGAAAATACTACAGGATATTTATAGGTGGTGATTAACATTGAGCGTAGCCAAGGGGTTTAAAGGAGAGTTCAAAAATTTAAAAAATCATAGTTCTTAAACTTATCCGAAATATTGAATAATTTTTTATAGTTGAGATAGAATATAACCTAAAAAATGTTACATAAAAGAATTCGATCACACAGGCGTTCGAAAATAGTCTTAAAAAACGGTCAAAAACGAAAAAAAAATGTTTCTCAAATATAGCAGAAAAAAGGGGTAAAATGAAAAAAAAAATTAAAATGTAAAAAATTTTATATTTAACTAGTTGAATTGGTGTTAAAAATACACGACAAAAATTAATGTTCCATAGGCGTCCGTGAAAATTCTATAAAAGGGTGAGAAAAAAAATGTATCCGTGATAACTCAAAAACCACTTAACGGATAACCTACAACATGCAGCATAACAATTTTGTTTACATAGGCGTTCCTAAATAGTATAAAAGGGGGCAAAATAAATTTTATAATAAAACTAAAAAAAATCAATTAATTTGCGTTCAAGAACTTGGCCTAGATCTGAAATATAAAATATCTGCGTATAAATAGTGCCTCCAAAGAGAAGAGAAAGGCACAAAACCCGATACTTAAAAAAAAATAGCTGATGTCTAAAACAAAACAAAAATTTATTAAATTTAGATAAATGACAAAAAGGTCATAAAATTATTACTTTTACACTTAAATATGGAGAGCTATTCGTGCCTCGAGGGCAACAGCTAGTTTATTAGGTAATTCATATAATATTTATTAAGTACATTTGCAATAAATTCGTCTTCTGAGTAGTATAATAAGGGTTTGTTAAACATTATAAATTCTATTGTTCTTGGTTGACTTAAACTTAAACATTAATGACGGTATTATAAAATACCGCAATGCCATTTAAGGAAGCTTGCATCAATAATTTAAAAGTAACTATGTAATGTGAGTATTGTATTTTTATACAGTGTTTTGCAAAAGTCTAAAGCCTTAAATCAAATCTATAGTACCTATAGATACATAAATGAACATCATATCTAAATCACTCGAAGTTTATGAAAATAATTTCGTTACAGCATAATCGACCGTCCGTTGTCGCGTCCGTCGTTTGCTGCTATTGAAAATTTGATCACAAATATGAGCAGACATTTTCATTAAAAGATGCAAACCAAGTTTTCAGGGAAGATGATTTTTGGGATTTTTTGATGAGTAAGGTCTATACAAACCACCCTGATATGAATGAAGAAATGAAAGGAGAATATTGCATGTCAAATTTGTGAAATCCAGCAACTTTTAGCTTTAAAATAACTGGCACTGACAAGGCTGGAGGAAGAAATTACTACTCAAGATCTTGTTTTTGCAAGAATGCCGAAGAAATAATGTTTACCCATGGTCTGTATCTCTACGAACTAACGTCACCTCAAGAACTGCAAGGATCGCTTTATCAAGAGCTCGTACAGTTTGGTTGATTGAAGAGGTTAAACAGCATTACGTGACCCTTAACACTGTGAATATTGAACTGAAATTTTTATATTTTTTATTATCATCCAAACTACATCATGTGGAATTCATTACTGTTGATAACTCAGTGAGGGATTGGGTTTATGATGTGGGTAGAGATATATATAATAGGCATGTGAGGAAAATATCTAGACGTCATTTTATTGATTGTGTTGAGTCCGATTTGAATTCAAATAACTCTAATGTTTGTTTTTCTGATTTTAAGTTTCACAAACGTTTTCTGCTTAATCTGAGCGGCACCCATTTTGATTCTAATAATAATAATAATAATAATAATAATAATAAAAAGACTTTATTGCAAAAAAAAGTTTACAATGGGCGAAGTTGAAGTTAATACTTCCTCACTTAACCCCTAAGGTAAGATAACAATTACAAACATAGACAAAAAAAAAATAAAATAAAATAAAAGATTGAAATGTTGATGCAAATTCAGGTAGTTAATTAACAAAGGAAAATAGATCAAACAAATTCTGATATAATACTACATATAGCATTTTTAAATCTAAAACCTTTCAAAAATTTTAAATCATCAGGCACTTTATTATACATACTACAAATATTATACGAGAATGATCTTTCAAACATGGCACTACTGTGAATTGGAGGCGATATGGTAAGTTTGTGGCGAATATTTACATCATGAACAGACCCGCGAAATTTAATTTTTTCATAGAGGTACTGAGGAGTCTTCGTTATAATAATCTTATTAAAGAAAACTAGGGAATGAAGAGCACGCCGTTCGTTCATCCGTAGCCAACCGATCTCACGCAGTTTAGCACTCACGCCTCGCACACCCCTTCTAATTTTGCCTACAAGACGAACACAAGAATTTTGCATTAACTGAATTCTATTTTGATCCAGATCAGTTAGACAAGGGCCATATATTGTATCGGCGAAATTAAAATGCGAGAGAACAAGGGAATCACACAAAAGTTTTTTGCAATGTTCATTAAGCAGTTGCCTTTTGCTGTATATTAATTTCAAATTCAAGAAGGCACGCTTAATACATTGGCTTACATGTTGGCTAAACCTCAAATCTGTGTCAAGTATCAGCCCCAAATTTCTCGCAGATCTTCCACATTCGAGATGCACGTTATCCACACGTAGTTTAAAAGAATTCATAAAGCGCGTTCTATGTACATTCTTACCAAAAAGTAATAGTTCCGACTTGGATGGGTTAATCTGGAGACAATGTGCATTGGATAAACTTACAAGAGTGGCCAAATCACCATTGATTAAGTTGATAGTTTCATCCATTTGTTCTGGTGCAAAAGAGCGGTACAGTTGTGTGTCATCAGCATAGACATGCGCGTCGCAGTATTTCAGCTGTTTTGTTAACTGAGAGGTATACAGGCAAAACAAGATTGAGCCTAATATTGATCCTTGAGGGACACCATTATTAATATTTTTGGGGGACGAACATTGGTTATCAAGCTTAACCATTTGGGTTCTATCACTTAAATAACTACGTATAAGAGCTGCGGCGTTACTGGAAAATCCTAAGTATTTCAAAATTTCTAAAAGCAGCTCATGGTTAAGCCTGTCAAATGCTTTCGTATAATCTAAAAGCACCAACGCAGTCATTTCGCCCGTATCGGCTGCGACCAAAATATCGTCAGTCACTTTGGATAATGCAGTGGTGCAACTGTAATTCGTTCTGAAGCCTGACTGGATAGTGGGCAATAAGTTGTACTGAGTGACGTAACTTTTAATCTGATTATCAAGGATCCTCTCAATGATTTTGCTAACAGTGGATAAGATACTTATCGGACGAAGATCCTTCATTTCTATCGGGGATTGAGTTTTAGGAAGAGGAATAACAAGGCTTACTTTCCATGGATTGGGATAAATATTCTGCTCTATACAGCAGTTTACCAAATGCAGCAGTATTGGCAAAATAAATGGGCAACTACGACGCAACATGTCCACACTAACCCCGTCATCACCCACCGCTCCAGTTTTAATTGACTGTAGCGCAAGCTGTATGTCCTCAACAGTAGCCATATGGAACTCAAATCTTGGAAAGTTATTATTAATCTGACCTCTCTTATAAAAGTTCAATAAGTTTAAATCAGGGGAAATAGCAGCAATATCTATGAAATAATTGTTAATTTTTTCTACATCTTTAAGTTGGTTTGGTATAATTCTTTTGTTTTTACCATAAACGTCCAAGTTTCGTAATAGTCTCCAGTTATCACGAGCACTACTAGAATTTATATGAGATTCCAAATATTGCTTTTTTAATCGCGTAGTTTCAGATGACACACGGTTTCTCATTTGTTTATAAGCTTCCCAGTTCTCAAGCGTTTTATTTTTTTTATATTTCTGAAGAAGTTTATTTCTATTTTTCTGTAAAATTTTAAATTCGTCGGTTATCCAAGGAGCTCTATTTTTCGTTATTTTAACAGTTTTTAAAGGGGCATGATGGTTAAAAATATCTACTAAATAGTTATTAAATAGGGCGACTTTTTTATTTACATCTTGTTCATAAAATATATTATAAAATGGCACACTCCTCAAATCTTCATAAAATATATCTTGATCGAAATTTCGGAAGTCCCTGTATGTATGTAAATATGGCTTCGGTTTTTTTAAAATTGATGTTTTTAGCTGACAGTGTATCGGTAAATGGTCGGAAATGAGGAAAGTTTTTTGAATCTTGGTTTAAAGTTTAACTTAAATAATAATGTTGACTCAAAAACAGTACGGGATAACCTTGAGATTGTATCTGTTGACTGTGATAATATTTTAAATTCTTATTCGGCTGAAGATGAACAGATTGCGAGAACTAATATTATTTCTTGTTTAAACCGAGTTAGGACATCTTATGATTTTGAATATGGAGGTTTTAATACTCGAGCACTCTCAATTCTGAAATCTATTAAGAGGAAGATTAGGAACAATAACCTAATTTTTACAAAGGCAGATAAGGGGAATTGTTTGGTCATTCTTGAAAGAGTTGACTACATTTCGAAGGTTACTAATTTTCTAAATGAACCTTCTTTTTCATTGATTTCCAGTGATCCGACACTTAAGTTTAATCAATTAGTGAAAAACACAATAAATTCGCTTACTAACACACTTGATACTTACTTCAATAAGAAATCATATTTTTTCATTCAAATGAACCCAGCTACTCCTAGATTGTATGGTCTACCGAAGATTCATAAACCTAGCTGCCCCATAAGACCTGTGGTTTCTTATACTAATTCACCATGTTCGCTTCTTGCTGACTGGCTGAATGTTACTTTGAGGGAACTTACGGGATTTAATAATGTACACTCGATTAAGAATTCAGTTGAGTTGTGTTTTAAAATTAAAAATGTTGGCGTGCCTTCTTCTTCTTTGCTGTTCTCACTTGATGTAACTAATTTATTCCCGAGTATTCCACCGGAGGAATGCATCTCTTTAGTTAGGCATGAACTTCTTCATAACAATGTACCAACTCATACTGCACTCGATTTGTGTTTGTTGCTTGGTTTGGTTTTGGAACAGAATTTCTTTCAATTTAATGATAAGTTTTATAGACAAAAAACGGGTTTGGCTATGGGTTCCAACCTTTCCCCGTTTTTAGCTGAAATTTTTATGAAGAATCTGGAGTGTTCTTTTCTTAGTGACCCTCAGTTTGCTGGGAGGATTCTATTTTATTACAGATATGTGGGCGATTGTGTCATTTTGTTTGATGGTGCTCCAACTGTTATTTTTGATTTTTTGAATTTTGTTAATTCCCTACACCCTAATATCAATTTTACAATTGAATTCGAATCTAACAACAAACTTCCGTTTTCGGACATTTGGATTATTAGAGATGTTCAATTTAAGAACAAGTTGATTGCAATCGTGTATGTTTTATATTACAAAATCTTTTGTTGTTCTGTAATAAAGTTAAAATAACTTCAATCAGTCCATAATAATTGGATATAAATGCAAATATACACACAATTGAGCGATTTTATTGGCAAAACTTACGGTATTTGTAAACGTAAGACACTTACTTTGACGTTTTTTATATTAATGCGTGCCAAATATTTCTTTTTAGTCATTTTGGTTGGAATAACAAACATGCAAATATATGTTTCTAATTGCGAAATATGTATTTGATAATATATACCTATGTTGTTGCAAAGTTTGAGGCGTTTTGATCACGTTGTCCACCGTATATTAGTAACAAAAATGCATTATTCAAAAGAGAGGAGTGAGATAAGCCAAAAAGAAATTCCTTGCGATGTTTTACAATAGTATATTGTGCAACAAACATGAAATGACATATATTTCCTACGAGTATGATCGAGTGCTGCAAATCATACGAGTAGGAAATGGTTATTTCATGTGAGTTTCACACTATACTTTTTCTACGACTGTTTTAATGCTTTTGAATAAATTTAACATAATTTTTAGGAAAATATTTGTTTTTCGAAACTTACCCCTGTTATCGTATAAGCCTAAATACGATAAATTAGAAGTATTAAATTAACTAGGTGGTGTTAAACTATATTCACTATCACTGTTTATGTGTTTTGAAATTAGCGAAATACTTAATTATAATTATTATTAATTATAAATACCAAAACTGTCAATTTGGTGTTTGTATTTTCGGCGTTGCTATGATGATTTTTCATGCCCGCCGCTACTTTTGTCATTACCAGGAAATTTTATCCGTGCGTAATATATTGATTTTATTGTTTTTCATTTACCCGTGCGTACCACCAGTTGCTAGGCAACTAGTGGGAAATATTATTACGCACGGGTAAATGAAAAACACCATTACAATGTACTACATTTTCAAATCATGATTGAACATAATATAATAAAGGCATTTAAAAACAGTCGTAGAAAAATAATAATGTAACCGTTTTATTCCATTTAAACATGTAAATAAATATTCTAGATGATTCCAATATACGAGTATACATATAGGAGGGTTGAGGTCACCTTTTATATTTATAAACCACCACTAGATGAAGCCTTTGACATGTGTATCTAGTATTTCAGATTTTATGTTAATGAGAAATGCGCTATATATCTTAGAAATCAATTCAATATTTGGTTGACAGTGAGAGTTTAAGACAGGAAAAGTTTATAAAAAAAGGAGATTACCTATACTTGTGAATATATCCGTTGGATGACTTTTGACGATTTCAAAAAAGACCTAACTTCACAAGGATGTATAAATCGGTTCCGACAACTTTTTGGTAATAGGTATGAAGCGCCATCAGAGAAGATAAAATATTTTGTTTTCAAAAATGTCATGTTCTTCCCAGATTTTGTAAAAACATACAAGCTAACCTCCATCACAGTATAATAAATAATACAGTATTCTGACTTTCCGCTTGCGAGCCATCGCGTCGCGCATGCCGCCATTATGGGTTAAAACGTCACAATAATCGCATAGACGTAGATAGATACCGTTCACTCTTGTGTTCAATATATAGTTCATTGGCGGCGTGTACGAGATAAATAAATATTGTGTTTGTAATCTAATTCTGTGTTTTGTGTTTTTGGTATAGTGTTCGTGAGAATTAAAAGGATTTTATTTTTATTAACGTATTTTATGATTAATACAATGAACAATCAGGGAGGACATGTGTGTGCTGCAAAATGTTGTCCCAATAAGCGGTACAGTTGCTCTAAAAATTTTTTTCGCTTCCCCACAGATCCTGTTAGGTGAGTAATAAGTAAAAATAAAGATGAATATTAGATAATGTTACGTTTATAACAACTATTTGTATAACCGTAAAATTTATATTACGAAATGGCAGTATCTAATATGTTTTTAAACTAAATGAAAGTAAAACATAAATACAACTTGTCTCGTGGCGAGATAGCATGATAACGCAATCAGCTAGGGGTTATATTATTGAAAATATATAGTATATGGCCCTTGTTTGACTAAAATTGTTGAGAACAGGATTCAGTTGATGCAGAATTCAGGCACACGGCTTGTATGTGGAATTCGTAGGGGTTAAAGAGACTAGCATTAAGATTAAGGAAATCGGCTACTTAAGAATGAAACAACGTCGGATTTTCATCCACTAATTTTGATTAATAAAAATCATCAGTTGGAAATAGGCGGAATACTTATATGAAAGATTGAAGTTCCGGGAATCGGTGTATGATGTGAATATTCCTAATAAAACTGTCATTACGCCACCGCTAGACTCAACATCAATCTTTGAGCGGTCATTTTCCTATACGGTTTCAAAATATTACAACGCTCTACAGGAGAATATAAAAAGTTTACAGGGGTTTTCGTTTAAGAGCGCTGGCTGACACGTAATAGAACAAATTAATTTGTAAACTATTTTCAGATAGGTTTAAGCTAAAATATAAGTTACGTTTAGGTTAAGTTAGGAAGCACTGATTCAACTTTTATAAAAATGTCTTTTTTACTAATGAAGTCTGTATTATTGTTGTGTTTATTATTATTATCATTAAAAATCACCCAATCATGTCAACACCACGCAAGACTGTTTTCAATGACTATGACACACCACAAATATTTCTGAAATTGACAGCGATATTATTATGTAATTAAATATTTTTACAAAAATGAAAATACAGTACTGTGGTTAGAAACCGAAAACTACAATTATACTTAGTCAGGACCTGGCTTGTAACCCAAAATGGCGGCGGTATACGTCACAGTTTATTTCTAAGTGCCAACGTGGAGTCGGAATGCTGTACTTATTAATGCTGTGCCTCCATATTATGAATGACATCTGTCCACATTACAGTTACAATTTATTGAATTCATTAAACCCTCAGAATCAAAATACAAAAAGCTTATCGAAATGGATAGAATCGACTTAAGCCACCTCATTCCTGGACACTATCCGGTGAGGTACAATTTCAAAAAGATGACCCAAGGGAAGACAATAATAAATGTCGTTTTTACGAAGAGCAACAACAACAAACCACTTTGTCTAGCTCAATATCACTCATCACTTGTACGCATTTCAAACCAAAAGTGGTAGGGCGAAGGATTTACTTCTTTGTTTCCAAGCATGGCACCCTTTCGCCACTCACCATATAATTTATTTTATTGTTTGAAATGGCAGGAACAGTTGAAAGTTTAATTGTACCGAACAAGTATGTATGGGTATGTATATACGTAATTAATGCCACATAATAGGTATAATACTGTAAATATTCTATAGCATAGAATAGTATACCTAAGTAGTAGTATAGCTGTATAGGAGGTATGGACAATCGCAGGAAAAGATCAATTAACTATTTATATGTGCAGCTTCTATATTTATGTAGTCAAGTTTATAATCCGTAATTTTTAGTTCGATTCTTTAGCTATTAAAAATATAGCACAAATAAACAATTAAACATTAACTAGGTACATAGTTTAGAAACAAAAAGTTCCAATCAAGATAGCGTTTCAAAAAGGTGTTCCGACAATAATTAAGATAAGTGAGCGCTCTTTAAACTAACTTGTTTGTCTAACGGTGTCGACATGGATCTAAATATTATATATCAAAATGTCAGGGGCTTGAATACAAAGACTGGTACGTTTTACGCATCTACATCATCTGCCGAATACCACGTAATTGCAATCACTGAGACCTGACTCCAGGAAAATATTTTAAGCAGTGAATTGTTTGATGACAGTTATGTCGTCTATCGCAAGGACCGAGTTAATGATGCACTTGGTGTAACTAGAGGGGGAGGCGTGCTATTGGCCGTCAGGTCAGACCTGAATTCTAGAACGGGTGTCATACCAGACTCACCTTTTCTGCACCCGTCAATAGATATGATTATCGGAGACTTCAATGTCCATTTCGAGGAAGATCTATTAGGTCCTTGTGTTTCTCAGCGGAGGGCCGTGCAGAATTTCATGTCTGTGTTTGAATTGGATCAATATAATACGACTCGTAATCAGAGTGATCATATACTTGACCTTGTTCTGTCCAATTTTAAATGTAACGTCGCACCCGTTCGCCGCCATTAGTAGATGAGGATTCGCATCATCCTGCACTGCATATTTCTTTTTGGGCCAAAGTTGAGTCACATAGAAATTTTCCAGTCAACACCAACAATAAAATATACAATTTTAGAAAGGCAAACTACCCCCTGTTATATCAGCAACTGTTGCTTCAGGATTGGTCTTCTATTAATGGCATCGGTGATGTGAATGATGCCGTGTCGGCGTTCTACAGGATCCTTGATGGCATATTTAGTATGTGTTCCAACTAAAAAAATTCAGTCTAAAAAATACAAATATCCATGTTGGTACACATGGGACTTAATCTGCGACATACGGAAAAAGTCAAAACATCTGAAAAGATGGAAATCTACCCAGTGTTTGAACAGTTTTATTATCTTTAGGGATTAAAGAGTCAGGATCAAACATAAGATAACTGCTGCATATAACAATTACTTAGTGGAAGTTCAAAATTCATTAAAAAGAGATCCAAAGAGGCTCTGGAGCTATGTACAGAATAAGAAGCGCAAATCCAGAATCCCGGGTGTCATGTATGGTACGGATGGTGCTGAATACTCAACACCCCAAGGCATAGTAAACGCTTTCGCGAAATACTTCAATAGCGTATATGTTGATGGTGCCCACCCTCAGGAGGTGCATTCTTCTTCTTCCCACATATCGGTGGGTCAGCTTGATATCGATGATGTTCTCATGTCACTCAAACAATTAAAGCCCAAAATGACTTCGGGACCCGATGACATCCCGGCTTTCATTTTACGAGATTGTGCGTCTGTTTTCGCCGTTCCACTGCAGACTCTGTTTAATAGGTCTCTGAGATCCAATATATTCCCAAAAACTTGGAAAATTTCCCACATTTGCCCAATCCATAAATCTGATGAGAATGATCATGTTGAAAATTATAGACCCGTCTCGCTCCTGCCCAACTTCTCGAAGGTTTTTGAAGCAGCATTACACCGAAAAATATTTACTCAAATTAAGCATCAGATTGATCCACAGCAGCACGGTTTTTTCCCAGGCCGCTCTACAGTAACCAACCTAACCTGTTTTCTAGAGGATGTATTTCGTATCCTCGGGGAGGGTCTGGGGATCGATGCGATTTATACAGATTTTTCGAAGGCTTTCGATAAGCTGGATCATTCGCTTGTCCTACGGAAAATGTCGAGGTTGGGTTTTCATGAGGATCTTTTAAGGTTTTTTGCCTCCTACTTCTTCTGATCGACAACACTATGTTGAATACAATGGTCATAACTCGGAAACTTTCACACCCACCAGCGGAGCGCCTTAGGGCAGCTGTTTGGCACCATTAATATTTTCAATTTTCATTAATGACATATCCCAGGAACTTACAAGCAACCATTTGATGTTTGCAGACGATCTGAAGTTGTATCGTGTTATTCGAGACACAGAGTTTACGTTGACACTGAATTGTCATTTAATTATCATATTCAAAGTATTACCCGAGATGCACTACGCATGCTTGGCTTTTTGTTTCGTGTTACCAAAGATTTTAGTGATATTGAATGTGTAATCAATTTGTATGGTGCTCTGGTAAGATCTAAGCTTGAGTACGCATCTATAATATGGTCTCCCATTTACCAATGTCATGCAGGACACATTGAATACATACAGCGCAAATTCCTTAAATATTTAGCGTTTAAAATTGACGGTAGATTCCCATATAGAGGATTCGATCATAGAGCACTGCTCGATCACTTTCAAATGGTTTTGCTGGCGGCTCGCAGAGTGTATGCCGGACAACTCTTTCTGTTTAAGATTATAAATAGCTTGCTGGACTGTTCAAATCTACTCCGATCGTTAAATTTTAACATACCGCGCCCCTCTGCGAGGGGTAGCAGACTATTCACGTTCCTGTTTTTCGTACTAATTATGAATCCAAAGCACCACTACTTCGATCATGCCAAACATATAACATAGAAGGATTTAGTCAAGAAATTAACTATTTCAATGAGCCTGTAAGATCTTTCTGCGCTCAATTGTCTCGGTTCCTGCAAAATCTGGCCATCTGATGTGTGTGCGTATTTTGTTTTATAGGATTATTAATTCGTTTATTATTATAGTAGCTTATTTATTTAGTTATATTGTCTTGTAATTGGATCTGTAACCTGTTAAGACAATAAAGAATATTATTATATTATTTATATTATTACAAACATTCTGCCTCTAAATAAAGTGTTGTGCTATAGATTATGAAAATTATAGGGTGACCCTGTACTTGAAAATATACCACATACCCGTTGGACAAAGTAAAGCTTACATATTAACAAAAGTTCATAGCGATAAAATGGATGTGAAGGTCAAAATCGTGAACAAGGTCATTTGTATCAGAGTAACAGCCAAAAAAAAAAAAATCGGCCATTTAACAAGCAACACTGTACCCAGTCGTATAAGTAAACTATATTATCTTTCCATTTAAAAATAGATAAAAACGAAAATGTCGTTCATCTAGCGTTTGCGTAGTTTTTCTACAGGGCGGCCGAGATTTTCATTACCCAATTGGGGATTTTTTAAATTAATTAAAATTCCCTGTCGTAAGCGGTTAAGAAGCAGTCAAAATTTAAGCATAATTCTGTATTTTATTCTTCTTAATATATGAAAGAATTATTTGTTCCTTAATTTAACTTTCTATTTGTTATTAAAAAAAATGTTCCTATGTTTATAATAAATTACATATTTATAGACAATTTGTATCTTACACTTTACACTAGTGATGATTCTAGAACATTTTGTTATAATTATATACAACAAAAAATGTAAAGTACAACAAAAAACCAAATAAATCATTGAAATGTGAAATGCATTCAAAAAATATATAATTTATGTCATTAGATGTATTTAATTTACTAAAGTTATTAACACAGTATTTAAGAGAAAAAAATAAAATACACTTTACTTACTTACTATTGAAGTTTGTTGTTTCAAAATATCAAGTAGGGACTACTATATGCGCATATTTCGTACTCGTTTGTACTCATCAGCCAGCCACACCCCTCGATATTTTGCTTTTAGACCACTAATAAAAATTATATTATAAAATTTGAAAAAATTCAAAATTGACAAACTACAATGCAATGAATTTACTGGGTGTTTGGTTTACTGCACTCAGAAAATATAATTTTAGATTAAAAGTAAATATCTTTTACTTTTGCCTAAAAATGTATAAAGTATCTATACGTTTCTAGCAAAAATAACATTACATTCTAAATATTTATAATTATATTATGCTAATACCTATGTATGCATTTTTCATTTCAGAAGCAGCCAAATTGAACTTTCCGGTACACCAGAAAAATGATTTGCAAGCATTATTTATGTATTAGATTTATGATTTATTGATTTTTTATATTAATTAAAATTCCCTATCGTAAGCGGTTAAGAAGCAGTCAAAATTTAAGCATAATTCTGTATTTTATTCTTATTAATATATGAAAGAATTGTTGTTTGAATGAAAGACGTCTACTCCACAAAAAATCTTTATATATACGTTAAAACTGTTTATGAATCGCCAGACATGTTTCGGACTACAACGTCCATCATCAGTGGCTAAGGAACCTTATATAATTCGGTTAGATGAGGGGGTCAAACTTCATATGAACTTAGAATAGGGTACTTTTACATTGATCTTCAATTCAAACGTCTATACAATGTCATTCTATGGAAATTTGTTTTTTAGAAATTGAACATAATAAAAAATATAAAATATATAGGTATTTAAAATTTAAATTTGTGTTTCATTTCAACATTTGTTTGTTTGTGTTTTTCTTTTCTCTTCATCTTCAATTTTACGTTTGTGGTTTTAAAGTCTACAGACTTTAAAACCACACTGGTGGAATCTTACCAGTTTTTCAAAAACGTAAAATTGAAGATGAAGAGAAAAGAAAAACACAAACAAACAAATGTTGAAATGAAACACAAATTTAAATTTTAAATACCTATATATTTCTGTATATGTGTCTGTAGACTTTAAAACCACACTGGTGGAATCTTACCAGTTTTTCAAAAACGTAAAATTGAAGATGAAGAGAAAAGAAAAACACAAACAAACAAATGTTGAAATGAAACACAAATTTAAATTTTAAATACCTATATATTTTATATTTTTTATTATGTTCAATTTCTAAAAAACAAATTTCCATAGAATGACATTGTATAGACGTTTGAATTGAAGATCAATGTAAAAGTACCCTATTCTAAGTTCATATGAAGTTTGACCCCCTCATCTAACCGAATTATATAAGGTTCCTTAGCCACTGATGATGGACGTTGTAGTCCGAAACATGTCTGGCGATTCATAAACAGTTTTAACGTATATATAAAGATTTTTTGTGGAGTAGACGTCTTTCATTCAAACAACAACATTCACTCCTCGATCGATGGATTACTTCAGAAAATATGAAAGAATTATTTGTTCCTTAATTTAACTTTCTATTTTTGTTATTAAAAAAAATGTTCCTATGTTTAGAATAAATTACATATTTATAGACAATTTGTTATCTTACATTTTAAACTAGTGATGATTCTAGAACATTTTGTTAAATGTAAAGTGTTTTTATCCTAATAAAATAACGGACAAGGTTCGATGCTAAAAGTATGTCTCCAATATCCTAAATCGTTAAATCAAAAAGTTGGATTGTTGGTTGTAAATATAGTAAAAACAAATCAACAATCCGTTTGTTTTTTTTGTGTTATTCAATATTTTTATATAAACTATTGTCAAAAAGAAATTACAAAATTATTCGATACAAAGTAAGTTTCGACCGAAATCGTTCGCCGAAACGTGTATTATTGTATCGTATAATTTTGTAAGTTATATTTGACCACAATATTTAATATTAAAAAACACCAAAAACACCCAAATGTTTATACTTTTTGGTTTAACTATTTAACAAAAAGGGCATTATGTTTTCATCAAACTTTTGTACCAACCCAACAATGGAAATCTGGTAGTTTTATTGATTTATTCCATATATTTTATCAACGTATATTTCACGTTACAAAAATATATAAAAGCCACATTAAATAACGTGAAATCAAACATTATTTAAACGTTTCTAAAATGCGTAATTAATACGATTACACAAACGTTAATCATTAGCTTTTAAAAAACGATAAATGCATGTATATCTAATACATGCATTTGTCGTTTTTTAAAAGCTAAGAATTAACGTTTGTGTAATCGTATTATTACCGTATTTTAGAACCGTTTAAATAACGTTTGATTTCACCGTTGAATATATATACATAAATACGTTCAATACACGTTTTTATATAGCATTTAACTAACGTTTCGTTATTAGTGTTCTGTAACGTGAAAAAGCGCGACATATAAAAGTAAAATGTACGTATTTAATGTATTTCCAATTTATTTTTATAATAATGACACGTTTCGCCAAAACTGTGGCTTTATCAAGTGTTTGGGTAGAGGTACTGTAGGGGTCATCATGTCATTATTATAAAAAAATAAATAAAATTTGAAAAAATGGAAATATTTAAAGTTAAAAACTGTATGATTTCTTAAGTGGAAATAACAAGTTAAATTGTTGTTGTTTAATGTCTACTGGCCAGGTTTCATCATGTTTAATATTGTGTCATATAAAATTTGGTGTGACTGACCTTACATGAATTCTTTAGAAAGTCATATAAAAGAAAAAATAGCTAGCTAGAAAGCCATCCATACAATATTTGGAGAAATATTATTTATTGGTATATATTTATATCAATTTGTGAACTTCAAACGCAGAGTTGCTGGTAAATTTGTTTGAAAAGCTTATGATTCGTACTTCGTATTAAAAATCATGTAAAACGATATCTAAAACTTCGTTTTCTGTTGTATATTATTATTATTTGATGCAGCATTTATGTTGTGTATTATTTATTTAGTGGGCACAACAAAAAGAACTATTATGATAAGGTCGGACGACCCCGATGTATGGTTTGTAGGTATATAAATGAAAACAAAAGATAAAACTCCAACATCTCTATACTATACAACAACAGAAATAAGAAGTGGAACAACTTTTTTTTTAATTCTGTAAAGAAAAAACCATGGTCCCGAAAGAATAGCCTGCCACCATCGTGTTGTTTGCAAATGTCTTATCCAAACCTTTATCCTTAAAAATAATTAATTATTTTCTATGAAGTTGAACGTTGAACCCAAGATAAAAATTGTGTTGCAAATATCTGATTGAAAAAAATGCCCCGTAATTACGCGTCACTTTCTAGGCTTAAACAATATAACAAAGTGTATTAAATTACCTGTGACACCTACAAAGTATCCAGTCATCTAGAGACATAAAGGTCAGTTAGCTTTTATTTTAATAGATAGATAGATATATTTATTCACCATCTTATGTTACAAAACATGTATAGTACGTCAAAAAAGAACAAAAATTAATCAATCAAAGTTACAGCAACAAAGAAAGGCTGACAAACAAATTAAAATAGCAACAACATAAAACAAACTAGAATCTAGAAAAATCTTACAATATCGCTTTTGAAATAGTTCTCAAAGGTATAAAAAGCTTGAGATATTAAAAATGATTTAATACTTTTGTTAAACTGGATTTCACCAAGGTTTTTTATGTGAGACGGCAGCTTATTATAAAATTTGACACAATAATAGTCAGAACCTTTCCTAGTCCTCAATAGGCGGTGAAATTCAGGCAATATGTCATTTCGATTTCGCGTACCATAATTATGCATATCAGAGTGAAGAGTGAAATGCGAAGCATTGGTTCGAATGTAGCCAAGACAGATTAAGATGTACAAGGAAGGCAAAGTAAGTAGTCCGTGTTCAACAAAATACTTTTTACAGCAGTCACGCCAACCGAGCCCCAACATTGTACGTAAACATCTCCTCTGTAGCTTGAAGATTTTCATAGCATGGGAACTATGTCCCCAGTTCAAAATACCATACGACATACGGGAAACAAAATAACCGTGATATACCGTGAACAGACTGGCGATTGAAACACTCTGCGCAAGCCTTCTGATGAGATATATGACCCTGGACAACGAGCAGCCAAGCTCTCGAACATGACTCTCCCAAGTTAATTTAGGATCAAGATGAACCCCAAGGAACTTCACGCCAACATCGCTCTGAAGATCGATAGGCGCAGAACGCAATGTAAAGTTCATGCTCTGAGTTTTAGCCTGATTCAAGCTCAGTTCATTTGCCAGAAACCAATTGCCTATGTCTGTCTCAACAGCATTAACCAACTCCCCTAAAGGGTCGTTTGGTCGATATCTAATCAGACTAGTTGTGTCGTCAGCAAAGAGGATTATATTTGAGTCTTCTTGAAATTTGTATAAATCATTTACGTATATTAAAAACAGTAAAGGTCCCAAAACCGACCCCTGGGACACACCCCGTCTAACCCTTCGTCTCTCCGAGTATGGTCCCCTATACAAAACGTGCTGAAAACGATCGCTGAGATAAGAGCCAACCAAGGCAACACTGTCAACATCAAAGTTATAGTAAGAGAGTCTCTGAAGAAGTATCTCGTGTGAGACACAGTCAAAAGCCTTAGTGAGGTCATAAAGAGAATAAGTATAGCGTTTCATACCCTTTTGCTTGGACTTCTTAACAAATAAATCTTAAAAATATAGGGCGATCTCTTTCTGAGTGCATACGGCACCCGCTGATTTGAATTGTCACAGCCTCCCAATCCTGTGATTTTCTTTATGGGGATAACTTTGGGAGGCAATCGGTTTAACCTTTCAAACACTGCAAACGAGACCAATGATTCTGGTAAATGCCATCAAACGATAATGAAAATGTGGACTAAATAAAAATTTCCGGTACGCCAATGGCCACCAAACAACTTAAGAACCTTGTGAAACTTCATCTAAAGAAAAAAAAATGCACCGATCCGGGCCACCCAATTCAACCTAACCTCTGAATTAAAACAAAACATATGGATTTTATACATTAACGTGCCTATGTTTTTCCGTTTAGGAAATATGATTTTTTTTAATTTTTCAACCTTTTAAAAACACACTTTGGGTACGCCGATATGGACAGAGTATTTGTGAAACCTCCTTTTTCTAAGAAAAAAACTTCCAAATAGCTTAACGTGCTTTCGACTTATACAGGGTGAGTCACGAGGAACTGTACATACTTCTACCATAAGTAGGGCACGTTAGGGGATTATCAAATGACCATTAAAAAAGGTCTCCTTGTTTTGATTATTAATATACAGGGTGAATTATGGATCTTCCCCAAAACAATGTTCCGTCATATCTTTTCAATGATTAAGTCGATTTGTCTCATTGTTTTATAAAAGTGTGTAATGGTGTCTGGCAACTTACTGACATATTCAGAATTGAGAAAATCCAGGTCCGTCTTCGACAAAATTTGTGGGACTGCGTCATATTCAACACTTCACCCTGTATATGATTTTTCAAAAATCTGATATAATTTTTTCAGAGGGCATAAATAGACAGTTAGACCTGGGTATTTGAATTTTTTGTTACACTCACCTCACATTTCCAATTAAAGATTCATTTTAGAGCCAAATTGAAAATTGGCAATAATGAAGTGTCTTACTGTATAATAATGTTTAGTTATTAAAAAGAAATCTTCAAAATCGACAGAAACGACACACACTGTGTCCAGTACGGTAAATACCATAATTTGAATTGATTTACAGGGCCGGATTTAAAAATCTGGGATATCTGGTTCATTCCAATAATTCACCCTGTATGTAACTTTTTCCACCCGTAATAGACAGAAAACAGATAAAAAATGTTTGTAATAACCTAGTTTTCTTATTTGTTTGAGGAAAACTCATGTGTCTAAGTATTTTAGTCGGAATGAAATGAACAAGCCAGGGAAATGTTTATTCATAAATTAAGAAATAAAATAACAAACAATAAGCAAACAATAAAACAGTTTTAACAATGTGGAACAAAGTAAAAAACAATTTAATAAACATTACGATTATAAAAGATGTTTAAAATGAAATCCATCTGCCTCAATACACTTTTCTTGACGAATGTTTAAATGTGTAATGGATTCTCTGATTGTCAGTGGGTCATTTCTGATAATATTGCAACAGTGAATAATTCTGCGTTAATGAGCTGTTGTGTTTTATAATCGTAATGTTTGATAAATTGTTTTTTACTTTGTTCCACATTGTTAAAACTGTTTTATTGTTTAGTTATTGTTTTTTATTTTATTTCTTAATTTAAGAATAAACATTTCCCTGGCTTGTTCATTTCATTCCGACTAAAATAATTAGACACATGACTTTTCCTCAAACAAATAAGAAAACTAGATTATTACAAACATTTTTTATCTGTTTTCTGTCTATTACGCGAGAAAAAGTTACATACAGGGTGAATTATTGGGATGAACTAGATATGCCAGATTTTTAAATCCGGCCCTGTAAATCAATTCAAATTATGTTATTTACCATACTGGAGCACAGTGTGTGTCGTTTCGGTCTATTTTGAAGATTTCATTTTAATAACTAAACATTATTATACAGTAAGATACTTAATTATTGCCAATTTTCAATTTGGCTCTAAAATACCTAAATCTTTAATTGGAAGTGTGAGGTGAGTGTAACAAAAAATTCAAATACCCAGGTCTAACTGTCTATTTATGCTCTCTGAAAAAATTATATCAGATTTTTGAAAAATCATATACAGGGTGAAGTGCTGCATATGAAGCAGTCCCACTAATTTTCTCGAAGACGGACCTGGATTTTTTCAATTCTGAATATGTCAGTTAGGTGCCTGACACCAATACACTCTTATAAAAAAATGAGATAAATCGACTTAATCATTGAAAAGATATGACGAAACATTGTTTTGGGGAAGATCCATAATTCACCCTGTATATTAATAATCACAACAAGGAGAGATTTTTTAATGGTCATTTGATAATCCCCTAACGTGCCTCTACTTATGGTAGAAGTATGTACAGTTGCTCGTGACTCACCCTGTATATGTTATCTATGACACACACTATATTCCAAAAACATGATATTCATAATTAGGGGACCTCAAAATGTGTATTTCCACACATGATGCCACATCGAATTTTTGACCTGATCCAATACCTCCCTTGTATGCTATACCAGTATAATGTGCGGGAGGTAAAAACATAAAAAATAATATACATATACTAGGTATAGCTGTCTATCTATCTATAGGGACAGCTATCCCAAACAAAACTAATAGGTAGGTATACCTACCTAATTTTTTATGCATGCCTAACAACATGCAAAACTGAAATAACACCAAACCAAATCGATAAAAAACCCGGATAAGTGAACGAAACAAGTAAAAATGAGTCTATAAACATGAGAAAATCGTCACGCGATTGACACTCATGCTCATGCACTCATTAAGTATAATGTGCTGTTTGCGAACTGAAATGTAGCTATTACTAGAAAATGTTTATACCTGCCTAGCTACCACTGGACAAAGTACAACGTATAATATCTACAGGGTGTTTCTAAATTTGACCGACAACGCTAATTCATGTATTTTGATATAGGGACATATACCCTTTAATAATATCCTGATAAAGCTTCCGAAAGAGCTATCTTGATGATAGTGTTAAAACTGCATTTATCAATATGCTGGTTGGACTATCAGAAGGATAAATTGGACATATCAGCACAAAATAGGTCCAGATAAGCGAGTTGCCAGCGACTTAACCTATATTTCTTTGGTATTTTTTTGTTTGATTACTGTGTTTTGAATGGTTTTCGTTCTTTGGCTTTCAGGAAATAAATTATGGCCGTTTTCTTTGATATCAATATTTTCTCTGATGACTCTTCTGATGAAGAAATTGAAGATCAGATCAATATTGTTCACAGACGGCCTAGAGTATTTCAAGATCGTCCAAATCATATGAACTATTGGGATGATTATGATTTTATTAATCGGTTTCGTCTAACAAAGGAATCTGTTCAACTTGTTCTTGGGCAAATTCAGGAACTAATCGTTCTTATAACATAATTTTTCAATGATGCACTTGAAAATTTACGTCTTTTGTACAAATTTTTTCTTTCGCGTTGAACAGTACCAGGATAAAATTTTTTAGAAAGTTCTAATAAGATTATAATGGTATTGATAAATGTATATCTGTTTATTAAATGAAATTTATCCTTCTGATAGCTATCAGCCGATACACGACTTGGCAACAACGCATTGTAGAGGCCAACAATAAGAAGAAGAAAATTTGTAGGTTATGTTTTGTATTTTTGTTTATATCTTGTCTTTGTGAACCTTATTTTTAGTTTGGGTTCTGGTAAACTTGGGGACCCACAGAATTTGACACTTTTTCTTAACTTTTTATAAAGCTTACCTTAAATAGAGATGAATTAAACCAAAAAATCAATGGATCATACAGTTTTTTGTTCTTAAATAAATAATAAAGATCTAAAATGTCTCGCTTCTTTTGGAACAAAAAGCGCCATAACCCGCTAATTATATAAACTATTTATGGGGTATTCTTCTATTTAGTAACCTTGATGACCCACAGAATTCCTACTGAAGACACACAGACCACATTAAACCCCTTTTTTAAGTAAAATAAATTTGCTAAAATATTAAGATAGGGTTAGTGTGTTACAAGTTTATTTACATTTACCAATTCTACCAAACAAGAATATATATAGAGGTTATCTGCGATGTTGCCATATATATTCGACTCGTTCAAATGTTTTTTTGCGCAAAAATTATTTTTCTGCAAGTTAATACAAGTTAGTATTTTATTTGCTTCTAGCGATTATAGTAAAGTAGTTTAAGTCTGGATTCGCTCTGATTACTTAGTTTAAAATGAATATTATAGTTGGGCTGGATAGTTTTGTTACTTGGGTTGGGTAGTTACGTTAGTTTGGCTGAGTTCTATTGGGGTAGTTTCGCTAGTGTGGGTTGGGTTAGGTAGTTAGGTTAGTTTGGGTGAGTTATATTGGAGTAGTTTCGTTTGTTGGGTTGGGTAGTTAGGTTAGTTTGGGTGAGTTATATTGGGGTAGTTCCGTTAGATTGGGTTGGGTAGTTAGGTTAGTTTGGGTGAGTTATATTGGGGTAGTTTCGTTTGTTGGGTTGGGTAGTTAGGTTAGTTTGGCTGAGTTCTATTGGGGTAGTTTCGCTAGTTTGGGTTGGGTTAGGTAGTTAGGTTAATTTGGGTGAGTTATATTGGGGTAGTTTCCTTTGCTGGGTTGGGTAGTTAGGTTAGTTTGGGTGAGTTATATTGGGGTAGTTCCGTTAGATTGGGTTGGGTTAGGTAGTTAGGTTAGTTTGGGTGAGTTATATGGGGTTAGTTTGAGTTACTTTATGGTAGTGTGCTTATATTGGGGTAGTTTGGTTAGATTAGTTTGGGATAGTGTGGTTAGATTGGGTTGGGTTAGGTTAATGTTGGTGAATGATGTTGGGTTGGGTAGTTGGGTTAAATTAGGTTTATTTTAGTTAAGGTATTAGTTTGACCATTTAAATATTTATAGGTGGTGAAATAGGTAATTTTTTTATTTTTGTTTATTTATTCCTTTCAGTTTTTAAAGTACGATTACACAATACTAGTGCAGTACATTTAAAACTCAGCGAAAATAAAATCACTTGGCAACACTGTAAATACTGTGTGATGTTATTACCGTATTTTTACTACTGCGTTGCGTGAACGTCTTGTTTTATTCAACTTTTAAAATCATTTTTCTCTTTCAAAAGTGCTTTATCCATAAATTTTTTTTTGAAAAAGTGTTCTATTACAATAGAGCTTTTAAGTAAAAAAAAAATTTTTGCGAAATTCCGTGGGTCCCCAACTTTACCAGACCCTTTAGTTTGATTTGTTTTGCACTTGTGCCCCTTTTAAGTGAACCATGACCAAAGACCTTGAAAAAGCAAAAAATCGGTCTTCAAATTTTATGACCTTGTTGCTATAAGTTAATTAAAAAATTTAGCAACATAATCGAATAAAAAAAAACGGACGCACTGTCCTGGAAAGTGAAAAATGAGGCTTAGGAAGGTTGGTGTGGAATGTAATCTATAAAATAAGGGAAACTTGTGATCTGCCACTAGCCTCAAGGCAAAATATCTTTTCTATTTCGGAAGTATTAAGCGTGATCCCCTTCAGGGCTTTGAATTTTGACATGTGGGCCATCTAGAAGCAATAAAACTCTCGGAAACCCAGCAATACCAAAAAGCCCTTGCTAGATAGATAGTATTTCTTCCGTTTCAATCGGCAAAGAAACAAAATTATTTTTTATGCCACAAATTGCTCTAGTAACTCTTCTATAATATTTGACACAATCGATTTATGCACTCCTGCGTGATCTCCTAAAGATATCATGATATCCCCCTAGGCGTAGTGTTGTAGTGGGCTTACTGGAAAATTCCATAAATAAAAACAAAATTGATATAACTTCTAAAGTAATTGTAATTGTTTTTATACTAAACAATATATCATGGTACTGTTCAACGAGAAAGATAAAATTCGTACAAAAGGCGTAAATTTTCAAGTGCATCAATACTTAGTTTGAAAAATTATGTTATAAGAACGATTCTTTCCTGAATTTGCCCAAGAACAAGTTGAACAGATTCCTTTGTTAGACGAAACCGATTAAAAAATCATAATCATCCCAATAGTTCTTATAATTTGGACGATCTTGAAATACTCTAGGCCGTCTGTGAACAATATTGATGTGATCTTCAATTTCTTTATCAGAAGAGTCATCAGAGAAAATATTAATATCAAAGAAAACGGCCATAATTTATTTCCTGAAAGCCAAAGAGAACGAAAACCATTCAAAACACAGTAATCAAACAAAAAAATACCAAAGAAATATAGGTTAACTCGCTGGGAACTCGCTTATCTGGACCTATTTTGTGCTGATATGTCCAATTTATCCTTCAGATAGTCTAATCAACATATTGATAAACGCAGTTTTAACACTATCATCAAGATAGCTCTATCGGAAACTTCAGGACATTATTAAACCCGCCCTGAAGGGCTTAGTTGTCGAGATACAGGGTGTCAAAGGTACAAATTTAAAATCGAAAATTTGCCATTATTAAAAAACACCTTTAAATATTTTTTAAAATGGGTTGGGTCTAAAGTGAACAATTTTGCAGGAATTTGACCTAAGTACGAGGCATGTTTTTTAAGTAAGTACCGTTTTGGAATTAAAAAAAGACGTGCAAAGATATCGCAATAATTTTATTTTTACATGAAAGCCTGTACCTTAATCTACTTTTCTACATAATTTCCGTGACTATTGAGGCACTTGTCATAACGTGGAACCAGTTTTTGAATACCCTCCTCATAAAATTCTGCCGCCTGACTTGTTAACCACTGTATCACAAATGTTTTGAACGAAACATGGGTGGCCTACGTCACACCAGAATCGAAACAACAATCCATGGAATGGCGACATTCATCATCACCCAAAAGAGTGAAGTTTAAGCAAACAATTTCTGCCCGGAAAATCATGTGCACAGTTTTTTGGGACAGAAAAGGAGTATTGCTAGTGGAGTTTCTGCCTCGTAATGAGACAATCAATGCAGCGTCTTATTGTAAGACATTGAACAATCTGCGTCGTGCAATCCAGAACAAAAGACGTGGCAAGTTGAGTAAGGGTATCGTTTTGCTGCATGACAATGCCCGTCCACATGTGGCTATCGGACCAAAGATCTCATCAAATCTTTTAAATGGGAAACTCTAGATCATCCTCCATACAGCCCTGATCTGGCGCCCAGCGACTACCATTTGTTCCTGCACTTGAAGAAACAGCTGAGGGGTCAGCGTCTTCAAGACGATAACGAAGTCAAAACATTTGTGATACAGTGGTTAACAAGTCAGGCGGCAGAATTTTATGAGGAGGGTATTCAAAAACTGGTGCCACGTTATGACAAGTGCCTCAATATTCACGGAAATTATGTAGAAAAGTAGATTAAGGTACAGGCTTTCATGCAAAAATAAAATTATTGCGATATCTTTGCACGTCTTTTTTTAATTCCAAAACGGTACTTACTTAAAAAACATGCCTCGTACTATAACAACCATATTGATGAGGGCAGTAATACCAAAGACTACAGAATAAATATAGTATTTAGTAGGTGATCTTTGGTAATCCTAAGTGAGTAAGGAAATTATTAAGTTGTCCTTGGAAAAAAGTCAGGAATAGGTATCTATTTCTCATTTACCTACTTATTATTTTAAAAGTTAGGAGGAATAGGTGCTAGCGTTTTGAATATATTATGGCAACGTCGCTGTTACCTATTATACCTCCATTCTTTGAACAAAATGGAACGAGGGATCCGTGGCTCTTTAAAGTATTCAGTTTGACGTTGATACCTAGCTATTCAATGTTAATTTATTTAAAAATTGTCATGTAAATTTCCTACTTATATTATATAATTACTAATTAGGTTCGCTGCTTAAAAATTAGATAGACGCGGGTGCCTACTTATCTACCTGTAAACATAATCAGAAGTAATTAGGTAATTAGAAATTGTAACAGAAATACCTACCTACCTGCCATCATTATTTTTTATTAAATTGAAAATAAGTATAAATTAACGACATTATTATACAGGGTTATTCACGATTTATGGCGCGGAATATTGTGGACAAACTACGTGACTTTTAAAAAGTTTCATTTCTTGGACATGTTGGCATCTACTATGGCTACTTTTTAAAATTGGTTTAGTATTATACAGGGTGTTCCAAATAACCTAAAAGTATCAAAGTTATGTTTTTTTAAATGGAATGCCCTGTATATTATTGCACTTTTAGATCCTCTGATCAAATTAAGTGTCTGTTTCATTAAGGTTTATAATACCTAAACCTTAAGGTTTTTTAAATAAATTGAATTTTCTCAAAATCTAGCCTCATTTCATCTTTCAAATACTTAGGAACTATTAAAGTCATGTTGACGAAATGAACAGTACAGTGTAGAAATAGATCATATTTGATATTCAATTTGCAATAAACTTGCAATCTTATACAGGGTGTCCAAAAATTAAAACTACTCAAATAAGAACTTTAAGTTGCTATAACTTCATTAATGTAAATGGAACGTCATATTTCTGAACTTACTAATTACCTGTCGAATGGTATTAGGGTGTACTATAGCTAAGTCTGTGGGTTTTGGCAGAAAACGCCAAATAATTGATTTGTACACCATTTGGTGTTTTTAAATAAATGTTTTAATGTATCTAGTCGCCTATGGAATCAGAAATGTCAAATAAATTATTTTATCTGTCAATTTAATTTACTATTCATGCTTTACTAGTGTTATTATTGATGTACAATTGTTAGTTATGGTGTTGTTTTGTTAAAATGAAGATTATTTATTCAAAAGAAGAACGTATTGATATGATATTGATCGTTGGAGAATGTCATCAAAATTCTTTATTGGCTTATCGAGTTTATGCTGAAAGGTTTCCCATACGAAATCATCCAAGACCAGCTGCTTTTGAGAGACTATTAAATCAGTTTAAGGAAACTGGAAGTGTTAGCTACAAGAAATACGTGAAAAGAAAACCTGTCACCGAAAATGAAGAAACTATTTTTGCTATAGTTGTTTCAGTTATCGAAAATCCTAATATTAGTCAAAATCACATATCCGAAAACAGCAATATTAGTCAGGCAAGTATTTCACGAGTGCTTAAAAAACATAGCTTTCATGCTTATAAAATTCAGCTTTGTCAAGAGCTTTATGGAAATTATTTTGACAATAGAATTGAATTTTGCATGTGGGTGTTAGATAAAGTGGCAGCAAATGAAACATTTTTTTGATAATGTGTTATTTAGTGACGAATGTACATTTCACAATGGCCTCGTGAACAGACACAACTACCATTATTATTCTGACTCGAATCCCCATGAATACAGAATCATCAGCAATCAAAATAGGTGGTCCATTAATGTGTGGGGTGGAAGATTCAGCCCATATTTAATAGGACACTATTTTTTTGAGGGATCTTTAAATGGTATGATGTTTCTCGATTTTCTTCTACACCAACTTCCTGTATTATTAGAAGAAATTCCTTTAAACAGGAGAAAAACCATGTGGTTTCAATTAGATGGAGCTCCGCCTCATTATCATCACGAGGTTCGGCAATTTTTGGATACCAATTTTCAAAACACGTGGATTGGAAGAAATGGATTTAAAAATTGGCCTCCCAGATCTCCCGATTTAACTCCTCTGGATTTCTTTTTATGGGGATACGTGAAAGGAATTGTCGCCTCCAACAACACCACACGATATGAAAATACGCATAAGAGATGCATTTCAAACTGTTACCCCACAAATGTTGACCAGAGTTAGCCGTAGTTTTCAACAAAGAATATCGAAGTGTCTGGAAATGGGCGGTCAACATTTCGAACACATGTTATGAATATTTTGGTAGAGATTTATCAGTGCTACCTATTTTATTTCCATTAATGCTGTTTATGCATAATTAAGAATAATTTATAATGACTTTTATAATAATTGTAGATCATTTGACATTTCTGATTCCATAGTCTACTAAGATATATTAACGTTTATTTAAAAAACACCAAATGGTGTACAAAACAATTATTTGGAGTTTTCTTCCAAAACGCGTAGACTTAGCTATAGTACACCCTAATACCATTCGACAGGTAATTAGTAAGTACATTGATAGGTAAGCTCAGAAATATAACGTTCCATTTACATTAATGAAGTTATAGCAACTTAAAAGTTCTTATTTGAGTAGTTTTAATTTTTGGACACCCTGTATAAGATTGCAAGTTTATTGCAAATGGAATATCAAATATGATCTATTTTTACACTTTAGTGTTCATTTCGTCAACATGACTTTAATAGTTCCTAAGTATTTGAAAGATGAAAATGAGGCTAGATTTTGAGAAAATTCAATTTATTTAAAAAACCTTAAGGTTTAGGTATTATAAACCCTAATGAAACAGACACTTAATTTGATCAGAGGATCTAAAATTGCAATAATATACAGGGCATTCCATTTAAAAAAACATAACTTTGATACTTTTAGGTTATTTGGGACACCCTGTATAATACTAAACCAATTTTAAAAAGTAGCCATAGTAGATGTCCACATGTCCAACAAATGAAACTTTTTAAAAGTCACGTAGTTTGTCCACAATATTCCGCGCCATAAATCGTGAATAACCCTTAGTGAAAAATATTAAAATGAAAATGTTATTAGGTACTACCATGGAATAAGAGACAAAACGACCCGTTATACCACAGCTAATATTAGCTGTGTGTTACTACCCTTAAATTGCAACGAAAATATTATTAGGTACATACCTACCTACCGATTACCTATAGAAAAAAAAAGTCCTAGCGCGCAACTCAAACCTTGAACTAGGAAACGCACCATATATAGATATCTTTCTCAAACATGTGTATAAAGCGCACATTCTGTCTCACTTGTTTCAAAGCAGTTTTGTGATAAATGACTAACATTTTCCATTACATCATTGATCGTATGTTATAACATAGACCAAAAAGTGAAACAAAGAAAACCTATTTTATGGATTATTTCTACCAGCTACATACCTAGGTAAATATACAATAATCATACCTAACAATGACTGTATTTCTTTACGCCATTTTGTTTATAACGATAACTTTGTTTTGTAATACCTACAAAACGACCTTCAAAACAACAAACAACTAGTTTTAAGAGATCAGCTGATCGCCGTTGTTGTTTTAAATTAAAAAATGGCCGATTTATTTATGTTTATGAAAATAAGCAAATATCTAATGTCACTTACCTGTTTATAAAAAATGTTGCACTATAAATAGTTTAGGGTTGTTTAACAATGACTAGAGGGGTCGAAATTTGTGTGTTGTATTATATGGAGGAGTCACAGCAGCATTCAATGCGATGCAAACACCGAACTAAACTCAACTGTTAGAAACCCAGTTTTCCCATTCGATTCTCTCTTTCTCTATCGTTTCTCTGTGATGTGCATTGGCAACATGCAACGCTATCAAAGGGCAGTTTACCTAGGAGAAACGACAGGTCGGGACTAGGAAAATTTAGTTTAGAAAAATATTTATCGTTCAATAAATTTAATTTTGTTTAAGAGTTATGAAAATATATCTAAGCACATACCTTGGGCGTAGTCACTGTGGGGCGCTTGAATTTAAATTAAAATGATCCTATCCTACTTACTTCCTTAACCTCTTAACTGGGTATGTCAAATATATTCGCATCCTAAAAAGTTCGATTTCGGGGGTATGACGCCCATGTCACCTACTACGAATTTGAAGCAATGTGGTACAGAAATACTATTGGATATGGCGAGGAATTAATTAGATTTTGGGATACATGTAAGACAGGGGTATATAAGAAAATTAAAAAAATGATGCAGAAATTCTGAAACATAAATGAAACAGCTCCCTCCTATTTACTGCTTTATAGAAGTACTTATTCATTTAATTGTTTTCCAATTTAGGAACAAGATAAAAGATAGAGAGAGGTACGTGTTAGGTATGTAAAATTTAAAAATGGCGAATTGGCATAGAATACTTAAAAAATATGTCTCAAAACCAAAAAGACTAAAAAATATTGCTCAAATCGCTGGAATAACTGGTGTCATTGGTGGCTCAGCATTAGCTATATCAGATAACAAAATTTTCGAAGAAAATATAGTGTCAAACGTTTATGGCGGACTGAGATTTGTTAGGTAAGTTTCTATACTATTAGCAAACGACCCTTAAAGTATTATAGTTCACCTAATTGGAAATGAAAGTCAATCCTCCACGAAACGAAACAAATATATTATATACCAAACATGTTTCGGAGCTACAAGCTCCATCATTTACAAAAAACTACATTGTAATGTGCATATATTCAAGCATTCAAAGTTAACATAGTACACAATGCATTCGGACCTGAAAACAAGAACGCGATATTGTACTTTTCATATATAATTAAGTATATGAGTACTCACCATTTCGTGAAAATTTTTTTATGTAAAACAATACTTAATTATATATGAAAAGTACAATATCGCGTTCTTGTTTTCAGGCCCGAATGCATTGTGTACTATGTTAACTTTGAATGCTTGAATATATGCACATTACAATGTAGTTTTTTGTAAATGATGGAGCTTGTAGCTCCGAAACATGTTTGGTATATAACACAGGCCAACACACATTTTGGTGCCTGCGATTTTTTAACTGTTCCTGAGTAATTTTTGGATGCAGAATGTAAAAAGGTTCTCAGATTTTGTCTATCAGATCTAGTTTTTGAGATTTTTTAAAAAATTGTGTATATAATTTACGTTATAACTGTTATAATATATAATATTACTATTGACAGTTAAAAAAAACAAAGACACATGGATTTAAGTATTTATTGCAAAAACTTAATTTACATAATTACATTAGTCACTAATCACATAAAAATTTAATAAGTAATATTAGTACCTCGACAAAGTAGATTTTTTTCTTTTAATCTGGATGCAAGTAATTCAGCGGATTCCTTTGAGAGATTCAGGTCTCTTATAAGATCGTTTAGTTCTTCTTGATTGAAACACTGCGGAGTTGCTAAATCTGCTTCAAAATCGCTGTCGTTTTCTGATTGAATTCTTTTAACTTCGTCAGACGTTGATGTTTCTGTATCATCTTCTGTCAGTTTGGGTAGACTGCTGAATGATGGAACGGGTATTTCTTCCGAATGCACTACAGGCCTTCTTGCAGAATCTAGATCAGGATATGTCCATTTGTGTCTATTGTTTCTATTTATGCCTTTAATATTAACGAGACAAAAATAGCAGTCGTCATGATGGTTCCGCGGTTCTCTCCAAACCATTGGTACACCAAACTTTAGGCACTTCCTCTTTCCAGTTGTCCACTGTCGCAAATGTTCAACACATGTTTTACATATGAAATGTGGGGCCCAAGATTTATCTTGATCTCCTAAATGAACGCCAAAATAGGCAAGATAAGCTCTTTTCACAAAGTCAGAAATCCTTTTTCTGCTCTCTTTCAAAGTGTATTCACCACACACATAACAAAAAACATCGGGATGATTTACACAGGTACGTCTGCTTGTGGATGCCATTGTTTCAGTTTAGTGTCTTGATACTACAAAACGACCAAAATTTACACAAAATGATAGCACAACTTTACTTGGGAAAACTCAGTAATATACTAAATCAAGTACAGCCAAGCAGGTATAGAAGGATCGGGTCATAGGCAATTACAGGTATAAAAGTAAGTAAGAGCATTGTATTGAGTAGTTCCTAGTATAGGAACATTGGGTCAGGGACAATTCCAGGTATCCATTTGGCTAATTAGATTCTGGGAAATTCCTATTTTGACGATTAAGTACATATTTATCTCTTTATTTGTTGTCCTTTATCAGAAAAAAATATATCATTTAACCTGTAACGTGTATCTCAAAAACTAGAGCTGATAGAAAAAATCTGGTGGCATTTTTGGAATCAGCACATTAAAAACATCTAAAATCAGATGTTAGATTTCTGGCACCAAATTTTTTTTTTCATTTTGTTGGCCTGTGTAATATATTTGTTTCGTTTCGTGGAGGATTGACTTTTATTTCCAATTAGATCCACTCAAGAATGGTCTACTTTTTTAAAATATTATAGTTCAGTTATTTTGTACTTTTAGATCTCTTCAGACTGGAAGTTGGATTTCAATAGACTATTATATTTCCATGTTAGGTTTAAGTGAATCATCAGCAAATTACAAAGTAATGATGAGTCGAATACACCAAAGAAGTGCGGATAGAATTCTAAATGGTTGCCTTCAAAATGGCGGCACATACGTGAAATTAGGCCAAGGTCTTGTGTCTTTAAGCCATATCTTACCAAAGGAGTATATTCAAACATTAAAGGTGTTACAAGATAAATGTTTGGCACGGGAGAAAAATGAAATTTACCAGATATTCGAAGAGGATTTTGGTAAAAAGCCTGAAGAAATGTTTAGTAGTTTTGAGATGGTACCTTTAGCTGCCGCCAGTATAGCACATGTAAATTTTGTAGTAGTTTAAGTACATTCCTAAAATCTATGCTTTGTTCACTACTTGAATATTGGTTATCATTATGAACGGATTAATGAATATTTGTGTGGTGTAAATTTTGATTCGCTATTTGAGGGTAAATCGATGGAATCCATATTATATGAATTCTACTCAATTTTATACAATGGAATTGAACTCTATGTACCACTTAAGAGAATTTCAAATAGAAAGCATGCACACAAATTGTATAAAAGTTCTGGATCACAGCACCATTACCACGAATTTGTTAGGTTACGTACATTATGTAAAACCCTGTCGCGAGAATGCTATACAAACTTTATTCTTTCTGTTGAAGACCAGATTCACGGTGATATAAGATCTTTTTGGTCTTTTGTGAACTCCACGCGTAGAAATATCGACTTACCTTCTGAGTTGTTTCTTGACGCAGATAGAGCTACTTGCGGACAGTCCGCTGCTGATCTCTTTGCTAGGCATTTCTCTTCGGTTTATACAGCTCATGACGTCAATGTTGCTGAGCGTCTTAGTGTTAATGATATTAACCATAACTGTCTAAAGATTTCAATATCGGATATATACCAGCAACTTTCTACTCTGGACGCGAATAAGGGCCCTGGGCCAGATGGGTTACCTCCGAAGTTATTAAAGCATTGCAGTTTTGTTCTGGCAAGACCTTTGCATACTATTTTTAACATGTCGTTAAACACTGGTTGTTTTCCTGAGATCTGGAAGTCCAGCTTCATTACCCCTATACACAAGTCTGGAGACAGGCATAAAATTAAGAATTATAGACCTATCAGTATAATCAGCATTATTCCCAAGGTATTCGAGAAACTTATAATAAATTATCTTCAACCTCTCCTAGGCAGTGCTATCATTGATCAGCAGTACGGATTTTTGCCACGAAAGTCAGCTGAGCTAAATCTGTGAAAATACACCAACTTTATTATTGATGCTCTAGAGAGTGGATCGGAGGTACATTCAGTGTATACCGATTTCTCCAAAGCCTTCGATCGTGTAAATCATAAAATCTTATTGATAAAGTTGGCTGAGGTTGGCATCGGCGGACGCATGCTCGAATGGATGAGTAGCTACCTTGATAACAGAATTCAATATGTTAAGGTCAAGGGCTTTGTTTCTACTGAGATAAAAGTATCATCTGGCGCCCCCCAGGGATCACACTTGGGACCACTGTTTTTTAATATTTTCGTTAATGACATCGCCAGATGTTTTACTTCGAGCGATTTTCTCTTGTTCGCTGATGACCTCAAACTATTTACGATAGTCAACAGAACTGAAGATTGCGAGAGATTGCAGTCTGACCTCGGGGCTCTTCACGAGTGGTTTGTTGGGAATGATATGCATCTGAATGTTGATAAGTGTTGTTTTATGTCCTTTTCGAGATCAAGTCGGACCACTCTTTTCGATTACTCACTGAACCAGACTTCCCTTAAATTGGTTACTACAGTTAAGGATCTTGGAGTCATGCTTGATAGTGGTTTGACCTTTATTCCACATATAACATCAATGGTCTCAAGGTCTCTGAAGGTTCTTGGCTTCATTAACCGTTGCTCACGGGAGTTCACACATGTCGCTTCTCTGAGTCTTCTTTACACAAGTTTGGTCAGACCGTGCCTTGAGTATGCGTCGGCTGTCTGGTCTCCACATTATACTGTGCATCTAGCAAAAATTGAGCAGGTACAGCACAAATTTCTTAGATACCTAGCCTACAAACTGCACATAGACTTTATTTTTGAGAATCGTTTTGAATTATATGCCGACTTAGAGTCCTACCTTGGCATTGACACGCTGGCTGATCGACGACAGAGACATGATTGGATTTTATTGTATAACCTTATAAATGGAAGGTTGAATTGTCCCGATCTTTTGGGCAAGATTGGAATTCATGTTCCATATCGTGCAACGCGTACGAGGAGTATATGTTTCACCAGACACATTCCAAAACAAATTATGGTTGCAATTCGCGCGCTCAATGCGTCTCGCCAATGACAGTGAAGAGACACTGGATTTTTTTGTCCCGAGAAATACCTTTTTGGGTTCAGTAGGGTACCTCTTTGATAATTGATCGTTGTGTTGTACCATATTGCTTTATAATAGTGAAGTATTGATCGTGTTGATTATTATTATCCATTTTATTTGTGATTGATTTTTATTTGACATTTTTCGATTGTCTAATTCTTTTGAAGTAGAACTATTTATATGTATTGTAATTTTGTATAAAATGGGCGTTTGCCCGTAAATAAATAAATAAATACAAATTACTACTTAATTAAATACAAATAAATCATCAGCACAGTAATAATTATTGTAGTCAGGTTTAATTCGTACATTCTGAATATGTACTAACCCTTGCTTGTACTTTTTCCATTGCGAAAACTTCAAAGCTCTCTTCCATTACATCTGAACCAAAGATTAATGTTTGTCTGAACTAATCCAGATAGGTACACTTTTTAATGTTTCTGGTTGCAAAATCTGGTCAAAATGTGGTCTAATGGTCAATTTTTCATTAATCTTAAATGGAATAAGTAGTACCTACGTTTTTAATGGTCATATTTGACATTTTATAAAACTATTTTTATTCAATTTTTGAATTTTCAGGTATATAAAGCGCAAACTAGAGATAACCAAGAGGTAGCCGTAAAAGTGCAATACAAAGATTTGCAAACACGCTTCAGCAGTGACATACTGACAATAAAAATTCTGATATCATTTGGATCGCTGTTACATCCCACGTTTGATTTTTCGTGGGTGTTGGACGATTTACAAGATGCACTTAAACAAGAACTGGATTTCGTAAATGAAGCACATAACGCAGAAAGATGTGCAAGGGATCTTAGGCAATTCAATTATGTTCATATACCAAAGGTGCATTGGGATCTTACGAGCACGGTAAGCGGTATTTTGTCGTTTTAACCAATTAGATTTTGGTACACTTTAACGTATTTTGTGCAGAATTCGGTGAAATGATAATCTATACAAATTCAAAGAGCTTTACGAATGGAAAGGCTAGCATCATCACAGGCTGATTTACACTCTCCTCAGATTCTTTTGTTCTTGATGACTTCTGTAAAGTTAGCGTTAGAGACTCCAGCATTCACAGAGTCGAATGTAGGATAAGTGCAATCTGCACAAAACCAATTTTGATATTTAGTACAATAATTAAATTGAAATATTTGCTGTAAATATGAATATAAATGATTTAGAATATTGAATTAAATATTATGGCACATCTTAATATACTAGGTTATTTGGATAAAATTAAAATTCATGCTGATAAATGATATTATAAATGGCAATCTGCATGCCAAATGGCATGCGTCGAGTTCGTCTCATTAAGAACAGTTTATTTGGACTTTAATGCTAGTAAGTTGGAAAAAAAACCCACGTCTCATGCAACTATCCTTAACGAAGAACTCGACGCATGCCGCCTGGCATGTCATTCTCCAGTCTAAATATGTGCCGTCAGCGACCTGGTCAAGTAGACCCTGTTTTTGACCCTAACTTAGATAATATTGTTTGATCAAATCAAATACAAGGTTACCTTATATACGTTTTAACATTAATATTATTGAGAGAGAGATGTTTTTGGCGACACCTAGCGTGAACAGACAATATGCCGGGTGAAACACAGTTCACAAACGATGGCCGGACAAGAAGTAACAACTCCATTATATCCTATTGCCAACACTAGATGCGCCCGAATCCCCTAGCAGGGAGGCTTTATTTAAGAATTGATTGTAACATAAAGCAACAAGACTTTAAGTTATGTTATGTTCAAATTTCCAACATAACTTAAAGTCTTGTTGCTTTATGTAACAAGCAATTCTTAAATAAAGCCTTCCTGCTAGGGGATTCGGGCGCATCTAGTGTTGGCAATAGGATATAATGGAGTTGTTACTTCTTGTCCGGCCATCGTTTGTGAACTGTGTTTCACCCGGCATATTGCCTGTTCACGCTAGGTGTCGCCAAAAACATCTCTCTCTCTCAATCAATTCTCGTGCTAGTATAAGCTCTTTGTAAATGTTGGAAATTTGGTGTCGGTCACACTGCCTGCCGATCACCACTGATGAGTCGTGGATCGACGAAACGGCAGTCTGGTGAAAGCATGGTAGTGTGAAACAAATTTCCAACATAACTTAAAGTCTTGTTGCTTTATGTAACAAGCAATTCTTAAATAAAGCCTCCCTGTTAGGGGATTCGGGCGCATCTAGTGTTGGCAATAGGATATAATGGAGTTGTTACTTCTTGTCCGGCCATAGTTTGTGAACTGTGTTTCACCCGGCATATTGCCTGTTCACGTTAGGGGTCGCCAAAAACATCTCTCTCTCTCTCAATCAATTCTCGTGCTAGTATAAGCTCTTTGTAAATGTTGGAAATTTGGGTCACACTGCCTGCCGATCACCACTGATGAGTCGTGGATCGACGAAACGGCCGTCTGATGAAAGCATGGTAGTGTGAAACAAATTTCCAACATAACTTAAAGTCTTGTTGCTTTATGTAACAAGCAATTCTTAATTAATATTATTGTTTGTTATTCCATTGACAATACATTTTTCCTTATAGAATCATGTGCAATTCAGTCTAGTTTATTATGAGAAAAATATTTTGATGATGGTTTTATTCTCGAATTTTTTTAATTACAGCGGGTTTTAGTTACTGAATTTATCCATGGTATTAAAATAAACGATGTGGATACATTAAATGACAACGGATACTCCCTTGCAGATATAGATAGGAAGTTATTTGAAGCTTTTGGTCACCAAGTGTTTCAAACTGGATTTGTTCATGCTGATCCTCATCCTGGCAATGGTAAGACGTTACAAAGTCTTAACAAATTGTTAGAAAATAGGCTTTAATTTAGGTGGCAAATATACCTACCTATATAAATTATCATTTGATATTTTTCAGTATTGATCAGAAGACATGATTCCGGGAACACACAACTTGTTATTTTAGATCATGGTCTATACCAAGAGGTATCACAAAAAGATAGAGTAGCTCTAAGTCATTTCTGGAAAGCTATAGTACTGAGAGATCATGTGAATATGAAGAAATTTTCTAATGAACTAGGCGTAGAAAGTATTACTGAATTTAGTTTTAGGTTTGTTCCACTGGTCTACCGATTCAGGCTGGAATAAACCTATTTGTAACAAGCATTGATTCGTTGTCTTTTAGATCATGAGACATTTGCTGAAATACTCACTCAATCTCCGCTCAAGTTGCACGGATTTAAGGTTCAAGTGCATTTAAGTGAGGCAGATTTAAATTATATGCAGGAATCGGCTCGACTGAAGTTTGATACAATTATGACGTGTTTGCAAACGATGCCCAGAACCCTATTGCTTGTTATCAGGTAAACCGCAATGTTTGCTTAATATGTCAAGCTGCAAGTTCAGTATCACTAAGTTGCCAAAGCAAGGAATAATGATCGAATAGAAATAGAGGTTGTTTCAAAAGACACAGTTCATAGTTGATGTATGAAAATATCGATAAAAATCCGTATTTATTACTAAATCATGCTGTGTTACTTCGGAAAATGTCTCTTATTGGTTTCGATGACGACCTTCTATTGTTTTTTGCTTCTTACCTTTGCGACCGTCAGCACTACGTCGAATACAACGGTCACAAGTCCTTGACTTTTACGCCAACCAGTGGAGCGCCGTTAATATTCTCGGTTTTTATTAACGATATATCAATGGGAATATCAAGCAAATCTTTATTGTTTGCTGATTATCTGAAAATGTACCGTTCTAGAAATCCTCTTTTTCATGACTACTTTATGGGTCAATCGTCTCTGGAGTTCAGGACCACCATTAAGGACCTGCGAGTTTATTTGGAGGCTAACTTGAGCATCATCACATCCAGCGTTCTGCATCGCCTTCCTTGCAAATGTTGAGCTTCATCAGGCGTTGCTCGGCATACTTTAGCAGTGTGAACACATTTAAATTGTTATATACATCGCTTGTCAGACCTCCTCTCGAATACGCGTCTACAGTTTGGAGCCCCCTCTATGCCTGTCGCGTGGTTCATATCGAGAGGATTCAGCATTGTTTCCTGAGAATTATTCATCATAAGCTCTCGATTGCCCACCACCTGTCTACAATTATGATGCACTGAAGGAGGAGATGGGATTGACGACGTTGGGAGCCCGTAGGAGCGTGAGAGACCTTACCGTTTGTTACACAATTATGAATAGCTGCCTTGCTCTCACAGATTGGGCTCCATGTTCCTCCCAGGGCTGTTAGGGCGACTCATGTGTTTCACGAGACATATTACCGGACAAATTACGCCAGGGGAAGTTGTATTCCTAGGGCATGTCGTTTGCACAATGAATGTTCAGACCTGGAACTGGACTTTTCCCCCGATTAATGAGTTCCTGCGCCACTTGATGCGGGTCTCCCTGATTAATTAGTCGGTTTTCTTAACAGATTTCACAACTGTTTTGCGATTAGCATTGAATATTGGGCTTATGATATTGTAATTAGTTTAGTTAGATATTTAAGTATTTGTCACGCCTGCTTTTTGGTTTCGTTACATTTTTGTTATTTTCGTATTGTAAAAATGGAATTTGCCCGTGGATGAATAAATATAAACTATGGAGAATGGGAACTCACAATAATAATTTATCTTAACATTTCAGAAATCTAAACACGTTACGAGCTATAGCATACGAACACGGTAATCCAATAGATCGTTATGCACTACTAGCCAAGGTGGCAACTAAGACGTCTTTCGCTGATACGGCTAATTCAAAAAGGGTTTGGATCTTTATTGTTAGAGTTTATTTTGAATTGCTTTTACAGTAAGTATTTAAGTAGTTTAAATTTACAAAATTCTTTACTAAATATTATATTTAATACTTTTAGTATCAATAAAATTTTAAATTGGTTAAGGTCAGTACTATTATACGCCATGGCTCCAAAAAATGTGAAGTCAATAATGACAGATATGGAGAATGCTTTGAATACGATATAATAATAATGAATGATTGTACAACGGAAATAAATATTTTTACTAATCAACAGTGTATTTTGTTTTTCATATGATATCCTTAACTGATTTGAGACCGATTAGTCTACTGCCTACTCTGTCAAAGATGCTTGAGAGAATCGTATCACTCCAGATTCGGGATTATTTGGATCAACTCCGCATTTTACCTGTTGTGCCGTCTGGGTTTCGTCCACACCATTCCACTTCAACCGCTTTACTAAAATTTACAAATGATATCTCATATGCTATGGATAAGGGAAATTGCAGTATTTTGCTCTTACTTGATCAGAGCAAGGGCTTTGACTTTGTGAACTTTCAGCTTTTGATGGGCAAGTTTCATTACTTGGGCTTCGACGAAGTTTCTAAAAAATGGTTTTGTAGCTATTTATTTTATAGAAATCAATGTGTCAAGATCAGATCTTCCTGCTCTCAGTTCAAGGAATTGAGAAGCGGTGTCCCACAAGAAAGCATCCTTGGCCCGCTTCTTTTTACAATTTTTACTTTTGATTTGCCCATGAGCATAGCTCATTCTGCAATACATCTTTACGCAGATGACGCGAAAATATATTCTCATTGCTCTATTTCTGAACTTCAAAATACTATTTATAATCTTAACCAAGATCTGTCTGTCGGATTGGTGTAAATGCCATGGCTTGAGATTAAATCCTAATAAAACTGTCGCTCTGTGTATCGGGAATGAACGCCATACTGACTTGATTCGGGCTTCTAGTAGTATTTTCGTTGAGGGAACATTATTGGTGCAGTGGGTGAATAACGCTAAAGATTTAGGTATACTAATTGATAGTAAAATGAGTCTTAATGATCATTGTTCTCAACTATATAGGAATTCCTTTTTTAGGCTAAAATCTATGTATCATTTGAAGTATTTGTTGGATGAAGGTACAAAGTTGATGCTCGTAAAATCATTGATTTACCCACACCTGGACTATTGTTCGCAAGTGTATTACTATTATCTGGCAAATTATAATAGATAAAGTGCAGCGAATACAGAATGCAGGTATAAGATTCGTGGGCAAAGTTCCCTTCGCAGCTCATATTACTCCATTTCTTACTAAACTAAAAGAACCTAGGGTCGGTTTGATTACTTGTATTCTGTCTTGTTGTATAGAATTCTTACGTTCCATATACCTCAGTACCTTGCTGACTTGCTCTTGAGGAGGTATAATGTCCGCGGACTTGATTTGCGCTTCAACTCCTTTGCAATTCCTCAACATTCTACTGCTAAATTTGAAGGATGTTTTTCATATAATGGTCCTAAACTTTTAAATAACTTAATAGATATTCTTAACTTATCATTGTTTAGTTTCAAGAGAGAGTTGAGGCCCAGACTATTTCCTTAAATTATATTCATAAGTGCGTGTTTCTTTTGTACCGTGTTAAGTGTGGAATAAGTTTTTTTTTTTTATTATGTATATATTTCTTAGCAATCAGAATACAATATAATCTATAAGCTAGTAGGATGACAGGGAGCTGTGGTAGCTCTCAAATGGCGTTACGAAGACTTCTCCAGTGACAAGTCCTCTTTAATCCTCTCTCAGATCTGCAGGCCAATTGCGTTTGAGTCTTCTGTCCAAGAAAGGCTCTAGTAGTGGACGCATGAGGGCATTTGTATGATTTACGAGTTTTTCGTGATGTTTTATGCTTTTCTCCTTTATGACATCTTTAACATAAGGTATTTTTAGGTCTTCGTGTAGTGTCAGATTGCTAACATACCATGGAGCATCTGTTATCATTCTAAGAATTTTAGACTGACTTCTCTGGATAATTGATATGTTCGATTTGCTTGTACATCCCCATAGTTCTATTCCGTAAACCCATATAGGTTTGATGATACTTTTATATATTAAAACTTTATTTTCCAGTGGTAATTTCGATTTTCTACCTATTAGCCAGTATAATTCTTTGATTTTCAAATCGATTTGCTTACGCTTTTTGATTATATGCTCCTTCCAAGTCAGTCTTTTGTCAAGATGCAATCCTAAATATTTTGTCACAGCTGATGTGGGTATTTGTATGTTGTTTATAAATGCTGGTGGACATTCTTCCTTCCGCAGCGCAAAGTTAACTTGAACAGATTTACTTTCATTAATTTTAATTCTCCACTGTCGCAGCCAGTTTTCTATTTGATTTAAATGGTTTTTCAATGTAGTACTTGCCACAGCTGGATCTTCGTGACTTGCTAGAACTACCGTGTCGTCAGCAAATGTTCCCATGATTGTGTCTCTGTTTACAGGTAGATCCGCAGTGAATAGTATGTATAGGAGTGGACCTATGGCGCTCCCTTGAGGTACTCCAGAATTGATATCAAATACTCGTGAAACTTTGTTGTTGACACGGGTTCTGTACTGCCTGTTACTTAGATATGATCTCAGTAGCTCGAAGTAAGTCGCAGGCAGGAATCTTTTGATTTTAACCAGTAAACCTGTATGCCAGACTTTATCAAATGCTTGGCTTACATCTAAGAACGCAGATGTGGTGTATTGTTTACGTTCCAAGGCTCGGTTGATTTCGTGACATATTCGGTGAGTTTGTTGTATTGTTGAATGATTGGTACGGAATCCGAATTGATGTTGTGGTAACCATTCTCCTGTGTTAGGGTCGCTGTTTATCCTTTGTATTATGAGCCTTTCGAGAATTTTGGATATGACAGGCAGCAAGCTAATTGGACGGTATGACGTGACTTTAGTTGGATCTTTTCCTGGTTTTGGAATTAGTATTATTTCAGCTATTTTCAATGATTCTGGCCAGTAGTTTTGCTTTATTATGGCAAAGATTAATCTACACAATAGATAGTCAGCGTATATGGGACATAAAACAAAAATTGAAACTGTCTCGACACGAGCTAAATCTATTAGAAAAACATGCAACCATGGAATTGTAGATGGCGTTATATGTATTGTGTTGAAATAAAATAATCATATGGGCAATGTTAGACAAGGACGAGTATACTTTCCCCTACGAGGTGGGGTTTGTTTTTATATTATAGTTATCATATATGTACTACTGTGCAGCAGTGTTTTTTGTCGGGTAGTAATATAAAATTATATGGTATACGTATACCTATCTACGCAAAGATTAATGTGTATGGACGAAAATAAAAGAAATTACTATAATAGTATAAATATACAGGGCTGGTTCATTAAATGTTTTAGACAATAATTTTAAATGACTAAAATAATATTATTTTAGTCATTTAATTTTAAATTTCGGATATAAGGATGCATCAAAAAGTTATATTTAAATTAACGAAATTTGGCGTTATAGATAGGACTTCCGGTTATTACCTGATTCAGTTTTAAGGATCAAACTCAAACAGCAGATTCAACTTGTCGTTAACATTATGAAAAAATAAATCTCAGAGGCGGGTAAATTAAAGGGGCATAAAGGCGTGAAATGCTACCCTAACTTTTTTATGCAGATTTTTTGCGTGTGTTTCAATTCGGAGATGTAAAATCTAACAAATTATATTCGTAATAAATGTATCCTTCTGTGATATTGATAGAAAGTCATCGTTATCGCGTAATATCGATTTTAAGAAATGTTAATATTAAAAAGGCTGTGCTTTTTACAAGTTGCTGAAGTAAATAAGGTTTGAAATTTCCAGCATGACAATAATTATTTAAAAAAATACGGTTTCGAAATGCAGGATGTAAAAAATTAGAATTTTTAATCTGTTTTTAATGAAAATTTAAATCTATTGAGAAATATGGTTCAGGGTTTTTGTGAAATGTATTTTACTCCAAAGATTCTACTCATCGATTATAACCGAATTAATTTACTCAAAAATATCTATACTAGTAAAATAACACAATTATCACAATTAGGTTCAAATTCTGCAACGCCGAATTGAAAAAAAACTTACAGTCTCCCTAATATTGGTTTTTGTGCAATGATCATAAAACTTTAAAAAACTAACGATTTATGTAGATTGTATTGTTAACACGTTTCGTAAAAAGCTTTAAAAACCCACCAACAGGGTGTTAAAAGTATCACGACAATAACTTTTTTCATGTTTTAACAAGTACAATCGTCTGCTTCAGATTGATCCTTAAAAACTGAATAACAGTTTCTCTATATAAAAAAATAAAACTCGTAAATATCATCCCCAAACATTTAATTTGAATACAATTACATAACACCATATTTGAAAGTAAATAAAAAAAAACAGCATTACCTAGTTTGACAGATTTGCAAATTGCAAATCAAAGTATCTATGTATACAGGGTGTTGCATAAGTACTTGTACAAACTTTAAAGGGTGATTCTTTGACTAATTTTAAGATACAAATTTCATATGTACATGGGTCCGCTACGGCTTGGTTTTCGAGATACAGGTAGTTCAAAAAGAATATTATATTTAGGATTATATGCTTGTTCAATAGCATCGCAATTTGGTGCAATTCGGGATACAGGTGTATTGATGACACCAGAGCTGTCAAAAGAACTAATAAAAAATACGAAAAATAACAAAATACAAATATCATTCAAAAGACAACAATGCACATAATAGTCGGTACCAAGCCAAATAGGTAGTAGGTAAATATAGATTTATTTTGTTTCGGGCTTGGGCTTGGCACCGACTTATTGTAATCAAAACTACCCCATCCCCAAACGGATACATTTAATTTTACGCAGATGCTCAAAATGTTAACTTTCTTTCATTAATAGAGACCTGTGAAGTGAGCTTACCTCTTACGCCCACGTATTAAGTACTAAGTTTCAGTTATCAGTTATAATTTTTTATTTTCCAAGAAAGCGAAACGAGATATTTAAAACGGCATTGCGCCGCCCTCATGTATACCTCCGGGGGCGGCATCGAAAATCGCTACACGTCACAAACTTGTAAATGCTTAGAACTACCCCTATATCAAATTTCTATTTTCTATCTTTTTTGTTTCATACCCAAAGCCCTATTCCTACCGAACTTATTATTTACCCGAAGAAACATTAAAAAGAAGTAAAATTTAAGTACCTAAACCGATAAAGTGGAACTTATACCTGATGAAGAGACAGACTATTATAATAGGTATACCTAATATAATATAGGTAGCACTGATAATTTTTTTATTATAGGTATTATAAGATCTACAACAATCTTGTTACATCTTTGCCACATTGTCTACGTGAAATATTTAGTCAAAAGTATGTTTCTATCTAAAAGCTTTTCATTTAACGATTGTTCGCCACTGATCATGGGACTGGTCTAGTCTTGAAACATGTATGACATGGATTAAATATTATTATATTAAATTTAATTCATAGAGATTAGGCTTTTATTTCAATACTGTACTTGTAATAAATCACCCTGTGTGTTTCTTTTACCGACGAATTGGCAACAGCACGACACACACCACATTCGCTTGTTTTTTTTTTCTACCCTCCCTGCGTATCCCCTCCAGATTAATACAGAATTTCATCAATTTCTCTCTCTGACAATACAGCATTGCCGGTGCATATCTGTTGCAAATGATCTAAATAATTGTTATACGTTGCGTTTTGTTTTTGATATTAATAAACTACAAAACGGTTTCTGGCTGTGACAATACTGCTCTATGCTTTACACGCTAGTCTACGCCACGTAGTGGCAGGCATACTTAGAGATGTTCTGATTTTAATGCATTGGGCTGACTATCTATTGTGTAGATTAATCTTTGATTATGGCATTAAATATGTATGTCAATAATACTATTCCCTTTCTTGGTAGCTCTCTGATCATTTTCGATGTTATTTGGTCTATTCCTGGAGATTTTCGAAGATTGAGATGCTTAATTTGATGATCCACTTCACCAAATGTAATTTTTTTTATTCTTGGAACATCTAAATTAGTTTCCCGTAAGTGTCTTTCGAGTTCAGGATCTCTATCATTATTGTTAGGTGTAAACACATTGGCTAAGTGTTTTGCAAACAAGTCGGCCTTATCTTCATCGCTTCTTGCCCATTGTACGTCAGCGTCTACTTCATTACGTATAGGTGATTCATGGTTTTGTGGTTTTTTCGAGTGTTTTATTGGTTTCCAGATTGTGTTGTCAAACCGACTGAGATTAGATATGTAATCATGGAATGATCTTTCTTTGGATTCTTTTATTTTTGATTTTAAGTGATTGGTGATTCTGTTCAATATATTTCTGTCTGATGGAGCATGAGTGCGCTGCCATTTTGACCTAACTTTTCTTTTCTGTGCAATTAGTTGTTTAATTTCGACTGGAATATTATGAACTTTTATTGTTGTTTGTGGAGTGGCTCGTTCTACAGCTTCAATTATAACGTTGTTAAATGTGGATATAGCTTGGTTTATATCACCGGAACTTTGAAGATTTATATTCAGGTTTAATGTGTTTACAATATTCGTTCGATATTCATCCCAGTTAGTTTTGATATTATGTAGTTTTGGTTTTCCATTTTTGTAAATTATGATGCTACTTAAAGTTGCTATTATAGGAGAGTGGTCTGAAGAAAGATCGTAGCTTGGTTTAACGGCCATATATTCTGAAGAGATGCCATTCGTAATGAAGATGTCTAGCAGATCAGGAATTTTATTAGGGTCCGTTGGCCAGTAAGTCGGAGTTCCAGTAGACATGTATGAATAATGTTGATCTTGTACAGTACTAAGCAGTTCTTTGCCTTTTGTTGTTGTTAAACGTGAACCAAACATAGTATGTTTGCTGTTGTTATCGCCACCAGCTATGAATTTGGAACCCAATGTTTGAAAGAACCTGTTAAAATGCTCTCTTTTGATATTATGTCTAGGTGGACAGTAGACAGCAGCAACTACTACCTCATATAACTGCAATTCTATTTTTATGGTTGTTGCTTGCAAATATTCTTCCTCGTATTTTGGTAATTCGTAATGACTAATGGTGTTTTTTATAATGATTGCAGTACCAGCATGAGCGGTGTTGTCGGGATGATTTGTATAATAAATGGTGTAATTTGGTACCTTAAAATACGATCTGTTAGTGAAATGGGTTTCACTTATTAGTAGAATATCTATTGAGTTGTTTTTGAGAAATATTTCGACTTCATTTTTATGTTGTAGAAGCCCATTGGCATTCCATTCTGCAATTTTGACGAATTTAGCGAATTTTGTTTATGAGCGTGGATAGCATGTTTAAAATCATACTGTTCTGTTGTACAAGTTGTTGAAACATTGTTCTGAATTCTTCTAAGAACTTACTCATTATATTGGTATTATCCTGTGATTCTGTTACGGTTGGTACGCTCTTGGTTGCCTCCGAATGTTGCTGATATGGAAATTGGTTATGATTAACTTGTGTTGTTGAATTAATTTGAGAAGTTGTTATGTTTTGATTGTTGGGAAGAAGTTGTGCTGATGTTGAATTAACGTTGACGTTGGATGTATTAGCTTGTATATTTAATCTGTTGTTGGCATTATTGGATTTTAAGAGTTTATGGTAAAATTCACATCCCTTATAGTTTGCTGGATGATCCCCATCGCATAAAGCACATTTAGCGGGGGTGTCTTTACTTTTTGTACATGCAGTTGTATTATGAGATCCTGCACATTTCAAAGTGTGGAATAAGTGGAAGAGTGGCTATAGCCAAATCTTATTCCTTTTGTGTAAACTAGCCTAAGTGACTGATTTGTTATTTGTAAGCAAACTTTGTATTCTTGATTTGTCATTTGGTTTTTTTTTGCACAATAAAACATTTATTATTATGATTATATATAAATGTAAATCGTCCTCTATACATGGATTTTATAGACCTTGTCAAGGCGTCCTGTTAACCGTGAGGCTCTGTGGAGGATATTGGAGCTCAACTAATGTCCTCCGAAATTCATCCCAATACTTCGACTCCTTCACGATAATATGAAAGCAGCAGTTCTCAACAGCAACGGACCAGGAGAACCCTTTCCAATAACAATTGGCGTAAAGCAGGGTTGTGTCACTGCATCCATTTGGTTTTCGATGTTTGTGGGAACGGTCATTCAACTTGTTAAGGATGAACTACCGGGGGAATAGAGATCGTCTACAGATTTGATGGCGGTGGACTCTTCAACCTTCGTAGATTGCAAGCTGGGACGAATATCAAATAACCGAAATGGAACTGTGACCGAAATGTAGTGAACCTTTGTGGCAGATACCCGGAATGTAACGAAACTTCAATAAACGAACCGACCAAGATATCGAAATGAAAGCAACACTTATACCTAATAACCGAAATGAACCGATATCGGAACTTAAGTAGGACCGATACATGAGTATCGAAGCAGTATCGAAACAAAAGGCACGAAACCGAAACAGGTACCCAAACTCTGAGTAACGAAACAGAACCAAAATCCTCGGTTTAGATATTGAAATACTAGTGGAGTCTGTAAACATAAATAGTACCGAAACATTCGGTGCAGTAAATGAAACAAAAAGCAAAACGCATATTAAAATTGGTATGTACCGAAACTAGCAAGCAGGAAGCAAGCGAGACGACTGAAGGTTAAGAATATAGTGTGCAGTGCTGTCGTGCTTGTTTTGATTTTTGTTGAGTTTTGTGCATTTGAAAATTTCATAAGTTAGTTCATTGTATAGCTGTTTGATTCCTTGTCATGTTGAGGTAAAATTTGTAGTGATTTGATTCTGATTGTAATGTGTACTTTGTAAATTTGGGCACATTAATTAAAATAAAACTGGCGAATTCACATGAACAAAAAACAAATAGGTAGATAGATAGACATTGGAAACAGATAAAATAGTGTAAATAGTTGATTTTTATACTAGACAGATTAAACATAGTTGGTTCAATAAGTTTCGGAAAATATGACAATGGGACATTTCAGATGTTGTACACCTAGATCCACGAGAACACAAATATACTATGTATGCGTAAATGGTTACACCATATCACATAAAACATGCATACAAAAAAACAATATGAAATATAAATTTCTGGGTGAACACAAGGTAGTGTGTTGTGGTGATTCACCTAATACATCTGTAGATAATACCAGCATTTTAGAAAAAACCATAGAGGAACTAACACAGGATACCATAGACAGGAATAAATACATAGAAAAACTAAAGAAGGACATTCAATATTACATGGAACTAGCCATCCAAACAGAAAAAGAGTTATCTGAATTAATAAATAGGCAGAAAGTTGAAATTGTTAGTGCTAAGAGGGAAATTGAGAAGTTGCAGGGTGAGTTGGAAAAGTTAAGTAATAGACCAAATTTGACTAATATATCTACACAGACAAGAATGATTCACACCTTTGATAAAGCTATACAGATGGATCGGGTTGGCAATAAAATAGATGTATCAACGCAATGTGTCATTAATGAACCGAATGAGATTTTTAAACAGCCGACTAACATGAGTAACTGTAAGAGCCCTATAAAAAATAATATTGATAATGTAGCACAACCTGAGACACTGGCTAAACCGAAATCAAAAATACTGCTTATAACAAATGGGCCAGCCAGTGGAATTTCTAACTACATTTTATGAGGGGCGTTTGAATAAAATCGCTTGCAGACCTATTTTTGCGCATGGTAGACTCCACTAATACGTATCTGATAGCAAAAATTTTGATAGGGAGTTAAAGAGTAAAGATAGGATTAGGTATTGAAGTATTTTGAAGTTGAAATATTGGATAGTTAGTTCAAAAACAGAGTTAGAAAATCATCATATTTCGCTTTGCAGGCATAATTTTGCGCATGGTAGTCGCCACTAAGACGTATCTGCTAGCAAAAATTTTCATAGGGTTTTAAAGACAAAAGATGGGATTAGGTAATGAAGTATTTTCAAGCGGAAAGATTAAATAGTTAACTCATAAATTGAGTTCAAACATGGGTAATTTTTTCACATTTACAGATATATTTTTGTGGATGGAAATCTCCACTAATACGTATCTGGTAGCAAAAATTTTAATAGGGTTTTAAAGACTAAGGTTTGGATTAGGTAATAAGGTATTTTGACGCTACAACAATAAATAATTACTTAATAAATTGAGTTCAAAGTCAGCAACTTTTTCCTCATTTTGTGCTATGATTCTAATATTTAATAATGATAATATTACTTTATTACCTTATTTACATATTTAACAATCACTTGTAATTAAAATTGTACGTGAAAACTTTCTGTATTACACAATATCCATATTTAAAAAAATCCCTCATATTTCCCTTCAAATATCCGCCATTTTCTTATAATTTTTTTATAAATGTAGGCAACAAACAAATAATGCGTAGTTGGGAGAGTATTGAAGAGATGGCGCTGTTTATACACAGTGAGACAAAAATCTAATGGTTTTGTCGTACTTATATTATTAATATTTAGTTGTATGTGGTATAGTATATTATGTATATGTGTATGTACTAGGAGTAGGGATTATTAACTTTAGCCATGTACAGTAATATCAGAGAATAAATAAACATCTATGGTAATATTATGTAGGCATACCTACTGTTAGAGGATAAATATAATAAGGAATAAAGTAGTTACGAGTAGTTTGTTACGTTAGTTTATTGGAAATAATACAATTATAATAATTATTAAAATTCTGTTTCGTTACGCAGTATTTTTGATTATATTATAACTAGTCGGGAAAGTTTTAGGGTGACAACCGATTTTTTATGATCTATAGAGAGATTACAAGAACTCCCGACTGGTAGTTATTATAAAATTATAAGATACCCTTGGTGGGGGTTTAAATAGCGGTTAAAATTTCATCAGTTAGGTAGTTGGAACGTATATACAGGGTTATTCACGCCATACGACACGGAATACTGTGGTTAAACTATTTAATTTCCTTAAAGTTTTATTCGTGTGTTCGATAAAAATGATTTATGGCTACATTTTAAAAATATTGTGAGTCTATACAGGGGGTCCCAAATATAAGAAATTAACCATAGTTGCATTTTTTTAAATGGAATGCCCTGTATATGAATAAATTTTTAGATTCCCTGTTCAAAATAAACCTAAATTTCATTTAGGCACATCTAACCTAAACCTGATAGTTTTTTAAATATTTATGTTTTAATAAAAATATAGACATAATTTGAATGAAAAAATTCAAACCTATTTGTTTGTTCTTTTTAAGCCAGTCTAGGCTGATAAATTCCCTGTATTTGATCATGATGAAATTAATTATCTATTAATCACTATGAGGTTTTCTTATAGATATGTATATTTTTTTAATGTATGGAAAAAGCACATATTGGTAGTAACAGGAAGAATTTTTTTAAATTATATTTGTCATGTCGGCCATGAGAATTTGACAAACCATAATTTAAACAATAACATAATAAATAAATAAATTTTTCACTTAAATTAAATAACAAGATATACCTACATAAAAACTGATAAATTTTATAATAAATGTTCAAAATGATTGGACTCTAGGCACATATGAATCCTTTTCTTAAATCCTTCAACAACTTTAACCTGGTGTAACGCTTCTAAACGCTTCATTTATTTGGTTCTTCATCCTCTATCAAAAAAGTTTTCATTTGCGATGATTTTGTTCCTAGCCCATGTACAAAATTCAACACGATTTAAAATCAATATTGAAAAGTTCTTGATGCAGTTGCACTGTGTTTGGGTGGTATCTTTCGTTAAACTGCCTAAACAGTCTCTCGAAGACCGCTTTTTTGGGGTGATTTTGCGCCAGGGGCCTTTGAGCGTAAACTCGCGATGCCAGTAAAGCGTTTTTGGACCATTCTCCCAGAATAAAAATCATGTCTATTCTTTCTCCTTTGGAATAGGTTCGCATTTTTGAATTGAATTAAATCAAATGTCACAGATAAAAAACTGTTTTCTGAAAAATTCTCAACTCTTAAGTAAGAATTTTCAACAGACTATTCGACAGTAAATATCAAATTAAAAGAAATGTATTCTATCTTCTCAAATTCTCATGGCTGACTTGATAAATATTATATTTTTGAAAATTCTTCCTCTTATTGCCAATATGTGTGCCTCTTCCATGCAAAATTAAAGATAAGTATACATATCTATAAGAAAACTTTTAACTTTAATTTTTGCATCATCAAATACATGGTGGTCTACATGAAACTAAGAGATTCAATTTCAAATTTCCCTAATATCATGAATATGTGGATTTTCCAAGTATTATAATATTTGACAGATAATTACTTTATGCATCTAATTTTGACCTCATATACTGGGTGTTCCATTTGAAATAAACAAGTTATTTAGAATTAAACTTTACGTTCATATAAATTATATTATTGGACACCCTGTATTTAGTAATGCGGGTTTTTTATATTTGGCGTAACAAGTGATGAGTGGGTATATTTATCAGCCCAGACTGGCTTAAAAAGAACAAACAAATAGGTGTGAATTTGTTCATTCATATTATGTCTATATTTTTATAAAAATTTAAATATTTAAAAAACTGTCAGGTTTAGGTGAGATGTACTTTAATGAAAGTTAGGTTTATTTTGAACGGGGAATCCAAAAATATATTCATATACAGGGCATTCCATTTAAAAAAACAACTATGGTTCATTTCTTATATTTGGGACACCCTGTATAGACTCACAATACCTAATACCCTACTTAATTTTTAAAATTTTTACTGTTAAAATAATCACTGTACCAATCGTAAATCAAATAGATAGGTACTATGTTAAACCGCATATTAAACTAAAACTTAATTTTTCTCGAAAATGCAGCATTCTATCATATTGAGATAAGAATACCTCATATTTCCTAAGAATGATGTCAGAATTCTCCAAAAGTTAGTGAAAAAGAAGTTTTTTATTAAAAATGTCCGTTGATACCCGTTTAGACGCCTAAGTTCGCAATTTAATTCAGCAGTGTATGGCTAACGAATGCTTCTATTTAGGGAAATATCTTTTTCACCTTTCACTCCAATGGCTAAAGGCGCTTTCGCGATACCTTTAAAAAACCTATGCTAAGCCGCCATCTTTTAAAAACTATAACTCCTTTCAGAAGCAATTTTGCATTAGAAGTTTGGCGTTGAATTGCCATGAAATCTGCTCTAGAATTTGTGGCTTTCGCTTGGTCCATTAGTTTCTGGACACATTGTATATTATTAGGAAATACACTCTTTGATGCATGAAATAAGCGTCTCATGGTTTTGAAACTGACAAACTAAAACAACAGGGCTAACCTAATACATTTTGAAAAACACTGCAAGCATACAGGGTGGTCCAAAGAAGAGATAAGTATGTATTATCATAGTTCTGTTTTTTTTAAATAGAACACCCTGTATGGGAGTATTTTAATAGTCCCTCAAAAATAACTGGGATTCGTTTTAAGGTGTCATTTACCTATGTTTTACGGTTTTCACAAAAATGCATCCCATATTGTCGTTATGTTAAGTTTTATCAAACTTAACTGTCAGGGCAGAGATTTGCTGCATACTGCTTATAATAATACGAAATCATTCGATAAAAAAGATACTGTTGTGTTATGGCTGAATGATCTCGATCCTGGTCATGGGTTGATGGATATGGATATGTTTTTACAGTCACTTTCTCACACAAATTTGTTGATAATGTCTAGATTGCAGCAGTATAATTTTCGTAGACTTGATGAAAAATTTGACCATATCAACAGAGTCAACAAAAATCTGGCTGAACATTTGACACGAAAAATATGCCAAATATTCAATTTCTTGACTGTAATATGTACTTGATTAGAAATAACTATAATTTCACTGGACAATATTTAAAGAAATCGGGTAAACGTATACTAGCCCAGGAAATATTAAAATGTTGTTTGGAAAATATTAAACCTGCTGTAGCTGATAATAATCATAATGATTTAATAGTAACTGACAACAACCAGACTTTACCACTTAGAAGACTTGAACATTTATTGGGTCGGAAGGTCGAACTAGATATGAAGTATACCTCAACTTTTCCCAAACATTATCCTGATCCAAATAAAGTTAATTTGAATAAAAGCAACCATCGAGATTAGATCAAGAATGGACATTTTTTTCGGCCCAGGAACAACCTTTTTCAATCCAACCAAGATTCACAAACAATATAATAAGAGTGTTGACCCTGAACATTTTAAAACTTTTTTTGTCAACATTCGTAGCCTTTTTAACAAAATTGATGAAGTTGAGATAATGATAGAAACTGGTGATTATGACGTGTTGTGTTTCTGTGAACATTGGTTAACAAATGAATCTTACAAAGTATATAATATTAAAAATTATAATTTAATAAGTCTTTTCTGTAGATCAAGTGTTGCTCATGGGGGTGTTGTTATATATACTAAAATGTTTTTGGAGGCTAGAGAGCTGAGGTAGGCTAATAGGCTCTCTAAAGAAGTACATTGCGAGGTTGTCGCTGTAGAGTTTCCCACATATAATTCAATAGTTTTATGTATTTATAGATCACCTTTGGGTGAAATGTCAATTTTCTTTGAGACGATGCAAGAAATATTTTTTGTATTAGAAAATCTTAAGGGTGCCATTTATGTGTACGGGGATTTTAACATAGATTTTTTATCAGATTCTAAAGATAAACAATTTGCTGGTAACATGTCTAGTTCTTTCGGTTTCGAAAATTTAATACATTCTCCAACAAGAATTGGTAAAACGAGCAGCACTTGTCTTGATAATTGTATAACTAACGCCAAGTCTTTATGTAAAAAATGTCTTTATGTAAAAAATGGTGCGGGCGGTCCGAGTGTACAGTAAATAAAGGGGTTAGCTCTGTAATATTTTATCAACTTCTATAAGTAAAAGTCACTTTAAAATATAAATAAAAGTTTGTAGTAATAATTCTAATAAAACCTAAGTGTTGTTCATAAAAATAAAGGTGAGAAACATTAAATTCACGTCAATCAAATTAGTTTAACAAATTGTTATAATATACCATTCAAAGTAAAATTGAAATTATTGAGTGATAATTTTTTTTAATTGCAATATTCGTGGACATAGACGAACCGCACCAACATACAATACGCTATTATTAAAATAACGAATTCATTGTTAAACTATGTCTACCTTAAATGTTATATCACTGGAAAACACTGATAAAACACAATTATCGGTGGAAACACAATTACTTTTGCAAGCCATAGCCAGCTGTGAAGAACGCATAAAAAGAGAGTTCAAGGCTGAAAATCAAAAATTATTCAACTTACTTGAAGAACAATCAGACAGAGTTAAGGAACTGGAACAACGCTGCACGACAATAGAGGATAAATATTTATCACAGGAGCGACGGTTGAGAAAAAATAACATTCTTATATTTGGGTTGCAAATTCCAGACACCGTTAATGTTGCTGAAGCAGTTCTGCAGAAATTTCAAGATTTGTTAGAAACAGAAGTAAATTTGGGGGAGATTAATAACATAAATTTGTTGAAATCTCGTCAGGGGCAACAGTACTTGAAAGTAGAGTTCGTAAGCTATTTAAAAAAAATAATCATCTTAAAAAACGCTCCAAAACTGAAAGGAACATCGATTTCTATAGTGAACGATTTGTGTGCCGAAGATAGAGAAAAAAGAAGCATTCTACAAGAATACCAAAAGTTAGAACGTTCCGAGAATAAATTTGCAAAGATTATTGGTAGCAAATTAAAGATCAGTGATAATCAATACACAATCGAACAACTACAAGCTTTGTTCCCTATTGATAAATCAGCAGCGGCTAATAAATTAGAAAACGCAACAACAAATCGGGGTGCTCCGCTGTCAAATATTGACCCGACTCTTAAGCCAAGTATCCAAACAAATATTAAGAATTGCAGTGAACTATCTAACCAAAATATACGTGAATTTGATCGAAAACGGAAACCCGAGGAAGAAGTTTCAGAAGAACCCGCGAATTCGAAGAAACCCAATATTACAGTTAGATCTTCTGAAAGAAAACGTTTAAACTCTAAGTAGTGTGTTCGTATTTTGCTTAATTATCGTAATAATTTATTCTTTATTTATTCTGTCCATCTTTTTGTTAGTGGTGTAAATACCGCAATATATGCATTATTTTTATATATTACTTATTTATTTGAATTCTATTGTAAAGTTGTGATCTTTTGTTTAAATTTGTGTATAAATTTCATATTTTGCGTTGTCTTATTAATCTTTGTTTAATGAATAATTTAAAGTGTGCACATCTAAACGCCAGGTCTGTCATTCCACACTTTAATGATATCAAGAGTATTGTATTGGAGAGGGACTATGATATTGTTTGTTTAAGTGAGACTTGGTTGAACGAGGAAATCCCTTCTAATGTCGTCTCTATAAGTAACTATAATTTTCTGAGATGCGATCGAGGTTCTAGGGGCGGAGGTGTAGGGTTGTACTTAAAATCACACATAAATTTTTCAATTATAAGAACGTTTACACGTAATGAACAGTTATGGGTGAAGCTCAATTTAACAAAAACATCTATTATAATAGGGGTAGTTTATCGCCAACCGAACTCTAACTATGTAGATTTTGTGAGTGGGCTGGAGAGTGTGGTAAGTTCGATTGTGGGTACAGCTGATTATATTGTCTGCTTTGGGGATTTTAATATTGACATGCTGAATCCTAACTGTCGAATGAACATTCTGATTAATGACATGTTTGACGGATTGGGATTAACGCAGATGATAAATCAGCCTACGCGTATCACTAGTGATAGTAGGACGCTTCTAGATTACATAGTATCTTCGTCTGAAGATATCATAACCCGAGTGATTGTAGAGCCGATTTCTGAAATTAGCGACCATGAATTAATATCATGTAATATCAAAATTTCTGGTCAAAAACCTGCACAAACTTATAAAAGAGTAAGGGACTTCAAAAATTTCAGATATGACAAATTCTATGAACAACTAAAATTAATTCCCTGGAAAAATATTTAGGACTATAACAATATAAACGATAAAGTAAATCTACTCAATGATGGGATAAATGGTTTATTGGATATTCATGCTCCATATCGTGAAATTAGAATATCTAAGCCTTATGCGCCATGGTTTACCAATACATTATGCGCTATGAAAGGGGATAGGGACAAGGCTCTCAGTAAATATAAAAAATCAAGAACAGAAACAAATCGGCAAAATTATAAGACACTTAGAAATATGTTTACTGTTGCAGTCAAAAGAGAAAAGAAAAACTATTTTACAGAACAACTACGTAATAAAGACCAAAAACAAACATGGAAAGCGCTCAGGGTACTTAACATAAGCGGAAGATCAACACGAACATTACCTAAAGAGCTCTGTAATGTAAATGACATCAATCATTATTTTTTGACATCAATTCCCGACCTTGAACCAAACAATGAGGTACTTGATTATTATACAAATAATGTTAGACAACTAAACACGCCTTATTTTGAGTTCTCACAAGTTTCTGAAATTACAGTTTTGGATACTATAAATGGTATTAAAACCAAGGCGGTTGGTATCGATGGCATTAATATAGATACAATTCGGCTTTGTGTTCCATATCTCCTTCCGTATATTACCCATATAATTAATTTTTGCTTACAGAATTCAGTTTTCCCCAGAAGTTGGAAATTGGCAAAAGTGATACCCCTTCCAAAAGTCCAAAATCCTAAAGAGTTTAAAGATATTAGACCCATAAGTATACTTCCTACTTTTTCTAAAATACTGGAAAAAATTATTGACAAACAGCTTAGAGCTCACATTAGTAACAACTCCATACTACCGCAGATGCAGTCCGGATTTAGACCTGGTCATGACTGTGTTTCAGCTCTCACTAACATCACAGATGATATCCTCCGATCTATAGATGATAAGAAGTTGACCGTTTTGACTCTCCTGGACTTTTCAAAGGCATTTGATACTTTAAGTCACAAACTTCTTTCTTCAATTCTAAAGTATGTTGGGCTGACATCGAATGCATCCGCGCTACTCAAAAATTATCTGTGTGGAAGGGAGCAGGCAGTTTCATATAACGGCGAAATTTCCAATTTTCTTGCGCTTCGTCAGGGTGTGCCTCAAGGGTCAATCCTAGGACCCCTTTTGTTTTGTATATATACCTCCAATGCACCAACGAGTATTTCAAACTGCCAGCAGCATTACTTTGCAGATGATGCCCAACTATATCTATCTTTTACTCTGGAAGAAGCTCCCGTGGCTATTAATTTAATCAATAACGACCTTGAATCATTTAGAAGGTATGCCGAGGATCACTGCTTGAAACTAAATACCGAGAAAACCGTTGCAATGCTATTTGGTCGGAAGAACGAAAGAGCTCTATTTTTTAACACCTACACCAATGTTTTGAACGTGGATGGTTCTGTTGTAGAATTTCGGAAGAAGGTGAGAAATCTTGGTCTAATACTGGATGATGAATTACGTTTCACAGCGCACGTAAGTAACTCTTTACAAAAAGCTTACTTAAATTTGAGGCTTTTATTTCAAAATAGGCATTGTCTACCTTCAAAACTTAAAATATTGTTATGTGAAACTCTAGTACTATCCCATTTAAATTTTTGTGATACAATATACGATCCATGCTTGACAGTAGCTGACAAGGGCCGCATCCAGAAATTGCAGAACTCTTGCCTGAGGCTCATCTTCGGAATACGAAAGTTTGATCGAATCAGTCACACATTGACCCAAGCTAATTGGATAAATATGCAAGGAAGGCGAAATCTTCACATATCGGTGAGATATTTCTCTATTCTTCTGAATAAAACGCCTCCATACCTTTACAATAAAATAAAATTTCGAACAGACATCCATAATATCAACATTCGTTTTCCTAATTCACTAAATATACCTATTCACAAAACAGAAATATTCAAGAGGTCTTATTCTTATATCGTCTCTAAATGCGTGAATTCTTGGACCAATGATTTAAGGAATACTTTTTCAAAATGTGCTTTTAAAAGAAAATTTAATACAATCTTACGATCTTGATTTCTTTTTTTTTCATAATGAGGTGGAATGACATATCAAGCTTAATTAATAAGTATCATTTTGAAGATATCTTATATAGATTGTATGCTAAAAATATTTACTTTATTTTACTGTAATGTTTATAGTGAGTGTGATTTTTCTTTTGTATTTGTTTGTATTTATTAACAATGGGTTAGCTGAACAGACGGTTATATGCATAAATGTGCATAGCACCGTACTGAATCTCGCCCAATTGCGTATACATATAAAAAAAAAAAAATAATTTACTTGTTTGTTAATATGCAATAAAAGACCTTTATTATTATTATTATTATTAATATATCGTTATTTGATTGCTATGACTTGACCGATGATAAAGGTATTGTGAATGTCTGTAAGATAGTCAGTGATAAGGGAATAAAATCTAAAACAAAAATTTTAAAATTTAGAGCAATTAATCAGGAAGGTGTGGAGAAATGTATAGATTTTTTACAGGGGTATGATTGGGAATCTCTAAACTTACTTAAAGACGTTGATGAAATGTTCAATAACTTTCATGTCGTACTGTTACAGGCAGTCAATGAATTTTTGTCTTTTAAAACTAAAACAATACACTATAAAAACACAAGAAAAATTTGGTTTAATAACGAATTAAGACAGCTTCGTGAAAAACTAAGATTTCTTATTGATTTTAATAAGCAAAATCCAAATTTGTCATTTGATAGTGAAATTAAAAAAATTAGGAACATTTATAAAATAAAAATTTAACAATCAAAAAAAGAATATTACGAGCGATTAATTTCTGACTCTGATGTCAAATCGAAAACAATTTGGAAGATTATTAAAGACCCATTGCTTAAATAGTAACACCAAAAAACCATTTCAAATAAAGTCATCTGATTTCAATGAATATTTTTTAAGTATTGCATTTGATGTAGTATCGAAAGGAGAGAACGCATCTATGGGACAGCGCACCTACAACAGCCGGTAAATGGTGGTGATTGGGTGTTTCAATTTTGTGACATGGTTTGCGGCTCGAGGATCGGTCTGTTTAGCCACCTTAGAGCTCACAACAGAAATCCCTGAGTTGGAATAATACTCGTTAGCGAATGGATTGATGCTGATGATGAAAATGGTTCACCCCCATCGAAGGCCTTCTTCAAATCAGTGTATACAATATCAAAATGCGCAAGTGAGCACTAACATGTTCTTAAATAGCACTCAAGTTACAGTTATAATAATAATTATTTCCTGTACATGTTCACTAATTTTAGACTCTATGGTTCAATCAAATATTTGGAAAACATCAGGTTTTTAATATATTCAGCCATTGTAGTTGTTCGTCGGTATTCTTATGAATTTCTTCTAAACGTTTTGCGAACATGAGTAGTCGGTTCCTTCAGAAGTAGATTCGCCATCTATTTACTATATCAAAGATTAATCTACACAATAGATAGTCAGCCCAATGCATTAAAATCAGAACATCTCTAAGTATGCCTGCCACTACGTGGCGTAGACTAGCGTGTAAAGCATGGAGCAGTATTGTCACAGCCAGAAACCGTTTTGTAGTTTATTAATATCAAAAACAAAACGCAACGTATAACAATTATTTAGATCATTTGCAACAGATATGCACCGGCAATGCTGTATTGTCAGAGAGAGAAATTGATGAAATTCTGTATTAATCTGGAGGGGATACGCAGGGAGGGTAGAAAAAAAAACAAGCGAATGTGGTGTGTGTCGTGCTGTTGCCAATTCGTCGGTAAAAGAAACACACAGGGTGATTTATTACAAGTACAGTATTGAAATAAAAGCCTAATCTCTATGAATTAAATTTAAAATAATAATATTTAATCCATGTCATACATGTTTCAAGACTAGACCAGTCCCATGATCAGTGGCGAACAATCGTTAAATGAAAAGCTTTTAGATAGAAACATACTTTTGACTAAATATTTCACGTAGACAATGTGGCAAAGATGTAACAAGATTGTTGTAGATCTTATAATACCTATAATAAAAAAATTATCAGTGCTACCTATATTATATTAGGTATACCTATTATAATAGTCTGTCTCTTCATCAGGTATAAGTTCCACTTTATCGGTTTAGGTACTTAAATTTTACTTCTTTTTAATGTTTCTTCGGGTAAATAATAAGTTCGGTAGGAATAGGGCTTTGGGTATGAAACAAAAAAGATAGAAAATAGAAATTTGATATAGGGGTAGTTCTAAGCATTTACAAGTTTGTGACGTGTAGCGATTTTCGATGCCGCCCCCGGAGGTATACATGAGGGCGGCGCAATGCCGTTTTAAATATCTCGTTTCGCTTTCTTGGAAAATAAAAAATTATAACTGATAACTGAAACTTAGTACTTAATACGTGGGCGTAAGAGGTAAGCTCACTTCACAGGTCTCTATTAATGAAAGAAAGTTAACATTTTGAGCATCTGCGTAAAATTAAATGTATCCGTTTGGTGGGTAGTTTTGATTACAATAAGTCGGTGCCAAGCCCAAGCCCGAAACAAAATAAATCTATATTTACCTACTACCTATTTGGCTTGGTACCGACTATTATGTGCATTGTTGTCTTTTGAATGATATTTGTATTTTGTTATTTTTCGTATTTTTTATTAGTTCTTTTGACAGCTCTGGTGTCATCAATACACCTGTATCCCGAATTGCACCAAATTGCGATGCTATTGAACAAGCATATAATCCTAAATATATTCTTTTTGAACTACCTGTATCTCGAAAACCAAGCCGTAGCGGACCCATGTACATATGAAATTTGTATCTTAAAATTAGTCAAAGAATCACCCTTTAAAGTTTGTACAAGTACTTATGCAACACCCTGTATACATAGATACTTTGATTTGCAATTTGCAAATCTGTCAAACTAGGTAATGCTGTTTTTTTTATTTACTTTCAAATATGGTGTTATGTAATTGTATTCAAATTAAATGTTTGGGGATGATATTTACAAGTTTTATTTTTTTTATATAGAGAAACTGTTATTCAGTTTTTAAGGATCAATCTGAAGCAGACGATTGTACTTGTTAAAACATGAAAAAAGTTATTGTCGTGATACTTTTAACACCCTGTTGGTGGGTTTTTAAAGCTTTTTACGAAATGTGTTAACAATACAATCTACATAAATCGTTAGCTTTTTAAAGTTTTATGATCATTGCACAAAAACCAATATTAGGGAGGCTGTAAGTTTTTTTTCAAATCGGCGTTGCAGAATTTGAACCTAATTGTGATAATTGTGTTATTTTACTAGTATAGATATTTTTGAGTAAATTAATTCGGTTATAATCGATGAGTAGAATCTTTGGAGTAAAATACATTTCACAAAAACCCTGAACCATGTTTCTCAATAGATTTAAATTTTCATTAAAAACAGATTAAAAATTCTAATTTTTTACATCCTGCATTTCGAAACCGTATTTTTTTAAATAATTATTGTCATGCTGGAAATTTCAAACCTTATTTACTTCAGCAACTTGTAAAAAGCACAGCCTTTTTAATATTAACATTTCTTAAAATCGATAATACGCGATAACGATGACTTTCTATCAATATCACAGAAGGATACATTTATTACGTATATAATTTGTTAGATTTTACATCTCCGAATTGAAACACACGCAAAAAATGTGCATAAAAAAGTTAGGGTAGCATTTCACGCCTGTATGAGTCTGAGATTTATTTTTTCATAATGTTAACAAGTTGAATCTGCTGTTTGAGTTTGATCCTTAAAACTGAATCAGATAATAAGCGGAAGTCCTATCTATAACGCCAAATTTCGTTAATTTAAATATAACTTTTTGATGCATCCTTATATCCGAAATTTAAAATTAAATGACTAAAATAATATTATTTTAGTCATTTAAAATTATTGTCTAAAACATTTAATGAACCAGCCCTGTATATTTATACTATTATAGTAATTTCTTTTATTTTCGTCCATACACATTAATCTTTGCGTAGATAGGTGTACGTATACCATATAATTTTATATTAACCGACAAAAAACACTGCTGCACAGTAGTACATATATGATACCTATAATATAAAAACAAACTCCCACCTCGTAGGGGAAAGTATACTCGTCCTTGTCTAACATTGCCCATATGATTATTTTATTTCAACACAATACATATAACACCATCTACAATTTCCATAATTTCCATGGTTACATGTTTTTCTAATAGATGTAGCTCGTGTCGAGACAGTTTCAATTTTTGTTTTCTTTCCCATATACGCTGACTATCTATTGTGTAGATTAATCTTTGACAGGGGTATGATTGGGAATCTCTAAACCTACTTAAAAACGTTGATGAAATGTTCAATAAGTTTCATGTCGTACTGTTACAGGCAGTCAATGAATTTTTGTCTTTTAAAACTAAAACAATACACTATAAAAACACAAGAAAAATTTGGTTTAATAACGAATTAAGACAGCTTCGTGAAAAACTAAGATTTCTTATTGATTTTAATAAGCAAAATCCAAATTTGTCATTTGATAGTGAAATTAAAAAAATTAGGACCATTTATAAAATAAAAATTTAACAATCAAAAAAAGAATATTACGAGCGATTAATTTCTGACTCTGATGTCAAATCGAAAACAATTTGGAAGATTATTAAAGACCCATTGCTTAAATAGTAACACCAAAAAACCATTTCAAATAAAGTCATCTGATTTCAATGAATATTTTTTAAGTATTGCATTTGATGTAGTATCAAAAGAAGAGAACGCATCTATGGGACAGCGCACCTACAACAGCCGGTAAATGGTGGTGATTGGGTGTTTCAATTTTGCGGCTCGAGGATCGGTCTGTTTAGCCACCTTAAAGCTCACAACAGAAATCCCTGAGTTGGAATAATTCATACTAGTTAGCGAATGGATTGATGCTGATGATGAAAATGGTTCACCCCATCGAAGGCCTTCTTCAAATCAGTGTATACAATATCAAAATGCGCAAGTGAGCACTAACATGTTCTTAAATAGCACTCAAGTTACAGTTATAATAATAATTATTTCCTGTACATGTTCACTAATTTTAGACTCTATGGTTCAATCAAATATTTGGAAAACATCAGGTTTTTAATATATTCAGCCATTGTAGTTGTTCGTCGGTATTCTTATGAATTTCTTCTAAACGGTTTGCGAACATGAGTAGTCGGTTCCTTCAGAAGTAGATTCGCCATCTATTTACTATATTCTTATTGTAAAATATTGTATGTACTTACGTATATTCAGGACGTACTGCACTATTTTAAAGGTATTTTATTACTTTTTTCATTGTCTTGTAATTGGGGTTTCCCCCTTAGACAATAAAGCTTATTATTATTATTTTTAAGCACAGCCATTAAAAACCCCTTAAAACTAACATTCAATTTGTTTAAAAATGTATTTTTTTTATTTAGCAAACACAAATATAATTAAAAAATGATAAAAGTGCGGCTAATATACATAACGTAATTATAAATATTGCGTATTATTTGACTACTTATGCTGTTTTTGCTCTTATTGCGGCACGTTTTGAGGTAACAGCCTGAAAAAAATAAAATTTCAAAATTAAGTTAATCCAAAACATTTCGAGAAAAGTTGTATTCGCCGTATGACTAGTAGGTACTTTTAAAGGGATGTAATTTTTGATATAGGTATGCCTTTTCTAGGCATTTTACTTTTAGTGGAAAATAAAACATCAAGAAAGTGCGTTTAGATTTTTTCAATGTGATAACAAAAAAAAAACAACTACTCCACTAGTTAATACCACAGCTGGCAATGAGTGAAAAGCATGTTTTATAAATAAACACTATCATAAGATATTTGTTTAGTTTGTGTTGTTTGTTGACAGATGATTTGATTTCATAAATATAGTACAATTCAATTACCTGGAAACCAGACTTGATGCTGGCCACAGAACATCTTGACCCGCAAGTTTCGCATTGCAAAAAGAATAATCTAGTGTCCTTCTGTAGAATTGTATCAGGAGATCGACACGTGTGACATGTTACGTATTCTTTAATATATCTGAAATGTCAAAATGTTGATGTTTTTACAAAATTTAAGTTTACAAAGCTAAGACTGTTCCTAAAATACCCTATGAACATGTTTAAGCTTTGTACTAAATTATAAATTATCTAAAACTAATTTACCAATTTCCGAACGTATTTTTCTACGACTGCCTTTATTATATGTTCAATCATGATTTGAAAATGTAGTACATTGTAATGCTGTTTTTCATTTACCCGTGCGTAATAATATTTCCAAAATTATGTTAAATTTTTTCAAAAGCATTAAAACAGTCGTAGAAAAAGTATAGTGTGAAACTCACATGAAATGACCATTTCCTACTCGTATGATTTGCAGCACTCGCCTGCGGCTCATGCTGCAAACGATCATACTCGTAGGAAATATATGTCATTTCATGTTCGTTGCACAATATACTATTATATTGCATGCTTGATTGGAAAATTATGGATTTCTATTGGTTAAAAATCTGTATCTGGATATTTTTGGCATTAAGTAAGTGTATTATTATAGTACGTGTGTCGAAAATTAATATATTATAATATACTATTATTATAGTTCTTCATTATTTATCGGGTCACTATTATATCTAGTCCATAATATCTACTGCCCAAATATTTCATTTTAAGTTGAGACATGGAATTTATTTAGAGTACCGCGTTTTAACTCAAATTATGTTTTAAAGTATCATCTCTTTCGAGCATGTCAGCCTTGCGACTGCCTCGGTGAGCATTACTTCAAGCGATCTCTGTAATCATTTCGAATTGATTTGTGCCAATACTTGCATTGCAATTTAAAACAATCATATTATTTACAAAATGTTAATTTTCATAAAAATTACAAATATTTGAACATAACTAACATTACACTTATAAAGGCAGACACAGAATGGCAACCATAAACTCATCCACCAAGGAGAAACATCCGATAAGAAATAGGAATCAATGATTCAGGCAATACACTGAACAATGTAACGTTAATTCTATATCGTTGCGGGTCAATATTAAATCAATTCCTTGATCGAATTAGGTCCGAAATTACACCTATTCCTATGTATATCAATCGATAAAGAAGTGCGTGCGGGAGGAGTCACAAATAAACATTCACCAAGGAACATCCGTCCATGTTCCTTGGTGAATGCTGGACGAAAGCTATATTCATTTTACCAACCAATGCCACATATTATATTATACAGCAAATGTCCCAAAACCGACCCCGCGACTAACACCAGCAAATAATAAAATACCAATCGCTTACGTTTATCGTGTCGAAGATCTCACCAAAGATATGAAAGTCCGAAATAGGTCTATAATTCCCTAGATCATTCACGTATTTAAGAAAAAATATATATATATATATATATATATATTAAGAGCAAAAAATATCGGGTATGCGGTTTGTAATTTTTTTTTTTCCTTTATTACTCAATATTTCGCCAATGTTTATTGGCTTCTTCAGGAGCAAACTACAACAAATAATTTATATATAAGTACATCAATTTAAGCATAATATATGAACTTACAAGGTAAGAGTTCTTTTTTATTTTTTAAAAACCATTAGGGAGGTATATTAAGTTGCTTAAGATGTTACAACCATTTGCCTGCCATTCACAGATTTAAACACATCCAATACAGAACAAAAATCCATCATATATTCAAATAAAATCAGTTGAATCGTTAATAAAAAATACATACAAAGATGTATAGCAGTTGGCAAGAAAAAAGGTGAAACTATATCGATGGTACGATGAATATTTTATACAGTGTGCTGCTTTTCTCATTTTTAATTTATTTTTATACAAAATACTATATGGAATCTAAAATATTGCAATAAATGTTACTTAAGCCATTGGTGTCAGCCTTTGAATTTATAGAGTTTTTATGTTTTTTCTAATTTGGTACATTTCTAGAAACAATCTGTTCTTATAATTTGATTCTCTATTTAATATTTTTACATTTGAAAAATCAAAGGTGTGCCCTGTTTGTAAGTTGTGTTGAACAACAGCACATACGTTTTTTCCCAGCCTACAATCGCTCTTATTTTTTATTTATTAAATTAACGGGATACCCCAATTATATTTACAACAAATTTCTTATATACATGACAGTACCTAAGGCAAAATAAACAAATTCATAATAAATTCAAGATCTGTTATGAGTACTACTCAATACAACAATTAATTTGACGCTTAAATTCTAAAAGTGAATTGCAAAAGATATCTATACAATCATGTTCATTCAGAGTGCGAAGAGTTCTATCAATAGGAGAAAAATATGTATAATTATTTCTACTTGTATGGTGAAAGAAGAGATCATGGTGTCGTAAATCACGCACTGGTACATTGAAGAAAATCCTATGCAGGACAGCAGGACAATTTATGTTACCTTTCAACACATTATACGCAAATACCAAGTCGTTTAAAACTCTGCGTTTACCAAGAGTATCCAAGTTTAACGCCCCTCGTAGGTCCGATCTATGATAATTGCGCATATGTATCCCCATTCTAAACGCAGCATAACGCAAAAACTTGTCCTGAACTCTCTCAATCATATTTATATAAGTCTGATAATAAGGCGACCAAATCACTGACGCGTATTCCAGTGAAGAACGAACCAGGGACACATACAACAAACGACAGCTCGCAATCGATAAGTCTCTAGAATTCCGCATCACAAATCCCAATACTTTATGACCATTCTGAGACATTCGGCATATGTGTTCATTAAAGTCAACAGACTCTGAAAAGTGAACACCCAAGTCTTTTATTTTATCCATATATTTCAACTGATCACCATCCATCGTGTACCGACTAGGAAATCTATTCCTCTTGAGAAAGAAGCTAATAAATGAACACTTATTGATATTGAATTTCAAATTATTATACACAGACCACTGCCACAGCTGAGTTATTCTCTGCTTGACCCACTGACCTGTTTGTCCTATGTACTGACCCTCACATTGTGTGCATGATAGTTGATATACCACATTGCTATTAAATAATAGAGGAGTTTTATCCTTGACTTTCGAGAAAAGTCTTAAATTAGTTACCAGATTATATTTAGCTATTTTTATGTTTTTTATGTCTTTAAATAGTTTAGTTACTTGATTCGATAAGCCTTGAATGAACAGCAGTTTCTTGTACTTAAAGGTTGCCGGAGCATTATCATCTGTAGGTCCCTGAAATGTGTTCGACTTATAAATCAGTATTTTTAAAATATGCCTTGGATATCCGTTGTTAAGAAAAAGGGATTCAAGTTTTTCCAAATTTGTTTGTAAGAATTGTTCATCGGATATGTGTATGATTCTATTTTTCATGGCAATCACAGTATTAAATTTTTGATTTTGGGGGTGGTGAGAATAAAAATTCAGAAATCTGCCCGATGCTGTGGGTTTTTGATACCAATCCAAAATTATTTGGTTAGACGGTGTACGAATTACTTTTGTGTCTAAGCTTATCGAATCAAGTAACTAAACTATTTAAAGACATAAAAAACATAAAAATAGCTAAATATAATCTGGTAACTAATTTAAGACTTTTCTCGAAAGTCAAGGATAAAACTCCTCTATTATTTAATAGCAATGTGGTATATCAACTATCATGCACACAATGTGAGGGTCAGTACATAGGACAAACAGGTCAGTGGGTCAAGCAGAGAATAACTCAGCATAAGAGCGATTGTAGGCTGGGAAAAAACGTATGTGCTGTTGTTCAACACAACTTACAAACAGGGCACACCTTTGATTTTTCAAATGTAAAAATATTAAATAGAGAATCAAATTATAAGAACAGATTGTTTCTAGAAATGTACCAAATTAGAAAAAACATAAAAACTCTATAAATTCAAAGGCTGACACCAATGGCTTAAGTAACATTTATTGCAATATTTTAGATTCCATATAGTATTTTGTATAAAAATAAATTAAAAATGAGAAAAGCAGCACACTGTATAAAATATTCATCGTACCATCGATATAGTTTTCACCTTTTTTCTTGCCAACTGCTATACATCTTTGTATGTATTTTTTATTAACGATTCAACTGATTTTATTTGAATATATGATGGATTTTTGTTCTGTATTGGATGTGTTTAAATCTGTGAATGGCAGGCAAATGGTTGTAACATCTTAAGCAACTTAATATACCTCCCTAATGGTTTTTAAAAAATAAAAAAGAACTCTTACCTTGTAAGTTCATATATTATGCTTAAATTGATGTACTTATATATAAATTATTTGTTGTAGTTTGCTCCTGAAGAAGCCAATAAACATTGGCGAAATATTGAGTAATAAAGGAAAAAAAAATAAAAAATTACAAACCGCATACCCGATATTTTTTGCTCTTAATTTATCTGTACGGTTGAAAAAGAAAAAGAAGATTTCATATATATATATATATATATATATATATATCACAGAATTTATTGACCGTACTCGTAATAAAATGACTAACTATGTCGGGCTAATCGGTCTGTTATGAATCAATTAAAACTCATTTATCTTGACACCTCTATATTTCGCCAATACATTCGTGGCTTCTTCAGGAGGAAAAGCTAACAATGAATTCAATGAATCAACTTATGTCATACAGTAATCAAATAAAAACAAAAGACTTACATTAGAGTTAATATATGTAGGCACAATACATGACTTAACCAATAAAAACGTTGATAAAAATACTGTAAAAACAATTCACCGAAACAAACACATTAAAATCTGGCAGAAAATGGCAATTTCATTCAATACGTGTGGGTGTATATCTATTTTATTTACTATCATATGCAGGAGAGATAAACTTTAACAACAATTCTCAGGTATATACCATGTGGTTTAAAACATTCAGTCATTTAGAAGATTGGAGTATATCACACTCAGCTGGCTAATATCAGATCGTGAATTAATAGTATTTCCTGTCTTGTTTATATGAACCATCTCTAAGAAGGTCCGTTTTGTGAGGTTCTTTTCTATGTCCAATATTACTGGTTCGTCAAAATTAAACCGGTGGTCTAGATTCAGACAGTGATTAGCAAGCGCACAAGATTGTTTTCCAATCCTTATATCACTTTTGTGTTGCACAATGCGCTGCTTTAAGTTTTGTGAAGTTTGACCTACGTAGCAACTCTGACAATCAGAACATGAAATCTTGTATACCACGTTCTTGTTTTTCAATGTAGGGTTCCTGTCTTTTATTTTTGTGAATAGCGTACGGACTGTCATACTGTTGTATTTGGCAATATGTATGTTGTTAAAATTCCGAAAATGTTTGACAAGATTGTTAGTTAGACCTTCAATATAGGGTAATTTGTAAAATTTTCAGCACCATCGTCCGTAGGGCCGTCATAAAAGTTTGAACTGAAAATGAGTTTACGTAAAATAGTTTTAGGATACCCATTGTTAAGGAATATGTCAAAAAGTTTCTTCAAGTTTTCTTGTAAAAAGGTGTCATGAGAAATATGTGTGATTCTGTTCCTCATCGCTAAGACTGTGTTATACTTTTGATTAATTGGATGATTGGAGTAAAAATTTAAATACCTGGCAGATGAAGTTGGTTTATTATACCAATTTAGAATGATTTTATTATTCTCTGATCTGACTACCAAGGTATCTAGAAAGGGTATGGTATTATTATTTTCTTTTTCCATGGTAAACTGTATATGTGGATTTACTGAGTTAAACGTATCCAATGTAAGGTCAGCCTGGTCCATCGGAACAGAAGTTATTATATCATCTACGTATTTGAATAGAAATGGAACTTGAAAGGGTAGTAACTGTAAAATCCTTCGAACTATGGAATCCATGACAATCTGTGCCAGAATTGGACTTATTGGTGAACCCATAGGTGTCCCAAAAATCTGTTTATAAAACTTATCGTTGAAAGTAAAATAACAGTTCTCACCAATAAAATTCAGAAGTGTCAGGAAATTGTTTTTTGATAGTGTGGTATGTAGTGATATAGATTCCCACTGTGTCTCCACTATTTCATGGATCAAACTTAAAGGGATGTTGGTGAATAAGGACACTACGTCCAAGGATACTAACATGTAGTTGTCTGGTAATTGGTAGTTTTGTATTGCATTAACAAATTCAAACGTATCCGGTATATTAAACGGAGTAGTATCCGACAGTGCTGTTGATAGGATTTTTGATAGGAAAGAAGACACATTATAGGTGACACCGTCTATGCAACTGACTATCGGACGGAGGGGCACATTAATTTTGTGAATTTTTGGCATACAGTAAAGTTTGGGTGGTGTTGAATTATAATTAGTCAGATATTTAGCGGTTTCTACACTGATTTGGTTGTTAGACTTGAGTGATCGTATTATATTGTTCAGCTTCTGTTGTATGGTAACGGTGGGATCCCTTTGTAGAGTTTGATATGTGTTATTATCGTTCAGTAATTCATTAGTTTTTGAGATGTATTCAGTCTTATTCATAGCAACTGTGCAGCCACCCTTATCTGCTTGTAATATGTAAATCTCCGGATTTTGTTTTAGAAATTTTTTTGTTTTGAGAAAATCAACTTGAATAGATGTGAGCTTATTGAATTTTGATACTGTTCTAAAGTTAGTAATATTATTAGTTATTTGAGCTCGTACAACATTTCTATTTTCATCCGGTATATCTTTAATAATATTTTCAACGTCAGCCAGCAGGTGATCAACTCTTAACGAATTATGTGGAGGTGAAACACCAAATTTGGGACCTAACGATAAAAAATTCTGTACTTCTCTAGGTATGTCAGAGTCTGAGATGTTTTTGAACCACTTACTATTATCAATAAACAATTTTTTAGTTACATTATGGTATTCAAGTAAATTATCAAACTTTTTTATTTGTATTTTTTTAGATTTGTTGAACTGCTGAGTATATGACAACTCCAATCTATGAACATAACTATTAAAAAGATCGGTCGGTATTACATTCCTAAGTTCATTCCTAACTAAAATTTGATATTCGTTTATTTTCTTTAAAGTGTGATAACACGCTTTAATTTCTAAGTTTAAGTTTCTTTTATTTAACCTATCTATATGTCTGGACATTCTTTGTAGCAGTTGTGAATTTGTAGTTTGTAACAGTTGACTCATGTTTCTTGAACTATCCTGTATATGCCTAGGTAAAATACCTGTTCTTCTGCAGCGTATCAGGAAACTTTTTCGGTTTTGGTTCTTGGCCAATTTTATGAAATTGCCATTTTCTGCCAGATTTTAATGTGTTTGTTTCGGTGAATTGTTTTTACAGTATTTTTATCAACGTTTTTATTGGTTAAGTCATGTATTGTGCCTACATATATTAACTCTAATGTAAGTCTTTTGTTTTTATTTGATTACTGTATGACATAAGTTGATTCATTGAATTCATTGTTAGCTTTTCCTCCTGAAGAAGCCACGAATGTATTGGCGAAATATAGAGGTGTCAAGATAAATGAGTTTTAATTGATTCATAACAGACCGATTAGCCCGACATAGTTAGTCATTTTATATATATATATGTAACCATATTGATATTGAAAGACTAAATAATCCTATTTTCGATAATGATTGGGGCTTCTAATATCGTAAAGATCAAAGCTCATCAAGAAGACGCGAAGGCGGGCGGTGCATCAATTCGGTTGAAAATCCTAGTCTACAAATCGAGATCGATAAGCAAAGAACTCGTTATTTGGTCGGGTAATTTCACAATACAATCGCAGAGATGTCTTTCTTTTTTGTTAATTTGCATTATGTATGTAATTAGCGTAAGTAAATAGTTCAAAAGGGTTTGCTATTCGAATGATAATCAATTCTATCACCTCACCTCATTACTATTTTTGATTTGTGTCCCCTTCTTCAATGTCTGAAGAAAATATCGTAGTTTTTAATACTTTTATGGCGCAATATTTGGCCATTTCGTGGCTCTTTTACGATCATAAGTGAAATTGGGATTTACAATAATAATAATAATAAAAATTAAGTTTAGTGAAAAAAAAATATTTGATCATCAAACATCAATCTAACTCACCTTCTGAGTACATTTTCTATTTGTTTCTGTTGGAAACGACCTTTAATAATCAATTGGGCATTTCCATCAACTGACCCACTGGTACCTAACTCAGCCAATAGAAAATCCAGTAAATGTTTCGGTTGACGATGAAGCATTTTACAAATTTCTGTAAAGTTTGCAAATGACGTTTTCTTTGCTCCAATTTTAACAACCTGTAAAGGTATTTTTAAAATATATTAATCGCATTTAAAGTATAAATTATTATGATTTACCTGCGGCGGCCTCATTACAAATTTTTGTTTTTTGCCAGCGGCCATATCAGGATTTTTGTCACGCATTATTTCGAATGCACGATTCAGAAGTTCTTCATAGGTGTAGTCTCTGTCAGAGCTTGTCCAAGATGCAGCATTGTCCTCAACTAATTAAAAAATATGCAGTATTAGAACAAATTTAAGGAATATTAGTGCAAATTTCGCTGAACTTCGGAAAAGCAGATTATCATGTTAAAAATTGATGGTGATGGGCTTTGGATGGCCTAAATCAATAAATATACAAATACAGGTACCAACAAATTTGACTTGGAGAACAAGTCGTCACCTTTGAATTGTTTCGCATCCTTTTAAACGCTGTAACTTCGTACCTAAGGCCGTTAACTAACACAAGGGTTCCGTATAATTGTTTGCCAAAGTTTAAGGAACAATATGCATACATGCTTTAGCATCTAAAGTCACCATAGCGTTTAGAGTGTTAAAGACAATATTCGACAGTTAATTTGGTTAAAAAAGTAGGTCACGTACTAAGGTTACTGATGTAGAAAGAGAATATTCTGAGAAGAAACGTTGTTTTCGAGAATATTCTCGTAGGCAGTAATATTCTTAAAATGCACTGCATGCCGTTTAGGGTTCCGCCGCTCATGCAGTAATAGGGGACTTTTTAAAAATGCAAATGACGACTGCGGTAAAGGACAATGTTAAAACTGTTGTTATGGAAATCAATTTTAATAGTTCTCAGAAAAAATTCGACGCAAACAGAAATAAACATGCCAATACCGTTAAAAATCGATGGGGATTATTTATTCACAACTTTGAATGTATTATTGATATATATTCTGGGCACGAGTGTTAAAAGTTGCTCAATTTGATTAACACCGATGTTGAATATATAATCAAATTAAGCTTACATCAGTCTGAAAAGAAAGCACAACGATACACCTTATATATTAAGTATCTTAAGGATTTAAGTGACGTTAATGTGAGTAGGTAATGAAGAACGAATTTGTGGTACAGAGTTTATTGACTAGCTATTACATCAAGATATCCAGAAGAATTCTCGCGAAGGGAACAGGAGACACCATGGCGACTATAAGGGGAGAAAACGGTGTCTTCACGAATACGGGAAGGGATACTATTAGAGAACTTCTGAGAGTACACTTTCCCGGCTGCGAAATTACAAATATGTCACTGGAAAATTGGCAGCATACGAATCTGGGACCCAAAATAAAGGCTACCAGAGAGAGCTGGCAATACGCAAACAGAGTGATAAATTGTAGTAGAATTAAATGGGCCTTGAGAACATTTAAACCATATAAATCGCCGGGAATTGACGGCATTTATCCAAAAATGCTGCAGGAGGGAGGGACTCCCTGATTAGCAGCCTGTGTATGGTATTCCGGGGCAGTCTGGCACTGGGATATCTGCCAAAAAGTTGGCAGATAAGCAGAGTAGCATTTATACCCAAACCTGGGAAATCCGGACAGGAAGGGGCAAAGGCTATGCGACCAATAAGTCTAACGTCTTTCAAGCTAAAGACGCTGGAAAAAATAATAGATAGACATATTCGGAGATAGTGCCATTACACCCGAATCAATATGCGTTTAGATGCGGCATGTCAACTGAGACAGCGCTGCATCAATTAGTTAGTAAGGCGGAATACGCCCTGGAGAGCAGGGAGGTTCTACTTGCAACCTTCCTGGACATACAGGGAGCCTCGATAACGTTTTAACGAACTCAATCCTAGGAGCACTGAGGCAACGAGGCATCAATGCGACTTGCTGCAGGTGGATAAACTGCATGCTTAAAGGAAGAATGGTATGTACTTCAGTAATGGGGGATACAATAATAGCTAAGCCTGTACGAGGGTGCCCGCAGGGGGGAGTATTATCTCCTCTGATGTGGAACCTTGTTATAGACGAGTTGCTAAGAGTTCTGGACAATGAAGGATTTGGGGTTCTAGGCTTTGCAGACGACCTAGTCATACATGTCCAGAGAAAGTTTAATAGCATAGTAAGGGAACGTATGCAACGGGCCCTTGATATAGCAACAAGCTGGACTTTGGAACAGGGACTAAGAATGAGCCCGTCAAAGTCAGCAATGATCGCTTTCACCAGGAGGAAGAAAGCAGAGGGACTAGGACCACTGTACCTTCAAGGTGAAATCGTAAAAATGTCCGGGGTATTTAGGGGTCACTCTAGACTCAAAGCTTACCTGGACCGCACACCTTAAAAGCACCAGAGCAAGAGCGGAGAGAACGCCTATGTTACTCAGACGCTCTCATGGGAAAACATGGGCACTAAATCCAAAGATGATGCACTGGTTGTCCACTGCGGTAGTTAGACCTATGATGACGGAAGTGTTTGCAATTCTGCAGTGTGCAAAACTAACCAGATTGAGGGCTTATACAAACAAGCGAATCAATATATGTTCAGATAGCCAGGCGGCCTGAAAGGCTCTGAGAAGCCCCAAGGTTACAACCAAACTGGTATGGGAATGACAAACAGAACTTAGGGCCTTGGTGGACCACAATAGGGTTAATATAGTGTGAGTCCCGGGGCACTCGGAAATAGAAGCCAACGAGAGAGCGGATTGGCTGACTAGACAAGCCTCTGAAACCACATATACTGGCACGGAACCTGCGCTGGGCTTGTCTAAAAGAACGGTGAGAGAACTCCTCAAATGCTGGGCCAAAAGCGAGCACCAGAGATATTGGGAACATATTCCCAAGCAGGAGCATGGGAAGAGGTTTATACCTGGTGCAGCAACAAAACGCACTGAAAAACTGCTATCATTAAGCAGGAGTCAGATACGAATAACTATGGGACTCCTTACTGGGCATTGCGCTCTGAGAGACCACCTAAATAAGATGGGGCTGTACAATGGGGACCTGCAATGCAGATTGTGGATTGGGGCAGTTGAAACAGCTTACCATGTAATATGTGAGTGTGTAGTTCTACAACGAAGACGACACGCTATTTTTGGGCATGCGCTGATTGCGCCAGCATATATTGACACCCAACACATAACTGAACTCCACAAGTTAGTGGAGGGTACAGGGCTGCTGGATTGGGTGGCATAATATACGGGGATTTTCACAATAAGCCCATGAGGCTGCAGTGAAACCGGGGACTAAAGTCGTACGGACCCTTTAAAAAAAAAAAAAGATATCCAGAAGGCTCTTCAGAATTAATAGCTAAATTGTGGTATTACAAGATCTAACGAAATATTTTCTGATAACACATACAAACATTATAAGCTCCGTTACTACACTAGTGTTTGAGATTTGGTTGAAAGCACAAACAAATTTTTAATGACTCCCGGGTTTTGTAGATTATTATAATTGGGAGTATTTTCGAACACTTTCTCAATCATTCTATTTTCGAGAATTTTCCAACATTAAGACTGGCATGTTCCCAAAGCTGCATTTTTGGGGATAATCTAATTCAGACTTTCAATAATAAAACAATTTAATAAATATGAAGCAAAACTGGCACACTACCGAAAACCTAGCGACTGTTAAAAAGCGTGTGGTAAAGCAGAATTCAACGGAATTTCAAAAAAGATTTACATCTGCACGTACTTATCCCTACAACTGACACAACGAAATCTTTATAAGTATAACCTATAAGTATAGACTAGATTTTTGTTAGTGTTCCAACGTGGCAAATTTCCTTAGAGAGGGTATTTGTTAGACAAACCAAACTTGGTAAATTTTAAGATCGTTCAAGCAATTATGCTTTTAAACGGAAGAACTTAGAGCTGGTTTTACCCTAGAATCAGGGTCTTTTAAAAATCGTGCTAAAACCGATGTAATTTCATTTAAGGTAAATGTACCAGTACCTGACCCTGTACCAATAGATGACACATTTCCATTTATTTGGTTTTATTAAGCATGTCGGTATTATTGTAAGTTTTCTTGCGATTTTTGTGTGATGTAGCAACCTATTCTTAACAAAATATATTGCGAGTATGTTCGTACCACTGGGTTGACTATTGTTTTGAAGACGTCAATGTGAGAGTGTCATGGTCTTCGCCCTTTGTGTAAGAAACGATATCGATTCATGATAACAGGTAGGTTATATAAAACAGTTTTTAGATTACACACTATTATTTGGTGCTAGATGTAGATGAATTGGTATAACTTGGTAAATAGGAAAAACTATAAAAAAACAGCAGATATCAATATTTTATTTATTTTGACGAGGGTCATCTATAGATACATTGTGATGCATGTGTTTCCTATAGGTGACACCGGTGTCATCTATAGGTACAACAGATATTTTATGAGCTTCGCACTTTGTATCATGAATCAGCTTATAATAAAGCTGATTCTCTTTTGTTTTTGTTATTATCCAAACGCAACCTATAGATGACCCTATAGTGTCACGTTTAGGGTCAAGCTGAATTTAAACCTGACCCTCTATTTTTGAACACTGCCACATTTAAGTTCAAAGATATATAAACCTGACCCTTTACAAAAATTTTAAAATATCCTGAAAGTGCAATGGAAGATGTCATTAGAGTCGTACGATACGGATGCCTACAAAAACTGTTACAAAGGCATTTAAAGTGGCAAAACTTTACTTTACTGTATAAGGTCAAAGGTATCAATCCAGAGTCAAGAAAAATGGGTCCCGAGACGTTTTTTTCGGCAAGCAAAGAGAAAATTCTAGTCAAGCGGTTATAGACATATGGCGAAAGCAGGTTTTCTTATTTCCAAAGATAATTTTCTGGTAAATGTAGAAAAATTAGCTACAGAGTTAAAAAAGAGTTTAGGTAAACACGATAAACCTGGTAGGAAGTGCTATGAATGGTTTCTCAAGCGGCATCCAGAACTAAGCTTGAGAACACCACAGAATCTAAGAACAAGCATGAGCATTTATTAGCGATTGATCAGACGGACATTCTTCAGGATCCCACAAGAATATTCAATGCAGATGAATCTGTATTTTTCCTTAATCCAAAAGGAAACAAAGTGCTTGCTCGTAGAGGTGATAAAACTGTCAAAGAATTAGAACGCTATTTGTCACAAAGTTTTGTCATATGATTTGTAATTTAAATATTTTTGCAAATGCTTTTTAATTTGAAGTAAATTATGTTTTTTTTAAATTTACAAATGATTTTTTATTTAAATTGCGATTTATATCATGTAGGTTCCTAGAGTTATTCGCAGCAAAGTACTATAAAACACCAGCATTGTTCAAGGGTCAACTAAAGGTTACGATAATGTCATACTTAGGAGCAACCTTTATTCACTAGGGTCAGAAATAGGTACATACGCTGATATTCAAAAAATTATGTTTATTTTATTAACGCCCTTTTGTATACATAGTTAGACCTCATTTTTTAAAAGCATGATGTTCCGTTAAAACTCTCACGAAGGTATGTATGTCAAAAAACATATTCAACCATCATAAGAATGTGATAATTTTTGCACATTCCCTAATGGGTCAGGCACTGGTACATTTACCTTACTTAATATCTGTAGGCATTGTACAATATTACAACTAAGTTTAAACAAGCGTTTATTTTGGGAACACCCTTTACAAATTAACATTCTTTACCTATATCTGGAACTCCCTCCGATATATTGCAGCATGTAGTTGAAATACAAAATTAATACTAAAATATCGATTGGCAGTATTTCTCAATATAAACATGTTATTTTGTAGAAGTTGAAACAGAACGCAAAAACGGGTAGGTTATTAAAGCCGCTTACCATTTTCTTTGTCTTCAGTTTTGTCCTCGCTCTCTGCTATTAAATCTTCCAGATCCTTTTTCTTATTCTTCTTATTCCTTTTCTTCTTCGTTTTACTAAAGTCCAACATATCCAAATCGAAATCATCATCGACACCGCCATCCTCTGGATTACCTACACCTTCAGAAGCATTTTCATCTTTTTGCTCTGTGGCACCACCTTCTGACTCTTCCAAACTAGTAAACATTAAATACAAATTAACCTACTGTTATATATCTATCATATTGTATACTTTCAATTATTGTTGTTATATTTGTTAATTCTGGTTTATAATAATAATAATAATAATCTTTATTGATGTCAATAACCATAGGTTTTACATAAGTCATATCACAAACATATATAAAAGTCACAAAATAATTCACACATATATAGAATGCACTAAAATGCATAACATCTAATATATATTACAAACAACTTACATCAACATTTTTCATAACAAACAAACAAAATTATTAAACAATTAAAAGTTTAAAAATTCCTCCAAACTATAGAATGCCCCGCTCAGCAGAAACCCTTTAACAGCAATCACGAACTGTCTCAACGGCAGACATCTCATCTCTATTGGTAATTTGTTGTAAAACATAGGACCATAATAGTTAACAGCATTCCTACTTCTGCGCAAGCGAAGACAATCAATATATATATTATTGCTGTGTCTAGTTTCGTGGTTATGTACATTATTACATGGCGTATAGACATGAAGATTGTCTCACGTAGAGCAGAGATACAAGGATGTAATAACTAGGGAAAGTGAGAATACCCTCAGTTTTGAAAATGGGTTTACATCTGCTTGGTAGTTCAAACCGAACATAGCCCTTATAGCACGTCTTTGGATGTTAAAAATTTTTTTGGCGTGACCTGAATGTCCCCAAGTCAACAAAGCATAGGCGAAAACACCCTGAAACAATGAAAAATAAGTTACCCTCAAGATATGCGTAGAAACCTCAACTTTAAGACTTCTTAATAAAAACACTGTCTTGGTCAGCTTAGAGCAAACATGCTCGACATGGAGATCCCACGACAGCCTTGGGTCTAAAATAGTGCCCAGAAAGTGAGCCCTGTCCCCGTTGATAGAGTCGCCAATACTTCTCATGGAGAAAGTCAATTTTTGAGTCTTCGCCTCATTCAAACACAACTTATTGGCTCTAAACCACTCAGAAGTCCTCAGTTGCGCAGACTGTAGCTCGTCATTCAGATGTTCAATATCATCACCCACACAAAGTATACTGGTGTCATCTGCATATAAAGTAAAATGAGCGTTTCCTACAAATTCAGGAAGATCATTGACATAGATCAGGAAAAGCAAGGGACCAAGAACTGATCCCTGCGGAACACCATGTAAAATCGTAGACATACTTGACGACACACCATTGAACATAGTCATCTGGATTCTTTCAGTCAAATAGCTCCGCAGGAGTTTCACTGACTGTTCGTCGACTCCATATTTCGACAGTTTTTTATGTAATATTTCGTGTTGGACGCAATCGAAGGCTTTTGAAAGATCACAAAATACTCCTGCAGCATATCCACTCCCTTCGAAAGAATCAATAATTTTACTGGTAAAATGACTAACAGCGAGTGTTGTAGATTTCCCTGTTCTGAAACCGAACTGGCCCGAACAAAGTAGATCATTTGTTTCAAGGTAGGTTGAAAGCTGCCTAAAAAGTACCTTCTCAATAATTTTACCAATTGTCGGAACTATAGAGATGGGTCGGTAGTTATTCACATCGTCCACAGGTCCCTTTTTGAATATTGGAATAACTTTAGAGCATTTAAGACATTCAGGAAATTTGCCAACCCGCATACATTCATTAATAAGTTTTGTCAGTGGAATAACAATTATATTCTTAATGGTAAGTATTAAGCGACCACTAATATCATACAAGTCACGAGTAGGATTAGGCTTAAGACTATTTAAAATATCTCGCATCTCGATGAAAGAAATATCACTGAAGCTAAAATTTAAGTCATCAACTGGCTCAAATAAGCTCAGTGGATCTAAGTTAGTTGAGATATTCCTTGTAATTTCTGGGGCAACATTGGTAAAGAATTCATTAAATGTATCTGCGTTCAAAAGTTTAGGTTTAGGTGGACATTTTTTACTGTTTCTTTTACTATTGATTACGTCCCATGCTCCTCTACTAATATTAATGCTGCGGCCAATGTAATGATCGTTTGCTATTTTTTTACTTTCTTTTATTTTATTTTTATATAACCGACGCAATAAAGAATACTCTTGCTTTAATAACTGGTTATATGGTTGAATCTTCTTTAAGTCGTGCACAAAATTTAATTGTTCTCTAGTCTGCCTCAATTCATTTGTGAACCAGTTGATTTCACAAGAACGAGAGCCACCAATTATGTTAATACTGTCAACTTATGTCAACAATCATTAACAAATCTTACTGCTGATGATTTCAATACATATTTTACCAGTATTGCGGAAACTTTAACCCATGACTTATCCTCAAATATCAGTCCACTGGATTTGTTGTCTATTGACATTCCTGGCAATTTTGCGTTTAATGAAATATCTTTTATTGAGATGAGATATATAATAAACTCTTTTAAAAATAAAAGCTCGAAAGACATTTTTGATTTGAATATCGTAATCATTAAATATATTAAGGATATAATAATTATACCATTGACAATATTGATTAATTTGGCGATCTCATCCGGTATGTTTCCGAGTTGTCTGAAATTTAGCAAAATTATACCGTTATTCAAAAAAGGATCTCCAGATGAATTGAACAACTATCGCCCTATTTCTATAGTGCCTGTTCTAGGCAAAATTTTTGAAAATATACTCTTTAAACAATTAGCCAACTATTTTCAAAGAAATAATTTATTTTCTCCGAAACAATTTGGATTTAGACCGAAACTTAACACCATTTCAGCTATAGAAAACTTTATAAATAGCGTTATAACCGCTTTTGAGAGTAGAAGGCTTGTGGGGGCTTCTTTTCTTGATTTAACAAAGGCGTTTGATTGCGTTTCACACGATATCTTGTTGGGTAAACTGGAGCGATACGGTATGAGTGCGAATTCGATTCGTTTGCTGAGTTCCTATCTCACTGGTAGGAATGTCATAACGATGTTTGAGTCAAAGTCTTCTCAGCCCTTGTTGAGCTCTTGTGGAGTCCCACAGGGCTCGGTGCTCGGACCTCTATTGTTTTTGATTTTCATTAATGATTTACCGCTACATCTGCCATGCGCTGACCTGACATTGTTTGCAGACGATTCAACTATTGTCGATGTTGAACTGTCGAGTGATGTTCTAGCCTCAAGTATGATTAATTCACAGTCGAGGGCTGCGGACTGGTTTGCAGCTAACAAACTCTGTATGAACGCCAATAAAACAGCTACTAAAATATTTACATTACGTGAGATGGATGTTGCTGTTTCTGATGGTCTGGTAAAGTTTTTGGGTGTCACTTTGGACCAAAAGCTAACCTGGGCGGGTCATGTCGAGGTTACCATTGCCAAGTTGTCTGAGGTTGTGTTCATGTTGCGAATCTTTAAGGGTGAAGTTTCTTTTAATGTTTTGAAATCAGCATATTATGGCCTTTTTCACAGTGTGGCTTCATATGCTTTGTCAATTTGGGGACACTCTTGTCATGCTAGTCGGGTATTCGCAATCCAAAGACGAGTGGTTCGAATAATGACAGATTTAAAGTTTAGAGAGGATGTCAGACCTAAATTTAAAGAATGTAAAATAACTACACTCCCGTGTCTTTATATCTACAATTCAATTATGTATCTGAAAAATATTTACAATCTGTATGTACATAAGACATGATGAAGTTCACAACCACAATACCAGAAACAAAAATGACATTCTTCCTGAATATATGAGGTTGGGTAGAAGCAGAAATTCTGTGAATTATTATGGTCCCACATGCTATAATCATTTGCCAGATAGTTTGAAAACACTGAGCCTTGCAATGTTCAAAAATAGATTGAAAAACTACTTAATTGACCAGGCTTTTTACTCCATTGATGAATTCCTCAGCACTGACTTTCTGTTTTGATTTAGTTATATACATTTCTATGTTTTTATGTTGTGTTATGTAATATTTTAATATTTAATATGACTTGTGTAAACCTTTTTTGGTAATAACATGTAATGACAATAAATAAATAATGACAATAAATAAATTAATAAAGATATGCGAATTAAAGCCTAATTCTGAAAAGGTCTATTATTACAATTTAATTCGCATATAAATAAAAATGGAAAAGTATTAGCGACCAGACAAACTAGAAGCTGATCCAAACTCCGCAACTGCTAGCAAAGAATTCAAACACTGGTATGAAACTTTCAAAAACTTCCTCGAATGTAGTTCGTCAAAGGAGAAGCCACTTGAAGATAAAGATAAGTACATGCTTTTAGTAAATTTCGTATCACATACTGTTTACGAACATATAAATGAAGCAACTACGTATAGTGCAGCTATAAACATTTTCATGCAAGACATATTCTTAGTACTCGTAAAGAAAACGTTAATGAATCTATTGATCAGTATGTTCAGGAACTAAAGATTTTAGCAAAGAATTGTAATTTTAAAGCAGTCTCCAGTGAACAAAACAATCAGGGACGCATTTATAAGTGGCATTCTGCAAGCTAATATTCGTCAACGACTACTTGAGTGTAAACATTTATCGTAAGGTGATGCGATATCTACATCCAGTTTTTTAGAAGACTCTCAAAAACAGTCCGAATCATTCAATTTGCCATCTAGTTTCGTAAATAATCTAACCAGCTCAAACTCTAATGACGCAGTACAGAGTAATTCAGCTTCGTTTAAACAAATCTACGCAAACATGCTATTTTTGTGGACTTCCTAGACACCCAAAATATTTCTGTCCAGCACGTGAGGCGATTTGTAACAGCTGCCTAAAACCTGGTCATTGGGCTAAAGTGTGCTTAAAATCCAAGAAACCTTCTAATTTATCAGGAAAACCGACATCAGCATCTACATATTTAATCGCTTCGTCATCCAAAACACCAAGTTCACTCTCAAAAGCTATTCTTGACGTATCTATTAATAATATTAATGTGAAAGCGCTACTAGATACTGGAAGCTCTGACACTTTCCTTGATTACGACTTTGTGATTAGAAACAAAATACAAATTTTTAAAACCAATGAACAAGTTTTAATGGCATCTTTAGCGTGTTCGTCTGAAATAAAAGGTTACTGCTTAATAAAACTTGAAATTCAACATGAAAAATACGACAATACAAAAGTGTTAATTCTTTCAAACCTTTGGTCAAGATTTTATGAAACAACATGAACGAATCGAAGTAACATTTGGAAGTTGAAAAACACCACTTTCAATTTGCTGTCTTGCTGAAGCAAAAGTTCAACCACCATCTTTATTTGCTAATCTTGTACCGTCCCATTGCTATAAACTCCCGTAGACACTCCAACAACGATGAAATTTTTATCAATCAAGAAATAAAAAATTTGATGAAAGAAGAAATCATCGAGGAAAGTATTTCTCCATGGAGAGACCAAGTATTAGTAACCAAAAATGATAATCACAAACGTCGTATGGTTATTGATTATTCACAAACAATTAATCGGTTTACACTATTAGATGCCTATCCACTTCCGAATATTGACACTCTAGTATCCAAAATCTCAAAATTTACAATTTAAAATCCGCTTATCACCAAGTGTCAATTCAAGAATCAGATAAACCATTTACAGCTTTTGAAGCAGGCGGTCGGCTTTACCAGTTTAAACGTATTCCATTTGGAGTCACTAATGGAGTTTCTTGTTTCCACAGGGTGATTGATTCCATCATTCAAAAAGAAAACTTACAAGGCGTTTTTGCCTATTTAGATGATGTAACGATTTGTGGTAAAGATCAAATAAATCATGACTCAAATCTACATCAATTTATGCTTGCTGCTCAAAAATATGAGTTAACATTAAATGAAGATAAATGTCACTAACAAAAAATCAATCAATATTTTAGGCTATACGATAGAAAACCATACTATGAAACCAGATTCCGACAGGCTGAAACCTCTTTTAGAAATGCCAATTCCAAACAATATCAAAAGTCTTCAAAGAGCATTTGGAATGTCCTCATATTATTCAACAAATTTTCTGAAAAGATATGATGTTTAATAGACTGCAAGACATTTCCACTCAGTACACAACGAGAGTTTCCGCTTTTGAAGAAATAAGGACTGACATAGCTAACTCGCTTCTGTGGAGCATCGACGATAAAGAAATTTGAATTGTAGAGACAGATGCATCTGATTTTGCTATAGCCGCGACGTTGAGTCAAGCTGGAAGGCCTGTGGCATTCTTTTCACGGACACTATCCGAATCAGAGAGACGACACCCTGCTATAGAAAAAGAGGCATATGCTTGTGTTGAAGCATTAAAGAAGTGGAGACATTTTAAATTAGTGACAGACCAGAAATCAGTATCTTTTATGTTCCATACAAACCACACAAATAAAATCAAAAATGGCCAAATCATGCGTTGGCGCATAGAACTTTCGTGTTTCAAATTTGAAATAGTTTATCGTCCTGGAAAATCAAATAGGGCAGCTGATGCTTTTTCAAGAATATGCAATAATATTACAAACAAACTCTTGAGTTACGCTCGTCCTTGTGCCATCCTGGGGTCACCCGAATGCATCATTTTATTAAAATTCGAAATTTGCCGCATTCTTTAGATGGAAATTAAACGAATGATTGCCACATGCCCTATGTGTGCAGAAATTAAACCTAGATTCTACAAAAAAGATGAAAACATTCATTTAATAAAAGCAACAGCCCCGTTTGAAAGATTAAATATTGATTTTAAGGGTCCGATACCGAGTTCTTCTAAAAATTCCTTGCTCTTTACAGTTGTTGATGAATATTCGCGGTTTCCTTGGGCATTTCCTTGTGCAGATACTTCTAGTCAAACTGCCATAGAATGCCTGAACCATTTGTTTTGTTTATTTGGAATGCCTAATTACATACATTTTGATCGTGGAACCAGTTTTACGTCTTAAGAATTCATATCCTACATTCCAAGGGTATAGCCTCAAGTCGAACAACACCATATAATCCACAAGGAAATGGTCAAGTCGAAAAATACAATGGTGTTATTTGGAAAGCTGTAAGCCTTGCGTTAAAATCGCGTAAACTTGAGACAAGTCAATGGGAATTGGTTCTACACGATGCTTTACACTCCATTCGAAGTCTGTTATGTACATCAACAAATTATACTCCTCATGAACGTTTATTTACTTACCAACGCCGATCTACTAGTGGAACTTCTATTCCTTCCTGGATGAAAAATTCTGACAAAGCTTTACTTAAAAAGTTTGTACGTAGAAGTAAATTTGATCCACTTGTTGAAGAAGTAGAACTTTTAGAAGCAAATACTGATTACGCCTTAATAAGATACAATGGAAGAGAAGGTACAGTTGCCACGAAACATTTGGCGCCACGAGGTGACTTACGATTATTGGAAAATGATGAAGAAGACCAACCAAAGAATAGTCAACGCGATTGCCAATCTAGTACTCATGAAGAAAGGGAAGAAGAAGCTTCGATAACAAATAAGTATAACGTTGAAGAACAACAATCGACCACGAACGATCAGAACGGAAACAAGAGTTTTTGGATCAAGACCAACCTCTGCGTAGATCCACGAGAAATAAAAAGTAACCGGAGTATTTAACGTATTCTTGAGAAAACAGCTCCGGGTGAATGTTATATATCAATTATATTGTATACTTTCAATTATTGTTGTTATATTTGTTAATTCAGGTCAAGATATGCGAATTAAAGTCTAATTCTGAAAAGGTCTATTATTACACCTACATAAGTAGGTACATATCGCAGTTTGTATTTACCTAAAAGGCTTCTTTTTCCTTTTCTTCTTCTTACTAAAGTCCAAATCTAAATCAACGTTATCGTCTATGTCTTGATCATCTTTAGTGTTATTTTCAATGGCATTGGATGATGACTCTACTGCTTCAGCACCATCTCCATCAGCTAATGCTGCATCAATGTCAAAAGTGGTCTTCTTCTTTTTTTTCTTCTTTTTTAACGTTGGATCGAAAATCTGGAATTAGAACAGATGAAAATTAACATATTGCAGAATTTACCTACTTTTATAGTTGTATAATAAAACTAGCAAATTTACTACTCCAGTAACAGCCAATGGTAATAAATTAATGTTTTGTAAAAATTTAGTTGATTTAAAGGTAAAATAACATGGAATTTCTGTTTTTGTTTTATCCGGAAAATCTAAATCCAGTACTTAACCTATAAACACACATGTTTTGATTGTACTTACTGCTTCGTCTTCAGCCATTTTCGTTAGAAGAACTATAAACTAGTTGAGATTTAATATAAAATACACGATACTTCACTTATAAAACTCCTAAAATTTTAATTCACGTTTTCAGATTATATTATTTATATATACATAAGTATCCGAAATACTAATACGTATTGCATCAGAAAATTCTGATTATTGTGAAAGGAAATAGGTATCAAATAATACAAATAATTATCTGTCAGATGGTTATTCAACTATCAGTGTCAATATTGTCATATGTCATTTAGTGCTGCAATCTGTTTGTTACGGGTTAAAAATATAAAATCGGTACTTTAGAAAACTATTTATTGGAAGTATAGGAAACTGTTCCATTTGGTATGATAGTTTGTGATGCATCTTCTAGATGGCGGTAAAACTGTTCACAAAATTGAAATCTACATTCTGGTATATGATAGCGCCATCTGTTGTTAGTTGACAGGTACTAACCAAGCGCTGACACACTATATTATAATAAACACAATGCTAATATCATTGTCTTTATTGTCCTTTTAAAGACAATGCTAATATATTATAGTCTAAAAAATCTTTTCTCAAAGAATAATTTCAGCTTTTATTTTTATTTCGAATATTATATTATGGTAGATTTCTTTTATTACAGTGATCTTTATAGACACACAGCTGTAATATAATATCAAAGGAGCTTGCTGCCATGTTGAGGCAAAGTCGAAATGCTTATTATTGCGCACACATAATTTTTGTGATGGAAGTTGCATAAGTAGGGTTTTTTTTTTAAATAAATCTGTTACATTCAAATTTTGACTAAATATCTATTTGGAATTTCTGTTTGATTCCTGATTTATCTACTCTTTTAATATGATTATAAATATTTAAGCTTTTGCGAGAGCGTTAAGCTGTGCGTAAAGGTCTACTTTGAACTTTTGATAAATTAGGTAACTATAGGTACCTATCTATAGGCTCTAAATTACCTACCTATTACGGAAGGCGAAGTGTGCAATAAAATCATAAACAGAATAAGTCAGACAGAGGAGTTTCTTAAATTTCACATTAAATAACGTAGGAAGCCTTCTTTTTCTACTATTTAGTTAAGTAACTCATATTTATATGTCACAACACTGTTCTTAACATATCGTGTTGTACATCACGCGCGAATATTCTGCACATTTCTAGCCTTTTCCATTTTATTCCATGTGCGGTCTCGACACAACCAGTTCTAGTATAACTAAGCGCCTAGCGGTGTTGCCAACATGTGTACATTTTTTCTTGTTCGTTACAATATTATGATAGGTAACAAGAAATCTATCATATAAATTGTTCAGCCCCATAGGTAGGAGTTCCTAGTTCCTACGTTGTTTAATGTGCAAGACAATGTAAGAAACAGGGTACTCTTATCTCACTTACTCTGTTTATGGTTCTATGGTACTCGCCTTCCGAAATAATCTCGAGTATAGGTACGTATTTCTGACTGTGTGTTTAATCACCATTTTTTTTAAATAATTTAAACAAAATGTTCGGTTTAGTAATTTTATCGAAATGCTTCATAATATTCTTTAACCCTCCGTTAGGGGCGCCACTTGGCATAATTCGGTTAGTCGCACTATACAGGGTGATTCATCATGGTTGCAACAAACGAAAACTGGAGATTGCTGAAAGTGATTTAAGCATTTTTTGCCATTGAACCCATGTCCGCAAATGCTTTGTTATCGAGATACAGGGTGTCCAAATTTAATAGTCAAATTAACTTTCTTGTTTATTTCTCAAAAACTAGCTAATCGATTTCGACAAAATTTTACATGCATTTGGGGACCGATAACCTTAAATAATCTGCATTATTTTGGCTTCCATTAAATGTTCATTGGCGTAGATATAGGGGGCATTTGGGTAAATTTTACACATAAATTAATTAAAGACAGCTTTGACAAGCTTCATTATTTTAGATTATTACTTTTTTAAAAAGAGCAACTTATAAGCTACAAAAAAGTTAATTACGTCGATGTTGTGATTTCTACAATTTTTATGGAAACCGATAAATTGCAAGTTAATGGTAGATTTAAATCAAAATAACGTTTACCAGAAAACCAAATGAAAAATCAAAGTTTCCATGGAAAACGAATGCCGCAACAATAAAAAAAAACTTTAACAGCAACAAATTTAAATTAGTTAAAATTGTTTTATTATTTCGTAGTTATTTTTAATATTGCGAATGGTTTTTTCTAAATTAAAATGAGTTTTTCAATTGAAGAATATGTTTGTGTAATGCAAATGCAAGAGGAGCGGCCAGAGAATACCAAATTAGTTATCCTAATAGACGTCATCCATATCACAAAACATGGACGGCTACATTTCACAGGCTTAGAACGATAGGGAACATTTTACCTAGAGTTAACAAACGACCGCATCGTCTAAATATTCAAACTGAAGAAAACATAGTGGATTTAGTTTTAGACGATCCGAAAATAAGCACTAGAAGAATACCAACTCAATTGGCATTACCTCGAACAACTGTTTGGAGACTATTAAATCGAGAATCTCTATAATCATCAAGATGTCCAGGCCCTACATCCTGGGGAAATTACTATTTTGTAATTGGGTTCTTGGTAAGCATCAAGAAGATGAAAGATTTTTAGAGAAAGTGCTCTGGTCAGATGAAGCAACTTTTACGAGAGATGGCATAAATACAAACCTAATGTAGATGTATAGTCTTTAAACAACCCTCGTGCTATTAGGCCACGAAATTTTCAAGAACGTTTTAGTATCAATGTTTTGGGGTGGCATGTTTAACAATAAATTATTGCCGTAGTTTGTAATTAATGGGCATTTAAACTCAAATCAATACAGTCTTTTCCTACACAACCGCCTGCCCGAATTTATTGAGGATGTACCTCTGAATATTGTTCAAAATATGTGGTATCAACATGACGGAGCCCCTGCGCATCGTAGTAGACAATAAACTAAATCAACTGTTTGGAAACAATTTGATTGGTTTGGGAGGTTCCATTGAGTGGCCTCCAAGATCACCGGATCTGAATCCGCTCGACTGCTTTTTATTGGGGTACATGAAACAATTGGTTTACAGTGTACCAATTATAAATGAAAACCAACTACTGGAGATAGTTCATGAGGCTGCTAGGAAAATAAGAAACAATCATAATATCCTTATTAGAGCTACAAATTCATTAGTTGAAAGATGTAAATTGTGCATTACTGTTAATGGAGGGCAGTTTGAACAGTTGTTATTAATTTTCTTATTTTAATTTCGAGTTTAGTTTTTTTATTGTTAAATTTTTATTGTACTGATAGGCCTTAAAATTTGTTGTTAAGTAATTTGTTATTTTGATTTAAATCTACCATTAACTTGCAATTTATCGGTTTCCATAAAAATGGTAGAAACCACAACATCGAGGTAATTAACTTTTTTGTAGCTTATAAGTTGCTCTTTTTAAAAAAGTAATAATTTAAAATAATGAAGCTTGTCAAAGTTGTGTTTAACTAATTTATGTGTATAAAATATCCAAATGCCCCCTATATCTACGCCAAAGAACAATTAATGAAAGCCAAAATAATTCAGAATATTTTAGGCTATCTGTCCTCAAATGCATGTAAAATTTTGTCAAAATCGGTTAGCTAGTTTTTGAGAAATGAACAAAAAAGTTAATTTGACCACTAAATTTGGAGACCCTGTATCTCGATAACGATGCATTTGCGGACATGGGTTCAATGGCAAAAAATGCTTGAATTGTTTTCAGGAATAGGTTCGACGCACCTAAGGCCTAATATTGCGATGTATTTAAACGAACTATGGTGTAGAATATTTTTAAATGTTAGGATTTACATGTCTAGTTATATACATAAATATAAGAAAAATAAAAGCATTAGTCTATCTATATTACCTATTCTAATCAAAAAACTAGAAATTTTTTATAATTTTGTACAGATACGACGAATAAAACAATGTTATCCTGGAATGTTCTTCTTCTTCTGCCCATTGTATAATGACTAGAAAATTGTATACCTATAGTATACCCACAGCAATTAACAGCTGTTAGTAGTTTTTTTGAAAATTCTTTTCTACACATTATTTTTCTCATCAAAAAGCAGAATAAATATGAAGATATCAATCTTTTAGACCTAAACTGTTACCCCATTGCGTATAAAATAAGGCTACTGGTTAATTAAACGTTAAACTACCCTCCGTTGTATAATATTTATTAGAGTAGATTGTGGGTATATCGATATTATTATACTGAAATTTACTATAGCAATCTATAATTAATAAAAATAGCAATGTTATACGTAAAATACCAGCAGTAGCTTGAATTAATAATATACCGGCATAAGTAGGTATATTATGTGTAAATTACTTTATAAAAATTAAATTATGTTTACACGTACAGGGTGAGTCAAAATGGTTATTGAACATTATCATTCCTTGAAATCATCAATCTTGATTGCCACGAACACATTTTAATATTATGTTTGCATAGATATAATATCACCTGCCTCTACTGTAAAGCTTGCAACTTAAAATTGTTGAGTTGCAAGTGGATCGAGTGGCTCCTCATTTAAAATGTTGAAATGATTTTTGAATCTGTCAATCTATTTAGGAGAAAATTATCTTCCAACTTTTGCAGATGAATCATGGCTGAAATTAGGCAAATGCGCGAATCACTTGCGCTATTGCGAGGACTGTCTACACAGTTTCCACAAATCGAAGGTATAAAAGACATGGTTCGCTCTTATCGTAACTCGTATAGATCTCATATTAAAATGGCAAAAAAAATGCGAACGATACGTATATTGCAGATGGTTCTAATATTGCCAGGGCTACATGGGATATTATCAACCATAAAAGGAATAGTTCTGCTACCCAACAATCATTAACAAATCTTACTGCTGATGATTTCAATACATATTTCACCAGTATTGCGGAAACTTTAACCCATAAGAATATTCCGCTCTAGTATTGCTCTTTAAGATTATTAATGGACTTCTTGACTGTCCAGAGTTTTTAAGCCAGATTCCTTTTGTCCCAAATCTACGTACACGTAATAACGGAATCGTATTTTACTTTCCGGCCCCGCGTACTAATTTGTTGTTGCGTTCCCCTTTATGTGTCTGAGCAAATTGATATTTTTAATTCAACTTTGTCTTGTATAAAAAATATATTTTTTAGAATATAAATTTAGTGTTAGATATTAAGAATTTACTGTAATTTTTCCTACCCTTTAATTGTATTATTTATCTGACTGGGCAGTGTATCTTAAATAAATAAATAAATAATTGACTTATCCTCAAATATCAGTCCACTGGATTTGTTGTCTATTGACATTCCTGGCAATTTTGAGTTTAATGAAATATCTTTTATTGAGATGAGAGATATAATAAACTTTTTTAAAAATAAAAGCTCGAAAGACATTTTTGACTTGAATATCTTAATCATTAAATATATTAAGGCTATAATAATTATACCATTGACAATATTGATTAATTTGGCGATCCCATCCGGTATGTTTCCGAGTTGTCTGAAATTTAGCAAAATTATACCGTTATTCAAAAAAGGATCTCCAGATGAATTGAACAACTATCGCCCTATTTCTATAGTGCCTGTTCTAGGAAAAATTTTTGAGAAGATACGACTTTAAACAATTAGCCAACTATTTTGGATTTAGACCGAAACTTAACACCATTTCAGCTATAGAAAACTTTATAAATAGCGTTATAACCGCTTTTGAGAGAAGAAGGCTTGTGGGGGCTTCTTTTCTTGATTTAACAAAGGCGTTTGATTGCCTCTCACACGACATCTTGTTGGGTAAACTGGAGCGATACGGTATGAATGCGAATTCGATTCGTTTGCTGAGTTCCTATCTCACTGGTAGGAATGTTGTAACGATATTTGAGTCCAAGTCTTCTCAGCCTTTGTTGAGCTCTTGTGGAGTCCCACAGGGCTTGGTGCTCGGACCTCTATTATTTTTGATTTTCATTAATGATTTACCACTACATCTGCCATGCTCTGACCTGACATTGTTTGCAGACGATTCAACTATTGACGATGTTGAACTGTCGAGTGATGTTCTGGCCTCAAGTATGATTAATTCACAGTCGAGGGCTGCGGACTGGTTTGCAGCTAACAAACTCTGTATGAACGCCAATAAAACAGCTACTAAAATATTTACATTACGTGAGACGGCTGTTGCTGTTTCTGATGGTCTGGTAAAGTTTTTGGGTGTCACTTTGGACCAAAAGCTAACCTGGGCGGGTCATGTCGAGGTTACCATTGCCAAGTTGTTAAAGGTTGTGTTCATATTGCGAAGCTTGAAGGGTGAAGTCTCTTTTAATGTTTTGAAATCAGCATATTATGGCCTTTTTCACAGTGTGGCTTCATATGCTTTGTCAATTTGGGGACACTCTTGTCATGCTAGTCGGGTATTCGCAATCCAAAGACGAGTGGTTCGAATAACGACAGATTTAAAGTTTAGAGAGGATGTCAGACCTAAATTTAAAGAGTGTAAAATAATTACACTCCCGTGTCTCTATATCTACAATTCATTTATGTATGTGAAAAATAATTACAATCTGTACATAAGGCATGATGAAGTTCACAACCACAATACCAGAAACAAAAATGACATTCTTCCTGAATATATGAGGTTGGGTAGAAGCAGAAATTCTGTGAATTATTATGGTCCCACATGCTATAATCATTTGCCAGATAGTTTGAAAACACTGAGCCTTGCAATGTACAAAAATAGATTAAAAAACTACTTAATTGACCGGGCTTTTTACTCCATTGATGAATTCCTCAGCACTGACTTTCTGTCTTGATTAAGTTATATACATTTCTATGTTTTTATGTTGTGTTATGTAATATTTCAATATTTAATATGACTTGTGTAAACCTTTTTTGGTAATGACAATAAATAAATAAATAAATAAAAATAAAATGGTTAAATCGAGTAAAAAATTAAATATGGTTTGTACCTACAACTGATGCTATGCAAAGTTCCTTTCTTTAAATGTTGAACACTTAATTAGAGATCAATTTTCTTCTTTAGCAAAGTGAGCAGGCAAATTCAAATAATAATTGTCAATAGAGTCACCTTGATAATAAATTCATAAAATATCTAACAAATATCTCTTTCTTAGTAATAAACACTAATTTAGTTCTTCAATATCTCTAATATTTCTAACAGACCTATTGTCAGTTTTCTGCGAATACCTAACGTAGATTATCACTTTGCTTTTGTTAAAAAAGATTATGGATTCTGCAAGATTCCCTACAAATAAAAACCTTAAGATTTGCCAATTAATTTATAATAAAATTATATATTTTAAGAAGTCCAGGAGGACCGCATCTTTTAATTTCATTCCATATCAGTACGACATTTTTTTATATTGTGAAATTAAGTTCGGCAGCAGGAAGTGTTACAGTTAGTTGTAAAACTACTTAATGTTCTCATGGAAGTGTTGGTCACACATAATACTTTACGCTACCTCCGGTCTCAAAAAAGTTGTTTGTTGGTATCTGTCCACTGTTTTGGCAGGAAATCTCATACTGATTTGCTGATGATTAAAATTCGCAAGGATATGTTAGTTAGGTACATACCAACAATTTTTTCATGTTTTACTGCAAAAGTGACGCTTACATTATATGTGGTAAAGCTATAAAATATCATAAGACTATTTCTCTAAAACGTTTTATTTTAAAGTTTTTTTCTTGTATAAATGACTTGATTTATTCTTCCACAATTCTGGCCGATTATTTCTTATTCTTTCAACTGAGTTGAGAGAGAAAGATCCCCGATAAATTATCCTATGATTCCATTTTAGCTTTCGTTGAAGTGAATAATTTGAACAAGTATTTTTTCCAAATTTTGTACATCTACTTTTGAGCAGTTTATTATGTTTTTCGACAACAAGAAGTAGGTATACTTTTTAAGTTCAAAGCGTAAGGCCAAGTAAGTTACGAAAATCCGTGACTGATAAATTCAGCTGCCACTGAAAATGCTTATAGATAGATAGTTTATTACAATATTCGAAAAATACAGTTTGGCAATATAAATACAATACTTGCAAATACAACACAAATACAAATCACATAAAAATATATACGACAATATACAACAATTAGGACAATACTGCACAACAAAACAACGCAATATTGCCAACAAGAATCAAGAACTCTACAACCAATCACTCTCAAGAAATTCATCGACAGAGTAAAACCAGTGCTTTAACAAATATGTCTTTATTTTAGTTTTAAATAATTTGTAGTTAAACGACCGAATCTGCTTCGGTACCTTATTATAAAATTTGTAATTAAGAGAGTTATTTTTAGATTTTGTTAGTCTATATTTTGGAATGATCAACAAATCGAATTGAATGGATCTCCAATAAGGTATGATAGATAAAAACACACGGCAATGACATTATACCGTGGTTTTCAAAATGCGGCTTGCAATGGTCAAGTGGCCCAACGCCAACCAGTATTCTGACCGCCCTCTTTTGCAATCTGAAAATTCTCAAGGCGTGCGAACAACCACCCCAAAGCACGATGGCGTAAGTCAAGTGTGAATGGAAAACCCCAAAGTAAGCCGTTCTAAGGACATGAAAATTTAAGTAACACGCAAGCTGTCTAAGCAAAAATAGAGCACTGGACAACTTGCGACTTAGGTGTTCGATGTGAGAGTACCAGTTAAGATTGTCATCTAAATAGACTCCAAGCACTTTGACAGTGTCACAACTGATATGGGAGAAATTAGAAGACAGCTTCAGAACATTGCACTTGTCCTCGTTAAGCCTTAACCCGTTCGCACCAAACCATTTCTTGGCTGCATTCAAGATCGAAACACTATGTTTAGATTGTCAAAACTTGAACTACTCGACACAAAACTGGCATCATCTGCAAAAAGAGACGGAAATGAGATATCTGAAATATAATGGGAGATATCATTAATGTATATCATAAAAAGTAATGGGCCAAGCACAGAGCCCTGAGGCACCCCATATCTCACCCTTGTAAGAAAAGATGTTTCACCGTTCAACTCGACCACCTGCTGTCTCTCAAAAAGGAAATATTTAATCAACCCCAAAGGTTTCCCCCTCACTCCATAGAAAGACAGCTTTTCCAGAAGGGTATCATGGGAAATGCAGTCAAAAGCCTTAGACAAATCAATCGTGGTCAATACAGAGAGTTTACCATTGTCAAAAAACGCAATTACATCGCCCACAACACTCAGGATCGCTCTGGTTGTTGTTCGCCCTCTCCTAAAACCAAACTGACATGGAGAGAGTAGATCGAACTGTTTGAAATAATTCAAAAGTCGGGCCTTTAACAAGACCTCGAGTACCTTAGAAAATATAACAGTAATTGTAATGGGTCGATAATTATTCAAATTGTCAGTATTACCAGACTTTAGCAAAGGGATTACCTTTCCGATCTTAAAGCACTTCGGAAAACAACCCTTCGAAAAACATAAGTTTATTAGGTTAGTGAGTGGCGCAACTAATACGTCCACACAGCTTTTAACAATATAGCTGTTCAACCCATAAATATCACGAGATGACGAATTTTTCAAACCACAGATTGTTGAATAAACTTCTGACTCGGTGGCAGGATTGAGGAAGAAACTGCAGTTTGGCATCGCAATAGACCCCTCAAAAACTCAGTCGCCGAACAGTGCGAATGGGTAGGCAAACCTTCAATAATCCTCACAGCAACCGAAGCGAAATAGTCAATAAAGTCGTCAGCAGAAATACCAGACTCAATGTGATCTCTCGATTTGCGATTGCCAATATAGTTCACCAAACGCCAACCGTCTCTGGCTATATTCGCAGATCTTAAGAGATACTGGTCGCAGGCGTTCCTCTTCGCAGACATCAAATCTTTCTTAAACTCAGCCTTCAGTACGTTGTAAAAATCCCAGTCTTCGTGTCTTTGTGTGCATTTACACACAGCACTAACAGTAGATAAAATTGATCTCTTGCTTTCTAGCTCTGGACTATGCCAACGAATAGGGTGCCGACGTTTTTGTATAACCATAGGAAAACAATCATTTACTAACCCATTTAATAGGTTGATCAATCCAGTAGCCAAATCATCCGGATCGGCATCAGAGTGGAAAAACAAATTCCAATTTACGTTATAGAGCGTGTCAATAAATTTAAGTTTTCCTTCACTGGAAAATTTTCTAGTCCATGTAGACGGAGAATCAACACTCACATCCTGCTTTAAAGTCATATACTGGCCCATGTGATCCGAAAAACCGGCATCCAGCACTTCCACCTGCCATCTATCAGCATCCAAATTTGTTGCGATATTATCAATACATGATTTTGAGTACCTGGTAATTCGAGTATGTTCGGATATTGTAACAGACATACCAAACGACTCAAGAATACAAGTCAATGAGGTTAAATAAGGATGAGTAAAGTAAAATTTTCTGATGAAAAATAAAAATATACATCATATCAGGCAGCACAGGCACAATGCGATTCTATGTTGGAGGTAAATGAGGCACATATACTTCATACACAACATATTATACACACTGTGTATATACAAAAATAAAGAGGGCCGTCGGCGGCGGCGTCGATGTCGGCTGCTGCTACTGCTTTTTATGACACGTTTCAAAATACGAAACACCCGACGCCTTGACGGAATTCACTAATGAGCACCACAGAGAGCATTCTATCTAGAGAAAAGGATAGGAGAGATATTCAGCGTCGCGTCGTAAACCAAGTATATAACGTTTCTATAGTAACGACGCGAAACGTCCGTCGGTAATTTTTTTTCAAATTTAAATACCAATTTCATCGTTTAAGAATATAGAAATATAAGAATTTGAAAAATTGCGTTAGTAATTGCCCATCACCTTGTTCCGATTTCCATTTTCTTCCTCAAAATTTGCCAGGCATGCAAAGCAAGCTTGCTGGTTGATGATGATTTTTCAATAACAAACCTGAGGAACTATACGCGTATTATACAGGATGTCCTACGGTGGCAACCCATTAGAGTATTTCAGAAACTACTTCGACTTGAATTTTGAAAATTTCAGGGTCTATATTGTCAGATATGCTCTACTCAAATAATATAATAGCAACGGCATAGCACTTACGGTTATACCGGAAGTTGATGGCAACTTTGTTATTTTACATAGAACACACCCTATATTTTATTACATTTTTGGATTCTAAATAACATTTCAGACATATTTCATGTATTATGTCCTATACCTAATGTCAGTCGTTTTTGACTTATATCAAGATTTATGTCAAAATTGACAGTTTAGGGCTCCATAAGAATTCCGTTTTTTCCTTTAAATCAGTATCTAATAATTATTTTGCAGGTATTTTCTTATCAGGTGGGATCTTCTTTTTCGAATTGACAAGACATTTTCTGATTAGTTTATACAGGGTGGTCAAAAAATTATATTGAAAACGGTTCAAGAAAAACAGTTGCAAGTCAATTTTTTCAAATGGAATGGGTATATTATTATTATTTTATCTTCCTTAGCATTAAAAAATAATGCAATTTTGTGATAGGTTATCATTTTCTAAAATGCATAGTTTTCGAAATATCGTCATTTTAAATGGAGGTCATATCGAAAAATTAAATTAGTTTCGTTATCGTTAGTTGATTAACTTTTTTTAGTTGAAAATTTATTTAGTTTAATCTTCTGTTCATTTCTGCTGTATTATTTTAAATTTTAGTCTGAGTTCGTTGTAATACTTGATTTGTATACCTCCCAACCTGCTCTAAATGATTTCTCAAAATTCTTCCTAATTTCTCTAGTCATCGTTAGCAAATGGGGGTTTCTCTCGTTAAATACTCTACAGGTGATATTAATCACTTTATTTTATTCTCCATGAATTAATAATAAATTTATAACATCAATAAGTATTTTTCATTTTTATTAATTTGACGTTTAGTTTGACGTTAAAATGACAATAATTTCATGGCTAACTAAATTAATTAGCTAGCTTCCATAGACACAACGGTAGGCGCTGCAGAAAAATTTAAAATGACGATATTTCGAAAACTATGCATTTTAGAAAATGATAACCTATTACAAAATTGCATTATTTTTTAATGTTAAGGAATATAAAATAATAATAATATACACATTCCGTTTGAAAAAATTGACTTTCAACTGGTTTTCTTGACCGTTTTCAATATAATTTTTTGACCACCCTGTATAAACTACTCAGAAAATGTCTTGTCAATTCGAAAAAGAAGATCCCACCTGATAAGAAAATACCTGCAAAATAATTATTAAATACTGATTTACAAGGAAAAAACGGAATTCTTATGGAGCCCTAAACTGTCAATTTTGACATAAATCTTGATATAAGTCAAAAACGACTTACGTTAGGTATAGGATATGATACATGAAATATGTCTGAAATCTTATTTAGAATCCAAAAATGTAATAATATATAGGGTGTTCCATTTAAAATAACAAAGTTGCCATCAACTTCCGGTTATAACCGGAAGTGCTATGCCGTTGCTATTATATTATTTGAGTATTTGACAATATAGACATATAGAAATTTTCAAAATTCAATTCGAAATAGTTTCTGAAATAATCTAATGGCTTGCCACCGTAGGACATCCTGTATACGTCAGGAGACTTATCTAAAGGATAAAATTCCAGACATCGAAAATTGACCGACACTGACAAAAACATTCAGTGATGCTCCTGGAAAAATCCCCACATTGGAAACTCGAGTATCGGCGTGAAGTTTTTTTGCTAGCAAAAATGTTTTAACGCACTTAAGATGTTGACTATAGCACTATAATATAATATTTATATTATAAGTGTTACAAGCTCTTCGAAAAAGTCATGTGGTTATGGGTTATGATGGTTGCATGACGTTAATGCACCTGTTCACACATCGTTGTTGTGTGGCTTCAGCGGACTTGCCCCTCTGAGACCCTATTTCCAAAACAGAAATAATAACAATAAAGGACTTTATTAAAGGCGAGTTTCAGTTCAAAGTCAGATGCCACTGTCTGTTCAGCTAACCAACGGTTTTGCCGCGATTGATGAGATAAAGACTGCATCGTCGAGGATTGCAAAAACACAACTTTGAAGAAGACAAAATATATATTGATGATTAAATAAATGTTATTTGGTAAATTGAAAATTCTGCATTTTTCAACAAACCTCGTATATTTTCAGGACTGCCGGTACGGTGGGCTGGGCTGCTCTAGTTGAAGACGCATAACAATAATTATTATTGTCGTTTTATGTTGAAATCTATGATAATTCGCATCATCAAAGTGTCGTGATTCTAATAAGTTCCTGCTGAAGAATTAGAGAGAAGAATTATTCATTCAAAAAATTACAAACAAATAACAACAACAAACAATATGAACTCACTGTTGACCTACCATTGGTGGAAACATTTTTCAACCAACATTGTCGTTTATTTTTTGGATTATTTAATACATACAAGAAAGTCTATAAACTACTAATTGGTAGATTTTTATCATAAATTGCGTGAACTGTAACCTTACAGTATATATTTCATTTACATAGGTATACCTAATACCTAACGTTAAGTAAATAAATGCACTAGTTATATCACTATCTTTAACTATGTGCAACTGTTTCATATTGTTTCAGGTCTCAGGTATAATAAAGAAAGATCCAATAAAATTGATAGAGTCAAAATGGAAACACTGCGTGTATGTACATTTATTTAGTAGGATCTAACAGGTAGGATAGGTACCTGATTTTTATGAAATGTTTGTGATTAATAGTGGAATTATTGAACAATGTGAATAAGTCAAAGACATGCCAAAAATAGATACCTAAAAAAGAACACTCAAGTGGGTACATACAGGGTGATTCATTATGGTTGCAACAAACGAAAACTGGAGATTCCTGCAAACAATTCAAGCAATTTTTGCCATTGAATCCATGTCCGCAAATGCTTCGTTATCGAGATACAGGGTGTCCAAATTTAGTGGTCAAATTAACTTTTTGTTCATTTCTCAAAAACTGGCTAACCGGCTAAATGCATTTGAGGACAGATAACCTAAAATATTCTGAGTTATTTTGGCTTTCATTAACTGTTCATTGGCGTAGATATAGGGGGCATTTGGATAAATTTTACACATAAATTAGTTAAACAGAGCTTTGACAAGCTTCATTATTTTAAATTATTACTTTTTTTTTAAAAAGAGCAACTTATAAGCTACAAAAAAGGTAATTACGTCGATGTTGTGGTTTCTACCATTTTTATGGAAACCGATAAATTGCAAGTTAATGGTACATTTAAATCAAAATAACGTTTACCAGAAATCAAAATAAAAAATCAAAGTTGCCGTAGAATACGATTTAATAATAACAAATTATTTAACAACAAATTTTAAGGCCTATCAGTACAATTAAAAATTTATCTAAAAAAACTAAACTGGATATTAAAATCAGAAAATTAATAACAACTGTTCAAACTACCCTCCATTGACAGTTATGCACATTTTACATCTTTCAACTAATGAATTTTTAGCTCTAATAAGGATATTATGATTGTTTCTTATTTTCCTAGCAGCTTCATGAACTATCTCCAGAAGTTGGTTTTCATTTATAATTGGTACACTGTAAACCAATTGTTTCATGTACCCCCATAAAAAGAAGTCGAGCGGATTCAGATCCGGTGATCTTGGAGGCCACTCAATGGAACCTCCCAAACCATTCAAATTGTTTCCAAACAGTTGATTTAAAACTTTAGTTACTTGTCTACCACGGTGCGCAGGAGCTCCGTCAACAACGGCAATAATTTATTGTTAAACATGCCACCCCAAACATTGATACTAAAACGTTCTTGAAAATTTCGCGGCCCAATAGCACGAGGGTTATTTAAAGCCTATACATGTTCATTATGGTTTGAGTAAAAGTTGCTTCATCTGACCAGAGCACTTTCTCTAAAAATCTTTCATCTTTTTGATGCTTACCAAGAACCCAATTATAGTAGGCGCCTTTCACGGTCTCCAGGATGTAGGGCCTGGACATCTTGATTATGATAGAGCATTTCTCGATTTAATAGTCTCCAAACAGTTGTTCGAGATACTGCCAATTGAGTTGGTATTCTTCTAGTGCTTATTTTCGGATCGTCAAACTAAATCCACTATGTTTTCTTCAGTTTGAATATTTAGACGATGCGGTCGTTTGTTAACTCTAGGTAAAATGCTCCCTATCGTTCTAAGCCTGTGAAATGTAGCCGTCCATGTTTTGTGATTTGGATGACGTCTATTAGGATAACTAATTTGGTATTCTCTGGCCGCTGCTCTAGCATTTGCACTACACAAACATATTCTTCAATTGAAAAACTCATTTTAATTTAGAAAAAAACATTCGCAATATTAAAATCAACTACGAAATAAACAATTTTAACTAATTTCAATTTGTTGCTGTCAAAGTTTTTTTTATTGTTGCGGCATTCGTTTCCATGGCAACTTTGAATTTTCATTTGGTTTTCTGGTAAACGTTATTTTGATTTAAATCTACCATGAACTTGCAATTTATCGGTTTCCATAAAAATGGTAGAAATTACAACATCCACGTAATTAACTTTTTTGTAGCTTATAAGTTGCTCTTTTTAAAAAAGTAATCATTTAAAATAATGAAGCTTGTCAAAGCTGTCTGTTTGAGTAAAAGCGAAATGAACAAGTTAGTGAAACCTTGGCAGCAATATCAAAATAATGGCCTCTTACCTTCTTGTCTTCAGCAGGGTAGATGATAAGAGCCGGCTCTGCTTATCCAATTCAACAGCAACCACCAAGATGTCACTAGCGGTCAGTCAATAACCATACCAAATTGCACAATCACAACAACACTTAGCATGTATCAAATTATTGTTCTTAAAGGGAGCGAAAATGTTAACTTCTGCTACTACCACTCATATTCATCTACAAGAGGCCGAACGAAAACATACCACTGCCAAGTATACAAAGCAAAAAAAAACAACAACAGATAAATATTTCTCATTTAAACATTAACTATGCGTGTGTAGGTAAATTTGCACTAATATACGCTAAATTGCAAATACGAGGGGAATTCGAGAAATGCGTAAGTTAGCTACCAACAATTATAATAAAAATATTAAGAATTACAATCATATGTTAGAAAATATATGTACATTGGTACGTCACGGAACATACCACCGACCTTAAAATATTATTTTAAAACTAATTATTGCAAAATAAAAAAAATTATTGAGAATTAATAGGCAACGGACAAAGTTTTACTAAAGGTCTTTTAAATAGACCATTTTTTGTTTTTACTGAAGCCACTCTCGCTACTCCATCTGAACCATAGTTTAAGTCAGATATTCGGCCAATCATCCATTTTAATGGAGACAAACAATCATCTTTTAAAATGACCATATCACCCAATTTAACAGGACAATCAGTGGTCCATTTTGATTTTTGTTGCAGCGTATGCAAATACTCTTTATGCCATCTGGCCCAGAAATCAGCTTGAAAACGTTGTAAAAGCTGCCATCTGTCAAGACGATTAATTTTAAAATGGGTTAAATCGGGATCGGGTAAGCAACTAAGTGGCTCTAATGTGAGAAAATGACCGGGCGATAAGACCGACAAATCGGTTGGGTCAGAACTTAATGGCGAGATTGGGCGAGAGTTTAAGATACTTTCAACCTGTACTAAAACAGTGTTTAGCTCCTCATATGTGAGAATCTGAGATCCGATAACACGATAAAGATGGGTTTTAGCAGCTTTTATTCCGCTTTCCCAAATGCCACCAAAATGGGGGGCACTTGGAGGGTTAAAATGCCAATCAATGGATTCTTGCATGGCAACGTCTTTCATTATATCTGAAATGTATTTATTTGCACCCACAAAGTTGGTGCCACAATCGCTATATAAATGCGATACACGACCACGACGACCAATGAATCGTCGCAATGCTGCCAAGAAAGCTTCCGTGCTTAGATCTGATGCAAGTTCTATGTGAATTGCTTTAGTAGCAAAACACACAAAGAGACAAATATATGCTTTATGAGTTTTAGCACCTCTGTGCTTGCCTAGAGTAATATGGAAAGGGCCCCCGTAATCAACTCCAGAATGGGAGAAAGCTTTCAGTTGTGAAACGCGGGAGAAGGGTAAGTTTCCCATAGGGGGTTGAAAATGGGATGGTTTTAACCGCCAACATTTTAAACATTTTGAGACAACGCTTTTTATTGCCCGTTTTGGAGCTAAAATCCAAAAATTCTGTGATAACAGATATTGTAACGTTTGTATACCGGGGTGAGAATATTTCTTATGATATTCCTCAATGATTAAATCTGTAAGCCGACAAACTCGAGGTAGTAAATAGGGATACTTTTGGTCATATTCCAAATCAGAATTTTTCAAACGACCACCGACCCTGACTAATCCGTGTGTATCGAGAAATACGCTTAATTTCCGAAGCGGCTTGGAGATCACTCTACCTCGTTTTAATTTATAAAGATCGTCTGCAAATGCAGTTTCTTGAGCTCTCTGTACTAATGCCTGTAATGCCGATTGCTTTTCTGAATTTGTCAAGGGTCCAGTAGTTGCATTTCGAGATTTCAGATTATCTAAAAATCGTAAAACATAAGCTACTATTCGTTGTATTTTATTTAGTGATGAAAATCTTTCTAAAAGATTATCCAACGCGTCAAAATTTGAGAATACCGCGAGTGTAATATTTCTGTGTTCGTTATCGATAAGAGCGCTATTTTCATTTGTAATATCAGGCTGTTCGGGCCAAGTTTCACTTTGATTGAGAAAATTAGGACCTTTCCACCATAGGGGATGGTTGATTAATTCGGACGGAAGTAGTCCTCTAGTTGCACAATCTGCAGGGTTTTGTGTCGAAGAGATATGATGCCAAATATTAGGGGGAGCATTTTTTTGGATATGAGAAACGCGGTTACTAACGAACGATTTCCACCGATGTGGTGAGGATTTTATCCAAGCTAGAGCGACAGTAGAGTCAGACCAGGCATAAAATTTGGTGAAACGAATTTTTCCAGCAAAAGTACTTAAAACAAATTTAAATAGGTCTGACAATAGCACAGCGGCGCAGAGTTCTAATCGTGGTAGCGAAACACGTTTAAGTGGAGCAACTTTCGATTTAGCGCAAACAAAAAACGTTTTATAAATATTTGAGGCAGTAAAAACACGAAAATATACAACGGAAGCGTAAGCCCTTTCGGAGGCGTCACAAAACGCGTGAATTTCACACGAGAAATAATTGTTCTCAATCAAACGGCGCGGTAAGTTAAATTTTTCAAAAAGAGGTAATTCTTGTTTAAATTGCTTCCAATGATTTTCCACAATAGGAGGGGTAGGGTCATCCCAATCCAGACCAAGCGTCCAGATATGTTGCATTAGCAATTTAGCTACTACAGAAAGCGGTGCGAGAAATCCTAACGGGTCATAAATTCTTGCTAATTCTGAGAGAATTGTGCGTTTGGTACAGGGACGGTTAAAGGGTTGGACTGTATATGAAAATGAATCGATCAAAGGGTGCCATTGAAGGCCTAAGATTTTGACAACATTGTCCTTTTCCAAATCAAACGAAAGTGTTTTAGCCCAAAGATTGTCCTCAGACAAATTTGCCAAAATTTGTGGATCATTACTTGACCATTTATGAAGAGAAAATCCTGCACCCTTTAGAAGTTCAATAAGCTCTTTTCGCAGCGCAAGCGCACCATCGACAGAGTCACTACCTGTCACTATATCATCAATATAGACGTCTGTATCTAATGCCCTGCACGCCGCAGGAAAGTGCAACCTCTCGTCTGCACTAAGTTGTTTCAACGTTCTTAATGCCAGAAAAGGTGCAGAACTAATACCAAAACTAACAGTGTTTAATTTAAATTCTTGAATTTGGTCATTGGGCGAAAATCTCCACAATATCTTTTGATAATTACGATGCTCTGGAGACACCAAAATCTGCCTATACATTTGCTTTATATCGGCTGTAAAGGCATATGCATGAAACCGAAAATTAAGAAGAACAGAAGTGATGTCGTTTTGGAGTTTTTCACCGACATATAATGAATCGTTCAAAGAAGGATAACCAGGAACTTTCGCTGACGCATCGAAAACAACTCTAAGCTTGGTAGTTATACTCTCAGGTTTCAGAACACAATGATGCGGAATGAAGTACGAATTTTCTGAGGTGTCGATTGTGCATAATTCCATATGTCCACTGTCCAGGTAATCCTTCATGAAGGTACAATAACTACTATAAAGATTAGAATCTATAATCAAACGGCGCTCCAACGATAAAAACCGACGGAGTGCCAATGACCTAGTGTCGCCAAAGTTTGGAATAGGTTCCCGAAAGGGAAGTGCAACCGTGTAACGACCTGTTTCGTCACGAAAAGAATTTTGAGAATAATGTTGCTCACAAGCGGCATCATCAGGGGCGACACATTTAACAGCGGGGACATTTTCAAGTTCCCAAAAACTTTTGAGCGTGTTGTCCAAGTTACTGAGATCTGACGAACAAAAAAATGTATTTATTTGGGAGGGTAGATGTGTCGAAAGTTTTCCTATCAAAATCCAACCAAAAATTGTATTCAAAGCGTAGGGTTGTGAAGAATCACCACAAATTTTTCCATTAAGTAAGATTTGGGGAAATAGCTCGGCACCAATTAATACATCTATAGAGCTTGGAACTTCAAAACTAGGATCTGCTAGATTTAAGTTTGAAATGTGAGACCAAGACCTACTATCAAGTTTCTGAGGAGGCAAATATGTGCAAATTTTTGATAATACAAAGGCGTCAAAGGCGAACCGAGGATATTGCTTATTTACTGGGCGTATTGTACATGTAACACCCCCTAGCGAAGTAGAGGATCTCATTTCACCCACACCATTAACAGCAATATTAGTAGGAGAAATGACCAATCCTAATCTATGAGCGCATTTCTGTGTTATAAAACTAACTTCAGAACCACTATCTATTATAATGCGACACTTTTCATAAGTGCCTCGAGAATTAACAATTTCCACAATTGCTGTTGAGAGCAAAACCGATGAACATCTATTGTTACCAGTAGGCGAGATATGTGGAGTTGCGTGAAGCGTTGTAACCGTATGACCTTGACTAGTTGAAGGTATGTTTTCAACTGGGGTACTATTTTGCGGTGAAGGTCTATTTACGTTAGAAGTGATATGATCATCAAAATGTAGCAAAGTGTGATGCCTCTGTTTGCAAACCTTGCAACTATCTTTCGATTTACAATTCTTGCATGAATGTCTTGAACCAAAGCAATTTATACACAAATTTCGCTGCTTAATAAAGCTAAAACGATCGCGGGTAGATTTTTTATGAAAATCAGGGCATTCATATATTCTATGTGAGTTTGAGCAAAAGGGACAAAGTGGTACCGATTGAGTATTTGCAAAAAATGAAGAGGACGAGTGACGTTGTTTATCGATAGTAAATTTAGAGAAGTTGGGTTTACCATTTGGCTTTCTAGATAGGCTATGCGATTGCGAAGCTTCAACACTATCTAATGCATTACAGCGACGAGTAATAAATTTCACAAGTGTTTCAAAAGACGGTATATAATCTTTATCATTAGTTGAAATTTCAAATTCAAATTTGGAAATAGTATCATCATCTAATCGATTAAGTATCATATGGTAAAGTAAAAAATCCCATTCCCCAATAGGAAAATCTAAACAGTCAAAAGCGGCAATATTTTCTTCAAAAATTTCGACCAACGTACGTAAATCATCCGCGCTTGGATTTGGTTTTAATTTAGAACAACTATCTAAATTTTTATAATACGAATTTGCAATCATACGTTTATTCTGATAATTTTTAGTTAAAGAAGCATAAGCTTGAGCATAATTTTCATCGGTTAAAGCTTTTCTACTAACAAGCTTCAACGCAGAACCAGTTAATGAATTTCTTAAATGAGTAAACTTCTCGATATTAGAAAGAGTTGGATTGTTATGTACCAAAGAATCGAAAATATCAATAAAAGTTTTATAATCGGTATAGAGACCCGAAAATTTAGGAATATCGACTTGTGGCAATTTAATATGTCGAAGATTTGATTCCCCTGCAGGCTCCGGCGGCAAAACAACAGTCTGTTTAACAAAAAGTCTGTCATAAATCGACTCGATTTCTGCACAATCAATCACAAATTGATTTCTAATATTTTTATGCAACTCTAAATCAGGATTTTCAGTAGTGGCCAATAACGCTATCAATGAGGAATTATTTTTAACAAAATCGTCATGAATTACAGCAACTCGTTTGTAAAGAACTTTAAAAATTGATCGTGCAGCCTCATCTTCAACCGCAGTAAAAGCTCTAGTTTTAATTTCAGCAAGTTCATAAACGTCGGCATCACGTAATGCTAGATGTTGTTTGATTTTATTTGTGTTCGACATGTCAATAATTAACTGAAAACGAAAATCGAAATACTAAGTATTTTAAACACGGTAACAGAATACTGTATTAAAAAAAATATTCAAAACAAAAACGAAATATAAAGTGCGAGAGTTCAGTTCTAAACCAATTCAACGAAACAAAACAAAAAAAAAACTGTAAAACTTTGTTCGGACTTGCGATAAACAGAGACCTTGAAAATATATTTTAAATTTAAACTATATGCGCGAAATATGAAATTTAATATTTTAATAAATTACTATTTGAATTCAAAAAAACAACAAAATTTAGCGTATTTTATGCAACAAATGAGCTATATAATCCGGCTCGAAGGACCAAAAATGTTTGAGTAAAAGCGAAATGAACAAGTTAGTGAAACCTTGGCAGCAATATCAAAATAATGGCCTCTTACCTTCTTGTCTTCAGCAGGGTAGATGATAAGAGCCGGCTCTGCTTATCCAATTCAACAGCAACCACCAAGATGTCACTAGCGGTCAGTCAATAACCATACCAAATTGCACAATCACAACAACACTTAGCATGTATCAAATTATTGTTCTTAAAGGGAGCGAAAATGTTAACTTCTGCTACTACCACTCATATTCATCTACAAGAGGCCGAACGAAAACATACCACTGCCAAGTATACAAAGCAAAAAAAAACAACAACAGATAAATATTTCTCATTTAAACATTAACTATGCGTGTGTAGGTAAATTTGCACTAATATACGCTAAATTGCAAATACGAGGGGAATTCGAGAAATGCGTAAGTTAGCTACCAACAATTATAATAAAAATATTAAGAATTACAATCATATGTTAGAAAATATATGTACATTGGTACGTCACGGAACACTGTCTTTAATTAATTTATTTGTAAAATTTACCCAAATGCCCCCTATATCTACGCCACTGAACAGTTAATGAAAGCCAAAATAATGCAGATTATTTTAGGTTATCGGTCCCCAAATGCATGTAAAATTTTGTCGAAATCGGTTAGCTAGTTTTTGAGAAATGAACAAGAAAGTTAATTTGATTACTAAATTTGGACACCCTGTATTTTTTATAACGAAGCATTTGCGGACATGGGTTCAATGGCAAAAAATGCTTAAATCACCAACCATAATTAATCACCCTGTATAGGTAGTGTGTTGTTAGAAATGGGCTCTTCAATTAATTTTCTAAAAATAGGCGAAATACATAGCTACTGTCCAGAGCAATATCCACAAAGTATAAAGAATGAACGAATCTACAAAGGACCTTTGAAAGACCATTCAATGCATTTATTTCTTTTTCTTTCCAAAATAATCTTCTACAGCATGATTTAAGTTAAATTTATATTGTTTTAGAATGGTTAATAGTTCTGGTTTTAACACATATTCGAAAACTTTTTTAGCTAATGTGCGTTTGGTACATTTTCATTGCGATAAGAAATAGTTTTTCTAGTCAGCAGTTTTCAACGCCAGAGCCAGACACCCTGATAAAAATACTACCTGGCAGGGGACCACTATTCAGAACCATTGTTTTGAAGTTCCCCTTCAAAAGTAAAATCGACGTGTTTTTACCTAAAATCGTGTCTACTTTATATGACGAGTTATTCTTGGAGGCAAGTTTTAAAATGAAAGCACTGTATAATAAATGTAATAATATCACAACACTTGTTTTGGGACAGGTTCCTGTAATAATATATGCTCTTTTTGAATCTTGGCTACAGTTCTTACATGCATTTTTTGTTTATGATTTGTTAGAAACACATTTTTTATGATATCTCTCCTTCTGACAGTTTTATTTCGCTTAATGTCAAATTAGCGGAGCGAAATTTAAAACTGAGGCCAATTACAAGGACTAAGCATCCTTAGCCGTGAAAGGAGATTTTAAATCTACTCCGACAGGCGACAATGGAAGTTTTATTGAACTTCCTATTCTACTTTATTTCACTTGTAATAAAGTCAGCATTTGTTGTGAATAGATTTAATCTTATTCAACAGATGGATGTTAATAAAAGAAGTTATAATTATTTTCCTGCGACCATCTTGTTGTAGCCACACTTCAAATAGTCTGTTTTCCATAAAAGCCAAAAAAGTTTTATACACCAAATTAAGAATAAACGTGACATAAAGTTGTTTAGTTTTTTATTATAACATTTTATGCAAAATGAAGGTATTTACATGTAAATATGTTATCAAAAGGCGAAATTAAGAAGTTATATTTTTCTTAACTTCCATGTAAAACCGTATATAAAACTGTAGTCGTAAAATTTTATGTTCACGTTACCCCCAGTTTATAATATTGCCGTTTTGCTTCGATGATTTTAATTTTTATTAATTAACATTTTTTGCATATATATAATTTTGTTTATTACTTATACAGACATTATTTTAATCATCAACTTCTCATGGTATTATAGTCAAATTATAAAAATGATTTAAATATAATATCGTGCAGTGATTAGGATGAAACTTAATAACTCACAAAGATAAAGCGCGATTTCAATTAAATATAGACAGAAATCACACTCTTTAATGAATATCACAAAACATACCCTTTTAGAACACGAACTGCAATGTTAACAATCGGAACTAAAAGAAGCGCCATCTATTGATGTGTCGCATACTCATAAATTAGTTTTGGCGGGAAATTTAAAATAATATTAGTGACTAATATTTCCAATAAATTTAAATAGTGACATATTATGATGCAACTATTAATTGTAGTTTTTCAAAAACTTATTAAAACGAGATAGTGTTCAAAATACTTTTGAAAAACTACAAATAAAGTTGCACCATTATATGTTACACGACACAAAACATTAATGGGATCGAAAAAAACAATTATTATTATAAAACATTTATTAATAAAATAGAAACGCACAATTAGCAATATTATTTTACATTTTAATTTAGTCAAAACGTAGGTAGTAGGTACACAATAAAGTTTATAATTTAAATAAATAAATAAAATAACAGGCAGCTTGGACTAGTTACGTTCTTGGAATATTCTTTCGATATGCTAGGGCTAGGCATGTCATCGATGACGATGTGGTAACTTATAGGGTCACCGACGGATTCCTTTGATGTGGTAGGTCCAGTACTTATGTCTATGTCACAACTAGAGGGTTCCAATTTTCTTTGTTTAGGAACAGGTGCCTCCTCTATGAATTCAGTTATTTCATAAAAACATGTACCACATTTAATAGAGGTCCGTGGTTTTCTTACCGGTATTAAGATGTAATATTGGTGTTGCATTCCATTTAAGGTCTCTTCGACACCCAAACTGTAAATCATCCGGAACAAAATGTTTCGCACACACTAGATAACTTTTAAGTAGTTTATCAAAGGGAATGTTAAATAAACGGGGGTTGTTTATATTTGCTAACCACTTTATTAGCATTTCTGGTTCTTTATTAGGGTTCGGAAATCGGAAAAACTACCATTCTTAGTCTCACAGTTGGGAACACAACATTTTTTTGCCGGTCGAACTTCTCCAACAAAAATATCCATAATAATTAAAATAGCACACACTGAACGCAATTTTTATGCACAATTTACAATTAAACAAACTTTTAAACAAGACTCGCACTCTTTTTTTAAACTCTTAACGCAAAAAATCATATTAAGACTTGAAATTATGCCACACCCTTTTGTGAGAAATACGACTATAACATATGTTTTGTGGGTAATACCAAAATTTTTTAAACATAAGATAGGGGGATGTTTTGTGATTTTAAAATAAACAATTTTTTTTGGCAACACCTAGCGATAGGAAGTCAAATTAAGCGTAGTAGAACAGACAGTTTTCTTCACTTTTCGTTTGCAGCGCCTCTCGTGACTGTTCGCATAGTTAAAAACAGTCTTCCAGTCTCTGCCATTTAAGTTAATCTTCAAAGGGGGTATGTTTTGTGATGAATATTTTGCCTTTATTTACCTGACTACAATACAGAACAAAATCAACAGGACCAAAGCTCAAAATCCTGACTGTTTCTGGCGATATCGGAGAAATACTTATTATAAATGAACAAAATCTATTTTCACAATATAAAAAGCACAAGTGTTAATTTTCTGTTCAAAAAATAATTTTTTCTTTGTGATTGGACAAAGTCGAATTCTACTTGTTATTTTGTCATCAAAGCAAAATTCAGAGTGCTTGTTAAATGTAAGTCGCCTGGCAATATTGATTTATCCCCTATATACTATACATTCGGAGTATATGCGCCAAAGTCTTTTCTCTCACGTCCAAAAATGTATTGTATAGGAAAAACGACGAAAATAAAAAAAAATGAGGAGTTGAGTACGACGGGTAGGTATAAAAGCGAATAACCACGAAGCATGGAATCTGTTAAGATACAGTGTTATTGTGTGAAAAATAACGTTCCACCAACTGTTCGAGGGAAAAATGAAAACAATAAATAAATAAATGGACAGCACTATGGCATGGTATGCATTTTATGCAATTGTGTTCTATGGAGAATTAGAATCCACGAGCCCAACTGCCCTGCAAATTGCGACTAAAAAGAGTTCAGAAAACTACTTATTACTAATCGCAACGAAGGTGATGATAAACACATTGTTTTTGTTTTGCGATTGTCAGTTGTAAACTGAATAGATAATATCACCTTATATTATTTAGTATAAAAGAGTAACTGAACAACCGACCATGGGCGCCGGAAGAAATTAAATTAGGGGAGGGCAAGGCGAAAAATACTAATGCCCGTTTGCACCACATACAGTTTAAGTAGAGAATAGTTAAGGGTCATCTAAATTTTAAGAACGGAATTGATTGCATCGAATCATGACTAGATAGCACTTAGTTAAGTATCGGGTAAATTTGTCAACATAGCAAATTTAAGGTAGCCGACAATGAAGAGGAGTTTTTTGGTCGGGCAGTAGGTAATATTTTAACTTTTAACCTCTTCAGTTTTGTTTTCATAATAATTCATAATGTAAACATTAATTTTGATTGTGAATGTGAACGAAAATTATTAAATACTAGAGTTAAATTGTGTCCGTAAATATAATAGAAACAAAATTACCTATTTTGTGGCATAGCGGACAAAATGACTGGGTTTACCTACACAAGGGACTTTGTTTAGACTGAGGCCCTGCTAAATTACACAAAAGTCCCTTGTGTAGGAAAAACCAGTCATTTTGTCCGCTATGCCACAAAATTATTTTTATTTTATTATTTAATACATTTTTTTAATATAAAATATAATGCGATGGAAGTTAGTGATACATAAAAAAAGAGAAGACCTCCAAACTACACTTCCAACGAGAAAGAAGTTCTTCTATCGATAGTGTTGGATCATAGTTATTGTGGCATCATTCAAATTAATAAAATTAACTTTTTGTTATTATTTTCCATTGTTAAATTTATCTATTCTTATTGTTATATATTTGAAATGTATTTATTACATATACATAGTATTTGATCTGTTTCTATTATAAGATTTAGCTAGATGAGTGCTACTACTACTTACATATTTTATGATTTATATTCAAAAATAGTTTTAGTTTATTATTTACCTGGGAACATAAGTAGAGTTGTTAGCTTATTATTCTTTTGTGGATTAATAATTAAATAAACTGTAAACGTGAAGTTGTTATGGTTTTAATACATATATACCTCTATTATTATTTTTTAATATCGACTATTTCCTCAGTACCTCTATATATATATAATAGGTATGTTAAGCACAAAGACGCTTTTCGGTCTTTCCTACTAAAATATCTTCTATTGAAAGCTGTCATAGCTCATCAAATTCTAGTAAAAATACTCAATTTGGTCTAGGATAGGCCGAATCGTAGTCTTCGTCAGTCGAAATCTTTGAAAAAAAATTAAATTGTCCATATCTAAAAATAATGCGGCCTTTCATAAACCCTCCTTGGAAATCCATGTTCAATTAATTCGAAAACATCAAGATCCTCATCAAATAATTCCATATTTTTAATTTTTTAATCGCCACACACAGTAAACAACCCAATAATGAAAAATATAAAAGCAATATTGAGGTTAGAATTCCATTTAAGAAGAGATTTCTCGAGTCTTAACTTATGCCCGTTGGCACCACATACAGTTTAAGTAGAGAATAGTTAAGGGTCACCTAAATTTTAAAAACGGAATTGATTGCACCGAATCATGAGTAGATAGCACTTAGTTAAGTATCGGGTAAATTTGTCAACATAGCAAATTTAAGGTAGCCGACAATGAAGAAGAGTTTTTTGGTCGGGCAGTAGGTAATATTTTAACTTTTAACCTCTTCAGTTTTGTTTTCATAATAATCCATAATGTAAACATAAATTTTGATTGTGGATGTGAACGAAAATTATTAAATACTAGAGTGAAATTGTGTCCGTAAATATAATAGAAACAAAATAATTTTGTGGCATAGCGGACAAAATGACTGGTTTTACCTACACAAGGGACTTGTGTGTTTAGACTTTAGACTGAGGCCCTGCTAAATTACACAAAGTCTCTTGTGTAGGAAAAACCAGTCATTTTGTCCGCTATGCCACAAAATTATTTTCTTTTTATTATTAAATACATTTTTAATATAATACGATGGAAGTTAGTGATACATAAAAAAGAGAAGACCTCCAAACTACACTTCCAACGAGAAAGAAGTTCTTCTATCGATAGTGTTGGATCATAATTGTGGCATCATTCAAATTAATAAAATTAACTTTTTGTTATTATTTTCCATTGTTAAATTTATCTATTGTTATATATTTGAAATGTATTTATTACATATACATAGTATTTGATCTGTTTCTATTATAAGATTTAGCTAGATCTAGAGGAGTGCTACTACTACTAACATATTTTATGATTTATATTCAAAAATAGTTTTAGTTTATTATTTACCTGGGAAGTAGAGTTGTTACCTTATTTATTCTTTTGTGGATTAATAATTAAATAAAGTGTAAACGTGAAGTTGTTATGGTTTTAATTTATTGTTGTTGATACCCTAGCTCAATAATTTATACCTCTATATAATAGTAATAGGTATGTTAAGCACAGAGACCCTTTCCGGTCTTTATCTTCTAATGAAAGCTGTCATATCTCATCAAATTCTAGTAAAAATGCTCAATTTGGTCTAGGATAGGCCGAATCGTAGGCTTCGTCAGTCGAAATCTTTGAAAAAAACTTAAGTTTTCCATATCTTAAAAATAATTCGGCCTTTCATAAAGCCTCCTTGTTCAATTAATTCGAAAACATCAAGATCATCATCCAATAATCCCATATTTTTAATCGCCACACAATGTAAACAACCCAATAATGAAAAATATAAAAGCAATATTGAGGTTAGAATTCCATTTAAGAAGAGAATTTTCGAGTCTTAACTTAAGGAACACTTAGGCAAATTTAAAGTGACGTTTTAACGTGGTGCAATAAAAAATAGATGCTAAGCGACTCTTAGAACAAATCGTGACTTAAACGGTATGTGGTGCAAATGGGCATAAGTAAGCAAAACAAAAGTATTATGTATATAATATGTGGCAAAATACCTATACTTATACAGCCAATCCGACTTCTTTTGAAGTTTAATTTATATATTAAGTACTTAAAATATGATATAATTAAAAAAAAAACTTAAGATAAACTGATCCTGCTCAGTTATAACATAAATTGAACATAAGTCTAATCAGAAAATTTAACTAGAATATTCCTTCGTTTTTGCGAAAATCGATCTATCACTTTTTTAATAAACACGTGTTTGTTCTTATTTACATGTTCTCTGTATACGCTGAGAGGACATAATCCAGATAGTCTTTCTTCACTCATGGTAGACCTTAACCAAGTTTTCACCCGTCTTAAGGTACTAAACGATCTTTCAATTGTGGCCGTTGTTGGAGGTAAAGCCAACAAAATAGCAATTGCTTTTTTGATACTAGGGAAAAACTCACAATGTTTTTCCAATAAATCGGCGAACTCTAACTGAATATTTTCATTTTTATTTTTATCTACCCACATTTCAGCCCATGTTTCCTCTCAGTCTCTAAATTTTCTAAATCGTATACTTTGGCTATGTTAGGAATTTTTTCTATTAATTTCCTATACTCTTTTGTTACAGTTAACTCTGGATGAAACAGGCACAAAGAAAATGCAATTTCTGTTTCTTTCGAAATTCTTATCTCAATTGAGCGGATATTTCAATCTAGATATGGAATAAACAAAGAAACACGGTAATATTCCTGGCAAGATTTCGTTTCGAAATTAGCTCTATAAATTTGATTTGATGTCAGTCCAGCAATTATTAGTGGTATGTCAAATTTATCACCAACTTTTTCAGATTTTTGGAAAATTTCCTTAAAATATTTTTCAGCGTCAGATCTGTGATTTTTTAGTGCAGACAAAAGCGTTTTAATATGGTTTTTTGCCGAAAGAAGATTTATTATTTTTCCTGGTAGTATGTTGCACACCAGTTCCAATTTAGAACTATAATGTGAAATGATGTGGAGACGAGTATGAATTTACAAGTCGAAACTGCAGCTAATAATTGATTAGCTTTTGATCGTGTCTCTGTGCTGAATTCTATTGAATAAACCAAATGTTCCAAAGCCCCTCTTATTTCTTCGTAATTTTCGAAAAATATTCTGATGGATTTGTACTTTGAGGACCATCGTGTCTCACAAAATAATGGGATTTTAGGGACATATTTTCTGCTATATGGACTGTCACGAAAAAATTTAATAACTTTCTTGATAGAATCCGCAGTATTCTGTATATCTTGGATACGGTTTAAATCATTTACAGCTAAATTTAGCCTGTGGGAAGCGCAATGAAAATATGTTGCTTTGTTATAACTGGTGCGAATGATTTTTTGTACTCCGTTTTCATGTCCAGCCATAGTTGAACACCCCATCAAACACTAACCCCACTAACTTTTGCATACTACTACTACTACTAATCCATACTCTTCGCAAGTCTCCAATATTGCCGCCAATATCCTTTGTGCATTCATAATGGTGAGTCGAGTAAAACCCAAAAATTCCTCTCTTACATTGTTTTTTTTTTTGTCCACAAATCTAACTCCTATAGAAAGTTGTTCAATTCCTGCAATATCGGCTGATTCATCGGCTAATAACGAAAAGCCTTCACTTACGTTTACCTCCGCAACAATTTCCTCCCGTATAATGCTTCCACATAGTTTAATAAACTCATTTTGACTTGATGGGATGTATATTTTGCGTTTTTTGCACATGTTCACAACTCACTTATATCGATTATCATTTCCCTCGCTCATAATCAAAATAATCATAAATTATTTAGTCGATAAAATATAGAATTATGTGCACCAAAACCTCCTAATTTTGCAGGTATCTAGATATCCTTAACTGCATTTATAATTTAATCATCTAATCTATGTTATGTATATTATATTTTCCTGTATTTACGTGTTCCAGGGGGGGGCAAGCGCCCCGTCTTGCCCCCCCCCCCCCCTTGCGGCGGCCATGCAACCTAACAAAGGTGCACAGTGCACATGAATGTGCCTGGATATAAACTCAACAAAGTCTACAAAAGCACCATTTATCCGGACAAGAAAACCTCCATTATTGAGACCAATCTCGCCCTGAATGGAGAAATCATAGAACATAAGTGTGTAATCAACTATTTAGAGTTTACCCTAGGTATGGCAAGCAAAACGGCCGTTGAAAACCTAAAATACTATGCGAATGTGCGACCTACACCATAAACTATGACAATTAACAGAGTACTACGCATACGCAGTATATAACTGTATATACTCGAGCTATGAAAACGTGTCTAATCACTAGAGTTCGTTACGGGCGTTACACCTTTGCACTTGGTAATAGAAATAATAGTCAATTAAGCAACATTCAGAGTATCTGGAAAGGGAGTTAAAGTAATAACTTTCTTTAGTGGCCAAACCCGAAAACGACATACTTACAACTCAACTGGATTGAGACGTTTCTTACACTCACCACCGGAAATACTCTTTTAAGATTAACCTTTGTATCAGCAAGAGTAACTAAAAGGTTGTCTTTTTCTATGTCTTGCATTCGTAAGTGCAATTGTTCTCTTATACATACTTCACAAAGGTCAATGACACAAGAGCAGCCTAAAAATAAAATGAAATGAAATAAAAAAACAATCTACATATTTTAACATCATCACCGCAAACTAACCTTAGTAAGTTTCATCATTAGCCATGACCAAAAATTGATCGATCTCTTCTCTGGACAAAACCTTAGACATTTTAGGCTCGTAACCAACCGAATTGCTCTTCAAAAAAGCAATAACTTTTGTCAACTTGAATACTTTCTTTAACACTTACACTGCTTGCAACATAGAAGATTTTGACCGACCTTCACGTGGTTCATCTGCACACCAAGTTTACACTGTCTTCTCAGATGGTGCCTCATTACCAAAAGTTGACCAAACCGATTTAATGCATCCTTGTATAGTTACGTCTTTTTTGAAATTGTAAAATATCATCCAACGAAAGCCTTGACGATTAATATCAATTTTTTACAATCTTACTCTCCAAGTAGACCAGTATCTACTGAATAGGCGAGGAGTAAAAAAGTTTATTTTTAATAGCAGCAAGAATTAAACGCTATATTATAACGTAATAAATCGGTAACAAATCGATTAGGTCGAGCAGCTCTACTAGATTCTATCTGCAATGCACCGATTCTAATGTTGATATACATGGGAATCATATAGATAACCTGCCATATAATTGCACCATATTCCAATTTATGATATTTATGAAGTTATCATAAATTGTTTTAAAAAAATGGTTACAAAACTCTTAGATATATCTCGATAGAAACGAAACCAAAGTATTCTGCCTTTGCTGCGAAAAATGGTAATTAAACTCAGTAAATTATCATCATCATAAGAATCCTTTCGCTAACGACATCATAACAACTCAGGGATTTCTTTGTGAATAAGAACATAGAGCCACAAAACTGAGACACCCAATGTAGCTGCGCTGCTTGAGCTCTTTCCTTTCGATGCTCCCTCTTCGCATGCATCATCATGTCGTCGACGCTGCTCTTCAAAAATTTGATGACGCTCGTAAATAGTGCGCCTCCATTTCGGTCGGTGGTTAGCGTTCTGCTCCCAGTTGTTCTTCACATCTAAGCCACACTTCTTCATGTTAGTCTTAAGAACATCATTGTACCTCTTTTGCTGCTCGTCCCTTAAGTATTCTTTGATTTCAACCGCACTTAGGCTTTAAGTTAAATAATATCATAATAACCTATGTCAATGCTACTTATTCATGCCTTTATTTATTATTTGTTATATTTGTTAAAGCAACCCCTTTAAAACTCTTTTACATGGAATAGGTAGTCTGTTATCTTTTAAATAGTTATAACGACAAAAGATTTCTATCACCATTGAATTCACAAACAATAAAACGTACAAATAAACAAAATCACACCACTATTTGTTAAGTAAACCAAAACAAATTAAGCATAAAATTTCCCTAAACCGCATTGTTGACCACAATACCGGTGGCATTCATTATTTTCTTGTCCATCATGTCTAGTGCTTAACAGCTTGTATTGTATATAGAGGATACAAGGACCGGCAAGATATGGGAAACACGTAAAATGACTTTTACCAACGAATTTGTGTTTTATCAGACCATTAAGTGAACTATTGGAGATATACAGGGAGCGCTATCAAAACGAAATAGAGGCCTTTTCGAGTATGTAATATAAACTTTTGGACACATCGATATTGCTTGCGAGGAGGGTAAAAGTATAAAGGACTAACAGTACATTGACCAAAAATTCCAGCCTACACGTTTAGCTCCTGACGAAATTGAGTGTGAACTTCATGAAATAAGTTATAACGATTAACAGTCCTGTTCAGAACAAATAAACACTCATCTGAAAAACAACTGTTCAACAATAAATTCGAGTTATTTAATATGCGTTCACTAATTGAATCTCAAAATTGTATCCTTCTATCAAATTTATTTATTTATTTCGTGTAGAAGGTTAATTTGTTACCGATGGAATTTTTGGGCTTTTAAATGAAGGCTCATATTATGGCTTATGCCAGAAACTGTAGAAAATTGCTTGATACTTAACGTTGTATCGATGTTGACATGGTCTAAACCAGCAACTTCCATAGCATCACTGTTAAGTTGTCATTGGAGCACCCTGTATGTAATCTATCGACAAGGAATATTTAATTTAATTTACACATTTATTGCATCAAGTTTAGTGACAATTAACCACCTCCAAACATGTTAGCACTTTATCCAAAGCATGATCTTGGTACACCATTTAATTGGAAATACTATATTGAAATGTTCCTGAAATTATTTATATATGACCAAAATTTATTGGGATTAACATTAATTTCGCTCTCAATTTTACTAGTATATTCTTCAAGTGAAATCGTAATACTGTCTTTAACACTACGACGTATTTATTGAACTAAAATAAAAACTTTGCTGGTTGATTAATAATTTATTGATGCTTCGAAAATTATAGTAAATATATTACATAAATTCGGTACTTCTGCGGGTCTCTGTAAAGTGTACGATCTCATTCAGGTTGCAACTTAAAACATAGATATTCGATATGTTAAAGTAAGAGAGATTAGACTAAGTAGACTGGTCAGTAGTATAGAATTTTATTGTTCTCAGTTCCTCGGACCACTGTCCCTTTCACTATTTGTGTATTTGTGTGAAAGTTTTAATTGAATAAAAGGGGTTCTAACAATTCAGTGTCGGGTATATTTCAATTTATTCTCTTACTATATACCCGGTCGTGATATAAAAATTAATCTTTTTGGAATTACTAACAAAGTATTCATAATAGACCAGCTAAATATGAACAAATATTTAAAATTTATCTTTATTTTGTAGTCCTAAATGTTACTTTATAGCAATTGCTAGTCTTCTTCTGTATACGTTCAAATTACTTATAAACATCCGTATAGGGCCGTTAATATAGACAACTTATTAAGTATATAAAGTTTACATAAATAATTATGCTCTATCAAAATTGAATGAGAAAAAGTAAACGAACAATCCTTGTCTCTCAATTCTCACCTGACAAATGTTCTATTGTTCATTAATTTATACGATGTTGACAGATAAGATCTATATATTTTAATTTTTATAAATGACTTAGCCGGACTACTGAATTGTCAGAGAATGCTCTTTGCGGACGATATGAAAATATTTAATTCCGTTAATAATCTTGACGATTGTAATCGTTTGCAGCGTGATATGGATTTGGTTCAATGCTGGTGTGAGGAAAACAAACTGAACTTGAACTCTTCCAAGTGTAAAGTTATGTCATATACGAGGAAAAAATCAGCCATTCATTTCGATTATACGATTGGTGAGACGATTTTAAATCGTCCTGAGTCCATTAAGGATCTTGGTGTGACCTTTGATAAGCTTCTTTCATTCAATATACATATAAATAACATAATTCTGAGTGCATCTAGGTCTTATGGCTACATTGTGAGAAATTCCAGATCTTTTGAGAATATGGATACAATAAAAACCTTATACTATGCATATGTCAGGTCAAAGCTGGAATACTGCTCTTTAATATGGTTTCCATATTATAACTGTTACAATATTTCTGTTGAGAGAGTTCAGCGTAAGTTCTTAAAATACTTATGTTTCAAAACTGATGGATCATATCCAGAAAGAGGAATAGAGTATGGCATCTTGTTAACAAGATGTCAAATACAAAGTTTAGAATTAAGACGAAAAATTCATGCAGTAAAATTCCTTTTTAATATATTGCATAGTAAGATTGATTGCGCTGAACTCTTGCAAAAGTTGTATTTTCTGGTACCAAGGCAAAATTCGAGATCTTCTAATTTATTTTATAACGACCGACCTAGGACCAATTTGTTGATGAAGTCGCCTGTCTACACAATGTGTCGGACATATAACTTTGTAAGCGATGAGAGTGATATTTTTTTTGATCACTTAAGTACTGTTTTGGGTGTTTTGAATGAACATTTAGGTTGAATGTATGGTGTTTCTTTCTTTCTGTTTCGGTTTATTTGTATTGTTATTATTAATATTAAGTAATTTTGTAAGATTGCTCTGTAAATGGATTTTCTGTTGAGCAATAAAGCAATTATTATTATTATTATATTATTATTATTATTATTATATATACCAAAGGTATACACTATTTGAGAGATTTTGAATAAAACTCAAAATTACCCTTACCCACGCATATGATAAAATTTTCCCAATTGTCCATCCCACATAACATGAACCGTGATAATGCCTATTTATTTCTGATGCCACAAAAGTTCAATGCCGAATAGCCCTTAAAAATGGTCAAGCGGTCGATTGGCAGCCTGTTTAATACCGTTCAGTCATACATAAACGATAATCCCGTTTTGTCAGCAAAGCAACAAAACTGTCCCAGTTGTAAAATATGTTGTCTCGTTTAAAAAAAGGGCAGGTGATAGATAACTGAACTTACAAGAGGTGAAATGCAAGAGAGACGAACACGCGACCAAAATTTCAATCTGTGAAAAGTTAGGTATAAACAGATTAAAAACCCACTCAAAAATATACACTTATTACTATAAGAAGAATCAAGCTTCAAAATGGTTTTCCTAGTAGGTACACCTATTGACATTTTCATAATTAATTTCGCTCACAAGGTCTACTAAAATTCTAGAGCTAGATGCGAGTAAATAGCTTAGCCGAATTGGTAATAATTTAATTCATCACTTCTCATCAATCTCTTGTAATTATATATAACTATTAGATTACCCAGGATAATAAAAACAACATCACATCCACGGAGTTGGTCTAGATATCACAGTTATTATAATCAATGAAAAATAACTTAATGGCAAAGCGGACTAAAATGCTGGTTTTACATACACAAGGAATTTTGTTTAATTTAGCAGGGCCCCAGCCTAATTCAATAGAGCTAGATCGAGGCATGCGTCGACAGATACTGACGAATTCGTTTCGCTCTTGTTATGAGATCGTCAGCGTACCATAGTCGTTGCCCATCTACAAATATCAGCCTGCATTTAAGCACAATAGGATACACAACAGTAGACACATGTAAACACGTATCATCTACATGCATATCCTATACCATGCAGATGCCGAACAATGTATAGGTAAAACCAGTCGTATATATAGAAATAAATATAAATAAAAATAGTATGAACACAAAACGCTAGCAGGAGACCATTTTATCCTTCTGCCAGCATCTCCCAAATATTTGGGTTTCAGCAATGCTCGGACGGTGGTCTCCAAGCGTTTTGCCGTCGATGTTTAATGCCAAATAATGAAAAATTAAAAGGATTTCATGTCCGTAAATATAATAAACGAAAAATAACTTAATGACAAAGTGGACTACTGTTGTGTATCCTATTGTGCTTAAATGCAGGCTGATATTTGTAGATGGGCAACGACTATGGTACTCTGACGAGCTCATAACAAGAGCGAAACGAATTCGTCAGTATCTGTTGATCCATGCCTCGGTCTGGTGCTATTGAATTAGGCTGGGGCCCTGCTAAATTAAACAAAATTCCTTGTGTATGTAAAACCAGCATTTTAGTCCGCTTTGCCATTAAATTCTTTTTCATTTATTATATTTACGGACATGAAATCCTTTTAATTGTTATTATAATCATTCCTAACACAGACCACAAACAGTTTTAGGAGCTTTAATAATATATTGAGATTTAACGAGAGAAAATATGATATTAGTATGATTTTCAAAGTGTAGTTAATCTAATTATTGGAAATGGACGGGAGTTATCCATAACACAAAAGGACCTTATTTTATCGACAAATCTTAAACAAATATTTATGTTTTGCTAAGTTTTTTTGACCTTCTGTTAAATATTTAAGTAAGTTTTCTTTATTTGCATACCACAACTTGAAACTCTGGACCAACACAAACAAACAATTAGTGAATTTTGTGAATCACAAAAAAGGAAAAAAAATTTTTGTTACAATGTAAAAGAAGTCAGGTAATACCTTTACACTTGCAAAATTCAATTAACATTTTACAATTTTTACTCATAGATGACAATCCTTTCAAAAATAGTTACTATAATATAATAAAAAACTTTAAAAATGTTCCCGGTAATCTTAAAAATATCCTAGTTCCTCTTATTTAGTTGATATCTATGAAATATAAAATATTGTTTTTTTACTATACTTGTACAGAAAAAAAGCACAACTGATAAATTCAATAAAGGAAGAATTTCGTTTCCAACTTTAAATACACACAAAAATTTTAACACTCCTGTTGGTTCCTATAACGACTAATAAACCATATTTAAATTATATTATTAGATAAATACATATATTATTTCATATAATATAGGAATTACTAATTGCATCAAAAGATATTTAGAGTAACCCTAATTGTTAATTGTTTCTATGGCGGACTTTTTAATAAGACAAAAGAAACTCAAAAAAAAAAAAATTGTAAGTGTTACCTGTCTTCAAATATTATAATTTGATTGTTGTATTTTTATTTTAATGTTTTGAATTTATGTTCCTGTTTTAATGTGTTTTGTTTTTTTTATATAATTTTCAATTAATTGTTTGTTGATAATATTTTGAATGTATGCGTTTGTGTTTTGCAGCACTCTGAGGATGATCTAATATAGATCGAAACGTTAGTGATATTTAAAACTGAGTTTTATTGTTTACGACCTACAACCCAAATAAAGAAAACTTACTTAAATATTTATGTTGCCTAATATTAGTAAGGACCTTAATAGTACGTTTTTATCGAAAATTCCATTAGGAAACATCAATGGTTACCTCATCCCTCAGATCGTTTCCAAGTGCAACAAAACTTTGTGCTACTTGAAGTGAAGTATCAGTCACGAAAAAAAAACCTACTGTAGAAGTAGGAACGTTTAGAATTTTGTTTAGAAATATGGACAAGAATTTGTGGAAGACATAGGCATATTTATTACAAATATATATATATATATGCGGGAAAGTAAAATGCAAAAGACTGATAATGTGAGCATGTGTAACAACATAACAAAAAAGAAAAATCCAAAGTCGAATGTACATAGTCTGCGAAATTTAAACTAACTTTCTTTTGAACAGACGTCGTATATAGAGCTGATTATATAGCTTAGGACGAAAGTAGTTCCAATTGATCAACAATACTTTTATATAAAAAAAGATGCTCGGATCTGGTTCATTTCATTTTCATGATTGACGTTATGTTTGTTCTAGTACCTACTATAAAATTCAGTTTGAATAAAAGGTAGAAAAATAACAAAAATAAGATTTAACGCTGCTGTTATTTAATTTCCTGTACTTATTATAAACTAATCATTAATTTTAACAAACAGCTGTTTCGGTTTGAATTATTGAATTATACCTACTTTGAATAATGAAGAATCTGATGTAGTTATGGCCTAATTTTAAGACTAACTAAACCAAAATATGTTGAAGCAGTATTTTTTCTGTGTGCCAAACAGATATGTTGGTACTGCTGTACAGTACTTACCTGTAGAGATGCGTGACATCAAAACACGAGGCAAAATCGTTTAGTAAACCATAAGTCCGAGTAAAGAGAAAGAACAGGGCACAGCACCTGATTTATCGCCACTTGTTACCGTGTGATATATGAGTTTGTTCCAAACGGTATTAAAGACGTCTTCGAAATTGTTTTTGCAACAGCAAAAACATACGCAAATAAATTTTAATGATTATTTTGTACACAACCAAGAACATATATGATTTTTTCTTTTTTTTTTATTATGCATTTGTTGTTAACATCTTTTTCATTCTCAATAATCTTTAATTATAAAGCATAGAAAAATCGAATACATTATTATTTATGCATGACATCGATACTAAAATAATGTGAATCTATAGCGATATAACTTATTCAAGATCGTACCTATATACAAAAAATAATAATCTGAGACGAACTTGTTCATTTTACAGATTTTAATAAAAGCGATTTAAACGAAAAATTAATGGGTTCATCTTAGGACTACCCCAAACTTATACACCAAAATTTAGCTTAATTATCTGGTCTTACTCATCTCAAATGGTCTTAATCGTCTCAAGGAACTTCAAAATGGTTACATCCCTCTTTATTTGAAAATTTTTTTAGCGCCTTCACAATATTTTCCCTGAGCGGTAAAGTAAAATAGATTTATCAAGCTACGTGAACGTGCCACACGCACCAAATGAAATGAGTTTGCTTCAGTATTTGTGCAAGGAACTTTAGGTAGATAAGGATGATTTTGAAACAGTAATTAAAGTGATTTTATGAAACGGAGCTGACCTAGAGTAGGGGAGACCGGGGTCAATTGTAACACGGGTCAATTGACACAGTGATCAAAACTTCTTTCTGGTAAAGATTGTATAACCAAACTGTGCTCATAACATATTTTCACGTTTAGGTTTAACGTGAACTACGAGGGCATTGAAAATAAGGACCTTATCTAAAAGATGAAACACCGAATACCAAGTTTAAATAGATAAAGTTTATTAACAGTTAAAGTTGAGAAAGTTGAGAAGAGTTTACAAAATGATGAAACTTAAATTAGAGACTATAGAGTTATAATAATAGAATACAAATAATATTACTTACATTAAAATATAAGACCACATACGGTCAAGATACACTATGGTTCACATTTTACTGCCTTCAGGTTTTCTTACTATTAGTTTAATATCAGGACATAACTAAACTTATTTCTCTGGAGAGGAGAATTTATAATAAAAGAGTTATCCCTCTCTTAAACAATCTTGCGCCTAAATCCTCCCTGTGTGACCAATGATAATGAGGGAGGTTGGATTGAATCAAAGATGGTTTCCTGATTTCTCTTTGCTAATTGGTTATTAATATAATAATTATATTGCGCCACCACCCCTACGTCGCGTTTATTTAGATGGTGGTGGTCAGAATAGCTGATGCTGCATTTTTCAGTATAACTACCGTTGAAAGCGGAGGGTAACAGGCAGGGCTCCTGATTCTCGAGAAATAGTGACTCATCTAGATAAACTAGAATAAACAGGAAAATAATATGTTTGTATTCCTCCATCGAACATCCGGGGTTTGCCACTGATCCACAATCCTTAATCATTTATTAACAATTCTGGAATCTGTACTCGTGACAATATAGAAATATCGGCGAGCTTCTTCCGGCAGTACTCCATGGGCCGTTAAAGCAAGCATATGAACTTAGTGCGAGATTTTGTGTTTTCACGTGTCCAAAGTAAGTATTTACCATATTCCTTATGTATGTGTAATTGAGTCTGTGTATGTGTTTAGTTCGTTGTCAACTTTATATTAGTTTGGCCATTAAGTTAGCTTTATTTTACGTTGGTTAGTAGTTCAAATTAATTTAGCTTGTAGTAAATATGGTATCATTTATTTAAAAATGTCGCTTGGGGTCAGTTGTAACGGGGACGTTTGTAACGCTTCAATTGACCCCACCTTTTTGTAAAATAAATTACTTCTTCTTCTTCTTAAAGTGCCATATCCATTTCAATGAATGTTGGCAACAATTATAGCGAACTCTTCTCGGTTCTGTGCGGCTCTAAATAGTGTATGGGCGTCTAGGTTTGTCCAGTCCCTGATGTTTTTGAGCCATGAATGTTTTTTCCTGTCTACGATTTTCCCTTCCATTATTACTTTCAGGAATTGGTACCTTGTGTTGCGAAGTATGTGACCAAGGTATGCAGTTTTCCTTCGTTTTATTATGGTAAGGAGTTCTCTGTCTCTGCCCATTCTATTCAAGACCTCAGCGTTGGTGATATGTGCGATCCAAGGTATCTTTAGAAGTCTTCTGAAAATCCACATTTCGAACGCTTCCAGTTTGTTGAGGGTATTAACTTTAAGGGTCCATGTTTCGGTCCCATATAATAAGACGGAATAGACATAGCCCTTAACAAAGCGGTACCTTAGTTTTAAGTTAAGGCTTGAGTTAGTCAATAGTTTCTTCATACTGAGGAATGTTTTCCTGGCTTGTTCTATTCGACAGATTATTTCCGTGTCTGGATTTAGGTCTTCAGTAATCCAATGACCGAGGTATTTAAACTTTGAACCGCATTCAATAGGTTTTCCATATATGAGGAGGTTTGTTCGGGCCGCCGGTGTTTTGCTTACAACCATCATTTTCGTTTTATCGATATTTTTCCGCAGTGATAGTTGGTCTCCTTCAGATGTTATTTTGTCAAGTAGCCGTTGTAATGCTAAATTACTTAGTTTATTTAATTTCAGATACCCCGTAAAAGAGTCTTAAAAACTGATAGATCAAGTCGAGTTATATCTTTATATGAATCGGCATACGTAGAGCTTCAAAAAGGGCTATCTCTACGTCTAGCTGCTGACCAATTTCGTATATCTCATGTGTCTTTGTTGAGGTACAAGCGAAAGATAGACGCGGATTGAAAATGGTATGGCGGGAGAAGACTGGTTTTCTCGTTTCATATCAAGACACCGTGACTTATCAATACCAGCACTACAGGCAACCAGTTTATCCAGAGCAACGCAATGTTGATGAAACTAGCGTAACAACAGTCCAGAAACCAATGAATTTCAAAACCCTACTACATCAACTTCTCGGGGACTAGAAAATTTTGAAATTTCCGAAAATACTTTAGACAAATCAACCACCCAAAATGAGACTTTTTCACCAGAACCTGTTAGGTGTTTTGGAAAAGATCCACCACGAAAGGTGGCAGCAAAAGGAAAGAAAAAAAGAAACTGGTACACCAGAATACCTCATAAGCAGAATATTGTGTTAATTTTTGTTGTTGTCATGAAGTTATGAGGCAATTTTGTTATAGTTCCTACTTGGTTTTGAATATTTTTTGTTGACTAATAAATGAAAATAAACAATATATTGTCCCCATTACCATTGTTTCAATTGACCCTTGACCGGGGTCGTTTGTAACATCATGCACCATCTCTTATTTCTTTTGCATATTCCTTTCCTGCTTATCAATAGTCTAATTTAACTGCTAGGTTAAGTATATCAAACTCCCAGCTATACGTGAACATAAATTTAGAATCATTTCCATTCAGTTTCTAGCCAGAAAAAAATTATTTGTAAAAAATGGTTCAATTGTCCCCGGTCTCCCCTATTGTTAAATAAAAATCGCGTACACTTTCAGCAAGTGATATGGGCCCATATTCTACAGTTCTAATACTATGTTGTCTTAAATTTTAGTCATTAATTGTCTTATACAGGGTGGTCCAACGAAAAGTTTGCACCTAGCTTTTCTCTTTTTTTTGTAGTCGAATGCGAAAATGCTCGGACACGTCGATTTTGCTTTTGAGGGGGACACATTTTAAACATATTTTTCGATCTGCGCGTTTAACCCCCTAGCGGGGGTGAGTAACAACCCTAAAATTTTAAATGGAAAGAGGGGTCTAATGACATATCATTTGAAAGGACACAAAATTGTCTTTCTAATGATACCCTATTTGTCGAATTTTACTAAAACAGATAATACGAAAACGACTTTAAAGACATTAAGCCGATAATTTTGGTATTAATGAGAAATACAAATAAGTTTTAATTATTGCGAGTGAAAACACCTGCAATCGTTAGTACATTCCAATGTTTGTTAGTTTTAACATTGCTTTGTAAAAAAAGTAAACAAGCTGTTAAATTGATTTATTAAAACGTTACATTAACAAATGTTGAAAATGTGACCCATTTGATTCCATACAATAATACAGATTTTGTTCAAATCTATTTCTAACATTTTGTAGCATATCAGGTGTTATGTTTCTGCACTCTTCTGTAATGCGTTGGCGAAGATCTTCTATGGACTCGGGCTTCGTGGCAAAACATTTATTTTTTAAGTGCCCCCAAAGAAAAAAGTCTAAAGGCGATAAATCCGGTGACCTGGCAGGCCATTCAATTGGGCCCCTCCTTCCAATCCACCGTCCAGGGAACCGGTCATCTAAGAACTGTCTTACAGGAGCCACATAGTGCGGAGGTGCTCCATCTTGCTGGAAATAAAGCCGATCAGCAGTATGATTTTGGTCATCTTCTATTATTTGTGTTATTAAAGGATCAATTGTGTCTTCAAGCATGTTTAGGTACACTTCACCAGTTAAATTTCCAGGAATAAAAAGTGGTCCTATAATATGATTTCCTAATATGCCACACCAGACGTTTATTTTTTGAGGATACTGGGTATGAACCTCACGGAATAAATGTGGGTTACTGTCATCCCAGTAACGGCAATTGTGCCTATTTACAGCTCCATTCAAATAAAATGTGCATTCGTCGGAAAAACAAATGTTAAATAATAATTGCGGATCTTCAATTAAACGCTGGCTCATTGCTTCACAAAATTGCAGCCTTCTATCAGGATCATCCTCATTTAGTTCCTGTACTAATTTGATTTTGTACGGATGAAATTTGTACGCTTTTAAAATTCGTATTATGGACGAACGGGAGACACCTGAGGCTTCAGCTAGTTGACGGGTACTTTGACTATGATCCATTTCAACATGCCCTAAAACAGCGACTTCCACAGCTTCATTTCTGATCGGTTTCTGCGGCTGGTGTTTTACATTACAGACAGATCCGGTATCTACAAACTTTTTAACTAACTTGCCAACGTACACATCATTCACATTTTTATCGGGATGTCTCTCATTAAATAAGCGAGCCGTAAGTCTAGCACTACTATTATTTTGAAAATAAAGTTTAACAATTTCAACTCGTTCTAGAATGGAATAAATCATTTTGTACGGTAAAAGTAAAATAACTTGAGAAGCAACCAAACTGAATCAATGAAAAGACTAAAATAAACGGTGTAAATTCTTTTCCTACACGTATCTGCAGTTTTTATTTCAACAAAAAACGCAAACGATTAGTGAGGAATTTAGTTCTGATAAATAAGATAGTGTTTTTGAAATCCCGTTTTTCTTCAAAGTAAATAATTTAGAAATGATTGTAGTTGTTTTCAGTCGTAATAATTAAAACTTATTTGTATTTCTCATTAATACCAAAATTATCGGCTTAATGTCTTTAAAGTCGTTTTCGTATTAACTGTTTTAGTAAAATTCGACAAATAGGGTATCATTAGAAAGACAATTTTGTGTCCTTTCAAATGATATGTCATTAGACCCCTCTTTCCATTTAAAATTTTAGGGTTGTTACTCACCCCCGCTAGGGGGTTAAAGGCGCAGATCGAAAAATATGTTTAAAATGTGTCCCCCTCAAAAGCAAAATCGACGTGTCCGAGCATTTTCGCATTCGACTACAAAAAAAAGAGAAAAGCTAGGTGCAAACTTTTCGTTGGACCACCCTGTATAATAAATAACCGATTGATTGATATGTATTAATTCATATGATTAGCGATTTTTTGCATTGTAAGAACACTGAGTATAGGTATACCTAATAATTATTTGCTAGAACTAGGCAATTATTTTGTTAATGAAATGTGTCTCAACTAACAACTACTATATTACAGAAATTGACGTGCATGATGGCTACCTTTGGAGCATAATATTAAAACATGCACAAGTTTGTAGAGGTACTTACATTTATCAATAATATTGAGAAAAATACAACTTAAATGTATGTACCTGCATGTATACATTTAAGTACAGCATAAAAAATAAGCAAAATGATTTGACAAGATGTTTATTATGTATGCACTCTATAATTTGCTGATTTTTAACAAAATATATAAGAATAATTTTGAGATAGAGTCAAATTACTTTTAAGGCAAAAGAGTGTAGATACATAACGCCACCTGCTTTATGGCAACTGGAATTGGACACCTGGTAAATATATGACCAGCGCAGCGCGTCAACCGATGTTTTATACCTACCTTTTACAGAATGATTATTGTCCAGGAATTTTCGTTTTATTCCAAAGAATTTTATTTATTCGTTTATACTAATATTATCACCCCATTCAGAGTAGTCTCTATTGGAAGAAAATAAGATATTATACACTCCTTCCAATCAATGAAATACTTCTGGAAATCGAAGTTTGGGATAACGAAACAGAAAAGATTACACGAGGCCATGTCTGACGAATACTGAGACTGAGGCATCATTACAATATTGTGTTTGGCCATAAATTCTGGACATTTGTTCCAAGTTCTCCACGCAAACAACGTTAAACTTGTAGGTTAGGTAAGGTTTTTATTGTTTTTTGACCTTGTGGTCAGACTCACTAGGTATTTACCGCTGTTTCCGTTCGAAATGAGAATGAAAATTGAAAGGATGCAAGGGAGATATTTCAATTTCAAAATATCTTAATTGAAGATTTCGAAGAGATCGTTTTAATCAACGTGGTGGAGGTGCATGTATCTACATTAGAGACACCATTGCTGGACATAAAATTAACGCAGTCCTAAAAAACAATCAATTTGACTCCAACACTATAAGCTATCTTGAACTGAACGTTAAAATTTGTAATCAGATTATCAGCTTGGTTTGTGTTTATAGATCTGACACAGCAAGCATGGAAGACAATGTCATGCTTATCGATAAGCTTGGAACGGTACTAGAGGCATCTCACCCGGCGTATGTGTTCGGAGACTTCAACTACCCGGAGATCGACTGGAGGAATCTGACATTGACCAGAAACACCCAAACAGCGTCTGACTTCTTAAGCTTCTACCAGCAGAGCGGCTATTATCAGTTTGTCAAGTTTGATACAAGACTTAGGGGCTCTCAGAGTTCTTTGTTGGATCTTGTACTGGCTAATGACAAGAGACTTGTGTTTGATATCGAACAGCTTCCTCCTATTGGGAGAAGTGACGGCCAGAAGTCAGATCAGTGTATCTCCTAGACAGACTCATCATGTTAATAAACGCAATTATTGGAAGACTAATTTTGAACAGCTGAACGACTATTTGATGACCTCTTTCGCTTCTGTTGATGATGTTGATTGTGAATTGTTTTATGAATGCTTGAATTCGGGCATTGATTTGTTCGTTCCTTTGGAGAGCAGAAAAGTGAACAGTAGCAAGCCTTGGTTGAATGGAGTTATTTTTTCGTTGATTAATAAAAAGCGAAAGTTATAAGATCGCTATATCAGTGACAAAAACAATTATACGTACGCCTCATATCGACAAGCTAACAATAAATTAAAGAGGGCAATACAAATGGCACGAGCGAAGTATGAGAGTGAGATCGCAACTTCTTCGAATAAAAAGTTTTATTCATATATAAAAAGGAGTCTTACAACCTCAGTGCAGTCCATAACACTTAGGAATCCCTTGACGAATGAAATGACGACGGATCCACAGGATGTTGCAAACATTTTTGCAGAACAGTTTAGTTCGTTTTTTACAATGGATGGCAGTGGGCCGATGCCCGAGATAATGAGAGATGCCCTTTCTGGTGCTGGTATTGACAGTGTTGTCTTTACATTGGAAAATGTTCTAGACGCCATAAAATCACTAAAGATAGATTCGAGTCCGGGTCTGGACGGCATTCCTGTGGTGATTTTGCAAAAGTGTGCGGCTGCTCTCTCTGAACCTCTTGCTAGAGTTTTTACAAATATATTTCAGAGAGGGTCATTTCCAATTCACTGGGCTGAAAGCATTGTGATTCCCATTTATAAAAAGGGTGACAAGCATGTTGCTGGAAATTACTGACCAATTAGCCTGACCTCGAACTTATGTAAGTGCATGGAAAAAATTATAACGAAATTTATTACTGGCTTTGCGCTCGAGAACAATATAATTCCGGCGATGGAGCATGGTTTTCTTCCAGGAAGGTCAACAGAAACAAACTTGTTGACTTGTGTCAACGACTGGACATCGAGTAACGATAACAATGAACCAATAGATGTTGTTTACTTGGATTTTGAGAAGGCATTTGATACTGTTCCGTTTCGTAGACTGCTGCGCAAGCTGAATTTCTGTGGTCTGGGTGGTGATCTGCTTGTGTGGATCGAAAAATTTCTGACTGAGCGAAAGTCTAGGGTCAGGATCGGAGGATGTTACTCGCGGTCCTTTGATGTCCTTAGCGGAGTTCCTCAGGGGTCGGTGTTGGGACCACTCTTGTTCGCCTTATATGTCAGTGATCTGGCATGTTTTGTACGGTCCAAGATACAGTTTTATGCAGATGATGCCAAGATTTATTACAATCCTGTTACGCAAAATGAGCATGCGGTGGAAGATTTTCGGGCCGTGGAGGCGTGGACGCGTGACTGGCTGATGACGTTGAATGTTGGAAAGTGTTCGGTTATGCACCTCGGAAAGAACAACCCGCGTGTCGCGCCTGTTATAAATGGTCAGACCCTCACTGAGGTTGCAGAACAAAAAGACTGGGGTGTTGTCATCTCTGAGGATCTCAAATGGGAAAAGCAAGTTATGCGGGTCGTCAAGAGAGCAAATTCAATGACTTACCTGATACAACGTGCATTTAATGACCACTCCACCGCTATGATTGTAAAATTGTACAAGTGTTACATACGACCAATTCTGGAGTACGCTCAGTCGGTGTGGAGCCCTTATTATGTGAAAGACATTGAACTCTTAGAACGTGTGCAAAGAAGAATAACGAAAATCCCACCAGAATTGAAGAATTTACCGTATGAGGATCGCCTTACTAGAATGAACTTAACAACGCTGGCTGCTCATGGACATCGTGGCGACTTGATACAGACTTATAAAATTGTAAGTAACTACTATAACACACCACTTAATATGTTTAATGTTAGCGACAGAAGAGAATTGAGAGGTCACTTTAAAAAACTTTCTAGAGAGATGTGCGCGAATGTGTAGGAAGAATTTCTTGACGAACAGAGTGGTGTATATGTGGAACGATCTTAATGAGGACACAGTGAGTGCGCCATCGGTCAATGCGTTTAAGAATCGTTTGGACTGTGAACTGGAAAATGGTGCTGCGACAATTACACACTACTTTTAAAATTCTTATCCGTAATAAATTGGTATAAAAGTAGTTTCATCGGGAAACCGCTTACTACTTTAACTAATAATAATAATACTGGGAACCACGGCTATTGTGCGTAAAGTCATGTCCAGATAGAACCATTGTACTTTGGTCACCAGACCCGGTACAATATACCAGTAAACCTGTGAAAAAGAAAAAAAAATAATAAAATAATAATAAGATCGAGTTGACGATCATTTTTGAACTGACAGCAGAAACATAGCGATATAATCGCTGCCTATATCAGAATAGATTGCAATGTAGCACTTTTGATAGTTCTTCTTCAGATTAACTTATAGACAATTTCTAACTAAGTTCCCATTTTCATTGGTTACGACATCTCATTTCTGTCCCAGACATTCCTGCTTCATTCATACATTCGATCTGTCTGGAAACCATATATAATAGTTCCTTTGAGATTTCCAGTATTTTCTTCCCATTCTCGCCTGTCACAGCGTTGCGGTGAAATTGCTCAAGAAAGTAGGTACTTATATGTATAGGCACACTTTACAGAATACGAAATGTAGAAAAAGTTTGCATCTTCTAAGATATTTTAACCAATTTGGTTTCCACATAACTGAATTAATTATGTAGTTAATTCTAAAATTCCACATCAAAATAAACAACTGAATAAGTATTTGACCTCAGTTGTAATGCTGAATAAGATAAAGTTAAATTATTATGAAATTGGAAAATATCTTAGGGAATCTGCAAAAATAAACTTTAATTCAGAGGAAAACTTGCAAATTTATTATTATGGCAGTTTAATCGGAATAAGTACAATTTTGAAGATATTCTAGGCATGTCATAAATTTTCCAATATTTAGCGGTTTCTGCCGGAGGGACACCTGAATTTTTGTTGGTATTAAAAATCCATGTAGGGGAAGAGGGACAGTGTTACGTTCGATTTTGTAAACTTGTGCGTTGTAGTTCGACCCTGGCATGAAAGCGTTCATCAGTCGGCAACCTGTCCTTGTTATATTCAGAGCTGCTGTGATTTGTGGCGTGTTTATCTAACTAAAGTAAGTATTATGTATTTTTTAAAGTAAATAGTAAAATATATTTTCACTTTGACTTATTTGAACTAATTTACGACAGACAGCTGATTTCTGTCACCTTGAATATTTCATATAACAACTTGAGTATTTCATATCACTTGCTCGATAGTCTGTTCCTTTTACAGGAGGTAGCTCACTGTTGCTATTTATTGGTGTTCGTACTGCAGTCTGTTCTCGCAGTGGACATAATGCTTCGGTGGCCCTGCTTTGTTACTGTTTATGCCATGCATGTGATAGCTATTTCGATTTGACAGCGCAGTGTAATTACTGTGGGGTTGTTCTTCTACCTACTCGCAGGCTGTGTTGAGTGACAGTTTGTTTGGCATTGTCAACTTACCGCCTGTTTGTTGAGATTTTATTGGATGGAAATGACTTTTGGCGGTAAGAATAGTGAAAATCGCACGTTATTGGTGATTTAAGACTTTTGCGAATTTAGTTGTTGAAAATTAGTCCTACTGTGTGCATCTGCCATTGGCGATTGAAATTATAATTGAAAAATAGAAAAGCTGTTTTCTAACCATTATGTATATGGGATCATAATTGTAATTTCGATATACGCGGATTGTGTTGGTGAATGTGTGGAGAGATTTTACGGTGCTGATGTTGGAGTTTCATTAGCTTCCGTGGTTTTTTTATCAATCTGCAACTACTTCATGTAGGATAATACGCCATTTTGGTTCGCTGTACGACTGGGGCTAGGTAAGCGATGATTGAACCTGAATATCCTGATTTTGACTGGTATTTTGTTGATTTCTAGTCTTCAATACCTCAAGAGAATCGTTGCACAATAGCAGTTGTGTTTGGATTGTGTGGTGTAACGATTGTGTTGTATATAGATATTTGCTGAGGCCACGCCTCATTTAAGAATTGAAGCTACCCTTCTAGAAGGTATGTTGATGTATATTTGATAAATTTTTAAGTGGTTTTTTTTGTTGTACTATCATTTCTTTGTTAAGGTACTTATTATTCTTATTATTAACTATGGGATTTATTTTCTCCTGTAGGGTTTTTGGTACGGGTTAAACAAAAAATTGAGTATTAAGGAGAATGGACAGACTTGTGTGAGTTGATTTGGGTACATATGTAAACGGATTTAATTACGAATTTCACCTACAGAAGTCGGACAAATTCCTGAACTGTCCCTGGATTTCCCAGCTAAGTGGAATATTTAATAATTTTCTTCTCTGATTACGATTTATAATAATTTTCTTCTCTGATTACGATTTATAATAATTTTCTTCTCTGATTACGATTTATAATAATTTTCTTCTCTAATTACGGTTTACTTATGAGTACTACATTATCAATTTTGATCAAGGCATTGATGGTCTGATGTGCGAGCCAGTGCGCAAGATTCAGTCTGTTTGATTTTGTTATTTTATTTTAAGGATTATATAAATAATCAATTTATGTCGAATGCGTGCTGACTCCATTATCGGTCCTCAATGTAATCAGTGATTTCTTATTTCTTATATTAAAAATTGTTGTTCCACATTGATAGGTTAAATATAATTTCAAGTATAATAATAACATATTTCACGTACAATATATTATGTCTTCGTAATTACTGAGATGTAAACGCAGTGGTACCACAGAGGTGACTCAGGTTTTTGAACGGTAGGTGTGTAATTCATGCAGAATAATATTTGAATTGATTTTAATGTTTCTGATTCGAAATTATTAGTTGATATATCGGTCTGTAAGACACAAAATTTTATTACATCCTTTTATTTATTTTTATTGTCAATTTCAATATAGGACTCAAATGATTTTTAAGTCTAGTTGTTTTATTCTTAGAGTCGATCCCCGAATTATTTACTATTAAATAGGTTCTTGCTTTTCCGGAATTCGACCGATGCCCGCGGTGAAGATTAAGCAAGTGGCGCCAGGCAAAAGAACGTTATTTAGGTTGGATTAAAGGTAATCGTACATCGACCCCCCCCTTTTTCCTCCACTGTTTCAAAGCTAGTCCGAAGGCCACCGCCGCATCAGACAAACTAATTAATAATTCGAGCGATCCTTTTGAATTGAAAATTTATACGTCACAATCCCGGCAAAACAATAACCATTTATGACATAGCTGGCCTACTTGGAAATGATTACCCAAAAGCTTTTACACACAATAATATTATTAATGGATTTAAGTCCACTGGAATTTGGCCTTTAAATCGAGATATTTTTGGTGAAGATGACTTTTTATCGTCAGCAGTAACAGATAGGCCACGAGGCCTCAACCTCACAACAATCACCAATACTCTTAACCCTCCAAAGTTCACCAGTAGCTTCAACTTCAAACAGTGCCTTATAACTCCAACAACATCACCTATTCATAATGCATATAATTCGCCTCAACCAGCAAGATCCATCGAACCAGAAAATGCTCATTTCGACACTTTGCCTTCCAAAAAATTGATAACACCTCTTGAGATTCGGCCTTTTCCAAAAGCTTCTGTGAGAAAAGGAGGAAATCAAAGAAATAGAAAGAGGAGGAGCCTAATTCTTACAGAAACTCCTATTAATTATTGAAGATTTAAAGAGGAAGAAAACTGTTAAACGCAATGTATTTAAAGGACAACAAAAATTGGCTAAACGAATTAAAGAAGATACTAGTTCAGAATCGGAAGATGGAACCATGTCTCTGGCTGATAGTTGTGACAGCATGGGTTCCATGAGTGAAGAAGAGATAGACATTAATAATTTTGATGAGATTTCGATTGGAGACTATGTTCTTATTACTGTTCCCTGCAATGTGTAACAGAGTGCCCCGATAGAGGGTTACAGTGTTACAATTGAGATAGAAATGTATTTATTCTTATTTTCTTTTTAATCAAACTTATTTTAAGTAAAAAACATACAGGAAACATGTTGTAAAGCATTGACAAATATATGCGAAATAAATTTCTTACTATAACAGGGCGAATTTCTAAAATAGAAGCTAAAATGTTTTTTCTGTAACCCCCCTTCCCCTACTGTGCATATTAAATAGTGTGGTAAAAATATTTTATATTACCATTATTCGAGACAGAGTATTGGAAAATTTTAAACCAGCACGTATGCTTCCACAGTGTATCTACCTACAAACATTTTTTTTGCTGAAAACATGTTGCCTATATCTAAATCGCTATGCAATGCAGTTTTTGACACATATAAAGTGATCTACTTTTTTGCTTTCGTGAAAGAACTTTAAGCGCAAAATAACGCATTTACAGTATAAAATATACACACGGCTATACTGGACTTTACACAGTGGACACTTATATAATTGAATTATGTACGTATATTAGATAGATTTAAGATGGAGAATCTCGGGATGCATATAGGCCAATCAACATAATATATTATTATGTTCAAACCTCATCTATTTAGCAAACAGAAAAATAGCGGTGAGGATTAGGTTTGTTGTGTCGGACTTTCAGTAGTATTTTTGGTTTGCTTTTATACTTATACCAGAGAATAAATAAGCAATACTGAAGAAAAGGGCGCTAAGACATCGAATAATAACAAGAATGGTCAGTAGACGCTAAAAACGGCATCGGTTCGTCGCAATTCGAGCCACATTCTGGCCCGCTACCATATATACTATAAGATACTATACTATAACTATACGGGCGGCGAATTGCGAATTGAGATCAAACGTTCCGACACGAGGTGAAGTAACTGTGTGGCTAAGATGTATCTTCAGTATACATGCGGAGATGCCTTTAAAAAATATATAACCTGCTGCTTACGGAGTTACATCAATATATCTTTTGAAATTTAATATTTTCCCGAGAAATACCTATACATGTCAAGTAATATTTCGATATAGGGACATCGCATCGCTAAGAATTATGGCTAGATTCAGAATGACACGATGTTGAAAAACAAAAATCAATCTGAGGAAATAATGTTTTGTTTCATTGAATTTTGGCCAGTCATATTACAAATGTGTGACAAAAATTTAGTACTTCGTAAGTTGTTCACTGTGTATATGCTTTAAACCAGTAGCCAGATTGTTCAAATACCGACAGATATAATGTTCTTTATTTTATTTATCACATGGCAAAAGCAGCATAAATTCTTGCCGACCAACAGCTATTTTGTTTAATGTGTATTATTTATCATTTTATAATACACGAACGTGTATTACTAGTTCTTTTTTATGCCTTCTTTTCTGCGTTCTCACAATTTTTCTTTATAATTTTTAATTCCGTTCACAGAGGAATTGAAATAGCATTTTTTAGATTAAATTTCAGGATTAGTCTTGTCGAAATTAGCTGCCATCTCGAAGCGGATATTATTATTTAGAACAAAATATCCCTGTACATTAAAAACAAGAAATTAATAACAACGTTTAGGAAAACTAATAAAAATAATTCTTAATTTCAAATCAATCTGATTTATATAAGAACCTCCGTCCTCTTTGACGGAAAACCAGCCTACAAGGCAACTTATCAAAGTACAACTTGCAGATATCTAGCGGAATATTTTTGTTTCATTGGATTGCTAGCTATCTGCCTCCTGTCATTTCTATTCTGTCAGGTGGGCCTTAAGGTTCACATTTCTGACCTCTATTCATTCACACATCCGTGAGTGACAAATCCAAATAATGCTTCTTAGACAGTCACTTTAAACTTTTTGCGGATGATGTAAAAATTTATAAGAGCTTTAATTAGAATTGTGGATAGTCTTGACACGAACAACAAATGTTTTACATAATTTTCACAAAATTTATTGCACAAACACGAAAATTTTTTAAAACATTTGTTGTTTTCTTCAAAAAGTTTAATATGAATTTTCATCAAGTAGAAGTCAAGACTATCCACAATTCTAATTAACGCTCTTATAAATTTTTACATCATCCGCAAAAAGTTTAAAGTGACTGTCTAAGAAGCATTATTTGGAATTAATTAGAATTATACCTAATATCAAAGATTAATATACATTAATCTTTGCTAATACTAATGTATCTGTGTTGAGTTATGCAATGAAAATCTGATTTCTAATTTAAAGAGGCTTCAGAATAGATTTTTGATGATGATGCTCCGTTGGTGTTACTGTTTTTACATTTATACAAGTTATAATTGTCTTTTGTGGATCAATTTTTGAATGAATTTGTCTTGTTTCCAGAAAAAATAAACTGTTGCCCCCGAGGCACGTATAGCTCTCCATATTTAAGTGTAAAAGTAATAATTTATGACCTTTTTGTCATTTATCTAAATTTAATAAATTTTTGTTTTGTTTTAGACATCAGCTATTTTTTTTTAAGTATCGGGTTTTGTGCCTTTTTCTTCTCTTTGGAGGCACTATTTATACGCAGATATTTTATATTTCAGATCTAGGCCAAGTTCTTGTACGCAAAATAATTGATTTTTTTTAGTTTTATTATAAAATTTATTTTGCCCCCTTTTCTACTATTTACGAACGCCTATGTAAACAAAATTGTTATGCTGCATGTTGTAGGTTATCCGTTAAATGGTTTTTGAGTTATCACGGATACAAATTTTTTCTGACCCTTTTATAGAATTTTCACGGACGCCTATGGAACATTAATTTTTCTCGAGTATTTTTAACACCAATTCAACTAGTTAAATATAAAATTTTTTACATTTTAATTTTTTTTTTCATTTTACCCCTTTTTTTTTACTATTTACGAACGCCTATGTAAATAAAAATTTTATGCTGCATTTTTTAGGTTATCTTATATCAAAGCTATATATAATTAGCCAATTTTTCTGGTATATTTGGGAAACATTTTTTTTTCGTTTTTGACCCTTTTTTTAAGACTATTTTCGAACGCCTGTGTGAACTAATTCTTTTATGTAACATTTTTTAGGTTATATTCTATCACAACTATAAAAAATTATTCAATATTTCGGATAAGTTTAAGAACTATGATTTTTTAAATTTTTAAACCCATTGCCTACCCTCAATGTTAATCACCACCTATAAATATCCTGTAGTATTTTCGTACCAAATGTGGTTAAAATCCGTTAAGTGGTTTTGATGTTATCACGGATACAATTTTTTTCTGACCCTTTTATAGAATTTTCACGGACGCCTATGGTACATTAATTTTTGTCGTGTATTTTTAACACCAATTCAACTAGTTAAATATAAAAATTTTTACATTTTATTTTTTTTTATTTTACTCCTTTTTTTTACTATTTACGAACGCCTATGTAAATAAAAATTTTATGCTGCATTTTTTAGGTTATATTCTATCACAACTATAAAAAATTATTCAATATTTCGGATAAGTTTAAGAACTATGATTTTTTAAATTTTTGAACCCTCTTTTAAACCCCTTGCCTACGCTCAATGTTAATCACCACCTATAAATATCCTGTAGTATTTTCGTACCAAATGTGGTTAAAATCCGTTAAGTGGTTTTTGAGTTCTCACGGATACAAATTTTTTCTGACCCTTTTATATAATTTTCACGGACGCCTATGGTACATTAATTTTTGTCGTGTATTTTTAACACCAATTCAACTAGTTAAATATAAAAATTTTTACATTTTATTTTTTTTTATTTTACTCCTTTTTTTTTACTATTTACGAACGCCTATGTAAATACAAATTTTATGCTGCATTTTTTAGGTTATCTTATATCAAAGCTATATATAATTAGCCAATTTTTCTGGTATATTTGAGAAACATTTTTTTTTTCGTTTTTGACCCTTTTTTTAGACTATTTTCGAACGCCTGTGTGAACCAATTCCTTTATGTAATATTTTTTAGGTTATATTCTATCACAACTATAAAAAATTATTCAATATTTCGAATAAGTTTAGGAAATATATATTTTTTATGTTTTGACCCCTTTTCCACTATTTACGAACGCCTATGAAAGTAAGTTATTTATGACACATTTTATAGGTTATATTCTATTAAAGCTACAAATAATTAGTTAATATTTCTGCTATGGTTAAGAAGTACGTTTTTTTAAAATATTTTTTACCCCATTTTACATTATTTTCGAACGCCAATGTGGTCTAATATTTTATGTTAAATATTTTAGGTTATATTCAATTAAATGCGTCAAAAATTATGCAGTATTTCGGATAAGTTTAAGAACTATGAATTTTTTTAATTTTTGAACCCTCTTTTAAACCCCTTGCCTACGCTCAATGTTTCCCAAAATCTAATCAGCTCCTTGCCATGTCCAATAGTATTTTTGTACCAAATTTGGTTAAAATCTGTTAAGCGGTTTTTGCGTTTTCGTGCATACAGACAAACAGACAGACAGACAGACAGACAGACAGACAGACAGACAGACAGACAGACAGACAGACAGACAGACAGACAGACAGACAGACAGACAGACAGACTGACAGACTGACAGACAGACATTTTTTTAAAACTACTTATTTATGTATAAAATGACCAAAAACAAGTATTTCCGGTGAAATTAAAAAAAAAAATTTTTCATGAAACTAATAGTCTCCATATATACATATATTACATAATATATGATATGGAGAGCTAAAAATATTTAATTCTAACAGACTGTAATTTAATTATTGTATTGGGCATTATTGTCCGTTAACAAAAAGAGAAAAATAAATCGATCACAGCCTTCCATTTCATTCAACACTTGACAAAATCTAACAGACATACAAAAATTATCTCTATAAACCTCAAACCAATACGTTGTAGTTGGTTCTACGTTTCATTCATATATCTTGATCAATATCTTTACAACGACGGAAAATAAGAACATGTTTTTGACTTTTTATTTATTTAGATGACTTTATCGGCATTAAAAGAATAACAGTGTTATTCATCTTAGACCTTTTTGCCGTGTTGATAGCTATAAAGACAGATGACAACTTCATATATATCTACTCGTATATACTTATACCTATAAAATTTTGGTAACGATAGTTTTTTGTTTGTGATTTTTATACGATTATAATATGCTTCAGTCCAAAACAATTCATCATCTTTTTTAAAGGTATTTGTGAAAAAGAATTAAGACAAAATCATAAATCACATGCTTTTCAGTTGTCCTCAAACAATAGAAAAGATGATAATAATAAGCACTTTATTTGCTACAGGTAAAACCCATGTTATCAAATCAGTTATCAAAATATTTTTTCGTCATGCGCTCTCAAAAATTGATATTCTATGGACTATTCCGAAATTCTTTAGAATGTCTAAATTCGACAAAAAACATAAAAAAATCACATAGCAAGCATATTTTCTATACTTACATAGCTAGATTCGACTATCGTACTACTTAACTAATAAATATTTAATGGCAAATAACTGATGTAAATGGCAAAATCAGCCATCGGTAAAGAATTGAACATGATATTATAAATAATATACAGTTCAATTCTAAATTTTAATTTATTTCACCAATTTATTAAGTAAACAACCGTAAGAAACTACTTAACATGATTTTAAAATTACTCAAGGCGATAAAAATCACAGAATATACATGAATACGTTATACTTAGACAGAAGAAATGCATATAGTGTGTTTAAATTAGCGGTTTAATTATAAATATACAGGGTATTTCCAACAAACTTTTATCTTTTATTAACCTTCTGATTATAAACCACATTTTTTCGTGAATCACATACGAGTATAAGGTGTTTGTTTGCTACAAGATATGCAAACCAACGAAAGTTATACATGTAAAGTTTTCAATTTGAATTATCAAACGAGTTTTTTGAAAATGGGTATCTGAACTTAAAACTTTTACTTGATTAGTATATGTACCTATATACATATTAAAAAGATACTATATACTCGATTATGGATCATTTTAGCTGTTTCTAAAACGTTATTGTCACTTGCACAAAATTGGAACGGAAGGTAAACTGTCCCAGTGAGTTTTATTGTAATGTACCCAGTATCCCGCTTATTTCGTGACCTTCACAGTCATCATGTATGTTTTTACAAAATCTGGTTGTTCTTCCTGATTTCATCTATGACTTTCGGCTAACAAATTACTGCATATAGTTTTATTTTTGATTATTTGTATTTGTATTTTTCACAAAAGAAGTATTTTAAATAAATATTTATTATTTATGGTCTCAATAGACCATATCACAAAATTTATAGGTACTTGGTGGATTACACTTTTGGAGTTCTATATTTTTGAAAATAGCCAAGCGATCATGATTTATTTTATAAGTGGTGTAAACTAACCCAACTAATTGACCCTGCCCCCGCATGTCATTTGGCAAGCAAATAGCCCTTCATAATATCATTGTAATAATAATAAGCTCTGATAGAACACCACGATGTGGATATACTCGTAATAATTTGTGAGCATAATAACCCTTCTGAATGGTTTGAATTTGGTTTTTTATCAATAGTACTGGCGCTGTGGCAGGTGTATATTGAATACAGAATTGGGCCCAAGATAGAACCTTGGGGCATCCCACACAAAATCACCCCATTAGACGACCGCCCTTTTGAGGTTACAAGTTACAACGTATTGTTTCCGATCTTGTAAGTAATGCTTCAACAACTTTATAGCACTCTGAGAGAATCCTATGAAATTTAAAATGGAAAAGAGAATTGCGTGGTTTATAGTATCAAACGCCTTAGAAAAGTCGAGCAATACGAGAGCAGTAGATTTACCGGCATCTATTTGTCTAAAAATGTCATCGGTTACCTTCAGAAGAGCAGAAGTACAACTATATCCTGGCCTAAACCCTGATTGGCCCTCCGGTAAAATATTGTTTGACATTAAATGTACATGAATTTGTCTCTCCATTATCTTTTCGAAAATCTTTGACATTGCAGGCAGAATGCTGATAGGCCTTAGATCATTGTAACAGGAAGCGTCGTTCTTTTTCGGTAGAGGTATGACATGTCTAAAATTCACAACCCGTCAGGCAAGGAAAAAATTTCAGTTTTTTGATGTTTTTGCTCTGTATAGGATTATAGAACGCTATCATTCAAGCCCTAAGAAACTATCCTTATTGACCGTTCGCAGCATGTTCTTTGGCATGCAAATAGCCCTTCATAATATCATTGTCCTGTCTAAAATTCACAAACCTTCAGGCAAGGAAAAAATTTCAATTTTTTGATGCTTTTGATAGGTATAGGACTATAGAACGCTATCATGCAAACCCTAAGAAACTATCCTTAATGACACTGCCTCCTGATGTCGTTTGGCATGCAAATAGCCCTTCATAATATCATTGTCCTGTCTAAAATTCACAACCCTTCAGGCAATGAAAAAATTTCAATTTTTTGATGCTTTTGCTCAGTATAGGACTATAGAACGCTATCATTCAAGCCCTAAGAAACTATCCTTAATGACACTGTCTTCGCATGTCGTTTGGCATGCAAATAGCCCTTCATAATATCATTGTCTAAAATTCACAACCCTTCAGGCAAGGAAAAAATTTCAATTTTTTGATGCTTTTGCTCGGTATAGGACTATAGAACGCTATCGTTCAAGCCCTAAGAAACTATCCTTAAGTTAAGCTTAATCACTAACTTTGAGATTGTGCACGCTCTGTATAAAACACTTGATACAAAATAAGGCATCTTTCGATTTATATGCAACATGTTTCTCAATTAATTTTTATTAGCGAAATTAGGCATCCATCATTGTTACACTTTACATAGAATGGACAAATTACAGCATAATTTCTTTATCGCTATTCTTTATTAATTCGTTGTAAGGTACTTAGCTGTTTATATATTATATTTTTATGGTACAATTTGCTTGCATTATGAATATAGGGCATGCAATTAATCTAAATTAAACTTACACACACGACTTATATAAGTCCACGAATAAGATGCGTTGTTATATTATAGAAGTCTGTAAAATATACGCGTAGTTGGTAACTTAGTAGCTGCTATAAACAATTACGTATTCAAATTTTCTTTACTAATTTACATCATTAATATTATTTATAAATTACCTACTGTTTCATTGGGGAGGGAAAATACTGTTTAAAACAAAATTCAGTGTAAGTTCAGTGTGTGTATTTAGGTACTTATAAATATCAAAATATTCTACAATTTCTAATTTACGCAATTAATCTTGTTGTAGGTACATCATTCATTACAATGGGTGTCCACCATTTTCATTTTAATAGAAAATATACTTTTTTTTTGAGATATTAAAAATATTTGTATTTCCGTTTATTACAACTATAGGTTTCGGTTAAAAATGAACAATTATATAGGTAAGTGACCCCCCTCCTGGCTCGGCAGGCTAGCAATCTTTTACCACAATTATTATCAATCACGTTTTACAATAAATTGTTGTCAATGGTTGATATCTGCTCGATAATGTTGGTTTTAAGCTCGTGTACTGTTGTGGGATTATTGTTGTACACTTTCGATTTCAAAATCCCGCACAAAAAAATCTAAAGATGTCAAATCGCACGATCTTACTTACTTACTTACTCTGTAACGGTAAAATATCACCCGAAGTTACAATTGTAATAATAGACAGTAATCGCTAACGTATAACACGTCTTATAGTCACTTAATTAAATACCTACCATCAGGCTAACTTCTTTCTTTTTGTTTAGCGTAATAAAACACTCAATTTTCTCTTGGTTAGCTCTAAATTTTATTCACCATATGTGCAACATATTGTAGCTTCATTATTATAAGCCCCAACTCACTTAAACCCTAGGTCTTCCTCTGCAAAGTTGTCTGCTTCGGTCCCTGAAACATGCCAAGCAATTCTATGCATGATTGTGAATACTGCAAATATATTAATGTACTTACCGTTGTGAGATTGTCCTTGGCTATGCCCTCGGTTGTTCTTAGTTGTTTGGGTATTTGATAGAATTCAAGCGGATTTATTGTGGAATTCTATTCCGGGTGGGGTCTTTTAAATGGTATCTGATCTAGGAATGATGTTACCAGTAGTTGCAGCCTAACATCGGATCTGTAACAATATTGCTAACATTAAAATTTAACTATCTGAACATCTTGATAGGCGTTATGCATTTCAAGTAGTTATGACTTACCTTTTTGTGTTTGTTGTCATATTTCCGTTTTAGTTCGTTTTTGTTTAGTTGGTAGTCTGCTAGCCCTTGTTCATTCTCCTTTTTGATCGGCTTGCAGATAGATGGGTGCCACTGGGTCTTTGACGGCTGCTTTGAATGGCGAGATTCTTCGGAAGGGTGGTTGACGGGGGGTAGTGCTTGGCGAGTCGTTGAGGGAGTGGTTCTAGTTTATTAGACCGGACCATGACGCTGGGTACTACGACTGCGATTCACCTGAGCTCCGCTGAATCGTCGGCAAGGAGATCAGTGGCAGTATCATTTGCAGGAACAACCGCTACTTGTTTTTGTTTCGGAACAAGCGACTAGAGGCTCCATTTCTTCGTTTTCTTTTCTATCTTGTGTCGTATGTTTTGGTTTCTTTATTTTTCAGTTCTCTTGTTCGTTGGAATGGTACTACCGTGGGGAAATGTGTGGTTTCGGATTGGGGTTGTCCCTGTAAAGGTCTTCCTGGGGCACTATAACTGGAGGGTCTGTAAACGAGGCCTCCCGCTGCTTAGCTCGGGTCACGCGACGCATACCTGTCTTTTAACATGTTCTCTTACAAGACCGTTACCTGGTTATAGGCCTCTGAGTGGCTGAAAGTCGAGTTTGGCACCCTTGGGGAAGCTCCGAATCATACACCTCCATTCTGGGAGCATACGACGGCGGTGGTATCGTTGTAATGAAACTATATGTTAGGTTAAGGTTTCAGTTTGGCATATGCTATAATTATGCTGGGTTTCTCTTCGTGTTGGATCCCAGGACTTTGTTCCTAAAAACCACACAATTGTATAGGTTACCTATACCTTATTTAATTCCCGGCTATGACACAAAACAGTGGCACTGTAACTAATGTTACCGTTTTCTTACCCGATTTTCACTAATATATTCAGTGTTTAATTTTCGTTTGCTTGTTATTGAGTATTAGAGTTCGTGAAGGCCTAATTTCGGCTTTGTTATTATTGTTTACCGTAACGTGTAGGTTATATATTTTCACTTTGAATTACAAGTAATTGAAAGTGCAGTATCATTTGCAGGAACAACTATTAATTCAAGAATTAATTTACAACAAACAGCTGATTTCTGTCACCTTGAATATTTCATATAACACTTGAGTATTTCATATCACTTACTCGATAGTGAGTTCCTTTTACAGGAAGTAGTTCACTATTTTAATTTGCTATTTATTAGTGTTCGTAATGCAGTCTGTTCTCTCAGTGGACATAATGCTTCGGTGGTTCGACTTTCCGATGTTGTGTTCCGTGCAAGTATTAGTTATTTCAATTTGACAGAGCAGTGTATTCACTGTGGATATGTTTTTCTATCTAGTCACAGGCTGTGTTGAGTGACAGTTTGTCGGCATTGTCAACTTATTAAAGTTTTTAGCGCCTGTTTGTTAGAACTTGATTGGATAAAAACAACTTTTGGCGGTAAGAATGGTGAAAATCGCACGTTTTCAAAAAACTATGGTCCGATGATTCCTCTGGACGACAAACCACACCAAACCATAACTTTTTGTGGATGTAATGGTTGCTCTAAGATAACTCTTGGATCCTCGTCACCCCAAAGGCGGCAATTCTGCTTGTTGACGTAGCCATTGAGCTGGAAATTGGCATCGTCGGTGAAGAATATTTTGTAAAAAAAATCCTCATTTTCTTGTTGTTTTTCCATGGCTCAAGATACGAATTGCCGACGTAATGCGTGGTCAGCTGGTTTTAATTCTTGAGTCAGCTGGATCTTATAAGCCTTTAAATGGAGATCACGCAAAATGTTGAATAATGTGGATCGTTTTATGTTTAATTACTGCGAACGATGACGAATGGATGTTTTTGGATCTTCAACTTATGTAGCTCACAGCTGCTATATATATTCTGGGGTGAACGACCACTACGTTGATCAATTCTGTTATCTTGAACGGGTCCGGTTTCTTCAAATTTTTCAACCATCAGCTCGATGGTGGTACAATTTGTTGGAGCATTTTCTCTATCGAATTTTGTTCTAAATTTCCTAATTACAGCTTGAAAACTTTTTGCATTCTCAAAAAATGTTTCAATAATAAAATCACGTTGTTCCTTAGTGTAAAGTTTCATATTAACTAACCGGAATATATTAAGAAACTGAAAATAAGTATGTCGATTAAAAATTACATGTAAAAAAAATAATACATAATAATAATAATACATTTATTTGCATTCAAATCATAACAACGTACAGATTAAGTCAGAATATCATAAATACATAACATAATACTGAATTGATATGCAAAATGGAGTTGAAAACAATTAAAAAAAGTTCTAAGCTCAACCCCAAAATTCATAACTTTAGAACTAAATTTCTAATACGTCCGACCAATAACTGCACTCCTTAGTCATGTCTTTTACTACAATCAAAGTTTACTACTTTCCACAAAAAATCTGAAAAGAAAAATTAAACAAAAAATCTATTTGAAATCCAAAAGTCGATTCCTATATTTAAACTTAAAAGATGTAACCCCTAACTTTTTGAAGCCCTCTGGTATGTTATTGTATAGCATATAAATTTGGTAAGTAAATGATCTCTTGAATAATGAAGTTTTGTGAGGCGGGGGCGAAATAAGTCCGCGAAAACGTAAGTTCAACGTATGAACATCAGTCCTATATTTAATTTTATTAGAGAGGTATGGAGGACGATGGTTATTTATTATATTATGAAAAAACTAGCGAATGTAGCTTTCTTCGATCCTGCATGCTCAGCCACATAGCCTCCCTCAATTTGTGCGAAACGGGCTCAAATTTTCTAATTCCATACACGAATCTAAGGCATGATTTCTGAACTTTTTGAATTCCGTCTTTATCAGAACAATCTAGGCACGGTCCATACACAACATCACAGAAGTTAAAGTCGCTTAAGACTAAACTATCGGTAAGTTTTTTTTTTTCAAAGGTTGTGATAGTAGATGCCTATATATCCCCATAGGCATCTACTATCACAACATCTTTAATGACGAATATGCTCTCTGCATATTGATGCTCACATGCGTCTTAAACCGCAATTCGACATCCAATTCCAAGCCAAGATTTCTTGTTGAAGTTGAGAACTTTAAACTTGAGTTATTCACTTTGATATTCAGTTGCAACTCCAATAAGCGCCTGTTTTTACCAAAGACAAGAACTTCAGACTTAGAGGCAATTCTGTTAATATCCTCGTTAATATCTTGATTAGCTAGATAACAGTCGTCAGAAATAAATGACAGCAAAATTAAAATACCTCAATTTTGGACACCCTTTATTTTGATACGCACCTAGAGCCGTTATTATTGATTTCAAAAAAAAATTCTAAAAATAAAAGTTTTAGGGTTTCTGTTATAGATAGTACTTTTTAGAACTATTGGAATCAATAAATTTAATTTGCAAAATTGAAAAAAATTGATTAGGCCTTGTATTTTAAATGGAACATCCTATATATTACGAGATAAAATGAAAGATATTTTTGTTTTGATTGCAAAAAAGCATAGGCTATTGTATCAGCTTCTGCCGTTCTTGAGATATTTCAGTTTAAAACTTAAATTTCGGTTACTGGAAATCATCAACCATATTTTTTATTGTTCGGAAAATAATCAAGTGTGCTCTTGATTAAAATTGACATGTCCTGACTGTGTGGTGGATAATGTACTAGTAATAATCAATCCAGCTTGCCTCTGCAAACCAGATAACTTTGCTTGGGTCGTATTGGGAGTATTAGTCTGGTCTTATAACCATATACCCATAATGTATAGCCAATTAGCCAAACAGAGTTGTTGGGATTGGACGAATCTGTGAAAATTCCTAGTGAATAAGACTTTCCACTGATTCGCGTCGACATGTCCATCATATGAACAGCAGTCTTACCTTGTTTATAGCCTTTTCCAGAGGAGTGTTCCAGTTAAGCGATTTATCCAGTACTGACCATAGATATTTCCCCTCCCCTCTCATCGGTATATTCTTCTTCTCGTCAAAACAGAGGATTAAGCCGTCCGCTAACTCTTCCAAAGCGATAGTAATAAGTGACGAATAAAAGTAAAAAAGCTTACTAAAACGAATCCACAAGCATTTGCAGAAGCTATAATAAAGCCAAATTGAAGGTATTAGTGGATCGTTTAATACGAGAATGTTAAAAATATATTATGTGTAAAATTCCAGTTTTTTATTTCTTTTATGAAAATGTATTTTCGTCTTTGACAGCTGATGCACACGGAATAGTATTTTATTAGGTTTAACGTTTAACAAATCGTAGAATTTTGATAAATGCCAAAAAAATTAAGTCTGAATGTTTCAGTGAACTTAGAGTATAAATGTTGCGAAACGTCCAACTTTAGTATATTATTTATTTCAGTTTAATTGAGTTACGTTTTTCAGATTTAAGAGCAGCATTTGCAGAACTATATGCTGTCTTCTAACTTTTAACTATATGAAAGAAATATTCACTATCATACAATTGTATTATTTTTTTGATTTAATTCAAAATGCATCTAGCACAGTAGGCATCTAGTTTATACATAAAAAAAGGGTGCGAATATGCTCGTATATCGTATGAAGGTGTTCTAACCCCCCGTGAAAAGGGGCGGCACGTGCATGTATATACCTCAAAGTTTGTGCACCCTTGGGGGTTTTATTCAATGATACCCCACAGTACGACATGTACGGTAGCCTACAAAAAAGGAGGAAGACGCAGAAGAGAGAAACATGACTATGAGTATAGGGGAGCTATACCGCCTGTCAAATAAGAAATGTAAGATTGTGGGAAATTTTAACGAGCAAGTTGTGTGTATATTTGACTGGGATACGTGCACCCCTTGTATCTGATGTAAGTGATTGTTAAAGAAGGCTTTACAGTATATTTTTGTGTATTTATTTACGAAATTTATACACGGTAACTTCTTTAGAATTTACTCAAAATATCTCCAGGATATAAATGGAATCAACTTGTATTATGGAGGCATGAAAATATAAGCTTTCCTTTGTTTACGTCGAGATTTTAATAACAGAAAAAAATACACAGCGCGGTAGAAGTTGTAGTTGGCACACGATAATGTAGGGTAAGGAATCGAAGAATAGATGGATTCTGCAAATTTAGCTATGACTTGGTTGAGAGGACATCGGATTTGGAGGCAACACAGGAAGTGATTTCTTGACGAGAATATAACTCATCACAGGCATTTGGGTGTGGGGCATAACATCTGTGTGAGCGAGAAAAAAGAGAAGGATTCAAAATGCTGAAAACCGCATATCAAAATACTGATTATGTAAATATTATGAGAAATCTATCAATAGGTATTATGCCAAAAAATTACATGGCATTTTGACAAAATGATAAGTGATTAAAACTGATCCATTGACATGTTAAGTTAATAATTATTGAAGATTGGAAAGTAAGCAAAAGCATATATGTATAGAAATAGAGGTGGTTGTAAAAATATATTTTACGATTGTAACTGCTCACAAATTTAAAACTCGCTGAGATAATCATCATGGTAGTAAATTAACTTAAAGAATAATAGCATTTTATTATTTATGCGCTTGTTTAAAACGACATAAGTATAAAGTTTACTACCGTATAAAAAATGGCATCACACATAATTTAATATACGGGGCTAGATGAATGAGTATATTGCTATTAGTAATTTCATGGCACATACATTTGAGGCATTTCATTAATGTACCACTGGTAGATTTTGAGTGCATTCTTTAAAGAAGTCATAAAAATTCTTAATGATTTTATAATTTTAAAATATTACTCATTAAAATGTCTAAAGGAAGGATATAATAAATATAGCTATATAATGAAAATTTTATACCGGTAATTTGAATTATATGCATAACACAAAAACACACAAAATTTTGACACGTCTTCTTAACTAAGAAATCTACTCAACAATCATAAATTATTTTTTTTATTATTATTAACTGTTAAAATTGCACTTCAATGTAGATATGAAATTCAGGATGAAGGCGCCTGGGCATAACAATAGGTTCTTGCATACTTCAAACTTGGACAACACTTCAAAAGTTACAATACAATTTTGCTTATTCACGACTATGATTTAGCAAATTTAAGATACTTATATTTTTCCTGTATAATATGTTAGACACAATTCAAACATTTCTGTCGTTGATTATAAATTGTCGATACATTTATACGTGTTTCTTTTGTTTATTTGTTCATTTCTATTTTTTTCCTACAAATATTTGTATAGAGCACTGGCTAAAAATCAGTGGCAGCTTGTGAAGATTTTTATAGATAATGGTCATATCAACACAATGCCAACAACATTCTACACTCAGAAAAAGAAACAAATATAGAAATGTCATCTAATTTCAATGTTTGTCTTCATAACATAAAGGTCAATATTTACCTTTTTAATGACAGAAGGAGTGCATGTAAACAAAAGTCAGTGGCTTAGTATAATTCTTTTGAAATCGTGGTTGCAGTTTTCAATAATAAATACATACCTACGCAGAAACTGTAGCATTGTTTCAAATATATAATTTATTAAATAATAGATGTCTAGGATTAAAAGGAAACACTTTCTATATTATGAAAATATTTATTATTAAATGCAAAGGTATATAATTTAGAATTTTTGTTTTAACATTTACTGATTATAAGAAACCACATTTGAAATGAATCGATTATCTTTCCTAGACCTGAGAAACTGAATCTGTTTCTACTAAGTTTAGACAAGATAAAAATTATTAACAAACCAACAAAAAAAAAAAACTATTTGGACGGTTCTCAAATAAAACTTCGACGGTTCTCAAATTATTGCAATTGATTAGATTCTTTAATGATTACGTATTAAAAAAATACAATTATTGATAGGGTTTCAGAGGAACTTGCTGTTAATGTATCACTTTTTTAAATATCCTTGATCTCCACATTATGCTGGGTCAGGCTAAAAAAAGCACATATTTTACTTCATTGTTGCGGTGACCAGTATGTATGTCATTAGAATAGTTTTGCACATACTTTTCTACCTCAACTTCGGACGCAGACAGAGTTTCTGAAGAACTGGCTGTAAATGATCATAATTTTTGCAACCTCAACTGTAGACGCTAATCCAAGGATAATCTGTTAAAAAATATTTTCAATAAATTGTAATATTTCTAATCGCACAAAAATATTAACTTACATGGCGAACAGGAATGGCTGTGTGCGATATGCATGTTTATTTTCCAAATATTCTAAGAGAAGTACACCACTCTCTTCTAACGGCTTGATCACTGGGAAACCTACAAGAATTATTCTACTATACTATAAATAAAACATGAATAAGTGCTATAAATAGAATATATAGGATCATAGTGCCCACTTGCACCCCATCCCATATCTTCTCTTATCGTAAGGTACTTACTTAAATGTCTGTGCGTATCATCATACATGTAACGACCCTTTCAGACACGATCGTTTCAGTTCCAGCAAACAGTTTGTCTCTATAATAATAATTGTAAGTATACTTATAGTAATCTTTATTTATTTATCTTATGCGTAATACAGTTTCCCATTGATATTATATAATATTTTGTATCTTCGCTCAAGCTTAATGAATTTGCCAAATGGATAAAAATTTAAAAACAATTTTGACATAATTTTTCCGGATATGTAGATATATATTTTGTATATAGCAGAAAAAGACTCAATTTGGGACCCCAAAAACACTGCAATTTCAATAGCAAACAACAGTACGAAAGTTAACTTTCTCTGACACTCCGGCTTCCAGCAAAATATTCTGATATGCTACTATTAATTGAGAAATTATGAAATATAAAGCATTTTATGAATTTACAATTATTGTTGTTTATTATGTTACTGTCTATTTTGCAACTAGGTGTATAGTATATTTAAACAACTTATGTTAACTGCTATCGCTGCAAAATCCCAAAATCTACGCCATTGTACTTACTTGTGACACGTAACCTCAGTCGGAAAATCACTCGAGATGCAAACTAAGCACTTTTTTCTCTCCATTATTTAAAGGAAAACTAGTTTTACACACTACAAATGCAGTAAAGTGGAAGAGTCTCGTAAAATTCACCTAATTCGGGTAGTAAAACTGTACGTAGCACTTCTCGCACTCCACACGTCAACGTGAAATGTAAATAATAACAAATCCCTCCGCGGGGTTGTCACACATTTATATCCGTAGAACTGTATTGTTGTGAATCATATTATATTTGATTGATTTCTTGACGTTAAATATTTTATGAACATATAATGGAAGCCGAATACAAAAAGAAATATTTTAAATATTGTATAGTTCTGCAATGTAAGAACACTGTGACCAAACCTAATAAAAATTTACACTGGGATGTGAAATAAGAGTTCTGATTCTATGAATAAAACGAACAATTTGCAACAGTGTTAGATTTTATTAGTAAAAAAGTAAAGGTTATGTAGGCTACAAACATTTTTGTGATTAGTTTCTTGTTATGCCACTTCTATTTTTATTTATTTTTCTGAGGTTCTACACCAGAAACCTCTCGTTAATTGATGAACTTTGATATAGCGACATAAACCCTTAAAGTGTTTGAAGTTTCAAATTTGGCAAATTTTTAAAAGAGTAATATTTTGAGATATATAGTATTTATAAAAAACAATTCAATTTTTATCGCTTTATTTTGTACGCCACTAGATCTATTTTATTGCACTTTTTGTTATTATCTATTCATCTGTAATAATTAGAGAATATTGTGCGTTCATGTTATATAATATTCCTTAGTTATAAGTTTTGATTATTTGATAAATCTTCAGTTATAATTACAACACAAATTCATTTTATAATAATAACGTATACCTAGGTATTTTGCCTGATTTGCTGTGCATACATCTGAGTTTGCTGTTAGACTGCTAATATTTTATAATTCTATATCCCACAAAATTAATAATCCTAATTCATATAATATTAAAAAAACGTTACATTCTTCTTCTTCTATAGAAATATATGATATATTATAAAACTACCTACATTATATTTTTATTTCAATATAATCTATACAACTAGATAATCTATACACTACACATGTTATAGGGAAACAAATTTTTAAACAAACATATATTTCGAGAGCTTCCAATTCGTAATGAGCCATTATTATAACTATGGTTTGTAGCTTGCAAAGCTTAGTAATCAATTTAAATTACTCATAGCTTTAACAACTGCCTTGTAATTTTTTATAAATATTTTGCAAGAACACTGTAAGAATTCAATTCTGGTCACCATGTAAGAACACCATTATACAATATGACAGAGTGAAACGCCAATGCTTGTGCACAGCCTAGTGCATAATTTCGATGGATATGTCCGATGATCACCTATTGATTGATTACGAAATAAAATTGTGGAAATTAATTTGAGAAATTTATTCAAGTTTGGAGATATGAGATATATGCATCATAAATATAATTAAATTTGATATTGATAAAGAACATATGTATATTACATATCAATTTAATTTAATGAATGATATTAATAAGGATAAATAACAACATGCAGGTATATATCGATCTATGCATGAGGCTATTTTGAAAAGTTGGAACTCGAGGTTTTCCATCTAAAATATATAATATAAATCGTTTTTTGTTTTTCTTTTGTTATATTATGCGTGCTATAACCCTTGAAAGCATTTATTCTGAGTCAACTTGCTTGGATATTTCGAACAAGTAATTTCTGCAAGAGCTAGGGCGAGGCATATAATTCTAAAAAAAAAACAATCACATAATAGTAGCACGTTTAATCATAGCACAAAATGAGAAAAAAGTTGCTGATGTTTGAACTCAATTTATGAATTAATTATTTATTTACAAAACAAAGACGTCTACTCCACAAAATGTTTTATATTGATTAGCCAAACATGTTTCGGAACTCACTATTCCATCATCAATGGCTTTAATAAGCTTTTACAAAAATCTTACGTAGTGTCTAAGCCGTATACATAGATTTTCGAAACATGAAAACATTTTGTGAAAACTATTCAATAGTATAAAAAATAATTGAAAATTTAGAAAGGTTTTTTCTTGTAAATCATTTCTATTATTAAGGATCTTTGAAATTATATTATGTAGTCCTGATTTCAACCAAATTCGGTGTAGAATGTGTCAGGTTTTTATAAATTTATAATTCGGTGTAGAGTGTGTCAGGCATTTTATCATTTGACCTCAATTATTTTTTATATTATTGAATAGTTTTCACAAAATGTATTCATGTTACGAAAATCTATGTATACGGCTTAGATACTACGTAAGATTTTTGTAAAAGCTAATTAAAGCCACTGATGATGGAATAGTGAGTTCCGAAACATGTTTGGCTAATCAATATAAAACATTTTGTGGAGTAGACGTCTTTGTTTTGTAAATGCATCCCGCTCCTCGTCGTAATGGATTATTTCAAAAGATAAATATTTATTGTTTTCGCTTCACAATATCTCATTACTTAATACCATCCTTAAAATTTAAAACCCTATTCAAATTTTTGCTATCAGATACATTTTAGTGGAGATTTCCATCCACAAAACTATGTCTGTAAATTTGAAAAAATTACCCATGTTTGAACTGATAAATGAGTCTTAATGAGTCAATGATGAACTAAAATTTAATGAAATCTTTTTGGGCTTCCTTCAAGTTGAAAGGTCCTCAGAGAAACAAATTAGGAAATCACATTTACAACGTATTTATAAGAACCACAATGTAAAACCATTTAAAGCCAGGTTTCTTCATACACTACACAAAGGAAGGATTTATATTTCCACTAAAATATTATTTTCTCTGACGAATAGTTTTTACAAGTAAAGGTGACCTTCCTCACAAAATTGATGATTTTGGTTTGAAAAAGTTGTTTGGTGTGCGAATTCGTATCATTTTTATTCGCTTGGGTCAAATTTTGTTGAGGGCACCAGGATTCATATTTGAATATTTCGGCCCGGGTTTTTACTAACACTATCTTCGTATTTCGTCAACACGACAACTGTCCTGATCACACGACTTTAAGCGTATGTGAATCGCGTAATGAACAATTTCAAGCAAAATGAATAGCGAATGCAGGTCTCAGATTTTGGCCATTCTCAATGATACGCAAGTTTTCAAACTTCTGATTAGAGAAGCATCACTTCTATCTCCATTGAGGAGATAATAATAATAATAATAATGATTTATTGTGAAAATGTAGAATATACACAAAAAGGATAGAGATTTGGCCAATGCCACTCTTCCACTCTTCCTTAAAAAAGCATATACAAATAAAGAAAAAATGTACAAAACAAAAAGTCTTAAAACTAGAATAAACAAATTTTCATTATAAATTAATGCAAAAAGTTAATCACACTCTGAATAAATTCTGAGCTTCAATTGTCGCTGAAATAATTCCAATGGCAAATCAATTATATCAATACATTTATTTAGCAGTAGTGAGGCCATATACGAGAAACTGCCCTCAAATTTTGCTGTCATATGCTTAGGGATAGTAAAGGAATCAATACGTACATTAACATCATGAACATTAGAACACAACAACTTATACAAATATTGAGGGTCGCGAGCATGGTATATCTTATGCAGCAATGAAGTATATAAATAAATACTCATATCTCACATCCAACTTTGGCTCACCCAATCTCTCAAAAAAAGGAGTGACATGTGCAGCAAAAGGAACCGTGCAAACAAACCTTATACAAGAATTCTGCACTCTCTGCAATTTCATTTTATTATAATGAAACAAAAAATAAAAATATACCGGAAAACAATAATCCAAATGCGGATAAATAAGAGCTTTAACCAATTTAAGTTTAGTAGGCTCATCAACCAGGTGTTTAAGATGGTATATCGAACGCAATTTAAAAAGTGAATTCCTGCATACATTGCCACAATGCTCGTTAGAATTTAGCTCAGAATCCACGATTACACCAAGATCTCGAGCTTTATGCATCCAGGGGATAAAATCATTGTTAATCTTAACATTAAACTCTTGAGTAACAAAACTACCGTGGCGCTCGTTGCCAATGCACATTGCCACCGTCTTCCTAGAGTTCAGGAGTAAACCATTGTTAACACACCAACAAGAAAACTAAGACAGCTCTCCATTTATTACATCAATTGCAGTCTCAGCACTGGCTAGGGGAAAAGACAAATATACCTGGATATCGTCCGCATAGAGGTGTATGGTAGAGAGCTGGAATGATCCTACAATGTCAAATACATAAACAGAAAACAACAATGGTCCAAGAATACTCCCTTGTGGAACACCACTATTGATCACCAAAAAATCTGAACATTTGCCATGCAATTTAACCCGCTGTCTTCGACCACACAGATAACTTCTGAACCATGTCAGCGACACACCATCAAATCCAAGGTATTTAAGCTTGGCAAGCAATAATTCAAAATTAACACGATCGAAAGCTTTACGTTGATCCAGCAGAACAAGTATCGTTAACATAGATCAAGACAGTTCTCAAGAAATACCAACAAGTTATAGTGCATCGGAGGAGAACCTTAAGTATTTTGTGTATTGTCCTGGGCTGAGTTGAAAACGGCACTGAAGCCAAATAATTTTGCATGGATCAGAAATTTTATAGCTACGGCACTGGGTAATCTATTACTGTATAACAACTTCATAAAAACTCTGCCCAAGCTCTAAATAAAGCATAAAAGAAACATAAAAATGTATTAAGCATATCTTTTACCGGTGATTTATGCTGTCGGGCTAGCGGCACCTTTTATACTACTTATATTATTATGTATATAGGTAGGTATATATCTCCTACCTTCTTAGATATTTTAAAAATATATTAACCGTCCAAGTAATTTTCAGGTCGATTGCAAAACAATGATATACATTATAGACGCGTGACACCTGACATGGCACCAGAGTTTGCCTCTCCACCTTGTAAAGTTTCCAACTCTGAGAGATAAAATGCACTTATGTACCAAAGTAGGTATACGTTTACTACGGGCTAACATGGTTTACGATGGGAACCACAACTCGCTGATATCTCACTTGGCTTCTTTTTATTTCGTTTTGTTTCAGTTTTAAGTTGACTCTTTTTCTTTCTTTTTTTTTATCTTAAAAGTGTAGATTTTACATAGCGTAGGTTTGTATACAGGACGTATTATTTCAATAATATGAAATCTAAAAGCCATTTACTGGCAACTAATCTAGGTAATTTGAAACACACCTCAAATATTAGGTCATCAATGATTCTCCGCGAAATACAATTAAGGTTTATTACCAGAACGTGCGTGGTCTTCGTACCAAGTTGGTGAGACTGCTGACTGGAATCGTTGGCTGTGACTATGATGTGATAGTCTTCACTGAGACGTCGACCGATATAGCGGACGCGGAGCTGGGCATGGATGAATACACAATTTATAGGATCAACCGTGGTCCTAACACTAGCACATGTACCCGCGGCGGTGGTGTGCTCATAGCGGTTCGCAGGACTTGGTCTGGTTGTGTTCTTGAAAGCTCGACCAGCAGCGAACAGCTTTTCATTTTGCTCTCGGGGGCGGGAATTTCTATAATATTTGGGGCAGTCTATTTACCACCTAGATCTTCTATAGACCATTACCTTGCATTTGGTGATACTGTTGAACTACTCTCTCAAAAATTCCCTTCTGCGGAAGTGTGTTTGTTGGGTGATTTCAATTTGGCTGACGGTACCTGGATCGACGATCGTTTTAGCTCGTCTATATTTCCAGATGAATCTGTTTTTCCGCGAGACTCAGAGATTCTGACGGTCGTGTCCGAAATGTGCAATTTTCACAACTTATTTCAATTCAACAGGACGCCCGGTCGTAGTGGCCATATTCTGGACTTGGTCTTGGCCCACAATCCCGACTCCAGGGTTGTCGTTGCGGAGGATGTTCTGATCGAGCCGGACAGTTATCACCCTCCTTTGGTTGTTCATATACCATTCAGAACCCACAAGGTGGCTTCTTCTCGTCAAGCGGAAAGGTTTTACTACGATTTTAAGTCGGCCGACTTTGAGTCATTGAATGACCGTCTTGGTGACATTCGGTGGGATTTTCTTCTCTCCTATCGGTCGGTGGATGACATGGTCGACACCTTTTACCACATCTTATTCGATGCGTTCGAGGTTTTTGTGCCCAAGAAGAGGCGTTCCTCTAAACGATTTCCGCGGTGGTATTCACTGGAGCTGAAACAGCTCATATTTGGAAAGAAGAGGGCTCACAGGCGTTACAAATTCACAGGCTTGCAGACCCATTATGCGGACTTTAGCAGACTCAGAAGTGAATGTCATTGCCTTTCTCGCGTTTGCTATATGTCTTTTACAAATGCAATTGAGAGTGAGCTGTCTCAGAACATTGGAGCTTTTTGGAGGTTCATTAATTCTAAATGATGATCTTTAGACCTGCCCTCGCGTCTATCATGGGGTGAACGAACGAGCGACGCCGATCAGTGTGGGGCGGATTTGTTTGCTGCGTATTTGGAATCAGTGTATAACGACAGATGTCTTGACTCTCCGGTTGGCTGTGTCGGGGACACCCTAGTGAATGTTTCCGATCATCACATCTCTCTCTCTCAGATATTTTAGAGGCAATTGTTGGCTTGGAAGTGAGGAAGTCAGCCGGTCCCGACGGAATCCCAGCCTTGCTTCTCAGGAATTGTAGCTTTTCGCTTGCTAGACCGCTTCAAATTATTTTCAATCATTCGGTCTCCACTGGCACTTTCCCTGTATTATGGAAAACTAGTTTCATTACCCCTATTTTTAAATCCGGCAACAGAAATGAAGTAACAAATTACCGACCGGTCTGTATATTGAATTCAATTCCGAAACTATTCGAAAACCTGATCACTCGTTATCTGACGGCCACTCTAGGGCCATTAGTGATCTCCGATCAATTTGGATTTCAGGCAGGTAAATCTACCGAGCTCAATCTCCTCGAATTCACAAACTACTTGTCCCGGGCTTTGGAGAACGGATATCAAGTTCATGCCATTTATACCGACTTCTCTAAGGCTTTCGACAGTGTCATCCATCGGCTTCTCATTGAGAAGCTTGGGATTGTTGGAATCTCTGCGCCTATGTTGGACTGGTTGGGGAGCTACTTATGTGGTAGAACTCAGGTTGTCCGGATCAATGAGTTTCATTCCAGGCCCATACTAGTTTTATCTGGTGTTCCTCAGGGGTCTCATTTGGGCCCCTTATTATTTAACTTATTTGTCAATGACATAGAGCAATGTTTCGTTCATAGTGAGATCAAGTTATTTGCTGATGATCTAAAGTGTTATAGGCGTATTGCAGGCCCATCAGGCCCATCCGATTGCTACCTTTTGCAGGAGGATGTTATTCGGCTTGTGCATTGGTGCGAGGCAAATGGGTTGGATTTGAATATATCGAAGTGCTTTTGCGTTAATTTTAACCGTACTAGGGATCCACTTTTTCACGAATACTTTATTGACCGGGACGCTTTGGATTATAAGGCTTTGGTCAAGGATCTGGGTGTCTACTTGGATTCTTCACTGAGTTACACCGACCACATCAGGCACGCGACAGCGCGGTCCATTAAGATGTTGGGCTTCATCAGACGATGTTCGGGGGATTTCAGTCAGATTGGTACATTCAGAGCCCTATACACATCCCTTGTGAGGCCGCATTTGGAGTACGCCTCTGGGGTGTGGTCTCCATCTTATGTTTGTCACACTGTCTGTATCGAGAGGGTTCAGCACCGTTTTCTGAGGTACGTTCATTTTAGACTCGGCCGTGAACGACCCGTTAATTTTAACTTAAACTACGGCGTATTGCTGAGTGAGCTGGAGTTGGCTACATTGGGCGCCCGCAGGGTTGTCAGGGAGCTGACTATACTATATAAAATTTTAAACAATACTCTTTTATCTTCTAGTCTTTTATCCCAGATTGGTTTTCATGTTCCCCCTAGACAAAGCAGAAGGTCTTATCTCTTTCACGTCTCGTTCCACCGCGCGAACTACGCTATGAATACCTTTGTCACCAGAGTGGCGCGACTGGCGAATCGTTGTTCTAATCATAACATCGATTTCTTTGCACCATTTGGTGAGTTCGCCGGTCGCTTGAGGAGGGGGTCTAGAGATGAATGGTTTCCCTAATTCCTTGTTTTTAAAATTTAAAAAAAATTATCACTCATTAATCCCTTAACATCAGCGAGCGTTGGAGTCCTGCGAGCCGTTGTTTGTCGCGCAATTGCTGGTTTTTTGTTTTTTTTTTATTAAGTTCAATTGTAATGGATAGTCTAGAGTTATGTAAGTGTTATAATTTCTGTATTATGTTGTATGCTATTGTTTTGTACATGTTGTAATAATCGACTTTGTCCGTAGATTAATAAATAAATAAATACATCACTAGAATTTTTTCCATATGATTTTTAGTTAGTACTAACCTTTAAACGATACGTGTATAAATTTGAGAGCAATCTGACTATTGATTCGTGAGTTATAGCATTTTGTGTGAAATAACGTTTGTTATTAAAAAAAAATGGAAAAAAGTCAATTTCGAGTTTTGATAAAACATTGCTTAAGTTTTAGTTCAAGCGATGCTTTAATCAATGACTGCGATTTATTGAGATAAAAAATGTGTGAACTTTTGTTTACCTAAAAATTGCGTTGACTATAACCGCATGAAAAAAACATTTATTGTAGCATTTCAACACAATTTTACTTAAAATGGGTTTTAAATATTAGCTAATGAATAAACGAGAAACCATATTGGAATATGAGCGTTTGCAGGATTGGCATGATAAATATTTAGCAGTTATTAAACAATATGGAGAAAAAAATCAACTAGTTATCTTGACAAAACATAGTTCGACACATAAGACAGTGAACGGAAAAAATTTAATGATTCCTCAAAAAAATGCCAAATGAAGGTTGCTTCAAATGAAGAATTAGAATATTATTATGCAGGTTTAGAAAATGACTTTTTCCAAAAGTGTCTGTTGCTTTCAGCTACAAGTATATATAACTGATTCTTTTTTTCCATTACCACCAAGACACTGGACAATTGGTGGAATTTAGGAAAACGTTTTATTAGTTTTTAATAATAAGAATAATTAATACGCCACTGATATAAATATTTCTTCCCCTGTCAATTTTAATCGGTAGCCGGCTGTCATTTGAATAAACACTTGAAAAATTAAACGTTAAAGTATACTAGTTTAGCCGGAAATGACTTTGGTTAAAAATAATACAATGAACGTGCCATAAGACTACCTCCTATGGGTTGGTGTTTAGGTATATTAAAGAAATAGGCATAGATATTATCTAACAATAATTTCAACAAATGGTCAGGTTAGTTAAATATCTTTGAAAGAGACATTTAGACAAATAGGGTAATTAAATTACAGGTGCAGACCTGTACAAGAAGATTGAGAGTATCACTTCGGCATTTGGCGTATATTTGCTTGTTGCTGTGTTAAGACTTAAGAATATTAAATGTAGGAAAATTAACAATCTACTCCACTTGGATATATGGACTACTTCTTCAAATTTTAACAATATTAGGTTGACTAAATTTTAGTCTCCTAATACTATATGCATAAAGAAAATTTTCAAGAAATTTTTATCGAGGAATATTCACCATAATGATTAAAGAATGTAATTATTTCAAATAGTCAAATTTGAAACATTCGGCTTACTTGTTAGAGTGCCATAAGAAATTAGATTAACATAAACAAAATATTGCAATACTAAAATGAAGAAAATAAATATAACCTAATTATAAATGAAGTAAAGATGACTATTTTAAAGAAAAATTTTCAAAATTTGCCCAATTTTTACTGAACATATAATCGACATCTTCTAATGTTTGCCGAGAATTCGGACCTTGTGCGTGATATCTACTCCCAAATAACATTCCGTTATTGCAAATGAACAAGACCTAGCTATATATTTTCTATTCACTTATTTTCAAAAATATTATTTAAAAATTCATAAACAATTTTCCATTATGACAACCTGCTCAGTCCTGCTGGTAGTATAAATATTGTTTTGCATTAACTGTGTGTCTTTTTTTGGGTCTATTATATGAGATTTCTCAATATCTCCAAATACTTCTCAGAACTTAAATTTCCCTGAAACATGTGTGGGTCAAGAAATCTTCCCCTACAAATCCCAATATATAGGGTGTCCGGAAAAAGGAGGTCAATCCATTAACCACAGATTCCTTGGGCAAAAATATGAGTTTTAAGATGTCATTTTTCATTTTAGCCCTCCATGTTCGATATACAGGGCGTCAAAGTTGAAAATTTAAAACCAATATTTTTAAATAAATCTAGTATTTATTGAGATATTGGATTCAAATTTAGTCTGTTGCTTCAGCATAAAGAGGTACTTCTTTCCAAAAAAGAACACAAAAAACAATTCCTTAATAGCCGAAATACGGGATGATCAGTACCTATTGACCCCCCAAGTTTTTATCACCTAAGCCAATGACTTTTGAACTAAGTTTTTATAGGTTTGATTATTTTTTAACTCTTATATAATTTGGATAAAATCATTTGTTTTTGAGATATTTTGAAAAGTATTGGCTCTTGTTGTCTACGCGGCTCACGGTATTTTCACTACTAAATCAAGCATATTTAACTCAAATTACCATTACCGTGCATCAAATTAAGTACAGTTTTCGAAAAGGTAATAAAACTAAACACTACGAACACAAAATTGTTTATTATTTTTAACTTAATTTGAAGCATCATAGTCAAATATTAATTATTTAAACATATTATTTTAAAAACATGAAAAAGTAACTAAATAAACATTAGATAAACTACCAGTCTAAAGAAATTGCTCGATATGACCCCCATTCTTTTCAATGCATATGCGAGCTCTTTTTAGTAAAGAAAATCTTAGTCTTTGAAAAATATGAGGCTTCAACCTAAAGTCTTCCCCAGCTTGTAAGATTCTCTCTATTAAATGATTTTCACTCAAGTCGGAACCTTATAAACAAAATCTTTCATACAACCCCAGACTGAATAGTCCAAGGGAGTAAGATCTGGAGATCGGGGTGGCCATTTAACAGGAGCATCTTGGCCTCGCCCAATCCAGCGTTGGGGAAAGTTTTCATGTAAGTATCTCCTTACATTCCTAGCAAAATGCGCTGGTGCACCATCAAGTTGAAACCAAATATTTTGTCTAATTAAGAGAGGCAAATCGTCAAGTAAATCGGGCAGTATGTTTTGAAGAAATGCTAAAAATGAATCACCAGTCAAATTCCCTGGTAAAATTACAGGACCCAAAAAGAAATTATCCACGACACCAACCAATTTTGTTTTCCTTGATACCAGTGTTTCACACTGTTTTAGGTTTAGTTATATATACTTTGTAAATTGTATACTTGCTGAAAATAAACTTTTCAAAAAAAAAAAACCCACACGTTGACTTTAAAGTTTACTTGATGATGTGTCTCTACTACGGCATGAGGATTTTCTTCTGCCCAGATATGTGTATTATGAATATTTGTGACCCCGTTTCTAGTAAAGGTAGCTTCGTCCGTAAACAAAATATTTTTGATGAAGTGTATATCTCTGTCATGCATTTCGCATATCCACCTACATAGCCTATAGACCTCATGTCAAGGTCTTGAGGAAGCAGAGATTGTACTTCTTGAATGTGGTAGGGGTAAAGCTGCTGTCTTTTTAAAATCTGGTGTACTTCAGATTTCCCAATATTTTCAACCTGTCGGGCAAGAACTCTAGTACTAATATTTGGTGTTTCCTCGATGCTTGTTAAAATACTCTCCTCCTTTTCCGGTTGAATTAGACGGGGTCGACCGCAGTTCCCTTTACGGTCTTCCCTAAAACTTCCACTGTGCCTTAGTCGCCTAACTAAATTTGAAAAATACCTTCGTCTTGGATGAATTCGATTAGGGAACTTTTCTGCGTTAGAGTTACATTTTCTTAGTAAATAAACAAAAATAAAATTTAACTGATTATAATCAATCAAATGTCTTTAAATCTTATCCATGATTAAAATCATATCCGTCATTTCCGAAAAACATATAAAATTGTTTCGTCTACGCTCCATTTTCGTTGAGTTTACTTATAAAATTACCGATAATTAAAAATATTAACTTTTAAACCTTAAACTACTGTTAAATTGTGATAACTAATTTGACAACAATAAAACATTGCTTAAGTAGGTATCCAAGGTAACACCAGAGTTGCTTGATATTTCAACATTATAAGAATAGCCAGAGCCGCCGAGGCATCAAACAAGAGCCAATACTTTTCCAAATATCTCAAAAACAAATGATTTTATCCAAATTTTATAAGACTTAAAAAATAATCACAAATACATAGTAACCTAGAAATAATTAGTTTAAAAGTCATTGGCGTACGTAATAAAAACTTGGGAGGGTCAATAGGTACTGAACATCCCGTATTTTGGCTATTAAGACATTGTTTTTTGTGTTGTTTTCAACTTTGACGCCCTGTATATCGAACATGGAGGGCTGAAATGTAAAATGAGATCTTAAAACTCATATTATTTTTGCTCAAGGAATCTGTGGTTAACGGATTGACCTCCCTTTTCCGGACACCCTGTATATTAAATACTATATACCTTCCCTGTCTTTGTTCCTCAACTAAGGAGCGGATTTTCTTGTGTCCATGTGTAAGAATTATATATTTGCACAAACATGGTTATTCTACTAACGTTCGCTCTAAAAAAATGATTTCTATTTTGCATAAACCCAGACATTGTATGTATTGGACTGTAATTAGGTTTGTCTAAAACTCGGCGAATGGTTATTGACTTGGGTCGTGCAGTTTCATTTTCTATATGTTTCTCAAAGACTTGAGATGATAAAACCGCAATGTCTTAGAACTGCTTAACGTTAGTATTTTATTTGTTTTGTAAAACAACGATTTTTTAAATCTTTCAAATAGGTGTATATTATGAAACGACTGACGTTTTTCTGGGTATCGATTAAAATAAAGGTTACTCATTACATTCCCGAAAACATATTACCATATCATAATATTTCTTAAAGTTTTCACACTTTTATACTATTTAAGTACTTTAATTGTATGTAATTCCGGCTGTCGGTCGAGGTTTGCAAGTCGACGCAATCTATACTGACTTTTCCAAGGCGTTCGATAAGATTGATCATTCCCTGATTCAACAGAAGATGTGCGACATTGGCTTGGGCAGGAATCTGATATCTTTTTTTCAGTCCTATCTGGGAGCAAGGCAACAATTTGTTGAATACAATGGATTCAGTTCAAGTTCATTCACAGCCTCAAGTGGAACTCCACAGGGCAGTACGTTGGTTCCTCTTCTCTTTGCAATATTCGTAAACGATATTGGCTCTGGTTTCAATAGCAATTATTTGTTGTTTGCGGATGATTTAAAATTGTATCGCACTGTTGTTCGTGAAAACGATTGCGCACAGCTTCAAACAGGGCTGTGTCGGCTCTCAGAAATAGACTTCCTCTAAATCTGAACAAATGTAAGTCGCTGACATTTACAAAACGTCAAGATCCGTTTTTGCGAAACTACACCATCGATAATTCAAATTTGGAACGCTGCGCTTTAATCAAAGATCTTGGTGTATACTTGGTTGGTGATTTATCTTTCAACTACCACATTGAGCAAGTTTCTGCTAATGCTTTGCGAATGTTAGGATTTATTTTTAGACAGACGAGAGAATTCAACAACATGGACTGCCTGAAAAGTCTCTATTTCGCCTTTGTTGTGTCTATTTTGGAATTCGCTACAATCATTTGGTCGCCCATCTACCGTGTTCATATACAGAGATTGGAGAGTATCCAACGTAAGTTTTTAAAATATTTGTCATTTAAAATTGATGGATATTTTCCTCCTCGTGGGTGTGATCACGGCCTGTTATTGGCAAGGTTTGGATTTCGGCCGTTAGCCGAGAGACGCATCTTCGCGTCTCAGATTTTTCTTTTTAAGTTGATCAACAATATGTTGGATTGTCCTCGGTTGCTTCAACAGCTATGGTTTCATGTCCCTAGGGTTCACTCTAGAAGCGCTAGTTTATTTTGGGTGCCACAGATTCGTTCTAATTATGAGTCTAAAGCACCGCTATTTCGGGCTTGTAAATACAGCAACCGATTAGTTATTAATGAAAACGTTGATTTTTTTTAATGTATCGCTTGATTCTTTTAAGAAAAGTTTAGAGACATGTTTGCGGGCTACTGATTTGTATTTGTTTTGATGAATTATGTTCATGTGTTAATTATTTATAGTTATTATTAATTGTTCTTGCAATCCTCTCAATTTTCTTTCGTTTTGATGCGTGTATTTCTTTTTTTGTATTTTTCTATTTTTCAATTAGTTTTAAGTTAGTTCTAAGTTGGGTATTTTTGTATGCTAATGCTAGGCAATTGTTTTTGTTAATGTAAGATTTTGTCTTGTTATTGGGTAGCAATACCTGTTAGACAATAAAGAGATTATTATTATTATCATTAATTCTGTCAAATCTGACTTTGCTTTGTAAAATCAAAATTTTCATAGCGCACATCTAAGATTTTTCATGGCATGTATGCAGTCCCGCTAATAAGTGTTTGGAAAAACTATGAAATTGAAGTGAATATCTGATATTCTCTTTAGAATTTTAATATCTAACGAGATACAGGGTATTTCTTTTAGGAAATCATATTTAGCATTCAAAACTGAAGATGCTTAAAGAGCGTTCAATTAATTCTTGCGGATTTCATAATTGCTCGAAAATTACTCCCATGATATCTCATTAACTTTTTCGCTATCTGCTCTATAATTAGCTATAAAAGCTTCCAATTTTGAATACCCTGTACATCTAGAAAACAAAGCATTAATGTCTTCTTCACCCCAAGAGACTAATAAAGTTTCTGTTGTTGTAATTTGAGAATTAAACTACCCGTTTAACTCACTACAACGATATTCATAATAAACCACGAAAATTGAAATAAACGCGATTTATTAATAAAGAAAAATAACAAACGAAATACAAAACTGAAACGATTTAATATAGAAATTGAAAAACTAATCAAAAAATATGACAATCTTTTTAATTCTTTTTGACAATAATCACTTTTTCCAATAATTACCATGAGCAACTGATATGCTGATATTTAAATTAATATATACACAGTGTATTTCTGACATACTCCCACCTGAGGAACATTTCAAGAAAATGTTTCTCACAAAAATAAAGAAATATCTTAACTGTGTATAAGAAGTTTATCAGCAAGTCAATTGCAAGAAAATCTTTCTACGGGTCTTAGACACTGGTCTTTGTGGTTTAAATTTTCTGATACACTGTTTTCAACTCCAGCACTATCACTCAAATTTTTAGGAACTTGCATCTCAAAGGTTTCTTTCTTCTTTTCGACTGCGTGTTTAACGTCGAGATCGTCTACAGTTTCTAATGGAAAAACACGATGAACATGTCTAAGAAGTTGCCCCCTCGCTGTTTGGATTCTAACCAGTCGTACTCTTCCATTACCCGGTAGCAGCTCAACAACACGCCCTAACGGCCAATTTAATCGTTTGTCGTTATCACTACCAATTAAGACGATTTCCCCGTTTCTTATATCCCGATTTAATCTATTTTTAGTGAAAAGTTTTAATTGTCCCAAGTATTCACTACGGAATCTGCGACGTAAATCATCGCGCAACTTTTGTTTATGACGTTTTGAATCCGTTTAAGGATAAATATGGACTTATTCGATTAACTACTAGTGTCGCTAGAAGGGATGATCATTCAAATTTTCGTTACCCACTTATTTTACCTTCGAGACATCCAGTAGTTCAGAGTTTAATCAGGGAAGTACAGTTGTCTTCATGTCATATTGGTACTCAAGGCCTTCGTGAGAATTATTGGATTCTTGGTGGTCGGCGCACAGTCAAATCAGTTGTTACGAAATGTGTAGTGTGCAGACGATATAATGTGAGTCCATTTACTGTCAATTCACCTCCTTTACCAATTGACAGAATTCGCGATGCCAATGTCTTTGAAATAGTGGGGATTGACATGGCTGGTCCATTATTTTTGAAAGACAATTCCGATGTGTATGTGTGTTTGTTTACTTGTGCTGTATATAGAGCAGTACATTTGGAATTGACAAAATCGTTGTCTACTGCTTATGTTTTCTTCAAGCGTTGCGAAGGTTTGTAGCACGTCGTGGTCGTCCAAAAATCATTTATAGTGACAACGGCACAAACTTTGTTGGTGCAGAAAATTATTTATCGAAATTAAACTGGTCTGAAATAGTTAAAGACTATCACGTAAACAGAATAGTCTTGAAATTTGGTGGGGTGGATTTTGGGAAAGACTCATAGGCATATTAAAACAGTTATTACGGAAAATTTTAGGGCGTGCTTCTTTAGATTTTTCAGAACTTGAGACTGTGATATGTGAAGCAATAATGAACTCGCGACCTTTAACATATTTATTTGAAGACGCTACCGACTTAACTGCAATTACTCCGTCTATGTTTCTAACTTATCAAGTCGAATTTGGTGTACCAGATTTAAATAAAATAGACAGCAGTTAAGTCGGTAGCATCTTCAGATAAATACCCATGTCACGGTCGCCAAAATGTTGTTGTAATTTGACAATTAAACTACCCGTTTAACTCACTACAACGATATTCATAATAAACCACGAAAATACAAAACTGAAACGATTTTAACTGAACGATATAATATAGAAATTGAAAAACTAATCAAAAAATGTGACAATCTTTTTAATTATTTTTGACAATAATCACTTTTTCCAATAGTTACCATGAGCAACTCATATGCTGATATTTAAATTAATATATATATATACAGTGCACTGAAAAAAATATTGTACGTAAAACCAATTAATGGTTGTCATCAATATTTTGAACATTAATATTATGAATTGGTCACTGTTACAATGAATTTTGATCATACATTGTTAATTTCATACATAGAAACAATGTACGATGAAACATTAATCATTAAATGCAAGATATCGAAAATTTATGTTTTTTTTATCAATATAATGTCAGTATTTATTGCTTCAATGTTTTAAATTTATTAATTTATGCACTTCGCCTTTAACACAATTATTTGTATATCATACACCTACGAACAGCGAACATAAAAACTAATAAACGATCATCGTTGATTCAATGGATGCTAAGCATTAATTTTACGAACCTAACCGTTAAATTCTGAATAACGCGCGCAAATCAATGCACCCGGACCATAGACTGAATACTCAAAACATTGACATTATCATAGAGTTTTTGTTTTCGCGTCCTTTTTGTTTTGTTTAGTTAAATTTATACAGTTGAAAAGTGAAGTGTGTTCCTAATTCTATTTTTAAAATTTGTTCCTAAATAATACAACAAATGTAAATTCAAAGTTAATATCAGGCCTACTTTAAAATTGATCGTTCCTGGGTCCGGATTGTTGGAAGGAGTGGCCACAAAAAAATCATTAATATCATCAACATCATGAATAGAAGACGGTATTGTGATATTTTCCCTTGCATAAATGTTTAGATCTCGTAATAATTTCCAATTTTGTTTAGAAGAGTTTCCACGGACTTTAGTTTCCAAATATAGTTTTTTCTCCCTATTCACCTGAAACGACAGACGAATCTGACATGTTTAGCATTTAATATTAACTAAATTAAAAATAAAGCCTTTAGATTTCGTACAAATATAATTTAAGTTATTTACAAAGCAGGTGCATCAAATCAATGGACGTACAGCCAGATAATTTTGAGTCTTATTTGGGCTTTTAAGTTTTCTGACCATTAGTACTAGTATATTTGAACCATACTGCACTTTGCAGTACACATAATACATATGTATATGCTCGCGATTCTTGATTGAATACAGAACAATAATCTCAATCTTTCGTAATAATAATTTCCGGCGAACATGTATTACGTAAAACAATTATTATAACCCAATGTAATAATCAGCTAACATTGGTTTAACGTACAAAAGTCATAGATTCATGTTTATCGTTCGTAACATTAATAACCTACTGACATTGGTTTAATGTACAAAAATCATAGATTAATGTTCATCGTTCGTAACCTTAACAACCTGCTAACATCGGTTTAATGTACAGAGGTTATAAATGAATGTCCATCATTCGTAAGATCAATAACTGGCGAGCATAAATTTATGTTCTTTATTTATTAAATCAACGTACAGAATTTAATGTTGACGTTCATTGATTTGAACCACTTTTTTATTAATATCACGTACCTTTTCGGTTCAGTGTGTATTTCTGACAGTTTCTTTATTAAAAATAATTTAATAAAAATCTTTGTATTAAAACAAAAACAATTTAACATTATTTCTTCACGGTAGATCTGTTCGCATGTTAGTTTGTTTTATTAGCTAGTGATATTTAAAAGTGGTAAAAGTATGCTAACCTTTTAACGTTAAAGGCTCTTTGCTAACCTAAACAATACAATTCATTTGAAGTTATAAAAAATCTCTACGATGTGACAGAGATAGAAAAGAAATCTGTATGTAGGCAATATAATGCGGAGCCTATAATATCTTAAAAGACGACAATGTAACACGCTTTTTAGGAAACTGAAACCTTTTTACGAGCCAGGTGATAAAATGGTAAAATGTCTTCATTTCTCATCGGTCACTGTTTCACTTTATGTTTGTTTTTTTATATATGGTATAAGTATACATATATTTAGGAAAACATTATATGATACCATAAAAGTAAAGCTCTCAATTAATTTTTGTCTGCCAACTGGTGATCATGTGAAATAAAGTAATTTATGAAACTTTAAGTGTTAGTAGTTTTTCTGGAAGAAATTTATTTTGTTGCAACTGGTTCGGTGTAATGCGAGTATACCTATAATCAGGCAGTTTAATTCAATTAATTGTATTATATCGTCTGAGGATGCCGTGATTACCTACAGTAAAATAAAGCGGTAGCGACAAAGTAAAGTTACTGCAGAGAAAATTTTTGCCATTAATCCCCGTGTGGGGTTGCTAGTCCTCCATCGGGCGCCTCCCCAGGTGGCGGATAGGGGAATGCCTCCCAGATATGGGTGGTACCGAGGAAATGAAATACTCGGGGCGGACCAAAACTAGCACTGGGAAGTGGCAGCTGGCTTTTCCAAAACTAACCACAGGCAGACCAAACTGGCTCTGAATTAGACAGCATACGGCGTGGTGATATTCACAGAAGCGACGCATGTACAGCGGTGTAGAAGGCAACGGGAAACCACTACACTAATATTATCCCCAGAAAAATTACATATGCTCATGGAACCAAAAACAATGGCCCTCAGTCTCGGGCATCTCTTAAATGAGAAGAGGGTGCTAAGAATCCCCCTGTGGAAAGCAACAAAAAGAATAGGAACATGGAATGTGAGAAGCTTGTACGAAGCAGGAAAGGCTGCAAATCTGATTCAAGAAATGAAGAGGCTTAATATAGATATACTGGGATGCAGTGAGGTAAGATGGCCAAATGCAGGTACCTGTGTGATGGGAAACTATACAATATACTATTCAGGAGACGAAAACACACAAAATGAAAATGGTGTCGCAATACTAATTTCTAAGGAAATTGCAAAATCGGTTACCGGATTTCTACCAATATCAAATAGAATAATGTTAATAAAAATGGATAGCAAACCCGTCAACATGAATATCATACAGATATATGCTCCAACTAGTCAAAGTACAGAAGAAGAAATAGAACAATTCTATGAAGAGCTAGGCAGAACTTTATTACAGACAAAGAAACATGAAACCAACATAATACTCGGAGACTTCAACGCCAAGATTGGGAAAGGAAAAGAGGAGGACACGGTGGCTGAGTTTGGCCTCGGAAAAAGAAATGAGAGAGGAGATAGATTAATCCATTTCTGTAAAGAAAATCAATACAGTATCATGAACAGTTTCTTCAAGTTACCACCTAGACGACTCTACACGTGGAAATCTCCAGCAGATGGAACTGAGGGTAATATTACAAGAAATCAAATCGATTACATAATTATCAACAAAAGATACAAAAATGCAATAAAAGCATGCAAGACATATCCCGGAGCTGACGTTCCCACCGATCACAATCTTCTCCTAGCAGCCTTAAGAGTAGAGTTCAAAAGAACAAAAAGAAATACGGAAACAATAATTATTAATGCAGATAAGCTTAAAGAAGAATCCACTAACAACAGAGTGAGGGAGGAAATACGTAGACACTTGGAAAAAACCCAATACCATCGACACAGAATCCCGAGGAAAAATGGCACTACATTGAGGAAACATTAACAAGAGTAACAGAAGATCATCTTAAAGAGGAAAAAAGAACCAACCATGGATGACAGAGGGAATTTTAAAAATGATGGATGAAAGAAGAAGATACAAAGGCAAAAACGAAACAAAATACAAACAAATACACAAAAACATCAGAATAAAGATCCAACAAGCCAAAGAAACCTGGCTAAGTGAAAGATGTCAAGAAATTGAAAAGTTGGAGCAAAGACAAGACACCTTCAATTTACACAAAAAAGTAAAAGAAGCCGCTGGAATATGGAAACAAACACCTGTATCTTTCGTAGAGGATAAACATGGGAACCCTCTACTCAACATAGAAGAGCAAATAACCAGATGGAAAGAATACGTGAAAGAGATGTTTCAAGACCAGGGAAGAGAAGACATTGGTAAGCAGGAGGCAGCGACTGGACTTTATATCACAAAGGACGAAATTACAAGAGCAGCAAAGCAGCTAAAGAACAGAAAAGCTGTTGGAGAAGATAATATACCAATTGAGATAATAAAATTACTACTAGAACAACACATCGAAGTAGTAGAAGATCTATTTAATAAAATATATGAAACAGGTATAATACCAGAAGAATGGCTGACATCGATATTTGTACCAATACCAAAAAAGAGAACTCCAAGAAATGTGAAGAACATAGGATGAATCATGTGCTCAAATTGTTCCTTCGAATAATACATATAATAGAATATACAGTAAATTAGACGAACATACTGGTCAAAATCAATTTGGTTTTAAGAATGGCTTCGGAACAAGAGAAGCATTTTTTTCAATACGAGTATTAATTGAAAGATGTAGATATGTCGATACTGATGTGTACTTGTGTTTTATTGATTTTCAAAAGGCTTTTGACCTGGTGAAACATGATAAACTAATGAACATCTTAAGGTCATGTAACATAGACGATAAGGATTTAAGGATTATTTCAAATCTCTATCAGGAACAAAAGGCCAAAATTAGAATAAAAAAGAAAACATCTGGAAAAATTAATATCGAGAAGGGAGTAAGACAGGGATGTATTCTGTCACCCATACTATTTAACGTTTACTCGGAGGAGATATTTAAAAAAGCTCTGGAAGACACCTCAGATGGCATAATTATAAATGGACAATATATCAACAACCTGCGATATGCTGATGACACGGTCATTCTGGCAGATAGTGCTGAAGCACTACAACGTCTAATGGAGAGGATAACGGCAGCCAGCGAAGAATTTGGAATGAAACTAAATACACAGAAAACAAAAACGATGATCATCAGCAAACACCAGAACAGAACGGTGAAGATCAAGGTTAACGGAAAAGATCTGGAAAAAGTAACAAGAATAACTTACCTTGGAAGCAATCTTGATGAAACTTGGGACCACTCACTAGAGATAAGAACACGTCTAGAAAAAGCACGTACAGTATTTTACAAAATGCAAAAAGTCCTATGTAGTCGCCAGCTGAATCTTTCATTGAGATCTCGAATACTTAAGTGCTATGTTTTCTCTACTTTACTCTACGGTGTTGAAGCCTGGACAATGACAGAGGCAACACAAAAAAGAATCCAAGCATTTGAACTCTGGTGTTACCGAAAAATGCTCAGAATAACCTACATGAGTCATACGACAAACGAGGAAGTCTTGCGGAGAATGAACAAAGAAAGAGAGCTCATGATCCTCATAAAGAAACGAAAAACACAATATTTTGGCCACATCATGAGAAATGAAAAATACGAACTGCTCCAACTTATAATTGAAGGCAAAATCAATAGCAAAAGGGGACCAGGAAGAAGACGCAACTCATGGCTTAAAAACCTACGACAATGGACAAATATGACCTCCATAGAACTGTTCAGGACAGCTACAAATAAGATCAGGTGGGCAAATGTAATAGCCAACGTCATTAAGGATAAGGCACCATAAGAAGAAGAAGAAGATTAATCCAGATCAATGAAATTCGTGAGTTGTATCATTACAATCGGAAAAATTAGTTGATTAAATTAAAAAAAGAACAAACAAAAATACCCAGCATTTTTAATATGTGACATAAATATTGTTATTATCGATACTTACCCTATATCTGCAATTTGTTATACATGAATTTGAACAGCTATCAGATCAGTCTAACTTACACTACTTAAATATACCAGTGGATACTGAATGCATGCAAATGACTCTAAATAAGGTGCAATCTGCTCATTCAATAAGAAAATAAGGCAACAACACCTGTCTTTAAATGCATAGGTACTTTACAAGCAATCTATATGCATAAGAACACTTCGGTGAAAATTACATATGCATGTTGGACGAAAATATACATTCGATTTAAAAGCGACTAATTACAACTAATAATTATAGGTACTTTATTGCAGTTTCGATACTTATTATTATATTTATAGGACTATTAGGCATTATGTGAAGTCTACAATTGATAAATCGTATGTTGATTATTTGAGGGAGACAGAGGCTCAGATTCAGTTAAACCCAAATAAGTTTTGCAAATGGAAGCAATCATAGACATACTGGCCGCCTACCTAATAAAATGACATACATAATAACATTGAACTCGCCGATCCTCTAGAAATGGTTAAATCTTTTGCCGATTATTTTCAAAGATCATATATGCGGTCGGCTCCATTTTGTGGGGCTTCCGCAAGAAACTGCGATTTACAGCAGCTTCAAATTAGAGAGATTGGTGAAGATGATGTTTTCAGAGCACTTAAATCGTTTAAAGCTAGACATACTTCGGGTCCGGATGGTGTGCCTACCTTTGTCGTCAAGGACTGTGCCTCAGTCTTCGCTAAATCGATTTCAACTATATTTAATCTGCCATTGAAATATAATGAGTTTCCGAATTTCTAGGAAACTGTCTAGGATGAGCCCCATCTTCAACAACGGTGATAGGCAGGACATTAGAAACTACCGGCCTATTGCCATACAATCGAATTTTGCCAAGTGTTTTGAGATCGTGTTGCATGAAGTTTTGTTTAATCATGTCAAGCGGCTCACCACGCCTATTTAGCACGGATTTTTTCCTGGCCGATCCACTGCTACTAATCTCGTAATTCTGAGCCAGTTTTTGGCAGAAAGCTTGGAAGCGGGGGTCAGGTTGACGTTATTTATACGGATTTTACCAAAGCTTCTGCTGCAAAAGCTTTCGGAATTTGGTTTATCTGTGGATCTTTTAAAATTTCTGTCTACTTATCTCCATGAACGTAACTTGTATGTGGAGTACCGTGGTTTCAAGTCCGGTATTATCCGTGCAACATCTGGAGTGCCGCAGGGTTCTGTGTTGGGTCCCCTCTTATTTATGTGTTTTATTAATGACATTCTTAATGGCGTGAAATGTCGCTCCCTACTCTTTGCTGATGATTTTAAGGTTTATTCACTGATTACCTCAAATTCTGACTGTCTTCAATTGCAGAATGATCTGAATGTCCTGCTTGACTGGTGCATTCAAAACAGGCTTGCCCTTAATTTGGTTAAGTGTTGTTCTGTAACTTTTACTCGTGAGGTAAATCCAATAAAATTTGTGTATATCATTGACTCTGTTCCGCTTAAAATATGCGATGAGGTTAAGGATCTGGGGGTGCTCTTTGACGCTGAACTTAGTTTTGTGGGGCATGTGATTGATGTGGTTTCGTCTTCCTATAAGAGTCTTGGTTTTGTTATGAGAAATACAATAGTATATTGTGCAACGAACATGAAATGACATATATTTCCTACGAGTATGATCGTTTGCAGCATGAGCCGCAGGCGAGTGCTGCAAATCATACGAGTAGGAAATGGTCATTTCATGTGAGTTTCACACTATACTTTTTCTACGACTGATTTAATACTTTTGAATAAATTTAACATAATTTTTAGGCAAATATTTGTTTTTCGAAACTTACCCTTGTTAGCATATAAGCCTAAATACGATAAATTAGAAGTATTAAATTGACTAGGTGGTGTTAAACTATATTCACTATCACTGTTTATGTGTTTTGAAATTAGCGAAATACTTAATTATAATTATTATTAATTATAAATACCAAAACTGTCAATTTGGTGTTTGTATTTTCGGCGTTGCTATGGTGATTTTTCATGCCCGCCGCTACTTTTGTCATTACAATTGATTACACAATGAAATTTTAGTCGTGCGTAATAATATTTCCCACTAGTTGCTAGGCAACTAGGGGGAAATATTATTACGCACGGATAAATGATAAACAGCATTACAATGTACTACATTGTCAAATCATGATTGAACATATAATAAAGGCATTTAAAGACAGTCGTAGAAAAAGCATTTTGTGTCACCTAAAACTCTTATTTTACTGTATAATTCCTTCGTTAGATCGAAATTGGAATATGCGCCTGTTGTGTGGAGTCCTGGTTATGCGTTGCACTCAAATAGCTTAGAGAGGATTCAGCGAAGATTTGTGAAATATTTGTGGTTTAAGTGTGACGGAGTGTATCCAACCATGGGATTATGATGAACTTATGGGTCGTTTTAATTTTATACTTCTTGATAAGCGTAGAGAATATGCCTCACTCCTGTTCCTATTCAAAATCGTGAATGCAGTGTTGTTGCTGGCAAAAATTTTTTAGTAATAGAAAATGGTGTGTAATTGTAATAAACGTAATAGATTTATGTTTAAAAAGTAATAGAAATGTAACAAATAGAAATACATTATAGGATTGTGTTCACAAGCGTCAGAATCAGTCAGGATTCTGCGCAAACCCATTAAACCGCACGTCAACAATGTTATGCTTAGAATCCAGATTGTTTCTGACGCTTGTGGGAACAATCTTCATAACAATCTTATATTAATAATATCCAGAGATAGTTTATATCTCTGATAAATAGCTGCTTTATTTCGCTAGTTTTCTTGATCCGGATTTATTATTCAGGCTTTGTTGGATTCTGAATCGTGATTCTTTTCATTGCTATAGATAAGAAAAGAAAGAACGCTCGATAAGTTTAACCATTGTGTTTATATAATATAGTGTGTCAGCGCTTGGTTAGTATCTGTCAACTAACAACAGATGGCGGTATCATATACGAGAAATTTATTAATGAACGACTGAAGTTGATAACGCCGTCTGTTGTTAGATGATGGTACTAACCAAGCGCTGACACACTATATTATAATAAACACAATGGTTTAACCTAAAAGTTCGAGTCTAAAGGGGCATAACCTCTTTAGACTAGAACTTTTCTTTTTTCTATAACGTGTTTGTTTATAAATATGAAATATGACATTTTAGAAAGGTTCAGAGGTTAGAATTTTATGCTCGAATGAAACGAATCATATTTTTTAAATTCCGGAGAGGCAAGGGGATTACGGATCCGGATCGCGATGGGCGCTAAAGTGGGGATGAATCAGAAAATGCGTTTTTAGCGAAAGAACATGATCAGTGAATCCAAACGCGTTTGGATACTGAAATCAGTAGCGAAAGAAAGCACCTATTATCGTAAACCCGTCACAGATCTTTCCCTAGAAAAGAAAGAAAGATATATGACAAAAGGAAAACAAGAGAAAAGCCAAATATTTAGATCACAGTTCTAACCGTAGTAAACTTTGTTTAGATGTAGGATCTAGGACACATGACATAAATACAAACGTCGATGTTTTATTTTATTGGTATAGACTTTTTTCAAAAATGACTAGGATTTGTATGCAGCTCTCTGTTTTCTGATCACACACCTAAAAAATAAAACGACAGTTTTTTGATCTCTTGCGCTTGCGCCTCTCTATTAGCTATATCCGTCAAAGATTAAAGCATATTATAGAAAGCCATGTTGAAGCTAACTGATTCGGAATATCTAATATTCTAATATCTTATAAAGACAATGATTTTTAGTAGGAAAATGTATAAAGTTTTTGATGTTGACAAGTAATTTTTTTTTCAAATTTTAATTGAATTTGAAAGTAATAAAAAAGTAACAGAATCCATAAAAAGTAATAGATTCTATCAAATTAGACAAATGTCGTAATAAAGTAATAGACGATAGAAAAAGTAATACACAGAGAAAAATCTATCATATCATGAATCATATGCACATTCAATCAATGACAGCATATATTCCGTATTCCACAATCAAAGCTAGATTTCTTTCAATTATAGGTATATGATTAATTGCGAAATATATGACTTTATTGCTTTAAGTATAAGAATTAATTGACTTCCAATCAAATGCCTCAATTATAAGAATGTATTGAAATTAAATAAAAAGTATTGATTGGACTAAGTGTCACTATCGTTGATAGAACATTTTTTGCTTTTTAAGGGGAATACAGAAATTATAGACAGAATATATTTTGGTATTGAAATAAATGTTTTGTCATTTTAAATCAATTTTATTAATTCTATAATACATTGTATTGTAATAAAAAAATATTACTCTATAATCACAGTAGGTACAAAAAATAAACAATACATTAAACTATGTATATATGTTATTCTAGTACATTGAACATGTACGACTAACAAAATATTAAACCAAATATCGTATTTGTGTTTTTTACCATATCTTCATAGTGTCTCACTCCCACTCGGTACTTTGTATACTGTATACCTACATCGTGTTAAAACAGGATATTTTGAATTTTGAGGTTATCTGAGGTTTCAAAAATGTAGTCCATGCTGCCATGCTATGCTGGTTACTGTGAAATAAAAAGGTTAATATTCATAACTTTTGAATAGTTTTGTTAAAACGTTTTTATTATGCATTATAGGTACCTCCTAAATCATTTGTTGGCTAGACCGATCTTTAATATTATTGTTCGAAAAGCTTACAGAAAATAATTTATAGTAAAAAACTTATGATTAGATATACTTAGTTAGGAGTAAAACTTACCGGAGAATATTGGAATTAGTTTTTCCAATTCTGAGGCGTTTAAGAAGTCTTCCATAATATATTATTGCAGATTATAGAACTTAACTATATAGAGACGCGCTACCGGCACACAAATAGAATATATAAATGTAACATAACCTATTGTTTTAAGCCTTGCTAGTGACTAGGGAGTTCCGAAATTTCCCGATACATCAGCCCGAAATCTACGTTTTTATATCAATGGTTTTGAATTCGTTTTATTATGACATAGGCGTATGAAAATCCAGTTTTTATTTAATTTATATACCTAACTTCGATACATGTATGAGTGGAAAATGTTGGATACTCGACGTTTTGTGTTTCGATATATCGATGAATTTAGCCCGGCCCAATAATAAGTTAAGGTTATCCCAACAATAAGAAGTATTGACTTAATATTATTTAGTTTATTTAAATAGTAGAATATGATAGCGAGTAAAATTTGATTTTGTTAATTCAATGATAGATATCTAATAATCCGAGTAGAGAAATAATATTCTTCCAATGCTTTTTCCTGCTTATCGTAACATAACAATATTTGAAATAATACAATTGCAATATTAGTTACCAATTATACTGTAATCATTGAAAGAAAAAATATATCTGTCTTGTGCCTAACATATATGAAATTGAATTTCAATAATATCTGGAATGTCGGATTAAGTATATATTTAATGTTGGCCTAATTGTAATCTAATGAATTAAGTATTACTGTCATTAAACCAAAATAGAGGCAATCAAACATATCGCTAATATTGATATTACAGTAAGATTTTTTTCTGTGTAGATTTGTTACAATTGTAATAGCAATAACAACACTGCGTGAATGGCATCATTGACTCTCCAGACCTACTTTCGATGATACCTTTTCATGCCCCACATACGAGAAGGCGTAATTATGGTTCTAGCTTTTACTTGCCTATCGCACGTACTAACTTGTTTGAGATGTGTTCTGTATGTGACTCGGTGAGTAACGATATTGATGTGTTTTTTAATACCATATCTTATATTAAAAAAGTGTTTTTGAGATAAATATTTGTTGTTAAACCATTCTAATTTTGACTATTTTTTGCGATTGTAATATTTGTATTATTTATAATTTTCAAACGTGTATTTATGTTAATTTTATCGTTTTGTAATGTACCTGCCCTGTAATTGGATGTGTTTCTGTCTGGGTAGATGTAATGTAAATAAATAAATCAATAATAAATAAATATTTGGTTAATAATAACAAGAATTATACGAGGAATCTTAACACTACAATAACTGTTATTTGTTATGCTAGGTAACTCTCGAGATATGTATAGTTCCGAAAAAACAATTATTTATACAATAAATAAAACACTTTTAAAACAATCGGCAGGTTAATTTTTTTTTGCTAAATTTCGTATTACAATTTATCTCTGGAAAATCTATCTTCGCATTTGGTTCAGGGGTCCCTTACAATTAGCTCCTGAGGCGGGAAACTGTGTAATATATTTGGAGAGTGTATCTACCTACAAAAAATATTAAAAGATTCATTACTGCAAATTAGTGATGCAGATGTTTTCTAAAAAGCTGATATGATTTGGATCTTATGAAATTAAAGGTTTTACAATATGAAGAAAACCAAATAGTTCAAAACTACAAGACTTTATAAGTTTTCGTTGTTTAAAAGTGTCACCTTTCCATTATAGAAATCTGTACCAATATCCACCAAGAAATTTACGGGTGGCGTCATCAGTCTTTCTCACATTATATTGTGTCTGACACGTGGACAAGACGTCATGCTGCGGTCAAACCATTTAGAAAAAAATAAATTTTGCTCGGTGAGAGAATTGACATATCACCTCGATGTCATATTATGTTTGTGTTTTGTACGACTATGTTGTAAATCAATCATGATTTCTGATAGTTTTGCACTGATAAAAGTGGAATATGGCGCCACGTTATGCACTACTGACCAAACAAATAAATAACAGGCTATTTAATTTTATAAAAAAAAATCGTACAAGAAGTATTTCCGCGGAACTTATCGCAATAAAGATTGCAGAAATTATTAATTTGTCTCTTTTGATATTCTTGAATTTTGATGCTTCGATTGTTAATGACATGAGACCTATTATGTTATCTTTCTTCTTCCATGAATTTTTTCATTACTTTATGTATAGGTATATAGAATCTAGTGTCTCTTTTTCAATGCGATGCAATGGAAAACTATTCGTATAATGCCTGTTGGATATCTATGTTTTTTTATGATATCGATAAACATCTTCTGTATATAGAGCAAACTGTTCGAAAAACTATAGTGGAATTCTCGAGTTTTTAGCTACACCTAAATTCCAATTAAGGCATCATATAATTTTATTTTTAAACTGGAGAGATAGTATCAGTTTGTTGAGGACGAAACATTATCAATAACATAATCAAAGAGCTGTCACGTTGAATGACACCTGAGCCGACATTCAAGCCAATAATTTACCTATATATAAGCACAGTATAATACATAAAACAGTATTCATGCGCATCTCGTCGCGCATGTCGCCATTATCGGATAGAATGTATGACAATAATCGCAGAGACGTAGGTAGATACCGCTCACTCCTGTGGTCAGTATAGACATAGTCTAGTAAATGTATATTTATTTATTAGACTATCGTATAGAGTTCATTGTCGGGGTTTACGAGATAAGAGATAAATAAATATTGTATTTGTAATCTGATTTTCAATATAGTGTACGTGAGAATTAAAAGGATTTTATTTTTATCAACGTGTCTATTGTAATTAATACAATAAAAAAACAGGGTGGACATGTGTGTGCTGCAAAACGTCCCAATAAGCGGTACACCTGCACTAAACATTTTTTTTTGCATGTGAAACATAACGCAATCAGCTAGGTGTTATTTTATTGACAATATCAACATAAAGTTTCATGAAGTCTTTGCCAAAATTTGCTTTTAAAGTTGCACTACTTGAATTTACTTTGAATCACCCAATCATCTCAACATTTACCTGATGACACCATTCAAGGATGTTTTCAATCACTATGACACACCACAAATATTTTTGAAATTGACAGCGACATTATTATGTATTTAAATATTTTTAGGAAAATAAAAATCAAGTACTGTGGTTTCAAACTGAAAAATATAATTATTTTTAGTCAGGACCTGAGTTTTATCCTAAAATGGCAGCATTATACGTCACAGTTTGAAATTATTTAGTTCAAAGTGCGTCAACGTGGAAATAAAGTTCCTGAAAATATTAGGTACTACACTGGTATTTTCACGTCACAAAAAATTATGCAACTAAACACGCAAAAAAAAAGTACGTTTTTAGTTCTCGGTGTGATTGTCTTTCTCTGCACCTTCAGCTAAAAACCTGTGTCTTTTTCTTAGGTATAATAAATAACTATGTTCGCGTAGCGCTGGTTTTTATTGCCATTTTTATATGTTTTTAAAGATAGTTTGCCACCCTTTGGTTGCTGACGCTTACACCACTCGCATGGCTGCACCCTGGAGAGTTAAGTCATGTATGACAGCGACAATAAACGACCTTCTCTTAGCTTCATCAAAGCCCAATTATGATGACAGCAGCCTTATGTGGACGTATTCCTCTTAGAGGTCAATGTCTGCGGCAGCATCTATCCGTTAAAAATCAGATTGGATCTATATTAACAACGGTTTGGATCGGATCGGATAATCTTCTTCACTTCAATGCACGGAAAATTCAGGCAGCGGTAATTTCTAGGTAATCAGGGGATATATCTCAGGCGACATATTTATGGAGAGTGGCACGTTGAAATTGTCAAATGGCTTTAGTGTTTTGAATGTGAACGCTAGCAATAAATTCTCCTCTTCTTCCTCTCCTACAAGGCAGACCTCAGACCCCTGATGGAGTATTGCGTTGTAATGTTTGGGTTTCTGCGCCAAGACACACGTTGCAGCTTGTGGGTTCTACGCATAATATCACAGATCCTTCTCCGAATAATAAACTAGTTGACTGCCGAAAATGAATTCCTAAATTTTGCGAGATTACAAAACGCCCTTGTGTGGTCCTCATTTCCTCTCCTCGGGTATATTGGTATCATTTTTGATACAGTTTTATGAGCCATAACTCTGGCTTTCCAATACTCATTTTCTAACTCATATACCTACCTAGTAACAATAAAAATACTTGAGCACAAATTTCAGAACTACAATCAGATTTCATTATAAAAAAAAACAAGTTTTGAAAATGAAGCAAAGTAGGTATAAGCAAAGTTTTGTCAGATTTTTTTACATCAGGTACGTGTTTGTTTCGCAATTCATGACTTAAATTCATCGTCGCAAAGCGAAGCAAAAAACACTGTATGCTAGAAAAATGTGTAATTATTTTAGGTTTTTTTGTTTGGGAAAATAGCTATAGTGGTTTCAAAGGAGAACTTTGAAAGAGACAAGGCTACAATTTGATATAAATGCTAACTCCTTGTAGCTACTGTAGAAACCCTGAGCAAGCTATATATGAATTTTATATAAAAATACTACATAATTGCAACCTCTGTATGCATGACAATACTCAAGCGCATTAATACATAAAACAATTACTAGATAAACATATTTTAAATAAAACCTTCATGAGAAATCAACAAAAAAGTTATATAACATAACAATAATAACAAGTATAAAAAACCCTGCAACTTTTTAAAAGGTGCAAGGTGTAACTCGCAAAGGAAATTGTAAACGGTTAAGCTCAAGTGAGAAAAATGGATTGTCGGCAGGTTAGTTTGACGTGGTATTAAAAGATTACCTTACTGTTAACGCACGTCTTCTTGCGGCTGGCCAATTTTTTCTCTTGTTCTTACCACAGAAATCTTATATTATATATATATATATATATATACTCTAGAATGATAATCCCGTAGTACAAAAATGTAACCAAAAGTGTAGAGCTGTCCATAATGCGCATGATCACCAGTCACTTATTTTTCAACAGGACCGGCTTTGATTAAATGTAATATTACTGTTATAGGTATATTTAAAATTAAATTTTACCATTTGGTAATTCAAATAAAAAAATGGAATAAAGGAATTTAAGAAATAAAAAATTACATTAAATATATAAATACTTTATTGTCTAACAGGTACAACCCAATAATAATAAATCTAAGCAGAAACGAGAAATAAGTAAAAATTCTAATATTGGAAAATATCGTAAGGACGAGCATTCTAATTATTTATTTTATTATTATATAATATTTGTTTGTTTATACAACCACCTTAGGCCTCTTACCTCTCTACAGCCTTCAAAGAAGGGGTGCAAGAAACAGTGATTTCACGAATATTCCACTCTCATTTACATAATCTCTTCTTTTCAACAAAAGTTTGGGAACTGCATCGGGTACGAGGGTGATCCTCTTGCCGTCTTCTCTACAAATGATATCTTCTGCAGCGAAATGCTTACTGCATATGACATTCCCATCACATACATTTTCTGTACTAGGATCCCAATGCCCGCATCCAAACATCATGTCTTTTTTTTGTCAAGCTAAAAATGAGTATCATGTCAATGGTATCATATTGACTCAAACTGAGACTGTTAGAAACCCGAAACAATAACTTACTGAAAATATTTAATACCAGGAATGATACTTTCATTTTTACACCACAACACTATACACCTCATTGTTTGTTAAATAAACAAACTACCAAAGCAAAATAACAAATATTAAAAACAATTTTAATCACAAATAGGTATATCTATCAACAATTAAAATATACCACGCATAAACCCATAATTCAATTATAAAACCTATCTGAATTGTTGTGAAGCCGACTCTGACAGATATTCCCACTACGAGAAATGTCATTTGCGAAAATAGACGCTGTTGCGAAATCTCCTAAATTTAATAAGATTTGGAAAAAAATGTTTCGTTCATATTGCTGAAAACTAAACAGTATTACAATTTTACCGATAACATTGAATTATTTGATTTTGTCAAGCAGTTTCGTATGACGCAACATATGGATTTATTTATAAAACAGATATGTCGCATAAATTCTGTAAGGCGAACGACAAAATAGTTTTAAATATAGCAGCTCTGTACTGAAAATAAGTGACTGAGGAGCATGCGTAGTTCGAGAAAACTCTGCATACCCGTTACACTTTTTGGTATTCGGCTGGATTTAATTAGCATTCTAGAGTACATATATAATATAAGATTTCTATGGTTCTTACCCAACTTCTATACACATAAAATGTTTATACAAGCCGGGAAACTTGTACAAAAATATGTTTCTGTCTGTATGTAGGAAATTATTACATAAACAACTAGGTACCTATTCTCCTTAAAAACGATTTCGTTATTTTTGTAAATATCAAGAACAAGACGAAACCTAACCAAAACATCTACCAACAATTCGTTATTATTGATATGCACGATAATAATAGGTATATCCTCGTACCCTACCATTAATGCGAATAATATCATCGACTAATGCACCTTCCACATTACGTTTCACCCACAAAATAGTAACTCCACAACTTCCTCTCTCCTATCTCTGTATTGTGAATGTGTGTATCCTCCCAATCATACCTCCCACCACACTATCAGCAAAATAGGCGTGTTTAAGCCCATTCTAGTGCGCGCCTCCACGCTCGGAGTGTCTTTTCCACACTCTATCCGAAAAACACTTTAAACTATACGGCGTTCGTTGTTTTCAAAACGGAGTGCGCGCGTTAACGTCCATAACTATATACCGATTCAGTTAGGGAAACTAAGCAACGCAAACAGTAATTTATTGCCGAGAGAAAAAAACTGTTTTCGAGTAAATACTGAGTGCGTGAAATGACATGCGCTCGTTTAGGACTCATTAAAAAAATAGTATGATGTTGTTTTTTATTGCGGTTTCTACATACAAGTATGTAGTTGTTTGTTTTGTTAGTAACTATTAGGAAATTTTAAAAAAGACTTGAAGTGCGCGTGCGACTTTAAACGACGTGTGTTGTGAAAAAAGAGGACCTCTTATAAACAGCTTTGGTGTTACGGTGCCTATTAATTAACGCGATATATCACCTTTTTATGTTTATTTATTGTTCTCGCCTTATTTTTAATGTATTGCAAATATTTGTACAAATAAAACTACTTTGAACTAAGGAGCGATGAAAGTTTCAGCAAATATAGTTTACCATATTATATCTTGTGCGGTTTTAGATACTTTCAAGTTTTTAGATATTTCGTTTAATAGTAGTGTGTTGGTTTGTTGACAAATTATTGTGTGATATTTAAGGTGTCTAGGAAGATACGAGCTTCTGGTCTGCAGCCTTTGCAGATGGGAGTGTTTGAAGAAGGTGCTTCTCACACGCCCGGGATGCATTGGGTAAGTTTCTACACAAGAACTATTTCCAATGCGATTTTATATGCATATGAAACACTACTTGAATATATTTATCAATTCATATACCTATTTCCTCTTTGGGCTACTTGCTGAGCCACTTTCTTTAATTTGAGAGTTTGGATATAAAGCCTAGCGATACTTATTGCACTAATTACAGTCCTGTTATTCACTTTTTGGAAGCCAGTAGAACATTTTGAGAAATCTAAGCCGCGGACACACACACACAGTTTCGATTGTCGACGAAATCCCTGTTATCCATGAAATACTACTCTCAAAAGTCAACTATCTTCAAGTAGTGATTAGAGATTTTACGTGTTTCCGTATGCTTTCAACATACAAGCTGGAATATCCCCGCAAATTTGAAGTAAAGGTTTTTGCTAAAGAATTGGTTTCAATTATTCCCAAAGTTTTTTGTGTCTTTGCCATAATAGATAATATTTTGTTATTGTTTTACAAAGAATTTCCCAGGGCAATTAATACCCATAAGTGCTTAAAAAGTACAGAACTTTCTGAAACAAAGGGTGTTGCTTGAGTTTGATTTTTTCGTCCTCCAAAGCAGAATTAAAAAAAACCTAATGCTGTTTTCTAGCAACACTCAATTTTTATGCACGAATACGGTAGGTTACCTATCTGTGAAGAATTTGCCGATGTATGTATGCAGGATGTATGGATATTCAGATTTAGTGAATGTGCGGAATTCAAAAAAAAGAAAATGGTCATACCGACATTCGAGGTTGAATCAGCAACTAATAATATGGTTTTTTAAATCTTTTCACACTTTTAAGAGCGCAATAACGTTGTTGTCTATAAGGTTTGTCCATTTGGCCCGATGCAACAGCCAGTGGCGGCTTTAAGGAGAGGGCGCAGGGGGCGCGCGCCCCTCCCAACGATCGATCCGTGGTTTTACAAAATATTAAATATTTAGAAAATGACAATGAATTCATCCTTCATCCATATATAAATAGATAAATTGCATAAATATTTTTGAATGCAGCACCCGGTCTATAATATTTTTAACAGGTCTGACTGCTCTTGGTCTATTAATGCGGATTCTAAGAGCGACGTCTTTGTCCTTGTCGGCTTCGTTCTCTACAAACCAATGTTGCAGTTGCTTCTAGTTCAACACAAAATCAAAATACATGGAAACAGAACTTGGCGAACAATTAAAATACGATATCGGCGCATTGTTTCCATTTTCCAATTTAGAATTGTTTAGTTTCTTTTAATATAGATAAAATATATAATATAAAAAAGTTAACAAACGTATTTCCTTTTCATCATACGTGAAAATTTACCATTTTTTTTTCAAGCATATTCAATATAGTTTAAGATTTGACCTTTGGGGATGCACCCCCCTCAAATTCGAATCCTAAAGCCGCCACTGGCAACAGCTTTGTTCAATCGATATTCCGGTTGGTGAATATTTGAAGCAATAAAATTTTGCATTGCTGTTCAAAAATAAGGGTCTCCATAAAGGTTCATTATTTTTTTTTATAGATTGATTTGGATTACCTATAAGTACTTCTTATGACAAACTAACGAAATTTGTCATTTTGAGTGAATTTGATCGTGTGAAAGAGAATTTCCGTTAAAATAAAGGAAAAATGACGACATATTTATAATGAAATTCATTTTTAATTTAAAACAATGAATTTTATTTCTTATGTACACTACATTCACTCCACTTAAAAAATGGACTACTTCTTTAAAATAATTCTTATTATTATTATTTTTTATTATTAGTCGTAAAACAGTAAACGGTAAAACCGATGAAACTGTTGCTTAGTTCCTAATTCGAGGTTTTTGAAATATTGATGTCATCCTCACTAATCTTCTATAGCGAGTAGTGGACCAAATGATCGCCATGGTCCTCCATGAAATTATCCAGCCTGTTCTTAAAGCTGTCAACCGTTTGCGCCATTATCACCTCTTCAGGTAATGAATTCCATGCATATACAACTCTGTTTGTTATAAAATTCTTCCGAGGAAGTCTAGCACATCTCTCCTTGTCAAGTTTCTTACTATTGCAACGCAGATTAGGATTTCTAGCAGGATGAAATACATCGAGATTCACCGAGTAGTAGCCACTAAGTATCTTGTATGTTTGAATTAGATCGCCTCGTTGTCGTCGATCATAAAGACATGTCAAATTTAAAAGCCTCAATCGCTCCTCATATGGTATATGGCTAAGTGCATGAGGTAGCTTAGTGAATAATGAATTTTATTTTCTAAGCGAATTACCTATAAGTAGTTAAGAGGAATTCAAGTTATAGCCGTCGCAATACAGACAACTCGTAATTAGAACTGTACCGAAGTGTATTACTCTATGTAAATTACATAATTTCACGTTGAAAACATTGCAGAAATAAAGACATCTGTGTTGAATCCACATATTTACAATCGAATAGGTAGGTACTATGAAATTACTGATCACTGTAAGTCACGCAGTTTCAATCATTCTGCTTGGAATCTAGGATTTTTTTGTATTTCTTACACAAAGTCAACTATTTTGTTTGTATTTTAATTTATTGAAAATTATTTTGTGGTTTCTTCTATAAATATATTTAAAAGCTGAAATAATTTTGCGGCGTTTTGTAAATTTTATTTAAATTAACTAAACTTCAAGTCGCCAGCTTCCAGCCTGATATAGTCTTATCGAAATGGAATTTCGATCTATCATACTTCTGCCGGGTGTGCCATAATTAATGGTACACAGTAGAACTGCAGAACGTTGATAATAATCAAAATACAGGGTCGCCAAAGTGGTAATATCGTTTTCCATTTTCCTAAATAACATAGTTTTAAACCAATATTTGTGCACAGGATTATGTGGTGGGGGGTTTTTGGGGCGTAGAATTTGAATTTGTTGCTAATTTGGATGTGAATTGTAGAGGGCGTAAATTAATCATACGGTTGGACGTATACGAATTCGCATATTATAGCCTTGTTCGCGGAGGAAGTTCCGAACTAGTTGAGAACGCTTTCATAAGCGTACACCAAGATTTGTTGTGCTTTCTAAATCAAATAGCGTGTTGTGCGCTTACGAAAGCGTTCAGAACTAGTTCGGAACTGCCTCCGCGAACAAGGCTTATAGTGACGTGACAATAGACACTGCATCCAGAACATATTCATTGCCAGTTGTATATAAGGTTATAAGAGAAAATGAAAATGGTTTAACAAACATGTTCTTTGTTAATACCCTTTTTGTAATTTCTAATTAATACATATTAAAGTTTTGTTACATTTTTAAATATCCCACTATATTATTTGCTCACGAGTGTAGAGCTAACATATTTGTTAAAATTGTGTGTTTTTGCAGAACTTTGTTGTTAAAGTTGAGTTAAAAATGCAACGACATAATTTGTTTTCTAACGAAGAAGTAGGTAATTTGAAAAATTGTACATTTGCAAATCAAAATCTGAACGGATGCATCAGAAATGGTAACTATATTGCGAGATATTTCTCGAAAATAGTTGCTCAGAGCGAAATTTACAGGGTATAAGTACCTTTTTTATGTAACAATGATGAGAAAAGTGATATTTTTAATAAAAACGTAAATACACTGAGGCCCAAAAAGTTACATTTGTTTTTATGTAATGAGGGTGCTGCAGAGAGCTCCCTCTACAATTCATATCAAAATTATCAACAAATTCAAATTCCTCGACCCCAGAAACCCCGCACCACATACTGCCATGCAAAAAATATTGGTTCAAAACTATGATATTTAGGAAAATCGAAAACGATATTATCACTTTAGCAACCCTGTATCTCGGTTATTATCAACTTTTGAGATAAGTTTGAACAAATGTTAATATTTTCACCCAAGGAATCTGCAATTTTACTGTGTACCATGCCACCCTGTATAGAGATTAGACGTTAAATTTTCGTTAAACAAAGCTCACATTATAGAAAAATAGTTAAAAGCTAGCTAGCCAAATTACTAGCACAAGATTCTTCCGCTAAACAGTGTCGAAAAATGTCCTTAGCATTTAATTAAAAATTTACTTCTGCATACCATCTGTTTTTGCTCTAAATACTACGCCAAATGATATATGAATAAATTATTGTCTATAACACTGGTTTTTCCAAATAAAAACCAAATCTTTAGCAAAATTTCTGGACTAACGGTTGATACAAAGTTGTATTTAGAATTACCGTGGCATTTTAAATTTTAGCATTTGATATCTTTTCTAGTTCAAAAGGATAAACTGCAAAAAATGCTTTGAATTTAGGTACTGAAACTTGAAACTCAGCAAATGACTTAATAGGTATTTTACTTTAAAAACGAGAATGAATTTGAACAGAAAACTAACCTATGGTAGTGCTGTGGAAACAATGAATTAACTTGTAACTTAAACATTTTGAAATTATAATTTCAAATAAATTTTTAAATATTGACAAATTCGAATACGCTTACTAATATTTTAAAAAATAACGCAATTTTTTTAAGTTTTCCGTAAAAATTTCAATTTTGACGGGCTAGGAAGGTAGAATGCTTGTCATTTGGCATCATTTTCAAAGCACAAATACATTGCAGAATCTACATTTTAAATAGTAAAGTAAAAAAATCCAAATTTCAATGTGATATCATCATCAGGTCTATGGTATGTGGATTATCTCATAACCAAAGGCACAGCATACATACAGCAAAGCGACTATATCGTTGTCACTTAGAAGTCGGAAAGCTTGAGCTCCGTGGTACTCGAAAAACCATCCGGGCGAACGGAATCATAGACTGCTAAAAATATGCGCAGCAGCATACACTCGTACTTTTGATTTTGGCCAGAGTGATTTTGATGTAGGTATGTATGCTGTGTCAGATGCTTTGTTAAGGAGCAGTTAACAGAAAAAAAAACCTTTGGTTAAGTAAAGTCAGATATTTGAAATAATATTTTGTAATTTGAGTCATTTATTGTTTTTGAGAAAAACCATGTTAACAATTAATCGTCTGTCTCTCGCGGAACACAGAACTTGATAAGAATTACTTGTTACCATGCAAGTTCTGGGTATGACTAAAATCTTTAAACTTTTATAAAAAATATATCAGTGCCGTGGAACGTTAAATTTCACTGAATTATTATAAAATATTTGGGTCGTGGCTGTGTCTGCGTTTTATTCAATGATAATTGCTTTGAAGAGTTGGTGCAAAAAGTTTGCTTCAGTGCAGTTATTAGAGAATTTAGTTATATTTGTGTCTCATCATCTAAACTAAACCGAGAATTAGTATCAACTAATTGGACCGCAGTTATGTGAAATTCATAATTTAATTTGTTTTCGACCTCGATGAATTTTGAATTTTTTCACATATTAGACAGTTTTGCTGACGGTAAATTACATAAATTGATTCACCAATGATACCAGCTAATTCTTAGTCACCTTTTTTTATTAATTTCCTTTCAAAGATGGAGTTTAATTACAATAAAAATTTGAGGAGAATTAGAATGACGTGTGTACACGATGCGGACATAACATAGGATAATATTTCTATGCGAAAAAATCGGAAAGTATACATAACTGCGGAGCAGTATTTAAATGGACTTCGATCAAAGCACTGTATTATTAAAAAAAAAAAAAGATTTAACTGCAAGAAATTACAGGATTTCTGACAATAAATTATAAATTGTGTCCGAAGAAAACACAAGGGGTTTAACCGGGAAAATTATGGTTTGTTTTTGTATTTAAATGGTACCACTATGTCTTCTTGTTTCTTCTATACATAGAAATTATCAGTTATCCGTCTGGAATGATAGTCAACATAAACACATTTCATTTGTTGATAAACTTTAGGGTCATTTATTATAATTATGTTGTATATGTAAAACTAAACATATGGGTGATTTTTTTTTCTATTGATATTCTATTAAATAGTCAAACAAACTACCGGTGTCCCATTTTTTGAGTAGGTTTTTAGGTATTTTAAAATTTTGTTTGTTGAAATGGTATTCGTAAATTCAAATAAAGATTAGCATGCAAAATTATGGCCGTGGAGTATTGGTTTTCTTGACGAGAATAATCTGAACTTGGCGAATGTAAACCTAAGATATATCAGGGATATAATAAAAATAATTTTCAATGAAAATCTATAGTGGTTATTGATGTTAACGCATTTTTGTTGTATACGAGAGAGATATTGTCCGTCCACTTGTAAGTGGTCCCCAAGGAACATATAAATTAAAATCCTATCATTATATGCTCAAGGTAAATCTACAAGTTCGCCGGCACACTATTATTATTCAAATTTACATTTTTTGGTATTGTTATAATATTTAGTTCATCCTGTCTAACTCTTTTATTATTGTTATACGTTCAATACTAGTATTTAGTTGTTGTCATTCATATAATGTCATATTTATAGTTAAATGTCATACGTTATGCTGCATTCTAGTTAAATAAAGCCTTGTTAAAAGGGTTTAGTTTATTACAATTTATTTAACTAGAATTTTGTTAAATAATCGATTTACAAGAAATGGACAAATATTTACGGCCTGAAAGATTTGAAACTAATCCCACATCGCCGAACGCATCAAAAGAATGGACACATTGGTACAGAACATTCCAAAATTTTGTCGACACAACTGATTTAAAGCCAGAAACAAAAAATGAAGATATGCTAAAGCTACTTACGAATTATATATCCCATACTGTTTTTGAATATATTAGTGACTGCAAGGTATTTGAAGATGCTATTAAACGACTGAATAATATTTATATCAAAACTGTAAATGAAGTGTTTGCAAGACATCAATTAGCCACGAGAAAACAACAAGCAGGTGAGAATATTGATCAATATTTTCAGTCATTATTGATTCTCAGCAAAAGTTGTAATTTTAAAAATGTAATTGCTGAAGAAAACAAAAATGAATACATTCGAGATGCTTTTATTACTGGACTAACATCAGTTAACATAAGACAAAGGCTGTTAGAAAATTCATCTTTAAATTTAAATGACGCTATTTCTCAATCACGGGCATTAGAAGAAGCACAAAACAATTCTGAAACCTACATATTATCAAATCATAATAAATTCGTCACAAATGCAACTTCCAACAACGAACATTTCAAAAATTTTGAGGCTACGACGTCAGCTGTTTCTCAATTATGTTTCTTTTGTGGAAATCCGAAGCATTCACGGTCTGTTTGCCCTGCAAAAGACCAAATTTGTGTATATTGTAGGAAAATTGGCCATTTTACTAAAGTATGCCTTAAAGCAAAATCAAACAAGAGCAAGTCTACATCTGCTTCAATAATTGCATCACTTTCACCATTGTTTCCTCAATGTTTATCCAACGCATTAGTCAAAGCTAAAATAAATGGAATATCTGTCAACGCGCTTATAGATACAGGAAGTTCTGAAAGTTATCTTAACTGGGAATTTGCTGACAAGAATAATCTCAAAATATATCCTGATTCCGGTTCTGTTGCAATGGCGTCTACGTCTTTTTCTAGTACAATAAAAGGATTTTGTTGTGTTAAATTAGAAATGCTTTCTAATGTGTATGACAATACCAAAATTAAGACGTGGCATTGCAACTAGTAGAACAACTCCATACAATCCTCAAGGAAATGGACAAGCAGAACGCTATAATGGCATAATTTGGAAATCTATTAGCTTAGCTCTAAAATCTAGAAATCTTAAACCTTCAGATTGGGAACTAGTTCTCCCAGATGCATTGCATTCTATTCGATCCTTATTGTGCACGTCCACAAACGCAACACCACATGAATTATTATTCACTTACCAAAGAAAATCTACCAATGGAACAGCAATTCCTTCATGGCTCATCAATCCAGGAAAAGTGCTGTTAAGGAATAATGCTCGTCAAAGTAAATACGACCCGCTTGTGGAAGAAGTTGAATTAATTGATGCAAATCCAGAGTACTAACGTCACGCAAATGGCCGGGAGTCAACTCTTAGAAACTTAGCACCAGCTGCAGAAGTCAATATTTGTTCCTCTGAAGACAATTTATAAATCAACAATTTATTGATACCTACGCCATGGCGTATTTCGCATTAACAAATATCAAAATGCATAAATAGTGACTTATGAGACATGTACAAGCATTACTGATGAGCCGGGGATTAACGAAACGGCGGTTTACTCAAAGTAGATCATAATATTTATGGACATCGAGATAACGGCCAAAAAAATATGAAATTCTGAACCTTTGATTGTACTTCAAGTTTGCAAAGCTTTTAGTTTTAACAATAAGTAATTAATCATTCTAAAATTACTAAAATAGCAATATACTGATTCAGTGAATTAAACCAAATGAATTTCAAGCATTCTAACCTATAAACAATAAACACGCACTCGGGTGTAAATTAACTACCTGTAATGTAATCTAATAAAATGTAATTTCATTTAATGAATCTACAAAATAAATAAATACGAAATAAAAATAAAAACAAGTGCACAATTCTCGTAAAAATAACTATAGACTCAACATCTTTGAAAACGTATTGAACTCGTTAATTGTTTACAATTACTTGAGCGCACAGTTAACTTCTTTCCATTAACTACAATGAAAATTCTTTATGGACATAAATTAGTAATGGACGTGGGCACGTGTGTTGAATACCACAAATGATAGAAAACAGCTACTATTGAGATTCCAACGAATGTAGAGCAAAATAAATAATACAGAAAAAAAAACATCAATGCATACGAGCCTGCTACCGTTCAATCCGTCTTTTGTCAAATTTATACATTAATAACCACATATATCCTTTTTTTGGTGTTATTTTCAAAAAATGTGAAAAAGCTCGTTAAGAATGAAATGTTTCCTGGCCTCTTCCTGTGATATATCAAAAGGCAACAAACATATTAGCCATTTCAGGTGATTCCAGTCTTAACTAAAAGTTGCGAGCATGGTCTGGTCGAATGAATTTAATTTCAGTCAAGATATTGTGGGAACAGTCTTGCCCAAATCAAAATTGCCCTGACGTAAATTAAAATAAGTGTTGAAATTTTCATTTTGTTTTTTATTGTTCATCAGTAAATTACGACGTAATTGGACCTGTATGCCGTAGCTACTTCTAGCTAAAACCATGTTCACCACGTCCAGTTATTCTTCGAGTCGACATCGCAGTTGATACAGTGATTTAGACGAATAAAGGCGTTCGTCATGCTTGCGGATTTGTTGCAAACGACAAATCCGTGGACAAGTCTGCTTATTCAGTTCAGTTGCAGTCAATCTTAAACAATTTAATAGAGTACCTAACGCGAATGGTCGATTGCTCGACCTCGTTTTATCTAATTTTGAGTGTTTTGTCACCATGAATAATGTACCTCTCGTTGCTGCTGACATTCATCATCCTTCCTTGATTGTTAATTTTAAGACTTCCCTACCTCCTAGAAATAATGAAAATTCTCAGAATCAATTTAATTTTAGAAAAGCAAATTTTCCACTTATGTATGAGTTGATTATAAATGCGGATTGGTCTAACGTATTGGCGAATATGAACGTGAATGATTCTTGTGATGAATTGTACCGAATTCTAAATAGTATTTTTAAATTGTGTGTACCTCTGAGAGACAAGCGTAAGAGACGGTTTCCAGTTTATTAGGCTAAGCCTCTTATTGATAACATATATAAAAAGGAGAAAGCCTGCAGGGACTTTCGAAGATCTGGATCGGAGTATCATCGGGAGAGGTTTAATTCTTTGCGAGGATTGGTCAAAAGACAAGTGAGGGAGGCGTACTCCAGGTATGCTGCAGATTGTGAGCAATCAATTAAGACTGATCCTCGTAGGTTTTGGTCGTTCTTGCAGGGTAGGAGGAGTAACACTAGAATTCCTGGTTGTATGATTGGAGAGGACGCCACGCACGTTTCATCGCAGGAAGTGGTTGATGCGTTCGCCAAGTTTTTCCAGGGTGTATATTGAATCGCACCCTATCGACGATACTTGAACACATATAATTTTATGGGCCATGGTTCGCACATTATAGATGTTTTGGAGATTTCTGCTGATGATATAAGGCTAGCAAGAGACTTAAAAGTCGGCTAACTTCGGGCACGGATGGTGTGCCAAGTTTCGTTGTAAAGGATTGTATAATGATTTTGTCGGTCCCATTGGTACACATTTTCAATCTGATTATTAAATCATCGATTTATCCCACCTGTTGGAAGCATGCGAGGATTACTCCTATTCTTAAATCAGGACCATCCAATATCATATCTAATTATAGACTTATATTATATTAATTTCTCCAAGGTCTTTGAGATTGTTCTCTACGATAAAATACATCCTACTGTACGAGGTGTCCTGTCGGTTGACCAGAATGGTTTTATGAGTGGTCGCTCGTGTGCATCTAGGAGTTCCACAAGGCTCTAACCTTGGTCCACTATTGTTCAACATTTTCATAAATGACCTTCTACAATTGTTCACCTGTAGTGGGCTTGCCTATGCAGATGATTTAAAGATCTTCAATACGATTATTGATGAGGATGATTGCACTACTCTTCAGCGTGACTTGATCAGCTTGTCTGATTGGTGTAGCGTTAATAGACTGCAACTTAATGTTTCTAAATGTAAAGTGGTGTCATATGCAAGACTGAAGAATGTGTTTTTGTTTGATTATCGCCTGAATGAGACATATCTGGAGAGGGTGGGTGAAATCAAGGATTTGGGTGTATTATTTGATTCCAGGCTCACCTTTATTCGTCATGTTGACACAATTGTCGCGAGTGCTAGTAGGATGTTGGGGTTTATCATTAGAAACTGTCAACAGTTCAATGATATTTATACCATGAAATTGCTATACTACGCCTTTGTCAGGTCAAAGTTGGAGTTTGTCTCATTTATTTGGAATCCTTTGTACAATGTTCATGTATGTTCTGTGGAGTCTGTTCAGAGACGCTTCCTCAAGTATTTGGCGTACAGGGGTGACGGTGTTTATCCTCCGAGGGGTGTTGATCACGGAATCTTATTGTCGCGATTTGGGGAGCCGTCTCTTGCGCTTAGAAGAAACGTGTTAGCTGTTAGTTTCTTATATAAACTGTTACACAATGTTGTCGACTGTCCTCATTTACTGAGTAGAGTCAGGCTCCGTGAACCGCGTCTCGGGGCTATGCGAGGTGTTCCCTTCGCTCTTGGTACAGTGAGAACTAATATATCTCTGCGGAGTCCTGTATTCTATATGTGTAGTATTTTTAATAGGTTCTGTGGAGAATTGGATATCAGTGTTACTCCGCTTTCTGCACTGATTAGTGCCGTCTCGGCTAATTTAGGTGATGTTTAGATTTATTTATTATATTGTTGTTGCTTATTCCTCTGTGTACTGTGTAATTAATTTGCCGGTTTATGGTAACATATTAGATATTATTTGATTGTAATTTTATTGCTTATTTTATTTTTAATTTACATCTCAATGTAAGTGATTTTTCTGTAAATGGGTTTATCCTGTTGAAAATAAATGCTTATTTATTTATTTATTGACATGACGCTTGAGGTTGAAATGAGTCTCGTCATAAAACAAGTTAAATGTTGCAGAACATTCAGTTACTAGGTTTGGCATCCTGAGGCTTTAATTCTTGCACAAATTGGAATTTAAATAGTTTGTGTGCTTACGAATGGAGATGCTCACATCATCACGAACAGCCGATTTACAATCTCCACTGATTCTTTCGTTCTTCATGACCTTGGTCGTCTAGGTTTTGGGGTATATATCGTTATATAAATTAATAAGAGAAAGAGGGTATCATTTAAATGGGCACTACGATCACTGCAAAATTGAACAGAATTCCTCAAAACTAAGCAAGCGATGGACATATTCCCTGCGGCCCTGCGATTGAAAATGTTTATATAAGGTTATGGTAGATAATATAAATAAATAAGATACATTTTATCATTTAAAAAAAAAATAATAGGACCTTACAAGTCCTATTTTACAATTATTATGACTATTTAACATGATGAATGTTCGTTACTACTTATGCTCTATGGACATTTCTAATAAATATTTTTAATCAATAGTTTAAAATACAAAAAAAAACTACTTCCTTATAATTATAGCTTTAATTAATACCTCCTTCTAGATAAGGTACCTAATTAACTATATCATAATTGCCCGTATTTTAAACTGTACAAAACTAATGGATGGTGTATGTTCAGACATTTTTTACATAAAATACGTTATTTTTAATACAATGTAATCTTCCTTATAGGTACTACAAAGTCAATCCAAATTATATTTGTTGTAAAACAAGGCAAAAACATACAAGAGACATAGTCTGCATTTCTGTAGTCAAAGTAACAAAAATTAATAAAATTAAGGCTTAGTAACTGCATATTTCGAGACTATAAAGCTACATTCTCTGAGGTAGGTACTCGTTTGCTTTTTGATCTATGACACATGGAACATGTCAAGTTTTGTCCTCTTTCTTGTAGAATCTCACATAAAAAGTTTCAGTCAAAAGCTTCGTATGAATATGAAGTCTATATACTCTTGCTGAGATCTAAATTGGCTTCGACTTCAATAAACATTTTCCCTACTCTTCCGTAAGTACCTATTGTAGTAATCTTCCTAGAAGTAAACTTGAACCAAAAATATTGTTATTGTATTTATGACTTGTGACATTTATCATCGTATTACCACAGCATTAATAAGTACAGCATTCCGACTCCATGTTGGCACTTTGAAATAAACTGTGACGTATGGCGCCGCCATTTTGGGTTACAAGTCAGGTCCTGACTAAGAATAATTATAGTTTTCGATTTCTAACCACAGTACTGTATTTTGATTTTTGTAAAAATATTTAAGTACATAATAATATCGCTGTCAATTTCAGAAATATTTGTGGTGTGTCATAGTGATTGAAAACAGCGTTGAGTGGTGGTATCAGTTAAATGTTGACATGATTGGGTGATTTTTAATAATAATTATAATAATAATAAACAGAACAATAATAAAGACTTTATTAGTAAAAAAGACATTTTTATAATAGTTGAAGCAGTGCTTCCTAACTTAACCTAAACGTAACTTATATTTTAGCTTAAACCTATCTGAAAATAGTTTTACATCGCTGGCCAAATTAAGTAGGTAGCTTATGTTTACAAATTAATTTGTTCTATTACGTGTTAGACAGCGCTATTAAACGAAAACTCCTGTAAAATTTGTATATTCTCCGGTAGAGCGTTGTAATATTTTGAAACCGTCTAGGAAAATGACCGCTCAAAGATTGATCTTGAGTCTAGCGGTGGCGTAATCACAGTTTTATGAGGAATATTCACATCATACACCGATCCCAGGAACTTCAATCTTTCATGTATTCCGCCTATTTCCATCTGATGATTTTTATTAATCTAAATTAGTGAATGAAAATGAGACGCTGTTTCATTCTTAACCAGCCGATATCCTTAATCTTATTGCTAGCCTCTTTCACCCCTACGAATTCCACGTACAAGCCGTGTGCCTGAATCCTGTTCTCAGCAATTTTAGTCAAACAAGTGCCATATATATATTGTCAATAATATAACCCCTAGCTGATAGCGTTATCATGCTATCTCGCCACGAGACAACTTGTGTTTATGTTTTACTTTCATTTAGTTTAAAAACATATTAGATACTGCCATTTCGTTATATACATTTTACGGTTATACAAATTGTTGTTATAAACGTAAAATTATCTAGTATTTTTATTTTTACTTATTTCACACCTAACAAGATCTGTGGGGAAGCGAAAAAAATGTTTAGAGCAAGTGTGCCGCTTATTGGGACAACAGTTTGCAGTACACACATGTCCTCCCTGGTTGTTCATTGTATTAATCATAAGATACGTTAATAAAAATAAAATCCTTTTAATTCTCACGAACACTATACCAAAAACACAGAATTAGATTACAAACAAAATATTTCTTTATCTCGTACACGTCGACAATGAACTATATATTGAACACAGGAGTGAACGGTATCTATCTACGTCAATGCGATTATTGTGACGTTTTAACCCATAATGGCGGCATGCGCGACGATATGCGCAGGACGGCTCGCAAGCGGAAAGTCAGAATACTGTATTATTTATTATACTGTGGTATTACTATCTATTTTTAAATATGGCAGGAAATTTGATATTGTTTTATTTCTTATAGTTTCCAAGATCCCAACACATCACTTACCAATCCGGTTCACATTGTATATTCGAAATCCAAAAAAAGGTGAGCCAACTAAATTGTTTTAAAATAATTTACAACAAAATACTTGATGGATTGTGAGTTAGGTATTAACAACAACTGTGTCATATATAATAATATGTAGAGAAATATACAGAGTGCGCATGCTATAAAAACCGTTAATAAACGATACAATGAATTTTCTGGCATAATACTGCATGGTTACGATCAGAGTCGGATTTAGAAACTGATGTGGAGACCCCTACGTCCTTTACTTTTAACTATTTCATTATTAAACATTATGAAAAAAAATCTGTATCTAGTAATCTGTAACATGATTAGACATTAGATAAGATTGTTAATGAAGACCAGCCACTTACTCGTCAGGGTATGCCTCTAAGTCTGCCGTTACTTCCAGGCAGCGGCGTATAGAGGCTATAGTTTAGGTCCCCACGAAAATCAGATCATTGATTCTTCTAATACTCTACATAATATATTTATATTTAAAGAAGTAGTGAGATATTTTATGTGGGAAATAAAAGTCAATCCTCACGAAATAAATTTAATAAATCCCTCTAAGGGTCATCAGTCATATTTACCATACATGGTTCGAGGCGCCGGGCTTCATCGTCGGTGGTGGGTTCTATCTTTTGAAAAGCTATCTTTCATTGTGTAATTAAATTCAGTTAGCAAGATAGGTTCGCATATGAATATGACATGAATACAAACTATAATGCTTAGCAACAATGCCACTAGTACCTACTATACTTATGCTAGCTACTTCTATCAAATTTAAAGAGGGTCTAATTTTTAGCATTATGCGAATATCAAGGACTGTGCCTCAGTTTCCGAATTTCTGGAAACTGTCTAGGATGAGCCCCATCTTCAAAAAAGGTGATAGGCAGGATATTAGAAACTACCGGCCTATTGCCAAACAATCGAATTTTGCCAAGTGTTTTGAGATCGTGTTGCATGAAGTTTTGCTTAATCATGTCAAGCGGCTCATCACGCCTATTCAGCACGGATTTTTTCCTGGCCGATCCACTGCTACTAATCTCGTAATTTTGAGCCAGTTTTTGGCAGAAAGCTTGGATAGCGGGGGTCAGGTTGACGTTATTTATACGGATTTTACCAAAGCCTTTGACAGGCTTCACCACGGAATTCTGCTGCAAAAGCTTTGGGAATTTGGTTTATCTGTGGATCTTTTAAAATTTCTGTCTACTTATCTCCATGAACGTAAATTGTATGCAACATCTGGAGTGCCGCAGGGTTCTGTGTTGGGTCCCCTCTTATTTATGTGTTTTATTAATGACATTGTTAATGGCGTGAAATGTCGCTCCCTACTCTTTGCTGATGATTTTCAGGTTTATTCACTGATACCTCAACTTCTGACTGTCTTCAATTGCAGAATGATCTGAATGTCCTGCTTGACTGGTGCATTCAAAACAGGCTTGCCCTTAATCTGGATAAGTGTTGTTCTGTAACTTTTACTCGTAAGGTAAATCCAATAAAATTTGTGTATAACATTGACTCTGTTCCGCTTAAAATATGCGATGAGGTTAAGGATCTGGGGGTGCTCTTTGACGCTAAACTTAGTTTTGTGGGGCATGTGATTGATGTGGTTTCGTCTTCCTATAAGAGTCTGGGTTTTGTTATGAGCAATACAAAGCATTTTGTGTCACCTAAAACTCTTATTTTACTGTATAATTCCTTCGTTAGATCGAAAGTGGAATATGCGTCTGTTGTGTGGAGTCCTGGTTATGCGTTGCACTCGAATAGCTTAGAGAGGAATCAGCGAAGATTTGTGAAATATTTGTGGTTTAACTGTGACGGAGTGTATCCAACCATGATGAACTTCTGGGTAGTTTTAATTTTGTACCTCTTGATAAGCGTAGAGAATATGCCTCACTCCTGTTCCTATTCAAGATCGTGAATGGCCTCATTGACTCTCCGGACCTACTTTCGATGATACCTTTTCATGCTCCACATACGAGAAGGCGTAATTATGGTTCTAGCTTTTACTTGCCTACCGCACGTACCAACTTGTTGCTCTTTTCGCCATTGTTTGAGATGTGTTCTGTTGGTGTCTCGGTGAGTAACGATATTGATGTGTTTTTTAATACCATATCTTATATTAAAAAAGTGTTTTTTAGATAAATATTTGTTGTTAAACCATTCTTATTTTGACTATTTTTTGCGATTGTAATATTTGTATTATTGATAATTTTGAAACGTGTATTTATGGTAATTTTATCGTTTTGTAATGTACCTGTCCTGTAATTGGATGTGTTTCTGTCTGGGTAGATGTAATCTAAATAAATAAATATTGTCCTCAAATAACTTGCCAAAACATTATTTTAAAATTTAGCCTTAACACAATAATTAACAATGCTATTTTCTCTATTTCTGTTTGTTTTTCAGAAGTAAGGTGTCATTCAACATACTTACTACATAATAATAATATGTAGTTTGTGGAACTAACAACTACCTAGTAGCTAAATCCTTGTAAAACTGCATTATTTGCTGTGATTGGAGACGAAATTGTAAAAATTTTCAGCATAATGATTAAGGCGACAACGCCATATTTGCTGTAAATTATTCGTTGTAACAGCATTTCAAAATCAGGTATGGCGAGTTATTGCCTCGCTATTCGCATGTTTTTCTATATCTGTCTATTTACATTGGATTTTCAATTATAATTTTTCGAATGCTTTTTAAGGTTGTAACATGGTCGTTGTCTAAATATTTTCTAATATGCAGTTAGGCGGTAATCAAAAACGGAACACTTGGCGTATCGGAAAAATTTACTCAACGTTATGTTTCTGAGAATGTTTGTTCTTTCGAATACAGAACTACAAGGTACTTGCTTTATGTATTATTAATTTTACACAATGCGAGGAGAAATTGCGGAAAAGCCCAGAGCCTAAGAGAAGTAGAGTGTGATCTCTGTATTCTGTGTTACTTAGTAAGTTGTCGTGTTTTGGTTTCTCTGGGGACCTTGTCTGTTTTATGAAATCATATCTCTCTAACAGAAAGCAGTTTGTGTGCTGTAATGGCTTTAGCTCACATGAATTTACAGTGACATCTGGTGTGCCTCAGGGGTCTAATCTTGGCCCCTTATTATTTCTCATATTTGTTAATGATATTGTAAATGTTATAAATTGCAATAGTCTTTTTTGTTCACTGATGACCTGAAAATATATACAAGTGTCCGTAATTTGTCGGACTGTGTGAGGCTTTAGACGGACCTGGATTCGATTCAGGACTGGTGTGTCCGAAATTACTTGCCGCTAAACACCTCAAAATGTAAAATTGTCACTTATACTCGACGATTAATAATCCACGATTATCATTACTCGATTGGGGATTGTGAACTATCTCGTATTCCATGAGAGATCTTGGAGTTTTATTCGATTGTCGATTAACGTTTGTTGATCATATAGCGAGTAAAGTTGCGGATGCAATGAAGTCCTATGGTTTTATAGTCAGGAATTGTGCAGGTTTCACGGATATTGGATGCTTGAAGGCTCTATTCTTTGCGTTTGTGCGTTCCAAGTTGGAGTATTGTAGTTTAGTTTGGAATCCTTATTATGTCAGTCATAAGTCGTCTGTAGAGCGTGTACAGAGAAGATTTCTTAAATACCTAGCTTATAAATGTGATAATGTATACCCTGCTAGAGGAATTGAGTGTACCGATCTGACAAGTAGGTTCCATATTGAGTCCCTAGAATATCGTAGGGCGACTGTGGCTCTTACCTTCGTGCACGGACTGCTGAACAATAAAATAGATTGCACAGAGTTGTTGTCCCAAATAAATTTTTGTATACCACGTGTGTCCGGTAGGCATTGTAGCACTTTTTACTGCCCGAGGGCTTGAACGAATCTAATGTTGAAGTCTCCAATATATTTTATGTTAAATTGTTATAATGTGATGTGTGAATCGTGTGATGTACATTTCACCCCATTGAGGGGAATTTTAGATGAAGCTAAATTGTATTGTAATTTGTAAACTTGTAATGTTGTTAGTATTTGTCGAATTTATTTCCTATTTAATGTATTGGTCTGTAAAAGGATAGATTTTGTTGAGCAATAATGCTTATTATTATAAAGCTTATTATTATTATTCCTGAATGTTGCCATCAAGCCCTATTATGCCTGTATACGAGGGTCACCTTTTATATTTTAGAATCTATACCACTAGATATTGCTTTTAGCATGTCATCGCTGTATCATGTCATGTATGTCATCACTGACGAAATGCGTCATAGCTTAAAAAAATCGCTTCAATAATTTGTTGTAGTCAAAGATTAAATACAATAAATTTGTAAAAAAAAGTTATATTACTATTGTGAAGGTTTTCGAAAAGGGCTAATTTCACACGGATAGATTAAATCACTTTGGTCAAGTTTTGTTAACACCTTCAGAGAGACAGTATAATATTGGTTTGCAGAATCATGGTCATGCATCAGTAAGCGATTATAATCATTAAGATTCTTAAGATTCAAAATAGGGGGGTCTGTTGTGTCTCCTTGTCTTGAGTTACAATTGTCCATCAAGTTCTAGAGCTCTTATGAACTTCAGGAGCTTGGCTGGTTCTGTAAATTTAACACATTTTGTTATTTTGTTTTTAGTTTTCGTTGTACATTTTTGTTTAATTTACCTATCATAATGTAATAGTATAATTACAATTATTAGTATAGTAGTACGAGTTCATTATTTCTTGTAAAAGGTTTGGGTGTATGTAATACAGCTTTTGCATTTCGGTTAGCCTTAGAAGAATTTTCAATCGTTGTTTTTATTGAAATATAGGTATGCCCCAAGGCATCAAATTCTGGCTTTGGTTAAAAGTCTTAAATTAGACATTCCTTTTGTATTCAGTGGTCAAAAGCATTGCTCTCCACCTGTCTAGATGTACCAAAAAAGAGAGAATTATTGGCGATCTCCATACCCCGCTGCGACATACATATGTTTAAATTGTACCAAACGCCACTTTATAATTTTGACACTATACACCAGGCTATATGCAAAAAATATATATAAAGAATTCTTTATTATATACATATATGAATCATAATATATATTTGGTTTGTTGATAGTTCTTTTTTTGCTTTCGTATCATTGATTTATGAACTTTCATTTGACAAATATCCTAGTTTAGTAAAGTCAGTGTATATATTATAATTTTTAAATATGGATTAAATATTTAATAAAATTAACAAAACTAAATAAACGTAGACAAGATTTATATAATATTTCTTAAATTGCCTGTGATCATAAACGATACTATGTGTACCTTCAATCCAAAGTGATATACCGTGTCTTTGATGGCTAAAAGCTCATTATAAATTTATAAATTCTTCATGTATAAACTATTCTATCTTATAACGTTGAAATAAGTGCTACATATCAATTAACTCAAAAACTAAAATCATCTAAATTTAGGCACTAATAATGTGAAAAACTTTTTAGTATCAGACATTTTAAATGGATGGTTAAAGAAAACCACTGGGTTCAAGCAACAACACATTGAAAATTTGGTTAATGCGCACATAGTCGTAATACATGTTATCAAATAATAATCAATGTTCGTGAACATGCAAAAATTTTCGACCTGGTTATTTTCGCGTTCTGCCTTATATATATTTAGCGCCGATACCACTCAACTATACAAACCGTTACAGCAAAAAGGCTTCGTTCTTTTAACATATACAGGTTGTACTACAATCATTTAAAAAGTACCTACTTTCTCGTAAAATATTTATTCATCAATCTAAATTTTGTCCCCCTCAGACATAATGCACTTGTGCCAGCGTTTTTTCCAATCCTCCATGCCGTCTATATCTCCTTAATCGTGGCAAAACGCTGTCCTTTCATGGTGTTTGGGAATAAAAAAGTTGAACGAGGCAAGTCTGGTGAATATGGTGGCTGACGCATAGCTGTTTTGTTTTTGGCACGCTTTTGGTGGCCTTGCGCTCTTCCAGCGAAGTCGCCATTATTTCATGAGTGGTTCCAGTTTTGGAAATAGGAAAACGTCGCCACGATGTGTGTTTTGCCACAAATGTGGATATTTTCTTTGTATAACCACACGCAAACTAATATTATTTATTGACCTTCTGGCAAGAATTCACAATGCACCACGCCAATGTAATCGAAGTACACAAGATGCAAGATGGGTGCAAAGAAAAAATAACAGTGCGCCCAATAATGATGGTGTGCTGGCCCCGATTGTTACCCGATGTGAAACTTGGGGGGTTCATCAAGATGAACATGAGCCCAACCAGGACTCCATGGAATGGTATAAAAAAGCACACCACAACCAAGACGTCACTCACCACGCCAGAAAAGTCATGGCGATAATCTTCTCGGAATTATATTGATTGATTATAAAGTATTATTGTTTCAATCTTAGAACAGCCAAAAGAAGCAACCAGAGAAAAAGGAAGAGGAAAATTGACGAAAGGGGTCTTGCTCAAGTCAAATTTCGTGTAGCGCTCGCGGCGCTGCAAAAAAATGGGCTTCGTATTATATCTCACTCACACTATAGTCCAGACCTGGCGCCGAAGGATTATTATTAGTTCCAAAAATTAAAAAAGAATTCAGTGGGAAGAAATTTACGAGCGATAAAGAAGTGAAAGATACAGTTTCGAGCTATTTTTGTGGCGAAAGATTAAACTTTATTTGTATGAAGAAATAAACAAATTAACTGAGAGATCGGAGAATTGTAGTAGGGTTGCAAGGTGAATATATTGAAAACGAAAAATAATAATGCAATTTGATTGCCTTCCCTTATCCCTTTATTTTTGGGCAAACCTTTATTGCACCTATCGTGGTTTTCGAGAGGCTATAGGTACAATGAAAGCAGATAAATTGAAATGGCTCCATGGTCAGTAATTCGGTTTTTTTAACACATGTTCTAGTTATATTGTACGTAACAATAACTCGCGAAATTGATGATAATACCTCATTATTTCTATATTATAAATAATGCCGCACAATAATCCACTAGAATTTCACCGGCAGATGCCTGGGCTAGTGTTACATTAAAACAGAACACTCTGTATGATCCGATATACATAAGTCGCTATAATTTTTAAAAAATCCACGACATAAGAAGATTGCATATTGTGTGTATTATATGAGTATGTGTATAAGAAGAAAGGTGCTATTGACCTCCACGCCAGGCCATGGATGTAGTATAAGAAGTATTGGTGCTGATTAGCAGGTAAGGCGATTAAAATCGAGTGGCGGGCCATGGCCTGAAAGCTGCCGACCAGGCCATTTCACATGAGAGAACACGTCAAGAAAAATACATGTATATAATAATACCCACACTTGTTCTTTTTTTTTTTGGACTCAATGTGCGATGCTTGCGCTTTTTACAGCATTTAGTTCCGACCGGAAACAAGAGATCTGATACAGGAATGTTTTAATTTTAACTTTGAATACAATGTTATGGAAATTTTTCTAGGTTTCTCCTACTTATGCTCCGGTGAAATAACAAGGCGTTTAAATCTATGTGTCTTGTTTTGAAATATTTACTGATTACCTTTGAGACTTCCATGCCGCAACTACGAATTGTTACGGTCTTACGATACCAGAAACTATACATACTTATACAGTTGACTTAGTTAAATTTGGTATTCAAAACACATAAACTGTCGAGAGATGTTTAATGTATTTTCAACAAATTACATAATTCTAAATACAACTGTATGACTTTTATCATCTATATAATTCAACTCAAACTCAGTATCCTTATTTCCATTTTTATTGAAGCATATAGTCGCAGACTCTGGAGAGAGGTGAGGTCCACAGTTTGTATGAATTCAAAAGATATGTGAACACCTTGCGTGGTTCTTAATCTGTGGTCTACGTACAAATGATTGTCTGCGGGAGCTCGAGTACTAGATCACGACTGATTGCAGCTTTCTTATAGCGAGTAATGGCATGGGCGTAGCCAGGGTGTTCCCCTGATTGCGCCAAGTAAACGAGGAAACATCTTAACATACAAAATTTATCAAAAAAACATGGACGCTCACCATGCAAAGTCCAACAAGCCGTTGTTCCAACATTGTTGACCGTAACCAAGTTTTTACCCGACGCAAGGTGCTGAATGATCTTTCTAAGCGCAGGTAGTGCAAGGTTGCGCGAGTGAAATTCGGAGCGCTTTTTTAATGTCTGGGTAAAAAGATTGAGCCTCTAACTAGTTCAATTTCTTTTAACTCAGAATCTGAAAAGATTTTAACTCAGCAAATGGTAAAGCAAGAGTGTAATCAACGGGACAAGCGGCGTACCCTGCCCCACCCTGACTAGGCTCATGAGTAGTGGTATAGATAATATATTGGAAGGAGAAAAAATATTGTGGTATTTGCTAGCTTCATTTTTTATATAGAGATATTTATTTAAACTTTATATTTATTTATCGACGCCATATTATTTTTTTTGTATTTTTGAAAGTGAACTCCTGAAGAGCATTCCAATGATGTATCGCAAATTGGTTATTGTTCTCTATCTCTAAAATGCGAAATAATTGTTTTTTTTTCACAGTGACCTTTCACCTTATAGATACTTAGCACGAACTTGTTAACTTCCCAGTAAACACAGATACGTAAATTAAACATTGATTCAACGTGTCAGTCGTTGATAATTGGTCTTACGTTAGAAAAGTGACGGTTTATTTTAAGTTTAATTTTACACCGTTCAGTTTAAACGTTATAGACATGTGTTTTTATTATCTAAATACAACTACGTGCATTAATTATGTTTAATTAACGTTGTATATGTATTATAAATAGACCATAAAATAAAAACGTTTGTTTTAGGTGTTTTTTAAACGCGTGTCAAATATTGTCAAAATTAAAAACGTTTATAAAACGTTCTTTATGTAATTTATAATAAACCGGTATTGTTTGTTGTAAATATCCAAAAATCCGTTTGTTTTTTGTTTGTATTATTCGATATTTTTATATAAAATATTGTCAAAAAGAAAGCGGCATAGTTCGCATTATTGTATCGTATAATTTTGTAAGTTATATTTGACCACAATATTTAATATTAAAAAAACACCCAAATGTTTATATTTTTTGGTTTACCTTTTTAACAAAAAGGGCATTATTTTTTCAACAAACTTTTGTATCAACTCAACAATAGAAATCTGGTAGTTTTATTGATTTATTCCATACATTTTATCAACGTATATTTCACGTTACAAAAATATATAAAAGCAACTTTAAATAACGTTAAATCAAACGTTATTTAAATATTTCTAAAATGCGTAATTAATACGATTACACAAACGTTTTTTTAAAGCTAATAATTCGTATTATTAACGTATTTTAGAACGTATAAATAACGTTTGATTTCACAGTTGAATATATATACATAAATACGTTCAATACACTTTTTTTTTAAAGCATTTAACTAACGTTTCGTTATTCGTGTTCTGTAATGTGAAAAAGTGCGACATATCAAAGTCAAATATACGTATGTAATGTACCTTTTTCTGGAAAGGTGTTTTGTAATGATAAACGTTAAATAAACGTATGTGTGTTTACTGGGTTATGACTCTTTTTTGAAACCAAACACAAAATTTTTACAAAAAAATAATGAAGAATTGGGGATTTTAAACACTTCTATTCTAAACCTTTTTATGTTTAGTTCCTGAATTTATTCTTGTAAATATTTTTTTAATAAGAATACATATTGCGTTGATTTATGATATATGTTTCCATCTACACCAAGTTGTTCACGTTATGTGCGTTATAACTTTTCTTTTTCTGTTTGCTGCCTGATAATGGGATGTAGGACAATCCCGAAACATGTTTCACTTTTGGCAGAAAAGATAAACAATTTGTGGAGGGGCGGTGCATTTAAAAGAACCACTGCGTTAAACTATCGAACACGAACAAACCCAGCACAGCCATTGAGAAGTTCGTTATTCCGCAAACTGGACACTTAATAATTGTGTTTGATGCTTTCTAATCTTTGTGCATGAACATTATAAATTGGTGGCCAAAAAATAATGGAAACTCATTATTATAGCTTTAATTTAACATATAAAAATTTTATATTATGTTAGTCTAAAACTAAATTCATAACTTCTGTATGTGTTATTTCGGGGTTTATCTTAGTTCGATTGGTTCCATTTATATATAACGACAGTTTTCCATTTATATAAATAATGAAACAACAAGTTTTCATTAAATTGTGCGATAGGAATGGAATAAATTGCTGCAGTTCTACTAACAACAGCAACCACTTAGTTTAAATACGTCTGTAGAACACGCATCATAGCGTAAGTCTTTATATATTCTAAACAGAATCTGAATTTATACCTACCTATTCTGTTTGTCTAGTGTCATCTGTATTGACTTCCGAAGTAGTGTGTCTACTTTAATAACGTTCCGACTTTGAGCAGTGTATGAAATAGTAAGTTATGTACACAAAGAAAATTGTTTAAATCAACATAGTAAAAATGTTAAATAAATATTTGAAAAACAACAAACATTTAAGTAATCTTATACTTATGATTTCTATTTAAGTTTTTATGCAAAATATTTATAGTCGTTGATGGAGTACGTACTCACAGACCGCAGTGTCGCGACAAAAAATGTTGCAAGGTAAAAAATGGAAGAAAATATATTCGAAGTCAAATTGAAACAAATAAAATTTTACAATATGCGGGTTTCCAACAACTTGTAAATTTTTATGTTTTGTGCGAAATAGAAGTTTGTAGACAAGTTTAAAATACATGAAAATCATCCACAGAATAAATTCAATATGGTGTGGTTTCAGGAAGGAAGGAGTTAAGAAAAATCGGTTATTGTTTGAAAAATTATAGAAATTCAAAATCAAAACACAAAAGTTACATAATAAAAGTACCTAGGTAGGTGCCTATTATGTTTAATACATTAAAATATAATTAAGCCACTCTAATATTGATATCTTCGGGATTTTGATTCCAAGAAATAATAATCGTTGATTCACGCATTGTTTAAATTTTATCAACCTAAATGCTACTAATTATTTATTTGTTTCTAGTATTGGTTGAAATGAGCTTAGCATAGTTTGAAACTGATCGCGATTACAATAGTTGGCGAAGTTACGTTACCAAATATCGCAAATCTAATTCTAGGCTGCGAGCACTGTTAAAACAGAATAGTAAATTTACGTAAAATATAACTGTAATATTTATTCAACCATTCCCTCACGTAATTTTCCACCTTGACTGTACAACTACAATATTAATCGAAATATTACAATTTAAAATTACGCCACATTTAGTGTAAAAATACAATATTAAGGTAAAATTACAAATTAAAGTTACACTTAATTTGGTGTACAATTACACAATATCGTAAAATTACAAATGAAAATTACGCTGCATGTCATGTAAAAATACATTTATAAGATTAAGATTACAACATAAAAGTACGCTTAGTTACGTGTACTTTTACACAATAGCTGTCTAAATAATACCAATATTTTAACGTATTTTTGCGGTAAGGCCCGGAAATCTAAAGTGCTCGTAAAACAATAGTGGAATTTACTTAAAATTTACAGTGTTCTTACATAAAAAATGGGGGAAAAATACCATTTTTGTACACTAAGAACGTAATTATGCGTAATTTTTTTGTACTTTCATGAATATTTATGTGAATTTACAGAAACTTTATCTGAATATTTCATTATACTAACCGTATTTTTAGGTGATCTATGTACGCAGATAGTTTCTGTAGACGTGAAAAATTGTCCATACTGAAATGGAGTCAGATCTTTTGTGTGTGAAATGAAAGTCAACACCACCAAATAAATTTAATAATCGCTCTATGCGTCAATAGTAAAACCAGACATGTTTCAAGGCTATAAACATGCTAAACTGAAATTTCTTGCCATATTTTCCATATTTTCCTAATAATAGGTATGCGGATACTTACAAACAAACACGTAAATTCAGTCTTAGAAGTTTCTTACATTAGGCTGGAAAACATATCAAATGCGAATATGAACAAATGTACTAGAAACGTTATACAAAAAAATGCAATTAAAAATTAAGGAAGAAATGCTTTACATAATTTTTCAACTTTCCCAAGTTTTAGGCCGTTACAATTTAAAATTTGTTGATTTTGAGCTGCCATATTTTCCTAATGTTATGTATCTACTATATTATACTTTGCAAACAAAAACATAAATATTCAGTCTTAGAAGTTTCTTACATTAGGCACGAAAAAACATACAATGCGAATTTTAACAAATGTACTAGAAATGTCATACAAAAAAAAAATTAATTTTAAAATTAAGGAAATTATTTAACATAATTATTTAACATAATTTTTTAACATTTTCCAGATTTAGGTTAGAATTTAAAATTTGTTCATTTTGAGCTGCCATATTTAGCTAATAATAGGTACCTACTATACTATACTTAACAAACAAAAAGAAGTTTCTTAAATTACAAAAAAAAAATCAATTAAAAATTAAGGAACAAATGCCTAAAACACTAACCTGGTAAGTGCAGTTTGGCCGGGCGCATATAAAAATCTATCTGGGTGTATTGCTATGTAGATATTGATGGTACCTAATCATATTTTTTTAACAGTATTACACTTTATCCTACAACATGAACAAATCATTTTTATTTAGCTCGTGACTATAAGCACAGCTAATGTATGTAGAGGCGCTTATTATTAGAACCTCAAAAGAAAGCCATTCACTATTTCTCTGCAACCGTACACACCGCTAATATTTTGTTAACTTTTTGGGCACAGCTTATTGTATTTAATTTGTGTTTTAGGTTTATTAAATCAGTTGTTAAATAATAAATGTGCATTGTTTGTTTGATAACGCTGAATTGTAAAGGGTAAATAGCATGCCTGTTGCGCTTGCGCTGTAAGGATGTTTTTACGAAAGTGTCGCAAAATTACTAGGAGCCACGGAATAGTACTAAAAGTAATGTGTAGATTTGCAGGGAAAACGAAAATTTTCGATACGATTTGAATACACACAAACTATATCGTGAAAACACATTTCGGTAATGCGTTTTTACGATATTACTAAGGAAAAATACGTGATCTGGGTAAATTATCGGCAATATTCGCGAATATTTAAGATTTACCTAATATTACATAAAAAACATGTATGTTTACTACAAATCTTACGTATTTCTCACCCAATTTTTAACAGTGAGGATTGGAAATGACAACAATAGTGATTAACAAATATACAACCCTGTTAAGCCCAACATTTCGATGGATTTTACTTTTTTCATGTGATGACTTACTTTGTTATACAATAAATATTTTAAGTAAGTAACTTAAGTTTCAGCCAATGCATTTTTAGAAACCACTAATTAATATGATTAATTTTGTTATACCTATACCTTGTTAGAAATTCCAAACAAATATAAATACATAATAAAACATACTTTTTCATCATTAAAATTTTTGTATTTTCCAACAGCTAATTAACCAATAAATTTAAATACCATTTTATACACTCCAACTCAATCTGTTTCAGAGATTTATGTACCCTCAGCTATGCGTATATAGAAATTAAAATAATTTAACCATATTCGGCTACCCAGTTTGTATCACGCGTTGAGTGTGATATATTTAGAGTTTAGAATGAAAAATAAATCTTTTTATACAAGGTATAAACATTTACTTTACTTTTCAAAATATTATTATGAGACCTATATACCCATGTCAGCCACTATGATTCAATATTTCATTTGCAAATTAGTGTCTATGCCAATTTGTTCAAAAATTTATTTTAATATATTTAATATCTATAGTCAGTGGTGGTTCCTGAGTTTGGCTGAGACGGCGGGAACCCAAAAATAATATTCGTGTACAATACTTATTAGTAATCTCTGACACGGAATTAATTTTCCTACTATACAATATTCTAAAAATAAAAACTGAATCACTCTTTTTTCGTTATGTCCACAAGATGAAGGTTACAATTCCACATTAATTTAACATACCTACAACCTACCGATTTTTCTTAACCCCTCCGGTTGATTTTTAAATCATCTAGCTTTCCTAATTGTTGGAAGACAGCTAAGATTATACCTATCCTGAAGTCCGGCGCGTCATCTATTATCAGTAATTATAGACCAATCTCGATCCTCTGTAATTTCTCAAAGGTGCTTGAGATCGTCATTTATAACAAGGTGTATCCACAGATTCAAAATAGATTTTCGAATAAACGACATGGCTTTTTGAAAGGGCGATCGTGTACAACTAATCTTGCCGTGTTCTCCGAGATTGTCTGTTCCGCTATGGATCGTGGATGTGGTTTACGCTGATTTTCGGAAGGCGTTTGATCGTATGGATCACTATCTGCTATTGAGGAAATTGAGAGATTTCGGCTTTTCTGAGCGGTTGGTACGATTCTTTCGCTCATATCTTCTTGGTCGATCTCAGTTTGTGGAGTACGAGGGTTTTAAGTCATCTACTTTTTCTTCTTCTTTGGGCGTGCCGCAGGGTTCCAACCTTGGACCCTTGTTGTTTAATGTGTTTATTAACGACCTTCTTGAGACCTTCACTTGTGACAGCCTCGCTTATGCGGATGACTTGAAGGTTTCTTTGCGTGTTGTCTCATATGAAGATTGTGAATTCCTACAGACCAATTTAAAGATCCTCTGCGATTGGTGTATCAGTAACCGTTTAATGGTCAATGTCTCAAAGTGTAAGGTAGTCAGTTTCTCTAGACTTAAGAGCGCGTTGAACTTCAATTATTGCTTAAACGGTGTTTCCTTAGAAAGATTGAATGAGGTTAGGAACCTGGGCGTCATTTTCGATCGAGAGTTTACTTTCGTGCCGCAAATTTTGAGCGTTGTTTCCGGTGCTAATCGTGTACTGGGTTGCATTATTCGAAATTGTCGTCAGTTTAATGATATTTTCACAATGAAGGTGCTATATTATGCATTCGTTAGGACAAAGTTGGAATTTGGATCAGTTGTGTGGAGCCCCATATATGAAATCCATATTCGATCTCTGGAATTAGTCCAGAGACGCTTTCTCAAGTATCTGGTTTTCAGAGCGGATAATGTTTATCCACCGAGAGGAAGTGACCGCGCCGCCATGCTTCTGCGTTTCGAGATTCCCTCCCTCGAGTTGCGAAGAATTTTATGCGAAATTAAGATCTTGTATAAGATATTACACGGTGCAGTGGACTGTCCAGATCTTTTACAGGGGATAAGATTTCGTGTGCCCCGCCTAGAAGCCAGGCATGTTGCCCCGTTTACCATCGGTCCTTCCAGGACCAATGTATTGTCGCAAAGTCCGTTATACTTCATGTGTGATTCCTTTAATCGGCATTGTGGTCACCTGGACATTAGCTTTCGTCTCTGTCTGAAATCATCAATAGCCTTCTTAATGGGTGATCATCGAGGGTTCTCAAAGGATGAATTGCTCTATAACATGGTAACATCTTTTTAGTCTGCAATTGTAAGTAAGTTTTATTATTTATTATTATTGTTTTATTATTTATCAGTATTATTTTACTATTTGTTATTACCTATATTGTGTTTATTATTTGCTTTATATCAATCTTGTTTCTTTTATATTTATTTATATATAAAGTGTTATTTTGTGTTATGTGATTTAGATTTTCCTGTAAATGGGTGAGACCTGTGAGAAATAAATGCTATTATTATTATTATTATTATTATGAACAATACTCATATATTTTGCCCTGATTAAGTTGTTCTTAAACAAAACGCAATATTTATATTTCCTAAAAACTGAACGCTCGCGCTCACCAGATTGTGTTTATGCTCTAGAGAATATTTAGTTTTGTTTTTAATGTTGTTGAATTTTGTTCGCCTCCAAACACACCAAATAAAAATCTCTCATCGAGCGAAATGGGATGGCATTTATTTAGGATGAATGATTTAATAAGATAATGTTTAAGATTTATAGTAGCTATAGTTCCAGTTAGATATGATTAATGACACTAGAATTCTTGGGGGGTGGGGTACCAGCGTCCTCCTAAACCGGTCGCCACTGTATAATAATAATAATATTCTTTATTGTCTAACAGGTTACAGACCCAATTATAAGAGAATATAACTAAATAAATAAGCTACTATAATAATAAACTAATTAATAATCCTACAAAGATGGCCAGATTTTGCAGGAACCGAGACAATTGAGCGCAGAAAGATCTTACAGGCTCATTGAAATAGTTAATTTCTTGACTAAATCCTTCTATGTTTCATGTTTGGCATGCTCGAAGTAGTGGTGCTTTGGATTCATAATTAGTACGAAAAACAGGAACGTGAAATAGTCTGCTACTCCTCGCAGAGGGGCGCGGTATGTTAAAATTTAACGATCGGAGTAGATTTGAACAGTCCACCAAGCTATTTATAATCTTAAACAGAAAGAGATGTCCGGCATACACTCTGCGAGCAGCCAGCAAAATCATTTGAAAGCGATCGAGCAGTGCTCTATGATCGAATCCTCTACATGGGAATCTACCGTCAACTTTAAACGCTAAATATTTAAGGAATTTGCGCTGTATGGATTCAATGTGTCCTGCATGAGATTGGTAAATGGGAGACCATATTATAGATGCGTACTCAAGCTTAGGATCTTACCAGAGCACAATACAAATTGGTTACAGATTCAACATCACGAAAATCTTTGGTAACACGAAACAAAAAGCCAAGCATGCGTAGTGCATCTCGGGTAACACTTTGAATATGATAATTAAATGATAATTCAGTGTCGACGTAAACTCCAAGATCCCTGACAACATCACAAGACTCAAGCGCAGTGTCACTCAGCTGATAGCGATATTCAAAAACAGTTTGCGATTTCGAAAATATGACAAACTGACATTTATTAATATTTAAAGGTAATTTATTATAGTTACACCAATCTTCAAGCTTAGATAAGTCGCGCTGCAACAATCCGAAGTGTCTCGAATAACACGATACAACTTCAGATCGTCTGCAAACATCAAATGGTTGCTTGTAAGTTCCTGGGATATGTCATTAATGAAAATTGAAAATATTAATGGTGCCAAACAGCTGTTTGAGGCGCTCCGCTGGTGGGTGTGAAAGTTTCCGATTTATGACCATTGTATTCGACAGAGTGTTGTCCATCAGACAAGTAGGGGGCAAAAAACGTTAAAAGATCCTCATGAAAACCCAACCTCGACATTTTCCGTAGGACAAGCGAATGATCCAGCTTATCCAAAGCCTTCGAAAAATCTGTATAAATCGCATCGATCCGCAGACGCTCCCCGAGGGTACGAAATACATCCTCTAGAAAACAAGTTAGGTTGGTTACTGTAGAGCGGCCTGGGAAAAAACCGTGCTGCTGTGGATCAATCTGATGCTTAATTTGAGTAAATAGTTTTCAGTGTAATGCCGCTTCAAAAACCTTCGAGAAGTTGGGCAGGAGCGAGACGGGTCTATAATTTTCAACATGATCATTCTCAGCAGATTTATGGATTGGGCAAATGCGGGAAATTTTCCAAGTTTTTGGGAATATATTGGATCTCAGAGACCTATTAAACAGAGTCTGCAGTGGAACGGCGAAAACAGACGCACAATCTCGTAAAATGAAAGCCGGGATGTCATCTGGTCCCGAAGTCATTTTGGGCTTTAGTTGTTTGAGTGACATGAGAACATCCTCGATATCAAGCTGACCCACCGATATGCGGGAAGAAGAAGAATGCACCTCCTGAGGGTGGGCACCATCAACATATACGCTATTGAAGTATTTGGCGAAAGCGTTTACAATACCTTGGGGTGTTGAGTATTAAGCACCATCCACTATACATGACACCAGGGATTCTGGATTTGCGCTTCTTATTCTGTACATAGCTCCAGAGTCTCTTCTCTAGTATAGAAGTGACAAAAAGTGTTTGTAGTAACCCTGACAGTCAACTTGTGTTTATATTGTGGAAATGAGACAAAGAAAAATTAAGTAATAAAATACATACTTCAAATATAATTACATTAACTATTAAAATAATTTATGCGACTATAAAATTAATTAAATTATTAGTTATAGTCAGTTATAATAAATTAGTTTATGGGTTTTGAGACGGCATGTCATTACTGATCGATTAACATACTAAAAGGTCTGGAGAGTTATTTGGTATTGTAGTCTTCGTTTTATATGCAGACTACCAAGAGGACAGTTTTTAATTAAATCAATATTTCCATTAATTTACTCTGTTGCTGCTTAATTAAAACATATAAAAATAGTTAATGATTTAATTAACTCACTATTTTTATTGGGGTGTAAAAATGATATTATCAATATATAAAAATAATTTTGAATGAAATGAGTTAATTAAAGGAAACGACATTTTATGATTACCTATAACGGCTTTGGATAATCGCGTCGGCAACAAATTCTTCAACGACTTGATCATATGCGTGTGATGACTAGAAGTCTTCAAAGACTAACTAAATCCTGATTTAGGGCAAAGCTATTAATTTTTACGGCTGCGATATCATAAGTTTGTTTAGCAGCAATAAGGCAGAAAATAATATGTGCTTTTCCTTGCATCTCCTGGATGTAGTTCTGTCACATATTTTGTTTCACTATAACGGGACTGTAGACGACTTACTAATTTTTGACACGCTGCTTGGACCGCGTGCAAATTACACTTTAAGAACTGTCATTCTCTAGCAATCCAAAGGTAGAAGATTTTTATCAGTTCTCCCAAGTTATTTAGATAGGTACTTGCTTTAGAAATATTTTATTAAAGTATACTGATAAATCATAGACGTTGCCCTCCATAGGCGTGAATAATATTTGAAGAGACAATCTGAAATTACAAGTTTGCTGTTGTATTAAGTTTAATTATCAATAACTTGTGTCTATAGTACACTTCTTACGCATGACCTCCATAAGTCGTCTCTCACATACGGGCGCCCCTCCAGCCAAGTAAGCCTAAGTTTATTTTTGAGTTTTCCAAAAGACACGATTTTTTGCAGGCCTTGAAAGGCCGCAATATTGAATTTGTTTAAAAATTACACTACATTTAAATGCCAATATATAAAAATGTACCATTTTGAAAATAATCGCCCATTTCGTTACTTACGGACACCCGGTAAATTATTATGAATAATAATAATAATAAAGGCATTTATTGTCCAACAGTTAGATAACCATTTACAGGACAAAATACATAGAAAAATAAACTTAGTTATACTTAACATTTCTCGGTACAAAACAATATAACAACCCAACGAACAACCAAACATAAATTCCGTATTTAAACTTAAAAATATACAACTGTATAGCACACAACCAAAATAATTATAGGGGCAAAACATTGTTCGCAACGTTAATGAGTTCACTTCGAGAACAAAAGAATAAGTCACAATCTTCGCAAATGAGATTAAAATGACTACATATTATGCTCACCGGTGACCTTTTTAAAATATTGGTTATTGCTCGATTGCAGTACAAAACACGACTAGTGCGATTGTGCAGTCTCGGAACATTTATATTTAATGCAGAAACCAACCCCGAACAATCGACCCTTTTACAAATTAAGTTATGCAGAAAACACAATGCACTCAAAGATCTTCGAAAATCAAGACTTCTAAACTGAAACCTACTCAGAAGGTACTCATAATCGATCCCACTCTCAGGATAAACGCCATCTCTTTTAAATGCTAAATATTTTAGGAAACGACGCTGAAGTCCCTCCACAGTGAACTTATGGGCATCATATTTCGGAAACCAGATCAGCGACGCATATTCAAGTTTGGAACGAACATATGAGTAATACAACATTTTGAGGGCATCAATGTTATCAAAACCTCTACAATTACGCACAATAAATCCATACATTTTGCTTGCCTCAGAAGCCTTGGCATTAATATGGTCAATGTAAGAAAATTTCTCATCAAGCACAACACCTAAATCTGTAACAGTGCTACAGCGAGAAATCTGAGTTCGGTTTACGGCATACTCATAATCAACTATTTCTTTTTTTCGTGAAAATGTTATGTATTTACATTTGTCCGCATTTAAGCTTAACCTGTTCTGAATACACCATTCCTCAATACAAGAGAGATCAGACTGGAGTTGCACACAATCGTCATAACTTTTTATAGATTGAAAAATTTTCCAGTCGTCTGCGAACAATAACTTATGACAATTGAGTCGGGCATCAAGATCATTAATAAATAAAAGGAAAAGCAAAGGTCCCAAGTTCGATCCCTGGGGAACTCCAGAGGTCGCAGTGTAATTGCAGGATCTATGACCATTATAGATGCTCTCTGTTGCGTAGATATGAACTAAAAAAGATCTTAAGATCATGCCGAAATCCAAACTGTTCATCAAGCTTTTTGATTAGAACAACATGGTCCATTCTGTCAAACGCTTTGGCGAAATCCGTATAAATTACATCCATCTGCCCGCCACCATCCAACACTTCAGTAGTTTGTTGTGAAAGCAAGGCAATATTTGTAACAGTGGAACGCCCAGACATAAATCCATGTTGATTCGGTGTAATCAAGTTTCTAACATATGGATAAATATAATCATATAGCACAGTCTCAAATAGCTTTGCGAAATTTGACAAAATTGATATTGGACGATAATCATTAATTCGAGCTCTATCACCCGATTTAAAAACTGGTATTATCTTTGCAATTTTCCACTGCTCAGGGAACTTGTAATTTTTTAGTGCCAAATTGAAGATAGAACACAAAGGAGTTGCCAATACCATCACACAGTCCTTCACCAAGAAAGAAGGCAGACCATCAGGACCCGAAGTCATATTGTTTTTAAGTTTTTTGGCAGCTTTCAGGATGTCCTCCTCGCAGATACTGGGAGCACCAACACTGTCAAAGCACCGGATCACGGCCGTTGAACGATTGTCAGTTAAAGGAGTAGGGCTCAAGAATACACTCTTAAAAAAACTTGCGAATGCATCCACGATCTCCTGTGGATCTGCATAATCAAAATTTTCAGTAACCTTGAGCTACGATTTTTAGAATAAAAATATTTCCAGAATTCCCTCGCATCAACAGAGACATTGTTCTGCACCCTAACAATATAATCATTATAGGCAACCCGAATATCGTTTTTAATATAATTAGTTTTTAATAATTTATTGCTTTATAGAATGCCTTAAGGTACATCCTAGTTACGCTTACATGTTTCCCTTAAACCATCTAAGTCAACAATATCTAACGATTGATCAACTGCTGAAATCTCAATACAAAAAATTGCCTAGACCGACAATGGGTCTGGTTTCATAGATAGTGTCATTTCTATAACACACATAAAGCAACAACAATTTTTACGATCTAAGATAATTGATTTAGTTCGTTGTACAACTTACTTTTGTCTTTGGTATTAAAAAAATACCGCTATACGAAAAACCTATTTCTTCCTAATTAAAATAAAACACACAGACAAAAAAAATTCTTGAAAGAATTCAAAGACATTATCGAGAGCCGCCTATACACGTAATATAGAGGCTACTACTATAAGGTCCCTAATCTTTTAAAAATCGACAAATAAATCCTTATGGTGATGGGCATAAACCAGCAATTTATCTTGAAACAACACACACGGTATTCTCTACCAGCTGCTTTCTTTAACAAGCTTTAACGCTTTTATCTTTTGTTTCCCTAAGACTCTATTAAGAAATATTTTAACCCCAATTTACTTTGTTCAAATAGCGCGGAACGAAAGTATTTTGTAAATGGTTTATTTCACTTTTTCGTTGATAAGGTGTCTATAACTAACATTTGACAATATATTTCAGGAAATTAAAATATTCGACGTACAAATAGAAAAGGAAGGGTAAAGGAGCTATAAGCACTGTTTCAACATTATATAATATAATAAATTCCACCAAATATTTTGTAAACGTTAAGAGCTTTATAAATAATTGTTTGAAAATCTGACTTAGTCAAGTCTTTCTTTTAGAGTATATCAGGAGATCAGTGTTGGTAGTATTTTAATGAAGCCCATCCAACGTTTTCGTATTACTTCACGCAATAATTTCAAGGTAATAAATAAGTAATAAATAAATAAATAATCATTTATTGCCTAACAGGCCTGAACCCAATTACAAGACAAAAATTACATAGTTTCAATTAATATCAAATAAATCTAACAAACTACAAAAGTACCAGAATGCTTAATTATCCATAATACAAAATAACCAGATGAAGGAGTACCCATGGGCCATATAACAAACCACAGGTCTTAACAATAACTATATAAAACATAAAAACAATCAAGTAGAACCCAAACAACAATATTGATGTTTAATAAAAATTTCCCATGCATCTCCGCAGATCAGTCAGGAATCTGCTAATTTTGCCATCGAAAAAATCTAGTTCTTTATGTAAGTTAAATGTATTCGTCAACTTACAAGCTCTAGTCAATGGCGCACGTCCCTCATAGTTGGTTCGAAAATACGACGCTTAGAATATATAATTGTTGCGGGCATAGTATTGCGAAATATGAAATTTTATTTGACTCAGGAGCTGGGGACAGTCAATTAGAAAATGTATTCATTTAAAAAAATACCTGACAGGCGCAGGTTCTGCGCACAGACAGTGGTTGAACGTCATAACCGCGCAACAATAGTGCATTATCATATCCCCTTATAGGGTAATGTCCATGATCCTTGAAATATACGTACTTAAAAAATTTTCTTTGGACACCATCGATCCTGTCCTCATGAACCCGGTATATTGGTGACCATATGACAGACGCATATTCTAATTTGGACTTGATCAGGGAAAAATACAACATCTTTAAGCAAGTAATGTTGTGAAAATTTGTTGTTGTTCTGATAACAAAGCCCAGAGACCGAAATGCACCTTTATTAAGGGCATCTATATGCCGATTGAAAGTTAACTTACTATCAATCAGCACACCAAGGTCCCTAATGGTAGAAGATAATTATAGTACAGAGCTGTTAAGAATGTAATTAAAACGAATAGGAAACTGACTCTTCGAAAATGTCATCAACCTACATTTTGACAAATTTAGTGGTAATTTGTTGGTTATGCACCATCTCTCAACCATTGCTAGGTCAGCATAGTAGTAGTTGCAGACAATCTGCATTACTTTCGATTAACCTGTATAATTTAAAATCGTCTGCAAATAGCAGAAACTTACTCGTTATATTCAATCCGATGTCGTTAATGTAAATGGAGAAAATTAAAGGAGCCAAATTGCTACCCTGAGGCGCCCCACTAGTCGCAGAAAACCCCCTCGACCTGAATTCATTATATTCAACGAATAGTGTGCTGTCAGATAGGTAAGAGTCAAAAAATTGTAATAGATCTGAATGAAAACCAATATTGCCCATCTTTTGTAATATAGTGGCATGATCCAACCTGTCAAAAGCTTTCGAGAAATCAGTATAGATTGTGTCAACTTGTAATCCCTTCCCCACCGTAGAGTATACGGTATCGAAGAATTCAGCTAGATTTGTTAGAGTTGACCGTTTCTGAAAAAAACCGTGCTGCTCAGTAACTATGCAATTTTTTAGTTGACCAAATAATTTTTCATGAATTATTCTCTCAAAAACTTTTGAAAAATTAGACAATATGGAGATGGGTTAGCAATTTTGTCGGTGTCACCAGACTTGTGTACCGGACAAACTCTTGTAGATTTCCATAATTGTGGGAATGTAAAACTTCTTAAGGAATTGTTAACCAGAATCAACAACGGTTCCGCAAATGCGTACGCGCAATCCCTCAGTATAAATGCCGGCACACCGTCCGTTCCAGTTGTCATTTTTGGTTTAAGTTCTTTCAAAGCACTCAGTATGTCCTCAGCCTCAAATTTGGTTGGTAAAATTATCTACGTAAATAATAGCGGATGAGGGAACGTATACGCCCTCAAAGTATGTCGCAAAGGCATTGCCAATATCCAGTGGATTTGACACTTCAGAGTCAGTCTCGTCTCTCATAATCCCTGGAATTCGAGACTTTCGTTGCCTACTCTGTACGAATTTCCAAAATTGTTTTGGGTCACTGATCATTATGTTCTGGATGCTATCAATATACGATTCGTATGCTGCATCGACCTTTACTTTAACCTGGGATCTGAGATATTTATATCGGTCAAGGTGTGTGGCATATCCATGTTTCCTCCATCGTTTGTAAGCCCCATACTTATCCTTTATACAATTTATAATGTCCTGATTGAACCAAGGTGGATATGAGTATCTACGTTTTCTACTATTAAATACAGGGACACACATATCAAAAACATTAAAAAGTATTTTATAAAACATATCAACCGCTTGATTTATGTATTGAATTTCGCGCAGAACCGACCAATCTATGAGAGAAATCTGTAATATGCCTTATTTCAAGTAGACCCTTCTGGCAAGAACTCACAATCCACCACGCTATTGTAATCGAAGAAAGCAATAAGCCAAACCTTTGCTTTTGACCGAATTTGTTGTACTTTTTTCAATCTTGACACCCGAGCAATTTAGCGAGTTCGAAATAAATTTCACAAAAACTTTTCATGTCCAAAATATCCTTAAAAATTGCATGGCATTATTAGCCATATTCTTTATTGTTTCAACATTTTCATCGGTTATTGACGTACTGGGTCATCGCGCATATGGTTATTAACAGTTTTTTAGCTTTCTATTAATTTTTTACTCAAAGTATACTCGCCAAATGGTACAGTCAACTTTTTAAGTGCGTTGGAGCACTTAATTATTATATTTTTCACACAACATTTGCTACCGATTATTTATTTTTTTCGATAGCAAAAAATGGCCAAGCACACCAAAACACGTTTAACCTTTCATATCTGCTAAAAATAAATTAAAAATGCAAAATGACATCTTTTTTAATACACCTTGTATTACCGTGTACCAAATGACAATTTCTGCAAATAAATAACTACTCGTATAAACTACTAAGTACTATTTTCTATAAGCAAATAGATTTTTATACATTAGAACATAACAAAACTGCATGACTATTTCTGCAACTTGAACCAAGAAGTAGAGATACCTGGTAGCAAGATAAGTTAATTGCACACCTGAACAGATCTTGGAAATGTTGACAGAAAACATTATATATTACCGCTAAATGGTAGTCTAATGACTTAATTGTCACTCAACTATGTCTAAATAGGTATTAAGCAACAAGGATATTTTCTGATTAATATCGCATTTTGTTCTAAATTGTCTTGGATAGTTCTGAGTAGCTATTTATATAGATGCATTCATTTACGTAAGTAAATAATTGTTGTTGTGTTGTTTACCTAATTGTAATTAAAAACTTGAAATTTTGTAGAGAACCATAAATTCTATAAATTCTACTTTCCATAAAGACGTGCGTTCCAGCAGTTAAAATGGTTTATACTTGCAACCATACATAAATTATTGGTTATTAGGGTTTGAATCATAAACGGAGACCATATTGTTACACTATTGTAATTTATTTCAATCAATTAAACAATTATCTTCAGCAAAACAAATTTAAGTCAACAATTTCTAACACAACCTTTCACCACAAAAGCTAAACATAATCTGCCCTATTTTATTCACAATACCTAGGCACACAAATATAATATCAGCTACGATTTAAGTAGTAAGTATACATGGCTAAACAGTTTTTTCAAAAGGAATAATCGATCTTCGAATAGTGTAAGTGAATCTGACATGTTTTTATGTAAATATTATGATCTAAAAAATTCCCGTCGCGGTTGTGTTTTATCTCATAGAAGTGGCTCAATTTCACCAATGACGCGTGTGATGTTGGCCTTTAAGGCGGCCACAGTCTGTGGTTTATTTGCATAGACTTTAGATTTAACACAGCTTCAGGGAAAACAAAAATCAGGAAAATAATGACTGAGCGGGCAATTGGCGTCGCCATCTTGCGATATATGAAGTCTTATTAGAACTTCTCGTACAATAATGAAACTATCTGTTTGTTGAACCGATACCATCCACTCTATAAGCCAAAAAAATCTGTTACCATCGCCGTATACCGCTCAACGTTGACAGCAAGTTTTGGAATGGAGTGAGGAGTGGATGAGATTTTGAAATGGAGTGAGGCCTACGTGCGGTTCAGCAATGGTGTAGTTCTTGTGTGAGTTGCAGTTTATAAGGGTGAAGCTCTAAGTCTTTATGCAGCATTCGCGCTTGCATGGTTGAGGAAACGCCGAATTCATGGAATGCCGTGCTGGATTAAGGTGCACAGTTTCGCTTACTTATATTTTCAATTAATCTTGCGTCTCGTTAAAGTACAGGCATTGTCTGATCTTTCATCGATCAGACCCAACCCAACCAAATCTGATACTGAATAGACTCATCCCTGACGCAAACTCCAGAATGCCGATGCAGTTCAGAAGCCTTCAGTCATCTTGTTGAAGATGTGATGTACGAGGCATGTTTTTTAAGTAAGTACCGTTTTGGAATTAAAAAAAGACGTGCAAAGATATCGCAATAATTTTATTTTTACATGAACGCCTGTACCTTAATCTACTTTTAATTTCCGTGAATATTGAGGCACTTGTCATAATGTGGCACCAGTTTTTGAATACCCTCCTCATAAAATTCTACCGCCTGACTGGTTAACCACTGTATCACAAATGTTTTGACTTCGTCATCGTCTTGAAGACGCTGACCACCCAGGTGTTTCTTCAAGTGCACGAACAAATGGTAGTCGCTGGGCGCAGATCAGGGCTGTATGGAGGATGATCTAGAGTTTCCCATTTAAAAGATTTGATGAGATCTTTGGTCCGATTAGTCACATGTGGATGGGCATTTTCATGCAGAAAAACGATACCCTTACTCAACTTGCCACGTCTTTTGTTCAGGATTGCACAACGCAGATTGTTCAATGTCTCACAATAAGACGCTGCATTGATTGTCTCATTACGAGGCAGAAACTCCACTAGCAATATTCCTTTTCTGTCCCAAAAAACTGTGCACATGATTTTCCGGGCAGAAATTGTTTGCTTAAACTTCACTCTTTTGGGTGATGATGAATGTCGCCATTCCATGGATTGTTGTTTCGATTCTGGTGTGACGTAGACCACCCATGTTTCGTCACCAGTAACAATTTGGTCTAAAAAATCTTCACCTTCATTGTGGTACCGCTCAAGTAAAGTCAATGCACTGCCTAAACGTTGGGTTTTGTGCAAATCCGTCAACATTTTTGGAACCCAACGTAAACACAATTTCCGGTAATTCAAGTTCTCGGTCACAATGCGATACAAAACACTACGAGAATATTGAGGAAAGCAGTCGCACATTGATGAAATTGTAAAGCGTCTGTTTTCTCTCATCTTTTCCTCCACTTTCTGCACCAAATCTTCATTAACGACCGAAGGACGCCCACTCCGTTCTTCATCATGCACATTTGTGCGGCCATCTTTAAATGCTCTCACCCATTTCCTTACCATTCCATCACTCATAATGTTTTGTCCGTAAGCTTCACAGATCTCACGATGAATATCGATCGGTTTTACGCCTTTAGCACTAAGAAATCGTATAATAGCCCGTACTTCACAATCGGCGGGACTCACGATTGTCGGAGGCATCTTAAACACTCAGTAAACAACGTATACAATGAGGAATCAGACTGTAATGGCGTCAGTGCGTAGACAAGAGATGTAGGTAACCAGCGCGCATGCCCGGAACGCCGACCGTAGCGCTGCGGCGGCGGAATCGCAAAACGGTACTTACTAAAAAAACGTGCCTCGTATCTCAACAGTGCCCCTAGTAAGAATGTCTCAATGAATGAAATTCCTTTGCATATGAATTATTCACCTTTAACGAAACTTGTTAATATGGAAGCAGCCCTAAACTTGCTTGAGTTCAAAGACGTACGGTGAAATTTGGCTTAAGGGAACAACATTTCTAAAAACACAAATAACGTTTTTTTTTCCTTATTTTTCTTGAACCACATATTTATAATTTTTTGGATATCATTATTCGGTTTAAGATCACCTATTTACACTGAATGTTCTAGTGATGTTTTGTAAGTGTACCAATTACTTCGACGATTCGACAAACAAATTTTTGTCTTCTACAGAATTTTTTTTAAAAGTCTTCCAACATCTCATTTCATTGTATAGTGATTTGGGAAAGATAAAGGAATGGTGCGATTTGAATTATCTCTCATTTAATTTATCAAAAACACATGTTTTATCTTTTAATTTTAAATTTGATGATTTGCTATTTGAGGTTAACCATATTAATAGTCCTAATTGTGTTAAATTTTTGGGACTCCAAATTGATTTAAAGCTGATGAACATGTTAAACTGTTGGGCAGGAAGGTTTAATCTGGCTGTTATGCTTTGAGAGTTGTGTCAGGGGCTCTTGGACTGAAAGTTGCACGAAATGTGTATTTTTCATTAGTGGAGGCGTATCTTCGATATGGAACAGCGTTCTGGGGTACTTGTAGCCAAACTTTGTTTAAGAGTATATTTACACTGCAGAAGCGGGCTGTTCGTTATATGTGTAAGACAGATTTTACTGCAAGTTGTAGAGAATTATTCAAAAAACACCGAATATTGACTATTACATCACTTTTCATTTTAGAAACTGTATGTCTTATTCACAAAAATGTGAGAAACATTAACAGCTCAGCTCCACCTAGTCACCCTTATCCCACGAGACTAGTTCAGCGGGTGCACTTGCCTATACCGAGGTCTGCCTTGGTAAAGAAATCACTCCTTTATGACAGTCGCAGAATGTACAATCATTTGCCGCCAAACTTGACGGCTGTAAAAATCCCAAGCAATTTAGGGAGGCTGCTAAGCGCGTTCTTCTTGAGAAGCCCTATTACTCACTGGAGGACTACTTTGATGATGCGTGGTAGTGTTTGTTTTGATTTTGTTGTGTTGATCCGCTTTTGGCTTGGTTTGATGATTTTAATGTATTATAATGTATTATGTCTTTTCTGTTCTGCTACTTACATTTATATATATATTTATGTTGTGTTGTGTTGGTATTTACATATTTTACTTCATGTATGTTTGGGGATTTGAGATTTTACTGTTGCCTTCCTACTAACACTGACAACATAATGTAGTAGGTTTACGTATATTTTTAAAATATATTTGTTATATTGTGTTTCAAACGATTAATTACATTAATCTTTTGTATTTGTATACGTCTTTGTTATTTATTATTTTAAGTATGACTTTGTCTACAAGAACTTTTGTGATTCTTTTATGACAATAAAGTTAAAGTTATTATTATTAGTGTTCTGTTTTCCCTTTTCGCTTTGTTTTTATGACAATACCAATAATGGAAATCGAAACGTCGAAGAAAAAAAAAGAAGTTTGACATGAAATAATTTTTTTTTATTTCACTTTTGATGTTAATACTAACCAAAAACCTCAATAATGATACCAAGAAGGAAGAATATAATACCACGCAATTGATAATAAGTAGCAATTAGTCATGTCTAGACCACTCTGTATTCCATAAAGATACCAATTAACCGTTATGAAGTTTAAAGCTAGAAAAAAATACAATAGTCGCATACAATACAATTAATGTTCATTAGTGTTGCAACATGTAATATTGTTTAGTAGGTACATAACTACACAATTATGAATTTTATTAATAATAATATGAAGTTAGTGTGTGAAGGAGATAAACATCAACGTGTCTTATTTTTTTTTGCTTCGTTTTCTTCATTTAACATGAAAAATATGACGCATATTATGTAAAAGTTTGTAGGTAATAAATTACATGGATTTTTGTATGTTGATTTAATAATTGAATATAACAAAAAATAACTTATTAATGAATTGAATTTTTATTGCCTAATATACAGGGTATCCAATGAAAGCTGTGTTTCGAGAGCCACTTTTTTTATTTTTCTATTCGAATCGATAACTAACAGTAATCTTTTGGCACTACGAAATATTTGTTGGTGTCTTTCCTTTTTTCATTCTTCATTTTCCTGTAGGTCACTAGAGTCAGCACCATTTACCTATGACTAGAGTTATTTATTGAAAGATTTTACTGTCAGTGGCGACAGCTCATGCTTACGCCACAGCATTAATATGTACAGCATTCCGACTCCACGATGGCACTTTGAAATAAACTGTGACGTATGACGCCGCCATTTTGGGTTACAAGTCAGGTCCTGACTAAAAATAATTATAGTTTTGGGTTTCTAACCACAGTACTGTATTTTCATTTTTGTAAAAATATTTAAGTACATAATAATATCGCTGTCAATTTCAGAAATATTTGTGGTGTGTCATAGTGATTGAAAACAGCCTTGAGTGGTGTTGTTGACATGATTGGGTGATTTTTAATAATAATAAACACAAGAATAATACAGACTTTATTAGTAAAAAAGACATTTTTATAAAAGTTGAAGCAGTGCTCCTAACTTAACCTAAACGTAACTTATATTTTAGCTTAAACCTATCTGAAAATAGTTTTACATCGCTGGCCAAATTAAGTAGGTAGCTTATGTTTACAAATTAATTTGTTCTATCACGTGTCAGACAGCGCTCTTAAACGAAAACCCCTGTCAACTTTTTATACTATCCGGTAGAGCGTTGTAATATTTTGAACCCGTTTAGGAAAATGACCGCTCAAAGATTGATGTTGAGTCTAGCGGTGGCGTAATGACAGTTTTATGAGGAATATTCACATTATACACCGATCCCCGGAACTTCAATCTTTCATATAAGTATTCCGCCTATTTCCATCTGATGATTTTTATTAATCAAAATTAGTGAATGAAAATCCGACGTTGTTTCATTCAATTCCACATACAGGCCGTGTGCCTGAATTCTGCATACAACTGAATCTTGTGCTCAGCAATTTTAGTCAAACAAGGGCCATATATATTGTCAATAATATAACCCCTAGCTGATTGCGTTATCATGCTATCTCGCCACGAGACAACTTGTGTTTATGTTTTACTTTCATTTAGTTTAAAAACATATTAGATACTGCCATTTCGTAATATAAATTTTACGGTTATACAAATAGTTGTTATAAACGTAAAATTATCTAGTATTAATCTTTATTTTTACTTATTACTCACCTAACAGGATCTGTGGGGAAGCGAAAAAAATGTTTAGAGCAAGTGTACCGCTTGTTGGGACAACATTTTGCAGCACACACATGTCCTCCCTGATTGTTCATTGTAATAATTATAAGATACGTTAATAAAAATAAAATCCTTTCAATTCTCACGAACACTATACCAAAAACACAGAATTAGATTTAAACACAATATTTATTTATCTCGTACACGCCGACAATGAACTATATATTGAACACAGGAGTGAACGGTATTTATCTACGTCTATGTGATTATTGTGACGTTGTAACCCATAATGGCGGCATGCGCGACGAAATGCGCAGGACGGCTCGCAAGCGGAAAGTCAGAATACTGTATTATTTACTATACTGTGCTCACGCGGTCAAGGCTCAATATTTCTAGTAAAACTCAATCGAATAATAAAAGCAACGTGTACGTTTATTAGAAAATTATAAAATAAAAAGTATTTGTATGTTCTTTTTTAAAGTTCGCCAATTTACTTTGGACTAAAAAATGAACAAAAAATTAAGGAAAATAAATTGATTTGTTCTCGAAATCAAAAGTTTAAGTATCAGTAGTTCTTGTCAATAATGTATAAAAGTAGTTCAATATTGAGGTAAATACTTAAAAAAATCTAGGTAGAAATGACCTAAATGCGACCCTGTAATCGCTCTGTTTTAAAAACTTTCGTTGTATATCTATCAGTGTGAGGTGTAAAACATGAGTATGACACTCCCCAAAAATTTATTATGTGAATTATTAGTTCGGGCATTATGAAAAATGTGAGTTTAAGATCGTTAATTACCGGGTACCACCGTTGGCTGTCACTGTGTCGTTGTTGTCGTTCTGGCATACCCGTAGACAAATGACCGTAGTTGATAATTTATCTCATCGTATATTTTTCGGTTTATAAGAGAGTTGGATATGCCAGAAATAAACTAACTTTACATGTCAAACGACGAAAAAATAAACTGAAAGAAAATCTGTTTGAAATAAAATTAAAAAGGGAAGCTACGATCCCGACACATATGGGAAAATGATTTATGCTCAACATTATATGCGTGGTTTAGAACATTTTTTCTATACATTTAAATAGATTTATTGATTTCTTAACAATTTAGAATATTTATTGTATATTTATAGGTAATGGTCTCGGCAAAATACATTAAGTTGTATACATGATGAAATGGTAGTGGTATCTAGAGGTATTTAACTTGCTTTTTATGCGTGGTGTAATTTTTTTCTATTAAAAATTGCTTCCCCGATCTTATTAATAAATGCTTATTTCACTGTGGATTAATTATTTAAAAATTTAGTGAGAGAAATGCATACAAATAATCTGTTCTCTAATTTGGAATTGCACGATATGTTTTATGTGTATGCCCAAGAAAATTACATTACCACCCACAACTTTAAACTTTTTAAAAGTAAATATACGAGCATTGAAGAAACAGGTTCAAGATTTCCAGATTTTTGCGTATGGGGGATATTGAAATGAAAATTTGTTTTTTTGCGATTTCGCTTTCTTTCAATAAACGGTTACTGCAATTTATTGAATGAAATTGAAGTCATGTCGAATATTTGCTATCAAATACGAGGCTTGTTAAAAAAATGCCTTTTTATATTTCTCGAAAAATAATATTTTTTATGACCCTTTTGAGCAAATCTGGATTTTCGTTTATAACATTCAACAGTTTCTGCGTAATGCGCTGTTTTATGTCCAAAACATCTGAAAAAATTACATGGCTTGAGACAAACAATATGCCGACATCTTCATCAACTTCTCATTCGACGATTCTCTGTAACAATTTTCACCAGTGCTTCAAGGTTTTCATGAGTTATTGACGTGCTGGGATGTTCAGGATGAGCATCGTCATTAAAATCCTCTCGACCGTCTATACATATATAGCTTGATATACCACTTATAAACATTTTTTTGGTTTGGTAAAAGTAGATTTGCCAAATGTTACTGTCAAAATTTAAGTGGGTTGGAGCACTTAATTATATTTTTCACACAATATTGAATACTCATATTCTTTGATCCATTTTTTCAATTGCTAAAATTGGCACCCCAAAACACGTCTAACCATCTGTCGAAAACAAACTGAAAATGGCAAATGGCTGATTTTGTCAACATATGCTCAGGATCGCAAGTGTACCAACATAACAAAAAAATCGACTGTACCTACGGAGACCGCGAAATGTGAAAAGAAAGAGAATATATTTGTACAGATCTCATATAGTTAGGCATTATTTCTAATTTGATAATCTCTAAATTTAAAGTTTTTACTTTTTTGTTGTGCTTTTAATTTTGATACGAAGTTGAATAAAACAATTTGGCCTGAATTGTAGTGGTCTTGATAAGGAATATTTTTGAGCAAAAATGGTCAAGGAAGGATTTAAAAGAAAAACGTATTTATACTAAGCCTAAAAAAATTAAATAGCTTAAAAAAATTAATTAAATGCAATAAAAGATACCACCATCAGCCACAATTACATAAATATATTGTAATAAAAATATAAAACAAAAAAATTATACTTAATATTTCAAGTTTTTGTGGCTATTCGGGCCGATATTGATCATTTCCACATTTGAAGTAATAATAATAATCTCTTTATTGTCTAACAGGTATTGCTACCCAATAACAAGACAAAATCTTACATTAACAAAAACAATTGCCTAGCATTAGCATACAAAAATACCCAACTTAGACTAACTTAAAACTAACTGAAAAATAGAAAAATACAAAAAAGGAAATACACGCATCAAAACGAAAGAAAATTGAGAGGATTACAAGAACAATTAATAATAACAATAAATAATTAACACATAAACATAATTGATCAAAACAAATACAAATCAGTAGCCCGCAAACATGTCTCTAAACTTTTCCTAAAAGAATCAAGCGATACATTAAAAAATCAACGTTTTCATTAATAACTAATCGGTTGCTGTATTTACAAGCCCGAAATAGCGGTGCTTGAGATTCATAATTAGAACGAATCTGTGGCACCCAAAATAAACTAGCGCTTCTAGAGTGAACCCTAGGGACACGAAACCATAGCTGCTGAAGCAACCGAGGACAATCCAACATATTGTTGATCAACTTAAAAAGAAAGATCTGAGAGGCGAAGATGCGTCTCTCGGCCAACGGCCGAAATCCGAACCTTGCCAGTAACAGGCCGTGATCACACCCACGAGGAGGAAAATATCCATCAATTTTAAATGACAAATAATTTAAAAACTTACGTTGGATACTCTCCAATCTCTGTATATGAACACGGTAGATGGGCGACCAAATGATTGTAGCGAATTTCAAAATAGACACAACAAATGCAAAATAGAGACTTTTCAGGCAGTCTATGTTGTTGAATTCTCTGGCCTGTCTAAAAATAAATCCTAACATTCGCAAAGCATTAGCAGAAACTTGCTCAATGTGGTAGTTGAAAGATAAATCACCATCCACGTATACACCAAGATCTTTGATTAAAGCGCAGCGTTCCAAACTTGAATTATCGATGGTGTAGTTTCGCAAAAACGGATCATGACGTCTTGTAAATGTCACCGATTTACATTTGTTCAGATTTAGAGGAAGTCTATTTAGATCACACCATTCTGAGAGCCGACACAGATCTGTTTGAAGCTGTGCGCAATCGTTCTCACAAGCAACAGTGCGATACAATTTTAAATCATCCGCAAACAACAAATAATTGCTATTGAAACCAGAGCCAATGTCGTTTACGAATATTGCAAAGAGAAGAGGAGCCAACGTACTGCCCTGCGGAGTTCCACTTGAGGCTGTGAATGAACTTGAACTGAATCCATTGTATTCAACAAATTGTTGCCTTGCTCCCAGATAGGACTGAAAAAAATATATCAGATTCCTGCCGAAGCCAATATCGCACATCTTCTGTTGAATCAGGGAATGATCAATCTTATCGAACGCCTTGGAAAAGTCAGTATAGATTGCGTCGACTTGCAAACCTCGACCGACAGCCGGAATTACATCCTGCAGGAAAGTGGTTAGATTGGTCACCGTAGAGCGACCCTTAATGAACCCATGTTGATGGTAAACTAAGTTATGAAGATGTGACATTTTTTTGGTTTTAAAAAAATAAATGATGCGGATGACGTTGGATAAAATGTTTAAATTTTCCAAATTGAAAAACTCCCCTACGCCAAATTTTATAAAAATCATTAGTAATTTCAAGACACGTTTGTTTTAGAAAATATCGCAGTTTTGTCTAGCTATATGTTAGTATGCAAATTGGATTTTTTTATTATTCAATATATAATGCTAGGTATGTAAACTATTTACCAGTTTTTATAATATACAGGGTGGTCCAACGAAAAGTTTGCACCTAGCTTTTCTCTTTTTTTTGTAGTCGAATGCGAAAATGCTCGGACACGTCGATTTTGCTTTTGAGGGGGACACATTTTAAACATATTTTTCGATCTGCGCCTTTAACCCCCTAGCGGGGGTGAGTAACAACCCTAAAATTTTAAATGGAAAGAGGGGTCTAATGACATATCATTTGAAAGGACACAAAATTGTCTTTCTAATGATACCCTATTTATCGAATTTTACTAAAACAGTTAATACGAAAACGACTTTAAAGACATTAAGCCGATAATTTTGGTATTAATGAGAAATACAAATAAGTTTTAATTATTACGACTGAAAACAACTACAATCATTTCTAAATTATTTACTTTGAAGAAAAACGGGATTTCAAAAACACTATCTTATTTATCAGAACTAAATTCCTCACTAATCGTTTGCGTTTTTTGTTGAAATAAAAACTGCAGATACGTGTAGGAAAAGAATTTACACCGTTTATTTTAGTCTTTTCATTGATTCAGTTTGGTTGCTTCTCAAGTTATTTTACTTTTACCGTACAAAATGATTTATTCCATTCTAGAACGAGTTGAAATTGTTAAACTTTATTTTCAAAATAATAGTAGTGCTAGACTTACGGCTCGCTTATTTAATGAGAGACATCCCGATAAAAATGTGAATGATGTGTACGTTGGCAACTTAGTTAAAAAGTTTGTAGATACCGGATCTGTCTGTAATGTAAAACACCAGCCGCAGAAACCGATCAGAAATGAAGCTGTGGAAGTCGCTGTTTTAGGGCATGTTGAAATGGATCATAGTCAAAGTACCCGTCAACTAGCTGAAGCCTCAGGTGTCTCCCGTTCGTCCATAATACGAATTTTAAAAGCGTACAAATTTCATCCGTACAAAATCAAATTAGTACAGGAACTAAATGAGGATGATCCTGATAGAAGGCTGCAATTTTGTGAAGCAATGAGCCAGCGTTTAATTGAAGATCCGCAATTATTATTTAACATTTGTTTTTCCGACGAATGCACATTTTATTTGAATGGAGCTGTAAATAGGCACAATTGCCGTTACTGGGATGACAGTAACCCACATTTATTCCGTGAGGTTCATACCCAGTATCCTCAAAAAATAAACGTCTGGTGTGGCATATTAGGAAATCATATTATATGACCACTTTTTATTCCTGGAAATTTAACTGGTGAAGTGTACCTAAACATGCTTGAAGACACAATTGATCCTTTAATAACACAAATAATAGAAGATGACCAAAATCATACTGCTGATCGGCTTTATTTCCAGCAAGATGGAGCACCTCCGCACTATGTGGCTCCTGTAAGACAGTTCTTAGATGACCGGTTCCCTGGACGGTGGATTGGAAGGAGGGGCCCAATTGAATGGCCTGCCAGGTCACCGGATTTATCGCCTTTAGACTTTTTTCTTTGGGGGCACTTAAAAAATAAATGTTTTGCCACGAAGCCCGAGTCCATAGAAGATCTTCGCCAACGCATTACAGAAGAGTGCAGAAACATAACACCTGATATGCTACAAAATGTTAGAAATAGATTTGAACAAAATCTGTATTATTGTATGGAATCAAATGGGTCTCATTTTCAACATTTGTTAATGTAACGTTTTAATAAATCAATTTAACAGCTTGTTTACTTTTTTTACAAAGCAATGTTAAAACTAACAAACATTGGAATGTACTAACGATTGCAGGTGTTTTCACTCGCAATAATTAAAACTTATTTGTATTTCTCATTAATACCAAAATTATCGGCTTAATGTCTTTAAAGTCGTTTTCGTATTAACTGTTTTAGTAAAATTCGACAAATAGGGTATCATTAGAAAGACAATTTTGTGTCCTTTCAAATGATATGTCATTAGACCCCTCTTTCCATTTAAAATTTTAGGGTTGTTACTCACCCCCGCTAGGGGGTTAAAGGCGCAGATCGAAAAATATGTTTAAAATGTGTCCCCCTCAAAAGCAAAATCGACGTGTCCGAGCATTTTCGCATTCGACTACAAAAAAAAGAGAAAAGCTAGGTGCAAACTTTTCGTTGGACCACCCTGTATAGAAAAACTAGATAAAAAATGAAATTATGTGTGGACCTTCAAGTACGTTCGCACATTGAATATCGAAAGGAGCTATAGGTATAAATTATTATTTAATATATTTTATACATTTATATATACGTATGATATTTTTAATTTTGCTAGTATGGTTGTTAATTGTAATAAAAATAAGCATAAATCATTTGCTAATGAAATGTACCTAGTCAATAAATACATATTCTACACCTATAGGTTAGTAAAATAAATACATTATATAATTTTGTCGTAAATTAATTATAATTACGTTTTAATTGAACAACATCATGAAAATGATCAGGGTTTTAAGGAAAACATTATATTAGATCCTTGATGTTAACACTAGGTATTAGATATAATATAGGACATTTGACTGACAATGACGTGGTGGAATCGTGGAACATTCCAAAGTTAATCGAAATATGGTGAATGAATTTTTAATAGTGTTATATCTGGATACAGCGATTCCTCTTCGAATCAATACATAATTACAACGTAACTCATATGAGGAAAAGAAGGATATTAGTTACTTGAGTAATTGTCAGTCAGCGAGGAATTTAGGGGTTGAAATGGACACGGATCTGCGCTTTACGGGTCACATAACTAAATGTATAAGTAAAGCATATTCTACATTGAAAATGTTATATCCGCACAGACATTGTCTTACAACACATTTAAAAATAAAATTAACAGACACTCTTGTGCTAAGTAACTTCAATTATTGTGATATTGTGTATGGTCCTTGTTTGTTGAAGTCAAGATCGTATTCAGCGTGTACAAAAGTCCTGTTTAAGGTATGTATACGGAATTAGAAAATATGATCCAATAAGCCACAAATTGGTTAGTGCAAAATGGCTTTCTATGAAAGATAGACGATTTCATCACGCTGCATGCTTTTATCACAATTTACTGCTCGACGGGCATCCACCATATTTGTTTGAAAAGATTAGGTTTAGGTCTGATGTACACAATCTTAATCTGAGGTTTAAGGGTTTATTGTCTCCTCCAGCTCATCGCACCTTGTTATTCGAGCGATCCTTTTCCTATAACGTCTATAGCATCTACAATGGAATTCCTCACAATTTTAAGACTTCTAAAATAACAACGTTTCGTGTGCTTCTTAGAAGAAAACTATTAAATTTAGTGTAATTTTCATATTGTGTAGTGGTTATGATTTCAAATTTAATTTTATTTTAATTTTGTTGTTTTTCTTTCTTTGTATTCATTGCAGTTCAAATTGATTTAGTTAATTGTAAGTTTTCGGGAACTGTTATAGATGTAGTAGTATAAAGTGTGAATTTTTCCGTACGGGTTAGAATATCAAAATCAGTTTTACTGCCTTCTAACCCCTTCTGCAGTTATTTTTTGGCTTCTTGTAGTTATGATTGCGGTTGCTATATTGTAATTATGATTGCGTTTTTATTATGTTTACACGTTATGCATTGTAAATTTTCTTTGTATATGACTGCAAATAAACTGTTTATTATTATTATTATATTATTATTTATTGTAAACATATTAATAAAGAAACACATCAAGTAATAATTTACAATAATGTTTGTAGGTATTCTAATTGGACTTGTAGCTATTATATTTGCAAAAGACAGAGGTTTTTAATTTATATCTATTTTTAATGAAATTTTGCATCATGTGCTGCACAACACCCTGTATAATGTAAACACTCTCTATAACTCTATTCTATTAATAAACAGAGTGAGGAAAACACACATGGTTTGAGTTTTTCTACAACTATCCCAGAAGATTTGAGAGAATTAACACATCTTTAATTTTTATTTTGAAAAACAAAGCTATTGCCTACTAAAAAATAAAAAAAAAATACACAACTGCACACTGGTTAAAAAAAAAGCATAACGTTAGGTAAAACATCAAGTGTGTCATAATTTTGCAACTAAATGTACTTTTTCTACGGCTGTCGATCATACTCGTAGGAAATAGATGTCATTTCATGTTCGTTGCACAATATACCATTAATGGATTCTAAATTATTCTTAAAATTCTTTCTAATAGTTGAACAGACCTGTAAAGGAATATCCAAATAGCACACCTCGTATTAATTAATTACAAAATCAACTCACATACCTACAATTCATATGTTTTTTACTCTGCATCAATTACCTGCAATTCCAATTGATACGTGGGAAAACTAATTTCTTACAAATTTAAAATTCAATTCCATACTTCCCAGACGGTATGTTGTATCCACAACTGCCTACCGTTAAATGTTTTTCTTTTCCTTTCCTTCCTAACACATATTTATCAGCACATAAAAATAAAAACCTCACTATCTATACTTAGAGAGTCATCTTTGGTGATACCTGGCTAGGTATTTATTGGTGATGTACGTTAGCCATTTTGATTTCCAGTTTGATGATGCTTGTATCGTAAATCTGTTTTGTTTTTTTTCTATTTTTATTTTATTTCGCTTCTTAATTTATTTTGGTCTCTCTGTTGTTAAGGTTGTTTTCCTTTTTGCGATACGAGATGGCATTTCACAGATAAAATAGCTTTAGTTCCTGCATTACGCGCGCAGGAGTAGCAAATATAGTATAATGATGCGAATCTATTATTTGTGGCATTTGATACTTGATTTAATTTTACATCATTTATAAAAACAGTTGCTTTTTTTTTTGTAATTTTAATTCTCAGAATGAAAGAAACACTTATTACGGGAATTCTCAATAATTAGAAATACCTAATTAAGTTTTTTTTTTACATAACTATACCTACATACTTGTTAAATAAATGTTTAATATTATGTTTAATTCAAAAAGTGAAAAATTACACACATGTTAAACATTATTTTTAACCATGTATTTTAAAAAGGATATCTAATGTCTCATAATTATGTATAATTGATACTGACTTATACAAAATTATTATTTCTTAAAAAAATTGGAATTCTTCCAAAATAAAACTAATCTCCAAGTTAAGCTTTACAAATTTTTTAAAAAGCAGCGACAATGTCCAATTTCCTTTTAGAGGTTATACAGGGTATTTTTCAAAATTCTTCTTATGTTACGCCCCACATGTGGCACATTATTGTACTCAGGATAACAGCAACAACTCAAAAGTGTCCTAATAATAGAAGTTGTATTTTGAAACAAACATTATCAGCTAAGCTCTAGATGTCGCCAAAAGCATTGCTTTTACAATTATTAACATAGAAAAAAAAAACTTGGTTTATCCAAATAAAAAATATTATTTAGAGGTGAATTTGCTAGTTTTCGCAAAATTTTTGTTAAAGTAGTAAATGTAGTTATCAAGTAGGAGTAACTACATTATCTAAAAACGACAATTTTTCCTGCTAAGCTGATATCTTCTCATCTAAACGAGACTTGTATGTGCATTAGTTAAATAAGATTTCAAATTGTGAACCTATATAAAATTTTATTTGCGCTAAATGAGTTCGGTATTCTGTTTGAATTAAGTATTGTACACCTACAGATTTCCATACGTACCCACTTAGGTATAGCTATTATTATTAAGAAAATACTTAATGAGGTAATTAGGTAGGTACCTATACGTACCTAACTATTCTCAAAAATCGTTTTATGAAACCCAAAACTAAATTAGTTCTAATAGGAACATATACCTACCTACCTATAAATTTTATTTATCTGCTTTAGTATATTAATGGACCTAGGTATGTGCATTATAATATTTAAGTATAAATAAGATTTTAACAACTAAGTAAGTACATAGCTAAAATAGGCACACTTTTTAAATAGCCAATACTTACATTTTAGGTTTATTTGTCCCCAAATTAGATAACTACCTAGTACCTAGTTAGTAGATCTTGAAATGTATAATATTTATAGTAGAAAATGAATTAGGTATAAACTATATTTTACAAGGCCGTATTTTTTTAAGAAAATGCAATTTTTTTGCGATTTTAGTTTTTATTGATTTTTGACATTATTTTTACTGATATAAAAAACTTAAAAGCTCTCATTGTTACTTTTTTATGAAAATAATATAGCGTTTACAAATTTTCATTACGACGTTTCGTTTTTGAAAAACCATCAACTTCGATTTTTTAAATACGGCCCTCGATTTTTATTGTTAAATTTAAAGCCATTTTCAAAACAAAAATAGATGTAACGGAATGGTTTCAACAAGTTTTCAGTATTTTTAGCTGTTATTTAAACTTCAAGAAAAACCGCAATAGTTTGGCACTTATTTTGCGTAAAAGAAAGAAAGGCGTTTCTTTAATAATTTCAAAAAGCACAAAAATTTTAACTAAATTTAAAAAAACTGCGTACAGAATAAAATGTGCTGACAGAAATAAATTGGCAAATAATAATAAATAATTATGATTAACGTCGAAAGAATTTTATTGCCAAAATTACTAATTAGGTATATACTCTACATTCAGTCAGTTAAGTCCCAAACTATGGCGATTTTTCTTGAATAAGTTTAAATAACAACTAAAAATACTGAAAAGTTGTTTAAACCACCTATTTTTGAATTGAAAATGGCTTTAAATTTAACAATAGAAAATCAAGGGCCGTATTTAAAAAATCGAAGTTGATGGTTTTTCGAAAACGAAACGTCGAGTCTCCTCAAAAAGCAACAATGAGAAAGTGCTTTTCATTTTTTTTATATATCTGTAAAAATAATGTCTGAAATCAATAAAAACTAATATCGCAAAAAATTGATTTTTAAGAAATTCTCGAAAACTGCTAAATTTACTTTACTTTTGAAAACACCATTTAAAAGGTGTTTAAATTGTACAACTTTTCTCTAAGTTAACCGACATTGCCACTCCGACCGTTTTCAAGATCAACCAACCCTAGTTGTTTATGTGCTGAGCAATATTCTCAGGAATTCCGGCAAAAGATTCAGCCGCATTATACCTACCCACTTTAACATGTGTAGATTGAAGTTTGACTATATATACCTAGCTTATATTACTTATACCTAATACAAGATTTTCAGTAGGCTTAAGTTTATTTTAAAAAAATAAATAAATAAGAGTCGCACTAAAAACCTGATGGTGGTTCAGATAAAAAAACGTAAGCACCACAGGCACCCCCAAATCTTGTCTACCCCTTCTAGAAAAAATTACTAGAAGAGAGACAAACACTATTTGTCATTTAAATAAAAATATATTGTATGTTAGCAAAGTTTATTAGTTATTTTAGTAATGTAGAAAAATTTACTGGATAGACATTAAACGAGTATCATCACTAAAATAACTAGTAAACTTTGCTAGCATACAATATACTTTTATTTAAATGACAAATAGTGTTTGTCTCTCCCAGACAAGGAGCATATGTAAACTATTCAAGAATATTATCTAAATGACATAATGTCTATCCAGTAAATTTTTCTAGAAGGGGTAGACAAGATTTTGGCTGTCCCTGTGGTGCTTACGTTTTTTATCTATCTGAACCAAGGTTTTTTTTTCTGTGAATGTGTGTATTTTCTTGCTTGTAATAACTATAAGCAAAGTTTTTGTATATGTCTCTGTAGTTTCGCTATAGTGTTGTTTACTTTCGCCGTCTCGTTAATTGAGAACATTGTGGATAGTTTTGTTGATGCTATAATGTTAACTCAGTGCAATTCAATTCTTAACTGTAGCGGCAGATTGCTGGATTTAGTTTTTGCGAATGTGCGATGCTCGGTTGAATTAGGCATTTGTCCTTTGGTTGATGTTGATCAATATCATCCAGTGTTAAACGTCATTTTTGAGGCTAAGCATATACATGGCAGTAATTTTAAGATTAAAAATAATAATGTTCGTGAATTCAATTTTAGGAAAGCAAACTTTCCGGTTTTATACAACAAGATTATCTCTGCTGATTGGAGCGAGGTATACTTGTCTCTTACTGTTGGTTCTTCGTGCTCGGCCTTTTACAGCATTCTCGAGAACATTTTTGAACAGTGCGTTCCTTATAAATCCAAACGGCATAGGCGATTTCCAGTCTGGTACTCTGCTGAGTTAATTGTGAATATTTTTGATAAAGAAAACACTTATAGAAACTATAGAAAGCTTGGATCTGATTATTACAGGTCTAAATACGTTGAGTTGAGGCGCTTGATCAAGTCTCAGATAACAACTGATTTTAGCATATATCTGTCAACTATCTAGAGAGATTTGCAACGCGATCCGGCTGGATTTTGGTCTTATATAAATAACAAACGTGGTAATTCCAGAATTCCGGGTGTAATCAGGGATGACGCTTCAGAGTATGATGATCCGCGGCAAATTGTTGACGCTTTTGCTAATTACTTTCAGAGTGTTTATGTGGAATCAAACCCTCAGCATATTGAGACTTTGCCGGATGCCATTGGCAGTAATTGTGATCCGGGGGTGTATTCATCGAGTGACGGCTGAGGACATTATCAATGCAAGTAAAAAACTGAAGCCTAAACCTACGTCTGGAGCGGACGGTGTGCCCAGTTTTGTTGTAAAGGACTGTATTTATCCTTTATCTAATCCCTTGTGTCATATTTTTAATTTAATTGTACGAACTAGCACATTTCCGGACTTGTGGAATACTGCAAGAGTAATTCCAATTCTGAAGACGGCTTTCCAGTGAGGTCTCCCCGCACTCGTATAGTAAAATCTGATACTCGGCTCCCTTCTGCGGATAAACACCATAATCCCTAAATATCAAATATTTCAGAAATCTTCGATGCACCGCGTTTAGAGTCTCAGCATGTCTATCATAGATAGGGTGCCATACAATTTGGCAATATTAGCCGTTAAGTTTTTGCACAGTCTATTGCGTGGCTCAACAGACTGTGAGTATTTATTGTCTAAACTGAATTTTCAAATACCACGACAGGCTGGCAGGCTTAGGTTCACATTTTACGAGGATCCTTGTCGTACCAACATAATGCTTCAGTCTCCTGTACACTATATTTGTGACGGTTTTAACAGAGTATCGCACTTGCTTGATATCAACCACAGCACGCTCGCGAATATTGTTGCCACAATGTCGGGCTTGTAGATACCTACTTATTTGTAGTTTCTGTTATTATATTGAATTATGTTTTGATGGTTTATTCTGTTTTTTCTATTCTCTTTTTTTAATTTTGATTCATTTATTTTTTTGTATGAAAAGATATTTTTTTTTGTTCTATATTTATTTATTGATTTAAATTGACTGGCTAACAGTCTTACATTTATCTAGAGTAAAGTCATGCAAAAAAGTGCTCAATTTCCATAGGAAAGGCCATGGATAAATGTCGAATGTTTTATTGCACATTCAGTTTTGTAAAAAAAATGTCCAAAAGGATATCTTCACAATACGCAAAAATTGATTTCCACCCAAATTGCAGGCAAAGAACAGTGGGAATCTCTGAATCGCCTCTTTTTTTTTTGCAGAATTTAGTCAATGACATATAGACTGCAAATATTGATAAAAAATATGCAAATCCATGTCTGTCTGTAATGTGATAAATATATTTTTTTCTCTACGATTGCCACGTGATTGTACCTATATTAAATTTAAATATTTAATGGGTAGCACAACTTTTTGTTTATATAATACAAATTTATTGTGTATATTTTATTTATACATAATAGAGAAATAAATAAATCTGACAATAAGCAGCACAAATAAATAAATGTTAATTAGGTATACAATATATATTGTCAATTTTTTTGTAGTGATTCAGTTTCGAAAAATTATCAATATAAAATAATTGAACCTATAAATTAATTGCTGTCGAAAGAAAAAATAAAACAAATAACGTTGTTTATTTGATCAAATTTTATTATTAATAAAATGTCTCTCTATTTTGAATATTATATGTTTTTATATTTATTGAACTTTAAGCATAATTTAGAGCTGACATTTGGTAATCATGTTTTATTAATCGACATATTGTTTATATAGATAATAATTTTTACAAAATTATGGTGTATACCAATTAGTATTATACATAAACAAATAAGTGTATTTTATATAGTAAATCAAAACCTTAATGTCATTAGAAAAAGAATTAGTGTCTTTAAATTATCTCAACAGATGACTTTTTTTTTCAAATTAGTAGCTACAATTAAATTTTCCATACGCTCTATAATATGTAGGCGAAGCTATCAGAACAACAGCTGCAATGTCAACTGTAATTGTACAAAGTTATGTTATGCTTACTTGACAAACAATAATCGAATTTAGTGTACTCGTACGTGAAAGTCACTGAGGATGGGACCAGTCCGGTTCCGAAACATGTCTGGCTAATGAATTGCCGATCAATGATATTATTTAGCATAAGCTTGATTTATTTATTCACGAGGAATGTCTACAACCAATAGATTCGATTGACCAGTCTGCACAGTCATTTCAATAAGCTATTTGCTGGATTTCATGAAATATCAGAACAACTCCTTTAGACATAGTTCCATGACAACTTGTCGATTTGTCTAAAAAATAAAGTACATTTTTATATAAAGATAATTTCTAATCGTGTAAAAGATACAAACACCCACCATATATATTTATAGACGGGTTGTTATCTCAAGTTCAGGAAGCCACATAGCATAGGTCATTTCTGATAAACATCAGGCATCCGTATTTCATGCGGTAATAGTAAAAATAATAATGTATTATAGTGGAACAATCTTTTAACGAAATATACAAGATGTGTCATGACATTTTAACCAATTACTGAACTAAAATACAGTTAGATATCTGTGTAGAAAATATTATTATTATATGTTAAGGAAAAGGAATGTTCTTATAAACTCCAATTCGGAATCTTTCCAAAAAAAAAAGCTTCTTTGTCAGACACAATTAGAATCAAAAAATTACCAACAAAGCATTGAACGTACAATAAACACAGATACACAGAAGTTTTGGTCGTTTATAAATGGGCGCAAGAGTCAGAGTGGTATACTCACTGAGATGATATATGAGGGTGAGGTGTTCGCTGATGCAGAAGCGATAGCGAATGCTTTTGCTAATTATTTTGGTTCCGTGTATGAGGTTTCATGTGAGGGCGATGCGAGCGATGTCGAGCTGGGCTGTTTTGATTTCCAGCCGGTTACTGAGGAGATCGTCATTGATTCCATTAAAAAGCTCAAATCCAAAAAGAATTCTGGTATTGACGGTATACCAGATTATATATACAAGGGATGTGTGGAATTTGTAGCAGAACCTTTGGCCCACATATTTAATTTGGCAATCAAAACAGGTACATTTCCCGGGGATCTAAAGATTGGTGTGGTGACGCCTATACATAAAAATGGTAAAAGGAACCATATCCTCAATTACCGCCCTATAACTGTACTTAATACCATAGCAAAGATATTCGAACGCATTCTTTATACTGACATTTATGCATGGGTGAAACCGAACATCAGTGATTATCAACACGGCTTCATAAATGGAAGATCTACCATCACTTATCTACTAGTTTTCTCGGAGTATGCTTCTATGGCTATTCGACGGGGTAGACAGCTGGACGTCGTATACACGGATTGCGCTAAAGCTTTTAACGAAGTGAACCATACGTTACTGCTGTATAAGCTTGGAAGGATGGGCTTTTCAGGTCAATCGATTCAATTTATTAAATCCTATTTAACAAACAGACAGTCAGAGCAGCGGGTAAACATTCAGCTGAATTCATTAACCCTTCTGGTGTACCGCAGGGCAGTAACTTGGGGCCGTTACTTTTTAACATTTACATCAACGATCTTCCCAGTATAGCACTTGCGTCGCGTGGACTGCTGTTTGCTGATGACTTTAAGTTGTTTAAAATCACAGACAGCGTCGAAGACTGCGAACAATTGCAGGACGACTTAAACTCGATATCTGATTGGTTCAAAAACAATGCAATGACCTTAAATGTACTCAAATGTTCCATACAAACATTCACAAGGAAAATAGATTCCATCACATATGACTACACATTAAATTCCATATCCCTAGTTAGGAAACACGAAATCAAAGATCTGGGTGTATTTTTTCAATCAAACTTTAAGTTTAACAGTCATTACCAGTACATAACTGGGAAAGCATATAGGTCGTTGGGATTTATAATGAGGAATAGCAAAAACTTTGAACTATCCACAATTTTTAAGTTATATAACACCTTAGTCCGTACGCACCTTGAATACGCATGTGTTATTTGGACCCCAAGGGCTTTTTGTCATAGTGACCACATCGAGAGGGTTCAAAAAAGGTTCTTGAGATTTATATATAAGAGGGAACATGGAGTTTATCCGTTTAAAATCTCATACAAAACAATGTATCAGCAATACAAGATACAAACTCTCTGTGATAGGCGCAATATGCAATGTTTGATATATTTATATAATATTATAAATTGTACAAGTAAAGTGAATTGTGATTTAATAAGTCTAATATATTTCAAAGTTCCTAAAATACAATTAAGAATTAACCGTAGGGAAATGTTTCATATAGATAACTTTAGCTTGTCACCATTGAATGCAATGTGTTCGATTGGCAATCAGATTGTAGACGCTAAGGGTCTCGACTTATGCAGCACTAGTGTTCATGAAATCAGGTCTCTATTTCAGTTAATGTCTGCCAGTTGATCTATAGATATTTTAAAATGTAATTCTACTAGTCTAAATTATTGTCTGTTTGTATAGTGTTAATTTAATGTTGTTATTTAGTTTCTAATTTTGTTAAGGGTTACATGTTATTACCTAAATGGTGTTTGTAATTTGAATATAAATAAATAAAAATTTCTTTTAGAAGAAGAAGTTCTCGGTTTGAAATAGAATTATTTTTACTTGGACTAACGTTGACTTATTACCAGCACTATATTATACAGGGTGGTCCAACGAAAAGTTTGCACCTAGCTTTTCTCTTTTTTTTGTAGTCGAATGCGAAAATGCTCGGACACGTCGATTTTGCTTTTGAGGGGGACACATTTTAAACATATTTTTCGATCTGCGCCTTTAACCCCCTAGCGGGGGTGAGTAACAACCCTAAAATTTTAAATGGAAAGAGGGGTCTAATGACATATCATTTGAAAGGACACAAAATTGTCTTTCTAATGATACCCTATTTGTCGAATTTTACTAAAACAGTTAATACGAAAACGACTTTAAAGACATTAAGCCGATAATTTTGGTATTAATGAGAAATACAAATAAGTTTTAATTATTACGACTGAAAACAACTACAATCATTTCTAAATTATTTACTTTGAAGAAAAACGGGATTTCAAAAACACTATCTTATTTATCAGAACTAAATTCCTCACTAATCGTTTGCGTTTTTTGTTGAAATAAAAACTGCAGATACGTGTAGGAAAAGAATTTACACCGTTTATTTTAGTCTTTTCATTGATTCAGTTTGGTTGCTTCTCAAGTTATTTTACTTTTACCGTACAAAATGATTTATTCCATTCTAGAACGAGTTGAAATTGTTAAACTTTATTTTCAAAATAATAGTAGTGCTAGACTTACGGCTCGCTTATTTAATGAGAGACATCCCGATAAAAATGTGAATGATGTGTACGTTGGCAAGTTAGTTAAAAAGTTTGTAGATACCGGATCTGTCTGTAATGTAAAACACCAGTCGCAGAAACCGATCAGAAATGAAGCTGTGGAAGTCGCTGTTTTAGGGCATGTTGAAATGGATCATAGTCAAAGTACCCGTCAACTAGCTGAAGCCTCAGGTGTCTCCCGTTCGTCCATAATACGAATTTTAAAAGCGTACAAATTTCATCCGTACAAAATCAAATTAGTACAGGAACTAAATGAGGATGATCCTGATAGAAGGCTGCAATTTTGTGAAGCAATGAGCCAGCGTTTAATTGAAGATCCGCAATTATTATTTAACATTTGTTTTTCCGACGAATGCACATTTTATTTGAATGGAGCTGTAAATAGGCACAATTGCCGTTACTGGGATGACAGTAACCCACATTTATTCCGTGAGGTTCATACCCAGTATCCTCAAAAAATAAACGTCTGGTGTGGCATATTAGGAAATCATATTATAGGACCACTTTTTATTCCTGGAAATTTAACTGGTGAAGTGTACCTAAACATGCTTGAAGACACAATTGATCCTTTAATAACACAAATAATAGAAGATGACCAAAATCATACTGCTGATCGGCTTTATTTCCAGCAAGATGGAGCACCTCCGCACTATGTGGCTCCTGTAAGACAGTTCTTAGATGACCGGTTCCCTGGACGGTGGATTGGAAGGAGGGGCCCAATTGAATGGCCTGCCAGGTCACCGGATTTATCGCCTTTAGACTTTTTTCTTTGGGGGCACTTAAAAAATAAATGTTTTGCCACGAAGCCCGAGTCCATAGAAGATCTTCGCCAACGCATTACAGAAGAGTGCAGAAACATAACACCTGATATGCTACAAAATGTTAGAAATAGATTTGAACAAAATCTGTATTATTGTATGGAATCAAATGGGTCTCATTTTCAACATTTGTTAATGTAACGTTTTAATAAATCAATTTAACAGCTTGTTTACTTTTTTTACAAAGCAATGTTAAAACTAACAAACATTGGAATGTACTAACGATTGCAGGTGTTTTCACTCGCAATAATTAAAACTTATTTGTATTTCTCATTATAATACCAAAATTATCGGCTTAATGTCTTTAAAGTCGTTTTCGTATTAACTGTTTTAGTAAAATTCGACAAATAGGGTATCATTAGAAAGACAATTTTGTGTCCTTTCAAATGATATGTTATTAGACCCCTCTTTCCATTTAAAATTTTAGGGTTGTTACTCACCCCCGCTAGGGGGTTAAAGGCGCAGATCGAAAAATATGTTTAAAATGTGTCCCCCTCAAAAGCAAAATCGACGTGTCCGAGCATTTTCGCATTCGACTACAAAAAAAAGAGAAAAGCTAGGTGCAAACTTTTCGTTGGACCACCCTGTATAGATTTTTATAGTCGGTGAAATAGGCTATTTTGAGAGCTTACTTCCCAAAAATTTAAATTTCCACGAACTACATTTTCGCCGATGTTCAGGTTAGGCTTACACCAGTTTTTTCTTTGTCATTTTGTTCGACAGATACAAACACAACGCATTTTTCCTGATTGTACTAACTTACAATACGAATCAATCTGGATTAAACCTAAGAGGAAGTAAATAACTAGTTCTATTACAAGCGCGGATTTAATATTTTTGGCAAGATCTACTTGCCCTGAAAAAAATCTGCATTTAAAAATAACTTGAAATTTCATTCCCAGAATCTTTTAGAAAATCGACGCATATGAAAAAAATTTGTACAAAATCTACCAGTTTTACTTGGAATTTAATCTTATACGACTCGTAATTTACTAATTAATACTACTACTAATTATATTTTTGATTATTTAACAAAATAATAAAAATATGGCTTTCAAAACTAGCGTTTTATTTAAAAAATTACATTTACTTTGAATGTTTGAAGCCCTGTGTATGTTTGCAAATATTTTTAACCATTGCAAAGGATTGCCATGGGGTCATTTTGATGGTTCGACATTCATACAACACTCGTTGACAGCTATCACTCTCACGACCATTATAGTAACGGCCGGCACGACCTCCAAGCCACATTATCGAGTACCTAAATCCATACCGCAGGTCTCATTATGTCTTATGGCGTACACATACATATCGAATAATGTCGTGTGTACCTTGATACAATATATATGTATATATAGACTGAACCAAGAAGAAGAAGAAGAGAAACAAATGGCGAAGAAGAAGACGAAGACTACGGCACATCGTCGGTCGGTCAATGTGTTTGGTTTTGTGGGGATTCTATAATATTATCCACACAACTCGCTTACTTCGTGTTTGTTTAAAGGCTAAAACCAGCAATTACCAGGATGTTGTGATAGGTATATTTATACCGAGTGGTCAATCATAAACTAGGCTATTTTAGGTTATGCCAAATACCAAAAAATCAAATAGTAGGCATTATTTGCTTGTGTCTCCTCCAATTTCAAAATCTACCCTTGTAGTAGTATGAGATTGCTTTTCCAGAATCCGTTACATACGTAACTGGAGAAAATCTACTCTTATATGGCTATATGCAAGTGCTGGACCTTTCTATTAAACATACATTTCGATAGCAAAATGCTAACGAAGTGTATGGTTAACAGAAAGGTCTCAAGCATTTGCATTTAGGCATTTAATTTTCCTGCGTTTTGGAAGTTTTCAAGGGTGACGCCGGTTTTTAAAAAGGGAGATAAGCATGATGTAGGAAATTATCGTCCTATATCAATTCAATCATGTTTTGCGAAAGTGTTTGAGTTTTTACTACATTATATCATAATGTGTCATGTTAGACAACAAATTTCAACTGTGCACCATGGTTTCTTCCCGGGTCGTTCTACATCTACCAATTTATTGGTTGTAACACAGTTTCTGAGTGAACAACTTGATAATGGAGGTCAGGTAGATGTTATCTATACTGACTTTTCCAAGGCCTTTGACAGACTTGATCATGGTGTCTTGATGGATAAATTGTGTCGTTTTGGTCTATCCAATGGCTTGCTCCTTCTCTTGGATTCATATTTAAATGGTCGTTATCAATATGTTGAGTATAGAGGGTTCAGGTCTGTCAATTTTTTAGTGACCTCAGGAGTCCCCCAGGGTTCTGTGTGTTATTGATGATATTTCCAGTGGCTTGTCTAGTAGTTCGCTCTTGTATGCCGATGACTTCAAGATATACTCGGTCATTGATAGTGAGCATGATTGCTCTGTTATTCAGGAAGACCTTATCAAGATTTATGAGTGGTGTGTTCGCAACAATCTTTATTTGAATATTGAAAAATGTTTTTCAGTTTCTTATACACGCAGACTAAAGCCTATAACGTATTTGTATTTCATTCACGATTCTCCATTGGTTGTTTGTGATCGTATTAAAGATTTGGGGATTTTCTTTGATAGCAAACTAAACTTTATTGAACATTATAATTATATGATTTCAGCTTCGTATCAGTCTCTGGGTTTTGTAATGCGTAACGCGAGGGATCTTAGGTCTCCTCAAACACTTGTTGCGTTATTCAATGCATTTGTTAGGGCTAAGTTGGAGTATGCCTCAGTTGTGTGGAGTCCTACATATGAATTTCATTCGGCGAGTATGGAACGTGTTCATCTTCGTTTCGCTATGTTTCTGTGGTTTCGTAGCGATGGAGTTTATCCAGTCATTGGATTTCCACATGATACGCTCCTAAATCGTTTTAATTTGACATCTTTAAGTACCCGTAGGGAATGTTCTGCTATTATCTTACTGTACAAAATTATTAATGGAGATATTGATTGTCCAGAGCATTTTATGTCCCTAATTTGCGTACACGTAATAATAATACTGTTTTTCACTTGTCAAGAGCGCGCACTAATTTGTTGTTGTATTCTCCTTTGTTCGTAATGTGTAATATTTGTAACTGTATGTCTAATGATTTTGATATATTTGAATCAAATTTGTCATGTGTAAAACGTTTATTTTTTAAGTAATTGGTTTAAGTTATTAATTAGTTATTATTGTTATTTTGATATTATTGTATTATTTGTTATATTTGTAATTTTTACCTGCCCTTTAATTGGATATTTATCTGTCTGGGCAGTTGTATCTTAAATAAATAAAAATAAATAAATAAATATAAGAGTAGAGTTTCTCCAGTTGCATTAATGTATTACCTAATGCATCGGATACTACTTTCGGAGTCCTCAGTTGAAGAAGAACTTTTCAATGCTGATTTTTTGATGCTCTAATTATTTCCTGCGGAGGGGAGCGGATATTATTTTATTATGTCACCAATGACGAGCAGTACAATTCTTGTAGGGATATGGACAAAACTTCCCAACCCTTTTCACTGTTATTAAAAATTGGCTCATATTATTTCAGTTTGATAATCTTAGCTTCGTGGAAATATAGACGTATAGGAAATCAAATATTCTGTTTATCTTCGATCATTGAGAGACTGGTTTCTTCCCAATAACGACATCTTCAAATTGGTCTAAACAGAGCAATAGAAGACGTGTTTATAATTTTATCAGTTAGGATCTGGTTCAGAATTTTGGCATCACTTTTATTAACCTGATGATTTGGTACGTAACTATTCGTCACCCAGAGCCCTTGCAAGACATAGGGAAATAACTCCTCGTGCAGCAGACCATTTGCTTTATTGTGAATAAATTTTACTATTCATGATGATGACATTTTAATAACCTGCTGCTTTTTCTTTTTTTGATTAAATTCAATGCTCTTTATACTGATTCTAACCAACCAAAGTTATTTTTTGGCTTTGGATTCTCTTAGGATGTGGTGAATCCATAATGAATTATAGAGTTTCATCCTGTAAAACCTTCCATCACACGATATATTATTACATCTTTTGCGGAATTCAGCGCACGGGCACGAGATGGATTTTTTCATTCCTCGGCGTTGTCTTCATATCTCTCTCTCATATTATACGAGTTAAAATCCCTGGCTTGGCGAAGACGTTACCTTATAATTTAATATTTCGCAGTTTATTGAATCCTTTTATATAATAATATTCTGTTTTGCTGGGTGAAACTCTGCAATTATGATATCGTGCAATAATTATTATGGCTGATCGAATAGCACATTGGAAAACGATAACGGCGAAATTGTTTAAAAATGCTATTTCGTGACAGTTAACCACGTAATACTGTTATTTGTTAGTGCCTTGTTTTTTCGCTATTTTCTCTCTCCGGTTGATTAAAATATTGAATTAAATTGAAAACTAACTGCTAGGAAAGGAAGATGACTGCTTGCAAAAATTTTTACTTAACAACATCACACTATTCATTCTTTTTGACCCTTGTAGGTATATCGTAAACCGAAGTTACTTAGACACTAGACAACTTGCGTGGATTAACGAACTATCATCATGATCAAGGTATTTATCTGCATCTGAATTATCAAACCCTTCACTGAACCGAAAAGGTACGTGATATTAATAAAAAAGTGCTTCAAATCAATGAACGTCAGCATTAAATTTGAGTCAATGATGGGTGCCATTAATACAATAAACGTTCAAATATACTAGTACCAATGGTTAGAGAACTTAAAAGCCCAAATAAGACTCAAAATTATCTTGTTGTACGTCCATTGATTTGATGCACCTGCGTTGTAAATAACTTAAATTATATTTGTACAACACTCGAAATCTAAAGGCTTTATTTTTAATTTAGTTAATATTAAATGCTAAACATGTCAGAATCGTCTGTCGTTTGAGGTGAATAAGGAGAAAAAACTATATTTGGAAACTAAAGTCCGCGGAAACTCTTCTAAACAAAATTGGAAATTATTACGAGATCTAAACATTTATGCAAGGGAAAATATCACAATACCGTCTTCTATTCATGATGTTGATAATATTAATGATTTTTTGTGGCCACTCCTTCCAACAATCCGGACCCAGGAACGATCAATTTTAAAGTAGGCCTGATATTAACTTTGAATTTACTTTTGTTGTATTATTTGGGAACAAATTCTAAAAATAGATTTAGGAACGCACTTCACTTTTCAACTGTATAAATTTAACTAAACAAAACAAAAAGTACGCGAAAACAAAAAGTCTATGAGAATGTCATAATTTCAATGTTTTGAGTATTCAGTCTATGATCTGGGTGCATTGATTTGCGCTCGTTATTCAGAATTTAACGGTTAGGTTCGTAAAATTAATGCTTAGCATCCATTGAATCAACGATGATCGTTCATTAGTTTTTATATTCGCTGTTCGTAGGTGTATGATATACAAATAATTGTGTTAAAGGCGAAGAGCATAAATTAATAAATTTAAAACATTGAAGCAATAAATAGTGACATTATATTGATAAAAAAAACATAAATTTTCGATGTCTTGCATTTATTGATTAATGTTTTATCGTACATTGTTTCTATGTATGAAATTAACAATTTATGATCAAAATTCATTGTAACAGTGACCAATTCATAATATTAATGTTCAAAATATTGATGACAACCATTAATTGGTTTTACGTACAATATTTTTTTTAGGATTAGGATTTTAGGGATTTTCATACCCCTTGCAAGTAAAGTAGGGGCGGGAGCCCACATGTTCAAACACTTGTCTGTGCGATCACGGTAGTCAAGTACTTGGTCGCGCGGATAGTAATTGGAGACGGTGCTTCCAATGTCAACAGTCACGTCAATAAGCAGAATAGTTGTTCCTGCAACAAATCCAAAACATGAGAAACTCCTTTATTCGCCTAATGCCACTGTATGGGCTGCGATGTCAGCTTGAGGAGTAATTGGCTCGTACTTTTTCGAAGACGACAGCAGGCAGTCGTGCAATCACACTGATTTGGAAACGTTTTATGTGAATTTGTACCTAATGAATACAATATTGTCCTGGTTATAACCAAAGAACATTGTTTCAGTAAAATGGCGCCACAGCACATACGCCGAATGCGTCTTTATACTGGCCTCCACACGGTCCAGATTTGAGCCAAATATAGATTTATTCTTATGGGGATATGTCAAATATAAATTGTATGTCAATAGTTCGACATCTGAGTTGCAATTGAAAGAAAATATCCGTCACGAAATGGCAATCATCTCAGAGCCTACAGCCTCCTTACAAAACTTTGCTAAATCAAGATTTTGATCGATAGTCATCAATTTCTTTTTTATATGGCGTGCTAAGTTGTGTTCTACGGCAATAGTTTCTGATGATATGTGGTAGCAGAATTAACTTACATCACACAGTATTGTTTTCTAAATCTCATCTCACTTTGCAAGAGTCGAGAATTATTAGAAAACTTTCGTTGCCTGAATTTTAAAGACAGAATTTATGTAGAAAAATTAACACGGCTCAATATCACTTCATAGCGTGTAAAGCGGTATTTTGCTGCTGCAGAAGTCAACAGAAAGCAAACAAGCCGGTAACAAGGCAACATTTTAAAATCATGATGGTATATAATGCTTAAACCTAAAGACCTAATATTGCGTGCTAGTACCAGATAACCAATTCATTATATTGCTGTGCAAATAATTCTAATTACCGTTCTAGCCAAGCCATTGTAGGTCCATGAATATGCAATGAAGTTGGAATCTATCTCTGTACGGTGTGTAGTAGTAGTAGTCGAAAGATATAAACTATTTTGTAGAGCGAGTGGAGCACACGTTGGCTTAACACATTTTAGTACAGGGTTGGTCAATTAAGGGAAAGTAGGAGGTCGAATATACATGCCGTTCTTACATGTTTCATTTTCCCCATAATTTCTTACTACCTTGCTTTCGAGAAATGTACGACAGTTAACTTTGATGTTTTTACAAAATCTGGGAAGAAAACATTTTTACTTTTCAAAATATTTGCTATTTTGGTTTATACACTTTTGCATACGTTCCAACCAATTCTCAAAACATCTTAGGAAAATGGTTTTGAAAGGCGTTTTGATTTTGGGGGCTTTGAACCGCTTCTTAAGGTGATTAAAACGGCTGTACATGCATTTTTGTTTCACCAAAACTAAACTGAAAGACCTGCGACCCATCAGCATTTTGTACATAGAAACAAACAACCTGTTACCGCATACACAATCAGGATTTCGCAGGGATCATAGCTGCACCACTGCCCTTTTAAAGGTTACTGATGATATATTAGAAGCTACAGATCGTGGTGAGCTTAACGCACTTGTCTTGTTGGATTATTCTAAAGCTTTTGAGAAACTAAATCATCAGTTGCTTTTAGCTATTTTAAAATATCTTGGTTTTAGCAGTGATGCTTGTCTTTTGATAAAAAGTTATCTTACGGGACGAATGGGGATTTCCAGTGGTGTTCCACAGGGATCTATCCTGGGGCCGCTTTTTTCATCTTTTATACATCTCAGCTTTATACCTACCTAAAACATACACATTTACACCTTTACGCTGATGATTCACAAATTTACCTATCTTTCAAGCCAGAACACATCTTAGAAGGTAACAACAAACTTAATGAGGACCTTGGATTGTTGGTGGATGCTTCTGCTAAACATTGTTTGGAGCTAAATCCGAGGAAGTGTCTGCTGCTGATCTTTGGACGTACATCCATAAGAAATCAATATTCAAACCGCCTAAAAATTATCGTTTGTACAGAGACACTGGAAAGCTCGGGCAATGCTAGGAATTTGGGTCTGATCATGGACACGGATTTGAGATTTGTGCCACATGTGAATAATTGCATTAGGAGAGCATTTGCTAATCTTAAACTTATATACAACCAACGTAATTTGCTAAACTTAAAACTAAAGAAATTATTGTGCGATAGTTTGGTTCTGTCACAATTTACATTTTGTGACATAGTGTATGGTCCTTCTTTGTTAGAGCATGAGGTTAAGCGTATTCAGCGAATACAGAACCACTGTATCCGCCTAATTGGTAGCATAAGAAAATACAATAGGGGTGTGACTGCGATGATGAGGGAAATTGGGTGGCTCACAATGAAGGAAAGAAGACTTTTGCATAGTCTAGTCTTATTTAATAAAATAATACTAAAAAAACTATTTATACCCAAAAATTAAATTTAGGTATGATGCACATAATCTGGACTTAAGGCATAAGCAACAAGTATCACCACCTTTGCATAGAACGGCACAGTACGAAAGATCATTTAGTTACCAGGTCTATACATGTTACAATAAAGTTCCAGACAATTTAAAATGACTTAATAGCTTTAGGTTTAAGCATGAAGTTTGTAAGATTGTTTCAGTGTTTCTATAAGTAACTGTCTATTTTTTGCTATTTCTCTATTTTATGTATTTTTTGGTATTTTGTAAAAATTTTTGTTTTTGTTTATACATACAATAAATTCCAATGTATTGCCGTAGGTAAAATACTTAGGTTAAGATAGGAAGCTAAGCTTCAACTTCGCCTGTTGTAATATGAAATATATTGCAATAAAGTCATTATTATTATTATTATTAAACAAAAAGTCATTATAGGTGATAAATCTGGAGAATATGGACATAGAGGCATTATTTCAAAATTTTTACTTGCTTTGTGCGAGCTGGCATTGCCATGCTGAGTTCAATTGTTCTTCCTGATTTCGTCTATGACTTTTGCCAAAAATATTACGGTAACCATTCAGCGTTAACCCTTCATGAATCATTGAAAGGAAACGTTGCGACATGTGTCTTGTCCAGCCGAAGAAAAAAGCGATCATTATCTTGGAAGTGCTTCTGCACGTATTCGATTCATCTTGATACCTATACACTATACTAGATTGTTGCTTTGGTTTCCAGCTTATATAGATGTTTTATCACCTGTTTTGTATACAGATGTTGCAGTTCCTACGCCGAATGTGTTTAGCGCTGGTGTAGTAAACAACGTATTTCTCTCGCTAGTGAAGAACTAGAAACTGCGATTGTCTCGCAACAATCATTAACGTTTTTTGGAAAACATTGCGGGAAAAGTAATTAATATTTTTGAAACAAAGTTCGAGGATCCTTTTCATGAGTATGATATCTAACTACTCTATAATTCACATGGAACTAGAACTTCGTATATGGAAAATTCCATTCAACAACTAGCGCTAAACAAACATGAACAGTCTCTGTGCAGCTGAATGTACGCATATTTGCTTTTTTAAAACTACAGGTGAAGATGTACGATCAGCTGTTTTAGAAGTATTTACTAAGAAGTTAAAAATAAATAATATTACAAATAATGATATCAGAAAATGTTATCGGGTTAAAAGAAAAAATACTACTAATCAAAAATCGGCACCAATTTTGGTTTGTTTTTATAATGATTCGCATCGTTTATCAGTTCTAAAATATCGTAAACAACTTATAAATCAAAAATATTTATTCAAGAAGATTTAACTACATTTCGTTTAACAAGATGTGATTTAAACAATGCAATTCAGAAAGTGTCTTTCTCCTAAAAATGCTTGGTGTCTCAACGGCATCTAATATTTTTGTTAGGTTTTCACAGATTCCACAATGGAAATAATTTAACTTCTTAAATGAAAAACAGTGATAGTCTTTTTGAGTACCTACGTGATATATGTAGGTATAAGTTGATTTGGATATTTATTGTTTCGTAAATAATGTAAGTTGGTACATGATTATTATATTTAGTTATACCCGGGGTTGAGTCGATTTCTCAAATTCGCATTAACAAATATCAAAATGTATGCATATAGTCCGATGACATATATTATGTGAAAAGCATTGTCTAGTGGTTGTTTGAAAATATATAAAAGGTGACCCTCATACAATACGAGGAGAATTGTGTAATTTTCCATATTATTTTATTAGTCCCATTTGTTCAATTTTTGCTGTAATAATATTTAATCCCTTGTGAGTTGAGAAAACCGTTTTCAAGAAGGCCGTGGAGATGCTGCGGATGGCGAGTGCGAGTGGAAAAAGTGAAAGAAATGTATTTAAACGATCACCGAATCCGAAGCAGAGAAGTCGCTGATGATGTGTTCTACGTGTTTTCTACGTAAAACAATGGCTTTGGCAAAGCCCCTTCTTACGAGTAAATTACACTTTAAAAATAAACAAATTACTTAACTTAAGTACTAACAAACTGTTGCTACTTGAATATTCTCAGTTAGTTCTAGATATTTGAATAATAATAATAATAATAATAATAAAGTGATTTATTGTGTATAATAATTTACAAAAATTATTACAACAAAGGGCATGAGATTTGGCTATAAAGCCACTCTTACACTCTCGCCCAATAGGAAAAAAAAAACAATAATAAAATATATATATAAAAAACAATAATAAGTAGCATTAAACACTAAATGCAGCTGCAGATTACAAAGTATGAAAAAAAAATAGATTGATTCTTAATTAGAAAAAAAAAAAGAAATTTTACATTTATAACTTAGAACTACTCCAAAGAAATACATAAATAAATACATAATGCATAGGTATAATGTAATATGTTATGACAACATTAATCTTTGCCTAAGCTCTCTCTTGAACGAGTAAGGAGACAACTGGAGAATATCCACGTATTGATTCATAATTTTCGCGCCCCTATAAGAGAAAGAGCCTTCGAAATGTGAACTTCTATGTAATGGAATAGAAAAGTAATTGAAACGCAATTCTCTGTCATGTAAATTAGAACCCCGTAGCAAAAAACTGTGAAGATATTGTGGAGTTTCACTATTTAAAATTTTGTAGATTAGCATAGCGAATTGATATTTTATTCTTATCTCAATTTTTGGTTCTCTCAAATGAACCAAAAACGGTGTTATGTGAGAAGCATATGGAACCTTGCACACAAATCGAACACATGCGTTCTGTATTCGCTGGATCTTAAGCCTATTATATTCCGGCAAAAAGTAATAGTAAACCTGAGAACAATATGTGACATGTGGATAAACTAAAGATTTTATTAAATTTAATTTCGTGCCCTCACAAAGGAACTTTTTCAAATGATACATCGATTTAAGTTTATAGAAAGAGTTTTTGTATACAAAATTACAATGTTCATCAAAGCTTAATTTGTGATCTATAATGACTCCCAGATTTTTAGCTTTATCTTTCCAAGGTATACCAGTGTCACTTAATTTACTTTGTCCAATTTCACGCATTAGTTTTGTTTGTCGCTCTGATCCAATGCACATGGCCACCGTCTTGTCAGGATTCAATCTCAGACCGTTACGTTGACACCACAAAGACAAGCTATTCAAATCCTTGTTAACAAGTCCCAACACTTGCTCAAAGTCTTCCAGACGGCAGTGCGCATATACTTGAACATCGTCAGCATACATGTGAAAATGAGAGTGACTCAAACTCAAAGGCATATCAAAAGAAAATATAGAGAACAGTAGAGGGCCAAGGATACTGCCTTGTGGTACTCCGCTTTTTAAAAGTTTGAAGTCAGAGTAATTTGAACCGATCCTAACACACTGCTTTCTGTCAAGAAGATAGCTGAAAAACCATTTCAGCGCGCCATCATCAAAACCCAAGAAGGAAAGCTTACTAAGTAAAAGCTCAAAATCGACAAGATCAAATGCCTTACTTTGATCAAGCAAAACCAATATGGTCGATCTCGAGTTGTCCATAGCACAAGCAATATCATTCGTCACTTTAAGTAATGCGGTTGTTGTAGAATGTTTTTCACGAAAACCTGACTGTAATGAGGGCAAAACACTATTATCGGACAAGTATTGTTTTATTTGAAAACTTACAAGTCGCTCAAAAATTTTGGATAAAGCTGGAAGCAGGCTGATTGGTCGAAGATCATTGAAGCCAGAGGGAGAAGGCACTTTCGGAATAGGTATGACGCAAGCAAATTTCCATGTTTCAGGGAATATACCAGAATGCATGGAGTCATTAAACAAATCCCGAATAACCTCAACACAATAAGGAATTATCAAATTTAACATTCTGGCATTTATACCGTCAACACCACAAGATTCAGATCTCAACAGACCAAGGCTTCTATGTATGTCATGAACAGACACGTCGTGAAAACGGAACCTGTTACCGTTATAAGAATTATTGCGATAAAATGTAATCAACTCCTGATCGACACGCTCCTGACCAGTTACATTTATAAAATAATTATTAATATCACCTGAATCCAACAATTCCTCAGACAAAACGTTAGATTGGTTGCCCTTCGTGGAAATCCCCCAACTAGTCAAATTCCGCCAAAGATTCCTAGAATTATCACAATTATTTAACGTATGTTTCATGTACGCTACTTTTTCACGCCTTATCGCACTTTTGACAAAATTTCTCAACTCGACATAGTACCTTCGTGATTGTTCTGTTCTACTTTCAATATACCTACGATAAGCTCTATTCCTAATGTTAATCATTTTTCTTATATTATAAGTTATATAAGGTAAATTCCGGCGCTTAGTACGAAAGATCCTAACAGGTGCATATATGTCAAATAAAGATAGCATCATACTATTTAAGCATTCAACTCTGTCATTAATGCTGGGCAAAGTATTGATGTACGCCCATGATAAATTTTGTGCTGCTTCAGAGAAACCCACATTATCAAAATTATTAAAACTGCGATAAACGATAGTCCTGCATTTTTTACTTTCCGTTTCCAAAGATAAACAACAATAAACAAGCATATGATCGGTCCTACAGTGAAGTTCACATGTATCCACACACGAAACATTTAAGTTGCTACTGGTAAATATCAAATCTATCAGCGATTCACTGGTCTCAGTAATTCTAGTAGGTGTATTAATTCTTTGCTCTAAATCAAAAACTTGAACCACTGAGAGAAGTTTCCTCACATCCGAACTATTGATATCAAGAAAGTTAATGTTGAAGTCTCCAACCATAATGATAGACTGAGTCTCTAAATATACTTGCTCAAGCGATGCTGTTATATCACATACAGAATTTACGTTACTACTTGGAGGTCTGTAAACCACACCAAAACCAATTTTGATATTTTTAAAACTAAGCAAAATCCAAATTTGTTCCAATCCACCATCACTTATACTAGATACTACCGATCTTATTCTAATACTGTTTTTGAAATATATAACAATACCACCTCCTCTAGTTGGTCTATCAAGTCTCTGGATGTTGTAGTTCTGAACACAAATGTTTTTGTTAGGGTAGTCATGCTGAAGCCAAGTTTCACCAACTGCCAGTACATCAAAATCATTCTGGTTTAAATAGTCCTTGAGAGTTGGAAAATTCAGAGTTAACGAACGAATATTCACATGACCAAACTTAACCTGTTGTAGTTTTTTGTCCTAGCTACAGTGGCTTTGTTAATAGCAGGCACACCTCTTACGTATTTCATGTATATGTCAGTCTCACCATTGGCTTTTCTGGTTTCCAAATCCTTACGCACTTTCTTGTAGTATTCACGTTGTTGTTGCGTCTGATCGGTTGAAATGGATACATTTGTGAACCCATCGCCAAGTTGTTTTTTATGTTTCAAAATACGGAAAACGTCCTCCTTACATGATAACGTGACTTTCAGTGGAGGATTTTCACTTCGACCAATTCTTGCAACTTTAAGATTGTCAGTTGCCATCTGTGGACATATACTTTGTATTAAGTTTCTCACCCTTGCAACATCCTCAATATCCTCGTCGGCCGCATGCCGGAGCCCATATATCATTATGTTACGCTCGCGCTTCTGTCTCTCAGTAACCTCCTGCACAAGATTTTCAACATCAGGAGCTGGAGATTGAGCTGTCTCTTGCAGCTGGGCAATTTGTTGTTGAAGTAGGGTAACGCTAGTTTGTAAAGCCTCTAAGGCTCTAATCAAATAATCGGTGCGATCAACATTTTTTCGAACGCATTCTGTGCACCGCCATGTACATCCGTCAACAGTAGATAAGAGATCTAGTTGATTTTTAGATATGTTTACGCACTTTATGTGGAAATATTGGTCACAAAATGTACACTCGATGCCAGGTGACCTTGAACCGATACTTAAATTGCAAATCTTACAATTTCGCGACATATTTTGGTAGAAAAACAAAATTCACAATAAAAACAAGCACCAACTCAACAAAATAGTTGTTAACAAAGCAAGGCGATTAGTTAAAACAAATATTATCGCTTACAGACAAAAACACTACGGAAATATAGAAATTCAAGTGGATATTTAAGGAGCCGGTGTGAATCGTGCCGCGACTAGAATATTGTATGTAATGAACCTGTATGTGCCTTCGTTCAAACAGTTTTAATCGGAAACTTGTAAACTTTGAATTAATTGAAGGTTAAATAGTTGGCTAATCTATTGAATGCAATTATGTAACGAAGAATATTTTATTTCAAAAAATTTAGAAACAAAACATTCAGTGATTATAAATATAAAATAATTTTACATTATACTTATGCAGAAATCAACTTGGCGTATACTTATGATGCATTTACTATTTCTTAAATATAATTTTAAAATGATTTGGGTTTAGAAAGATCAACAGACAGACAGTCGGATCTGCGGACTTAAATACTAGTTTTTTTTAAAGGTCATACAAAGTTCTAATAAAAGTGTGCTAATAATGTATTTAAACATAAGCCACAGTTTTTCAAGCCCACAAAACTTGTAATTTAACCAACCGTGTGTAGTTATAAGGGATTCCAAGAGGGAATTGTCTGTTGAATTCATAACCACGCAACAACCGAACCGGAAAAATAGAAGTATTTAAAAGCCGATACGTGAGTCTACTATATTTATTGTTCGAAATCGATTAAATTGGCGACGGTATATTATGTGAGTCGCAGTGAGATCTTCATTATAATAATTATAGTATCATCTTAGTTTTGCGGAGACAAATCCAAAACTATTCCGCTATGATATCTGAGCCTCGTATAATACGAAACGTTGTATTACAGTGATATGCGATATATCAAATAAAAAATATGTATTAGATATGTATTCAAATTATGTTCAGCATCTAACAACTTGCAAATAAACAAATTGTGTAATCAAATCCCACTTGCTGAGAATTATGTCGAATAACACTTGTGCAACAACCTTTAAATGTACATTTACTTATTTACTAAACTGTATCTAGAGTGTATTTATAATATTTATTAAAAGACACATAAATATATTTAGACGAAAACAATTTAAGTAAGTTCGAGTTGATTTCTATTGCACATATGCAGTTATGAAGAATAATCAATCATTCTTAGTAGTAGTTGTTGTTGTTGACAGGCCTCAAACAAGGTGATACCTGTTCTGTAGTGCTCATAATAATGTTAGTGGCACTGCAAACATATGCATTTATATTTTTAAATCCAATTAAAATAATAGATTTTATTTGGTTTATTAATATGCTATTTCTTGTGTTACTTAATATTTTGTTTACCAAAAAATATGTTTTACTAAGCAAAAGCTTCATGTATTGATTGTAAGATGTATGTATTAAAACCATCAATTTTTAATTTTCGAAGCAACTCTTTTCCATTTATTGCATCCTGTAACTGCAACACAGAACCACATTTTGAATAAGCGAAAGGAACCATTCATTACCTCATTCAAGTAGTCCTATGTGTACCATGCAGACTGTAATCCTTATCAGACAAAATTATCCTAAGGGCCTCTGGCACCGAAAACATACATTCCACCTGAGCGTTAACTTAATGAAATGAAAAAATATTTTAGAAATTGCAATAAAAGCGGTTCAAGTCTTGTTGCCTTTAAAATGGACGCCAATTTACGATAGACAATATGGTATAGATATATAGATCTTTATTACATGTTTGTACAATTTACGGATATGTATGAGTAATCATACATATATGTATAATACAACAACAAGAAACAAAACGATAGCCACATATTTCTTCTTCTTATAGTGCCGTATTCGTTTAACGAATGTTGGCGATCATGTTGACAGCCGCTCTGAACAGTCCTGATGTTGATTGGCCAAACCACTGCCTCAAGTTTTTTAACCAAGAGATGCGTCTTCTGCCCGGTCCGCGTTTACCTTCTATCTTTCCCTGAAGTACTAGATGTATATTATATATTTCAGGGTGTCTCATTACGTGTCCAAAGTAGGAGAGCTTTCTGATCTTTACTGTATTAATGACTTCTTTATCCTTTCCCATTCTTTCCATTACTTCGACATTGGTGACATGGTGAATCCATGTTATTCTTAACATTCTTCTGTACGTCCATAGTTCGAAGGCCTCAAGTTTTTTCGTGGTATTCTCTGTAAGTGTCCACGACTCAACTCCATACAGAAGAACAGAAAACACGTAACAGCGGACCATTCTCATTCTCAAGATCCCGTCCGCAGAGTATCGTTTTCATGCGTATAAAGGCGTTTCTCGCAATCTCAATTCTTCTTTTTATCTCTTTTGAATGATCCCAGTCATCGCTTAGTAGTTGTCCTAGATATACTATCTTCTCCGTTCTTTCCACTCGATTCTGTCCAATCCATAGCTGAGTGTTTATATTTCGTCTACTGACAATTATAAACTTGGTTTTTGTGATGTTTAATTTAAAGCCGAACTGTTCGCATGAAAGTACCACTCTATCAAGGACACTCTGCAGATCTTCTATGCTATTTGCCATCAACACCGTATCATCCGCGTATCTAATATTGTTCATTGCGATTCCGTTCACTTTAATTCCCTCTGGACTGCCGATGCAAGCTTCTTTAAATATGGCTTCGGAATATAAGTTGAAGAGCAGTGGAGACAGTATACACCCCTGCCTTACACCTCTCTTAATGGCTATATCCTCAGTAAAATCATTATCCACCCTCAGGTTCGCTGTTTGACGCCAATATAGATTTGCTATGAAGTGTAGATCTTTATCATCTATGCCCGTTGTTTTCAGTATGTCCACCATCTTGTCATGTTGCACTTTGTCAAAAGCTTTTTCCAGGTCTACGAAGCACATGAAAACGTCAGTGTTAACGTCTCGGCATCTTTGAATTAAAACCTGGATAATTAATAATATAATTCGCAGAAATATTTTGAGAACATGGCTCATAAGAGATATGGTACGGTGGTCCTTACACTTTTCCACATATTTAACAGCGCAAATTACACACATACAACATAATACAAATCACAAACCTAAAAAATGTAGGTACAGAGTTGGTCCACCCGTCAGGATTAAAACATTCAATGTTTTTCGTATTTCCAGTGGAAGATTATTGAAAATTTAAAATGCTGAATTCAGCTTAGCTAAAACTCTATCAATTTGACCGCCGAACCTCAGAGCGCCATCAATTTGGACCCGCGATATCATCGGAAAGTCTGTTCACCAATCCACCGGCCATCGAAAATCATCCAAAATGAATCAGCTTCGTCTTGTCAGTACATATATAACATTTCTTAATGTTTATTTAAAAATCAAAGAACGAGAGAAATTAAAATTTAGTGAACGCATAGGTATCTGAATTTAACGCACCTTCAAATTTTTAATATCAAATACAAAAACTACAATTTGTACAAGACTAAAAGATTGACTAACTGATAACTGAAAACTTATCAAAATAATAATCCAAAATATCATGAGAAAAAAAAACGTGGCTATTTAAATCTCTAAAAATAAAAATCTAAGTAGTGGAGATTAAAATACAATAAATAATACAAATTTCTTGTAGTTTCAAAACAGAAAATAGAAGCAAATTTTGATCACAACGAAAATATTTACCAAAACATTTGACGAGAATGCTTCTACCCTGTATATAGTAGAACACATTCAAATAAAAACTAGACCAACATTATCATGACATGTTATCTAAAGAAATTAATATTTCAGTGTCGCCTTTGCATTTAATTTATTCATACCTACTAAGTAACAACTATATAAGAGAAGAAATAAAAAAATTCAACATGATATTGACATCGTTCAAAAGAACGTTTTATCGGAAAGAGCGGAGGACATAGGAATAATCTATAGGCTAGCTCTATCAATCTGTAAAGATAGTATGTGTCTATGACCGAAGAACAAAAAATTTTACTTTAATATACATAGATTGAATGTGATTATAGAAAGACACATTATACAGAGTGTCTATGGCACAACGGAATACAGGGTGTCTCATAACTTACCCGCCATAATATGGCAACAGGAGATACTAGAAATGAAAATTAGAAATTTAGCCAATAAATGTGTGGGCAAATTTTTGTCATTAAAAAACACAGTGTGAAGTGCAAATAGATTTCCGAAAAATTGCTATAATTGCAGAACGACTGAAGATTTTCAATTCAATATAGATACAATATGGTTTTTGAAAGATGAGAAATACAGATTTTTTGACCCTGTGTACTTAGAGATGATTTCATTGCAAAATTGAGAAAAGCTAACATTTTTATAGGTATAAAAATTATACTCTTTCATGCGGTTTGCGCGATATTCGTCTAAAAGAACAATACAAAAAAAATATATTTAAGAAATGCGACAAAAATGTATTCAAAATATTTTTATTTTTCTTAATTTAGGGCATCATATCTAAATATTAAAAATTAACACAATTATTCATTCCAAATGAATAAACAGTTTGTTCAACGTTAGTCCAACATATTTGTTGAAAGTGACCACCATTTACCTCAATACACTGCAACGATAGGTATAAGTACAAGTTGAAAATAGTTTATTTTTTTTATAATAAAAATTATTTTGCCTCCTTTTCTATTATTTACGAAGGCAAAATTTTTATGCTGCATGTTATATAGGTTATCTTATATCAAAGCTATATATAATTAGCCAATTTTTCTGTTATATTTGGAATTTTTTTTTTCGTTTTTGACCCTTTTTTGCACTATTTTCAAACGCCTGTGTGAACCAGCTCATTTATGTAACATTTTTTAGGTTATATTCTATTACAACTATGAAAAATCATTCTGCATTTTGAATAAGCTTAGGAAGTATATATTTTTTTATTTCGACCCCTTTTACACTATTTACGAACGCCTATGAAAACAAGTTATTTATAACATATTTTATAGGTTATATTCTATCAAAGCTATAAATAACTAGTCAATATTTCTGTTATTTTTAAGAAGTACGTTTTTTTCTAATCTTTTCACCCAATTTTACACTTTATTCGTATGTCAATGTGGTCTGATTGTTTAGGTTAAATATTTTAAATTATATTTAATTAAACGCACAAAAAATTAATCAACATTTCGGATAAGTTTAATAACTATGGTTTATTGTAATTTTTGAACCCTCTTTTAAACCCCTTGCCTACGCTCAATGTTAATCACCACCTATAAATATCCTGTAGTATTTTCGTACCAAATGGGGTTAAAATCCGTTAAGTGGTTTTTGAGTTATCACCGATACAATTTTTTTCTGGCCCTTCTTTAGAATTTTCACGGACGCCTATGGTACATTAATTTTTGTCGTGTATTTTTAACACCAATTCAACTAGTTAAATATAAAAAAAATTACATTTCAATTATTGTTTATATTTTATCCCCTTTCCTACTATTTACGAACGCCTATGTAAATAAAAATTTTATGCTGCATTTTGTAGGTTATCTTATATCAAAGCCATATATAATTAGCCAATTTTTCTGGTATATTTGGGAAACGTTTTTTTTTCGTTTTTGACCCTTTTTTTAAACTATTTTCGAACGCCTGTGTAAACCAATTCTTTTATGGAATATTTTTTAGCTTATATTGTATCACAACTATGAAAAATTATTCCATATTTCGAATAAGTTTAGGAAATATATATTTTTCATATTTTGACCCCTTTTCCACTATTTACGAACGCCTGTGAAAGTAAGTTATTTCTGCTATGTTTAAGAAATACGTTTTTTTTTAAATATTTTTTACCCCATTTTACACTATTTTCGAACGCCAATGTGGTCTAATATTTTATATTTAATATTTTAGGTTATATTCAATTAAATGCGTAAAAAAATATGCAGTATTTCGGATAAGTTTAAGAACTATGGATTTTTTTTAATTTTTGAACCCTCTTTTAAACCAGACAGACAGACAGACAGACATTTTTTTAAAAATACTTATTTATGTATAAAATGACCAAAAACAAGTATTTCCGGTGAAATTAAAAAAAAAAAATTTTCATGAAACTAATTGTCTCCATATATACATATATTACATATATGATATGGAGAGCTAAAAAATCAATAAAATAAAATAATAAAATATTGCAAACGACACCTTTTATTAAGTGGTGACGATCAGTCGTGACACAGTTAAAATAATAGACAGTTACTTCCCCTCGTATCGGGCCGCTTGATGTCCATGTCTAAAAAGCAATTCGCCGCGCTTATAGTTATAGTATAGTATCTTATAGTATATATAGTAACGGGCCAGAAATGTGGCTGGGAATGCGACGAGTCGATGCCTTTTTCAGCGTCTAATGAACCTTCTGGTCTATAGTTATTATTCGATGGTCGTGATGTACTAAAGACTTGTGGTCCCACAGATAAAAATGTAACGGATTGAGGTCCGAGCTACGAGATGGTCAATGCCCTATCGATTGATGTGATAGACGTTGATTTCTCACTGTAACTCGCATGCAAGCACATGTTTTGTTTGATCGTCAGAGTTCATCCAAGAGGTCTAATAAATCATATCCGAAAAACTCTAAATATTTATTCCCATTTAATCTTTGTGGAAGCTCAAATAGGCCATTCTTATCAATAACGCCGAACCAAGTGTTGATTGAAAACTCGAGCTGGAACTGACGCTCTCTCAGCAAGTGTGGAGTTTCTAGACCGTATAGTTATGGCTATTTCGTTAAGTGAAAATTCCGCATCTTGCAAAAGTTGCCTCGTCGATAAACACTATCTTATTCAAAAACATAGGATCTTCGTTTTGTTTATTAAGTAGATTTTTTTTAATTCTATTCTAGCTGGTACATCTTCTCGTAATGGCCTAGAGCCCGGAGGAAAAAGGGGACCCGGAAAGGCCTCGAAAGAGATGAAGAAAATGCTTCATTGCCGACGTACCAGTACCAGTAGTTCGGTTTTCCGAATGGCCTGAAATAAAAACCGAAAAAATTATTGACGCAATTTTAGTAAATTTTCCCAAAAGTGAGGATATTCAAGATAGCCAAAAATTATATAAACAGCAAGACCAAGAGTATTTCCGCCATCTTAATAATTCAGTATTTTATAGGGTAAATGCTAACCCGGATACGGAGAAAAGGGATTAGCTAATTTATGACTCGAAATCAAATTCAGTATTTTGTTTTCCAAAGATATAAGTTTGCTAAGTTCTAAATCTGGATATGGCGACTGGAAAAATGTATCGGTAATTGTTAGCACACATGAGACATCGAAAAACCATGTAAAACCTTAGCACACAGAATGTCTTCTAAAAACACAATAGTTGACAAAGAAAAGGGGACGAAGAAGTTCAAGCTGTCCCAGTCAGCTAGTAATGCCATGGTTACGACTTTCTGTGATATACAAAGAATCCTGATGATTCTTTTTACGCAAAAGAAAGAAGAGGTTAAAATAGTCCAAGGTTTTTGGTGCACAACTATCAGCTTCTAAACCCTGGAACATCCTTCTTACAGCGTCCAGATTCAACCTCCAGCGATTAGTATTTATCCCCAAAAATTACCAAGACAGCTAAAGAAACTTTTAGGTGATGAAAACCAATGACCAATGATTTGGTTTTACTCTTATAAGGAATAAGCGTCAATGGTGGGGAGGTTACAATTGCGTGCCAACGGCTCACTAAGTGCCCCGACAGCCCTAGGGGGTTAAAACTTGAACACCAGCGGCGTTCCTACACTACATTTACTTATAACATTTTGCAGGAAGATATAATTTAGATTGACGACATAGCGCTACTTCCTTTCGTTCGTAGGATTATATATCGTAGTAGTACACGTAGAATATTTTTATTTTTCAGAACAAACATAAATATATTGTATATACAACACTATTACGTTGCGTGTAAAGTAAACTTTCTTGCTCACTTGCTGGATAATTAATTTTATTAATAAGAAGTTATAGGAGAGCAGAAAAAACATTACCAACATGCAACAGTATCTAGCGGTATTTTTTCCAACGTATAAAACAAGTAGGTAGTTAAAAGTTTGAAATTCCCAAATTGATTCACATTAATAATGAAAGTTATTTCTTTATAGGATCTTGTCAAAATTGATAACTTTATGTACGTCTTGCTGTCAAAAATGATCTTGTGCAAGGGTTTCTAACTTCTGACATACTCAATAAATTTCAAAAATACGATACTGATATGAACCTGATGAATTGTATTCTCAAAAATACAATTCGAACAAATTTCTTTTCAAAATACAAATAGTAAACGTTAAATGAATATGTCTAAAATTTTATACATTTATTTGTAATGAATAGTACTTGCTCGTTGTAACGTCTTTAACGAGCACACTCATTGTAACCAATCCTGATAAAAATCACATACATATAGCGAGCGTTTGCATATCATCATCATCATCATCATCAAACAGCCTGTCTCGTCCACTGCTGAACATAGGCCTCCGTTAACGATCTCCATTTATTTCGATCCTGGGCATCCTGGATCCAATTTGGTGTTACTCTTTTTATGTCATCCGTCCACCGGGTCGGCGGACGACCTCTGTTCCTGAACGCATCTTGCCTAGGTCTCCACTCTATGATCTTTTTGGTCCATCTTTCGTTGGTCATTCTTGCGACATGTCCAGCCCAGTTCCACTTTAAATATGTTATTCGCTGGATTGCATCGGTAACCCCTGTTCTCTGACGTATCCGATCATTCGGAATCCTGTCTCTCAGCGTGACTCCCAACATGGAGCGTTCCATGGCTCGCTGGGCCACTCTTACTTTATTTACCGATTTTCGTGTTAGAGTTAAGGTCTCCGAACCATAAGTCAGAACCGGCAGAACACACTGATCAAACACTTTCCGCTTAAGGCATATGGGGGTTTCGGACTTAAAAATGTGCTTCAGCTTCCCATAGGCGGCCCACGTTAGTCCTATCCTTCTTTTGATTTCGCAGGTTTGATTGTCCCTGTCAATCGTAATATCATGGCCCAGATATCTGTAGGATGTAACTTGGAAAATTTCTTTTCCTTCTGCTAAGTAGTTTCGGCTTGGGACTAGATTTGTCATGAAATTTGTTTTCGATGGATTGATTTTAAGCCCAACTTTATGTGAAGCAGATGTTAGTCTCATAAGCAGTTTCTCTGCCTTATCCAAGCTATCTGAAATCAGTACAATATCATCAGCGAACCGAAGGTGACTGAAATTTTCACCGTTAATATTTATACCCATATTCTCCGACTCGACACGCTTGAACATATACTCCAACAAAGTGGTAAATAGTTTAGGGAAGATTGTGTCGCCTTGTCGTACACCGCGCTGCACTCTGAATCTGTCTGTCTCTTCATGGAGTCTTATGCTCGCTGTTGCATTTCCGTATATATGTTGCAGTATAGCAGAGTATCTGTGGTCTACTCGGCAGTCGGCAAGTGCTTTAAACATCTCGCTGTACTTGATGGAATCAAACGCCTTTTCGTAGTCCACAAATATTAACACGAGTGGCTTGTTGTACTCAACGGACTTCTCGATCAATGTCTTAATAACTTGCAGATGGTCATTTGTTCCGTATCCGGATCGGAAACCTGCCTGTTCTGTCGGCTGGTAGAAGTCCAATTTCGATGTTAGACGCTTAGTTAGAATTTTGGTAAACAATTTATAGAGATGAGAAAGCAGGCTAATTGTTCTATAGTTCTTCAGGTCGGCAATGTTGCCCTTCTTATGCATGATGATTATGATTGCATTGTTCCAGTTCGTAGGTGTTGTGGTTTCCATAAGACATTTATTGAATAATTTTGTTATGGCCTTTAACAGTTGTTCTCCGCCTTCCCTAACTGCCTCAATCACGATGTCGTCATCACCTGGAGCCTTATTGTTTTTCATTTCCGACATTGATTTTAGGACTTCCTCCTCTGTTATGTCAGGCATTTCCTCCGATCCCTGGTTTAAAACTCGAGGGATGTCCTCTGTGTTTGCATATAGAGCGGACAAATTTATTGAGACCAACGCATCGCGGTCCTTATGACCGGACCCCACTCTATATATTTTCACGAGTACAGATTCCAAAATTATTAATAAATAAATATAAATTATAAATAAATAACAAACCCCAGATATTTGATGGAAACATACAAACATATTATTTTCCTGTTTATTCTAGTTTATCTAGATGAGTCACAATTTCTCGATAATCAGGAGCCTTGCCTCTTACCCTCCGCTTTCAAGGGCAGTCGTACTGGAAAATGCAACATCAGCTAAGCTGACCACCACAACTAAATAAACGCGATGTAGGGGTAGTAGTGCAATATTATTATTATGTAAATAACCAATTAGCATAGAGAAATCTGGAAACCATCTTTGATTAAATCCAGCGTCCCTCATTAGCGTTGGTCAAGACCGGGAGGATTTAGGCGCAATTGTTTAAGAGAGGGATAGCCCTTTTACTAAAAATTCTCCTCTCCAGAGAAATAAGTTTAGTTGTGTCCTAATTTTAAACTAATAGTAAGAAAACCTGAAGGCAGTAAAATGTGAACCATAGTGCAACTTGCCCGTATGTGGTCTCACATATTTTAATGTAAGTAATATTATTTGTATTCTATTATTATAACTCTATAGTCTCTAATTTAAGTTTCATCATTTTTGAAAACTCTTCTCAACTTTCTCAACTTTAACTGTTAAGAAACGTAATCTATTTAAACTTGGTATTCGGTGTTTCAATCTTTTAGATAAGGTCCTTATTTTAAATGCCCTCGTAGTTCACGTTAAACTTAAACGTGACAATATTGTGTTTTTTTATGTTTGAATAATTCAAATTTATATTTCATATTTTTGATTTTTAGTAAAAATAAAAACATTATAATTCGTTTAAAATCTCGTAACTCGTTCTGAATACAAAATGTTTCTAGGCAAAATTTAATAAAACATTATTAACAATGTCTTATCTACTTCAACTGGAATGAATTATAACATAACCCAAGGAGACTTCTAAACGTTACAAATGTAAATTTTCATGTCGTTCTCATCATGATATAAATCATTATCTCATACCATAGTATCATATATGAATTAATGCGTATCTAGTTAGAATAATCATTTACATAAATGTCGTTGGAGGAACAGTAAATTATCAACAGATATCTTTTCGTTTCTGTCTATCAAAAACGTTTGATATGATTTACTGTGGCATTGTTTAATATCAGATCTTTACTGTGTCTATAAATAAAGAGTAGAATTATTTGAAATTCATACGCTACTACGGTTTTTAGTGATTTATTAGACTGTTATATAATTATACAATCCTCAATCGATTTCCACAAGTTTTCTAAACTGGAACCTTTGAAATTAATATTGTATGTTGAAGAATATATGACTAAAATTATGATTTACTTAGAAATTACCTTAATTTTCTCAGAAACTTGCAGTAGGTATTATGAAGTTTTTAAATCAATCTTATGTTATATATACGAGTACATGGTGTTTCTAAATTCCATCAACAACACTCAACCACAGAAAGCTCTCGATAATAATTGATGAATTTTGATGTAGAGAGATTAGTTGCCTAAAGATGTTTAAATTTAAAATTGGGCATAATTCAAAAAGACCTTTAAAATTTGGTGGATAATACGATTAAAAAAAAAGTAATATTTCATCCAGTGGCTACTTTTATTCCCCATTTTTTACGCCACTAGTCAAAATATATTTTTTTTTATTTTCTGTATAAATTCCCTGTTCATTTGCAGTTAAAAATTTTTATTAAGTTTTATTAAGCGAAAGCTAACAGTTTTGCAGAATTTTGCATTTAAATAAAAGTCTGCACGTACTTACTCAATATTTGCAAGTTAGTAATTTAGTACATTTAAAATTTTTAATAATTTATTCTTGGTAAATTCCTTTTGTTAGTAGGTACATGAATTTCTCGTTAGAAAAATTGTCCGATATTTTGTGTACAATTAAGGAAACTAGATTTTCGATTACAAAACAATTTCTAATGTCTCGGTGTCTCCTTTTTTATGAGAATATAAAAAATAATAGAAATAACTTCAAACAAAAGAAATTTGATTTTGGTATCAAAATATTCAATTTATTGATAGCATTTTTTGCTACCATAGAAATCTTAAAACTAATTAACATATTTACTAGGATTTGTTTTAAAATTAACATAATATTACAAATAAGTATACCTATAAGTGTATCCGCAGTAAGTTGCCTTATGCTCTGGAACTAAGTACCATCATATCTCCAGATAAAATACAAGCCGTGTACAATTGTATACATAGGTATACTTATATACATTTATACATATAAGCAGATTTGCGAGATTTATACCATTCGATAACGTCATTAATATAGGCATTTCAACGGGTTTTTAATCATGATTAAAGGCATTTAAGCTGATGGTATACATAGTTTTAAAGCAATATAATATCACATGGATAGCTTATTTCTTTCATTTAGTTGCTGGTAATATATGGTTGTAATTCTATAAAACAAGAGCGGAACTCATAAATATATTTAAACTCGACGGAGGTATACAAATGTGATTTGGCGATCGTTCATAATTGAAAACGTTCATCAAAGTCATCGTCATTTAACTCGTGCAGAAGATTAATTTTGTGTGGGTGATTCTTGGGGGTTTTAAAATTATTTAAATGCTCATACGCATTATGCCAGAAACTGTAGATATATACTTGTTGGATGTGGCATACTTTCCGAGAAGTCCATCATCCTTATACCTATTCTCTATAAAGGTACAAAATCAAAAACATACGAGGATGCGGTTGTTTTCGCGTTGCCGTGAGTATTCTCAGCACCCATCTTTCACTGACCTTTGTTATGGGTTTTTAAATTCCATGTGGGTGGCACTCACCCCTTGAAAGGAGTACGTACTACAATTCTCCATTTTTGGAGAAAAATGTCCCGTCACATATAAAATTGCCGTGGTCATGAAGTTTTTCAAAAATTTATATTAATTACTCAAAAAAGGCTCTAATTCATTCTTACTAGGCCACTCTGTATACATTTCCAAAAGGTCTTTATTATCACTAGCACTATTTATACAAGATTCAAGGGTCTGTACTCAAGTTTTTGGGTTCTACAAGTTGTAGTAGTGACAGTATAGTTTGATCTTTTTTCACAATACGTCAACAGGAAACGATAGATTTCAAGAATTATTATTGTACCTACCTACTAATGTAACCACAATATGTAAATTCATAAATTCAATGTATAATACGAAATAGTGTAATTATTATTAGAGTGCGAACTAAATTAACGTGTCATTTCTCTTCTAGAAGTTAATTATTTATATTGTCACTAAATATGTTTGTTGTGTACAAATGGCGGGACAGCAATAAATCTGTTTCATTAGCAATGAATAGTATCTAGGTAAGATTGCGAGATTACTTGTTTTATTTACTAAATCATTCATATTATGAGCTTTTATGTATATGCATATACAATACGTATAGATATAGTAGGCTGAGTATTAACATATCTTGGAAATCGAGCCTCATTGATGGGGTATTTTATTGACTCCGGCTCTGGATGTGAGAGTCAGAAACTTCCTTTGAATATTCTGCACGTGGAACCTATGTAAATAGGTTATCAAACATTATTCGCAATTGCAACATTTCTAGGAATTTCAAAGTTTCTCAGAATAATACGCAGCTATATGAGGCGCAAATGTTAAATTTGAATCAAATACACAGCTCATAGGCCCACCAATCGTGAACTGAAACTCCATAATATGCCTTTTTCTAGAGCACACTTTTCAACGCTCAGCGAAAAATTATTATAAATAATCTATCGTTTCATTTATGAATAGGACAAATTCCTACCGCTCGTCTTTGCCCCGGAAATTTGGGTGTAAAACCTTTTAAAATATAGCTGGTGCAAGAAATGAAGCCACACGACCTACACAACGGCTAACTTTTGGTGAATGGGCGCTGGAAAAGGTGGATGAAGATCCACTTTTTTATCGGAAAATTGTGTTCAGCGAGCAAACTTATTTCTGGTTGAATGGATGCGTCAACATGCAAAATTGCCGTATTTGGTGTGAAGGGCAGCCAGAAGCATTGCAAGAACTGCTAATGAATCCCGAAAAATGCACTGGATTATGGGCCGATGGCATGATTGGACCCTACTTTTTCAAAGACGACGAAGACGGGAACGTTACTGTGAATGGCAAGCGCTACCGTGCAATGATTACAATTTTTTTTTGCGCAAAATGGAAGAGCTGGACTTGGTTGACATGTTGACACAGCACGCGAAAGGATGGCCCAATTGAGAAGCGAGTTTGGTGAACGGTTTATTTCACGTTTGGAGCCGGTCAATTGGCCGCCTAGATCGTGCGATTTAACGCCGTTAGACTATTTTTTGTGGGGCTATGTTAAGGCTCATATCTATAGGGACAAGCCCGCAACGGTTGACGCACTGGAAGCCAATATTGAAGAATTTATTCGTGAGATACCGGCCGATATGTTGGAGAGAGTATGCCAAAATTGGACCCCGCGTATGAACCATTTGAGGCGGAGCCGCGGTCAACATTTATATGAAATCATCTTTAATTGAATTATATACACTATTGGACAAAAGTAGAGCAACACTTTCGAAGAATTAGACAAATCTCGATTTTATAATATTAAATGCATGATATCGTATTTAAATACGTCGTGTTTTAAATATCAACGTAGGCTGCTATTATCGACGGCAACAGCTTTTTCCAACAATCAAAACAAATGAACTGATATTGACGTAAACTTTTAATACAATATTGTAATGCGTCAAAAGTAAAGCAACATTTTAATATTTGCCTAAAAAAGAAAGGTTTTAGTGACAGTAAAGGTAAAAATATTTTTGCTGCGTTTATTTTATGTTTAATTAATATTTCTGTGCTGGATTAATCATGCCAAGAGGTATTCCGATTTCGAAAGAATTAAAACAGAGAGTAGTGATTGCACACTTGTAAGGTACAATACAAGCCCAATTGCAAGACGGTTTGTTTTTACCCAGAGACAGCGTATCCAAAATAATTTCAAGTTACAATGAAAGTGGACATTTAGAGAATATACCGAAATCGGCAAGCTCGAGAAAAACAACGACTAGGACAGACAGACGCCTTAAAAGAATTTCCCAAAACGATCCTTGGATGTCTGCACCTAGAATAATTGCTGAAATTCCCGAAATTGAGGATAGTTCACGGACAGTTCAAAGAAGGTTGGTAGACGCAAAGTTATTTAGTAGCCGCCCGGCTAAAAAGCCGCTTATTTCGGCAAGAAATGGAGTGGCTAGGCTTGAATTTGCACGTGGACATTTAAATTGGACAGTAGACGATTGGGAAAAAGTGTTATTTAGCGATGTAACGCGTTATAAAATTTTCAATTATGATAGAATGAAGCATCTAAGATTTCATCCCAAATACGTTACACTCACAGGTAAAGGCAGTGTTTTCCATGGGGTTGTTTCTGATGGAATGGGGTGGGTCCTTTAAACTTCATTAATTACACCATGGATCGATTTGTCTATAGAGATCTAATGCAAAATGAAATGTTGTCTTATGCAGAGTGGGAAATGCCGTTGCATTTGATTTTTTAATAGGATAACGATCCAAAACACTTCCGAATTGTTTAAGAGTGGTTTTGGAGTGGGCGGCACTATATCCTCAGACCTTTGATTTTATTTAAAATCTATGTGAAGAAGTTCAGCGTGGAATTCGTACACAAGTATTCAGAAATAAACCATCATTGGTAAATAAAATCAATGGAGTTTGGAAAAACCTTTCCGAAAATACTGCCCAAAAATTGATTGCTTCAATGCTGCGACGTTGCTGGCAAATAATAAATAATAATGGATGTTCTATTAATTATCAACATAATATTTTTAGCTATTTTAATTATTAAATGTGTTTAATGTTTTTTTATCGTAATATGTAAAATAAAATACTGTTGACACAATTTGTTGCTTTACTTTTGTCGCACTTCATTTCTTCGATCTTTATAATTTTAAATATTTCTGTACCTGCATTTCGTTTAAAGTGTACCAAAATATTGTGAAATATTACTAATATTGGGGATAATATTTCATTAAACTTAACTGGGGATTTTTTGTTAAATCAAATCCGAAAGTTTTTAAAAAAATTCACCTGTTATAATCACAGTAATAGGAATCTGTTTAAAAGGTACGAACAGCCAATACAAAATTTGCCGTATTTAGACCCAACAAAGACATGTTCGAAATGCGGTAAATAAATATCTATAGTGAGCAGATTCGAGCTATAAATAATAAACATATTCGTTGGTGAAGTTCAATTGAAGCATTTAGTATTTGATGTTCTAATTGTCTTGATATATTCTCTTTTGTTACAGCAGCAGAACGAACATCCATATATTGGTCCAGCGTATGATCCCTCGCGTGATCTGTCTCCTAACTTACCTTCATGCGATTCGTCAATGGGTGATGCGGAACCCAGTGTCTCAAATGGCAGTTCCTGCAGCACCCCAAGCAACAACAATCATCATTCGTGCAGTTCAGAAATATGTCGACCACCACCAACGGCTACTCAACAAGTGCGGCCTCCACAATCGGTAAGATACTATAAATATTATTATTATTTTATTATTATTAGTCGTAAAACAGTAAACGGTAAAACCGATGAAAGTGTTGCTCAGTTCCTAATTTGAGGTTTTTGAAATATTGATGTCATCCTCACTAATCTTCTATAGCGAGTAGTGGACCAACTGATCGCCATGGTCCTCCATGAAATTGTCCAGCTTGTTCTTAAAGCAGTCAACCGTTTGCGCCATTATCACCCCTTCAGGTATTGAATTCCATGCATATACAACTCTCTTTGTTATAAAATTCTTCCGAGGAAGTCTAGCACATCTCTCCTTGTCAAGTTTCTTACTATTGCCACGCAGATTAGGATTTTTAGCAGGATGAAATACATCGAGATTCACCGAGTCGTAGCCACTAAGTATCTTGTATGTTTGAATTAGATCGCCTCTTTGTCGTCGATCATAAAGACATGTCAAATTTAAAAGCCTTAATCGCTCCTCATATGGTATATGGCTAAGTGCATGAGGTAGCTTAGTGAATCTCCTCTGAACCCTTTTAATGCCTCTATGTCCTTAATGAAGTAGGGGGACCAAACGCTGTTGGCATATTCCAATAGTGCTCTGACATACGATTTATACAATTGCAATATTAGAGAGTTTGATCTCGATTTGAAAGCTCTCTGTATCAGATACCACAGTCTATTAGCTTTCTTCACTGTGGCGGAAATATGGGCCTCCCACTTCAAATCCGCTGTTACTATGACACCAAGATCCTTCTGCTGATTTGCAGATTTAACGGCATTTCCATTGATGAAATATGGAGTCCTGGGATTATTAGCTCCGATGTGTAGTACCTGACACTTCTCCAAATTCAAGTGCATCAACCAAACCGCCAACCAGGACACTACCCCATCAATGTCGATCTGGAATTCATTATCGTCTCGCAGTGGGTTACAAAACAATTTGGTGTCATCAGCAAAGAAGCTCATGTTTGACGTGATGGTTCTTGTTAAGTCTGATATATATGCCAGAAAAAGCAATGGCCTCAGTACAGACCCCTGCGGGACACCACTCAAGACCGGCAATTTAGCGGATAATGCACCATTCGCTCTAACTTGGAAATTTTTTTTTGTAAGAAACATCTCCTTCCACCTCAGGAGCGTCCCCCGCACGCCGTAATGCTCCAATTTCAGCAACAAACGAGCAAATGGCACTCTGTCGAATGCCTTCTCAAAATCCAGATACAACACATCCGTAGGCTGACCAACATCATTATGGCTGGTCCACACCTTGAGGCACTCCAGAAGATTCGACTCCACCGACCTCTTGGGCATAAACCCATGTTGTTCATTGGGAATAATATGTGATTCAACTAGAAATGAAGTCATATTTCTGGTAATGACTTTCTCCAAGCATTTACAAAGTGCGCAGGTCAAACTAATAGGTCGATAATTTTCTGCAGCGAACTTGTCACCCTTTTTAACCGCATTTAAATATATATCAGGTTCATTTTTTTGTTGGTTCAAAAGATAATTTGCCTTTAACAGAATTCCAAATACTGCTACTGTTACATAGTTGAACATAAAAAATCTCTAGTTTTTTAGAACTGGACGACAGGAAAAATCCTTGCTTTTTATTCAAATATTCATTCGAAAAACTTTTTGATTTCTTTCAACTCAATGATGAAATGCAATTGGGAAATGTTTATCTTCTAGATAACACCTGCAGAACTATGCCGGCCTCATTCATCTTTTGAACATCATATACCAAAACTTGAACCACTCCAGGACGATCACCCTAATACGCCACCAACACCGCCATCCTCTTGCGGTGAGGATATCAAACCGGGAACAGCGGCTGTCTGTGCAGGCTGCAGCACCCGCATCACTGACCGGTAATAATAATTATTGACTGAATTTAACTAAATTAAAAAAATATGGGGAGTAGTAATATTGTTAATTACTTCCATTGACAGGTATTACCTTCAAGCGGTAGATAGACGGTGGCATGCCTCGTGTTTACAGTGTTGCCAGTGCAGAAATACATTAGACGGTGATATAACGTGTTTTTCACGGGATGGAAATATTTATTGTAAAAAGGATTATTATAGGTGAGTGATAGAGTTAGTAGTTTTATTCTTGTAAAATATGTTGAAATCTAAACAAATATCGGTTTCGGTTCAAAGACCATCACCATGAGACAAATATGTAACCGAAATACCTATAAGTTGGGTTGGGTCGTTAAATTGGCCAATAAGAGTTTTTACATGTTTAACCAATTTTAGTGAAGGAAATTAATTTCCTTCCGTAAAATTATCCAATATCGAAATCGATGTCCGCATTTCATCTTCTATAGACCAGCTTATAATTAAAAGGATTTCATGTCCGTAAATATAATAAATGAAAAATAATTTAATGGCAAAGCGGACTAAAATGCTGGTTTTACCTACACAAGGAATTTCGTTTAATTTAGCAGGGCCCCAGTCTAATTCAACAGAACCACCGTCCGAGCATTGCTGAAACCCAAATATTTGGGAGATGCTGGCAGAAGGATAAAATGGTCTCCTGCTAGCGTTTTGTGTTCATACTATTTTTATTTATATTTATTTCTATTTATACGACTGGTTTTACCTATACAGTGAGTTTGTTCGGCCTCTGCATGGTATAGGATATGCATTACTATGTACATGTAGATGATACGTGTATACATGTGTCTACTGTTGTGTATCCTATTGTGCTTAAATGCAGGCCGATATTTGTAGATGGGCAACGACTATGATACTCTGACGACCTCATAACAAGAGCGAAACGAATTCGTCAGTATCTGTCGACCCATGCCTCGGTCTGGTTCTATTGAATTAGACTGGGGCCCTGCTAAATTAAACAAAATTCCTTGTGTAGGTAAAACCAGCTTTTTAGTCCGCTTTGCCATTAAATAATTTTTTAGCTTATAATGTTTATATTTCAATTAATAAAATAGTGAAGATGATCTATGTGTTTTTATCGTAACTATACGCGTGCCACTTCACTGCTTCGTGGGCTAATCCTTTAATTTGATAGACGCCCATTCGGGCAATAGCAACAATTATTTGCGGATTGGGAAACTTGTTGCGGACTACCATTTTATGATTTGGTTGTTATATGAACAACAAACTCATTATGATTATCTAAATTTCATTCAAAACTGTATATAATACACTTTTAATATTCATATAAAATAATACAGTAATGTTAATACAAAACAAGTGTTTTCAAATGTATAAATTGAAAACATGTATGTAGACTGTTTTATTGCAAGTTATTTAACCAATAAATGATATTGGTATTATAGTAAATCGCTTGTCTATATATTAAAAAAAATAAATAGGTACATAGTATACGTTCTGTAAAATAATAAAAAACAATAATTTATTGCTAAATTATGCGAAAGATTTTAATTAAGCGTCTTATAAATAATTTTACCTGTTACTATTTTTTACTATTATTAATAATATTTTTTTTTTAAATACGTGGAGGTACTAAAAGTGGTGTATATACCTATAGTTAATGAGAACCTGTTAATGTGAAAAGTGCAGTCGCATAACTTTTCACTAAAAAAAAAATTGATACACTTTGTTTATTGTACACATTTTTCCAGAAAATCTAAAATGTAGTTTTACTTGACTTACACATTCTTTGAAAATTATGAATTTTATGACTTTCAAAAATGAAAAAACATCAGATCTCACGGTCATGTTTTTTTTTTGTGTTTTTGTTATCGATATAGTTCCCGGTGGAATTTTTCAGTTTCCTATACAAGTAGCGCTACGTGGAACGCTAATGACATAGGTTACGCAGAATATATAAATATTTCCATTTAAAATAATATAACTTTGATAGGCATCACCCAGTATATTTGAAAAAAAAAATGTTGTTAAATGCTCCTGATAGACCTACATACACCCCCGCAAACAAAATTTGCAATTTCAAGCTACTATGTAAATTTTTGATTTTTGAATTCTATCAAGTCTAAAATTATGTGAAATATGTTTTTTCTACAAGTTTCAAAAATTTTTTATACTAATGTCAGTGTGCGAACTGCCAATTTTTTTAATTGCCACTATTTTTTCACTTTGCCCAAATATTTTACACACTAGGGCGCAAAATAAATTGCATTGATAAACATGATGTCTCCATAGATACGATTTTTATGTTGCAACATTTAGGAAATACGGGGTGCGATTCAATTGAATTATTTAACAAATTTCAAAAAAATCAAATATACAGTGTGTCCCAGGATAGATGTAACAAGAGATGTGAAGGGCAAAAAAATTTTGAATTTTAGAATGACGTTTGGGGAATGTGTCCTGCTTGTTTTAAAACTAAGGCACCCAAAAAATGAGTTAAATCCGTGTTTTATAAACAAATTTATATAAATCATTATCACTGGAGTGTCTTTATTTTACAATATACGCCCAAATTCTACTAACAAAAGTTGTTTACAATACAATTTCACAGCATTAATAAGTACAGCATTCCGACTCCACGTTCGCACTTTGAAAAAACTGTGACGTAAGATGCCGCCATTTTGGGTTACAAGTCAGGTCCTGACTAAGAATAATTATAGTTTTTGGTTTCTAACCACAGTACTGTATTTTTATTTTTGTAAAAATATTTAAGTACATAATAATATGGCTGTCAATTTCAGAAATATTTGTGGTGTGTCATAGTGATTGAAAACAACCTTGAGTGGTGTTATCAGTTAAATGTTGACATGATTGCGTGATTTTTAATAATCATAATAATAAAGATTTTATTAGTAAAAAAAAGACATTTTTACAAAAGTTGAAGCAGTGATTCCTAACTTAACCTAAATTTAACTTTTATTTTGTTTGTTGAATTGATATATCTAATTTTTTTCTGTAATGGTCGATAATTCGAAAAGCTGAAGTCTCCATGGGTTATTGTTTTTTTTAATATAACAATTTTTTTTTATTTTGTTAAGTTATAGTAAACGCTTTATTTAATATTTAATATTTAATATTTAATATTTTTTAAGTCAATAATAGAGTGGCTATTTTTAACTAATATAAAACGTGATAGCCCTTATTAACTGTAATCTTCAACGAAAATGAGTAAAAGTTCGTACGTATCTCCTCCGATGATAAGCAATTGTAAAATATGTGTTTTAACACACAGTTAAATATTGAGAATAGGCGGTAGGCTACTTTTGGTGAGGCTGCTTTGAAGGGAAACATTTTTAAAATAGTTCCCAAATCGTCACATTTTTCATTAAAGTAAAGTCAGTAGAAAAGAAAATAGATTTGTGTGTTACTCTTATGGAATCTACTCGCTTAAACACCATACCATTGTGTTTATTATAATAAACATAATAATTATAATAAACACAATGACCATACCAACTTACAATGCTTTGCTGCCAAAATGTCGCACTTATTATTTCTGCAATAGCGTAATTAATTATGTTTCACTTGTATTTAGTTTAAAAACTTATTAGATACTGTCATTTCGTAATATAAATTTTACGGTTATACAAATAGTTGTTATAAACGTAAAATTATCTAGTGTTTATCTTAATTTTTACTTATTACTCACCTAACAGGATCTTTGGGGAAGCGAAAAAAATGTTTAGAGCAAGTGTACCGCTTATTGGGACAACATTTTGCAACACACACATGTCCTCCGTGATTATTCATTGTATGAATCCCAAGACACGTTAATAAAAATAAAATCCTTTTAATTCTCACGAACACTATACCAAAAACACAAAACACAGATTTGGATTTAAACACAATATTTATTTATCTCGTACACGCCGACAATGAACTATATATTGAACACAGGAGTGAACTGTATCTATCTACGTCTATGCGATTATTTTGACGTTGTAACCCATAATGGCGGCATGCGCGACGATATGCGCAGGACGGCTTGCAAACGTGAAAGTCAGAATACTGTATTATTTATTATACTGTGACAATTTTATATCCCTGCACCGCATTTCACGAATATAAAAGCATTATGGAAAAAATACTTTTTTGCAATAACTACTAATTATTGCAAAAAAGTATTTTACTATATACTTTTTTGCAATAATTAGTAGGTTAATATGACAAACACTGCATAAGTATAACAAATAATAAATATTCCATTTAATTGAAATTAGAAGTTAAAATTAGGATTTGGAAAACAATTGGATTTCCAGAAATGGACCGACCAAGTGCCTGCCGAGATCCCCTGACTAAAATATTTGACTTCTTTTTATGAGGTCATCTCAATGAATTGGTTTATGCTGAACCACTTCCGAATGATGCAGCAATATTACAGGAAAACAATGAAATGCTGCAAACTTTAGAACCAATTTATAACAGTTTTAAGGAATTCAGACGAAGGATCGAAAGATGTGCGGATATGGGCGGTGGTTATATTGGATAAATGTTTATTACAAAATATTATACCAATGGCTTTTGTTCTAAGATACAAAATAAAATAATATACTAATAATTCTATGATAATACTAATTACTGCAAAAAAGTATTTTCCCAAAAATTTGAATCTATATTCCTGAAATTCGGTGGTGAGATATAAAATTGCATTCTAAACAACTTTTGTTAGTAGAATTTTGGCGCATATTGTAAAATAAAGACACTCCATTGATGATGATTTTTATAAATTTGTTTATAAAACACCCTGTACAGCACGGATTTAACTCATTTTTTGGGTGCCTTAGTTTTAAAACAAGCAGGCCACATTCCCCAAACGTCATTCTAAAATTCAAAATTTTTTTGCCCTTCACATCTCTTGTTACATCTATCCTGGGACACACTGTGTATTTGATTTTTTTGAAATTTGTTAAACAATTCAAATGAATCGCACCCCGTATTTCCTAAATGTTGCAACATAAAAATCGTATCTATGGAGACATCATGTTTATCAATGCAATTTATTTTGCGCCCGAATTTGGGCGTATATTGTAAAATAAAGACACTCCAGTGATAATAAGTTATATAAATTTGTTTATAAAACACCCTGTACAACACGGATTTAACTCATTTTTTGACACCTTAGTTTTAAAACAAACAGGACTCATTCCCCAAATGTCATTCCAAAATTCTAAATTTTTTTGTCTTTCACACCTCTTGCTACATCTATCCTGGGACACACTGTATAACAGTTGTAGAAAAAATATTGTTTGTATTTCGTGTGAAAATTCGTGTTTTATGGCACATTCGAATGAATTTTTGACTTCGACAAGTCTCGGCCAAAAATTAACACTCTTATGTGCCATTTTCAAAACATTCATTTTGCACACTTAATACCAAAATAACTATTTAAATAAGGTTAAATGGTTTTTTGACGCGCTTGTATTTTAGAGCTACTGAGGCGTCATAATTATATAAATGGGATTTTAATGATAGTCCCTAATAACAGTGTTTGTGGGCGATTCGGAAGAAGTCCTACAAACGAAGCGAGAGAAAACTTAGTGTTACTTGGTAAAGTTTAAAACCTACATACTATCCTATTTGTCACAATATATAACATTTAGTGCGATATTCGTGTGTTTTCAGGAGAGTACCAAATTAAAATCAGCAAGAATAAAAATATTAAGTATTTTACAAAATAAAAATACGTCTCCTCTACATTTGCCTTGCACTCCCCTGCGAGTATGGTCTACTTCTTGAAATTAAATATTTTATTTTCTATTCAAAAAAGTGGTAATAAGTTTCAATATTGATCAAGAAGGTATACTTATGACCTTGGAATAATTAAAATGAATCCTATCTAAATTTGGATGTAGTTTATATATTATCGTATCCCCAATAACACTATTCAAACATAAGGATAGTAAACATGTAGATGTTTAGCCGTTGTAATGATACAAAAAGGACTTTCAACTATCATTTCAACTAGGTATGTATATTATCTATAATTACTCGAATATCACTGATGTGCTCCACTTTTATTTTGTAATGACGAGTGACAAAACCATAACACATAATAAACACTAGTTCAACTAATTACATTAAGATTTTGATTCGCTGCCAGTTGGCATATTTCCCGATATATATGGAAGTATGCTTTTACTATGTAGAATTCATCGAAAAATATTATTTAGCTCTCGTTACCATTAGTTGTTCGTTTCTTGTAAAACATTCCACAGACTTAAGGTAGGTAATGATATTGCCAGTGCTGCACAACTCAAGATATTAGCTTCACTTGATCAAACTAAGGCTTTTGATTTAGTTGATTTTGACCTAGTCTTGAGTAAACTTTGCTTCTTGAATTTTGAAAATAAAGCACTAAAATGTGTTGCAGCTATCGAAAACAAACACACAACTGCAAATATGAAATTACATAGAAATTTAAAATTATTGTAAAATCTAAGCAGCGCAGCGATAAAATATGTGACCCACAACCATATTTGGGCAGTGAGATGCTGATTCAAACGACAATGACCAGTTCAACCAGGCAACGCACACCCAAGAACTATCTGGAATTGAGAACTACCTGGAAAATTTTTCTGGGAATAGGGGGAATATTTATCTGAATAGTGTCAAACAAATTGTTAATTTTTAAATCCAGAAACATGCAAGGTGGTTATAGAATCGGTGACAGAGTTTTCCAGCACTGTGACTGACCTGGGGATTGTCTTCGAGTCAAAGCTTAGTTTTTCGGAGCACATATCAATCAAAACAGCACAAGCTAATAAAACGTATGGGTTCATTATAAGAAATACTAGCCGTTTTAATAATATTTTGGCACTAAAAATTCTATTTAATGCTTACATTCAACCAAAGCTTGATTACGGTTCCTTAATATGGTATTCCTTTTATGATAGTCACAAAAATGCAGTTGATAAATTACCAAGAAAATTCCTTAAATATATTGTGTGTAAGGAAGATTGAATTTATCCGGAGAGAGGGGTTGACTATACTCTTAACTAGATTTGATGGACATAGCTTGGAAACAAGGAGAATTATAAATTCTATTGAGTTCTTATGCAAACTTCTCCATGGACAGGTTGAGTGTTCGAAATTGCTTATGAAAATAAATATTAACGTTCCAAGAACAGACTTTTCAAATTGTGGGAGCTAGGACAAATGTATGTACTGCTACGTTCTCCTGTGAACATAATGTGCAGTAATTATAACTCAGTTTACGCGGACTGTGACATTTTTGCTTGTGAAATTATAGAAATTCTGGGGGTTGCCCACCGGCACTTTAGTAGTTGTAATAAGGCACTATAGTTTTATGTTTTTTCTTTTAAAATGATTTATTTCATTTGAATTGTGGTTTGAGTTATTATGAATTATTATTTATTTGTGAAAGTATATTGTTTATTCATTTAAGTTAACGTAATTGAATTATTATTTTATTTGTAAATTTATATTGTATTTGTCCTATAATGGGTTTTATAATAATAATAATAATAATTTATTTTCAAAATTTAACAATGTAACATTATAGAAAAAAAAACAATATACAAATATTGAAAATAAATTCGGAAAAATCACTGAAAACAAACAATCTGTGGTTTATGCGTGGCTGGATCCGAAGGTTTATTTTCAATATCACCAACACTTATAATTTATATATAAATAAATAATTCTAGTATCAAAAAACAAAATAAAAATAAAGCATTCTAAAGATAACAGTTCCGGCCACTGGCCAACACATCAAAAAATATAATACATAAATTATGTATGCAGAATATAGGTAGTTCATCAGAGGTTAAAAGTCAATTAAATTATGAATTAATGGCCTAGATGATAATATCCAACTTTTAGTTTTCTTTTTAAAATGAATATGCATAGAACTGATCGTCCGGCACACAGGAATAAAGACGCGGATCCAGAAACCGAAAGGACCGTTGTCCTAGTTTTAGTCGAGTCTTAATATGTGAATATACATGAGCTTTTTTGTAACACGTGTTATGAAGATGAGCTATAGAATCCAGTGAACTTTTATTTTTGTGCTGTAATATTATAATTCGATAACCATATAGCTGTCTAATATCCATCACAAGACTTTCCGAATACAACAGCTCACTAGAATATGTTTTTTTTTTTGATTATATATGATTTTTAATATTTGTTTTTGGATAGTTTCCAGAGGTTTTAAATGGATTCCATACGCTGCTCCCCAGCCCGTGATTCCATACTGCAGTAATGATTGCACTAGGGTATAATATATTTTTATTAGATGGGATTTCGGTAAAATATGTTTAAGTTGACGAAATTTATATATTAAGCATCTTAATTTCTTTGTCAGCGATGTTACATGTTTATCCCATTTCAAATATTTGTCAATTTCGATGCCTAAATATTTCATACTTTCAACTTCTTTTATTGGTTGGTGTTTAGAGCCTATTTCAATTTTTAATTCATGAAATTCAGTTAATTTACTTTTATAGGTGGAAAACGAAATATATTTGGTCTTTTCAAAATTTATGGTCAAACACCTATCGTCAAACCATGATTTTAAATGGGCTAAATCTCTTTCAGCAATAAGTTTTACATCGTTCCAATTTAAGCCTTTGTATTGGATAACAGTGTCGTCTGCAAAAGAAGATATATACTGTTGGACAAATAAATGCTATTATTATTGTATTGTCAATGATATGTGTGCGTTTGTGATACCCTTAGTGGAACGAAAAATTGACTTCAGCCTGAGTCAGCGGTTTAATATCTATTTTGTTTAATTTTAACGGTATATCGGGTGCACTTCAGTGCGAACATGTATTATTATATTTCTACCTCGTTAAAATCACTACAAAATAATTACGTACAGAATACGAGAAGTTTTCTTGAAAAATATTTGTCAGTCATTTTAATAGAAATGCCATTTGTAGTTATAAGTTATTAATAATTTTTTTTATTTTTCCTATAATAATAGTTAGGTAGTTATTTCTTGATATTTGTCGTTAACATACCTAGTTCAGAAATTTCACTGGAGAAAAACCAATTACCTGGGAAAGCCAAGCCGTAATTTTCTTTTAAAATTGTTACCTACTTATTTGTATTTATTTCTGTTTAATAAATGGATCAAAAAAGTCATTTCTGTTCGTTAATTATTATAAAAGTTAACATCATTTTTTGACTGTTTGGACAAAATCATTAGCTTTATCGGAAAAGAGGATTAAGACCAGATATGCTATTAGTAAACAATAGGAGTATGTTTAAAAAAGCACGGAGTATATGTTCAGTGACACTAGACAGAAATAATCACCAGCAACTAGTTGCAAAAATACAAACATTTATATTATGTACGATTTACCCGTCTAACCTCTTAGGCTTACTATGTTACCTCGGTCCAAGTCATTTATTCATGGCACTTTTTACGGGAAGCGTTGAGGGATATAAACTAATATGTTACCGCGGTAACACGATAATTATTATTAAAATAATGTAAATCCGAACCACACTACGATAAGACACTTTTAACACAAATATAAAATTAATATGGGATATAATAGACAATATTATTTGGGACCATAATATGAATAATTATTTATATAGAATCTGCCGTTATATTACTTACCATTATTTACTGTTTGGGAAAACATTTAGAAGTGCAACCCATTTTTTTTAACATTTAAATAAGGTGGAAGCACCAAAACGGATTTAAAAGAAAAAAAATGTTATTAAAAATTCCTACTGACCCAGATATGATATAGGTATGGTAAAAAATTATGTAATTATTATGTATAGCCTATTAACCGGTCTTGAGATGATGGCCAAAGACCAGCGTGGAATAAAAAACCAACAACTTTTTAAAGCGGATAAAGGCGATGTGTATTATACATATAAGATTACTACTTGACCGAGAAAAAGTTTTAACTAGATGATGAACATTTTTGACAGTATAGTTCATATAATAATACGAGTAGGTTCTATTTTTGGAGAAACAGGCCATTAGTAAAGTCTTATAATATTTTATGAAGTAATCCTTTCGAAGAGGAGTGATGATTAATGTATAAATCAAACGGCGTCTGCTCCACAAAATTATTTATACATTATACAGTCTTATAATAGGTACACTGTGAACAGCAGTTGACTTAAGTTTGTTGGTGGGTAAAAAACTATTCCTAAATGCAGTCAGTAACATTAGCTTTTAGAAGTAAATATTACTATCCTGCTATTGCTTGAACCTGTATTATAAATAGTTATCAGTCACTAAAAATCCTGTCGACCTGATAAATCTGTGCAGGAAAACATAAATGTGGTTGTATTATTCATAGATATCTGTGATATTGTTGCATAAAATGTGAAATTCGATCTGACTTCATATCGTTTTGGTTTTTATCACAAATAAGTTTACATTCTTCATTGAGATGAAATTAACCTGCGATATACCCCTGCCGAGTACCGCTAATGAGCCCTGGATTGACTGAACAGCCGCTGAGAAAATTTTTAGTTAAAAACTTTTGCTACTGCTGCGTCTAAATTTTTAAATTTTTTTAAATTTGAAATATTTATTTATTTTTTTTTCGGTAGTCTTTGGGTACCATTACTATTGTATTGTTGTACACTATAGGTATTTTTTAATTAAAATCAAAATTGAAATCAGTTATTTTTTTAGCAAAAAGGTGCATTTATCGAAAATACAATTACAAAATTATTAAGTATTAGTTTTATTAATAAGTTTTTGGTACGGAATTCTCTTAGGTATTTACGCGAATTAATTCGTAAGTGATAAGAAACATGGGCTATATGTATAATGGATTAGTATATTGTGCAACGAACATGAAATGACATATATTTCCTACGAGTATGATCGTTTGCAGCATGAGCCGCAGGCGAGTGCTGCAAATCATACGAGTAGGAAATGGTCATTTCATGTGAGTTTCACACTATACTTTTTCTACGACTGTTTTAATGCTTTTGAAAAAATTTAACATAATTTTTAGGAAAATATTTGTTTTTCAAAACTTACCCTTGTTAGCATATAAGCCTAAATACGATAAATTAGAAGTATTAAATTGACTAGGTGGTGTTAAACTGTATTCACTATCACTGTTTATGTGTTTTGACATTAGCGAAATACTTAATTATAATTATTATTAATTATAAATACCAAAACTGTCAATTTGGTGTTTGTATTTTCGGCGTTGCTATGGTGATTTTTCATGCCCGCCGCTACTTTTGTCATTACAATTGATTACACAATGAAATTTTATCCGTGCGTAATAATATTTCCCACTAGTTGCTAGGCAACTAGGGGGAAATATTATTACGCACGGATAAATGATAAACAGCATTACAATGTACTACATTGTCAAATCATGATTGAACATATAATAAAGGCATTTAAAGACAGTCGTAGAAAAAAAATATTTAATTTCTTTTAGTTTGATTTAAAATGCTAAATTATTATTGATATGAAGACGTACCTACCTATATCAACCAAATAGTGTTTTCAGAGATTTTTATAAAGTACAAGTATCAAGTTGGTTGGGTACAGCCTAAATACATACACGCATGACACGTATCCAAATAATAAACTACAAAATTCAATTAAAAAATGTCAAAAACACTCGCCGCACATAAAATAATAATTTTTTATAATAATTACTCAAATTTTTTGTAGTTAGAAATCAAATCTTGTCCATCACATGTCGGGTAAACTTTTGCCAGTAGGTACTTGCTTGCTTGACAACTCATCCCTAACATGTTTCTTTTATCAAATCAATGTTCATTATTCTCACGTACCTAGGTATAGAAAATGTTTAATAAATGCTGATACTCATATTATACTTTGCTTTAATGTTTTAATCATGTGATTATTCCAACAGTACAACCAACATGCAATATGCATTACCTCTCTATAAGCAGATAGAGTGTAGTCAGTATGCACTTATTATACCAGATTTCTTCAATAAGGAGATAAATGTGTTGTGTATATGTATTTTAGCTATTTACTTAATTTTAATGAGCTTGTAGAAGACCGACATGCCCGTTGGTTTAGCAGATGAACATTTGACATTCTGATAAAACAAAGATTATGATGTATCTTTGTACTTAATGTTAATACATTATGCGTCATCATCAGCAATAAGCTGCATAAAAGAGATTAGCTTTAAGTGTATTGGCAGAGTTGGAAATAGTGGATTATTTCTTGTTTAAAATTAAATTTAATAAAAAATATTGATTTGCCCAAAAGTTATTACAAACAAAACAAATTATTTAAATTAGCACTCCCCTCGGTCTTACTTGAAATGTGTGCCCTTTAAGAAATTATCAAAAGCTTTCTAGAAGTGAAAATTATCAAAAGCTTTCTAGAAGTGAAAATATCATTGGTAATTGAATTGATCATTGATCTTTTGGGCTTCAACCAGATAATTATGTATCGACGTTGGACTCGACAACAGAAAATATATCAAACCTTTGGTGATGACTTTCTCCATGTACACTTTCAAAGTGTGCAAATCAAGCTGAGCGGACGGTAATTTTCCGGATTATCTGCTTTCTTGTAAATTGCGATTCTTCTGCATTTTAGTTTTCTTATACGGAGACCTTTATCTCATTTAGGTAATCACATCAGTGTATAGTTTTGTTTATATCACGGGTAAAATAAATACCTATGTTAGAATAAAAAAAACCTAAATAGTACAGCAGATATTTTGGTCTAAGACAATTTATTTATTTATTTATTTAAGATACAACTGCCCAGACAGATAAATATCCAATTAAAGGACAGGTAAAAATTACAAATAATACAATAACATCAAAATAACAATAATAACTAATAAATAACTTAAACTAATTACTTAAAAAATAAACGTTTTATACATGACAGACTTGATTCAAATATATCCAAATCATTAGACATACGGTTATAAATATTACACATTACGAACAAGGGAGAATGCAACAACAAATTAGTGCGCGCTCTTGACAAGTAAAAAACACATTATTATTACGTGTACGCAAAGTAGGGAAATAAAATGGATGCAATTCTAACAGCTCTGGACAATCAATATCTTCATTAATAATTTTGTACACTAAGTTAATAGCAAAACATTCCCTACGGGTACTTAAAGATGTCAAATTAAAACGATTTAGGAGCGTATCATGTGGAAATTCAATGACTGGATAAACTCCATCGCTACGAAACCACAGAAACATAGCGAAACGACGTTGAACACGTTCCATATTCGCCGAATGAAATTCATATGTAGGACTCCACACAAGTGAGGCATACTCAAACTTAGCCCTAACAAATGCATTGAATAAGGTGATAAGTGTCTGAGGAGACCTAAGATCCCTCGCGTTACGCATGACAAAACCCAGAGACTGATACGAAGCTGAAATCATATAATTATAATGTTCAATAAAGTTTAGTTTGCTATCAAAGAAAATCCCCAAATCCTTAATACGATCACAAACAACCAATGGAGAATCGTGAATGAAATACAAATGAGTTATAGACTTTAATCTGCGTGTATAAGAAACTGAAAAACATTTTCAATATTCAAATAAAGATTGTTACGAACACACCACTCATAAATCTTGCAATCATGCGCACTATCAATGACCGAGTATATCTTGAAGTCATCCTAATACAAGAGCGAACTACTAGTCAATCCACTGGAAATATCATCAATAAAGCACAAAAACAACAATGGCCCCAACACAGGACCCTGGGGGACTCCTGAGGTCACTAAAAAATTGACAGATCTAAACCCTCCATACTCAACATATTGATAACGACCATTTAAATATGAATCCAAGAGAAGGAGCAAGCCATTGGATAGACCAAAACGACACAATTTAGCCATCAAGACACCATGATCAAGTCTGTCAAAGGCCTTGGAAAAGTCAGTATAGATAACATCTACCTGACCTCCATTATCAAGTTGTTCACTCAGAAACTGTGTTAAAACCAATAAATTGGTAGATGTAGAACGACCCGGGAAGAAACCATGCTGCACAGTTGAAATTTGTAGTCTAACATGACACATTATAATATCATGTAGTAAAAACTCAAACACCTTCGCAAAACATGATTGAATTGATATATAGGACGACAATTTCCTACATCATGCTTAACGGCGTCACCCTTGATAACTTCCAAATCGCAGGAAAATTAGTTGATCGTAAGGCAAGGTTAAATATTGTACACAATGGCCCAGCCAACACCGCAGCACAATCACGAGCCAAAAAGGATGGTATACCATCCGGACCTGCTGTTGGTTTTCCTTTGAGCTTTCTCAGAGCTCCGTAAACTTCAGATTCAGTAACTCCACAAACAGACAAAAAAGACACATTCAGAGCCTCACTCACATTTTCAATGTCAAAAATTTGGGAATTGACATAGGATTCATTGAAATATTGAGCAAATCTATCCACAAGTTCTTGCTGATCTTTAATATTATCGCCATTATAATATATATCTCTAGGTAAACGTCCGAAACTTTTACGAGAATTTATAAATGACCAGAAAGTCTTAGGGTCACCATTAAGTCTACGCTCAGCATCACCCAAGTAAACTCTGAATGAAGAGTTCACTTCAGTTTTAATTTCAGGGAATTTATAAACGTATATTGACAAAAAATTTTAAACTGTATGTGATTGTAAACGTGATGTCCAGCGAAGTAAATGTATTTTTATGTAAAAAAAAAATTAATACAATGTAATTTTTAGAATGTTTATATTCTAAATTTTAAGAACAAACTAAAAAAAAATTAAAAAATATCAGAAGCGAGATAGGTAAATTAGGTTTATGCGTTTGAATACATAATATTTGTAATTTCTAAAATGACCTAAGGAAGGCGATAGGACCATCGTTGTAACGTAGTCGTAGAATATTCTAATAAACTTAGCCAAGCGAAATGTAACTTTTGCTAAAAATTAAAAAAATAGTATATTGTGCAACGAACATGAAATGACATATATTTCCTACGAGTATGATCGTTTGAAGCATGAGCCGCAAGCGAGTGCTGCAATTCATACGAGTAGGAAATGGTCATTTCATGTGAGTTTCACACTATACTTTTTCTACGACTGTTTTAATGCTTTTGAATAAATTTAACATAATTTTTGGGAAAATATTTGTTTTTCGAAACTTACGCTTGCTAGCGTATAAGCCTGAATACGATAAATTAGAAGTATTAAATTGACTAGGTGGTGTTAAACTATATTCACTATCACTGTTTATGTGTTTTGAAATTAGCGAAATACTTAATTATAATTATTATTAATTATAAATATCAAAACTGTCAATTTGGTGTTTGTATTTTCGGCGCTGCTATGGTGATTTTTCATGCCCGCCGCTACTTTTGTCATTACCAGGAAATTTTATCCGTGCGTAATAATATTGCCCACTAGTTGCTAGGTAACTAGTGGGAAATATTACGCACGGATAAATGAAAAACAGCATTACAATGTACTACATTTTCAAATCATGATTGAACATATAATAAAGGCATTTAAAGACAGTCGTAGAAAAAAATTGTTTTCAAGAATCTGAAACCCATAAAAAAGAAAAATGGTTCAAGAACATAAAAAAAGATATTATTGTTTCGTGTTAATTTTAGTTTTATTAATTAATATATTATTTATTAATAATAAATTACTATTAAAGTAGAGCATTCATTGAATTCGCATATTAAGAAAAACAAAAATTAAATAGAAATAAGAGCAATTTAAAATCATGTTAAGCCTATAGATACCTATATTTTATAGATTACATTAAACCCAGCCTCGACACTTTTCAGATTAAAATTCCTGCATAAATTAATTGCATGTATTTACAATTTTTTTCGTTTATACGTTAGTTAACTTGCTAAATAAATAAACAAAACCAAATACTAATTTTACTAGAGCGCAAAATCGCAATATCAAAAATTATTTTAAAAGAAATATACAGCGCTTTCATTTTACAATCTACCGCTCAGTATAACTCGTCATCTGAAGTAGATTTTTTGCAAGAAGGGGTCGATTTTGTTTTTTGAGGGTGAACCTCAAAATCATTGTTTGGTTCAATTGTGTGTCCCACCTCCTTTAAACTTTAGCTTTCTAGAAATCTTAATTGTAGGCTGTGTTTTGACTATTGATTCTCTATAAGAACAAATAGTTGTAAACCATTTTTTAATTTTAAGAAAGCTGATTTCCCTGCAATGTATAGACATATGCTTGAGTTGGACGTTTCTAGTCTTGCCAACTGTAGTGATCCTGACCTTGCCTGTGATTTGTTTTATGAAAAGTTGAACACTGTTTTTAATGCATCGGTGCCGATTTCATATGCAAAAATTTCTAAGTATCCTCCATGGTTTTCGGGTGATATTGTTCGCAGCATCAAATTGAAGTCTAAACTACAGAAAAAAAAATAAAACATCCGGGGATCCTCAATTTTTCAATGATTTTAGAGTTCTGCGTCACAATATAAAAACTGAGGTGAGTTCCTCTTACAGGGTGTACTTGCGTGATGCTGAGCGTAGATTGAGTAGTGATCCTAACAAGTTTTGGTCTTTTGTCAATTCCAGAAGCAAATCTGGGCGATTCCCTGGTGGTATGACTTACAATGGTTATAATATTGATGATCCGCAGGAGCTTGTCAATAAATTTGCGGAATTTTTCAACACATCATACGTTGCATCTAAGGCATTTTATATTAATCAGGGATTGTTTGATGTTGTGAATGTGTCTCATTTACCGGATCGTGTTATTACTGAGACGGAGGTCTATGGAGTTTTGAGAAGGTTAAAAGTTAAATTTACATCGGGTCCTGATGGTATACCATCTTTTTTAATTAGGGATTGTGCCACTGTGTTTGCTAAACCATTGTGTACAATATTCAAAGTTTCTTTGCGATCGTGTAGTTTCCCCTCTGATTGGAAATCCCTAGAATAACGCCGGTTCATAAGAAGGGAGATAAACAGGATATTTCAAATTATAGACCATTGTCCATACAGTCGTGTTTTTCTAAAGTTTTTGAATTTGTGCTCCATGATATTATTATGAGCCATGTTAGGCGTCAGATTGCATCGGTACAACATGGCTTTTTTCCCGGTCGTTCTACGTCAACTAATTTATTGGTTTTAACACAGTTTTTAACTGAGCGACTTGATAACGGGGGTCAGGTAGATGTAATCTACACTGATTTTTCTAAAGCCTTTGATAGACTTGATCATGGTATTCTACTGCGTAAACTGTGTCGTTATGGACTATCTTATAATTTACTGCTGCTTTTGAAGTCGTATCTGAAGGATAGATTTCAGTATGTGGAAAGTCGAGGATTTCGTTCCGCAAATTTTAAAGTGTCATCTGGTGTTCCCCAGGGCTCTGTCCTTGGACCATTGTTGTTCCTGTGTTTTATCGATGATATTTCTAGTGGCTTGACAAATAGTTCGTTATTATATGCTGACGACTACAAAGTATATTCTGTCATTAATAGTACTGAAGATTGTTCTCATCTTCAGGACGATTTAAATGTTGTATATGAGTGGTGTGTCCGTAGGAATCTTTATCTGAATATTGATAAATGTTTTAGTGTTTCCTATACACGGAAAATAAACTCTGTCAAATTTTCATATTGTATAAATAATAGTCCATTAATAACTTGTGATGAGTTTAAAGATTTAGGTTTGATGGTAAACTGAGCTTTACTAATCATTACAATAATATAGTTTCAGCATCCTATAGATCTCTGGGTTTTATTGTACGCAGTTCGAAAGAGTTTGTGACATCTCAAACTCTCATTGTTCTTTTCAACGCATTTGTCAGATCTAAACTGGAATATGCATCTGTAGTATGGAATCCTATGTATGCCATACATATGAATAATATTGAACGCATCCAGCGTCGTTTTGCCAAGTTGCTGTGGTTTCGGGTTGATGGGGTTTATCCATCCATTGGGTTTCCTCATGATATTCTGTTAAACCGTTTTAATCTAGTATAATTAAATACTCGGAGAGAATATTCCGCTCTAGTATTGCTCTTTAAGATTATTAATGGACTTCTTGACTGTCCAGAGTTTTTAAGCCAGATTCCTTTTTGTGTCCCAAATATACGTACACGTGGAATCGTATTTTACTTTCCGGCCCCGCGTACTAATTTGTTTTTGCGTTTCCCTTGATATTTTATGTGCCATACTTGTAACTCTGCGTCCGAGCAAATTGATATTTTTAATTCAACTTTGTCTTGTATAAAAAATATATTTCTTAGAATATAAATTTAGTGTTAGATATTAAGAATTTACTGTAATTTTTCCTGCCCATTAATTGGATTATTTATCTGTCTGGGCAGTGTATCTTAAATAAATAAATAAATAAGCCCATTTATAGAATCAGTAGTAGATAATATTGAAGTTTCTCTTTCAATATCCTGCAATAATTCGCTAATAGAAACCTTCAGGATTTCATTGGATTAATAAAGTAATAAGTAATAGAATAGAGTCACATGACCTTGCCTTATTCATAGATGAACACTGAACACCCTGTATTTCGATATACATAAACTAAAACATTAATGATTGTTGGGCTTGATGTTTACGTAATTTTTGTGCCGGATCGTGTACACGACATCCATCAAATTCAGATAGAAAACACATTATTTTGTAACTAGTTTTTATCTATTAGTGAAGTATGATTAAAGATATATTGTAGCAGCAGAATCATTCATCAATTTTCAGAACAATATAATATAGGACACCAATACAACACAAGTCGTGAGTTGGATAGTTTATTATTATATGCAGAGGTAATTTTATTTGTACCCACTGACTTATTTAATAATTTTGTATTCGCTTTACACCAATGAGAACATTCCTTAATAATTTTGTTATTTTAAAACTTTTAGTAACATCTACGGGAATTGTATATTCGTGACTTGGTCTCCATATGACTAATGAAATCAGTAATAATAATAATAATAATCTCTTTATTGTCTAACAGGTATTGCTACCCAATAACAAGACAAAATCTTACATTAACAAAAACAATTGCCTAGCATTAGCATACAAAAATACCCAACTTAGAACTAACTTAAAACTAACTGAAAAATAGAAAAATACAAGAAAGGAAATACACGCATCAAAACGAAAGAAAATTGAGAGGATTACAAGAACAATTAATAATAACAATAAATAATTAACAGATGAACATAATTCATCAAAACAAATACAAATCAGTAGCCCGCAAACATGTCTCTAAACTTTTCTTAAAAGAATCAAGCCATACATTAAAAAAATCAACGTTTTCACTAATAACTAATCAGTTGCTGTATTTACAAGCCCGAAATAGCGGTACTTTAGATTCATAATTAGAACGAATCTGTGGCACCCAAAACAAACTAGCGCTTCTAGAGTGAACCTTAGGGACATGAAACCATAGCTGCTGAAGCAACCGAGGACAATCCAACATATTTGCGATCAACTTAGAAAGAAAGATCTGAGACGCGAAGATCCGTCTCTCGGCTAACGGCCGAAATTCAAACCTTGCCAGTAGCAGGCTGTGATCACACCCACGAGGAGGAAAATATCCATCAATTTTAAATGACAAATATTTTAAAAACTTGGATACTCTCCAATCTCTGTATATGAACACGGTAGATGGGCGACCAAATGATTGTAGCGAATTCCAAAATAGACACAACAAAGGCGAAATAGAGACATTTCAGACAGTCCATGTTGTTGAATTCTCTGGTGTGTCTAAAAATAAATCCTAACATTCGCAAAGCATTAGCAGAAACTTGCTCAATGTGGTAGTTAAAAGATAAATCACCATCGAAGTATACACCAAGATTTTTGATTAAACGCAGCGTTCCAAATTTGAATTATTGATGGTGTAGTTTCGCAAAAACGGATCTTGACGTCTTGTAAATGTCACCGACTTACATTTGTTCAGATTTAGAGGAAGTCTATTTAGATCACACAATTCTGAGAGCATAATGCACTGGTCATTAATATTTTGCATGTGTCTTATTACCAATTCACTTAGTAATTATTCCTTACTATTTATTACTCGAAACTGCTATAATCCCCCTCTAGAAATCCCAGGACATCCAAACCACAACATTCCATGAAATAAATGGAATAGAATTTAAGGCATACTGTTCTCGTCGAATTAATTAAGAACATATTTTAATTGGAATGGCATTACACACTATTATGTTAAGTAAAACCAAGGATATGGAAAGGCTTAGTTTCACAAATATTATTTCAGGTTTTTATGCAAAAGAACGAAAGTGAAATTAAGGTGATAAACGTGACATGAGTGCGTCCTTAAATGTATGCTCTTGTGGATTAAGGTCTAATTTTTATCAGATTTTTCTTTTCAGGAGACTCTTGTAAAAATAAGGGTTTGACAGACCGAGACTAGCTTGGGCTTGGTCTCAAAAAACCGCAACTTTGGTGCCGATCTCGGCCTCGGTCTCAAGTTTCTGAATTATATTTGGTTCCATAGAATATCATCACTAGAACAAACAAGCGTAAATAACTGTACTTCTGGGTTTATAAGCGAATTCTGTCCCCGATTGTTCTCTCAGTTTGATTTGGAACATTCAACAAATAGAAAATTAAAAAATATTTCTCGAGACCCAGCGTAGCGTAGCGTTATCTTGGAAACTGAAACTGATCGACATCCCAATTTAATAGTAATAGATCTTTTGTTCTTACGTAACATTCGGAATCAATAAACCACTACTGTTGAAATCGCAAAAGACATCATCCTAGAAATTCAGCAGCAGCTGATTTTGCAAGATGCATAGTGTTTGTTTTTGTCAGGCACTTTGAATCCAAATTTTGGTACAATACTAAGTAATAATAACACACTGAAAAAAATATTGTACGTAAAACCAATGAATGGTTGTCATCAATATTTTGAACATTAATATTATGAATTGGTCACTGTTACAATGAATTTTGATCATAAATTAATAATTTCATACATAGAAACAATGTACGATGAAACATGAAACATTAATCATTAAATGCAAGACATCGAAAATTTATGTTTTTTTCATCAATATAATGTCACTATTTATTGCTTCAATGTTTTAAATTTATTAATTTATGATCTTCGCCTTTAACACAATAATTTGTAAATCATACACCTATGAACAGCGAACATAAAAACTAATAAACGATCATCCAAAGGTGCCAGTGGAAAGATAAGCTATTTTAAGTACACAATAAAAGACTCTCAAGAATCATTTTTATTTTGTGCTAAAACAGTTCAAGAAATAGAAGAACATATAATAAACCTTAAAGGAAGAAAATCTGCTATTCAACCGTACTTATGGGTTCTATAAGTCTATTCTAAAGGCGCACACTGTTTACTTAAAAACCTGTTATTTTGATTAATAATAATAATATAATAAATGACTTTATTGAGAACCTAGAAAAGTTACACAAAAGGCGAAGTCGATGCACAGCCTCCTAGCTTAACATATTAGCAATACTAAAGATATCTGCATAATAATAACAACAACAAAAACCCTGATACATAAAAAAAGGCAATGATTCCTGGATGCCCTGTGGCACTACGCAATGTCCTGGGCCCAGACACTGCCGTTCCCAAAATGACAACCTGACTTCTATCATTCACATATGTTCCGAGTAGAGACACAGCAGACTCCCCAAAGCCCAGGTAACCCACAATGGCCAGCAACAAACCATGACCAATGCGGTCAAATGCCCCTTGCGTAGTCCAACAGCAGCAATGCCGTCAATCGACCCTGATCTACCGCCCCCAATGCATCATCCAGTATTTTAAGTCATGTCGTGGAGCAACTGTGACCCTGACGGGACCCAGACTGGACCTCCGACAACAACACATGCCCATCAAGATATGTTTTCATTTGATTGCAGATCACTCTCTCAATAACCTTGTAGATCGCTGGGAGTATATTAATCGGTCTATAAGATCCTTAAATGTTGATGGAGTTTTAGTTTTGGGATTGGAATGACATTGGCTTCTTTCCAACATGTTGGGAAGTTCCTCGTTTCTATATAGTAATTAACTAGATGCTGTATAAAGGGCATTATAAACGGACAACTACTACTACTACTAGCATATCAATACTGATCATGTCACTGCCTACAGCATTTGACTTAATCCCAAGCAATGCATCAAGTATCTCCCCATGATCCACCATTGTAAATTCAAAGTTAATATCAGGCCTAATTTTATCACCTAAGTAAAAATTGATCGTTCCTGGGTCCGGATTGTTGGTAGAGGTGGCCACAAAAAAATCATTAATATTATCAACATCATGAATAAAAGACGGTATTGTGATATTTTCTCTTGCATAAATGTTTAGATCTCGTAATAATTTCCAATTTTGTTTAGAAGAATTTCCGCGGACTTTAGTTTCCAAATATAGTTTTTTCTCCCTTTTCACCTCAGACGACAGACGAATCTGACATGTTTAGCATTTAATATTAACTAAATTAAAAATAAAGCCTTTAGATTTCGAGTGTCGTACAAATATGATTTAATTTATTTACAAAGCAGGTGCATCAAATCAATGGACGTACAGCAAGATAATTTTGAGTCTTATTTGGGCTTTTAAATTCTCTAACCATTGGTACTAGTATATTTGAACCATACTGCACTTTGCAGTACACATAATACAATATGTACCTATATGCTCGCGATTATTGATTGAATACAGAACAATAATCTCAATCTTTCGTAATAATAATTTCCGGCGAACACAATTACGTAAAACAATTCTTATAACCCAATGTAATAATCAGCTAACATTGGTTTAACGTACAAAAGTCATAGATTCATGTTCCTCGTTCGTAACATTAATAACCTTCAGACATCGGTTTAATGTACAAAAGTCATAGATTAATGTTCATCGTTCGTAACATTAATAACCAGCTAACATCGGTTTTACGTATTGGAGACATAAACTAATCTTCATCGTTCGTAACATTAACAACCTGGTAACATCGCTTTAACGTACAGGAGTTATAAATTAATGTCCATCATTCGTAAGATCAATAACCGGCGAGCATAAATTTATGTTCTTTATTTATTAATTCAACGTACAGAATTCGCTACCGAATTTATGTACGAACGTTCATTGTATTCATGTCACCCATCATCGGCTCAAATTTAATGTTGACGTTCATTGATTTGAAGCACTTTTTTATTAATATCACGCACCTTTTCGGTTCAGTGCAACAGAAATTATTTAATTAAATTAAGATATATTGCGCATATTATATTAAAAATAAAATTGTGAAAAGCCTGAGGCTTGTTTGGCTGCATTATATTACACATATTTGACTTTTTTTGAAGGATCAAAATAAAGCATAGCCAACAAAACATAATTTCGACCTTGGTATTGCTGGACAATAATGATGAAAAATATATTCTGAAATCTTAGTTTTATTTATATTCTAATTTATTTAAGTATATTTCTGTATTCGAAATAACTTGCAAATTATGCAAAAATTTTAAAATAAATTTACCACATTTTAAGCAACCGGAAAACGAAACATTAAAATATTAATGCAATATTTAAACCCATTATTAAAATGCATGTTTTATGTAAATATGATATTTATTTTTCGTGCAGAAACTTTTTGACTGTAGCTCGAACAAAGTGTAATTTCGATAATTGGATCAACTTCTTACACGAACAGTTCTTGTATTTTAGTGTATTATATATACGACATAATATACATTATTCAGAACGAATTATTTACGAAATAGATTAAATTTTGGTTAAGTTTCTCTATCTTGATTTCGTAATACTTACCCAAAATTTATGTATTTACATAGAATTACCATAGGCGCAACGTAGATTTTTATCAAAATTACATCAAAACTGACTTGTCGAGTCTGTTTCCTCGTGACCTTCGTTTGTATATGAGAGCTACTGTTTTATTTTCAGGAATAATCCTGTTTTCTATTGTCAAAAGATCATCATCAATCATGGATCTAGGGGTATGAGTCCGAAACTAATCAACAACTGTATGAGTCTTTATAAGTAAATCGCATTTTTTTTCGGAAAAACTGAACATATCGCCACAATATAATATATAATCCGTTATTTAGCATATATGCTATTTACATTGATGTATAAATACATACAAAAACAAATAAACAAAAAATATCACTACATTTGTAAACAAATAAAAATTAAAACACAATTACAAAACAGAACATAAAATAATTACAAACACAAACAGTCTACTGATCCCCCTTTAGAGATACAGTCAATTTTCTTTTAAAGGCAGCAATGGCAGTGCAGTCCTTCACAGACTTTATGAAATAATGTTCTTTCAGAGCATTTTTTGTTTTTTGTTGTAACTCTGAAATCATTTCTTGTTCTTGTGTGGTAGTCATGAACATCCGAGTTCACAAGCAATTTGGATGTCAGATAACCTGGCGTCAAAGCGAGTTTCATTCTATCGATCAGTGTAAGAGTCCTAAATTCTAAATACTCAGACACCGAAAACCAATCCAGAGACCGCAACATATATTGGATGGGAGTTCATCGACCTACACCAAGAATCGCCCTCATAGCTCTATTTTGCAATTTCTGAAGCCGATCTATCTCGTTCTTATTTGCATTGTACAAAATGGAGGCAGAAAATGTATAATGGGGCAATACAAGAGTATTGTAAGCCATCAATCTTGAATATCTCGTCAATGAAGTGGCTATTCTAACTAAGAAATGTACAGATTTCGAGACTCTTGAAATAACAAACAATACATGGTCTTTAAAAGTCAGATTACTATCGATAATAATACTCAAATACTTCATACTTTCCACTCTCTCCACGACTCCACCGTTCAGCATTATTTTTGTGTTTAAATTAGAATATTCAGCGTGGATGTGTTTATTGCCGAAAATCATACATTTTGTCTTATTATTATTTAATTTAATTAAATTACTGTTACATCAAGAAACAACGCGAGACAGATCCATATTCAAGGTATTTACCACTTCGGAAAGGCTATTTCTCGAAAAATAGATAAGAGTATCATCAGCAAATAGATGAATTTTGTTGTGATCAACGGCATATACAACATCATTAATATAAAGTAGAAACAAGAGCGGTCCCAAAGAACTAACCTGTGGTCCGCCATGAACATTCTCTATCTCCGGTGAAACAAATCCATTAATTTTTGTCCTTTGTTTTCTATTCTCTAGATAGTCCGCAAGCCAAGCTAAAGCAATTCCTGAAATTCCCATTTTTTTTTAATTTCAATAGAAGTTTTCCCCTATCAATAGTCTCGAAAGCTCGCCTGATATCCAAGAATACAGCACCTATTATTCGACCACAATCAGAGTCACTCTTCCAGTCAAACAATATATTCTGGACAGCCGTTTCACAACCATGACCCTTCCGAAGCCCTGACTGATTTACGTAAAGCACATCATTTGTATTCACAAACTCCAACAGTTGATCATGCACTATTCTCTCAATTATTTTTTCGATAGTTCATAACATATTAATTGGCCTCAGATCACTAGCGTCTACGACCCGATGAACTTTATGTACCGGAGTGACAACAGAAACTTTCAAAGCAGACGGAATCCTACCAGTTTCCGGAGAGAAGTTTATTAAATGGTTTATCGATAGCAGAATAGATATTTTTTAAAAATTGAGCAGTAAACTCGTCAATACTACCTTACTTAGATCTATGAGTCTAAAATTATCCATTGATAACACAGGAGTTTGAATAAAATTTGTGTAAGACATACCGTTACTAGTATCAATTTCAGACAAAATGTCTTCAATACTTTGCACATATAAAACATTTAAATTATCACATATTTGATCGTTTATTTTATTTTCATTAATATAAATTTTTTCAATTCGATTTAACCTATTTGTGCTAGCCAATAACAGTTTTAGAGTTTTCCACATTTTTTTTGGATCGCCCTTACAATCATCTATCTTTACCTCAAAATATTTTCTTTTCTCTTCCCTTATTATTTTAACCACCTCATTTCTTTTAGTCCTATAAATTTCTTTGTTTTCATTCTGGGGATCGCCTTTATATTTTTTGTAGCTAATATCCCTTTCCGCAATTACCTGTTTAATTCTACTGTTCCACCATTCCTTATATCTACTCCGGATAAATATCTCGTTATTATGAGCCACCTCGTCCAAAAATTTAGAATAGTATTATAAAAATGATTAAACTTAGCATCCATGTTATAATGACCATATTGCCAATTCACAGCAGATAACCTATCATTTAATTTCGCATAGTCAATGCTTCCACGTGTAACGATCCTTCTATCAATACCCATTTGTACCATGGATTCAATATTAAAAGTAACTATGTAGTGCTCAGTGACTCTAGGCGTGTCATGCACAACACAAGAATAACCATCGTCATACTGCTTAAAACCCATACATATCAACGTATAGAATGACACAGCTTTTTGTTTGCCATAGAGCAAAACACTGTATAAAACAATCGCTGGGTACAGCAATTTTTCATTTTATTTTGGTAACAAACAAGATTTTTCCTTCCTATTAAAACTTTGAGCTTCAGAAACATGATTTTTTAAAAGTGTTAGAAACAAATTTTGTAATCTGGATAATATAAATAATCTCAAATTTAGTTATTTTGATAAAGATAAATGAATTTACCTCTCTACTATCATGGAGCCTATGCACGTCTAATAAGACTTGGATTGCAATCGCTATTTGTGCGTCCTTTAAAATAGTCACGATTCATCCATTTACCTCCGGGGACGTAGAAAAAATACTTATCGAATAGATAAATTGAAGACAGTATGCATTTCCATGTCAACAACGTGTATTAATAGAGATTCAAGATACGAGAAAGAATTATTTATAATGTGAAACTAAATATTATGCTAAATTTGTTTTATGAATTTACATCTACAATAATTAAATCATAAACATAATCCACATTAACTAAATTATCAAAATTAGCCAAAAATTGATAGATTAGATACCTTTTCCTGACAAAACCGAAATATAAACTTATGATTGAAAGCCTGCAATAGGTCTAAGTATTATTTACACCTTGCACTTGCCGCAGACAGGAAAATAAATTCAGACTTCCGTTGTATTTACAATTGCCAACGGCAGCGTGCATATACGAGCAAATTATAGGTTTAGCAAAAATTAACAACACTGATTTGACAACAACACACGCTACCGGATCTCTTGCAGTGGCTTTTTTTTTATTTTCTCAATTTTTGTCGTAATTGCGGTATTATATAGGTAGAGATCTATAATCACTAGTTGTCACGAAAAATATTTCAACATTGCTGTATAGGTATGCATAATTATTATTCCTTAACCGCAACTGATAATTTGGCGCAAGAAATATTTGCCAAATACCGCAAGCAGATAAATAAGCGTTTAAAGTGCTATTGATTTAAATACATTAAAATATAGAAACAATAATTTAAAAAAAACACACATAGGAATTCAAGTCCTTAGGATCAGTAAGAAAAAAACAAAATTTTGACAAAACTCGATTTTATTATTCAACATAGTTTCCTTCGAGGGCAATACAACGAGTATAGCGATTTTCCAACTTTTCGATACCACTTTTATAGTACGCTTTCTCTCACCCGTCAAAATAGGCTTTAGTTTCAGCGATTACTTCATCATTAGACTTATATTTCTTTCCAGCAAGCATTCTCTTGGGATCTAAAAACAGGAAAAAGTCGCTTGGGGCTAAATATGGAGAATACGGTGAGTGGGTAAGCAATTCGAAACCCAATTCATTCAATTTTGCTATAGTTTTCACTTTTTTCTTTTGCAAATGTGGCCGTTTCTTTGCGATTTCAGCCTTCAATCAATTCAAAAATGCACAGTAATAGTCGCTGTTGATGGTGATTACTTTTTAGAGGTAGTCGAGGAATATTGTTCCGTTCGCATCCCAAAATACAGCCGTCATCACCTTACCGGCCGACATATCGATGTTCGAATTCCATTTTTTTGCGGTTTAACAGAGCCAAACACTACTCTGATACGTTGTTTTGAAAATTTTGGTATTTAAGTAACTTGATCTAATAAAACTAAGTTCAACGTACGCTAAACTTGAAAATTTGTTGATTATTTTCAGTGAGATTAAAACAGAGAGTGGGACACGTGTCACAGAAAGTAAAGATATAGCAAATAATTTTGTAAATTATTTTACAGATGTGGGAAAAAATGTTGCTGAAAAAATAGACGAATATGAAAACTTACGAAAATGTGATAAATGTCAGCTCGATGTCCTTATTAAATACCGACGAAATTGAAGTGAAGAAGGTTATAGAGGGACTAAAAATAGGTAAAGCACCGGGCTATGATGAAATAAAAGCCGAAACTTTAAAATGAGAATGAAATTAAGAGACCTTTTGCATTTATAATCAACAAATGTTTCGAAACAGGTATATGCCCCAACTCATTTAAAAAAACCATTATCAAGCCTCTACACAAGTCAGGAGACAACTCACTAATGAGTAATTATACACCAATTTCATTGACAAATTTTGCAAAAGTTTTTGAAAAGATCTTCAAATCCCGAATTAACGATTTTTTACTAAAATATAAAATTCTTTCAGATAGGCAGTTCGGTTTTAGAAAACAAAGGTCTACACAGGATGCAATGTCTTATCGTACTCAACTGTACAGAAATCTAAATGATAGTAAGCCAACTATGTGCATATTTGTTGATCTTAAAAGAGCTTTTGACACTGTAAATCATAAAAAATTGCTGGATGCCGTTGGTAAATGTGGATTGAGAGGTATCGTATATCACTGATTGAAAGCTATTTGAGAGATCGGGACCAACTGGTGAAAATCAATGAATCGACTAGTCATAAAAGAATAATTGAATGTGGAGTTCCCCAAGAGACGGTTCTTGGTCCCTTGTTGTTTAACATATACCTTAATGATTTGTATACGATAGACACCGTGGGCAATATAATAAGCTTTGCAGACGATACTGCTGTTTTGTATAGTGACTCCAATTCGTCTATCTTGAAGGAAAAAGTTGAAACAGATTTCCAGAACATTATTGAATATTTTAACTCCAAATCTCTCACTATTAATTTTGACAAGACACATTTTATGTGTTTTGCCTCATACATAAATGGTCTTCCTGATTACGACCAGTTAAATCTCAAGAAAGGATTGAACATAATTACTATTGATAAAAAAGATTATATAAAATATTTGGGAATTTTTCTCGATAGTCATTTGACATGGGACATACATGTCAAAAATGTAGTAATGAAACTAAGATCCTTGTTGTATAAATTTAAATATCTGGTGCGGATAGTTGACTTAAAAACATTGAAAGTTTTATATCATGCATTTGTGGGGACCCACTTGACCTATGGATTATTGGTATGGGGTGGTGCAACAAAGACACACTTATACAACTTGGAAAAGATGCAAAAATGGATATTGAAGATTATCTTTAGAAAAAAATGCACTTACCCTTCAGAGGCACTCTTTGATGAGGCAAACGTTCTTAATATACGACAACTGTTTAGTTGTATCATATTGAATACTCAACATAAGAATAAACACGAATTGACTCCCATAGATCATTGTTACGGCACTCGGTTGAGGGAAACTGCGAGCAGAATACCACGCACTGTCAAGACAATAGCACAACGTAGTTATTTCTTTTTGGGTCCTAGGTTGTACTCTAAAATTCCGCTACAATATAAACTAATAAACTCAAATATTTTGTTTAAAAAAAGAATTAGAGAATGGGTAATATCTTTGAGCAGGTCTGAAATTGATCGTTTAATAGATCTTAAAAACTATAGTTAACACAGTCGTTTGGAGTGTGGTTCACTGCATTTCTGTTCAATGTTTGATTGTTTGTTGTTAGTGTAAGGTATGTTTATATGTATTAGTTAATAGTATAATTGGTCTTTTGGTCGGTTTATTTGTATTGCGCGCACTTAGAACATATTTTCATATTGTGGCCGATTGGACATGCATTCTGTGCACACAAGTATAACTTTCGCAGAGAGTGTAAAGTCGGATAAGATCGATCGTTATTGTTTTGCCGCGCTCTATGAATGGACAGATTAGGGGATTTTTAGTAGTTAAGAAATCGAACAAGCTTTTTAAGCTTAAAGATATTTTCATTTATTTGCGTATTTTTATGTAGGTGTAAGTTTGTAAAACTACTAATTGCTTCTTCGTGAATAAATATTATTATTATTTTGACAGACGTCTAAGCCAAAGTTCTTCAAATAATATTTCCAATAGTTCATCGGTTAAGGCATTGAGCATCAATAAGGTTATATAATATGTAGGTATACAGCGGACATATAACTAAATAAAATATGTAGGTACTTATCACACTCTTCATCATAATGTTAAGAAAAGTAACAAAAAAATAAAGGATGATATTTACAGAAAACAAAACCATAATAAATATAACGTAACCATACACTCTTTATTGGTGATTATACCCTAACAAGGTGCATCCTTTTACCTCTCTTAATGTATATAATAAAAATATTATTTCATTATAAAATTACACTTATTATTACTATTATTTTTATGTATTATAGCTGTGTCTATAGCTATTTTATGGTACAGGAATTTTTATGCAATACCGTTGTCTCGATTATTATATTAGATACATATTATGCCTGTATGTAGGTATATAAATATGGCATTTTTCTGCTATTTAAAAGAATCTTTATCTGATCTAGACCTGAAGGTAATGCTCACTAAGAGTTTTTAGTTACCCTAGTTATATACAGTGTGTCCTCGAATTATTTCTGTAGTTTTATTTTTATAGTGATTTCTGGAGTACCTATATATGGGTCCATTCAAAAAGGTTACTAGATTTTTTTTCATATGATTTTATTGAAAAAAAGGGAAAATTTTAATTTCGAGTTTTGATAAAGCATTGCTTTTTGAAAAATACGGTGGAAACCAAAGAATGGCTTGATAAACATTAATCGAATTCTGCTCCATCGAGACAAATAGTAGAGAACTGGATTGCTGAATTTAAACGTGGTTGTACCAGCGGGAATGATGGAGAGCGCAGTGGACGCCCAAATGAAGCTGTTATTCCAGAAAACGTTAAAAAAATTCACAAATTGGTAATGAACGATCGCATGATTATATTTAACAGCAATTTGAGGTAAGAGGATGGCGAAATAAACAATTTGAAAATTGTTGGGTTATCAGGTGAAAGAATTCTTTGATCGAATGGACGCCGCGATCCCTAGATTTTCCTCCACTCGACTTGTTTCTTTGCGGTATTTAAAACAAAAAGTTTACAAAATTCGGTCACAAAATTTATAAGAACTACGGGTTAGGAATACAAAACTGCGCAGATATTCCTCCAGAAGCAATAAAAACCATAACTATACCCGTGCGTAAAACGATTAACAAGTGTATTAAAATAAATAATTTAAATTCGTTTATTTATAAATATTAATATCAACGGTAATTTGTAATTTTGGATTAGTTTTGTTTTGCTTTCGAAAATAGGAACATGCTTTTGTATTGTTAAAAAAGGAACTTCGCTCTGTCAAAATTACTATTGGCCAACAAGTTAATTAGGTGATGAAGGAAGATGCCTATTATTGCACTGAATACTACAAGCTTTTGATTGATATGTATCCTTTTCCGCAGTTTGGAAGACCGCCACAACGAAACCAATTTTAATTTAGATATATTCTAACTGCAATTGTGAACCATGAAAATCCAGAGATTGTTCATTTTTTTCCTTGAAACGGTTTCAATTAGCTCAAGGACATATACCAGATCTTTTGTAAATTGCACCCAAAGAGGGTTCATAAGATATTTTATGAAATACATATTATTCTATGTGATCTAATTTACATTTCGAAAAGAGTGTGTAAAGGGTGCCTTCCATAGATACTGACAAGTGGTAGATATCAGACAGCTTTTCTTGGGATATTTAAAATAGTTTTTTCTGTGACGGGAAAAAAGTTTGACATATTTACTCTCTTGACAGGTAATAAAATGTCACTTTTTATTTTAAAAGTACTTACTTTTTTCCCGGACACATAAGTAACGGTAGATATTTAATTTTAGGAAATTTCATTATACAAAAATTACATTTTCTTTATATATCAAAACTGGCAATAATTTGTGACGCTACTTTTGCTGCTTCTACTGACTCCGGTGGAGTGTTCGCAGTTTTTAAATTAAATCACAGAATGAAATTGACAGATATTTGATTACTGAAAGGTTTTTAAAAATTCAAATTTCACTTGGATAATTTGCTGACTTTTTTCAATATTAAATCGAAGTTTTTCCCGTCTCAGAAAAAAATAGTGTATCATACACGGGAAAAATGTTAGATTTTAGCGATGATTCTAAAAATTTCAATTAGAAGCATTAGATGTGTAAAAATAATAAAAACATTTTCACAATATAGAGCGACCTTTATGAAATCCATTGTTTGGCATCCGAAGTAAAAGCCCTAGATAAGTACGAAATCAGGTAGGTACTTAACATAAACCAATATCTAGCAAATGCCGTCTGTAAACATGCAATATAGTAAGATGACAACCATCATTGTTTCTTCGAAGTGAGGAACAACAACAACAACGTATATGATCGGATCAAAAAATACATACATTGAGAAGTGGGGGCTAAATAGGCGCTATAAGACACGGTCAACCGTTTAGCTTTTGTCTTTTATACGAATCAGGGCCACACATGACGACACGAAATCGCTATCATTTCAATTTCGTCGTTCTTTTTACACTCGTTAAAAGACATTAGGTTGATCAAAGAGGATATTATAGACGATTGAAGTACAATATATCTCCATACAATGAGAAGAACATGCTAATCTATGATCTAACCTATTGCTGTAATAGGTAGGTACATATTTAAACATTTATTAACACGATTATTGATACCTACTATCTAATAGGTATCTAGTATATGTTGGTCAAAATACAGATGGATTGGGAAATTATTTTCTTATCTGTCATTGCCCATGTTGTGTGTCTAGTACTGAGAGTACTGTATTGTACGAGGGCCATTATTTATATTTTGAGCCTAATGCCTTATCAAAACAGTAATTTCTCATTGAAAGTGTTTTTCAAAATTTTCGCCTTTACGTCATATACGTTATTATACATTTTTTCCAATCTGCTTTAGACAAAAAGAAATTGTTGGATGCCAAATCAGGAGAACGATCCAGCAATTCGACTTTTTAAGAGTTCAAATAGTCTATTGTGTGTTGAATCTGGATATCAGATGTATTGATATTAAACCTACAAAATAAGCGAACCAATAATATATCGCGCATCATCTTGCAGGGCTGACACTCCAGAAAATGTGTCTGTGACCAAAGACAAAGACATATTGTATTCGAAATGCAACTTGGACTGTCATAACTATAATTATCTTTCAAGTAGACGTAGACCATTTAAGATAAAGGGATTTGGCAATTCAATTACATAAAATATTCGTATAAATAGGAAATTGCGACTCCCGTATCAAGGATCACTGAACCGAAAAGGTACGTGATATTAATAAAAAAAGTGCTTCAAATCAATGAACGTCAACATTAAATTTGAGCCGATGATGGGTGACATTAATACAATGAACGTTCATACATAAATTCGGTAGCGAATTCTGTACGTTGAATTAATAAATAAAGAACATAAATTTATGCTCGCCGGTTATTGATCTTACGAATGATGGACATTAGTTTATAACTCCTGTACGTTAAAAGGATGTTACCAGGTTGTTAATGTTACGAACGATGAAGATTAGTTTATGTCTCCAATACGTAAAACCGATGTTAGCTGGTTATTAATGTTACGAACGATGAACATTAATTTATGACTTTTGTACATTAAACCGATGTCTGAAGGTAATGGTACGAACGAGAAACATGAATCTATGACTTTTGTACGTTAAACCAATGTTAGCTGATTATTACATTGGGTTATAATAATTGTTTTACGTAATTGTGTTCGCCGGAAATTATTTTTACGAAAGATTGAGATTATTGTTCTGTATTCAATCGCGAGCATATAGGTACATATGTATTATGTGTACTGCAAAGTGCAGTATGATTCAAATATACTAGTACCAATGGTTAGAGAATTTAAAAGCCTGCTGTATGTCCATTGATTTGATGCACCTGCTTTGTAAATAAATTAAATCATATTTGTACGACACTCGAAATCTAAAGGCTTTATTTTTAATTTAGTTAATATTAAATGCTAAACATGTCAGATTCGTCTGTCGTCTGAGGTGAAAAGTGAGAAAAAACTATATTTGGATACTAAAGTCCGCGGAAATTCTTCTAAACAAAATTAGAAATTATTACGAGATCTAAACATTTATGCAAGGGAAAATATCACAATACCGTCTTTTATTCATGATGTTGATAATATTAATGATTTTTTTTTGTGGCCACTTCTACCAACAAGCCGGACCCAGGAACGATCAATTTTTACTTAGGTAATAAAATTAGGCCTGATATTAACTTTGAATTTATAATGGTGGATCATGGGGAGAGACTTGATGCATTGCTTGGGATTAAGTCAAATGCTGTAGGCAGTGACATGATCACTATTGGTATGCTAGTAGTAGTAGTTGTCCGTTTATAATGCCCTTTATACAGCATCTAGTTAATTACTATATAGAAACAAGGAACTTTTCAACATGTTGGAAAGAAGCCAATGTCATTCCAATCCCAAAACTAAAACTCCATCAATGTTTAAGGATCTTATAGACCGATTAATATACTCCCAGCGATATCCAAGGTTATTGAGAGAGTGATCTGCAATCAAATGAAAACATATCTTGATGGGCATGGGTTGTTGTCGGAGGTCCAGTCTGGGTTCCGTCAGGGTCACAGTTGCTCCACGACATGACTTAAAATACTAGATGATGCATTGGGGGCGGTAGATCAGGGTCGATTGACGGCATTGCTGCTGTTGGACTACGCAAGGGGCATTTAACCGCATTGGTCATGGTTTGTTGCTGGCCATTGTGGGTTACCTGGGCTTTGGGGAGTCTGCTGGGTCTCTACTCGGAACGTATGTGAATGATAGAAGTCAGGTTGTCATTTTGGGAACGGAAGTGTCTGGGCCCAGGACATTGCGTAGTGCTGCAGGGCATCCAGGAATCATTGCCTTTTTTTATGTATCAGGGTTTTTGTTGTTGTTATTATTATGCAGTTATCTTTAGTATTGCTAATATGTTAAGCTAGGAGGCTGTGCATCGACTTCGCCTTTTGTGTAACTTTTCTAAGTTCTCAATAAAGTCATTTATTATATTATTATTATTATTAATCAAAATAACAGGTTTTTAAGTAAACAGTGTGCGCCTTTAGAATAGACTTATAGAACCCATAAGTACGGTTGAATTGCAGATTTTCTTCCTTTAAGGTTTATTATATCTTCTTCTATTTCTTGAACTGTTTTAGCACAAAATAACAAAGATTCTTGAGAGTCTTTTATTGTGTACTTTAAATGGCTTATCTTTCCACTGGCACCTTTGGATGATCGTTTATTAGTTTTTATGTTCGCTGTTCATAGGTGTATGATTTACAAATTATTGTGTTAAAGGCGAAGATCATAAATTAATAAATTTAAAACATTGAAGCAATAAATAGTGACATTATATTGATGAAAAAAATATAAATTTTCGATGTCTTGCATTTAATGATTAATGTTTCATGTTTCATCGTACATTGTTTCTATGTATGAAATTATTAATTTATGATCAAAATTCATTGTAACAGTGACCAATTCATAATATTAATGTTCAAAATAGCTTATCTTTCCACTGGCACCTTTGGAACATAGCTTAGCGAATAGCACTAAATATCCATGAAGAGCCCATAAAATTTCTCCCCTCGTATCGGCGGGTTTTCAACATTACAGTGCGGTATTCCTCACTGTGTTTTTTTTCGTTTTAAACTGACTTTAGTTTTATACTTTACTAAATGGTACTTATATAAAAGGATTACTACTTACCTTATATTTGCACATTTGTTATATTATTTGGGAACAAATTTTAAAAATAGATTTAGGAACACACTTCACTTTTCAACTGTATACATTTAACTAAACAAAACAAAAAGGACGCGTAAACAAAAAGTCTATGAGAATGTCATAATGTCAATGTTTTGAGTATTCAGTCTGTGGTCGGGGTGCATTGATTTGCGCGCGTTATTCAGAATTTAACGGTTAGGTTCGTAAAATTAATGCTTAGCATCCATTGAATCAACGATGATCGTTTATTAGTTTTTATGTTCGCTGTTCATAGGTGTATGATTTACAAATTATTGTGTTAAAGGCGAAGAGCATAAATTAATAAATTTAAAACATTGAAGCAATAAATAGTGACATTATATTGATGATATAAAACATAAATTCTCGATGTCTTGCATTTATTGATTAATGTTTCATCGTACATTGTTTCTATGTATGAAATTATTAATTTATGATCAAAATTCATTGTAACAGTGACCAATTCATCATATTAATGTTCAAAATATTGATGACAACCATTCATTGGTTTTACGCACAATATTTTTTTCATTGATTCAGTATGACTATAAGGTATTGATTGGTATTTGGAATGCTCGTAGTTGTCACATAGCTTTTGACATAATCAAGTCAAGAGTGTATATAAGAAAATAAAAAAGAGGAAGAAGAGCAAAAATGAAATAGGTACCTAATAAAAATGTAAGATTACACGCTTTCCTGGCTTACATTACAAACAAAACGTAATAAAAGTTTCTTATTCGGTTTTCGACCCCCTGCCGGTCTGCCCGAGATGTTTCTACTTGGTTTCACATTACAGTTCTTGATATCAACATCTTGAATACAATTTACGGTAAAAATAATCGTATTTCTTTTTACATATATGTACATATGGGATGTATAACTACAGGTAGATGCCGTAACATAAACGTTGAATTCTTAATTATTATTTTTATTATTACTGGGAAGATGAGGCTTTTGCTTGCTTTTGGATACATTCTACAATTATTTGTGTTTTGTTTTTTTTATTAGTTACACATTGGCATTGAAGTTCTTCAGCTTTCCCATTGTACTGATATACATTGCATTTCTTATTATAAATTATAAAAATACAGGCAATTTAAACGAGGAGTACCTAAAGATGTCCCTAAAACAAAACAGTAATTTTTCATAGAAGCGACTCCCTTAAAAACCATGTTTCTGATAAACCTACAACCTTTAGAGCGGAAACAATGTTTTGAGAACTGCGGTTCGAACGTATGCAAAACTGTATAAACCATAGAAGAAAATATTTTGAAAAGCAATAAAATAGTGTGTTATCAAAAATTTTGTTGTGGTTAGGCGGCAAACTGAGAACAGTATGTCCTTGAGTTAGGCAAATTTGGTAATATTTGCATATTGTTTTTTGCAATTAAATGAATTTATTGTAGAATGTTTGATAGCAGTTATTCAAACATCTATTTTTTTCAAATAATTGAGCATTCATATCTTTATCATAATCTGCAGAGGATGGGTTGGGTTGTTTGGGTCGGGTTGGGTGGGGTTGACCTGCTTGGGTAGGGTCGAGTTATAGCGTTGAGTTCTATTAGAGATTGAGGGTCACACTGACCTTATTTGTAAAATGGAAAGAAAATTGTATAAGGAAAAGTTGATTGAAATATGGAAACCTACAAGACATATTTGGAAATTTTGTGAAAATTTTGACTTTTTGAGGGTTACCTGAAGAGGTATAAATTATAGCATGCAATTTTTCAAAGAGCCCGGGGGGTTATTAGGAGGTTTCCTAAATATTCACAATTCTAATAGCGCCATGTCATTCGTAATGAAATGAAGAATCTTTTAAGCTTTCCGCTAGGGTCTCCACTCGTCCCCTTAAGGTCTCAGGACCTTAGGTTAGGTTTGTACATTTAAATTAATAGTTCGAAAAATGTAAATTGTGGAGAGATCAAATTTGGAGTGAGTGATGATAGACGTTATAGAGACGGATATTTTGAGATCATGCACAATTAATTGCGACGTTTCGTCTAATTGAAATAAATAGATTAAAAAAAATAAGTGAAAACTTTGACACGTCATTAGATTGAAATGAGAAGAGCTATGATGTTGAAGATCAATATTAAAATAGATAATTGTGAAAAATTAAACATGCCGAAGTTTGAAATAGGTGATGGTAGTACGAGTCGAGTTATAGCGTTAGGTTTGATTTGAGATTGAGGGTCGGATCGGCCTTATTTGTCAAATTGGAGGAAAGTTGTATAAGGAAAAGTTGGTTCATACATGGAAACCTACAAGATGTATATGAAAAAAATTGAAAAATTTAATAATATTTGTCTTCATGACGTCTCTAAACGAACAAAAACTGTAACATTATACTTAGCCCCCGTAGCTATGGGATGGAACACCTCGTTTTAAAGGATATTTTCTACTGATTATAGTGCTGCCAAAAAGAACAGCTACTCGAACATATCCATTTTGCCACCTGCATGAAGTATGATGACACGTGTACCTCTAGATGATATGGGGTGCCTAAACTGCATTTTTTGTATTATCCACCCAACCATATTTCAACAAAGCGTCGGTCGTGAGTATCAAACTACGTCTCATCTAAATAACCTGACAGACGATAATATTTAATCTTTTCTAAGAATTCTTTCCGCAATTCTACTATCCTTCTGGATTCCATTACTGCCATTCTATTGTCAATTTTTCATATTTAGATCCGCAGTGTGGCCAAGCAATTTTAATTATATTGTCCGTAGTTTTTAAGTTTTTCTCTAACCATATCTAAAGTAGGGACCTTATTTTGTTTATACAAACTATACACAATTTTCCTGATGAAGTCCCTATCTTCGTCAACAATTTATTTGAATTTTTGTCCAATAGGTGTTCTTTTTACACTAGATCAATTATATCCCTTTCTAATCCCTCGATAAATTGTTGTTGACACTGTTAATTTAGTCAGCTTGTTATTTTTTTTTACATGCAGATATTTAAATCACATTTTTGCTCCTGTTCGTTTCATACATATTTAAAATTATTCGTTGACACTGCACAACATGTAAATCGTAGATGATCATGTTCAAATGGTTATGAAAATTGCAACAGTTCAAAAAAATTCAATATACAAACAAAATAGAAAATAGTTATCATATATTATTTACTAAAAATACTTCTTTAACTACGACACTGGAAATAAATATATCTCCCGACAACTACCACAATCCAAGATATAATAATAAAATATTAAGCCGGAATAAAAGACGACACGCTATTTTTGGGCATGCGCTAATTGCGCCAGCAGATATTGACACCCAACACATAACTGAACTCCACAAGCTAGTGGAGGGTACAGGGCTGCTGGATTGGGTGGCATAATATACGGGAATTTTTCACAATAAGCCCATGAGGCTGCAGTGAAACCGGGGACTTAGGTCGTAAAAAAAAGCCGGAATAATCAAAATGGCAATACGCCCAGAGAGCATAATGTGGCACGTTTAAAATACTCATAGTGATTAAGCAACTACTTGATCACCTATATATCTAACTGGTTGGATCGTTCGTCTCTCGGTGTTTTACAAAATATGCAGGTACGCTTATCAAGTGAACAACAATAACATGCTATTAACATATGAAATGCCCTGGTTGTGATCAGTACCTCATTTTCAGGTAACATTAAAAAATATACTTTACCTATACAACTTGTCACATTTCATATATTTAACAAAATAAAAAAAATATATAATAATTTTGATCAAATAAGTAGTTTAATATTTATTTTAATAATATTTTATGTGAACACGAGTTCACCGGACTTTAACAATCGTGCTGTCGAGATTAAACTAGGCCGCCAGTAAACAACGTTGTCAGAACAATGCGGCGTTCATACATTGAACTTAGTCAAGCTCAAACTGTAGTTGATCGAGGTTGGTACAAACGGCCCCTACTCTTCGTCATAAAATGTCTGCTCTATTTGCCCCTGAGGTTGACTTTTCTTACGGAATATAATAATACTGCCAGTTTCATTGAAAAGAGCATTTGCAGCAGTTTTGTTCCATGAGTAATGCGTCTCTTAAGATCTGCAGCAACTTCGCTGTTACTACGAGCAAAATTAACAAAACTTAAACCTATAGGATTTTATGTGTGTGATAATCACCAAGTAAACATCAACTGTCAGCAAAGGTCGTCACTCTAGAAAATGAAAAGTGGATCAAAGGCCAATAAAAAATATTTTTTCAATTATTCAGTTTTTTAATATCATAAATGTTAGATCGCCCGGTAATATAAAATTGATGTGAACCGTTAAATATATCACACGCCTGATTGCATAAATAATCTTATAAAAGCCTTCAGCCGTATTATTATTACTTAGTGGTGAACAAGTCTAGAGGATTAAGATATTCGACAGTTATATGGCACTATAGTTCCTGCACTAGATATTTGTAAATTGTTTTTGTTTAGTATACCTACCTACAATTGTTTTGACAATTTTTGCTATTTGTGCTCTGTGACAATACGACTACAGAATTTTATATATAGAAGTAAAGACAAATCTTGGGCGTTGCAACAATAACGAAAAAAATAATAAATCCAGTCGACGACGCTCACAGTGTCAAATTTTGTTTTAAACACGACTAGTAATGATAAGCAATGCAAGACTCCCAAGTCCATACAAAATTTTTCGGAAACCGTCCGGGATGTACCCACTTCCCGGACGCATTTTGGGAATTCGCCGACACATTAGCCGCTCGGAATAACTCGGGTGATGCGAATCACAGATTCATAAAGTCCCGACGTTTTAGACTGATGCGTCGGCGATTTATGAAATACATGCAACGTGCCAAGTCCTAAAGTTACAAATCTCGGTTATAGTTTGGAAACTATGAAAAAATTAATTCATGTTAGAGTATTTCGGGTCCTCAATTATTTATGGTTTTTTTTGTATAGTGGGTTATAGGATTTCGTAGGAAAGTACACTCAATTAGGTGTCAGTGACGCTTCGCGCCTTTATTTCCGCTTTTTCAACCTTCTTCCAGTTAGAATGTACAATTAAAATAATTAAATTACATTTCTATATACAAGTTAATGGTCAACACTAACTGAATTGAATCGTGTATAGTAACATTTTTTGGTACTGTTGTTGTATATAGAAATGTCATATAATTGTTAATTGTAGACACAATCTAACTGGAAGAAGCTTGAAAAAGCTGAAATAAAGCAGCGAAACATCTGACACCTAATTGATTGTACTTGCTTAGGAAGTCCTAATATTTTCCGGACTAGCATACATTACCAACTCACCGTAAACGACGGTCAGATGCGCCAATTACCGAAATTATTCGAACTTACGTCAAACAATCGAGCAGACACGACCGTAAATATAACGCAAACGGCATAAACCTAACCTAAAAATACAAACAATCTACATACCTTCTTTGGATCCATTTCATTAATTCAATATTAATAGGTAAAATTTATTTTTATTAGGAAATCAAAATGTCTTTAACAGCTTAAGAAACTAGTTACACAAATCTGATCATAACGAAAAGATATTCTTAGTTTGACATGTGCAATTTCATACGTAAATCGCTGACGCATTAGTCTAATACGTCGGGACTTTATTAATCTGTGAATCTTATCACCCGAGTTGTTCCGAGCAGCTAATGTGTCGGCGAATTCCGAAAATGCTTCCCGGACGGTTTTCTTTGAGAAAGTACGTCTTTGTTGTCATTTCAAACAAATTGAATCCCTTCAATATTAGCAATTGCTCGAATTTTAATATAAATAAGAATTAAAATGTTTCTGTTAATATGTAGTATTTTCTGTTCTGTTCTGTTTAATCCAAATAAGATTTAAAATGTATAATCAAGAAATGTGTCGTCTCATTGATTTATTATTCTACACGGTTGCCGAAAAAATATTGTACGCAACACGCCCGAATATAGTTTTTTTGTACTCACAGCTTTCCAGAATTTTGTTTTTGTCGAACAATCCATTCCTGTTAGCTTCAGTGATAAAATAAATGACAAGCCCTCGTGTATTTTAGTTTAAAATATCTGCCTGCTTCCCTGAAATTATTTTTGGCGGTGGCATGACATAAATAAATATCCAGGGTGATTCATTATGATTGCAACAAACGAAAACTGGAGATTTCTGAAAACAATTCAAGCATTTTTTGCCATTGAACCCATGTCCGCAAATGCTTCGTTATCGAGATACAGCGTGTCCAAATGTAGTGGTCAAATTAACTTTTTTTTTCATTTCTCAAAAACTAGCTAACCGATTTTGACAAAATTTTACATGCATTTGAGGACAGATAACCTAAAATATTCTGAATTATTTTGGCTTTCATTAACTGTTCATTGGCGTAGATATAGGGGGTATTTGGATAAATTTTACACATAAATTAGTTAAACACAGCTTTGACAAGCTTCATTATTTTAAATTATTACTATTTTAAAAAGAGCAACTTATAAGCTACAAAAAAGTTAATTACGTCGATGTTGTGGTTTCTACTATTTTTATGGAAAATAACGTTTACCAGAAAACAAAACGTTCTTGAAAATTTCGCGGCCTAAGAGCACAAGGGTTGTTTAAAGACTACACATGTTCATTATGGTTTGTATTTATGCCATCTCTAGTAAACGTTGCTTCATCTGACCAGAGCACTTTCTCTAAAAATCTTTCATCTTCTTGATGCTTACCAAGAACCCAATTACAAAATAGTAGGTGCCTTTGACGGTCTCCAGGACGTAGGACCTGGACATCTTGATGATGATAGAGATAGAGCATTTCTCGATTTAATAGTCTCCAAACAGTTGTTCGAGGTAATGCCAATTGATTTGGAATTCTTCTAATGCTTATTTTCCGATCGTCTAAAACTAAATCCACTATGTTTTCTTCAGTTTGAATATTTAGACGATGCGGGCGTTTGTTAACTCTAGGTAAAATGCTCCCTATCGTTCTAAGCCTGTGAAATGTAACCGTCCATGTTTTGTGAAATGGATGACGTCTATTAGAATAACTAATTTGGTATTCTCTGGCCGCTGCTCTTGCATTTGCATTACACAAACATATTCTTCAAAAACTCGTTTTAATTTAGAAAAAACATTCGCAATATTAAAAACAACTACGAAATAATAAAACAATTTTAACTAATTTAAATTTGTCAAAGTTTTTTTTTATTGTTGCGGTATTCGTTTTCTATGGCAACTTTGATTTTTCATTCGGTTTTCTGGTAAACGTTATTTTGATTTAAATCTACCATTAACTTGCAATTTATCGGTTTCCATAAAAATGGTAGAAATCACAACATCGACGTAATTAACTTTTTTCTAGCTTATAAGTTGCTCTTTTTAAAAAAGTAATAATTTAAAATAATGAAGCTTGTCAAAGCTGTCTTTAATTAATTTATGTGTAAAATTTACCCAAATGCCTCCTATATCTACGCCAATGAACAGTTAATGAAAGCCAAAATAATGCAGATTATTTTAGGTTATCGGTCTCCAAATGCATGTAAAATTTTGTCGAAATGGGTGAGCTAGTTTTTGAGAAATGAACAAGAAAGTTAATTTGACTACCAAATTTGGACACCTTGTATCTCGATAACCAAGCATTTGCGGACATGGGTTCAATGGCAAAAAATGCTTAAATCACTTTCAGCAATCTCCAGTTTTCGTTTGTTGCAACCATAATGAATCACCCTGTATTAATAGAAAATACATTTCATAAAAATTTGACTAAATGAATTAAATATTTAAAAAAAAGTATTGATTAAAATGTGACAAACTCAAAAAGTTATGCTTTCTTACAATAGGTGCGTTAGAAGAATTATTATAAGAGTATTACAAATAACCTCTGAAAGAACGATACATATTTCTTGTACAAAACTTTTAATACAATATTTTGCACCTGACCCTAATCGTTCATAAATAATATGGAAATCTTGTCATGTCGTTTTAAGACATATTCGTTTTTTGTACAAATAATATTATGGAAAATAAAAAATAGTGCTCTTTGATAGTGAAATAAATGCTTTCAGCTTTTGACATAACAAACTGATTAAATCGATTGGATATAGTATTATGCACATATTAGTGATGGAAATAGTCGCGAGCCAAGCTTACATTCTTTAACACTTTTTTTTGTTACAACGAAATTTTTTGTTGTTTGTTGGCAACGAGAATGATGATCGACGCACGAAAATAGTTTTTTCTACGACTGTCTTTATTATATATTCAATCATAATCTAGTTCATTGTAATATTGTTTTTCATTTTGTATATCAACTTCAAAACGTCGATTTTGAGTCCAAGATAATATTGTTTATGCGTGTAGAGGAGATTGAAAACCAAGACGAATGGAAATCTATGCATTTGAATAGTACGTCACATATATCACCACATGCTTGTTAGCCTTGTAGGAGAAAATGTGCTTTAGTAGATATTATGGAAATTCAGATAACTAAAACAACTTAAAATATACTCACTTAGTTAACTACACTAATTATAACTATACTATCAAAACTTTTTAAAAAAATGCTCTATTATATTCCAGGTAAATTAAAAACAACTTAACCTATCTGCACACTTAAAAAATAATTTCCATTTGTGTAGGGTCTTTCTATCCATTGGACAGAAAATGTATTATTTAAATAATCTTTTACAATTCTTGCATTGTGGCTAGGCGCTCGGTCCGCCTCTTCCACCTCCTCTAATTATTGATATTTCCAACAGCCGCCAATGTATTTTGAAATAAGCAATAAACCAATACTTTTAAATCCAAATTTCCCTGGACTCTTTTATCATGCACTAAATTTATCCTTCCAATATTAAAATCTCCTGCGCTACTTATGCGGGTTTTATCAGTCCGTATTATGCGGAAGAACAAAAATTGGATTGACACTATTCTTTCAAGATTTTCCTTCAGACTGACTATATGTGCGTGTCTCATCTCGACCTTCCACCTATGCTTACTTAAGACCTGCATCAGTTTACTCGATGCGTAGTTAGTTCGTAATTGATAGTGCTAGAGTGAATATTTATGGTTATTTGAAACTCTACACGTAAATTTTACGTATCGATACCAATACTCGTTCATAATGCCAAGGGGTCTAACAATGAAACAACTCACATACCAGGTATAATCTATACCTATGTGCCAAAACATGAATTGTAATTGCAAAATATTATGGCCGGCATCAATTCATTTGTAACATACAACCACATGGAGGAAATCCTGTACCATGAGATAAATATATGTATGATTTGAAGGTTAGGTTGACCCAGTCTTGGTAATCTTTACGTTTGGATCAAAATCCTAGATTCAGTATTCCTTTGCGCAAGATGATAGAAGATGCTAGGAGAACAGCAGCGACCTAAGTTACAAGAATGCGTAGAGTCTCAAAAAGGACATCATACTTATTGTCATATATGTCTATTGGCAAAAAGAAGTATGACCTATTGTTTGAAGTGCAAGAAACCCATATGTGGCGTTCAGGGGCGGCTAGTACTATGAGGCAAGTGAGGCAGTGCCTCACTAACTTTTTAACCAATTAACATTTTTTTACTGTTAAAAAATGGCGCACAGATTGATAGGTATACCTATTATACCTACGCACATCGCACATGATGATTTATTAAACAGAAACTGATCAGCTAACAGTTAACTGCTCACATTTTTATGTTTTGTATACAAAGTAGTTTTTTAAATTTAATAATTTATGTTTACCTACTAATTTATGTGAGTTGAGTTGCTAATCTATTGAATTGCTATAAATTGCATATTCATTCATCGCAGGCATGTACTCATGTACTATTATAAGAGTACACATTCCATTTAGCTCTATCAACGTTAAATTTGAAACCGAACTGGAAACACATTAATCTCAATTGGAGTTGCACAATTCTGTCTAGCATAGTAGGTATTACTGCAGCAATACATTAATGTGTGAAACAAAGAAGGAAAGTGAGGCATTGCCTCTTCATGCGTTTTTAGATATACAGCAAATTGAGTGACAGCAACAAAACATCCACGTCTGTCTTATACCCCTTCATTTACTACTTAGTGTTCTCTCGCTCTGACCTAATGATCATACATTATCTTTGATCTTTGTTCAATTCATCTTTTTATTTTATTTTGCTTTCTTATGTTTTGATTATAATATTAGGGTTATTCTTTCGTAGTGATTGATCTGAACAAGTGAACGTGATTAAACTGAATGTGATTATACTGAACTGAATATTTGGCGAAACCGAAAGATCATCTTTTTTGTGATTGCCTTTCACTTAACTTCGCAAACTTGTGAAAACAACCAAATCTGCTCTGAAAACTGGAAAATTATTTCTTCGATGATATTATTATCCATGTTTTAAACTTTTACAATTTATTGGTTTGATTCGAAGTCATATTCCAATTATTATCTCTCAATATTCAATACTTTTAGAGGTTAACTGTTAACTGAACGAACTAACCGGTACCTAGAGGTTGATCAGTAAGCGGCAAGGGGGGTAGGAATTTTAATCAGTTTGGTAGAAGTGACCGATGTCGAAAGAATACGCACAATCGTGAATCAACTGACAATTTTCAGATTGTTCACTTAGTTCAGTACGAAAGAATAACACTATTATTATAGGTACCTAACCTATTTTGTAAATTAATATTTCTTTCTGGTTTTTCTTTATAATAATCGTAATAAATTAAGGAACACTAGGGACAGGCAATAAATAAATAAGTATTTAGTAATTTTTCGTGTAAAGATTCTTAAAGTGAAGCATTTTTTTTTGTGATAGTGTAGTGATAGTGAATGAAATTAATAGTATGGAAAATATGGATGTTCTAGGTCCAGGCTGCATCTGTAGTGCACCAACGCCGAAAGTATAGTACAAGAGTAAACGTAGATTTAGAAATTCTGGGGATATCATCAATTATTTAATACATTGGCGGTCATTTTCAAAGCGATACGACGATAAATTATGCGTCGTTCAAGAATTAGCGAGGCCTATTCCAGATTTTAGTAAATATTTAATAAACATTGTCACCGCGGGAAAAACTAGGGGTTTTAATAATGATTGGTACAAAAAATTTGCTTGGTTAGCTGGGAGCGCGGAGTTAGAAAAATTATTTTGTTGACCTTGTGTCATGTTTTCAGTATCTAATAATACTTAGTCTAAAAGTGAGTATTCTGATATAAAAAAATTAGCTCGTAGTCTGGCTATTCACGACAAAAGTGCTGCACATATTGGATGTAAATGTAAATTACTTATCATGAAAAAACAAAAACAAAATATAGCTTCCGTTATTGATAATTCCCAAATAATCAGCAAATAATATACATATTATTATAATATTGGTAATTGGTAATCAACATTTTTTTTAATGAAAATCTCTGTACTGCTTCACAACCCTCAAGACTCACGGGCCGCCACTGGTGGCGTTAAAAAAAAGTTTGTCAGTCTAAAATATATAATTAATTTTTTTTTTTAATTTTCTATAATCTAGTCTAAATGATTTTTAGTCCTCATTTCCTTCTGTATATGCTTACTTTGCGTAGTAAACCATTTTCACCTAATTAATTCGATGTCATTAAATATATCTATAATTTTAGCGTAAAAATATATGCAATGTAATCGATACCACTCAAGGGTTAAACCATAATTACACAATATAAAATACTCTACTGGTTTCTAAGAATAAACATTACCTTACGGACGTGTCCGAGGCGCAAATTTCACGAAAGATTCATAGTTAATTGGGACCACCCTGTGCACTTCGTACAATCAATATAAAAACATTTATTTAATGGGATATTTTCCTCTGCTATACAAATACTACTAGGTACCTACTACTAATAATTATTAATATTATTATTATTCTTACTTATTCCATATATATATTAAATTGTATAAATTATTAAATATTTTTTTCAACTTCAACATCAGTTGCACCTGCATTTTACACAAAGTGATAAATTGACACGATCTATATATAACAGGCACTAACATGTTTTTTCTGTTATAAATTTCATTAAAAACGCGGCAAAGTTTTATTTATGGCTCGATTTCACAGCATGCGTAACCTAGCAAAAGCCGATGGATATCAGAATGGGGAAAAATGAAGATAAGAAAGCAAAAAGAAGAACACAGATATGACGATGACGCTGGGTTGCTGCTGTAGCTGCTGTTGTGGAAGAAGTGGAAGGAAATTGTGTGTATACAAAGAAATTACTTTGAGTAATACAAAAAGAGTAATACTCTCATAATTATTATTAACGGCCTAAACACTATCTACTGGTTTTACATATTTTATGTAATTAAAAGTTAATATAATATTAGTATGATTATACTAATATGTGAATAATTGCTCTTCGAATGTACATACGATAAAATGGGAGCGTAATTTATGCATTGCTGTTAACAAAAATAGTAAGTACACGTTTATCATTTCGTCCATTAGCTTAATCTTCTTTAAAAAATCTCTAACTTAACATCATCTACATTTTCAGCATATATGTATCATCATCTAACTTTACATTTAAAATTTTTCTGTACTCACTTCATTTACATTTCCAAACGTATTTGTCAAACTTCTTAACATTCCTTGTATGACCGTCATATTGGGGTGAGTGGAATTTAGATTTTCTTCAATTTTGCTGAAGTCTCTGTTGAATGAGTTTGTATGCATATCCTTTTCTTTCAATAGTCGCTCCATTGTCGTGATTATTTGCTTCAAAATTATTGAAATTTGTATGACCAATAGACTAGTTAACAACCAATTAAGGACCAATGGGACCAATTAAAGTCCAATTATGAACCAATTACCGGCCCAATTAAGGCCCAATGCAAAATTTTATATACAGAAACCACGCCCATCTACGGTGATCGTGCAAAATCGACGTAACTCGAATCATTCCGATTCAAACTCATACGACACGATGTAATGCATTGGCGGCTTGTGTTTTTTAACGGCATTGTTTTATTTCTTTTTCTTTATTGAGTTAAAAAGTGGTGCTTGGTATATAACACTGTTCAGATTGTGATTTAAGGAGAATATCCCTTATATACGAGTATATTTGATGTATGATGATTTAATGTTGTTAACAAAAGGTCGTACTTGTCTGATGATTTTGTAACATTATTGTTTCTAAAAATTGCTTCTATTTGTACAAACCATAGCTCTACATTGTGTGGTCACAATTCAGGTGACTTGACAGATATACTAACATCATCTTCAATGGAGCTTGATGTTTCATTGATCTCATTCGAATTACTTTTCCTTTGTCTCTTTCGTGACATATTCTGCATGAAATTTCTTTCGAGGTCACCAAATTATATGAATATTAAGCACGATCACAATAAACTATATAATAATTATATTTAATTGCCAGTGTCAGACTCATCTCTAGTGACAAAATCTGCCAACAATTAATAATACTTTTAATAAAAAATAATTATAATAAGGTACTACAAGGGTACGAAATACCGAGCGAAATACGCATTCATTTATATTAACTAGGTACTTCTTTTTGCACTTCTATGTAGTTAATTGCTCAATTACTAATTACATATCAGATTAATTAGATATTGTAGGGATAAGTTTTAGTGGCCAGTCGAATATAGAGACCAATGGGCCTATTCTAGTGGACAAATAGTGAAAATTATTGGGAAATTGAGCCAATGCAATGCCAATTGTAGAGCCAATGTGGCCCAAATTGAGACAATTCAATATTTTAAAAGACTAATGCGAGCCAATGTCCAATGAGACAATGCTAGGTCCAATGGGACAATTTATGCGCCAATGTGTATAATAAATGGGAAATGTCCAGACTTTTGGGTCGCGGTTTACCCCTCGGTATTATTCTCGTCTTTAGAAAGGAATCTCGTCCGCTCCAGTAAAACGGATCACGTCGGGGTCACCAAATGTTATAAATCTCTACACACCGTGTAGCCGACTATAAAAAATGCACTAAATTACCTATTCTTTTTAATTTTTTACAAAACTTCTCACAAACATCAAAACTGACCATCCATAATATCAATAATACTGATTATGCAAGAATATTTAAAATATACTGCATCATCATAAATCCAACAGCTATAGCTATTAAGCTATGGCTGAACTGAAACTCGCACAATGAAAAATAAAGGCCCTTATTATTATTATTATTATATTGCTTTCCAGACTAGATGTCGGCACATACATGATGTTGTCGTAAAATATTACATTATCATTTAAATGTGAAAAAGGTTTATTCTTGTTGATTCCACATTATTTGACAAAAGCTGAAAAAGTTGGAATTGGGAGTTTTAATAACACTGGCGAAAAACAACTGATCTCATATCTGTGACTTGTATTATATATGTGTGGTGGTCCATTTAAAAGTCCAATTGGTTTCAAGTTCCTATTTTTTAAGCACATCAAAGTGAATTACCGTGTATATACAGGGTGTCCCAGAATATGTGGACAATCTCTCGGATTGGGGTAGGTTGTAAAAAAATAAGGGTATAAGTTGATATAAAGTGTTGTCGAATCGGTCTTCGCTGCAGAGCTATGAGCCCTTAAAGACTAGACCTGAAATTCAGTTTTTTAATAATAACTCGTATAAATTAATGCAATTTTAGTATAATTTACGTTAAATAGGGACTCGTTGAGTAACCCTATATAAAACAATGGCATTTCATTAAGGCCGCAGGGGCTTACTGACGTAGGGATTGTTAATTTCTGAGATTTTGAAACAGTTTTTAAATATCTTAAACGTTTTGCTATAAAAATGGTACTTTTGTTCGATATCGGTAAAATAAACCGGTTTCCAGATAAAGTACATTTTATTTAAAATGAAGTGTGGTGTTTAAAATAAATTAATTTTTTATATCGGTTCAACATGGACACCTTTTAATGTTATCCCTTCCATCTAGCTCTGTGAGTTGAAGATTTTTGGATCATTCACAGTGCTGCAACATTGTTGCTTATTCACGACAATAAAAATTGATCCTAAGCATTAATAAAAGGCGTCTGCTCCACAAAATCCAAATATATTATCTTGAATCTTCTTTACATTACGTTAAAGTTACCATACATGTTTCGGAACAACAATCGTTCTATCATCAGTGGTTTTTTATAACTTGGTAGTTTAAGTGGTCAAAACAAACATTTGCAGTTTATGGAAATTTTTTAAAATTACTTAATATATTATAACCAACAAAATAGTTTAATCTTTGTCTCTTTGTCGATAGTAATAAATTAAGTAATTTTAAAAAATTTTCCATAAAGTGCAAATAAACTGACAGTCGTTTTACCACTTCACCAAAACACTTCTTTTTAAATCTCGACGCGCGTTTCGCTAACAATGTTAGCATCCTCAGGAGAGAATTAAAACTGTTTTAATTCTCTCCTGAGGATGCTAACATTGTTAGCGAAACGCGCGTCGAGATTTAAAAAGAAGTGTTTTGGTGAAGTGGTAAAACGACTGTCAGTTTAGTGTTCTACGCCAAAGGTTCTACTCATCGATTATATAAAGTGCAAATGTTTGTTTTGACCACTTAAACTACTAAGTTTTATAAAAAACCACTAATGGAACGATTGTTGTTCCGAAACATGTATGGTAACTTTAACGTAATGTAAAGAAGATCCAAGATAATATATTTGGATTTTGTGGAGCAGATGCCTTTTATTCCTGTAATGAACCCGCTCCTCGTTGATGATGGATTACTTCAGAAAATTAGTCCTAAGTTTTTCCCCGTTTTGTTACAGAACGCTCGTACAAGTGACAAATGCAACGTCGTAATTTTTACCGGTCTCCCTTAAGTGAGGATCCACTCTCCAGGTTTTTTCTGTCGGGAATTCTACGAATGGGGAATCGTTCTTCGTATAGCCTTCTGGCTTCTAAGGCATTGCATGATGCAAGCACATACATCAAATGCTTGACTATGCAGATTCACTGAATGTAAATTCCATTATCGTAAATAAAATTAATACGAGAACTACAAGCGCAAATGTCAAATGGGCACACGTCAGCAGCCACAATAAAATGTGTAAAAAGTACTTCCCGAAACCGGTTTATTTCATCGATATCGAACAAGAGTATCATTTTTAGAGCAAAAACTGTTTCAAAATCTCAATAGCAAGACGCATTAAAATAAAAGGGGTTAACAATCTCTACGTCAGTACACCCCTGCTGCTTTAATGAAATGCCATTGTTTTAAATAAGGTTACTCGACGAGTCCCTATCTAAAGTAAATTATACTAAAATTGAGTTAATTTATACGAAGCATCATCAAAAAACTGAATTACAGGTCTAGTATTTAAGGGCTCATAGCTCTGCAGCGAAGGCCGATTCGACAAATCTTTATATGAACTTCTTTTTTCACAACCTACCCCAATCCGAGAGATTGCCCACATATTCTGAGACACCCTTTATAGATTTATTAGTTCATATCATATTGCGATATAACGAAATCAAAATGAGCATATTTATTATGTCCTTTAACAAAATTAAAGTATGTTTTTCTATGAAAACTATTTACTATTCATTTAGTATTACCTAAGTTGACACAAATTAGCGCAGATAGACAAATTATTTACTCTACCATAGGCTGTCTATCATATTACTGTTATATTTCTTATCTGTGTATGCTTGAACAAAGATAATTAGCTGAGATAAATTAGAATTGACAGCAACCTTTAAAAAATAAATAGTGTGTCCTTATGTTTAACATTTGAAAATGATAAAAATAATTAATATATGTATTCATAAATTGTTATAACGGGTGGGCAAATTTGAGGTTAGGAAGTAAATTGGCAGTCAAATGATGAAATGTAAAGAATTGAGCTCTCATCCTTTGACATTTATTTAGTAAAAAGAAATTTTAACCATGGAACGCTACACTATTGAACAAAGAATTTTAATTGTGAAAATTTACTATCAAATTGGTGAAAATTTTACTGTATCACTTCGTAAAATTCGAGCAGCTTTTCCTCGTAATCAGGCTCCTTCTGAGACCGCTGTGCGTAATTTCTCGCTAAATTTGAGGGTCACGGTACTGTTGCTGACAATAGACCAAAACAATATGCTCGTAGTGGCCGTAGTGATGCAAACATAGCCGCTGTACAACAAAGTGTTGAAAATGATCCAGGAAAATCAACTCGTCGACGTTCGCAACAATTGGGCGTCACCAGGGGCACTTAGCGCAATATTTTGCATAAAGATCTTCATATTTACGCTTATAAAGTTCAACTCGTTCAGGAATTAAATCCGGGCGACCATTGTTCGCCTCGAACGTTTGTGAATTGGCTGTCAAACAAAACAACGCATTTTCCAACAAAATCATCTAAAGAAGATGATGATGAGACCCATTTTCACGTCTTTTTTCGAAAATGAGCAAGGAAACGCCGTCACCGTAAATTCTCTGCGGTACCAAACCATGATAACCCATTTTTTGTGGCCACAATTGCCTAATGTTGACATCAGTGACCTTTGGTTGCAGCAAGACGGTGCCACAAGGCACACAGCCATGTTGCTTTGCAGTTTTGGTAATAGAAAAAAATCGGTAATAAACGCCATTGAAATCGAAGAAGACAGTCTGCAAAACCTTCACTTTTGACCGAGCTTGACATGATGCATTTTTCGGATTTGGCTCTTTTGACCGCATCGTCGTTAACACATTTTCGGCCTTCTCTAAAGAGCTTTTACCACTTAGGTGTTTAGTATCAAATCTCGCGTTAACACACCTCAGACTTGGCTTCTGTTACAGCGTTTATGTCATCGCATGGGTCCTGGATCCAGGACTCTATCTATATGGTCGGCGAATTGCAGTGTACATGACATCGACAGGTTGATGAAAGATCGAATATACGTAATTTGCGAAATTTGAAGTCACCAATTTTTTTACACACTTAGCACAATCAAGTAATCGAAATTGATATAATAATGAACGTACATTTACAGCTTCACAGGTAGATAGATACACGTTCCTTGTGCGTTTTCACACTGTCAAAATGTCCAGAACCCACTGAATAGCAAGGAACAAAAGGAAAACAAAATAATTTATAAGTAAAGCTAAAACATAATAAAGCTACCTATCAATGAATATTAATAATTGTTGTGTCATCTCAAGAATTTTTATGATTATACCTCTTTTGGTGCCATGGCTTATTTTTATTACAACCATCATCATCATCATTTCAAGTCAAGATGCTATCTCTCACAATAATGCTCTTCTCCTCTGCTTTTCTCTTCTCTGTCCACTATCATACGCTTTTCTTACTGCTGATGTAGTTGGATGTAGTATGGTGTAGTTCTCACAGTATTTTTTTTTATTTCAACTTTTTCTATATGGTTGAGACAGCTTGTAACATGTACGAAAATGACAACCATAATAATAGTTTATAAAATAATAGGAAAACGGATTGTGTAATTGTTGTAGAACTAGTAAAGCTATGATATTTTAGTCTTAGACAGACAGAGCTATTTGTCTTAATAATTTAAAAATTTATTGTTTAAAGGATTTACTTTCTATTCAGCTTTATAAAAAGTATGATTTTGTGTCAGTTAATGTGTGAGTCATTCCCGTTGTAACTGGTTGAACCTGGAGAATTGCAAGAATCACTATAGACTGGATGGTTTCGTCTTACAGTACGATTAAAAAAGAACATATGGTGACGCGGTCTTTCAACAGACTTATCGCAGTTTGGAAGCTTCCTCCGGGGGTTTCCTCAGACCAACTGCTCAATAACTAAGTTGGATCGCGGAACCGGAAAGCTCACATAAAGAAAACAGAGATCAACAGGGTTTTCCGCCTTCAAAAAAACAAACCTCTTTACATCCATTGAAGACATGGGTTTGTCGAAGGCATTTAAAATTTCATTTTTAACATACAGAGGGAAGGTTTTATTATTGCTTTTGAGGATTGGGTACCTACTAAATACTGCAGTCGCATTATGGGTTATGGTAGCCCTACGATGTAAGGCTTGCGATTTCGTGCCAGAGATACTTATGCGTTTGTTATCGGCTTTTCCGACATAAAAGAATAATTGTTGAAATGCAAAAACTAGCAATTTTATAGACGTGTGGGGTAGAGGGACGTGTTATCCAGAGATTAAGCTCGTAGGATCCTTGGATCTCGTCTCAATTATATATCAAGATAAATATAAAAGGCTAGTTTTAGTTCAGTGGCGAAATTTGGCAGCAATGTGACTATTGATTCGTGAATTATAGCATTTTCTGTGGAGCAACGTTTGTTATTGAAAAAAAAATGTAAAAAAGTGGATTTCGACTTTGGATAAAGCATTGCTTTTTGATAAACATTATGCGAACTCTGTGTTCCATTGAGACAAATGGTAGAGACGTGTATTGCTGATTGTTCCAGCACAAATGATGCAGAGCGCAGTGTACGCCTAAATGAGGCTGTTATTCCAGAAAACGTCAAAAAAATCACAAATTGATTATGAACCATCGCAAATTGAAGGTGCACGAGCTAACTGACATTGTAAAGAGATCAGATGGTAGTGCTTTTACCATTTTTATGCGAAAGCTCTGTGCAACGTGCGTGAGCTCACAGTCGACCAAAAACCACAACGAATTGATGCTTCAGAGGAGTGTTTCGCGCTATAAACCGCAATAAAATGGAATTCTATCGTCGATATGTGACAATGGATGAAACATGGCTTCACTATTACACACCAGAATCGAGAAAACAGTCAGCTGAGTGGACAGTAATCGACTAACCGAATCCAAAGTGAGCAAAGACGCAACAGTCGGCCGGTAAGGTGATGACGGCTGTATTTTGGAATGTGAACGGAATAATATTCCTGTGTACTTTTCGATTGAATGCTGAAATCGCAAAGAAACGGCCACATTTGCAAAAGAAAAAAGTGTTGCTTCATCGTGTCACAAATCGATAGAAGCTATGGCAAAATTGAATGAATTGGACTTCGAGTTTTGTCAAAAGTTTGTTATCTATCATTCACAAATACATAATTTTTTAAGCAAAATATTCTGTAGCACCAAATGTATCTCATTTGTTTATGCCTTGGTGAATACTTGCACTAGTAGGCACCCAATTTATGCATGATTTTATTGGCCCCTTGCGTTTACGTTCTTCAATGTTATAGAATGGCCCAAGGCTATCTCGGCTATATTTAGTACAGTGAACGCTGTAAATTTCAAAACTAAAGCGCACAATATATAAGACGAAATATTGCTTAAGCCGTTTCAATAATTTTCATGCAACTATTCATACTTCTACTTGTGATCGTTATAAAAAATCGATGAACGGCAAAGGAGAATAACATAAAAAGAAAAACAAATATACAAAGAAAGGACAGAAAGAATGAAGATAAAGTATATTGTACAACGAGTCAGTGAGTCCGCTGCAATTTACAACCAGTTACAGTGTAAAGTGGAGAGCAACAAGAGTAGTATGATTATTTAATGTCGTTCTTTTTTTGTATTTTTGATTCATGAATATTGAATTTATTGGATCAGGGAGTTGAAGCTGTATTTTCAGATATGGTTCAACTTAATATACCTACAGGGTGTTTCAGAATAAGATGCGCATCCTTACGGCGGTGAAACCCTATTAGTGTTTTTAAGAATAACAGTTCAAATAAACCCTGTTTGTTTCCTACGTGTTTAAAATTTAGGTAAAAAACCGTGTATTTAAATAATTAGGTATCTGTCAAAACTGTTTGGCATTAATTTATTATATTTTAATGTTGATTATTTAATCATGGCATCCTTGACAACAAAGTTCAAAGCCTTCTTTTCAAAAATCATGGGAATATATCGATATTTAACGATTTTTATTTTAACGATTTTTATAGTTTTTATCGGAAATCGTGCGTTGTATGACAAATAAAAATAAAAAATCAAATTTGCCCTGGAACAAATGGAGATGTCAAAAATAGTTTTTATTTTATGAAAAAGCAATAGCTCACATATTTTTTTCTAAAAATATCTAGTCCACATACTGTAAGGACGCCACTGATTACAACATTAAAAAAATTTCTAATCAAGAAATAGCTTAGGGGGCGTTTGCCAAATTGTATTAAAATCTCTGGGATGTTATAGTACAAAAACATTTTTTTTCTTAAAATTTTAACACCCTGTATCTCAAAAGTTATCAGGTTTAGGGCATATGTTTATTAGAATTTTTCTTCATAAAATCACCTAAGGATACACTACTTTAAAAAGCAGCATCTAATTCAGGCTTCGCAAAGGATAAGGGTAAATACAAAATTGAGAAATATAACAAGTCATTTTTTTTAAATGTAAATCCTCTGATTTTTATTATTTTATCTTATTTAGTATTAAAAACCCTTGGCGTGGATATTTGACGGTCTTTTTCATTAAAGCACAAACTGTCTTCCTTGAACTTCCAGATATTTCTGGCTGTATACAATATTCCAAAGAACGGGACCATTGTTGTTTATCCAGCGATCTTAGAACGCATTTTGTTGTTTTAAACATTCAATTTCTAGATTATGCCGAAATATCCTTCGCCTACAAACATAATAGCACATCATCATTTAAATCTTCTGAATAAAAATCTAGTACTACGATGCCTTATTGTATGTTGCCTCTTCTGAGCAGAAAAACAAATATTTCCCTGCGTCTAACTTATGACACCCTGTATATGACATATTATAACCATCGAACATATTATTATATCTACGGTGTTATAACTGTCCTATATTTATTTATTTTAAAGACACTGCATTCAACCTGACGCCAATTTATAGAAATTTCTCAGCAAAAAAATATCATCTTTATGTACTGTGAAAATTAAATGTCACTTTGTTACGCTCTATAATGTAACAACTTAATTAAGGTAGTCAATTACAACTTCTTGGATTGTTAATGTTTTTTCTGTTCCTGTTACAAAAAAAAAAACTCCTAATGTGAAAATAAGTGATGCTACTGCAGTAAAATTAAATTAAGTAATATTGTTTAAAACACATGGCGATATAATATAATTTAAACTTCACAACTCCTTTTGTAGAAAACGTTTTACATGATGCAAGAGAATTTGGTACTTGTAAGTAGTTTCGGTTTCTTAAAAATTAAATTTTGACTTCTATTTATTGATCATAAAGATGATATCTCTATAGCTTGAGAATATTACGCTTCAATCTTAGAACAGTTAAAGTCAGCAGTCAGGGAAAAGGAAGAGGAAAATTGACATAAGATGTCTTGCTCCTGAACGACAATGTTTCAGTGCACAAGAGTCGTGTTGCGATGGCTGCCCTGCACAAAGTAAGCTTCAATATTATAAATCACTCACCTTATGTCCAGGCCCCCCAAATATGAGAAAAATGCTGTCAGCAATTAGGTCATCGTCTTAAAAATCTACAATTATTGTGCTTGATTTTATAATAATGGTATGCATAATTTTACTTGCAACCTCACATTTTGTCATCATCAGATATCCTTTTAGAACATTAAAATAAAAAAAAAATTAACCGCCTTGTACATCATTCAAATGCCTTTGAGGAGTTCTTATAAAAAATATACAAGAAAATAAAAAGTGTAAGTATATATTCCGAAAACAGATGATGCTAGCAAATTATTTTTAATTTTGGTTTCCGTTAATAATCTCAAAAACCATAAAATATAATTCAAATCTTATGGCAGAATTAAATTCGTAATAAAATTACCTAAAACTCTGTTTATCTTTATAAAGAACAATCCTTGTGGCGGTTTCCATGATAGAAATACATGTAAGCTAAGTGTAGGGCCAAATGTATGTGTTTCCAGTGGGGAAATTGTTGGTGGTTTTGATAGCCAATATTATTTTACCAGTAAGCAGTACCTTGTAAGATTATTATTTTTATTTTCTATTTAAAAACAAAAAAGTTAAACTACAGCTTTATTTTAATATGTTGCAAATAGACGCTCTTCAAAAATAAAAACAAAATGGGTTAAAAACACATTTTTAGACAATTAAAGTTTAAATATAATAAAATCTAAGCTTAAATTAAATACAAAAATACGTATCTATTTATTTTGATAACAATTAAACAAGTACACACGAACTAACTTTCCCTGGAAGATGGATAGGGCGTAGATGAGCACCAAATTGGCCAGCCCGATCCCCTGATCTAACGCCTCCCGAGTTTTTTTATGTATACCTTCATATGTTTCTTTTGTGGGCAAACATAGGATATTGTCACACCAGCAATATGGTTTTACTTCTGGCAAATCGACAAATGATGCAATGTCCAAACTAGTTGAAAATGTATATCGATGTATGGATGAAAGCAAGCCATGCGCTAGAGTATTTATAGACCTTGCAAAAGCATTTGATACGGTTTGCCATCGCAAGCTTTTAACCAAACTAAATGCAGTGGGAATAAGAGGTAAAGCGCACACACTAATTAAAAATTATTTATGCGACAGACGTCAAATTGTGAAACTCCAGTCCACTTATAGCAGTTCCCGAGCGATATCTTACGGGGTCCCACAGGGTACAGTTCTTGGTCCAATCCTGTTTTTAATTTACATAAATGAACTTTTCTCAATAAACTGAGAAGGGCAAATAATTTCTTTTGCTGATGATACAGTTCTGTTAGTGGAAGCAGATAACTGGAATGAAATTGAAAATAAAATAGAGACCGATCTGAATAAAATAATTTGTTGGTTCGACAATAACCTACTCACAATAAACATGGACAAAACCTACTATGTTCCCTTCTCTCATTACAAGGATCGATTACCACAGAACAAAGTAATAGATATTTTTTTGCCCTTTCGAAACCGTACTTGATCGCTACATAGTGCTACTCATGTCAAATACCTGGGAATCATGATTGATTGCAGTTTGCGATGGGATATCCAAGTACAATATTTGGTAAAAAAAATTCGTTCTCTGATATATCTTTTTAAATTACTTAAAAAAATTTTAGATAAAGATAAATTAGTGGCTGTATATTTTGCCCTGGTCCAATCTCTCTTAGTGTATGGAATTATTGCATGGGGTGGAGCATACTCAACACCTTGACAACCTCTAGAAATAGTACAAAAGAGAATTCTAAAACTAATATTCAATCTTAATATACGCCATCCGTCTGAATCAATCTTCACCCAATCTCGAATTTTAACGACCAAAAATCTTTTCTATAAAGCAGCTTTACTTCTACTAATTAAAGATAAAAGACTAGTAAATATGAACACACATCGACATCCAACGCGGTTCAGACTAAATGAAAACCTAATTCTTCCCAAAACTAAATTACAGATAGGACAGAGATGTTTCGCGTATGTCGGTAAGCAAATTTATAACAAACTGCCTCTGGATTTAAAAGAGAAAACCTCTTATAAATCATTTAAAAAAATCTTTTCAAATTGGCTTATAGATAATAAAATTGAAATAAGCACCTAAATGGATATTGGGTGAAATCTGTGTCTAATAAAATCGGGAACGATTAGAATTCACTTTTCAGTTTAACTCATTTATTGCTTTTTTTATTTGTTTCTTTTTGTTTTGTTTTCGAGATATTTCTAATTTTGGGTTGTAAAATGATATAGGTAATACTTAACTAAAATGGCTTCATGTGCACTTTTATCTGTTCTACCTTCATCTACATTTGCAGACAAGTTTTAAACTTTGCAACACAGGATGACTTACAGAATATTTCACAGGAGTTTGATTAATATTTATTTCACATTAATTATAAGATATATTGTACCGACATTGTAATCCTTGTACTTACTGAAATAAATATTATTATTATTGTTTATAATTTAGTTTAATTTAATTCGTGTGTACTTGTTTAATTCTTATCAAAAGAAATTTAATTTAAGACAAGAATTTAATCTATTTAAACTTAAATTGCCGAAAAAAAATATTTTTATTTTTTAAGAGAGAGTCTATTAGTAAAATTTAACAAAAAATTGTAGAGACAGTTTTTTTAATGAAAAAACGGTCAGCCTTAAGCTCATGAAATATGATATCAATAGAAGGTATAGGAAAGGGACTTCTCAAATTTAAGCAGATTTACAGGGTGTCTCATTTAACATTTTCGCATAAAAATACAATTTAGAAAATGTGACCGCCCTGAAAAATTACAAATCAGATGTCAATGCACCAGACACGGAAAATTGATATATTCTTTCTTGCCGTAGTTACCATAACCTTACCTTAAATGTATGTCAAAGTTTACCCTTATTTACAAATATTTAAAAAGCTACTGGACCTAGGCATATGCACTGGACCCTTATGTCATTTGTCTTGTCTTTTAGATCGTCATTTATTTATATAAAAATATACAGGGTAGCGTTTTCAAGCAAGCAAGTTTGGTCTGCTGTGCGTTTGTGAACTACCTTGTTTATACAACCCAATTTTTTTTTAAATTATTTTAAAAAAAAATTGGGTTGTACATCTCTTCAGTGCCAAAAAGTTTTGTAAAGGATTTTTTTGCCTATCGCTTATAGATGTTAAGCTATCTTTCGCCTACGACTAGAGTGAATGAATATGATGACGGTCAAGTTGAAATCCTAATACGGAAAACTACTTTCCGAGAAAACCTACTTCTAATTATGGGAATCCTGAATCTAATACCTTTGGATTCAGGAAGAAAACCGTCGGACGCTTTGCCACGCAAACATGTTTTTGAAATCCCATTTGAGCTGGTCATTGCAGACCGTCAAAAATGGCTAAATGGGGAACCACGATTCCCAGAAAACACATCCGTCTGGTATACGGACGGTTCAAAAAGAATAGAAGGAAACACAAGCAAGGGAGTATACGGGCCTAATTGCAGGCTCTCTGAATCTCTCGGGAAAAGTCCCACTATATTCCAAGCAGAGATCAACGCTATTAATCGTTGTGCTCAAGAATGCCTGCAGAGAGGCATCCCGGCACGGCAGATCAATATTATGTCAGACAGTCAAGCTGCGTTAAAAGCACTGAGGTCTTACACCTTCAGGTCAAAGCTAGCATGGGAATGCAAACAGACCCTAAAGCAACTGGCAGCTCAGGGGAAAAAGATTACTCTGACATGGGTGCCAGGACATGAAGACATAGAGGGGAACGAAGCGGTGGACCAACTTGCAAAAGAGGGCGCAAACGCTCCGTTCTGCGGCCCGGAACCCATCTTTGGCCTTCCAAAAAGCCATATGAAGGAAGAACTTCGGAGATGGGAAAAGGAACAACTTAAGTCCTACTGGAAAAACACTCAGACCTAAGACAATCAAAAAGGTTTATCAAACCCTCAGAGGCCAACGCTTATCCAACTGGAGAGAAGCGACCTAAGGCGAATTACAGGCCTTTTTACGGGACACCACCCAGTGAAGTACCATCTCAAAAAGATGGGCCTAACCGCGGACCACACTTGTCGGTTTTGCGAAGACGCAACAGAGACAACAGAACACGTGCTCTGTGAATGCATGGCACTTTTCTGCAAAAGGCTAAAACACCTTGGAGGGGTGACCCTAACACCCGACGAGGCAAGGAATTTAGCCCCCAGAGAAATCATCAACTTTATGAAAAGTGGGACAGCTGGGCAATTCATAGATTAGAGTCATTCACAAAAGATCTTTTGCAGGTCGAAGTGAGGGGAGGCCAATCCGCCTAAACGAGTCCGATAAAATAATCTACAACAACACATTTCCTCACGCATTTTAGAACTGCAAATGGGGAATTTTGTAATAGAAAGAGTTGTACAAAATATCTAACGAGTCGTCAAAATTGTGTAAGCCAGCATCACTACAACAGTTGATTTTATTCAGGAACCATAATTTAGTGCTACATGCAAAAGGTCATTTGAGGTTATCACCAAAACATTTAGGAGCAAAGGATCATAATCTTTATGACTCTCCAGCCAGCAGCAGTAGTAACATTACACTTACAAAATGATGTAGTATATAGAAAGTACCAGACGTACAAATACAGGGAAAAAAATGATAATAAAACAAATAACGAACAAAACAGATAAAACGCTAAGACAACAGCTACAATTTCTATATTTTAGTGACGTGTTGTCACGTTTGACAACAACTACTGTATGCATACGTATATGCCTCTTGTGTATATGGACCTCCTGTGGTGTGTGGCGCTACGTGAATACAGATTCCGAGACAGGATAACTTAGCATAAAATAGTTTAACGTGTATTACTAATTATCGCTTCTTGCATGCATGCATCCAATGGCTCGTCGATATGATGATTTTTCTCGGTATATCTGCCTGCCATGTAAAGGCCATTGTCAATAATAACCCTATCTAGAAACAGACATTTATGTTATTGCTTGAGACATTACAGCGAGGGTATTGCACAAGAATAATCGCCGAAACTTTTGGTTATACCTACTTGCGTTGTAGTGTTTTTATTAGAGTTACCGAACTTTAAATTAAAATAAAACAAATAAATATATTTTTAATATCAACGAAACGAAGTTTATTTGATAGAAAATTTGATGACATTAATGTTTAAGTATGATTTCAACCATGTGGCCGCCACGGCTGGAGCATACAAGGCACATTTTGGAACACCAATTTGCACAAACTTTTCGCAGCATTTGCGGCTGTATTTCGGCAATACCTCTTTGAATGTTGATTTTCAGGTGTTCAATTGTCTGTGGTTTATCGACGTAGACAAGTGACGTGACATAACTCCAAAGAATATAATCCAATGGGGTTAAATCACACGATATTGATGGTCAATTAATTGACCATTGACAGTAACATTCTAGCCATCATCGTTTTTGAAGACATATGAACCAATGACTCCGCCAGCCCATAAGGCACACCAAACAGTAATTTTCTGTGGATGTATTGGTGTATCGACAAAACTTGTCGATTATCGTCACTCCAAATATGATAGATAATTCTCCTTATTTACGTACCTATTCAACGAAAAATGGGCTTCATCGGAGAACAAACTTTTGAATGGAAATTCAATATGAATATTATAATAATAATAATAATTTATGCTTCAGCCCATTTGCCGAATTGGCGACGCATACGATGGTCGTTTGGTTTTAATTCCTGCACAAGTTGAATCTCGAGATCGTTTAATCCAAGATCCTTTCGTAAAATCTTCCATAAAGTGGAAGGACACAACCTCAGTTGCTGAGAACGGCGACGAATTGATTGATTTGAATCTTCTTTAATGCTTTCCGGTACAGCGGATACAGCTTCTTCAGTGCGCACTGTTCGGCGTCTCACGGGTTGCACATTATCATTAAGAGTAAACGTGGTCCGAAAACGATCCATTGTTATTCGATAGAAACTCCATCATCAGATATCACATTATAGCGAAGAAGCTTAGAAGTGAAAAGTAGAAAAGGGAGTGCATGTATCTTTTACTAATTAGACAATAATAAAAGCACAATAACTGCAGCCAATTTTTCAAAATATGCCTTTTTTCTATATCAAAGGTCATCAAAAATGGTAAGAATAATTAAGTCAAAACAATCGTAGATCCAAAGAACTAGACAGAAAATTAGTACCTGACCTATTTTTGAAGAATCCTTTTCGTAAATACATCTTTAACTTGATCATTTGAAAATATTTGCCAAATTCTTGAAATCACTAAATCATTGCACACATTCACGTATGCATATAAGTCGTATAATAATATAAATAACAACAAAATTCCAACAATGTAGTTTGTCAAGTGACGGACGCGTATTTCCATGTAGGGTGTCGGGTCGCCGCAATAAAGATATGAAGATAGAACCATAAGGCAGCTTTGAGTGTGTAAGGTGATATGGAACAAATTTGTAGGTGCAGCATATACATGTATGTCAACGTATAACTTCACCTAATCTGATGACAGAACCAATAAGATAAACTGCTGCTTGGTTTAATATTATGAATGTACATTTTTTATTTTAGATGAATTATTAAAAAAAACAATGGTTTTTGGAAAACACTTAGATACAATGCAGTCTTATAAGTTTACTGATACTGATATTGGTGGCATTGAGATAATCGAACACCGCATTGTCTTGATGAAACATCACTTTTTCTTTTGCAAATGTGGCCACGATTTCAGCCTTCCATCGATCCAAAAGTGCATATTAACAGTCACTGTTGGTGGTGGTTCCTGTTTGGAGGTAGCCGATGAATATTATTCCGTTCGCATCCCAAAATACAGACGCCATCACCTCATCCGTCGACTTGGAGTCGGTTTGACCATTGCTGTCCACTCAGCGGTGTGGAATAGTGAAGCCCTGTTTCATCCATTGTCACATATCAACGATAGAATTGCATTTTATTGCAGTTTAACAGCGCCAAACACGCCTCGGAAGCATGAATTCGTTGTTGTTTTTGGTTAACTGTGAGTTCACGCGGCACCCACTTTGCACGGAGCTTTCGCATACCCAAATGTTCGTGTAAAATGGTAAAACACTAATATCTGATTTCTTCAGAATGTCAGATAGCTCGTGCACCCTCAATTTACGATCGTTCGTTGTGGATCAGAAAATTGTTGGAAGTTTTGGACATCAGTACTGCAAAGTTCGTCGCTTGATTGACTGTTGGGATCTCCTAGTACTAAAGTGCCCAAACCTTCGTGTAAAAGAGTAAAAACACTACCACCTAATATCTTTACGATGTCAACTAGTTCGTTCACCCACAATTTGCGATCGTTCATAACCAATTTGTGATTTTTTTGACGTTTTCTGGGACAACAGGCTCATTTGGGCGTCCACTGCGTGATGCATCATTTGTGCTGGTACGACCACGTTTAAATTCAGCAATCCACTTCTCTACCATTTGTCTTGATGGAGCAGAGTTCGGTTAATGTTTATCAAGCCATTGTTTGGTTTCCACTGTAATTTTTTTCATCAAAAAGCAATGCTTTATTCGAGTTTTGATTTCACTTTTTCCCATTTTTTTCAATAACAAAATATGCTTTACTCAAAATCTATCTACCTAATTGCCATAATGATGTTCTTGATTTAGTTTTGTGTAATTTTAGTTGCACGGTTGAACCATGCCCTCCCTTAGTAGCTGAGAACGCCTATCATCCGGCAATACACATACGGTTCTCTTGTAATATAGATCCACAACAAAAAAACTTCTGCCCAAGCACAGAAACAAGAAAATATAATTTCAGTAAGGCAAATTATCTCCTATTGTATTAATTAATAGCTGGGCAAGACTGGTTATGGTTGTATCATGTTTCGGATGTCAATGCTGCCGTGAAACAGTTTCACAGTAAGATAGCATCAATCCTAGATATTGCTGTACCCACATTCAAACCGCGATCTAAGAAATTCTCTTATCCCTGCTGGTATCCACTCGATCTCATAAAAGATATTAAAGAGAAATATAAATGTCTACGAAAGTGGAGATCTTCTGGTACACCGTGTCACTTACATCGGTTTCAGTTTTTAAGAACACAGATTAAACAAAGGATTTCCCAAGCCTATAGAAGTTATGTCAACCGGATTCAGGACTCAATCAAAGACGATCCAACACAGCTTTGGAAGTACATAAGAAATAAGAAACAGAGGTCGCGTATCCCGGGTGTATTGTTCGATGATGGCGGGGTTGCATTGTCCGATCCATTGGGTATTGTTTCCGCGTTTGCGAGTTTTTTCCGCGAAGTGTACATAAGTCTGGCGAACTTGATAGAATTGTAAATTATCGGCCAATTTCTATCCTATCTAATTTCTCTAAAGTGTTTGAAATTGCACTACATAATAAGCTGTTCAACCAGGTGAAGGCGAAGTTGGTCTTGCAACAACATGGATTTTTTCAGAAGCGCTTCACTGTAAGCAATTTAGTGACTTTCTTACAGGATGTATATCCCGCTGTTGGTCGGGGTTTTCAGGTCGACGCAATCTACACAGATATTTCTAAAGCCTTCGACAAGATCGATCATTCTTTGATGCAGCAACGCATGAATGACATTGGCTTCAGCAGGAAATCAATTGCATTTTTTGGGTCATATTTAACGACTCGTCAGCAGTTCGTTGAATATAATGGCTATCGGTCTGATTACTTCTTTGTGCCGAGTGGAGTCCCACAGGGTAGTACCTTGGCTCCTTTACTGGTTGCTATCTTTGTGAACAGTATTGGTGATAATTTCTCAAGTCAGCACTTGCTTTTTGCGGATGATTTTAAGTTGTACTGTGTTGTACGGTGTGCCGATGATTGTGATCGTTTGCAAAGAGACCTACATATGCTGTCTGTATGGTGTGACCTACGCAAGCTTCCCTTAAATGCTAATAAATGCAAATCCATAACGTTTACAAAACGCCTTACACCTGTGATGCACAACTACATACTTAATGGAATCGCGTTGGAGAGATGTAATGTCATTAAGGACCTCGGGATTTATGTTGACAGTGAATTGACTTTTAATGACCATGTCTCACATGTTTCGGCGGCAGCACTCAGGATGCTGGGATTCATTTTCCGACAAACAAAGAATTTTAATAATATAGACTGCCTTAAAACGCTATATTTTGCTTATGTACGGTCCAAATTGGAATATGCCTCAATTGTTTGGTCACCTATGTATCATGTCCATCTACAGAGGCTTGAGAACATCTAACGCAAATTCTTAAAATATCTGTGATTTAAGCTTGATGGATGTTTTCCATCTCGCGGCTGTAGTCACGGTTTGTTGCTGAACAGGTTTCAGTTTCAACTATTGTCCGAGCGGCGCATTTATGTTTCTCAAATATTTATCTTCAAATTAATAAACGGTTTGCTGGACTGTCCTCGGCTGCTTCATCAGATTGGGTTTCGTGTTCGCCGTTTACACGCAAGAGCTTCTGATATATTTTGGGTGCCCCAGGTTCACGCAAACTATGAAACTAGGGCGCCCCTTTTTCGGGCTTGCAACTACTGCAATCGTCTGACTATCCATGAGAATATTAATTACTTTAATGCATCACTCAATTCATTTAAGCGTGACCTGCGCGGGTACTTACAGGCTAATGAAATTGATATTATTTAGGTGGTTATTAGAGTGGCCATTTTATTTTATACCTTTGTTACTTTTATTAGTTTTATTTTCAATCACCTATATCATTGTATCATAATATATATTTTTGTTTTGTCTTGTAATTGGGTAGTTATACCTGTTAGACAATAAAGAGATTATTATTATTATTATTATTAAAATGCTATAACTCACGAATGGGGGTTTAAATCTGGTGATGATGCAGGCCATAATGTTTCGGTCGATTCAGCGTTTTCCGTCTATTGCCGTCAAAAAATCACGAGCAACCATACTAAAATGTACCACAATGTATTTCTTATTGTCAATCGTGCATCCTCCAGAAATCCAAGCAGTGTGTGTTCCAAAATGTCGCTATATACCTCTCCGGTCTCCGCTAAGTTTAGAAATACTAAGCCAATTAGGCATCCATCATCAGTTCCAATGATATTCTAATCTATAACGTGTCGATTTTCATCACACCATAACTGGTAATTGTGAAAATTCCTGATTGGATTTCTCAAAAAATCAATAAGAATCAGTAATCAGTAAATGACGGATTTCAACCAATTTGTGTAGAAGTAATGGACAGAATGCCACAAGGAGGAAGAAGTGCTGAACGTATTTTACAGTTTTTCCTTATGGAAACCATAAAAAGTAATCATTTTGGTATTGGTTTTAAGAATATTGAAGTCTCTGTTAGATACTAATAAATCAACAGTTTCAATTTACAAATACTGTTTTAGAGGATTTTGAATCACTTCTTAGAGTTTGGTTAACATTTAGCTTAATCTTCGTACGAACGATTAATAACTCGGTTCATTCAAACAATTTCAAGACTGGTCCAGCATAAATTGCAACCATATCTCTTTTCCGTTTGCCAACTTGTACATGTAGTACTTACTGCTTCCGAGAATCATCTCTACAGAACTACCGTATTATAAGAGATAAAAAAAATACCACAATAAAAAATAATAAAAAGAGACAAACATACATTCATGAATATCTTGTACATGAGATTTCTCTCCGAAATAAAAGAATGTCTTTTGTTTAATTTACTGTATTTCATACTACGTGCACTTATTTTCTTCTCAATTTATTTGAATAATATGAGTTATTGCGCTGACAGACCAAAATGGAATACTGACTTAACTATGTACTGACCTTTCATTTTTTTGAAAGGAAGAAACAGGAAATGTACCGTTAAATTAAAAATTGAACTACTTAAGTAGATTATTAATTACACAATATGTATTTTTGGAACTTGTCCGCATTATTATTATTATTTAAATTTTCACAAGACACACCAACTTTATAGATTAAACATAGACAAATAATACGATTAAATATGCAATAATTGTATTAATAACCAATTAATATCTGGTTATAACACTCATACTTAAACTTAAGTCCTAAAGGGCGAATACCAAAGCGGGGAACTTGGCCAAAATGTTTTTAGTCAGTGTGTGCCATCCCCCAAATGTGGCATAAACAGTGAAAGGTTTTATTGTTCTTATCGTTTAGATTTATGCTTTAAAATATTAATAAAAGCCGTTAGTTAGTTCCAATCATATTAATTTAACAAGTATACGAACGCTGAAGTTTGGAGCCCATCGAATCCAAATACTGAGTTCTGTGTTGAATTTTTAAGAATTTAAGTAAACAAGTTGCGCCTCTGGTAGCTTCACAGCATGGTTCGTTGCTCGACGAGTTATTAAAAATGTGATTTTTTTTTTGTAAGTTGATAACAGTGTTATTTATTGATTGTTAATATGTCGCTAGTATATAATAAAAAAAAATTAATTTATATGGGAACTGATCCATTGACACAGGCAGAGAGGTAAACGAGTTGACGGAAGGCGCAATCACTGCTTCTTCACTAAGACCGTTCCACACATATACAGCTTTGCTAAGAAGTTATTAGAATTTCTCTCCGATGTTAATACGACATTGTTAATACCCGAACCTGTAATATGCCCTTATATTAACCAATGATCCCGCATACTCTGTCTTGTGAATCAGTCATTATTTCACTCGTTATAGAATTCTGTATGATATGGATTGCACTGAAGTTGTCAAATTACTTACTTTTTATACATTAATAAAACTTTTTATTTGAAGATGTTGCGATTTAACTCTCGTATCTTCTTCGTACTACATTCGAGAATAGGCAAATAGTAGAAAAACTGATATTAGTGTATGAGATAAGGATAGACTAAAAGCCATGACAAATATTTAATTTCCAACAATATAGGAAACTTTGAAAGCAGATAGGCAATAAATTTACTTAGCGCTATGTATATCTACTTAAACGGTTTTACATACACGTTCTGAGCATCCGCATTATGTAGATTGAGGTTAACTAGCATACAATAGGCTATTGTTTTTGTTTTTGCCATGGCCACTCAATTCGCATATATGAAAAATAAGAAGACAAACCAAAAATAGGAGCAACATAACTAGAATTTTACAGATACAGGCGGACGAAGAACACAGAGCAGGATTTAAACACGTTTTGTAATAAACTTATTCAAGAGAATTAAGAGTGTGTTTATTATTTATCATACACTGCGCAGGCTTAAGGCTGTTTGATCAGACTCCAAATAAAGGTATAAGGCGTGCATGATTGTTCATTTATTTTTTAATCGATTTGAAAACATTTTTTGGAGCATAGAAAGAACACTTTAACAGAGGTTTATATAGGAATTTGACTTCAAAACATTTTTTTAATAAATTTTATTTTTATTGCTATATAAACCTCTGTTAAAGTGTTCTTTAAAAAATAAGTGCACAATCATGCACGCCTTATACCGTTATTTGGAGTCTGAGCAAACACTCTTAAATACGAGATCGGATGTAGCGAGTAATGCCGTCGATTCTGTTGCTTCTTTAGCCTTTGTCCACTTTTTGTCGAAATATTTTCCCACAGACTTCTTTTTAATTTTTGAGAACAAATAATAATGGTTCGAGATCCGGTCTGGACTGTAGGTTATATTTGATTCATAAGATCGAAGCCCAATTTGTTCATAAAATAAAAAAGGCGGGTTCAAATTTCGATAAACTATTATTTACGAATTTTACAGAAATAGTCCGTAATGATAACTATAATTTTCGATCCATTTTCCATTTGCTTCTCAGTTTTGTTTATTATGAATGAACCGCGTTTATTACTTTAAGAATTCCTTTAGTAAATCTGTAATAGTTGTACTAGACATATATAGAGATAAACCTATTATAATGTACGTTTCTAAAAATACGCGAAATAACTTGCACCATATATTTATGACTTTTCTTCTTCAAGTAAAAAAGTAAAAATACCTTGTTATCTACAATACTTTTGCCATTCGTTTTGCCGTTCACTTATTCCATTTTGCTTCCATTTTATTCCCGATACAAAACGAATAAATTTCAACATTCAACATACAAGAAAACCATTTTAAAATCTTTTCGCCAACAACAGTTGCGCGATATACCTATATAAAGAGACACACATTCAACATTCAACTCCCTCGTATATACACTGCTATATATATTTATATAAAACCAAGTAGGCATTGGAAATAAAAGAATCAATCGGAATCCCGTTTTCCAACTGCCATGCCGCCATATATACATTCAACTGTCCACAGAGATGCTGGAGAAAAGCACAAATACGAGAAAAAAAAAGTAGCCTACTGGGACTCCCTTGAAGTGCAGAATCGTACTCTAACAGAATGCCATGAAGGATGCGCATCTACCAACAAATTTACTTATTATTTCACAAAAGTCGAATATGTCACTTTATAATTGTCATTATTTCTATCCATCTTTTCTTAAATTGTTGATTTATTTTATTCAATAATAATAAGGCATATTAGTCTCTTTTCAGTGACCTGACAATTTGAATCGTTTCCAAATTTAGTCTGCTGTGCACTCTCGTACTCCATATCAACTGCACTATTGAAAGTGACAAATAATGATATTGCATTTGCTAGGGATATATCCAAGTGTACGATATTATTGTTGCTGGATCAGAGTAAAGTTTTTGATCTAGTGAGCCCCGAGCTGTTGATAGGTAAGCTTCAGTATATGAGGGATGCTCCTCATATATTGCACCAAAGCTCCTAAACAACGTTTTGGATATCATTGGCATATACCTTTGAATAGTTTCAAGAGAGAGTTGACGCGTATATTCATGAGTATATCGTATTTTTGGGTAAGATTTCTCTCAATTATTATTTATTATAAGTGTTTAATTTGGATTGAGTTAGGTATATTTATTTATGGTTCATTTATCGGTTTTATTTCTTATCATTATTTATTAACTTTAGTTAAAATGTTATGATTTGTTATTTGTTCTTTTTTTTGCACAATAAAGCATTTATATTCGTATTATTATATTATGCAAATGAGTTTGCATTTGGAGCTTTTGCAATAAATTTTTTGAAATCTTCCTTTGAAAAAGTGGCGTTATCTCCAGTAGATTTTCTTTTTAAAAAGGTATTAAGTTAGGATACTTAATATCCATGATATATTGTCTTTAATTTGAGTGTGGGTCGTAACAGACTATACCTACTTGGTCCATAATGTTCGTTGCTTCAAACTGGCGCAGTTGCTGAAAAAAAAAATACAGTAGAACGGCTTCTTCAGATATTTTTTATTTATTCATATCAAATAATCAATCTGAAAATCTGGTGTAGTATTTACGTCGACGAGACGGGGTCAATTCGGGTAAAACGTTTTCCGGTTATACGGGAAGTGGGTGTCGATTTCCCTATTTTAAATACGACCCTATATGAATTATATTTTCTTTGGATTCTACTTGTAATTCTAAAGATAGTTCTGGATACATATAACATATTATACATGGACTATCTTTAGAATTACAAGGAGAAACAAACAAAAAAAAATATAATTTATATAGGGTCGTATTTAAAATAAGGAAGTCGACACCCCTTTCCGGTATAACCGGAAAACATTTTACCCGAATTGACCCCGTTGATCTAAATACTACACCAGATTTTCAGATTTCCACCTAGAAACACGCGGGCCGTCGCCTTATTTCACGAGCCTTTTCATAAGACAAATTACGCCTCAAGCTCGTTTATAGCTAGATTTCCGGCTCTAGCTAATCGATTCTGGCAGCGACTCGATTTTTTCTTTCTGCGCGAGCTGAACAAGATAGTTGGTTCCAATGACGTGAGATAGATTTGTGGTGCGCTTCCCTTGGAGTTCTGTTCTTTAATTTTAGTGCGTAATTCTTTAATTTTTAGTGTAATATTAGGTTAAGAATAGGAAATTTATTTGTTTAATTTTGTATAACTTTCTTGCATTAATATATCTTATGGGACTGTTTTCTTTCCTTTTTTAATTGTAAAGTTATCCAATTTAAGACGTGGTAAGGTAATTATATTTAAATTTGTTGTTGTAGTGTATTGTTATTTTCAAATTGTTGTTATCAAATTGTATCAAATTGAAATTGGACATCATTGTCCGTTAATAAAGAAATAGAAATTGATCCACAGTGTAGTTTCTACATAATCGATCGAAACCCTTCCCGGTGGTACACCGGGTATATATACTCTGGAGAAAGTGTAATTTCGTCCAGTTCGTCTCTCATGATGCACTTGTTATACAAATAGATATTGACTGATATTTGGCATTGTGTGTTTTTTAGAGACCCAGAGAGCATTTATACAGGAGTTTTTAGAATAAATGCTATTAAAATTGAGAAGTTCGATTCCGCTATTTTCAAAAAGTTAAAAAAAAAAGGCTTAGTAAATACAGGGTGGTTTCAATTGGACCAGAAGTATAAAAATTTATATAACTTATGTCTAAATTTCTTACTCATATATGTTACAATTCTACGTCAACTGCAAATTTTGTTGTTTTTTAAAACTGTAGTTTTTATGTAGATTTCCTGCTTACTATTAATAGCTTGACAAATTTCTCCAAATCTGTCAGTTAAATTTTAATAAGTGGATAATATTTCAATGACACATTTTAGCTACGCCTTTGGGTGATTCATGGTACTCTGAGCGGAAATAATATGGTGTCACACAGTTAGTTCCGGTTTATGGGTTCACTCCACCACCTATGATACCTATGTATTCATTTATTTAAAAATATTTTTTTGATTGTTTGATGCCTTGTGTTTTGTGACTGCTCATCATTTGTTCCGCTTATTTACCTTCTGTTGTTTGCTGTTACTGAGTATGCAGTCAATGAATGAGAGAAAATGGAGTTATTGTAGTATTATAATATGATGTATATCTGGCGTGTTTATTTTATTAACTGAAATACGAAATAAACTTAATGTATGCTTTAAATATGAAAAAGTTTATTAATTATTTTGTCCAATACAAAATTTTTGACCCCTTTTCCACTATTTACGAACGCCTATGAAAATAAGTTATTTAAGACACATTTTATAGGTTATATTCTACCAAAACTATAAATAACTAGTTAATATTTCTCCTATGTTTAAGATGTACGTTTTTTTAAAATATTTTTTATCCCATTTTACAGTATTTATGAACGCCAATGTGGTCTAAAATTTTATGTTCAATATTTTAGGTTATATTCAATTAAATGCGTAAAAAATTATGCAGTATTTCGGATAAGTTTAAGAACTATGAATTTTTTTAATTTTTGAACCCTCTTTTAAACTCTTTGCCTACGCCCAATGTTTACCAAAATCAGCTCCTTGCCATGTCCTATAGCATTTTTGTACCAAATTTGGTTAAAATCTGTTAAGTGGTTTTTGCGTTTTCGTGCATACAGACAGACAGACTGACAGAAAGACAGACATTTTTTTAAAACTACTTATTTATGTATAAAATGACCAAAAACAAGTATTTCCGGTGAAATTAAAAAAAAAAATTTCATGAAACTAATAGTCTCCATATATACATATATTACATATATGATATGGCAATGTTTCATATCATTTACCGTTCGTGATAATACGAGTATATTGAGGGTTTTCCATACTTTTTGATAACCCTGTATATTACAAATGTCTATAAATTTCATCACAAGAATCTACTGTATTAGTATGGCAAATATAATAAGCATGTAGTGACAGTACTTTAAAGTATACCGGGTGGCCCAACAAAGCGTAGTTGATCAAAGTTGTGATTTTTTATCATCAGAGTGAGTTTAAAGATACGAAGTTCTTCATAAAGTTAGGGTCAAATTCTCCAAAAAATTTAAAAATGATGTCAAATAGAGGATGTTCCATGTAAAAAATCACAACTTCTATCAACTGCGCTTTGTTGAGCCCCCCGGTATATTTTAAAGTACTGCCAGTACATGCTAAAACCTATAAGTTGTGTATGACATTTTTTTTCATACCATTTACTGTTCGTGATATATTGAGGGGTTTCCATACCTTTTGTTAACCCGGTATATACAATAAAGAAAGCACCCAAGAACCTAATAAATAATTACTTTTAATTGGAAATAAATATTAAGTAAATTCCCAATAATAATCCTTAATCAAAATTATTCCCACTGAATGTTTTAAGCTACAACATTTTCTAACGTCTTCCCAATTCCCTATAGAAAACGATCGCACGTCAAGGCATATTTCGTAGGTATAATAATGTAGATAGCATCGGGCACAATTATTTAAAATGAATAAACGGAACCAAAATTATACAATACTATAATCATTTTACCGCATTTTTAATTAAAGGTTATGTCTTCTTTATATTTGTTCATAACACATTTTTTTATTATTTTAATTTCGGTAGGGAATTTCTTTATCTTGATTTGGAGATGCTCTGACTCGAAAACACACTGCCGAAAAATTATTTTCACAATATTAATTTAAATTTATAATTTATACGTTCATATTAATAATACTTAACATAGTTAGGGTAACTGTGAATTATAATTATACACAAATAATCTATTTTTTTTACTATTAAAATATTTATGTAACCTAAACTAAAATAAAATTTATGATCACCAACATTATTTTAGATATGCATAAGAATTTGTTTTGTTTAGATGCTAATTAAAATTTTATTTATTTAATTAATTTAAAATTAAAAGTAATATTTAACTTCCTAGCTATGTTTTTTTTTTTGGAAATATTAAATTTAATCGACCCAATAAATTTTACGTAGTTAGGTACATAAATACAGTTTTCATTTAAGACCAACAGCTTTGGTAGGGGGGCAACTATTAAACCCATTATTACATATTTATAAATTTATAATACACCAAATGTTTTGTCAATGAAGCAATTTTTTGGATATCTTACTTGGGTGTTTGGTTCGCATTAACAAACAATAGTGAGATTTTTTCTTTACGACGTTTCGACAAACAAAATCCCATGAATCCTTAATGTAGTATGGGTTTTTGTTTATTGTATTATTAAGAATAGTTTTTAGAAAATCAGAAAGTGGTTTTGTTGGTGATTGGATGGATTGAGCAATAGCTAGTTGTGATGTTTACAATTTTGTGTGTCAATGTTTTCGTCCGTTGATTTATTACGATTTTCGACGTGGATAATCTAGACAACAGTAGTTTTTGTATTTTTTTTTGGGTTTAACTAACCCTTTTGTTAATTTTTAGTGAAATTTACATTTCGCTTGTCTAATTTTATTACAAAATTTGATGTACGTTTCGACGATGGCCTATCGTTATCTTCAGGTTATTCTATTTCGCTTTTTTTTTCCTTGAAATTAAAATACATTCAACGGTTTTTTATTAACATTTAGAAGACATTTTGTTCTTAAACCATATTTTTGTATTTTTTATTTGGTTTAAGGTTCTCTAAAAAAAACTTTTTTTTATTTTTATTCAAATTTACATTTCGTTTGTCTAATTTTATTTTTTCCTTTTTCACAACGTTTCGACGATGGTTTATCGTCTTCTTCAGGTGTTATTCTATAAAATTAAATAAAATATTGTTTCTGTTTCTAACCGTCTTTCTTCTAAATGATGTGTGGTGTAATTATTTGTGTACAAAGTCAGCTGTATATGTGATTTGTAAAAATTTTAATTGAATTTGCGAACATTTTAATGTATTCACCTGCTCGAGGGGCTGCTCAAGCTAATAATTAATTCTAATCTGTAAATACTACTATTTTTAATTGGAATTTCTGTAATTGGCATATTTTATTATTGCTAATTATTTATTTTTGTTATCATTATTTTGAATTTTTTAGAAAGTGTTAAAATAAATGAGGACTATCTTCGTTTTTCCAGTCATAAAAAATCCTCATTTTCACACAACAAAACACTAATCACTATTTTATATGGATAATGATATTATTTTTTTGTAAAACGAATAGAAACCTATAATTTACAAATAAAGTAACCAACTGTTTGTTATATATACGACCTAAAAAGCTCATTTGTTCTGCTAGAAAATTAAGTCGCTAATAAAATGATTTGCTGGTGTTATGATATGGTGCTAGTATAATACACCAAATGAGCATCAATTTACTTTAGTTTTACGAGTTTTTGTTTGTTGGACAGTTTAGTTGTGAAATGAATTAAAGGTTAATTTCATTTTGTTTCCTGTGTGATCTTCCATTTTATTTTAATCATGCTTCACAGTGGTATAAATGACAATATAATGACTTTATTAGGCGAATGTAACTTTCAATATATAGAGTGAGTCAGTCTCAACCTAAACAAACTTAAAAGGTTTCTTGAATTCATCCAAATAATTGTAGTATTGTTTTATAAACATAACAAGAAATCACTGCGTGATTTCCCAGTCGTTTTGTGGTAGTTTTATCTATGAGAAAAGTCATTGAGGGTTATCAAAAAAAAATTTAAAAATCTATATATCTCCTAAAAATATTGAAGATAAATTGAAACATTTTTGAGTTACCCCGTAGATCACCTCTACGAGCTTATAGTTACACGCTAAAGAAATCATGAATTCAAATCTAAATCGAAAGATTATTCAAAATATTACTTTTTTGACCTTAAAAAAAACAAACAAATACATTTTTGACTCACGCCGTATATAAATTTAAAGTGTATGCTAAAAATTTCTAAACATTTAAAACTTATTCGATTGCAATCTAGAAAATTTGTTAAATGTCGGATAAATTAATGTTTTTTTTTCCATCACCCTGTACATGCTGCTTATTAATTAATGTTATTATAATCTGAAAAATACTTAATTTAAATGATAAATCCACTTGTCAAATTCAATAACCTTATAAAATTTTATACTAAATACCTACTATATTTATTTTAGGTATTTTAAATCTGCTAGTCTAAAAATGGCTGCCTATAATATGATTATCATCATAGGTGACGTTATTTTATAAACCTACTACATCTCTCTATTTGAAAATCGTTGGTGTTAAATTAGCGTTAACGTTAATAGCGGCGGACGTTATTTTTTAGGATACCATATCTCTCTATTATGGTTCGTTGGTTTGTCATAATTTGGTAGTATTTTTTTCTAACATTGGTGTCACTTATTTTAGTTTAGTGGACACTTCTAGTTCACGTCATAATTTGGTTTTGGTAAGATGTTTTTTCTAACGACAAATTGCTTGTGTAAAATAGTTTATTATTATTTCCTTTGTTTACATTAATAGTCTAAAAGTTTTCGGCATTATTTTCATGTTTAAGATCAATTTCTATCAACATGTTGTATATTGTAGTGTTATAAAATGGGTATTCTATATAGTTGTAGTAAATTTAGAAGTTGTCATTGTGTATTTGAAGTAATATTACTGAAAAAGTGATAATAACCTAAACTGCCAGTGTCATGAGAGCCGAGATATTAGATCGATGGATGTGATCATATATTGTTCAATAACCTAAGTCTGATGGATGGGAAATAGTTGATATCTCCCTCTGCGTCGCACAAAAAATGAATTGTTGTAGATGTAATTCAATGAATTAATAAAAAAGTGTGGCCGCATTAAATCCCCTTGAAAAGTACCCATGGGGATGCAGGAAAAAACAAATTTTCCATATAGACAGACCTGCGGCTGCACCTTCGGTGCAGCTTTAAGTTAAGTCACATAGATAGTGGTCATTTTTTTGCAGATTTTTGACGACAAAGACAGCACTATCAGAAATTATAAGGATTAATACCAAAAACCTATCGTTTTCCATAGTTTGAAAGTTTTTATTAAGATGATATTGCTTCCAAATTTAACATGCATTTTTACCAATTAATACTGGTGATAACTGGGTGACCTAATAATTATGCAGAGTGTCACATTGAATAAATGCGTAAAAATGTATGTTCAAAAAAAGTTTTGAGTACTCCAATGGTTGCAATTTAATTTAATTCCAAATGCTCACTACCATTGCAAGAACCATAAGCGCAGTGGATATCTGAATATTTCAGCATTTTAATGTTACAACAATTTCCAGAGCATGATCTCTTTTGAACGTTAGTAACTTGCCATCATGTAGACTGAATGGATCAGTCTTATACCGTATTACCCTTTTTTTCACTCTATTTTCATTAATTCTTGCAATATTATCGATTTCGTTAACAAGAAATCTTTGCAGTTACATATTTAACAGTCACATATACAACGCTTTTTACAAAACCAAATAAAGAACCACTAAACACAAAATTAAACAAAGAAAATGTGATGTTAATGTCAATTAAATATTTTCTTATCTTATTTTTTCATGGCTTTCAGCAAATTTGTCTATGTTTTCGAGACGATTAGCAGCATTTTCTCTGTCCGATTAAAAAACACGAAACTTGTCGAACTATTGCCGAGGCTAAGATTCGCTTATATAGTACCGATATTTAAGTATTAGCAATCCTTATCGCTCGTTTATTAAGCCGTCATTAGAAAAAATACAACGTAGATTTTTGAAATATTTAGTCTGGAAGCAGGATGGCGCTTATCCAACTCGAGGATACGATCAGGGCCTTCTTTTAGCTCGATTTTCAATGCAAAGTCTTGAACTTCGTCGTGTTTTGTCATCTTTAATGTTTTTGTATAATATTCTCCATAACAAGGTGGATTGTTTTTATATTCTTTCAAAACTAAACTTTAATATTCCCAGAATTTCCACTAGACATGATTGTTTGTTTAGATGTGAGCGTGCTAGGACTAATGTTCTCTTGAGATCCCCACTCTATGTAATGACTGTTAAATTTAATGAATTAAGTCACTGTTTTGATATATTTTTTGAGAGTGTTAGTAAATTAGAACGTGTTGTTCATGCGGTTTTGGAATTTTGATGTTCTTTTCTTTTTCGTAAATTCAATCTAGAATTTATAATAGTTTTTGTATCTAGGAATTGTTCTGTAAAGGGATTTTGTAAATCTGTTGGGCAATAAAGCTATTATTATTATTATCTCTTTCCTTAAAATTCATATTACAGAGTGCCGCTGTAACCATTTTGAAATTAGCGGGTATGTACATTCAGTAAGAATACTAATTTTATAGCTCAAACCAAATGAATCCCAATACGCTATTCAAATTGTTACGGTTCGATTCAAGTTTTACGAGCGGTTTCAATTAAAGATGAACAAACAAAGAATATCAACTTGAATAATAACAGAATCAAATTATTAAATGAAAGAAACAAACAACTAAAATAAGCTTTATTAATATGTATTAGAAATAAAACGCAAAAATTTGGGCTAAAACACTTAATTTAATAATTAAAACTAATAAAGGAAATTAATAACAACAAGAAATAAATATGTATAAATTAAAGAAAACAATTAAGCGATAATGAAAATTTAGAAGATTATATTAATTCATATACGAAACTTTAATTACTATTGAAAACTGAATTTATTTCAATTACTAAAAGAAATAACTTCAAACTTTATAAAAACTGGTTGGAAACAAAAAGGCCTTCAATTAAAAGAATTAACAAAAACTTACGGAACTTTTATACAATTCACTACTTCAGAATGAGAAAGAAATGGACTCAGTCTTTATACAGGTATACTTTAAAACATAAAAAAAACTAGAAAATAATTCTTGACTGAAAAATATACTAAGTCTAAAAACAAATTAAAATATTTAATTTAACATTATATAATTAGAGAAAACACATCTTGACTGAACCAAGGCTAGAACGGATCTAATCTTAAAGTCCTATTGGCTTTCCAAAATTTCTCATAAAAATCACAAAGTAGGTACTACAGAATGAAAATAGCCATTTTTACAATAGACGCCAATAAAGATACAGGGTGAGAAGATTCACAAAATAAGATATATTTTTATTTGTATGTCGACTTTAATAAAGGTTCTTGATACTTAGGTATCTTATGTTGGAGTTCGCGACTGGACAAAAACCCATTGTTTTTTTTATGCGCCCCTTATATATATATTATTTGATATGGGAAACCGTGACACCCTCCAACTAGCTTTTGTATATAATCATAAATGTTCGACATTTAATTTACACGAATATATATCGAGAGTTTTGAGTGTTTAGATCATCCTATCACTGAAACATCTGGTTATCTTTTCTGGGAGTTGAACAAAGAAAAATGACAAAAATTATGTATTTTTGTTACCTACTTGTAGACGTATTTATTGCTTTGGTAAAACCTATATCAATAGAAGATAAGATAAATAGAAAACAGACCCTTAAATTTTATGGCTAAAAGGAGAGTTTAGGAACATTTGTATACATACAATCTACTTAAATAATATTCCCGAACTAATATAAAATATCTATAAACTTCACCCAACTATATATACAAGGTAGGACAAAAGTAAATTCTATTGCCCGTGTGTCTTGTTACACCGCTTCAGGGGCTCTGCTACATCTGTCGTTGAACCAGCTAGACCAGCATTCTCTAACGACGTCCGTGGTATTTCATTTGCTCAGTGTTTGATCGTTTGTGCGGTGATTGGGATACCTATAAAAAAATTCAACGCTCGCTCGTATCACTCACTATCAGGCTATGTGTGTTGCTTATTATTATTATTATTAAATATCAATAATGAAAAAATACACCCACAGATAGAGAGAGAGAGAGAATAACCTATTTTTAAGTTATGAAATCAGTGTATTGGGTAGTGGTTTAGTTAAATTTTCACACATCCCGAGAGCAGATATTAGTGTTGATTACCTACAAGTCATCTGTTCACGCCGTTAATTACATAGCTTGCGGCATTATTTAGTACGATAATATGTTTCTAGACCATTTTGTGTTTCAACACATTCATCACAAGATTTCTTAGTAATTTTTTTGTAACACTTTGTTAGACTACCAGGGGCGATTCCTTTGTTGATGCATAAATGAGCTTAATCTCTTTTCATTGATGAAATTCACACAACAAAATTGCAAATCTTTTGTAACGAATTTGACACTGTATTAGCTAATTTTCGCGTTGTTGCGTAATGGCAAGTAAAATAAACTGTAGTCCGAAAAGTAGATATGTAAATTGTATTAAAGAAATAACCTGTATATAGGCGCAAGTAAAAATGGAGTGATTGATAGCGGAAATATTTGGAGAATAAATGGATTAGACCTTACCTCGCGTGTCGTGAAAGCGCTGACCATTGAGGGCCCTCACAATGCTGTAGTCCAACCCGCACAACTTGATTACCCGATTACGTATCACGACAAAAATCACACAAACTCTCCAAGAAGAAAAAATAATAATAATTTTATTGTTGCTAGACTGTCGTCGTCTTGCTGCCCTGCGCGGCTCCCGGTAAAAGGAGCATGGGATTTGTAGGATTAAAAGACACATGCGCCGATAGACTTCTGCAGTATTTCAAACATTTATATATCAACAAATGCTCAATATTAATATAGAGAATTCATAACTGTTGTGGGATTATTGCTGTACACTTTCGATTTCAAAAAACCCCACAAAAAAATTTAAAGGTGTCAAATCGCACGATGTTGGAGATCCATTGTTTCTCTTGCTGTGTGACAAGCACAATCCGATCCGATTTACTTCAAATTTCTCAACCATCACCTTGACGGCACGATTTGTTGGAGCATTTTCTCTACCGAATTTTGTCTAAAACCATCGACATTCAAATATTTGCTCTTCATCGGATACACACGTTTGTTGCAGGAATCTTATATCGTCGATGGACAACGTAGTAGCTATCAATATTATATAAGTTAGGCTTAAATATAGTTTATATATTCCTGCTACCTCAACTGGTAAAATGGCATGCCATAAGTTTTTGTACAGCAGCAACCAGATATTATCATCTGCTACCTACAAGCGTTATCTACATCAAATGCATAAACAAAAACATTCTACTCTATCTTCGTGTGGGCATATAAATAATAATCATAATATCATGAATGAAAGTTATGTTACATACTTTGTTCCTATTACGTACGACTACCGGATTATTGTTGTGATAAAATTTTATGAGCTCATAAATTTTGAGTTTTGTTATAATTATTTTATTTTGTTGTTTTTGGTTATTGTAAATTTCTTATTATTTTTGTATAATTTATTTTTTTAATACTTTCAACATCCACTAACGTTGTTAGGACATGTTCCTCAGTTTGCTATTGGAAATGGGGCATCGAAAATTGCAAAAAAAAAACAGTGTATACGTCAAAGTGCGGTTTTTAAGTTAAGGGCATCATTAGACCCTATACTCAATTTAGCGTCACCTCAAGATGCTTCATGCCTTTTGAGGGGCTGAAATAATCAACAAAGACTTTGATTTGAAAAAGTAGTCTATTCTTAAGTGGGTTGCATATTTTAAGGACAAATATAAGTCGAATCTCCACATAAATAAATTTAATAGAAATCTATAAATATCCAAACCTGTTTTGTAACCTAAACCAGTTCCATCATCAGTGGCGAAAATCCTATAAATTTCCATCGAAGTCACCTATATGGATTTTTTTTTGTTATACAGGGTAATTCATTTTGGTTGCAACAAACGAAAACTGGAGATTCCTGAAAACATTTTTTGCCATTGAAACCTTGTCCGCAAATGCTTCGTTATCGAGATACAGGGTGTCCAAATTTAGTGGTCAAATTAGCTTTTTTGTTCATTTCTCAAAAACTAGCTAACCGATTTCGACAAAATTTTACATGCATTTGGACAACAATAAAAAAACTAAACTCGAAATTAAAATAAGAAAATTCATAACAACTGTTCAAATTGCCCTCCATTGACAGTAATGCAGATTCTTCAACTAATGAATTTGTAGCTCTAATAAGTTTCTTATTTCCCTAGCAGCTTCATGAACTGTCTCCAGTAGTTGGTTTTCATTTATAATTGGTACACTGCAAACCAATTGTTTCATGTACCCCCATAAAAAGAAGTCGAGCGGCTTGAGATCTGGTGATATCGTAGGCCACTCAATGGGACCTCCCAAACCAATCCAATTGTTTCCAAACACGTTGATTTAAAACTTCTGTTGATTTTCTACCACGATGCACAGGGGCTCCATCATGTTGATACCAAAAATCATGGATACTGTGTATTAAGTTGTCTATTTTGGAAATTTGTTTATTGGCAATTTAATATTTTTACTTACGACTTACTTTGTCACATATTGGACAAACCATCGCTGATGAGTTGAGGATTGATGAAACGGTCATCTAGTGTGTAACGGAAATGTGTGGATAAATGCTTCTTTTCTCAGTTTACAAGGACAACAGTCAGTTGTAAAATTTTGGAGTCTCCATTTGAAAGAAGAAATAAATAAATATTTCCGAGAATGCGATCCCACATTTTTGCTTATCGTTTTATACAGTAACTCTTATTAGAACACCTTACAAATTTACCATGGACTACCAGATACTATCGTGGTACTGTTACTATACATGGTCATGAAGAGACTTGAAACTGGTTAGTGCAATATTTTATTGATGATATTTAGGTAATTTTTAGTGGCAGGAACTGTAGATTTCGTAGTAAAATTTATAATAAATAAAAATGTAGCTTGTACTACTGATGATACAGTATTAAACATGAGTCGCCTTTTGGCGAAATAAACAAATTATTACGCCATGTGAGTGCGACATATACAAGTTCATTCAATTCATTTGAAACCCACCAACTGAACTAACAGCCACCACACATCTTGTCCTACAAATTCCATCATGTAGCATTATAATTTGTTTCCCATTAAAATGAATTCTACTTTTTTTTTCCCTCCTGCGTCTTACAATATAAACATAGCGTAAATAATTGAGCGTTGATACAGCAGGCCAATAAGGAAATTACCAAATTGCTTCGGCATCAGTCACAAACGGTCTGCATTCCCCGTTTTGCTACTCTTGTCCTGGTTATTTTCATTTATTTTATTTTTTTTTTGTACCACACCATAAACAACGTCCACCAAAAAAAGAAAAGTTTCGCATCGAATTTTGATTGGTTCAATTGAAATGGGCGACTAGCGTTTTTGCTTCTGTTTTATATTTATATATCTCTTTTGTTACATTGGGACGACACGTTGTTGTGGCTCTTTTGTTCTTCTCCAAATGGTCGCGTCGCGTACATATGGATTATTTATGGGTGCATTTTTACAATGGAACTTTGGAATATAATTCGAGAGATCGAGATTATGTTTTCTGAGAGAGAAACGTTCCAAACGTACCTATACATGTTGGCGAATAAGCGCAGCTTTTGAAACAAATAATACTATAAAAGTTTGAGAGAAAAAAGAGTTATGCTGTATGCTAATATAGCTATTGTATTAAAACTACCACATATTTAAGTACCTACGTATAGGAACCAATAAAACGAAAGTTAAAATATGAATGGAATGGATGATTTTCAAGTTGAGCACTCCAACGAGATTTTAGTTTACTATTCCTAAGGTGATGTAGCAGAGGTTTTTCAATAGAAATAATAAACGTTAAAGTTTTTTCTTGGTCATATGCTAGGAATTTGGGTCGGATCATGGACACGGATTTGAGATTTGTGCCACATGTGAATAATTGCATTAGGAAAGCATTTGCTAATCTTAAACTAATATACAATCAACGTAATTTGCTAAACTTATAACTAAATAAATTATTGTGCCATAGTTTGGTTCTGTCACAATTTACATTTTGTGACGTAGTGTATGGTCCTTGTTTGTTAGAGCATGATGTAAACCGTATTCAGCGAATACAGAACCACTGTATCCGCCTAATTGGTAGCATAAGAAAATACGATAGGGGTGTGACTGCGATGATGAGGGAAATTGGGTGGCTCACAATGAAGGAAAGAAGACTTTTGCATAGTCTGGTCTTATTTAATAAAATAATACTAAAAAAACATCCAAACTATTTATATCAAAAAATTAAATTTAGATATGATGCACATAATCTGGACTTAAGGCATAAGCAACAAGTATCACCACCTTTGCATAGAACGGCACAGACAGCCGAAAGATCATTTAGTTACCAGGTCTATACATGTTACAATAAAGTTCCAGATAGTTTAAAAGGACTTAATAGCTTTAGGTTTAAGAATGAAGTTTGTAAGATTGTCTCATTGTTTCTATAAGTAACTGTCTATTTTTTGCTTTTTCAATTAATTGTTAATAATCACAGCAATATCTATTTCTCTTATTTTATGTATTTTCTTATTTTTTGGCATTTTGTGAAAGTTTTTGTTTATAGGTAGGTATACCTCAATATACAATACAATAAAATCCAATGTATTGCCGTAGGTAAAATACTTCAACTTCGCCTGTTGTAATATGATATATATTGCAATAAAGTCACTATTATTATTATTATATATATTCTTTCGATCAATTAATATGTAAATATAGTACAAATAAGAAATGATGCTGGTTCTATATTATCTCGAAAGCAATCATGTTACGGTTTTAGGAAAAAAATATACAGGGTGTCCCAAAAAAACAGTCCCCACCCTTTGGGGGTAGAATCTACGACCCAAAATAAGACGAAAATCACTTATGTCAAAATTTCTAAAAATGTCTTTTGAATATTGAAATTAGACAAATCTTTCACTTTGAATTAATAATTTAAATCTGATCATCCTTGTTAAAAACGGATTCATGCAAAGAGAAAATCTGCATCCTTATCATCTAAAGCCGATTCAAGAATTGCATCCTGGTGATAGTGAGTTGTGCTTATGATTTTGTAGATTTTTATTAAATTGCCTGGACGCAAATGAAGACATTTTTAAACAAGTACTGTGGAGTGATGAAGCCCATTTTAACCAACAAGGAGTATTCAATCAGCACAACTTGCATTGTTAGAATTACGAAAATCAGCACCAAATTAGAGAATCACATAAGCAAGCACGATGGAGCTTAAATGTGTGGATTTGTCTGTCGAGAAATAGGATAATAGAACCACAGTTTCTACCTAGGATACCAAACATCGAAAACTATGCCAATTTTTGCGATAACAGATTACCAACTCTTCTGGAAGAAGTTCCTTTGGTACAGCGGCCAAATATTGTGTTTCAAAATGATGGTGCACCTGCCCGTTATTCTCGAAATGTTTGAGAGATATTAAATCGACGTTTTCCCAACCAATGGATTGTGTTGTGAATTTGTTCATACCGTATTACATGGTTTTGCGAATTGTTCTCCCGGTATTTTGATAGGGTTTGTTGAGTTGTCAAAATATAAAAATGTAATGTCAATTATTAGAAAATAAAGTCAGTGATTGTACAAAAAAAGTAAACTAATATTGTGTACCTACGTAGTTGTTCTCTAACAAAGGATTTACAGACGACGTATTCTACATTCGGTGAATGTAGGATTCGCAACATTTGGTGACCCCGACGTGATCCTTTGTGAAATTTCGACATTCGAAATCATTTGATGATGGAACGACTGCTAAAGGAGAAAGATATGTACATGAAATCGTTTAATCGATATTATGATGAGATTGACCGAGAACTGAAGACATCGAAACCGAATATCATCGATATACAAGGAACTATGAGAAGTTTAACAGGTACATTTGAACTATTAAGCCAAAATAGTACGAAAATCTTTGATACTATGTTAGACGATGACGCATATAATGATAAAATTGATGATATTAAAACTATTTTCGATGATATAACAAAACAGTTTTATACTTTGCAAGTAAAAGTAGATATATATTCAAATGAAACACAATCAGATGTGTCTAATACAAATCGACGTCGTCATTTAAAATTACCCACTATTGAGTTTAAGAAATTTAGTGGAGAAATTAAAGATTGGTTAGCATTTTGGAGCCAATTTTCTAGAATTCATGAGGACGATGAAATTGAAAATGAAGATAAATTCAACTATCTTATACAGGCCACAGTTCAAAAATCTAAAGCACGACAACTTATTGAAAGCTATCCATGTTCATCTGGAAATTACGAAAAGGTCGTTGAAAGTTTGAAAAGTAGATTTGGCAGAAAAGATTTGTTGGTTGAATTTTATGTTCGAGAACTTTTGAAATTAGTGTTAAATAACCTTCAAGAAAAACCAAAATTGAATGTCTTATATGATAATATGTCTACACAGATAAGAGCTTTAGAAACATTAGGGGTAACAACTGAAACATGCGCTGCTATTTTATATCCATTGGTAGAATCTTGTCTTCCTGAAGATCTACTACGAGTTTGGCAACGTAGTGATGTATTTGCCATAGAAAATTCATTGCAAGATCAACTTGAGAATATAATGCGATTTTTAAAACGAGAAGTCGAAAATGAAGAGAGAATATCACTAGCTACTTCAGGATTTGGTTTGTTAAGAACGAGGAAACACGAAATTCATTCACAAACAAATTCCGTTCCAACTGCATCAGGTATGATCAATCAAAATCGACAATATTGTATATTTTGTAAGAAAGATCATGCCAATGATAAGTGCGAAGAAGCAGCGAAAATGACGTTCGCAGAACGAAAGAAGATATCATCATCAAAAGGATGTTGTCACATATGTTTGAAATTTGGGCATATTGCTAGAAAATGTAGATCAGCAAACAAACTGGAATGTAATAGATGTAAAGGTAAACATGTTACATTAATGTGTCCTTCTGAAGAAAATATTAGAGAAACACAATTTTCTATTGAAAATTTGTCAAACCAAACATGTAATCAAGTATTTTTACAGACTTTGGTAGTTAATCTTCAAGGAAATAATATTACATCCAGAAAAGTTCGTGTTCTGTTTGATACAGGATCACAGAGATCATATATTTTAAAGAAAACTGCTACTGAATTAGGATATCAATCAATAAGAGAAGAAGAACTAGTTCATGGCCTGTTTGGGGGCTACCAGTCTGATGTGGTATCTCATTTATGTTATAGAATTAAACTTAATAACGTTGATAATACATACACATGTTCTTTAGAAGCATTGGATCAAAATGTTATTTGTGGCAGCATTACATCTTTTCAAAAAGATTCTTGGAAGAGTGAGTTGAATTGTTATGGAGTAACTATTTCTGATATACCTGATAGTCCTATAGAGATTCTTCTAGGAGTTGACGTATGTGGTAGATTATTTACTGGTAAGCAATATGTCTTGAATTGTGGCCTTGTTGCTTTAGAAACCAAACTTGGTTGGACATTAATGGGTAAAATTATTTCAAAACAAAATACATTTTCTTCACTGACAACTACGTCTCTTCATTGTAAAGATATACCAATTTCCGACTTATGGAAACTTGATGTCATTGGTATTTCGGATCCAGCTATCGAAAGAACCAGAAAAGAAACGGAAGAAGCTGTGAAAGATTATTTTATTCAAACTCTTACCCGATCTGATGATGGTCGATATGAAGTAAGTTTACCATGGATTTCTGGTCATTTTCCGTTACCCAGAAATTTTTATTTAGCTCAGAAAAGGTTAGAAAATGTAAAGAAGAAAATTGTGAGAAATGGATATTTAAATGATTATCATCAAGTCTTTAAAGATTGGATTGATGAGAAAATAATTGAGGAAGTTCCTGTAGAAGAAATTAATCTAGAGTCTCATTATTTACCACATCATCCGGTTGTAAAACTCAGCAGTGTCACAACAAAAATCAGACCAGTTTTCGATGCATCTGCAAAACAGAATTCATCATCACCTTCCTTGAATCAATGTCTAGAAAAGGGATTAAATTTAATTGAGTTAATTCCTTCCATGCTAATTAGATTTCGTCTCAAGAGAATTGGTGTGATAGCTGACATTCGAAAAGCTTTTCTGCAAATAAGTGTACTTGCTCACGATAGAAATTTTCTACGATTCCTCTGGTACGATGACCACGATCAAATTGTCCATTACCGTCATACGAGAGTTGTTTTTGGTGCAACTTGTAGTCCTTTTCTACTGGGTGCTGTTATTGAGTATCATCTAAAGCAAGCCTTAGAAAATTCCAAATACACCAGAACAATAATAAAGCAATTGATGCGTAGTTTTTATGTCGATAATTGCGTAACCAGCTTTGACGATGATGATGATTTGAGAAATTTCATTAAAGAAACAACTAATGTGATGGCAGATGGTCAATTCGATTTACGATTATGGGAGTATACACGAGATTGTTCAGACAATGATGAAATGACTTCAGTTTTAGGATTAATGTGGAATAAATATTTAGATACATTAAGATTATGTTTGGAAAAGGCTAGTTCACAGAGTTTCGAAAAGGTGACAAAGAAGTAGGAGTACCTGATCTTGATTCCATAGAATTGACTGATTTGAGAAAACGATTTAGATATCGAGTTAGATTACGTAATGATTTAAGAAATCGTTTTAGAAGTGAGTATTTGGGAAGTTTGGTATTACGTTCAAATAAATCACAAGCATACGAAATTCATAAAGGTGATGTGGTTATGGTTGGAAGTGACAATACAAAACGTCTTGATTGGCCACTAGCTAAAGTCCAAGAACTGATACTAGGGAAGGATGGTCAAATACGTTTAGTTCGATTAAAGACTAAAGATGGGTTTTTGTTACGTCCAATACAACGTATATTTCCATTAGAAGTCCACAGTAACGTAGAATCTGATATTTTAAAGAAGAAATTATCTGAAGTTGTACAAATGGAGATTGAGAAGAATAACAGTTACCAGAATTCTTCAGAAAGCACATTTACGACGCGTAGTGGAAGAAAAATTAAACATCCCGAGAGGTTAGGTTACTAGTTAACAACCGGAACGAAGATTCGTCCTTTCTTGAGGCGAGAGTATGTTGTGAATTTGTTCATACCGTATTACATGGTTTTGCGAATTGTTCTCCCGGTATTTTGATAGGGTTTGTTGAGTTGTCAAAATATAAAAATGTAATGTCAATTATTAGAAAATAAAGTCAGTGATTGTACAAAAAAAGTAAACTAATATTGTGTACCTACGTAGTTGTTCTCTAACAAAGGATTTACAGACGACGTATTCTACATTCGGTGAATGTAGGATTCGCAACAGATTGATCGTGGAGGACCTATTTCATGGTCTCCTAGGTCCCAAGATTTCAACCCAAGAGAATTTTGGGTTTATGAAAAATAGGGTTGACCATGTCCTACCCAACAGTGAAGATGATGTTATTGTTCGCATTTATGCAGCTTTAGCACAAATTACAAACGAAGCAATAGGCCGTGTGTAGAAAACAATTTTATTCGCCGTTTATACGCATATGCATTGAATAAAATAGTGAGGATTTCGAACACTTGCCTTTGTAAACTGAAATGTTTTTGTTTTATTATGTGTTTAGTTAATAAATAATTTTGAATTTGATTTTATTTTCGAAAATTACTTCATTTTAATATTCAAAATGGCCATACATTATTCGAACTTTTGATATAAATGATTTTGGTCGTAGATTCTACCCCCAACAGGTGGGGAATGTTTTTTGGGACACCCTGTTTATAGAAATAGTGGACAAGCAAAATCGGTAACAGAAATATAAAATCTATATAGCGGCTTTTGGAATAGAAGTAGTAATAATAAGCTTAATCTAGGATACGTTGCCCAACAGGATTTTCTATAACCGAGACATCTGTTTCTTGGCATTCGTCTCTTTAGCCAAGAATTATAATTTTTTATATTTGGTTGCAATAACTGAAACAGAAAGTAGTGGTTCGGAGAAAAATGTTTCGGGAATAAAAAGAAATTTATGGCGACAAGATTACCTATGCTAGACTTTAAAAAAAGCAGATCGAAAGCAAAAAATGTCCTATCGCTCAAGATACTGTGTTTTGTAGGCGCAAGCTTTTGAACATTGCGATGTTTTATTAAGAATTTTAACGTAGATAGCCTCAAAATACAAATTGAAAACAGTGTTTAGTCTTTTGATTGTAAGTTTTTTATTGAATTATACAGTAGATAAGATAGGGTTATATATGGAATAACACATCGGGCAAATGGCCTCCATGGTTTTGCATACATATACGCACTTATTTGTCGAAATTTTTCATGACCATTGTCAATAAATATGGCTGAATTTCGTTCATGCAGCGTTCAATCTCCTCCATTAATGCACGCATGGTTGTGGGCTTGTTGACATAGAGCTGTGATTTTAAATAACCCCATAAAAAGAAATCTAATGGTGTTAAATCACACGATCCAAGGGGCCAATTCTGATCACCGAATCGAGAGAGTATGCGACCTGGAAATGTCTCATGCAGTAATTGAAGTGTTTCACGGGCTGTATGGCATGTGGCACCGTCTTGCTGAAGCCACATATTGGCCACATCAATATCATTCATTTTTGGCAAAAAGAACTGTGTTATCATGTCGCGATATATTGCACTAGTAACAGGCACTGCTTGACCAGCCTCATTTTCAAAAAAGTATGGTCCAATTATGCCTCCAGCCCAAAATCCACACCAAACAGTGAAACGTTGTGGATGCATTTGTTTTTCGACAATCGCATGTGGGTTCTTAGAAACTCAAAAGCGGCAGTTTTGGCGATTAACAAACCCATCAAGGTGAAAATGTAGGTACTTTGTCGCTTAGGATGACTTTACTCGAAAAATTTGTTGATGCTGAATAATCCATTCTGCAAACTTTCTTCGCTATGCATGGTCATTAGGCTTCAGTTGTGTGAATTGAATTTTGTAAGCATGGAGACACAGATCTTTAGTGAGTATACGCTGTAGAGAGCTTCTTGCAATTTTTAGTTCTTGTCCACGATGCCGAATTGAGGTTCCTGGATTGTCACCGACACTCTCACGCACTGCTTCGATATTGACATTTGAACGGCTTGTATTGTTGGACGACCAGTGTGTTCGGCGTCTCCAATGGATCCTGTCTCCCGGAATTTTTCAATTAATCTCTTCACAGTTGACGAAGTTAAAACATTTCGACCATTCATTATTTTTGAAGTATTGCTCAATAATGAAGACACGTTGTTCTATCGTGTAACGCTTCATTTTTACTAACCCTAAACTGTCAGCTATCCATATTTGTTTTGTTTTTAGGGTTGCCAAGACTTAACTGCATAAATGGCGGCAAATTCAAATCTTGCGTTAATTTTGGGACACTCTTTACTTCACTAATTTTATGTAGTAGCTATCAGTCAAAAATTAGGGTTAATAAGAGGCGATTCCCATTAAAATAAATATACATAAGCAATGCCAGGGGAGCCACAAGTTATCTTGATTCTGTGGCCTCATCATCAAAAATAAATCATATTAGCCATGTTTATCACCGACAAGCATATGTTTCACATATATACATGGATACATGCGTATGCAAACGTTTACAACAGAATGTTTTTTCTTTTGTTTGTATCATAGTCGACCCCGATATACTCGTATATAAACTATAATATTATATTGTTGTATATTACATTATTATATCAAAAGGCCTACTTTTTCACACCGGTTAGTTGCAAACAATTGGGGTTGACTGAGATTATACTTGACACAATAATATACATATTAGTATGAGGACCTTATTGTGTGTTGTTAAACGTCATTGTCAAAACCATAGTCCCATAACATAATGTATAAATATATTCGTGGGGTAAGCTATTTTTTGTGTAACTAAGTGTACATGATTCGGTCACAAACTTTTTGGTATATCATAATGTATTATAGTATGATCAATTGTTGCATTAGGAGAAAGGATTATTGAGACTAAACGATTGCAGTTTGAGTATTTCTAAAAACGTAAATATCTGCATTCTAAAAACTCGATAATTTCTATGCCGATGGTCTTTTCCACAAGCTTAGTGATTGAAGAAACGAATCTTGGGGGATGATAATAATCTAACTGTTTTGTAGTTTCATTGCTAATATTTTGCATTCATACATTAAAATTAAAAATATGGTACTTTGGCGTACGTCCTACATTATCCTTGTAACGAAATACTATAGAAACTTGCCATAAGGACATCGCTATTAGCGATTTAATATTGTTAAGAATATGGTATAGATCTTCTTGTGCCATTACTCTAATAATTTTATTTAAACAATTAGCGTTTACGCAAGACTTCCGTGATTTGACTAAACTACACTGAGCAGGAATGAGCAAGCAACTTTCATGGAATATTGTGTCTGTTTTGTGTCATTACTGCATTATTGCAGATGGAATCTTGTAAAGAGAAGTTTTGGCTGAAATCCGTGAATTAATGAACAAAACTACCCAAATTGTGGAAGAACAAGTTAAGGATTTTCCATAAAGACAAGATGCAAGTACAAAAAATGGGCACATCGTCTATACCAGAACCCTTGTAACGGACGGCAGAATTGGTGATATCTTGCCTTGTGAGAGGGTGGAACTTTAATTCTTATATTCAGTATGTCCACAGGAAAAGTGTCAAATAGGAAAAACTTTCTTACATGCACGATATTGGAGTGACTCTAATCCACATTTTCTAATTCCTCGGAGGCGTCAGTATTTTGCTAAAGTAAATGAATGGTGCACCATTTCTTATTACGGAATAAGACACTTTATGTAACCAGAATAGTTACTTAGCAATGTTAAGCAATTTTCTTCGACTGTAAATAAAAGTAGGTCAATTTTTTAGAAAATGGGTCTTAGGGACTGCCTGTTACTCTTGAACAACTTTTCCTAGTAACTTATTTCCATATTTTCTCAAATAAGTGCAGTTTCCCTTGTACCATTTAAAGTTTTTTCAATTTTCTGAACACCCTGTATGAGAAATGTAAAATTTTTCTATCCCAATTTTACTTTAAGATCAAGTAAAATTTTTTATCGAGAGTAACTTTTTTCGATAAACAGAAAAATAAGAAAGTTTTTCCTCTTGAACACTTTACCTGTGGACATACTGTACATATATATATACGAGTATATACAGGGTGTTAGTAAATAAGTGCGACAAACTTCAGGGGGTAATTCTGCATGAAAAAATAATGACAGTTTGCTATATGGACATATGTCCGCAAATGCTTCGTTTTCTGAGAAGTTAAAGTTTTTCTTAAAAACTGAAGATTTATTGATTGCTCTGAAACCGGTGGAGATATGCAAATGAAATTTAGTGAGTTTTAAGAGGTAGTTATTGCGCATTTTTTGGCAAGCAATTAAGAATTTTATGTTCATCAGTGGCGCGCATACGGGTAATGATCTCAATAGTTTTAAAGAAAAAAATGATACCCCACTGGAATTTTTCAAATAATAAATCATTTTGCAATTCCTCGATCAATTTGTGATAAAAAATCTCTCCTGCTGTTTTATCGTAGGGGGAATCGGCTTTGTGCAAAAAAATAAAACATCTTACCACGTATTTTTCATTTCTTTAATGCAATATCAAGAAGATTAGAAATCTAATACAATAAACATTAAACCAAAACAACAAGAGAAAATAATACTAATAATAAAGAAACGCTAATTTGACATTTCGTTGAAATATTCGTATAACAGAATGTTGACAGTCGCGGCGAGATGTTTTATTTTTTTGCACAAATGCCCCCTACGATAAAAAAGCAAGAGAGATTTTTTATCGCAAATTGAACGAGGAATTCCAAAATGATTTTTAATTTGAAAAATTCCAGTGGCGTATCTTTTTTTTCTTCAAAAAATTGAGATCATTACCCGTATGCGCGCCACTGATGAACATAAAATTCTTATTTGCATGTCAAAAAATGCGCAATAACTTCCTCTTCACACCCACTAAATTTCATTTGCATATCTCCACCGGTTTCAGAGCAATCAAAAAAGCTTCAGTTTTTAAGGAAAACTGTAACTGTATCTCAGCAGAAAACGAAGCATTTGCTGACATGTGTTTATATAGCAAACTGTCATTATTTTTTCTTGCAGAATTACCTCCTGAAGTTTGTCGCACTTATTTACTAACACCCTGTATATACAAATACATAATTTAATTGTCCCGGCCGGCATTATGATATGTTATTTTCAAGCCTGGAAATTCTGTCTATAATGTGATCTATTTCAAATAAGCAAGTACCTACAGCTCCATTTCCGCTATGACCCAAAGGTGCCACAATTTTGAAAACATTTTAGTCAATTTGCTTGTTAATTTCTGTCCACGCCATGGAGCTTTTTTTTTCATTTCTGGTAACACATAATAACCACTGCGAGCCCAGGTCTGGATTATAAGGTGGATGATTTATAATATCGAAGCCAACTTTGTGCATAGGACAGCCAGCGCAACACGGCTCTTGTATACTGGAGCAGTGCAGGAATGGAATTTTCCTTTTCTGGTCTCTCCGATTGCTTTTTTTAACTGCTTTAAGATTCAATCGTAGTATTCTCTAGTTACATAAACACCTTTTTAAATAAGATTCATACCAAAAGATGGCCGCTATAAATATTTCAGCTGACTGTGCGACCTTCTTGGATGGTGGTGTGACTTTCGGATGCAATTGCATGGAGTCCTACAGCAATTCCTCCAACGTGGTAGGATGATTCCTTATCTATAGAGGCGCAAAAACGCTTGAGACCATTGTTTTTGCGGTGGCGTAAGCATTCTCGGCACCTATTTTGCACTGGTCTTTGACAGGCTTAGATAATCATGGACAATTTTAAGAATGGACTTGCGTCTTCTTCAGTAGAGCATCTTCCAGTATCTTTTTTTCGATTTCTTCTACACCCCACCCAAGGATATTCTTCTACTGCGGGTTCGTATTTCCCATAAACCGATGACATTTCTTTCATACTGGTTTAAACTTTTCTCGCTTAATCAACTTTATAACGGCGAGGTGACTGAGTTGTTTGATCAACGATAGTTCAGAGATTAGTGATTAAGATAAGACTTGATATTTATACTTAACGATGAGTCATAGAACCTGTAACGACTAAAAATATCCCCACCATTTCGCGGAATTCAATTAACTTACCACAGGAGAAATGCATCCTAGCTAGTAGTTTTTTGGTATTCCTTCAAAAAGTATAAATTAGGAGTTTTTTAGATATAATAATGTTTTAATACCTATTTGTTATATTATTGTGGGAGTTGAGTAAATTAAATTTGTTGGAAAATCAAGAATCTAATCATACTCCATGTGTAAATATTGTGTAGTGTGTGAGTTTGTTGAGGAAAATGTGCTGGAATATGTTTGTGGTAAAATTTTCCAAAAAAGTCTGGCAGCCGGGCATATGTTGGACCTCGCAAGTTAGTATGTTCTTTAGCCGCGTATATATTCCCATAAGAAAAGCACACACATCTTTTTTTTTTGTCTAAATATCAAGCTTTACTTTCATGAAAATATTAACGACTTTCAAACTATTGTAAAAATGTTTCTCTTCAAAGGAGTCTCAACAAAACTAAAGGCTGAATATTTAAATCTATGTAAAAACACATGGCATATTTTGAACTGGTTTTGATTTTGAGAAAAGCTTCACGAACTTGAACTGTTTTCGTGTGAGGGGTTAAAGTGAATAAGAGCTATCACAGTTTATCTTATTTAAAATTCAAAATAATATCTATGTTTAATTTGCTTCAAAAAATCCTCACCAACATACTAATAAAGATTAATCTTAAAATTTCTTGTTTCATCTCTTAAGTGTGATATACCTACCTACCGCCTCTATTTTGAGATTTTTATTTTCTCGTTAAATGTGTCGATTGATATAATGCAATTAACATACTGACGAAAGACAAACATTCGAGTTTTTTTGTTAATTTCTGACTCCCGTTGAGAGGTTTTGCCACAAAATATCATTAATCACTTTCATTCTAGTGTAGTTGACTTTTAACTGGGTTGGTTGATACATTTGTCGACGAATCTCTATTTACTACCATACCACAATATACTGAAATATATATTTAATAGGATAAGTAGAATGATTCAAAATTTCAGTAAAGAAAAACAATTTTAATATTTCGCATACCAGCCGGAATTATATACCTATGAAGTTTAGCCGCAAAACTATCAAAACGTTACATCTGTATTAAAATCTACTTAGGGGTTGGCAAATCGGCTTCAAAGACACCACAGGCGGCAACCTCCCGCAGATTTAAATACACAATAATAACATTGTTGTGTTTGGATGCTTGCATCCTACTTCGTCCTGTATACACAATATTATGCATTTTTTCTGCTTCTTTTTACACAAATAATACTTACTACATAATATGCGTTGTGTCCTTTGATACATTTCCTGTTGGATATTTTTGTACTAGTTTGTTTGCGTTATTTTTCTGTTTCCCCTTTCATTATAAGGACCTAGCTATATGCATACAGTTTCATTTTTTTTCTGTTACTGTGTGAAAGTTCTTTAGAACACCTTATTTTATTTTCTATAACAACTGGATAACGGTTAAAACTTATTTCTTACAAGTTTAAACTTATTTTTTAGGTACATTATTTTATCGACATACCTACCTTTGTTTTTGAATATCCCACAAGCTATAAATTCCTCTGTACACAGAGTCTGATGAGGTCAATATGGTATATAAAAGAAAAGTTTTCGTCAAATATGACTCCTAAATTCTTAACAGCGTTTAAAACGAGATAGTGTAAGGTTATTAAATTTATAATTAATCAAACATTAAACTGTTAAAAAATAATTGCTCAATTAGCCATTCCATTGCCCTTGCATGTGTGGATGATAAAACATCTTTAATAAAAAAAAGAAGAAAAAGAAACAAGAGATACAAAAGTGATCGTATAGCGGAAGTAAACTTACGCAAAATTAAATTAAATGCTGAATGTATCGGTATATGTAGTGAGATCAAATCTCCAGGTACCAACATCCTAATGCATCGCATAACAAATAAGTACGATTCCAATTAGCACTAACTACCTCACTCAAGCTGTACAGTACATATCTTTATTACAAGTTCAGGAAATATTCTCACAGTTTTAACACTATGTATCGAATGCAAAGATATAGAGGTACGTATAAAAATAAGAAAAACACCATCACAGAAGTCATAAATATAGCTAAAAACTAGATCAATAACAATAATTATTATTTTATATTATTTATATTCCCATGTTAGGCTAGTATAGTAGCATACTATATAACTTATTATAATTTAATAAATAAAATAATATCTAGTTTGTCGTGGGTATGAATATTCAACGATTTCACAGAATGTAAACACACTATCCAAGGTTTTCTTTTTACAAATTTATGTTCGTACTCCCAGGAAGTACCTAAGTATAGAACAGAGAAAAAATGGATAAAGTTGTTACCGTTAGTTAGTTATTAGTTTATTCAAAATATGTTTCCATTTGAGTGGAAATGAGGTGAAACCATTAATGAGCTTTAGGTTTTTTGTTTCAACACTCATTTTTTAAATATCATAAAGCCTTACTTAATTCGCTTTTATGATAGACTCTGGATTTAAATTTTCGTCGAATTCGTCTTGCACTCGCTGGTGCAAATAGGATGCGCTAGCTGTTACTTTTCTAGCCTCGATAAAATCAGCTTCCCATTCACTGATAATTTCTCATAGTATCTGACCCTTCCTAAAAATTGTACTTGGTCAATATTTCGTTGGTTTTGGTGCTTCTTAATTTTTTTAAACCTATATAACGTTTCCTATAAGTATTTTATATCTTAAAGATTGACATTTTTAAATATTAAAGACAATTTATCTACTAAGTAAATAATCCTATTTTGTTTCTGCGTATTTGTACCTATTGGGTGATATTGCTTGAACCTTAGCACGTTCTTCGTCAACTGGATAATGTAGATATGCTTTACAAATATCCAGTGTACAAAAATAGTGACTATTTCTCATATAAATATATCGTTATTTAATTAATTATAAAATCTACGGGAGACCGGATCATTCGTGGTAAGTATTGCAGAAATGGCAATTTTCTGTGTTTTTTTCTTACGCGTTTCTGTTTTACAGCCAATCTAAGAGGCTTTATTATCTTTGCAGCCTATTTGAGAATTTGCAAGGCAGTGTCCGATCAGAGAAGCCGTTGAGGATGAAGTCATGGCACGCATTCAAAATGAGTCCAACACTAGCACTCGTCAGATTGCGTCGCGACTTGATTGCAGCAAAAATACTGTATTGAAATCCACGATCTGCATCCATTTAAACTTCAAAAGGCGGCTCGAGTTCTGCGAGTGGTTGCTCGGTCAAGCGGATGAGAACGCTGATTTTTTAAGTATAATCTTCACGAGCGATGAAAAAGGATTTTCGCGCGAGGGGACATTCAATATTCGTAATAACCACGAGTGGAGCGAACAAAATCCCCATGCTACGCACATCAGAGGATATCAGCAGAACTTTGGTGTTAATGTTTGGGCAGGTTTTCTGGGCCACCATTTGATTGGGCCGTACGTTTTACCTGATCACCTCAACCGGAATAGCTATCTAGTTTTTTGCGAGATATTCTGCCCGAGCTGCTGGAATATGTACCCCTCCAGTTACGTAGAGAGGCCTGGTTCCAACACGATAGTTGTCCAGCGCATTTTGCGCGCACCGTGAGAAGTTACCTCGACCAAACCTACAACAACAGGTGGATTGGTAGAGGCCAGCCCGCACTTGGCCCCCCTGGACTTTTTTCTTTGGGGCGAAATGGAACGGTTGAGCTATGCAACTCCTGTGCCGACAATGGAGGACCTATTTGCTAGACTTGTGGTGGCAGCGGAATTTATCGCGAACGATCCAGGCGTGTTTGCTCGGGTGCGCGAATCCTGGCTCGAGAGGTGCAGAAAATGAATCGAAATGCATGGTGAACACGTTGAGCATTTGCTCCACTATTAATAATAAATTATTTGTAAAAAAGCCTCCTTGTCTTTCTTTCTAAGAATAATGAACCTTTTAATAAAGTTTTTAATAAAAAAATTTTTTCGAAAACGGGGAGAGATACAAAAAAATATCAAGTGAAAAAAAATTTGCTTTAACTGAGCTTTCTAAAAAAATATATAAAATTTTTAAAAAAAGTCAGTAGCGTACATTTTTTTGTCATTTTTATTCGTGACACTGTCCCCCGGGGCGCCACTGGAAGTCATAATTAACATTTAATTAGTGCTAACTGAGCGTCTTATTAAGCTTACATCACCAGCGAATTTCAAGAAAATCGGTTAACGTGTCTTTGAGATATTGATAAAAAAAAGGTTTTTTGAAAAGAACTTTGACATCAGTCTCTTATCTCAAACTGCTTGTCTATAGTTCCTCAATATGCCCAGAAGTTTTTTCCAATTGAGATGGGACACCCTGTATAACAACGCAGCGAACCAACGGAGGAATACAAAATAGATTTTCATATATCAAATTGTTATTTATTTATTTATTTATTACAATAAGCCCAACAGAAGAAGTCCAGATATAAAAAGTACATGTATCAATAAAGATATAAGCAACATTCAAAGTTTTAAAATGATTAAAAGCATCAACACAACATTAAGAATACAATATTTTGGTGTTGACGCTCACCGACTCTGGGAATGTGAAAATTCAACCGGGACAGAAAGTAAGAACTTTCTATTTCAGCGTTTACAAGTTTATGTAAAAAACCTGGAAGGTAATGCCCATCCACTTTGAGACTCAAATATTTTGGGAATCGGGGCTGTATTTGTATGTATTTTGAGTATATGGGAGACCAAATCAATGAAGCGTATTCGAACATACTACGTACAAGTGTCTGTGATACATTTTGCTAAATATGTTGTATGTGTTATAAATGTATAGTACCAGAATTAACTTTCCTTTAGATACAGAGACCGCGGCATAATAGCTTTAGCACTTTTTCTACACAGTGCCCATTTTGTCATTAATTCCAACCGCATTAAGTTTTTCTGTTACAAACTTGTAGGTATATAGAAGAAAACATCTCGTCTCACACGGCATCAGCCACATTGTAATACTGAAATCCATTTTCACACGTAGAACAAATAAAGCAAATGGACAGCAAATAACAATTATTCAACTTAATGTTTAGTGGCTAGTTTTTTTTTTCTATACTTATACTATTTTCCAACCGTTTTGTTCCTATAAAGCAAACGAGATGAGCTCTTGCGGCGCCTCAATACATATAATATGCAGTTTGTATGTCTGCTCTGATGGCTAGCCGGTACTAAAAATAGTAAGAAAGAGGACTTTTGCGAAAAATTACCGGCAAGTGGTAAATAGTTGTTAAGTGTATCTACGGAAAAGGTAGTTCAAGTACCGATTCGCTACATGAATCTAAGATAATCTACATGGTGGTCTGTTGGATAGAATTTTGAATTGATAAACATTTAAATTACTAAATCCAGTTTCCAATTATTATTATTTTTTTCATAAAAAGTCCGAACCAAAATTTAATTGCATTTCCAAATTAAGATAATTATTAGAAACATTAATTAAATTTAATTAAATAAATAAAAGGTTATTAAGGATATTCCAATAAGATTTATAATACTGTTGTAATATGGTACGTACACCCTGTAGAGTAAGTATTTGTTTAAATTTTATATGTTTATAAATATTTAAATAAATGTTATTAGTTGTAAGCAAAATATGTTTTGGACAAAAATTAGGACAAGGGACGATGACCGAAGAACAGAACAGAAAGACAGACGATACGAATTAGACGTACTTTAATTAATAAAGAAAATATAAATGATGTAGTCTGTCTTTAATTTACAAAGTAAAGTTATGGAACATTACAAGTTCCCAAATCAAATCTAAATTTATTACACTGTTAAGGTATTTTAAATAACTTACTAGTAAAAATATACTTTGCAGAAAAACGCCAAATAATCGTTATAATAATAATAATAAAGGCCTTTATTTTAAGCTCGGCGAAGATCAGCAAAGCTGTTTGCTTTACCGAGCAAGCTAAGAGCGACATGAAGAAGTGTGGCTTAGATGTGAAGAACAACTGGGAGCATATCGCTAACGACCGTCCAAAATGGAGGCGTACTCTTTACGAGGGTCGTCAAGTTTTTTAAGATCAGCGTTGCGACAACATAAGGAAACGAAGAGACAGCTTCGAAAGGAGGGAGAACGCATCGATGGGGCAGCGCACCTACAACTGACGATAAAGTGTCAATTTTGTGGCTCTCGGATGGTTTAGCCATTTTAAGGGTCACAACAGAAATCCCTGAGTTGGAATAATTAATATTCATTAATAATAATAATAATAAAGGCCTTTATTTTAAGCTCGGCGAAGATCAGCAAAGCTGTTTGCTTTACCGAGCATGCTAAGTGTTACAACAATAAACTTAAAATTTTTCTACAAATAATTAAACTAAAATACTGACATAAAATAACAAATTATAACATTAGTAAACTAAAAGTATGGAAAAACATGTATGACTAGATAAAAGATATAAATAAAAAGACAAACTTAACATGCAATCAATTGCGATGAAGGAAATGTTCTTTTACTTGTCTTCTGAATGAAAATAATGATCGATTTCTTATCTCCAAAGGTATATCATTAAAAATTTTTGCTACATTATAAGAGACAGATCTTTTAAAGGTGGTAGTGCGGTGTCTAGGTATTGAAAACATATAATTGTATGATAATTTCTTCAAGAGATATGGGGGCTCTTTCGAAATTGGCAATTCTTTCACAAAACATGCCAGGTGATATTTAACCCTCATTTTCATATTCATCCATCTCAGCTCACGCAATTTATGGCTTGTATGATCCCGAAATTTTAAATTGAAAATAAAGCGCATACAAGCGTTTTGGATTTTTTGTGAACTGTATTCTGAGACTTAGAATCAAGACACATGCCGTATATCCAATCACCAAAGTTTGAACGGCTCAACACTAGTGACTCCGAGAGCATTTTAGTTTTCTATTAATGATTTTTCTATTTTTGTAGAGACTTCTGAGAGCTGCATAACTAGACTGAACAATTTTTTTGATATGTGACTGAAACCTTAGTTTAGAATCAAAAATTAGTCCAAGATTTTTACATTCATTAACATAGGAAATTTCAGTGTTATTAATCATTAAACGAACCCTGTCATGTGCCCACTCACATGTATTTCCAATAAACATTAAGGCACATTTTTGTTCATTCAAATATAGACCATTATCAACTGAATATTTCGAAATTATGGCTGGATCCTCATTTATTGCATCTTGAACCGAGCGATAATTATTTTTATTAAATTTTTTATACAATTGCGTGTCATCAGCATATTGATGGACACAGCTATTTCTAACAAAACTTTGTAAATCCATAGTAAAAATTACAAAAAGAAGCGAGCCCAAGAGTGATCCCTGTGGCACGCCTCTAATCAATCTTAAAGGTAACGATTTTTCACCTGACTACGATTAGTCAGATATGATCTAATTAGTTCGACACTATCAACATTGAAACCAGAATATTTTAACTTGGCACAAAGCAGACGATGTTCTATAGTGTCGAAAGCCTTGCTATAATCAAGAAGCGTGAGCGCACTTACCTCACCATCATCCATGTTAATAAGTAGATCATCAACTACTTTTGCTAACGCAGTGGTAGTACCATACCCTTTTCGAGATCCTGATTGAATATGTACACGAACTGGTGTTTTTTTTTGAATACAAATACATAAATACCAAATAATTTATTTAAGCTATCTGTTTAGTCTTCAAGTATTGTTTTTGATGTAATAAAAATTTTGTATTTAACTTAAATGGTTACTCTTTGAATATTCTTCTATGGTATTACGCTGTCAAAATTAAGATTATTCCTTCAAAAGTTTAGAGAAAATATAAAATCATTTCAAGGAAAGTGGAACTGTCATCGTAGATATAGAAAATATTTTCACTATACTGTAGCGTGATTAACTCTGTATATTCCTCCAACTAAATGCATCTTTTGTTACAGATTATTTGGAATGAAACGGTGTTCCCGTTGCCAAGCCACAATTCTTTCTTCAGAACTAGTAATGCGCGCCAAAGAGCACGTGTTCCACGTGCATTGTTTCACATGTGAGGTCTGTAACTCTCCTCTAACCAAAGGTGATCATTTCGGTATGCGCGAAGGTGCCGTTTTGTGTAGACTTCATTTTGAGATGCCCATTGACAACGTATCGTCCGGTGGTGGTATGTTCTCGATGCACCATCCATTTCCTTCTGTACCATTTCCAAGTCCCGAGTTCCATCCGCACCATCCTGTGTTACCTGCCCAAGGGACCGTGGAGCCGTCTACGAAAAATCCGTTTTTTAATGGCGCACCAACGACACCGCGACAGAAAGGACGGCCGAGAAAAAGAAAACCCAAGGATTTGGAAGGGCTGACTGCTAACTTAGGTGAGTTACATTTATTGTACACGGAAAAAACACTATTGTGTTTTCAAAAATTCACCATTTCATTCAATGATATGCTATACTAAGTATTCCTCGGACATACGAGTAGTTAAATTTCAATCAAGCGAACGATTATTATTGGAAAATAATAAGAAGACATTGTTTTTGTAAAGAAAACTTATTATTGAATGCCATTGAACAATTCAATTATAGTGATTCCTTGATTGTCATTCATACATATAATTAAATTGAATCTCGATTTTATTACAAACGATAAGATTGAATGTCCATACAACAATAGCGTTTCATTGGTTAAAAGGGTGCTTTTTATTACTTGGACATTACAATCTTTCAATGCAAGCTTTAAGCTGTTTGGTACCATTTCTAACTTTTCTTAATTTAATTATATCTTGTAGTGTATTATTATTGAGTCAATAATAATTATATCTATTGCGAAGTTGATTAGATTAACGCAGTATTATTGAAAGAAAATTGTTATTTATTATTATACATTATAAAAAACACTTGAGCAATATATCTAAGCCTTTTAAAACTGATGTCGTATATGAAAATGTAACTTGTCAATTACGATATAACTATTTTCAATTTTGTTTATTGGTCCTTGTACTAGAAGATACGGTTGTACATGGTGATGTATTTTTCTCTTCAATGCTTTGTTTATTTGTGATTGTATTTTTTCTTCTATATCTCCAGGCGTCTGAAATATAATAATTATTATCAATGTATTGCATACCCGATGAATGAAAATATTACAAGTTTGCCATCATTTTCGATGTTTTTTTTTGTAATTTTTCAACGATTTTATGAAAATTATCCTAGTTCCTATTTTAGGTACTAATTCAGCTATCATTTCGGTAGATAAATCGTTTATATTATTCTATGAAATGCAATTTTCTGAAAATGTACATATTTCCGTTTTATCCACTAAATTTAGAAATTTTTTACTCTTGGCGTTTTTCAATCAAATTAATCGAGAAATTAATAGTTTGATAAAATAATAATTTATTGATAATTAATACATACTATCTAGACTTAGGTACTTTAGGCAGTCATCTATCAAAATGTATGCAATTACAAAACCAGCACATGCAACAAATTCTAATTATATACGCGTAAGATAACTTACTAACTTACCATTAAACACAGGTATTAATTGCTCCAAATCCCTACTTTTCAAAAGATCTTCCATTATGTATAAATACGTACCCTCTAACAACAGTAACAAAACAACAGTGCCCGAAGACAGGCTATAGCATCTTTAGCGTTCAGTAGTGAGATCTGAGATCAGCCCGGCCGACAGGGGAAGTACAAAACCGATGCACTATGATATATCCCTACCACCACGCGCTTGCCTCGATACAGCTTGAAATTGTACCGATGGCAATAAGGTCCACACCATTAATAAGAATCATTGAATTCGAGGTCACTATAATTCAATGAATTCCTTATACATGAACTTAATAACTCATATTATTGCCGGAAATATAAACTGAGCAAAACAAATAGAAGAGTTTTGAGGGAATAATATCTTTTATTTATTGGTTTAAAAAGAGCATTTAATATTGTTTCAATTCTCTTTATGATATTTAATAAGCGAGATATATGATTGCAATAATATTAGGATCTAATAAAAATATATTGATAACCTACCGTTGATTGAAATATTCCCCTTAGCATTAACGCAACCAGTTGTATTTTCCAAGTAAATGTACGTTTATTTAGATTTCAATAATTTGCCTATTATTTCCACAAAATCAAATCAATCATTATCTTAATGATGAGAAAAGGCTTAGATAATAGTTGTATTTAACTAAAAAGAAAAGAATCCAAAAATAAGTCTGTAATTGGATATGCAATATATTTTTTTTCTGTGTATGATATGTTTACACGGTGGCCCAATGCAAAAACAAAAAGAGGCATTTTTGTATATGCTTTCGGAAATAGTCTGAGCACGTTCATTTTATTTACGAGATCCTGTATACAAATTCAGAATATTTTAATGGGGCTTTAGTATCATTTTAAACCATCCAAAATCAAGTTAATGTATATCATGATTTTCAGAAATCTATATAGGTACCGATAGGTAATATATTTTACAAGTTTACTTTATTGTAGTTTGTAAAAAGAAGTTGATTTTTTCAACATTTATTGTTTAATTTATCGGTTAACATTAAAGTTTTATGTTTATGGTTAAAGAGAAGAAATATAAAAAGAGATCGGTTGGAGTATATATGCACCTATATGATTGTGTCGTATGTATAGCAAAGTGAGTATGGCTACCGCAATCGGTATACTATAAAAGCCCAATGGCTTTTGGTTTTTGTTTTACGATGAAATAAATTTTCTAATAGTTTCTCCACTCTTTGGATCTCAAACAGCCGTTGACGTTATATACATGATACACAATCGGTATATCGTGAGTTCGAAAACGCATTAAAAATAAATGTGAATATGTCATGAAGTGATCGCTAGTAGCGTATATCAATAAACCGACATTTATAAAAAAATAAATCAGTTACATTAAAGCAATATTAAAAAAGAAATCATTCAAGAACTGCTAATAATTATTATAAGAAGACAACTGTTAACAAAATACGTATGTACCTAATTTAACTGTTATTTCGTGATTGTCGAAATACAAATCCCAAAAATATAGAACAGTATACATACATATACATTTCTCACACAACAGACGGTCATTTCGTTGATTCACGACTTCACATTCTTTTGTTCTTTTCTTCTATTTTTCTTGAGCCTTATTTCTTGAAATTTCGGTTTAAACTCTTGGGATAGGGCTCACAAACAAAACATGGATAAGTAACTGAATGTTATTTAATGTCTAAACCTTTTTTTTTTAATTAAAACAACGTTTCGGCAACGTAAAACTGTTGCCTTCTTCAGGTTATAATACAAAATCATCCAAATAGATCTAAACTAGCCATTCATTTGTAAAATATACAATAGCAATCAATACAAATGAATGGCTGATGAAAATAGTTTAGATCTATTTGGACGATTTTCTATTATAACCTGAAGAAGGCAATAGTTTATTTATGTCGCCAAAACGTTGTTTTAATTAAAAAAAAATAGTTTTTATATTAAATAACATTTAATTATTCAATCTATAGTTGTGTATTGACAAAACGCATACTAGTAAGTGTGTGTGAATGAAATACTTAGATTTCCTATTTGTTGCCTTTGTATTTACAGAATCCAAAATAATACAATAACGTAATTCTGTTTGACCCGGATAGGGTAGAAAAAGGTGTCATCTAGTTGTGATTAGTTGACGTTTGCCACATTTCTGTTCTTCTTGTCCGTTTTCAATTGTCAAAATTTTATTATACCCTTTACTAAGTAGACGTAAAATTATTCCAAAAAATCCTCTTTACATTTAAAAAGAAAAATAACACCATACTAATAACAAAACAAAAAAAAATCCCTCTTATATAATATTTTTTAATAATGAAGCTTCTGGTATTGCGGCAACATGCCAGGCAGCAGTCGGCTTAACATTTTAGGGTGAAAGCGGATTGTTTCCGTATGCCTCTTACATGGTAAGGGTGCTTGCACAATTAATTTGTCCCGTCAATCCTATCAAAGCCTCGAATTCGAAACAGGGCTTAAGCGGTGCGGCCATGTCATATAGCGCTTTAGTAACGGCTAATTAGTTGTTCCATGTCACTGGATTTTCAGATGATAAGTCTCTGTGTATGTTGTTGATTTTAGATCAAATTAACTATGATAGCTAGAGAATAGTTTGGTTCTGTCCATTCTCCAATCTTGTAAAACGATAATTTTACAAAATGCACCTAATTTGACGATTTTTTTTATTTAAAAGCTGTTTTGTAATATTGTGAGTGGCTCGTTTTGTTGATTTCCGATTAATGTAACAAGTTTTGAAGCCTGAAGAAGCAATTAAATATTGCGAAACGTCGATTACTATAAAAATTGTCCTTAAAGCAAAAATATTCGAGCTTTGTAATTATGTAAGAAAGAACAAATAATGTGGTTTCATGTTTAATTTATAATATTTTTGGGTACTTATATATTTTCGAAAGATTTGTTTTTCGAAACTTATACCTATACTCGCGCTGTTGGCGTAAGCTTAATCACGATGAGTTAAAAGTGTTAAATTGTCTAGGTTGGTGTTAAACTATATTTATTATATAAATAGCTTTGAAACTTTCGAAATTAGCGAAATAATTTAATAATAATAGACTCAAATTGACAGTTTATTATTATTAAATTATTTCGTTAATTTCGAAAGTTTCAAAGCTATTTATAGGTTATAGGTACCCCAAAAATATTATAAACTAAACATGAAACCACATTATTTGTTCTTTCTTACATAATTGCAAAGCTCGAATATTTTTGCTTTACTTGTATTGTCGGAGTCGCTATGGTGATTTTTCATAACCGATCCTACTTTTGTCATTACGAGGAAATTTACCTGTCCATTTTTAAATATTTCCCACTAGTTGCTAGGCAAGGAAATGAAAAACAGCATTACAATGTAATACATTTTCAAATTATGATTGAAAATATAATGAAGGCATTTAAAGACAGTCTTAGAAAAATTACATAACTTGATCTCTTATGTACTCGTATATATAAAAAAAAATATATATAAAACTTTTACCGAGGTGATTGTTCACTTTTTATCATCAGTGCAAACCATTTTGCGAATGGGACACTTTCGAAACTTCATTTTTAAGATATTTAGCTTCTTCAGCGATGTTTTTAAAACCGGCGCGGTCCTTGATTTTTGGCAACAGAAAAAAGTTTCACGGTGCCATGTATCTGACCAATATAGTGTACAGTTTGATAAAAACTTCACGACTCGGCAGTGAAGATTCAGGTGGTGCATCCGGGCGTTTTTTTCGAATTATTTCACGCATTCGGCACTTAATTTCAAGGTAATATTCCATATTGATGGTACAACTTTCTGGCAATAACTTATATAGTCGAAGAAAACAGTCAGCAAAACTTTCACATTTCACCGGACTTGGTGTGCATTTTCGGTGTTAACTTGTCTGGTGGCTTTCTTTGGGACGATTTGGCTTTGGTTTCGAAGACATAGCCATATACATCATCAGTTATGACCCGTTTGACCAAATCTGGATTTTCTTTGATGTCAATTAACATGTTCATTCAACGAAAATTAATTTATCAATTTCGCGTGTTATATCCAAAACATCCGAAACAATTGCATGGCATTGGCAAACCGATATGCCGAGATCCTCATCAACTTGTTTAATAGTGATTCGACGATCCTTTATAACAATTTTCTTCAACGTTTTCATCGGTTATGACGTATAGTGGGATATCCAGGGCATCATTAACATTGTCCCGAGAGGGCTTGTATCAGTTATAAAGTTTTTGTTGGTTAAAGTAGATTTGCAAATTGCCACAGTCAACACTTTAAGTCCGTTGAAGCACTTAATTTCTCACACAAAGTTGATTACAGATCCTTTGATCCATTTCTTTCGCTAGCAAAAAATCTTCAAGCTACATAAAAAAATCGATTGTTTGGCCCCAAAACTTTCCCGACAAGATACAATACCTATAAATCAAAAATATATGACCTGCTTAACGCCACAGAATTTTAATAATTATTATTTTTATAATTGTATTATTTTTATTATTTCTAATAAACTAACGTAACAAACTAACTACTTTACTCAAAAAGTATTGCCAGAGGTGGGATTCGAACCCAGAACCTTCGCATGCGAAACGCACGCTGTATCAATGACGCCAAAAACCCTTTATCAAATTACTGTATTATATTTTTATAAGATATGTTCCGCAACTACCTACCTGGTGAAAACGCAATTTGCTCAAGAATTATTGGGGCAAATAAAAAATGCTTTAAAATGATGTATCACTCGACCCCTACTGCTATTTGAAAATTTGGCGGTTGTGTTCACACACATCACAGGGCTAAAGCGATTTCAACCAAGAACTAATGGGTTCATCCGCAAACTTATACACCAAAATTTAGCTCAACTACTTAAAGCGTTTTGGCGCTATCGTGGAAGGATACATACAGACATACTTCCATCTGGAAATGGTCTTAATCGTTTCGAGGAACTTCAAAATGGTTATATCCGTCTTTCCCTGGACGGGAAAGTAAAAGAAAAATCATATACAGGGTGAGTTATTAGTGCGTCGAAGTTCGATATTACCTTAAAGACCAAAAAGTTCACACACAAAACTAAGCAGCCAGTGTGTAGGCAGTCATAGAATAGATGTCCAATGGACATATAACAAGCTCAAACATGAGGGTCGAACACCAACTTTTTGATACTTTTCCAAAGTGAGATTTTCATAAAAATGTATGATTTTGCCTATGTTTGAGGGTCCATATTGCCCAAGGTTTTCATGCTACATCCCACATTATATATATATATTTGGAATTAGCGCACCAAAGTCTATAATCGTACCAATTTTCATGAAAATCTATTTTCTAAAGAAAATTAACTTTTTTTCAATACATTAATAAAAAAAAATTTTTTTTCCTCAATCTTTACCAAACTCACCACGTTTGTTCCTATGCCCATACTGATAAAGAAAGTGTTTTCTTGTGAAGAAAATATTGTTAGGGGAGCAGGACTTTGCTCCAAAAAGTCTTCCCACAGGGCTATATGCAGACCCTTATTTGATGACCTACCCTAGGCTTCGTAGACTCGATCGAGACACCCCACATACCCTGGTCGATTCGGAATAGATGTACAATGAACATATACCAAGCTCAGACATGAGGGTCGATCACTAATTTTTTTATAATTTTCCAAAAGTGATCTATATTTGGTGAGGTGTAGGCTTTCACTTGATGACCTACCCTAGGCTTCGTAGACTCGATCGAGACAGCCCACATAGCCTGGTCGATTCGGAATAGATGTCCGATGGACATATACCAAGCTCAGACGTGAGCGTCGATCACCAATTTTTTCATGCTTTTCCAAAATGAGAATGTCTGATTTTGCCTATGTTTGAGGGTACATATTGCCCAAGGTTTTCATGCTACACCCCACATTATATATATATATATATTTGGAATCAGCGCACCAAACTCTATAATCGTACCAATTTTCATGAAAATCTATCCGCGATATTTTTGAATTTACCTTCTTTAACACACCTCGTATGTGGCCGCATACTGTATAGAAACACTATATAGGTACACTTAAAAATCAGGCCCTACCCTTTTCCTCTTCAAAGAGATAAACATCACAGATATACTTGCATACACCTCTATATTCTCTCTCACAGTATTGACACATGTTTTTAAACGATTCATCGCACAAATCCTCTTGAACCTCATCGACTAGTTTAATTATCAATCTCATTCCCTGTCATCGTGCAGCAGAAATAAATAAAAATAAAAAAATAAGTCCGTCGCGATAAGTTGGCCGGATAAATCGAGTTCGTCCACAACGCACATCTCTTCCTGTGTCGATCGATCGAAGAAAACGTTCTTCCTGATTAGATGGCAAATTAAACGCGAGCTATTTTGTTTGGTGACAAGTTACATGTACCGATAAAACGTGAAGGCAAAAAAATTGATGCCCACGCTGCTAATTTTATCGTTTATTTAGTCTCCTTTATGCGCATCAGCTGTTATTTAATTGAAATGAAGAAAGAGCGGTTTTGAAATAGCGAATGATTTTATATTCAATGTTGGCTGGCGTCCATTCATTACCGTGGCTGATTTGATACATGAGCACTCTTATATTATCGGACTGATAGTAATAATTTAATGTCATTAATTTGTATACGTTTTTCCGCCAGGCATATATTTATTCTTCGTCGAAAATTAAGGTGCATTTCTCTATAATACGCTCCCACAATTCAGGAATACACAATTTACTCAAAGAAGGAAATTGCATTTGTAGCGACCTTATGGACGTGGGGCCAAACTTGAGGGCTTCGAGTTGTTATAGAGTTACAAAATGAGAGTTTTCTTCAGACTACTGATAATAATAATAATAATACTTCATTGTCTATCAGGTTCGAAACCCAATTACAAGACAATCCGACAACATATTTAGCTTAAAACTATATTAATTAATACTAGATTAATTATATTTAATTAATTAGCCATACAATTTATACCAAACTAAACTAAATGAATTAAATACATCTAAAAAACAGCAAAATTAAAAATAACAGGCACTAAAATTATATACCTTCCAATAACAACTGAAATCTGAATTAAAAACAATGCACACCCAGATGTCCAAGGCCCGCAAGTATCGAATTAGAGTCCTCCCAAATGCTCAGAAAAATAGTTGACATTATTATGTATACCAAAACTGTTACACAACTGACATGCTCGAGGTAATGGTTCCTTTGTTCCATAGTTTGTGCGCACTTGGGGTATCCTAAACAAATTATTATTACGAACAAAAAATTGTGGTACGTTAAAGTACACCTGCTTCAGTAAATGTGGACAGTCAAGTACCTATATTGTTGATCACTTTAAAAATGAAAACTTGGCTTGTAAAAACTTAAGAAGACGCCCTGTTCAATCCCTCTAGGTGGAAAAACACCATCAATTTTAAAACAGAGATACTTAAGAAACCTACGCTGAACGTACTTAATCCACTCGATATGCATGCTGTATATTGGGGACCATATTAAGGATCCATACTTCAATATTGACCTCACAACGCAAAAAAAATGTTAGAAGGCAGTCTATATCGTGAAAATCTCTACCCACGCGCATTATGAACCCAACATACGAATGGCGCTCTGAATTACATTGTTAATATGAGAGTTGAATGATATTTCCGTGTCAATAAAAATTCCAAAATCTTTGATGAATTGGCATTATTCGAGGTCGCAGGTGCATGATAACATTATCATGTCTATACTTTTACCAAATTAATCTTTGCTTTTACACTTCTGAACGTTAAGCGGGAGCCAGTTTTGTGTGCACCATGCCTCTAGCCTTCGCAGGTCCTCCTGTAAGGCAGAGCAATCAATCTGACTCTGGACAACGCGATAAAATTTAATATCATCCGTAAAAACAAGAAATTTGCTTGTCATAGAGTCACCAAAATCATTAATAAATATTGCAAATAGCAGTGGTGCCAAGTTACTACCTTGAGACACGCCACTTGAATATTAATAATAATAATAACTTTATTGTCATTAAGAAAATTGTACAATCTTATAGACAAAGTCAATTCATAATACTTATATAAATAAAAACAAACTTCAATAATAGTATCTAACATTCTACAAAGAACCAATAAAAATGACAAACATTAAAAAATACACATATATACATTATATTAAGAACCAAAAAAAAAATAAATAAAACATATGAGACAATAATTTTACCAGGTGTCTGTAAAATAATCCTGAAGAGAATAGAAAGCCTTTTCTAAAAGAACTTGCTTGACTCCTCTAAATTTTTTATAATTTTCCATCGCTATCAATTGTGGTGGTAAATGATTATACATTTTTCGAGCCTCATAAATAAGAGATTTTTTCAACAAAGCAGATCTCGGTATTGGCAAGTGCACCCTTTGACCCAATCTCGTGGGATAAGTATGACCAGGAGGAGCTAAGCCTGTGATATTTCTTAAATTTTTGTGAATAAGGCAAACAGTCTCTAAGATAAAAAGCGATGGAAGCGTCAGTATTCCGTTCTTTATAAATAAATGTCTGCCGCTAACACTAGCATCAACTCCGGACAAGTAACGCACAGCCCGCTTTTGCAGTACGAAAATACTTTTAAAAAGAGTCTGGCTACAGGTACCCCAGAAAGCTATGCCATATCGCAGATGAGCCTCCACTAAACAAAAATATACATTTCTAACAACCCTCAAACCCATCGCCAATGACACAACCCTTAAAGCATAGCAGCCAGATGAAACCCTCTTACCCAATTGCTTAATATGGCAAAAACTTGACACAATTTATCCTGCTTATGGGGTTACTTTCCAAAACTAAATCGCCAAATTCAAAATTGAAACATAAAATATTTGTCTTTGTAAAATTAAATGAAAGGTAATTAGAATCACACCAATCCTTTACCTTTGCTAAATCACCTTGTATGAACTCTTTCACCACATCAACATTTTTATCATGCCACAGAAGTGTTGTGTCGTCCGCAAACAGTGTAAACTGTCCCCTTAATTTAATAGTAGTAATATCATTTATATACAAAAGAAAGAGAAGGGGGCCTAAAACGGAACCCTGTGGCATTCCGCAGGCAACATCCATACTATCAGAAACACTATATCGATATCTAACCAGCTGCCTACGGTTGGTCAAATATGAGCGGAACCAGCTCAAAGGCTCTCCTCTAACACCATAAAATTCGAGCTTCCTAAGAAGAATACCGTGATCCAAGCAATCAAATGACTTGGAAAAGTCGCAAAATACTGCGGCAACAGCTCTACTGTTATTAAGCTGTGAATAAACATTTTCGAGAAAGAAGAATATATAGCATCTGTTGTGCCTTTTGATGGCTGAAAACCGAACTGTTGGGTCGTGATTATGTTGTTTACTTTGAGAAAACTGAGGAGTCGCTTCCTGACAAGTTTATCGATTATCTTAGAGAAATTTGACAGCAATGATATTGGCCTGAAATTTGATGGATCATTAGTATCGCCACTCTAATATGATGGTATCACCATAGCGGTTTTAAGACAATATATAGATATGATGATATATGAAGATATGTAAAGGAATATGAATTGAATCCGTTGTATTCGACAAACTGACTACGTCAAGAAAGAAAAAGCATATCAAATCCCGTTGAAAACCAATTTCATAAATTGTGTTCTTGAAGAATGTGGTGATCAATTTTGTCGAATGCCTTCGAAAAGTCTGTGTAAATGGCTGGGGATAATACTTATGTAAATTGTTTTTTGACACTGTTCGATATCGGTTTTAAAATGACATTTTAACGCCTTACATTCATACATACATGCGATATAAACTTTCTTTCGAGACAATCAGTATAGGATATTAAACAGTCGCTTAACACCTTACTACTTTAAAAGCTCGTACTCCCACTACCAACCACAACTCTTCAATCCGCGAACATAAAAAAAGCTATTCGGTAGATATTTGTTATTCAACTATGGCAAAATCCGTTTATATAGGTAGGTACCTATAATATAATTCACTTTGCGCATATATACCCTTGTGTCAATAGCATAATTTATTGTAGATCAAAATGGTAGATTACAGATATATAGGTATGTATGGAAAAGTGACTCTCCACTCGGCACCCACACGAGTGTCCCCTCCTTAAATTTGTTGTTGCCAGTAAATAAATTGCCTTCTGGATTTTACTTCGTTATTTTAAAATATAGGTATGTATGTTGAAAACAAAAAATATATAAAAAAACAAGAAGTTCTTCCAAGTTTCGTGATCTCGCTACCATAATAATGCGCTTTTATCGTTTGGAACTGATCATCAAAAATATATAAAAACCAAAGAAAAAGAAAGAGTACAGGTGATATAAAATTAAGCCATTGGGAACTGAGATATATTATAGTGTTTCGGTTCGGTATAAAACATGTTTAACGTAGGTAACGTACCTACATTTTGTTTAAAATAAATTTTAAAATGTTATAGCTTTCTTCGTTTTGTGGAAAGATTCAAGTTAGTGATATGGTTTAAGTATTGGTGATCAAGTGTCTTCTTTGCTTAGTAATATTTCTCGTATTTACATCGGTATCGGGTGTGATAACATCGATACATTTTGTTTTCTTGTGAAATACTCATTTTTGATTATCCTGTATGGGTTTTGATACATTTTATTAACCTCATTGGTTTTCTAGGAATGAAGGTTCTGACGCGGCTTACCGGTTCTTGAATTCAATTTGTGTGACTTTTGTATTTACATGAAACAGAAATGTTACTGCACATTTTGGTTCATAATATTTCTAGTATGATTTGATTAGTTATTTAATTTAATATTCTTATTACGGCTTATTATTTGGGTACTTCTCAAACCAGTATTGGGAAGAACACATATGTCACAGTTTGGCAGATTTTAAGAGATCAGCACCTATGTCCATATGCAACGTGTGCAAGCTCTGCCTTGAAGGCTAGCTTGTTGGTTAAGCAGTAAAATTATATTAAATCTAGATTTCTTAAGTCGAATATTGCTTACAGATCAAGCTTCTTTTTCTCGCTATTCAATTATTAATTTCCGCAACAATCAAAAATTATCCACATGCTTTATTAGCAACTAATCAGTTTTCTTTTAATATTTTTCATTGGGCCTCATTTTTTCCACCTCATCTTCTTAGTGGAGAGGAACACAGGTTTTTCGAATTTGTTTTATAAGTACCTGGACTTTTAGAGGAAAAAAGATTCTGTATGTGGTAGATGCACCGTGAGACTCCACCCTGCGAACATTTTTGGATAAAAATTCGCCATTTTGTTTGAAACAACCCTCGTGTACTGTTTTTTGGATTCTTTAATTTTTTTTCTAATAGTCCTCTCTCTGAAAAATAATTTGAGCCTAGTGGGAATGCGTGGCACCTTCTGGGTTACGAGCTATAACCACAGCAGCATAAGTACAGCATTCCGAGTCCACGTTGGCACTAACTGTGACGTATGACGCCGCCATTTTGGGTTAAAAGTCAGGTCTTGACTAAAAATAATTATAGTTTTCGGTTTATAACCACAGTACTGTATTTTATTTTTGTAAAAATATTTAAGAACATAATAATATCGCTGTCAATTCCAGAAATATTTGTGGTGTGTGATTGGAAACAGCCTTGAGTGGTGTTATCAGCTAAATATTGACTTGATTGTGTGATTTTTAATAATAAAAATAAACACAATAATAATAAAGACTTTATTAGTAAAAAAAAAGACATTTTTACATTAGTTGAAGCAGTGCTTCCTAACTTTACCTAAATTTAACTTATATTTTAGCTTTAACCTATCTGGAAATTGGTTTACGCTGGCCAAATTAAGTAGGTAGCTTATGTTTACAAATTAATTTGTTCTATTACGTGTCAGACAGCGCTCTTAAACGAAAACCCCTCTAAACTTTTTATATTCTCCGGTAGAGCGTGTTAATATTTTGAAACCGTATAGGAAAATGAACGCTCGAACATTGATGTTGAGTGTAGCGGTGGCGTAATGACAGTTTTATGAGGAATATTCACACAGATCCTCGGAACTTCAATCTTTTATATAACTATTCCGCCTTTTTCCATCAGATGATTTTATTAATCAAAATTAGTGAATGAAAATCCGACGTTGTTTCATTCTTAACCAGCCGATTTTCTTAATCTTAGCGCTAGCCTCTTTCACTCCTATGAATTCCACATACAAGCCGTGTGCCTGAATTCTGCATCAACTGAATCATGTTCTCAGTAATTTTAATCAAATAAAGGCCATATATATATTGTCAATAATATAACCCCTAGCTGATTGCGTTATCATGCTATCTCGCCACGCGACAACTTGTGTTTATGTTTCACTTGCATTGAGCTTAAAAACATATTAGGTAGATACTATCATTTCGTACTATAAATTTTACGGTTATACAAATACACAATATTATTTATTTGTCTCGTACACGCCGACAATGAACTATATATTGAACACAGGAGTGAACAGTATCTATCTACGTCTATGCGATTATTGTGACGTTTTAACCCATAATGGCGGCATGCGCGACGAGATGCGCAGGACGCCTCGCAAGCGGAGAGTCAGAATACTGTATTATTTATTATACTGTGCTATAACCATGTTAAGTTGTGATTTTTATTTGGTTTTTTAAAAATTTAAGCGTGCAAGATACAAAAAAAAATTTTAAAACAATCTAGTGGTATTTTTAATTACTTAATCCAAGGAATATACACAAATTACAAAACAGTCAGTGGCGTACATTAAAATATTTATTTAAGATGCCGCTGGAGAAGCTACTGCACTTAATAAAATTAATCAAACTAAGACTAAATTAGCCCCTTACACTACAAATATCATTACCAAGGTACAAAAAAGTAGGGTAGTGGATTTTTACGATGCTTTTGCGCACCCATGACCCCTGTCTGGTTATGTCAAAAAGTCACTCATAGAATTGTCTGTTAAATTTATTTTACCCTTTGTATATACTAAATTTTCAGAAAATTTCTAAAATTAAAAGCGTTTTTTTTGTGCAATAACAGTAATATCGACGATTGACTATAGCAAAAGAGCATAAGTATATTTATACCAATATTACTCTTTTCTGCAATTTTTTTTCACTCCTTATTTCTGTAGGAACAACAACAACCACAACATATAGTGAAAATCCTTAAATGGCAAACGTTACTGTAGAAATTCTTTCAGTAGTACCCTGCCACTTGTGTGTCGGTATAAAAAAAACACACGGTATTATACATATATAGCCAGAAACACCCACCGAAGAAGCTAAGTTGCCAGTGGCGTAGGTACCGAATTTTCTTTCATTAGTGGTTGTTTGCTACTTTTGAATGCGCTGCTATTTTTGTGTTTTGGGTTAGAATGTCATGAATCAAGACAGCGGATGACCTATCAATTCTACTTTTTGTGCGTCACGACATTCTATGTGGGATCCAACGAGAACCAATCTTTTTCACAGCTAAATGTTCATGTGATATTTTATGTGTGCTGGTTGCTTTACAGTATGTTCGATGGCAATCTTGGGTGACCAGTTCTTACATAGAAATAGAAACAATGGTTTTGGGCATTACAACTAATTTTAGACGACCTTCACGATATTCGCCAGAATGAAGGCCGTGATTTAATTCGTTATATTGGCCTTTCACAGTGAAATTAGTTATGGAATTTTTAAATAATTGTAAACAACACAAATGTTGCTCTATTTACAGACTGGTTGGTGTAAGTTTAAGTCAACGATGTAAACTCTTGAGTGAAAACAACAGCTAACAACTAACAACAATAAGTGTTGCCGAGGCTCAAAATATTAATAGTTAGCATCGTAGTGGCATCTGTTCTACGTGAAAGCTTTTCATTTTTAAAAGGTTTAGGCCTTGATTGTTTCACAGACAATTCAAGTATATTATTTCGTAATTTTAAATAATCAGAACAGAAATTAAAATAACAATAAGATATAATGAAGTTTTTCAATGCGCCACTGTCATCTCTCAATGGACACGTATTCAGTTAAATGGTGTTGCTTTTACAGATTCTTTGTTTTAAAGAAAAATAAAAAAAAATTCAACAGTACATTTTTTTGCATAACACTTATAGGGTATTACTGGATTCTTATTTTCTCCACTGTCTTTGTAGAGTATTATACGATGCGTACGTTATTATTCCTACTACCGACAGATAAACTTCAATCCCAGCATACCGATATATGGAAGTGTCAGTATTTTTATTGGTTGTTATCAATGGCTAGGAAAACATTTTAGATTGGAATGAAATATGGCGAAGTACAGAAATAATTTGCACGGGAAGAAAATAACATTTTTGTGGGAACAATAGTTATTTATTATGCAAGGGAAAAAAGTATTAGATTTTAGCTCAAGGTTGTGTTGTCACAATAAACCGAGAGCTAAAAAATCTAATGTGTATAATACACTATTTTTTTCTGTGACGGGCGAAACGTTGATTTAATAGTGAAAAAAGACGCCCTAAAAAAACTTAAACTAAAGAAATGTGTAGGACATGATTTAATTCCCAGATTCGTTCTAAAGGGTTGTAGTGAATTTCTATGCGAACCCTTGCAAGTAATCTTTAACTTATCCGTAAAAAAGCAGATGTTTCCTGACTCCCTCAAAATAGCAAAAATTACACCTATATTCAAAAATGGCGATAGATCTAATATTGAAAATTATCGACCTATTGCAATTATCTCTAATATAGCTACTGTATTTGAACTCATACTATCAGCTAAAATAAATAATCACCTAAAAAACCGTCTGTCGGATGTCCAATATGGTTTTAGAGAGGGTAGATCCGTGGCCGGAAATCTGGTCAATTTTGTGTCCGTGACTGCTGATGTTTTGGCTGAGGGAAAACAAGTGGACGTAATATATACAGACTTTGCCAAAGCCTTTGATAGAGTTAACCACACGATTCTCTTAGCCAAATTAAAGCGGAAGTCATTCTCAAATAGCACGTGTAATTTCATAGTCATATCTAGAAAATCGAACTCATTTAGTTACAATCCAGGGTTGCGAGTCCAACAAATTTGTGCCTTCCTCAGGTGTTCCACAAGGGAATACACTTGGTCCACTATTATTCCTTGTATTTATTGATGATATTTCGTCAGTACTCAAAAATAGTAGCTGCTTAATGTTTGCAGATGATATGAAAATTTTCAAGGAGATTAATAGCATAAAGGACTGTGAGGATCTTCAACTTGATTTGATCGCTATTTATCATTGGACTATTGAAAACTGTTTATTTTTTAATATTTCAAAATGTAAAAGTATGACTTACAATTATATAAAAACACCGATCATCTATCCATACAATATTAAGAACATCAGATTGAGTAGAGCAAGTTTGATTAAACAGCTGGGCAACCTTTTTGATAATAAATTAACGTTTTCCAACCATATAATTAATATCACAAATGCTTCTTATAGAAATCTCGGATTTGTGATCAGAAACTCAAGAGATTTTCGAAATAAAACCATTCTATCTCTACTTTATAACGCATTCGTACGTTCCAAGCTCGAATACTGCTCCATAGTTTGGTCGCCTATGTATACTAAGTATATACTAATGATTGACAGGGTGCAAAGAAAGTTTATTAGACAAACAGATTTCTTAATGTTTAACTGTCACATCTCCGACTATGAGCACAATCTAACAAGATACAATTTACTATCATTATTTAATAGAAGATTCTTACAGGGTGTATGTTATTTATTCAAAATAATTAATAATAAAGTTTATGACCCAACTATACTAGAGAAAATTAATATACTAGTGCCCTCGATAAAAACTCGTACCACCAACAATAAAACATTTATGACAGTAATACCAAGAACGAACTACCAGCAGAATTCCCCGATTTCAATGATGTTAAGAAACTACAATCAATGTCAACATCATTGTGATATTTTCAATGATAATCTGATTGAGTTTAAGAAATTAATAGTAAACTATTTGAAGTTTAATCAATAATTGGAAGTTTTTTTGTACCTATATTAATTATTATTGATTGTATTTTTCTCTTTTTGATTTTCTGTATTTCTTTTTTTTTAGTTTTACTTTATGTTGTTAATGTTAGCTTTATTAGTGTATTGTTACTAGATAAATTTCAACATGTAATTGGATCGTCAGATCTGTATGTTGCAAATAAATAAATAAATAAATAAAAATGTTACAAATCAGAGAATTATCGAAGTGAAATTTGAGGTTTCAAATATCTGTCAATTTCATTCTGGGATTTGATTTAAAATTACAAACTTACTGGTTGTTTAGTAGTTATTTTGAATAATATAAAGTTAAAAAATGTCTTATTGCGAATTTTCTCTGACTCCAGCGGAGTTAGTAGAAGCAGTGAAAGTCGCGTCGCACTGAAATTATTGCCAGCAAAATTGTGGAAAATTTACGAAATCGCATATTCAAGATGCATGATGTTCTTTCTCGGAGACGGTGTTATTGGCGTATTTTTTGCTCTACAACAAAAGAAAGAAAAAAATCATCTCAACATTTTCCTCCTTCAAATAGTCAACAGTTTGACATGCTGTGCGAATTGGCATTGTTATGATCAATAATGTAAGGTTTTTGGTTGTTTTTCCTGATTTTATCCTTGACTTTTATCAAACAAATTAATGTATACAATTCAGCGTTAAGTGTTCTTCGATCCTCTAAAGTCATTGTTGCGACGTGTGCTGTACAGCCAAAGAAAAAACAAACTGAATTGATTTCGAAACTAATGCGCATTTCGCACAAAATGTATGAATATCGATAGCATAGGTAAATGTTTATATATTATACTGAATATAGTTTTTTTAGTTTCTTCTTGTTAATTTTACAAAATTATTTTATTTTCTTTTGGTTTTGGATTCAGAAATTCGGTATATGCTATTTACTATAATTCGTCCATTTTATATTTTTGAAATATTTGTGATTTCTTAGGTTTTAAGGTAAAAAATAGGTTAAGAAAAAAAAATTATTATTTTGACAAATTTAATGGCAAAAAATCTGTATTGTATAATATGATTGTGTTTTGTTACATTGTAGATACATGAATAAGGCAAAATGTAAAAAAAATTGGCGAAACGTATGCCATATTGAAAAAATAGTACAAAATAAATGACAAATATTTGAAAAAATATAAAATGTACGAATTATTTCTGAACCCCTAAGAAACAAAAAAATAATAATATAATTTGCAAAAAAAATGAATATAGTCAGGACACGCATGTCAAAGGCAGCATCTAGGGGTCGTTTTTTTATATTTGTTAATAATTTGCTAAACATGGATATTTTTTAACTGATGATTACATTATAATGCTAGAATTCGTTAGAGATTATATCAAAGGAATTAATTCATGATTGTTAAATTATTCTAAATCAATAAATAAATTCTTGAAGAAAAAAATAGGTTTCATTTTATACTGGGTAAACTTAAACGCTGAATTTTCCCATAAAATCCAGAATTCGCTCTATATAGTGAGAGGCTGAAGGGCATTGCTTTGTGCCTTTTACAGCAGTTTGTAAGCCGCATTAATTTTGTTCCTTCAGTCATTTCTATATACCTAGGTACCTACTTATTTTGATGTAATTTTTTTAAGAATATAGGAATATTAGAACCAACTACAAATTATTAAAACATTGCATTTTGGACGTAAACAAGAACTGCACTAACACTACTTAAAGTGAAAGTAAGGTAGACATTGCGTATTTTGCATGAAAATGTTGCATGTGGTATGTAGAGAGCTAAAAAATCATGTTTTTCAAAATTATTACACCCATAGTGTACCTAGCAACCTTTATCGTATACACATAGAAGGAACAAAGGTATCTAATATTAAACCATTCTTGTAAAAACATGAACTTTTCAAAACAACTTTATAGATGCAGTAAAGTACACGGTTACATAAATATTTTAAAATATCTAATAAAATTAATTTTATTTTCTTATCTGAGATTAAAGTGTATAAAACTTTTATAGTATATGTATACATTCAAAACTGCCTAGATTTTACTATCTTAGAGCTTTTAAAGTATACCTGTGTAAGATACTCGTATATACCTGTTGATATGAGTATATACCTACGTAATATTATTTCAGTTTCATAAATATAAAATCATTTTTATAGCTCCCGTTGCAACCTAAACACTATTAAGCGATCGAAGCACTTCACAACATCCACCTGTTTTTCTCTCAATGCAAAATTATTAAACACAAAATATATAAATATTGGACCTCGTAAGATGTTAAAAATAAATATAAAAAATGACATTCAATAACCTGAAACACCTCGAATATATGCCTCAAACATAAACTCTAACAGAAGCATCAAATATAGCTAGCAGTGAAGATTAGCCTTGACAGGCACTTTAGTCATAGAGGAGATAAGAAGGATTTTACAAAGCTTATGCGTCTTCTATATGTAGCCGATCAAGGGCGAACATAGACAAGTGCCATGTTAGCCTTATTAGTAATATGACAAAGAAACGATATAGTACAGGATATCAAGATCAATAATACTTAGGACTTCTTAGTCTATTAATATTATAATAAACCCAGTCCAATCCAAATTAAATTATTTAACTTTCTTTAAAAATATAACAGCATCTTGAAAGTAGTATAAATCCTACGCCGTGTGATATACGACCTATTTTTTGGATTGAAAATGACTTTAAATTTAACAATAAAAAGTCCAGAGCCGTATTTAAAAAAACGAAGTTGATGATGGTTTTTCAAAACCGACTGAATACAGAGTAGTAGGTTTTGCAAAAACATTCAAAAACGCGACGCGTCGGTAGTGAAAATTTGTAAACGCTATCTTATTCTCCTCAACCAGTAACAATGAGAAAGTGCTTCTAATTTTTTTATATCTCTAAGAATAACGTCCGAAATAAAAATGAAAATTGCAACAAATAGTTTTTTCAAAAATTCTCGAAAACGGCTAAAGTTACTTTACTTTTGAAAACACCATTTAAAACGTGTTTAAATTGTACAACTTTTCTCTAATTTAACTGACATTGTAACTCCTACCGTTTCCAAGATTCCAACGCTATCCCATTCTTATCTTAGACATAGTGTATACGGGTTAATACATTTACAATCCCTGAGCATCACACATCAAAATTTCAAGGTTCTTTTTCATATTGGCCTCACTAATGTTGAATTAAGTGATTGATATAATTGACTTTAAACTTATTTATTCAGAGAGAAGTGAAACTCAAAATTTACCCATAGGCTCAATGTTTTGTTAATTGTGAATGTTTTTTTTTTATTGTAACATTTTCTTTTTCTTCTCTTTTTTGAATATTTGTCATATATCTTGTAGATAGAGTGGAAAAGTGGCATTAGCCAAATCTCTAACCTTTTGTGTGATTGTATTTTTTGCATTTTCACAATAAATCATTTATTATTCATGGTAGTACTGTATGATGTATGTAGATGATTCAGAATTTTTATGTTATAAAAACCGAGCAAATTGTAACTTTAAAATAAACAAATATATATATAAGTCGAGTATATTTAATTATTATTATTTAAACTATGTAAAAAATTAGCAATGAATTGACGTTGACAAATTATTATAGAATAATAATAATTATTATTATGGCTTCTAGTGTTAATGAATATAAAATTATATATTATATTCCACACCTCAAAAATAAATTAGATATTTCGCTGTATTTAAACTATAATTATTTGTTGTAAATAGGCAAAAATCAAGTTTTTTCAATATAAATTTGTATAATTTTACATATTAATTTATAAGTGTAATGTTTTAAAGAAATGTATAAATGTACTATATTTTTTTATATAGTGGCATAAAAAGCGACAAAAGAAATAGTTACGTACAAGACAAATTCAAATATATAATACATATTATATGCATGTAGAATTTTAAAATAACACGTTAGATATTTTTTTTATTGACTGGATAATATTTTATTTAAATTTTAATGTAAGTAATCTAAAACAATAACTTAATATACAATCAAGACCACTGCTGCTCAAGTGAAGAAAAAACAAGTCACTAAATGGTAGGACTATCCGATAAAACCATTTTTAAAATTCTCCATGATCATCTCCTCCCAGGGGACTTCAAAATGGTTATATCCGTGTTTATCCGATTTTTTCACAATATTTTCCCTATATGGGTTGGGAAAGTCAAAACAAGAAAACGTGACCTGAAATAAAAGTATTGCATTTAGTTCAAATAGCTGGTTTATCTGAACCACATTCCCAAGAATAGTATATACAAAAACTGAAGATAAAGGGTGTCCCAAAATTAACGCAAGATTTAAATTAACTAAATAGAAAACACAGTTTTTGGTCTTTTGATTGTAAGTTTTTTATTGAATCATAAATTTGAATTTTGAATTTAAAACAGAACTTTAAAATAAAGATTAATGAATCTGAGCTTCCCAGTGTCGATACGGCGAAGAATCTTGGACTTCTTTTGGACACTGATCTTAGATTTTCCTTTCATGTCAAGAAGCTTTTACAAAAATCTTATCTATCACTTAAACTTCTATATTCTAATAGACACATTTTAAACAAAAGTTTGCGTAAGAGATTGTGTGAGTCACTCGTCCTTTCTCATTTCAATTATTGTGATTTTATTTATGGACGGTGTCTAGATTATTTTTATAAAAATCGCATTCAACTAGTTCAAAATACATGTTCTAGATTTATAAATAATCTTAGAAAGTACGATCATATATCCCATACTTATGTAAGTCTAATGTGGTTGAAAATGGAAAACCGTTGGCAATTTCATTTGGGTAATTTTCTCTTTAATATTCTTAAGTGCATCTATAAAAAGTAGACTTAATTTTAGAACTTCAATTCATGAACTGAATATTAGATATCCCAATAAATTAACCCTACCTCGTCATCATACTGCCTTATATCGTAGATCTTTTACGTATAACGCCATCAGCTTATACAACTCATTGCCTGGTGATTTGACTGAGCTGAGTAGTTTTGGGGGTTTCAGGAGACTTTTTAAAGATTTTCTGATTAGAAGTCAGCAATAGTATAATTACCTGTCTGTTCCACACATCTCTTCAATGGTCATTGTAACTAAGAGTGTTGAGCGTGATTTGCCTGCTTGTTAATATTTTCTTTTTTATATTCTGTCTATGGTCTGGTTAAGTAGAATAGCCAAGTGAGCTAGACTTCGCCAGATTGTACACTGAAAAAAATATTGTACGTAAAACCAATGAATGGTTGTCATCAATATTTTGAACATTAATATTATGAATTGGTCACTGTTACAATGAATTTTGATCATAAATTAATAATTTCATACATAGAAACAATGTACGATGAAACATTAATCAATAAATGCAAGACATCGAAAATTTATGTTTTTTTTCATCAATATAATGTCACTATTTATTGCTTCAATGTTTTAAATTTATTAATTTATGCTCTTCGCCTTTAACACAATAATTTGTAAGTCATACACCTATGAACAGCGAACATAAAAACTAATAAACGATCATCGTTAATTCAATGGATGCTAAGCATTAATTTTACGAACCTAACCATTAAATTCTGAATAACGCGCGCAAATCAATGCACCCGGACCATAGACTGAATACTCAAAACATTGACATTATGATATTCTCATAGACTTTTTGTTACGCGTCCTTTTTGTTTTGTTTAGTTAAATGTATACAGTTGAAAAATGAAGTGTGTTCCTAAATCTATTTTTAAAATTTTTTCCCAAATAATACAACAAAAAATGTAGAAATATAAGGTAAGTAGTAATCCTTTTATATAAGTACCATTTAGTAAAGTACAAAACTAAAGTCAGTTTAAAACGAAAAAAAACACAGTGCGGTATTCCTTTGTAATGTTGAAAACCCGCCGATACGAGGGGAGAAATTTTATTGGCTTTTCATGGATATTTAGTGCTATCCGCTAAGCTATGTTCCAAAGGTGCCAGTGGAAAGATAAGCCATTTAAAGTACACAAGACTCTTTCTTATTTTGTGCTAAAACAGTTCAAGAAATAGAAGAGCATATAATAAACCTTAAAGGAAGAAAATCTGCAATTCAACCGTACTTATGGATTCTATAAGTCTATTCTAAAGGCGCACACTGTTTACTTAAAAACCTGTTATTTTGATTAATAATAATAATATAATAAATAACTTTATTGAGAACTTAGGAAAGTTACACAAAAGGCGAAGTCGATGCACAGCCTCCTAGCTTAACATATTAGCAATACTAAAGATAACTGCATAATAATAACAACAACAAAAACCCTGATACATAAAAAAGGCAATGATTCCTGGATGCCCTGCGGCACTACGCAATGTCCTGGGCCCAGACACTGCCGTTCCCAAAATGACAACCTGACTTCTATCATTCACATATGTTCCGAGTAGAGACACAGCAGACTCCCCAAAGCCCAGGTAACCCTCAATGGCCAGCAACAAACCATGACCAATGCGGTCAAATGCCCCTTGCGTAGTCCAACAGCAGCAATGCCGTCAATCGACCCTGATCTACCGCCCCCAATGCATCATCCAGTATTTTAAGTCATGTCGTGGAGCAACTGTGACCCTGACGGAACCCAGACTGGACCTCCGACAACAACCCATGCCCATCAAGATATGTTTTCATTTGATTGCAGATCACTCTGTCAATAACCTTGGAGATCGCTGGGAGTATATTAATCGGTCTATAAGATCCTTAAATGTTGATGGAGTTTTAGTTTTGGGATTGGAATGACATTGGCTTCTTTCCAACATGTTGGTAAGTTCCTCGTTTCTATATAGTAATTAACTAGATGCTGTATAAAGGGCATTATAAACGGACAACTACTACTACTAGCATATCAATACTGATCATGTCACTGCCTACAGCATTTGACTTAATCCCAAGCAATGCATCAAGTATCTCCCCATGATCCACCATTGTAAAATCAAAGTTAATATCAGGCCTAATTTTATTACCTAAGTAAAAATTGATCGTTCCTGGGTCCGGATTGTTGGTAGAAGTGGCCACAAAAAAATCATTATTATTATCAACATCATGAATAAAAGACGGTATTGTGATATTTTCCCTTGCATAAATGTTTAGATCTCGTAATAATTTCCAATTTTGTTTAGAAGAATTTCCGCGGACTTTAGTTTCCAAATATAGTTTTTTCTCCCTTTTTACCTCAGACGACAGACGAATCTGACATGTTTAGCATTTAATATTAACTAAATTAAAAATAAAGCCTTTAGATTTCGAGTGTCGTACAAATATGATTTAATTTATTTACAAAGCAGTTGCATCAAATCAATGGACGTACAGCAAGATAATTTTGAGTCTTATTTGGGCTTTTAAATTCTCTAACCATTGGTACTAGTATATTTGAACCATACTGCACTTTGCAGTACACAGAATACAAATGTACCTATATGCTCGCGATTATTGATTGAATACAGAACAATAATCTCAATCTTTCGTAATAATAATTTCCGGCGAACACAATTACGTAAAACAATTACTATAACCCAATGTAATAATCAGCTAACATTGGTTTAACGTACAAAAGTCATAGATTCATGTTTCTCGTTCGTAACATTAATAACCTTCAGACATCCGTTTAATGTACAAAAGTCATAGATTAATGTTCATCGTTCGTAACATTAATAACCAGCTAACGTCGTTTTAACGTACAGGAGTTATAAATTAAAGTCCATCATTCGTAAGATCAATAACCGGCGAGCATAAATTTATGTTCTTTATTTATTAACTCAACGTACAGAATTCGCTACCGAATTTATGTACGAACGTTCATTGTATTAATGTCACCCATCATCGGCTCAAATTTAATGTTGACGTTCATTGATTTGAAGCACTTTTTTATTAATATCACGTACCTTTTCGGTTCAGTGTAGCTGCACACAAAGTTTTGCAATTTTATTGTTGTTACTGATACTTAAGTTTTGAGAATTCAATTGTATTTGTATATTTCTTTGTTTCCTACCAATAAAGCCCATTTATTATTATTATTATTATAAAGCACATAGGAATTTTATTTTGTATGAAATTTTCGTACTGCGGCCGCCAAGCTTTCATTATTTTTGAAATATTGTTCAATAATGAAGACACGTTGTTCTATCGTGTAACGCTCCATTTTTACTAACCATAAACTGTCAGGTCGATTTGTTGTGTTTTTAGCGTTGCCAACACTTTACTGCAAACATGTTGCGTTAATTTTGGGACAGCCTTTATAAGATTCATTCATATATATCAAGAAGTTTAAGGTCACACAGTCAGTCGGAAAACTCATGGCGACCATGTTTTGAGAATCCGATTGATTGATACTACTCAGCTCAGTCAAATCATTAGGCAATGAGTTGTATAAACATACAAATGTTTCTATAACTCGAGAATACCTACTACTTGCAATGTTAGAACCCTTAAAAGAAGCAAACAGAGGGACAAAATGAAAATTAGCGAAAGTGGCTTGCTCCAGACACAAGAGTCATGTTGCGATGGCTGCCCTGCACAAAGTGAGTTTCGCTATTATAAATGGCTTACGGTATAGTCAAGACCTGACCCCGAGCAAACTCCTTTGGAGAAAATGAATTAAGCAGTTTCGGCGAAAGATTCAACATTTTTAATGAATAGAATAATTGCTAGATCTGGGAAGTGTAACCATGCAGTTATCTACTTTAGTGAGATAGACAAAATATAAATTTGCACCAAAATTATTATAATTCTAAGAAATATTACATTGATATGGATTTTACTTGAGCAAAATATCGAAACGCTTTTAAGGAGTGTCCTTTACTTTTATGGTCACCTATAAAAATATCTTTCCATGTGTATAGTTTCGTTTTATGACCAAACCGACTATGTCAATTTATGTTTAAATAGAAATAAACGTATGTTATTGTGTAAAGCTTTTAGCATTTTGTAACATTTCAAATTGACTTTATTTTTGAATTTTTATTGTGTTTTTCTTTTGTGTTTTTTATAGCATATATACGCCTAAGTTTTGCTCTTTAAACTCTACTAGTTTTTTAATACTACATAGGCATTATACAGGGTGTCTCAAAGGAAGTTTATATTTTTTGATGTACCAAATAGTACAGATTAGGGATGTTGTTAGGGATCTTCAAATTCTGAAGAGTGGGAAACGTAACTGACTGATGTTCTTCAATGTTGTTGTTTAAGTGTATGGTTATGCACCTTAGAAAAGATAACCCTCTCATAGCTGAACTCTTATCGTATATTAAAATAAATAATAATAATAAATAAAATTATTTAACTAATAATAATTCATAATCCAATTTAAGCACAGTTCCACTTTAATAACGTTTTTTATTTTTTAAACGAAAAAAGCATCAAACCGCTCTACTATAATAATATTTTTTCTTCCTAAAGTTCAAACCTGGTAATCTAGTGTTCAATGACACTCGTAGAAATATTCCTATTGCGTCGATTTAAACTCTTAAAACTAATTTTCAATAATTTAATAATAAATATTTGCCTACACTTTTACAAAAATGTTTAGCCTAAGACTATTTAAGCTACTTATCTGGTGGGATTGTCATATTTTATGTAAGTGGTTATGTTGTATATTATATAATTCGTATATGGCGGATTTGCATAATATTAAGATGCAAAGCAATATTGGAAAACATGGTAATATTTATAAATTACCGTTTTATTTGTTTTATTTAATACACGCAGAAAAATATATCTTATGTTTAAGTTTAACCGATTTGGTTTTATTTTAATATAATCTAATATTATGTTTAAAATAGAAAGTGTAGACTTAATAGTCTATTAGTAATGAAAACTATGTATTTTCAAAATAACCGGCCTTTATTAACTAACACAATTTGTATAAAAATAGTATCTACTCAATATTCGACTGTTTCATTGGAAACACGAAATGATAATGATAATAATTTTACATATCTAGAAATGAAAAGATTTGAATGTAGGTACATATATAATTATAAAAACATATCGATCGATGTACCATACATAAAAAGTAAAGCGCGTGAAGATAATAAATAGAATTACACATATTATGAAATCATCCCTAGATGTATTTATGGATATACAGTTTATCCATGTTTATGAGCATCCTGTACAATATGTTCTACTGGCATGCATAGTAGCGGTACGTCTGCAAAAGGTTACAAATATTTACTCATACGAGGCGTCATCTATGATTTTTTGCTTATGTGGGGCAACTGGATAATAAGGCTGTTTAATTGGCTTAGTGTTAGGTAACAGCTCTATAGTATGCTCACCAATTTTACAAAATCCTAATCCTGTGCTCATTTCGGAAAATTTCTGCTCCAGTAGCCTGTCCAATTGTAATTTTAGTGTGGGAGTCAATATTGACTCATCCCGTATACTCATAACATTTATTATATCTGTATCGTCTGCAAAATGCCAAACGTTCTGACGCAAGTCAGGAATAACTACCATGGCCGTCCAAAAATCAACACCCAATACCAAGGTATGAGATAGTTCCGGCAGAACGATTACATCTATAATCCAAAGTTTATCAATCAACGTCAAAGAGACAGAAATATAACCAGTACGAAGGCATTGTTGTCCATTCGCCACTGTACAACATGTATCTTTAGTTATCAATTTAAATCCTAGTTTTTGGAAAATCTGATAACCAGGCAATCCGATAATAGTACGGTAAGCACCAGAATCTAAAAGGCCCAAAATTGGGTAACCCAAAACATTTACTTCAAGATAAGGTCCCATTATCCAAAGCGATCTTCTATCAATCATTTTACGATCTCGAATGCAACCTATCGTACTGTCAAGTGACATCAAAATGATGTACCGCCAAGTACCTACTTATTCATCGCGAACAACGAAATCTCCAAAAAATCGTTTGGCGCGAACATCCAAACAAAACCTTAAAAACGTACCACAATTGAACACGGGAAATATGGCACGACTGCAGCCTCATACTTGGGAAAATTATTCGAAACAATATGTATGTTGAGGCCCTACTCACCTGTACAGTAGGCAACATACATTTCTCAAACCATATCAGAAATCTTCTCCAAACGAGGATTGGAGTTGCGCAAATACAAAAGCATCGATCCAAGCGTTATACAAAGGGTTAAACAATCAACCCCCTACATTCAATACGGTGGAATTTTCTAACAATCCTCAGATTTGCAAAACCCTAGGGCTTTCATGATATGATATAGTTTTTAATTCTGCGGAATTGTGGGGATGCAAATTAGTGGTGATCCCTTTTACTCTTGACATCTTGCATGACTCGTCATTAATTAAAGTTTCTGACTAATCAAGGAAAGTCTGTTTAAACTATTATGGTATTTACGGTAAATTACTCGAAGATGACCCGCAGCCCATTAAAGTGAGCACTTATACGAATACAAGTCGCAGAAATGGTTAGAGTTCGTGATAAATTCTATAGAATTTGACTCTCGATTCGAATATGTTCGTCTCGGTCTCGATTTACGAGACCGCGATTATCACCATAGTCTCGCGCACCCCTAGAGCGCGTTGAATGTTCTCGTGCGTTTTTGAACGTATCTACTGAAGATACGGATGGTGTGCTGGCGCGTATTGCTATCCAAGCAGAACTCTAACCAATGACACAGAAAAGACACACAGAAATGAAGGAAGCAGTTATGGGCTATTTTTCGACGAAACCTTTTTTGATGAAAGTATAAATAAATTAATTAATAGATCGGAGAAATGGTTAGGGTTGCAGTTGAATATCTTAAAAAATGTTTTTTTTTTTATTTTCTAGCCTTATCCTATTGTCTGCGGAATTAAAAACGCCTCCTTGGATTAAATTCCAAAATCTTCCCTTACTAGCCAAATATGTTTAAAACAACTGTAGCTTTTTTGGTTATTCAGCCATTCGGCTAGTGAAAAACATTGCCAATATTAATTTGCGTCTTTATTTGGTTCCAGATCTTAATCAGGACTACTTGGACATTCCATTTGGACGGTCGCCGGGTACCCCAGGTATGCATGGTTCGAATCAACGTACTAAGCGAATGCGAACGTCTTTTAAACACCACCAACTCAGAACGATGAAATCGTACTTTGTTGTAAATCACAATCCGGACGCAAAGGATCTCAAACAGTTGTCACAGAAGACTGGTTTGCCGAAGAGAGTTTTACAGGTAATTTTTATTGATTTATTACTAAACATGTACTTATATGCTTCAATTAATTGAGTTACTGACATTTTGTATAAAAATATATTTTTTGATATGACAGCTTTTAATCAATAAGCTCGTTCAAAGCTGTTAATTCCTAGGTGATCTGTCCTCGTATACCAAATTACTTAATAAAAATCATGTAAACGGTGTGGTAGATGGATATTCGATATTCAAATACATACAATCTTATGCTCCATACACCTTATGTAGCAATTCAAATAAGCGACTAATTAGCCGTTTTTTTTTTTGTGCAATTACTATGTTAATTTGTTTTGTAACATTTTGTTTAAAGTAAATAACATGCCTCATTGGATTTTAATTAGTCGCACAGAGTGTATCAATGAACAGGAAATTTTACCATTATTGGACTCAAAAACGTGAAGTATTAATTTGTATATAGGGTGAACCTGATCAAGTATCAATGATGATGTCAAGTAAAAGTAATTTCGGCTTTCCCAAATTACACAGGCCAACAAAATGAAAAAAAAAATTTGGTGCCAGAAATCTAACATCTGATTTTAGATGTTTTTAATGTGCTGATTCCAAAAATGCCACCAGATTTTTTCTATCAGCTCTAGTTTTTGAGATACACGTTACAGGTTAAATGATATATTTTTTTCTGATAAAGGACAACAAATAAAGAGATAAATATGTACTTAATCGTCAAAATAGGAATTTCCCAGAATCTAATTAGCCAAATGGATACCTGGAATTGTCCCTGACCCAATGTTCCTATACTAGGAACTACTCAATACAATGCTCTTACTTACTTTTATACCTGTAATTGCCTATGACCCGATCCTTCTATACCTGCTTGGCTGTACTTGATTTAGTATATTACTGAGTTTTCCCAAGTAAAGTTGTGCTATCATTTTGTGTAAATTTTGGTCGTTTTGTAGTATCAAGACACTAAACTGAAACAATGGCATCCACAAGCAGACGTACCTGTGCAAATCATCCCGATGTTTTTTGTTATGTGTGTGGTGAATACACTTTGAAAGAGAGCAGAAAAAGGATTTCTGACTTTGTGAAAAGAGCTTATCTTGCCTATTTTGGCGTTCATTTAGGAGATCAAGATAAATCTTGGGCCCCACATTTCATATGTAAAACATGTGTTGAACATTTGCGACAGTGGACAACTGGAAAGAGGAAGTGCCTAAAGTTTGGTGTACCAATGGTTTGGAGAGAACCGCGGAACCATCATGACGACTGCTATTTTTGTCTCGTTAATATTAAAGGCATAAATAGAAACAATAGACACAAATGGACATATCCTGATCTAGATTCTGCAAGAAGGCCTGTAGTGCATTCGGAAGAAATACCCGTTCCATCATTCAGCAGTCTACCCAAACTGACAGAAGATGATACAGAAACATCAACGTCTGACGAAGTTAAAAGAATTCAATCAGAAAACGACAGCGATTTTGAAGCAGATTTAGCAACTCCGCAGTGTTTCAATCAAGAAGAACTAAACGATCTTATAAGAGACCTGAATCTCTCAAAGGAATCCGCTGAATTACTTGCATCCAGATTAAAAGAAAAAAATCTACTTTGTCGAGGTACTAATATTACATTTTATCGTAAAAGAGATAAGGATCTGCTGCCTTTTTTCACTCAGGAAAATGACTTGGTATTCTGTAACAATATAAAAGGGCTCTTAGAAAAAATGGGTTTGCCTGAATACACTCTAGATGATTGGCGCCTTTTTATTGACAGTTCAAAACGTAGTTTAAAATGTGTTCTTTTACATAACGGTAACAAATATGGCTCAATTCCTATTGGTCATTCTACTACCATGAAGGAAGAATATGAAACAATAGCATTAGTTTTGAGAAAAATTAAATACGAAGAACATCAGTGGTCAATTTGTGTTGATTTAAAAATGATTAACTTCCTCCTTGGACAGCAGAGTGGTTATACAAAATATCCTTGTTTTTTGTGCCTTTGGGACAGCAGAGCTAAAAATGAGCACTGGGTTAACAAAAATTGGCCTTCAAGAGATGTCATGATTCAAGGAATACAAAACGTGATCAACGAACCTTTGGTTTCAAGAGAAAAAATCTTACTTCCGCCCTTGCATATCAAGCTAGGCCTAATGAAGCAATTTGTGAAGGCCTTAAATCGAGATGGAAATTGTTTTGGGTATTTGTCACGTAAATTTCCTGGCATTAGCACGGAAAAACTAAAAGCTGGTATATTTGATGGTCCTCAAATAAGGCAACTTGTTAAAGATCCACAATTCACCACATCAATGAACGAGACTGAATCTAACGCTTGGAGTTCATTTGTTCAAGTAGTACAAAATTTTCTTGGCAATCATAAAGCAGACAATTACGTAGAATTAGTGGAAACTATGCTTTCAAATTTTAATATTCTCGGCTGTAACATGAGTATAAAAGTTCACTACCTCCACAGCCACCTAGATCGTTTTCCAGAAAACTTAGGTGATTGTAGTGAAGAACAGGGGGAAAGATTCCACCAGGATATTAAAACTATGGAAGATCGTTATCAAGGACGATGGGATAGCCACATGATGGCGGACTACTGCTGGAGCCTTCAGCGAGACTGCCCTAGTAAACTCCATTCTAGAAAATCGTATAAAAGAAAATTTTTATGTGATTAGTGACTAATGTAATTATGTAAATTAAGTTTTTGCAATAAATACTTAAATCCATGTGTCTTTGTTTTTTTTAACTGTCAATAGTAATATTATATATTATAACAGTTATAACGTAAATTATATACACAATTTTTTAAAAAATCTCAAAAACTAGATCTGATAGACAAAATCTGAGAACCTTTTTACATTCTGCATCCAAAAATTACTCAGGAACAGTTAAAAAATCGCAGGCACCAAAATGTGTGTTGGCCTGTGTTATCATCAATCTAGATTACAGATAAAATAACTTCTATAATTTCAGTAAAAGGATCACAATGAAATTACTAAAATGTACACTTTCATTTATTCTAAAAAAGGCAAGAGTTAGACTCATAGTTTAATTTTTCGCGCCAAAATTAGACTGATTATTACCGTTTAAAGATTATTAAACACAAAGGGTATTGTTAAATTTTTCTTTGCCAAACATTTTTGTGGTTTGTTTCTTTTTCGATCTTGCAGCGGGTCGTGATTCTCTACCATAATTATAAAGCTGAGGCAACTTGTTTTCCCTGGGCAAGGTTCCCTGTAAACCGATTACATCTCTGCCATAATAGTTTGAACCGGCTTTCCTTGCTTAATCAGGAAATTTATGACAACGCACCGCGGTGTTCGACTTTTTCCATAGCTTTACTTTTCCTCCCTATATTGACTTGCTTGATCGATGATAGTTCAAAGAATAATCATTAATAAGATTTACTGCCAGAACATGGCCGCAGAATTAACAACGTCCTTTTGTATTCAAATTCAAAACTCTTTACACATAACGTCTGTCTTTGATCAATTACACAACTTTCGGATTCTAATAAAAAAACTTCTTAACTATGTGCAATAAATAGGAAGTCGATCCACTATATACAGAAGCGTTTATTTTATTGCATTACTAGGCAAAATAGGGAAACAGTCGACTTAACAAATTTGTTCCTGGCTGTGGGTTTAATCGTTCAAAATTTACTCTCTAACTTGTTGAACAAACAAAAAGAGTCAGCAGGAAATTTTAATGAGCAAAGTGTGGCTGCGTGTGTTTTGGTAGAGAAACATTTTAGAGAAATTTTGCAAGCGTGTGTTTTTCTTTTTTGCTCTCTTATTAGAAGAAATCTGGATGTATAAAGGATGTCCCATGATACACTGTGGCGATTGATTTCTCGGAAGTTAATCGTTGGATAACTTTGAAAATTTGGAGTTGTACTACTGCCAATTGAAGCAATTCGACTCAAATTTTTTCTAAAATTTTCGGTTATACTGGAATTGCTTGATTATTTCAAATAGAACACCCTAAAATTCTAGACAGATCTAAACGTTCTTGACATACGAGGGACGTTTTTAATTCCGCAGAATAGGGGATTAGTTCCAAAAGATGGAGTGAATTTTTCGACTAACTGCGTGACCTTAAGTCCTGCTTGAGCTGAAGTTCTTAACGATGAACCCAAGTTTTATCAAATATATACACTGAACCGAAAAGGTACGTGATATTAATAAAAAAGTGCTTCAAATCAATGAACGTCAACATTAAATTTGAGCCGATGATGGGTGACATTAATACAATGAACGTTCGTACATAAATTCGGTAGCGAATTCTGTACGTTGAATTAATAAATAAAGAACATAAATTTATGCTCGCTGGTTATTGATCTTACGAATGATGGACTTTAATTTATAACTCCTTCCTGTACATTAAAACGATGTTACCAGGTTGTTAATGTTACGAACGATGAAGATTAGTTTATGACTCCAATACGTAAAACCGATGTTAGCTGGTTATTAATGTTACGAACGATGAACATTAATCTATGACTTTTGTACATTAAACCGATGTCTGAAGGTTATTAATGTTACGAACGAGAAACATGAATCTATGACTTTTGTACGTTAAACCAATGTTAGCTGATTATTACATTGGGTTATAATAATTGTTTTACGTAATTGTGTTCGCCGGAAATTATTATTACGAAAGATTGAGATTATTGTTCTGTATTCAATCAATAATCGCGAGCATATAGGTACATATGTATTATGTGTACTGCAAAATGCAGTATGGTTCAAATATACTAGTACCAATGGTTAGAGAATTTAAAAGCCCAAATAAGACTCAAAATTATCTTGCTGTACGTCCATTGACTTGATGCACCTGCTTTGTAAATACATTAAATCATATTTGTACGACACTCGAAATCTAAAGGCTTTATTTTAATTTAGTTAATATTAAATGCTAAACGTGTCAGATTTGTCTGTCGTCTGAGGTGAAAAGGGAGAAAAAACTATATTTGGAAACTAAAGTCCGCGGAAGTTCTTCTAAACAAAATTGGAAATAATTACGAGATCTAAACATTTATGCAAGGGAAAATATCACAATACCGTCTTTTATTCATGATGTTGATAATATTAATGATTTTTTTGTGGCCACTTCTACCAACAATCCGGACCCAGGAACGATCAATTTTTACTTAGGTAATAAAATTAGGCCTGATATTAACTTTGAATTTACAATGGTGGATCATGGGGAGATACTTGATGCATTGCTTGGGATTAAGTCAAATGCTGTAGGCAGTGACATGATCAGTATTGATATGCTAGTAGTAGTAGTTGTCCGTTTATAATGCCCTTTATACAGCATCTAGTTAATTACTATATAGAAATGAGGAACTTCCCAACATGTTGGAAAGAAGCCAATGTCATTCCAATCCCAAAACTAAAACTCCATCAACATTTAAGGATCTTATAGACCGATTAATATACTCCCAGCGATCTCCAAGGTTATTGAAAGAGTGCTCTGCAATCAAATGAAAACATATCTTGATGGGCATGGGTTGTTCTCGGAGGTCCAGTCTGGGTTCCGTCAGGGTCACAGTTGCTCCACGACATGACTTAAAATATTGGATGATGCATTGGGGGCGGTAGATCAGGGTCGATTGACGGCATTGCTGCTGTTGGACTACGCAAGGGGCATTTGACCGCATTGGTCATGGTTTGTTGCTGGCCATTGTGGGTTACCTGGCCTTTGGGGAGTCTGCGGTGTCTCTACTCGGAACATATGTGAATGATAGAAGTCAGGTTGTCATTTTGAGAACGGCAGTGTCTGGGCCCAGGACATTGCGTAGTGCCGCAGGGCATCCAGGAATCATTGCCTTTTTTTATGTATCAGGGTTTTTGTTGTTGTTATTATTATGCAGTTATCTTTAGTATTGCTAATATTTTAAGCTAGGAGTCTGTGCATCGACTTCGCTTTTGTGTAACTTTTCTAAGTTCTCAATAAAGTCATTTATTATATTATTATTATTAATCAAAATAACAGGTTTCTAAGTATAGTACTTATAGAACCCATAAGTACGGTTGAATTGCAGATTTTCTTCCTTTAAGGTTTATTATATGTTCTTCTATTTCTTTAACTGTTTTAGCACAAAATAAAAAAGATTCTTGAGAGTCTTTTATTGTGTACTTTAAATGGCTTATCTTTCCACTGGCACCTTTGGAACATAGCTTAGCGGATAGCACTAAATATCCATGAAGAGCCCATAAAATTTCTCCCCTCGTATCGGCGGGTTTTCAACATTACAAAGGAATACCGCACTGTGTTTTTTTTCGTTTTAAACTGACTTTAGTTTTGTACTTTACTAAATGGTATTATTAATTTATGATCAAAATTCATTGTAACAGTGACCAATTCATAATATTAATGTTCAAAATATTGATGACAACCATTCATTGGTTTTACGCACAATATTTTTTTCAGTGTAGAGTAGAAACAAAAATAATTTTTAATTAATTAATTTTATAATTATCGTAAAAAGCCCTGGCGATTGTCGCGACTCCCTGATTTAAGCCAGGGATGGCTTCAGGCCACCGAGGAAAGCGGTCCACGTACGTTATAAGGTATCTGAACCCCCCAGAACTTTGCAGAAGACGATGATGTATAAAGTAATTTAAGTGGAAGCTTTGAACTAACAATAAAACAAGTTTTTTTCGTCCACCCTATATAAAAAACATTATGCGAAACACAAGTTTCCTAATATAACAACGTGGCTCAAGGGCTAAAAGAATATACCATCACAAAAAAAATATAGTGGATCTATAAAATCTCGAATGATTGTTTGTTTGTCTTGGGTCTCTCGTTAGTAGGGCCGAAGGCGCCGGTCGCGCGCACTCACTCTCAATCCCATACGTGAAATAGGGCCATTATTTTATATTGGATATGTGTACCTACCTATATTGTGATTTGTCAGACTACACGCTAAATAAACTATAACTTATTCTGATGCATCGAACCAATTTGTTTATTTGATATCTTGCGTGTCGGTATTTTCGAGCTATCAAATCTTATATACAGAGTGACTGACAAAATGCTACTTTTATTGTAATATACAGGGTGTCCCAAATTCTATAATTTGCCAGAGTAGGTACCTCGAATTCTAGCCTATAGATGGAGGAGTAGTCAGGATGGCATGACCAATTTTAGGAAAAAACTAACGATGAGAGATAAAGCTATCAGGTATTATTTTATTACATACGACAAATAGAAACCCAATGGGGTAGTTAGAATTTTTTAAGGGGCCTAGTTTAGGATATACAAAATAAGAATGGAATAGCATTGGAATCTTGGAAACGGGGGAGTTACAATGTCCATTAAATCAGAGAAAAGTTGTACAATTTAAATACGTTTCAAATGGTGTTTTCAAAAGGAAATAAACTTTAGCCGTTTTCGAGTATTTTTTAAAAATCAATTTCTTGCGGTTTTAGTTTTTATTTTTTCTGACGTTATTTTTACAGATATAAAAAAATTAAAATCCCTTTCTCATTGTTACTTTTTGAGGATAATAAGATAGCGTTTACAAATTTTCACTATCACGTTTCTTTTTTGAAAAACTATCATCAACTTTTTTTTTTTAAATAGTGTCCTGGATTTTTTATTGTTAAATTTAAATCCATTTTCAATTAAAAAATAGGTGGTATATCACACATAAGGGATTAAAATTTGGCACTTATTTTGCGTAAAAAATTCATCTTAGAAAGGCGTTTTTTCAATACCCTCAAAAAGCACAAAAATGTCAACTAAATTAGAAACCCACGTGCCGAATAAAATGTTGAACTGAGACCGAAATAAATTGTCAAATAATAATAAATATTTGTCAGTAACGACGAAAGAATGTTTTTCTACTAATCTGCGTTCAGTCAGTTAAATGCCAAACTAAGACAATTTTTCTTGAATCATCAGAAAGTACCAATAAGAAAGTGGTTTTAATTTTTTTATATCAGTAAAAATAATGTCTGAAATAAAAAAAAATCTAAAATCGCAAAAAATAGTTTTTTTCAAGAATTAGTTTACTTTAGAAAACACAATTTAAAAGGTTTAACCGACATTGTAACTCCTACCGTTTCCTATATTTCTATGCTATCCCATTCTTATCTTGGCCAGAGTGTATATTACGGCAACAAATTAGTGATAAATACGATATACGTGATAAATACGTAATAAATAGAAAATTGCACTAGAAATAAGTACTGCAGAACATTGGGCCACTCTGTCTATACTACTTAAAGTGTATCATTTTTAAACACACGTGTTATTAAAATATGTTTTTTTTAACAACAAAACTAATGGTAATGTAGAACCTAATATTTCGCAACAATTAAACTAGTCTGCATTTTCCTCAACAGTTATTTAATAGTATTTAACTGGATATATTATGTTGTATGTTTATAGATAGGTACATGTTGTTATCCTCTGTTTACAAAATACGCGGCTAATTTTCCCCGACATAAATTTACAAACAATATTATGATATTTATATCCACCCATATTATGCCAAAAATAACCATTTTACTGCTTAAACCATAAATACCTGAAATTGATGTGTGTGCTTCGTTTATACAGTGGATGAGAATTGGATTAAGCCCACTACACATCCAACTGATTTCATTATACCTAATTGATATGTTATTGAAATTGATCTTTCTGTTATAGTATTATAGTATACAACTATCTATCTTCCAAAACCCTGATGTATGCTGATGTCCTGAGCAACTTCTCTAAAAGTGATTCATAACGATTGTATATATAACAATTTTCTTCACGACTTCAAGGTTTGCAGTGATTTTGACATGTTGGAACATGCATTGTTATTAACATCTTAACCTTCAAGGAAGAGCTTGTAACACTTATAAACACTTTTTTTTTGCTCCAAATAGGCTGGGCTCGAAGAGACCCATCGCTGAAACAATTTTGATTAACGCCAATCAGATTTAACAATAATAATAATAATAAAGTGATTTATTGTGTATAATAATTTACAAAAATTATTACAACAAAGGGCATGAGATTTGGCTATAAAGCTACTCTTACACTCTCGCCCAATAGAAAAAAAAAAACAATAATAAAATATATATATAAAAAAACAATAATAAGTAGCATTAAACACTAAATGTAGCTGCAGATTACAAAGTATGAAAAAAAAAATAGACAAAGTATGAAAAAAAAAAAATAGACAAGTCTCGTGTTTTAAATATCTGGGTACCATATTCAACGCGTGGTGCGATCCAAAACGAGAGATCCGTTCCAGAATCGAACAAGCCAGGAAAGCATTCATAAACATGAAAATTGATAACTCACATTTTAATTCGAACGGTATTTATAAATGAGTTAGTTGTATATATTTATTTTGAAGAAGTAATCTATCGAGGGTAATATTTTAAAAAATAACTACACAAGTCGTAAAATAGTCAATACCTGCGTGGAATCTCAAGAAGTCTATAGCTTTGTCGTATAGAGATTTATATTAGAAGTGTATTATAATTTATTATTTGTACAATAGTATTTTTTTTCATCCTAAATTCTAATTTTAAAAAAAATAAAGTTTTATTAATAGTAGTGGTGTGAACGGTGCTTTAGCCCAATTAGCGTAGCAAACGTTAGTACTTCACCCAAGTCATTGCGATTACATACGAAGAAATATCAAGATGACTGTTATACTATACTGTTTTACCTTCTTCAAAGATTAATTATAGCAAAAAAACAACCCCTCGGAAATCATATATCAAACGAGATGCAGCCGAACGCAACATTTATTTAGACAAACACTGGATGCATTTATCTTTAGTCGAAGAGACATAGAACACTTGCACTATTTTTGGAATGTGACTTTTTGTGGCAACATTAGGATTTTGCTAATTTTTAACTGATTTTATATTTTATTGTAGTAATATGTATTTCCACAACATATTTATATTGTTAATTTGAATAAGTAGGTTGTAATTTTAGTGTTTTGAATAAAAGTCAAATCTCCACAAAATAAGTTTATTAGAAATTTATCAGCCAGACATGTTTCGGGGCTAGACCAGTCCCATCATCAGTGGCAAGTCAACAATGTAAGAAACTTTTCACAAAGACCCGCAATGGCACTTTGGTCGAAAATTCCATTGAAGTCTGGAAAAACACCCCCAATTATTTTAGTTTGTTTATTGATATGTAAATTTAACATTCAACTTACCACATTATGGACAATGTTTTTTTTTAATTCATTTAAAATGTAGTAACATTGTTAGGGTTACGATTTTTTGTTTTTGTATATCATTTCGATTGAATAACTATTTTTATCTAATTTATAATATTTACGTTACGTGAGACGGATGTTGCTGTTTCTGATGGTCTGGTAAAGTTTTTGGGTGTCACTTTGGACCCAAAGCTAACCTGGACGGGTCATGTCGAGGTTACCATTGCCAAGTTGTCTAAGGTTGTGTTCATGTTGCGAAGCTTGAAGTGTGAAGTCTCTTTTAATGTTTTGAAATCAGCATATTATGGCCTTTTTCACAGTGTGGCTTCATATGCTTTGTCAATTTGGGGACACTCTTGTCATGCGAGTCGGGCATTCGCAATCCAAAGACGAGTGGTTCGAATAATGACAGATTTAAAGTTTAGAGAGGATGTCAGACCTAAATTTAAAGAATGTAGAATAATTATACTCCCGTGTCTCTATATCTACAATTCAATTATGTATGTGAAAAATAATTACAATCTGTACATAAAGCATGATGAAGTTCACAACAAAAATGCCATTCTTCCTGAATATATGAGGTTGGGTAGAAGCAGAAATTCTGTCAATTATTATGGTCCCACATGCTATAATCATTTGCCAGATAGTTTGAAAACACTGAGCCTTGCAATGTTCAAAAATAGATTAAAGAACTACTTAATTGACCAGGCTTTTTACTCCATTGATGAATTCCTCAGCACTGACTTTCTGTTGTGATTAAGTTATATACATTTCTATGTTTTTGTATTGTGTTATGTAATATTTTAGTATTTAATATGACTTGTGTAAACCTTTTTTGGTAATGACATGTAATGAGAATAAATAAATAAATAAAATATCAATCGAGCTTGTGCTAACATTCACAGTCAAAAATGGCAAGGATGTTATTGACACTTATAGTGAAGTTTATACGAATGGTATGAATAATGATATAGGCAATGTTATGTAGGTGATTTCTTCCAGGCTCCAACTTGCAATATGCTCTCAATTTCATAAACATAATAATCCAAATTTAGCTAGCCCGATAGAGAGAAGAATCCGTTAAGTATTTTTTTTTAAATAGTCATTCAATCGAAATGATATACAAAAAGAAAAAATAGTAAAAAAATAGTAAATCTAACTAGGTTATTACCTTTTAAATGAATTAAAATAAAAAAAATCCATAAAATGGTAAGTTGAATGTTAAATTTACATATTTCGACCAAAGTGTCATTGCGTGACTTTGTGAAAAGCTTCTTAGATTGTTGACTTGCCACTGATGATGGGACTGATCTATAGTCCCGAAACATGTCTGGCTGATAAATTTCTATTAAACTTATTTTGTGGAGATTTTACTTTTATTCAAAATTCTAAAATATTTATATTGTTTCATTAAAATGTTAGGAGAGAGTTTTTTCAGAAATAAAATAAGCTACGTGTTACGAAATATCTTGTTGCTCTAAAAAAGCTGACAAATCTTGGAAAAACAACGTTTTCTTTATATGTAGGTACCTACATTATAATTTCACATGAAATGCAAGTCAAATCTCCACGAAATAAGTTTTAATTATCGCTAATAATGTTTCGAAGAACTTTAATTTCACATACATACCGTCCCAGAAGTATTCAAGGGCGGTTAGTTCGATCAAAAATAAGACTAAAAAATGTTCCTTACGGAACTATTTGTGCTTTCATGTTAGACCCTGAAGATAATTTTTCCATAAACAATGAAATCAATTTTCATGAAACTTCCATAATATACCCAGTACAAAAGGACGGCAATCTCGCTTTGGAAACCAGGGGTGGACCACTTCTTCTTCTTCTCTAGGTGCCTTGCCCTACACGGACGTTGGCTATCATCAAAGCTATTTGCACCTTGTTAACTGCTCTCCTGAATAAGGTACATGTGTTTACTCCAAACCACTGGCGCAAGTTCATAAGCCAAGAATGTCTTCTTCTCCCCGGTCCTCTTTTACCTTCTACTTTACCCTGGAGTATGTTCTGTAAGACTCTGTATTTCGTATTTCTCATGATGTGGCCAAGATATTCTAGTTTGCGCTTTTTTATTTCATACATGATTTCCCTGTCTTTGCCAAGTCTTTCCAGAACTGTGATGTTGCGCACTTTATCAGTCCAGGGTATTCTCAGTAATCGTCTATAACATCACATTTCAAATGCCTCGATTTTTTTGGCAGAGCACGTGGTAAGTGTTCAAGCTTCCGATCCATATAGAAGAACCGAGAACACATAGCATGGGAGCAAACGCAGTCTTAGGTTCAGGCTGAAGTTTTTGCAACTCAAAACTTTGCTCATTTTCCTGAATGAAGTTCTTGCCTGTTCTATTCTGGCTCTTATTTCAACGGAGTTATCACCTTTGCAAACAATGGTGGATCCTAGGTACTTATAACTGTCAACCTGTTGTAGACGTATTCCATTGGCTGTCAGGTTGGTCTTAGGGCTATTCTTTCTGCTTATTACCATCACCTTTGTCTTTTTGACATTTAGTCTTAATCCTGCCTCCAGACTTCTTTGATTTATGCTATCTATCAAAGACTGCAGTTCAACCTCACTAGTTGCTAACAACACTGTATCGTCTGCATATCGCAAATTATTTATCACCTGTCCGTTCACAATAATGCCTTCAGTTTTTTCGTCAAGGGCCTCGTTAAAAATCTTCTCAGAGTATAAATTGAAGAGAATCGGTGATAATATGCAGCCCTGTCTTACGCCCTTTTTTATCTCTATGCCTTCACTGCTGCTATTTCCTACTTTGATGGATGCTGTTTGTTCCCAGTACAGGTTCTCAATAATTCGTATGTCTCTGCTGTCAAGACCAATATTTGTCAGAATGGTAATAAGCTTTTCGTGTTTCACGCAATCGAATGCCTTCTCGTAGTCGATAAAGCATGCGTATACGTCCACTGAGATATCTAGGCATCTTTGCACTAGCACATGCATCCCCATCAGAGCTTCCCTTGTGCCAAGGCCGTTGCGAAATCCGAATTGCGTCTCACCGATCCGCTCTTCGCATTTCTTATAGATTCTCGCATGGATGATCTTCAAGAACACTTTCAGTGTGTGACTCATTAGTGCAATCGTCCTGTAGTCGTTATGAGACTTGGGGCTGCTTTTCTTTGGAAGGGGGATAATAGTAGATCTGAGCCAGTCTTTAGGAATTGTTCCAGTGATATATATTAGGTTGAATAGTTCTACCAAAACATCCAATGCTTTTTGATCTTTAAGCAATTTAAGAATTTCTACCGGTATTTCGTCTGGCCCGGTCGTTTTTCTATTTTTAGTGTTTTTTAAAGCGTATTCAACTTCCTCCCTAATAATGACAGGACCTTCAGCTTTATTTTTATCTGTGGTAATCATGCCCCTGTCATCATGGTACAGAGTAGATATATAATCTTTCCAGCTCTTCAGTTTTTCTACAGGATCGAATATGATTTGTCCATCGGAGTCACACAGATTGCCAGTATGTTGTTTCCTGTAAGTTCCCGCAGCTTCTTTAACTTTCTTATGTAAATTGAATGTGTCGTGCTTTGCTTGTAGCTGTTCTATTTCTTTGCACTCTTCATCTAAAAACTTTGCCTTGGTTTCTCTAATTTTTTTCCGTATTGTTCTATGTAGCTCGATGTATTTCTGTTTATTTCTTGTTTTTACCTTTCTTCTTTCATCCATCAATTGCAAGATTTCCTCCGTCATCCAGGGTTTTTTCTTCTTTTGTGTGGTATCTTTCAATTTGTTAGTAACATCTTGAAATGTCTTTTTAATATGCTGCCATTGATCCTCTGGTGTCACCATCGGTTTTGTTTTGTTACCTATGTTAACGTTCAATTATTGTATTATTTCTTCTTTCACTGCGTCATCTTTCAATTTATCAAGGTTTATTTTTGGTGTAGTTGGTGTTTTCTCTAATCTCTTTAATCGCAATTGTACTGTTGCTACAAGGGGGTTATGATCAGATGCTAAGTCTGCGCCAGGATAGGTTTTTACTGATTTCACACTGTTTCTAAATCGTTGGTTTATCATGACGAAGTCAATTTGATTTCTGATGATTCTGTTCTCATTTTCTGCATTAGACTTCCATGTATACAATCTCCTTGGGTGTAATTTGAAAATATATTTTTTTATTTACAACATATTTGGGATGATGAAAACCCTCATAAAGTATGCATACAAATAATGGACGGGAATGATAGAAAATCATTTGTGTTAGTAACCCTCTGTCTCCTAATTTAAATGCCTTAGACATATTTTTTTGGGGTCATCTTAAAAATTTAGTCTACAAAACACCAGTGCAATATGAAGACGATCTCTTGAAAAGGATCGTTACTCATTTTGAACATGGAATGCTATTTCGAGTTCAGCAGCATTACCTTCGTCGGTTACAACAATCTATTCACGGTAACGATGCTCACCTAGAACGTAAAATGTAACATTGTTAATGAATGTTTTTCTTGAAAACGGTTCATCTTTTCGTTGTGAATGAAGAGTACCTTTTTTTTTATAAATTAGGTGGCGAACATAAATAAATAATTGAAAGTGAAAAAAACAAAGACGTATAAAACTTCTGTATAATGTATTTCATTAAATTAAAACATTTTGTTTCATATTATACGCCACCGTGTAAGAGTAAATCAATATCTACCCTCCTTACAAAATGTACCAGAAAATAATTTTCTTTTCCTTATTTTTTATGCTCCCAGTTGCCTAAAATACACAAAGAAAATGGCGTCAACCTTATATACTAGCAAGAAAGTGGGGAGAATATAAATATGATAGAAGAGAAATTCGTATAGCGTTCAATACTTATGCGCTGTGTGTTCTTTGGAAAATCCCCATTTTTCTCTTTTCTTTGATAGGACGAATGTAAGGGAAAAACCTCACCATATTTTAAAATGAAAATACGACAGAAAATCTAAGGAATTCTTGATAAGGCGCACTTTGATAAAACTAGTTAAAATATGAGTTAGGAATTATTATATATTCTTGATTTTTTACAAAACAATTCTTGCAGAACTATTTATTACTCTAAAATATATAGGGTGTTCCATTTAAAAAAGAAAATTTGAGATGGTCACCAATTAAAACAATTTTAAGGGAAAAAGTTCATAGAAACACAAGTTTGTTCGATGTGATTCATATAGGCAGCTTATCATCTACCTTCAATGATTTCCTCAACATACGGTCACAGATTTAGTCTATTATATCTGTGGTATAATGTCTACGATAATTATACGAATACTTACAACGGTTAGAAATTTTCAGATTGACGAAACTGTCCTAAATGAAATCCTGAGATTAGAACCCAATTTGAACATCACATAGTGGTAAATTATACGAGGGTTGTCTTTTATGTGCCTGCAAAATTTGGGCGGGAAATATAGTTTTTGGGGATAAACAACAAAGTTTATCTCTAGGAAAAGGCTGAAGCTTTCACTGACTGTATTAAATGTGTGTGTGTGTAGGGAGAATATGCATCTTGATCCAGACAACGGGAGAGAGAAAAGAATCACTGAGACCGACGACCACCTAATTAGCAAGAAGCCACCGGACCGTAATGGGTGAACAAATAGGAATGTTGCTGAGGAAGGGCATCCTCCATATACTTGTCTTTAAATATTTATTAGTACTTGGCAAATGTTCCCGTTCTCCAAATTCACCATAATTTTCTTACCCTTTTTACATTTTTCTATACTTAGATTTCATAATATTATTCGTTACTTTTATTTTATTTGTGTATGTAGGTACTTACTACCGTATGGTATCTGTAGTATGTAGACAGCGAACAGCAATTCGTCACGCTTTTCGGAAATGAAGTTGCGCATTTTATTTTTAAAACTATTACACACCGGCACATTATTACGTTCGGGGTAATTAAGGAAAGCCGTAACTAACACTGTGAAAAAGTGTACCATGCATCGTTGTTCAAAGAAGTTCTGCCGGCTCACTGCTGCACCACCAGGTTGCGCTTCAGCTGTTTGCCAAAAAAATCTAATCTAATTTAAAATATTATTTTAAATTAGAAAATAATAACATTTAAGTGAAGTTTAGTTCGCATTTTGTACAGTGCTTAAACTGAGCAACTGTTAACAAAAACCAAAAGGAATGAGTCTTTAATGGTGGATAGTTGGTGTTCGAAGCGGAAACTGAATGTACTTTGGCTGTGTAAAGCATCAAATGGAAATAGTTGAAAGTAGGAGAAATCTACATAACTCAACTCAACTCGAAAGTTATATGATAACCAAAATATGAGGTATTCGAATAATTGTGATAGCCTACTAAAATAGACGCATTGGTTGTTTAAGTGTAAATTTGCGAGATCAAAAGTGTTGGGTTGGGTTAGGTCTGCATGCATGATAGTCTTTTATTTATATTTTATTAGTGTTCATACAGGTTCTATTAAAGGAACAATTAAAGTCCTACTGGAGGAATACTCCAGCCCTAGGACAATCGAAGAGGTTCATTAAGCCCTCAGAAGACAAAAAGCTTATTCAACTGGACAGAAACGATTTACTACTGACAGTACAGGTCTTTTCACAGAACACTATACCCGGTGAGGTATCACCTCAAAAAAATGGACGATAAATATCGTTCGAAGAAGCAACAGAGACCACTGAACACGTGTCCTGCGATTGATTGGCAGTCGATTTTGTGATGTGCTTGAATTAGCTCTTAGAGGTCATGATGAAACCTATAAATCCCAAAATCTAGGGAGTTTTCGTGCTGGTTAACAACTTTTACGGTCGAATTAGTTAAAACACTTGCCGAATATATGATTGACATAATGTTTTAACTGAATTACAAAATACTGAGCATTTGGCAATAATAACGGATGAAGCGATAGATGTTTCGGGGAAATCTCCTTTAGTTGCAGTATTTAGGTACTTGGTCCCTTATTGTATTCTTTATACGTCCTCAATCTAAGATTAGCCAATTTGGAGGCTAGGTATTATACTTTTGCGGACGATACGGTTCTGCTTTATAGTGGCGATGATATCTCTGACTTGGAGACTGTGGTAAACCGTGATATTGATAGGTATTTTAATTGGCTCGTATTTAACAAATTAAAAATAAACATCAAAAAATCCAAATATATGTTATTTAGGCAAAAAAATAAATTCATTCGCAATCCTTTGCTAATTGTGAACAATACTCCAATGGAGTTGGTTTCTTCGATAAAGTATTTGGGTTTGATCATAGATGAAAATTTACTGTGGAAACAACATATTGAATATATTGTAAGTAAAATAGGTCCGATGATAGGAGCAATATATAGGTGTCGAGATTATTTAACAGAAAAAAGTAAATTGAATATTTATAACGCTTATTTCTTGTCACACTTAAGATATTTATTGCCGGTGTGGGGCACATGTAGCAGAGTTGCCTTCCATAAAGTTGAGGTTTTGCAAAATAAAATAGTAAGAATATTGTTTAATTTTGACAGATTGTCCCATACAGATCTGATATATCGGTCAACAAATTTATATAAACTTGAGGATATTTACCGTGTGGAGCAATGTAAATTTATTTTTAAAATAATTCACCAAGCACAAAATAATTCACCAAGCACAAAAGAAAATGCGCATCTTCTCTTTTCTCGCGATGTTCACGGTCACATGACGAGATTCCGTCACAATATATATCAGCCCAATGTAAGAACCAATAGGGGTTTGAATAGTCCGATAACTCAAGCATCTAGTACGTATAACCACTTGCCGGCTGAGGTTAGGTCAGCTGTTTCTCCTTCAATTATTAATAAATTATTGAAAAGCTGTTTTGGCCCGGGGGGAATTGTACCTTGAGGCCATTTTTCCGCTCTTTTCTTTCTATTTCTATTTAAATTGTTAGCACCGTTGATAGGTCTATAAAAAAGCTGTTCTTGAGACCAGTGTTTACAAACACTGATTAAAGAACTTATATGTATTTGATTATTCTAAATTGTGTGTTAAATAAAGATTAAAAATGAGCCGCCACTGCCCGTAGGTATAAAAAATGTTATTTAAATTATAAATTAAAAGAATTCTTTTATGTCTATGATTATTTTACCTATTTGTGAGTAGGTACAGTTCATTGCTATTTCTGTTATTTATTGAACACATCTCGTATATAAATAGTATATATCTAATAGTACAGAAACAATTAATTTAGCAATCAACATAAAAATCAAGTGTTGCATTTAACCTAAAACCTAAAGAAATTTATAGATGCAGAAAAACAAAAGAATTTAATGAAAAAAAAAACTTAGCATACAACATACACCATGGCTCTTCCTCTCTCCATAGAGATAATTTATACAGATAGATCTGTTTAAGATCTTTTCGCCTAACGGATAAATGCACTACGCATTTATGTCTATGAATAAAGCCAACTATGTGGCGTTTGTTGTTTTTTTTTTTTATTTTACTTTATTTTGTTTTGTATTCTTTATAATTTTCTATTTTTGCTAATTGCCGAAAGAGACGCTTGCTAGTATGTCACGGATATACTGATGAAAAATGACTATAGGTTGACTTGAAAGGGAGATCACTATGGATACCAGCGTTACTGTGCACAGCACACTTGATATTTTAAATATACATAGTGTATAAATATATATTATATATCTTTGGGTACATGATCGTTTTGAAATCTGTCTGTCGTTACTTCGTCTCCATTATTTCTACATAATGAATGATGGTTTTGCAAATAACAAAAATGTAAATAAAATATTATTTATGTAATAATAATGTAATAATGTAAGTGCGCGAGGAAGATTTTCGCGTATATAGAGGCAGAAATATATTTTTTCTACGACTGTCTTTAAATGCCTTTATTATATGTTCAATCATGATTTGAAAATGTAGTACATTGTAATGCTGTTTATCATTTACCCGTGGGGAATAATATTTCCCACTAGTTACCTAGCAACTAGTGGGAAATATTATTAAGCACGGATAAAATTTCCTGGTAATGACAAAAGTAGCGGCGGGCATGAAAAATCACCATAGCAACGCCGAAAATACAAACACCAAATTGACAGGTTTGGTATTTATAATTAAGTATTTCGCTAATTTCAAAACATAAACAGTGATAGTGAATCTAGTTTAACACCACCTAGTCAATTTAATACTTCTCATTTATCGTATTTAGGCTTATACGCTACCAAGGGTAAGTTCCGAAAAACAAATATTTTCCTAAAAATTATGTTAAATTTATTCAAAAGCATTAAAACAGTCGTAGAAAAAGTATAGTGTGAAACTCACTTGAAATTACCATTTCCTACTCGTATGATTTGCAGCACTCGCCTGCGGCTCATGCTGCTAACGATCATACTCATAGGAAATATATGTCATTTCATGTTCGTTGCACAATATACTATTGAAGAGGTCAGGTAACACAAGTAATAATTATATAAAGCTGAGGTCTTTGTTTTAAATTATTGAACAAACGATTAAAAAATGACACTTTTTTTGAAAGTGGTAGAGAAAAATAAATTTTATTTAGAATTGTGTGTTATTTTTTCATGGCTATACTGACATTAGCTTGTACGTCCCATTTTCAATGGATGTGAAGATCTTCACAAAGTGGTGGTCGAGTAAATCGACGAACGTTCTATAAACATTATTTTTTTGAGAGTTATTTTAGTTTCATTTTCATTTGTTAAATGATTTTATTGCTATATGTTAATTATTGTTTTTTATGATACGTAACGATGTGTTTATATGTATTGTTGAAAAGTTTTATGGATTTATGGATCTTGTGTGAATGAAACTAGGTACTTTCTTTTAAATTACCAACGTTTTGCAAACTTTTATTTGCTTCCTCAACGCTCTGCAAAGAAGATTTAAGTATAACGTTTTTTTTTTCTTTTCTTTATAAGTAGGAATATAACTTTTTCGTAAATGCATTAAAACACAACAATACATGATTTGAATATGATAATTTTCGTTATAAATAGTTTGATTGATCCAGACAAGTATATGTTCTTGTACTCGTGTTTTGAGATACCTTTGAGTTTGGCCTATGTACCTATATTCCTTGACGATCCATACACTTGATTTTCTGTCTTCAGTGGTTGCATCTTTAAGTTGACTGTAAATTCTGTTTTATATGGTATTTTCTGATTTGAATACTATTTTAGTTTTTTCTTTTATCAGGTTTTTTATTTTTTCGGAAATTCCGGGTGGGATATATGGGATGACCCAAAAGACGTATTTTGGGTGATTTGTGTTTTACATGAAACTAGTATTTTCTCCATATACTATGCAATTATGTGTATTACATATGATAGTGGACCACTGGTATAATATGCTAAGATTGTGGAATTCTTGTCTCTTATAGTTCAGGAACTTTTCTCTCATTTATTTTCAAGACAGATATTATTAGTAGGTATTATAATAGATATCGACTACCTTATACATTAACTACTTAGTCCTTATTATAATATAATATGGCTAGATGGTGTTTAAGCCGGTGACTAAAGTGTGGTGGAAAGTTGTCGTTTCTTACGCCAAATACGGCGGCCACTATTAATATCAATAAAACGATTCGTGTTAATAATAGTTTTACAAGAAAACCGGACCACAAAGCTATAGTTGTAATATATGGCGCGTTAAAGAGGAATTCCAAACCACCAATTATTATTATTTGTTTTACTTTTAATTGCATATAGGCATACCTATCACTTGTATGGAACGTGAATTTGTTATACAGAGTGTTTCACGTTGAAGTGTTTGGAATGATTTCGACACCTGCAACGAAGACTGTCGTAACTCATTTTTGTTGAAACTGAGATAATCGCATTTGAAATTTTGCAAAACTTGCAAAATGAATCGAAGCAAATCTAAACAAAATTCTTACCGTGGGGTAGATTTTGGATTTAAACTAAATTAAGACATATTATGAAAAAATATATATTTTTTTGATATTAGTTATTTGTTTTTGATTGAGTTACTACAGTTTTCGTCGGACGAATATGTTAAATAATAAAAGATATCACCAATTTTGCATATAAAATTTAGGGAAACAAATTTGAAATTTGAAAAAATAAACATATCTGAATATAAAACTTAAGTTATTTAGTGATTTAATAGTCGGAATCTTCTTCCTTGTCGTAACTTGAAAGTCTCATTCTGTGGTCCTCGTTACTGATCTCCCGTTTTTTTTTTAAATCTTTTTTATATTTTAAGGAGGAATAAAAATTGTGATACATTGTGGGAATTGCGTTCGACTCCGTTAACCGTGAGGCTCTTTGGAGGATATTGAAGCTCAACGGATGTCCCCAGAAATTCATCCGGATACTTCGACTCATTCACAATAATATGAACGGAGAAGTTATCAACAGCAGCGGACCGGGAGAGCCCTTTCCAATAACAACTGGCGTAAAACAGGGTTTTGTCATTGCACCGACCTTGTCTTCGATGTTTGTGGGAGAACGGTCATTCAACTTATTAAGGATCAATTGCCGGGGGGAATAGAGATCGTCTACAGATTTGATGGACTCTTCAACATCCGTAGACTGCAAGCTGAGAAGATCGTATCCACATCAGTTATTGAGCTTCAATACGCGGATGACAATGTTGTCCTACCTGATACAGAAGGGGATCTTCAATATATACTAAATGCATTTAACAGCGCATACAAGAGTATCGGGCTTGAACGGAATATAAAGAAAACACAGATTCTCGAGCAGCCTGCACCAAACACTGTAGCTGTCCCACCACATGTTGGAGTTAACGGAGACAAACTTCAGAACATCGAGAGTTTCTCTTACCTCGGCAGCATTCGCGCGGTGAACGAAAATATCGACGATGAAATTGAGCATCGTATAAGACGGACAAGCGCATCTTTTGGCCGACTGAGGACCAGCGTCTTCGATAATCATAACATCGACGTTCGAACTAAACTGCGAGTGTATAATGCCCTTACGTAAAGCTGTCTTGAACCACTTATCGGAGGCATTTAAAAACCCTACCGAACTACCATCAACGATGTCTTAGAAGAATTCATGGAATTAAATGGCAGGCCCGACGAATAAACATCAGCGTACTAGAGGATGCCGAAACAAATATATAGCATTGAGGCGATGATTGTCCGGCAATAGATGCGATGTACTGGCCACGTAATCCGCATGCCAGCGGAACGCCTTCCAAAGAAAATCCTATATTCACAGCTTAAAGTCAGCTCATGAAATCAGGGAAGGCAGCAAAAGAGGTACAAGGATGTTCTTAAGACCAACATGAAGAAGTGTGGCTTAGATGTGAAGAACAACTGGGAGCAGATCGCGAACGACAGACCGAGATGGTGGCATACCATTTACGAGGGTCATCAAGTTTTAGAAGAGCAGCGTCGACAAAATGACGATGCGAAGAGACAGCAGCGATGGGACAGCGCAGCTACAACAGCGGTGAATGGTGGTGGTTGGGTGTGTCAATTTTGTGACAGGATTTGCGGCTCGACGATCAGTCTTTTGAGCCATCTCGGGTCACAACAGAAATCCCTGAACCTCGAAAACTAATAACAAGTACGAAGAAAATAGTAGTATCTTGACATAGATTCAACCCTTGCGAGATATTTTACGGCGAAGAGCATATTAACTCAATATACGATTATATTTGCCGTAGGTTTTATTCACCAAGAAACTTACGATTTTTTTAATATATATTTCTGGTTGCCTACTATTGTCTTCAGAGATACGACACTTTCCCACATAAAAAATATACACCTGATAGTTATGAATCTTATGATAACTCAATTTAACCAAAGACTGAGTTACGACAGTCTTCGTTGGAGGTGTCGATTTGTCGATGGAGCGTGTAAAAACAAGTCTGTATAAAAATTGGATTATTTTATAAAAAGTTCTGCTTAGTCCTAAACCTAAAATGCAACCATCAGATAATAATTTTTCCAGTCGTATATAAGGTAGGTAGGTATATCAGAAAATATTCATTTTGCTCAAGAATAAATTGCCTTCATTTTTGATAAAATCGAAAACTGTTGTTAAGAAAAGATGATCAGAACTAAAAACTACGTTCAAATATGCAATTACACCCAATTATATGAGAAGAAATCTTTTCTTCTTTTTTAACTACAATAACAATGTAAATTTAACTATAGGGACGTAAAATATAGGATCCACTGATAATCATATGATTTCTTGAGAGCAAGAATTGTTTGACAGTGAACGCCAAATAAAATTTGTTAAGATGTATGTTAAATTTAATTTTAAATAATTTTAAAAAGGAACTTAAATCTTTTTCATATCGTGATTTTTCTGTTTGATTTTGAGCTATTTTCACGAGATGCACAACTTTTGCCTTGGCCGTAAATCAATTCGATTGATGACATCAATGTAAGAGTTGAATTGTTAAATACTAATATTTTATCACTCTTTGCTATCCACGCACCTCGAAGAACTGTAAAAACTAGTAGACCGTATCAACCTTATATCACATATACAATCCGTAAAATGATTGGACTTAAAAATAAAGCGCATAAAAAGTATCTTTCCCATAAGACATCCAAATAGACTTTCATATATCGAATTGAGGAACTATGTTACTATGTTAAAAGTGCTATTAAGCGCGAAAAGTCTGCGTATATTAAACATTCTTTATCCAATTGTAAAAATAATTCCAGGAAGCTTTGGAGGAATCTCTCTTTAATTGGGGTGTTTCCTCGAATACGATCGGTTATCTATCTGATAACTTTACTTCGCCCGAGGAAATCAATGATTATTTTGTTGGTGTAACTGGACAAACACAAATTAACGCTAATACCTTAAATTTTTACAAAAGTAATACTTTGTTTAATGATTCTTCTTTCAGTTTCAAAGAAATTAATACCATTGATGTTTTAAATAGTCTAAATTCGATGAAGTCTAATGCTTTTGGAGTTGATGGTATCAATACAAGAATGCTGAATCTGATTATTCCATATTGCTGTGGTGTCATAAAGAATATCTTCAGCGACTGTGTTCGTTTGGGTGAATTTCCAACTGTTTGGAAGTCTGCTTTGGTCATTCCGCTTCCAAAGGTCGCAGCACCTAAATCCTTAACTGATTTGAGACCGATTAGTCTACTGCCTAATGCTTGAGAGAATCGTATCACTCCAGATTCGGGATTCTTTGGACCAACTCCGCATTTTACCTGTTGTGCAGTCTGGGTTTCGTCCACACCATTCCACTTCAACCGCTTTACTAAAAGTTACAAATGATATCTCATATGCTATGGATAGGGGAAATTACAGTATTTTGGTCTTACTTGATCAGAGCAAGGCCTTTGACTTTGTGAACGTTCAGCTTTTGATGGGCAAGCTTCATTACTTGGGCTTCGACGAAGTTTCTATAAAATGGTTTTATAGCTATTTATTCGATAGAAATCAATGTATCAAGATCTTCATGCTCTCAATTCAAGGAATTGAGAAGCGGTGTCCCACAAGGAAGCATCCTTGGCCCGCTTCTTTTTACAATTTTTACTTTTGATTTGCCCATGAGCATAGCTCATGCTGCAATACATCTTTACGCAGATGACGCGCAAATATATTCTCATTGCTCTATTTCCGAATTTCAAAATACTATTTATAATCTTAACCAAGATCTGTCCCAATTTTCGGATTGGTGTAAATGTCATGGATTGAGATTAAATCCTAATAAAACTGTCGCTCTGTGTATCGGGAATGAACGCCATACTGACTTGATTCGGGCTTCTAGTAGTATTTTCGTTGAGGGAACATTGGTGCAGTGGGTGAATAACGCTAAAGATTTAGGTATACTAATTGATAGTAAAATGAGTGTTGATGATCATTGTTATCAACTATACAGGAATTCCTTTTTTAGGCTAAAATCTATGTATCATTTGAAGTTTTTGTTGGATGAAGGTACAAAGTTGATGCTCGTAAAATCATTGATTTACCCACACCTGGACTATTGTTCGCAAGCGTATTACTATTATCTGGCAAACTATAATAAAAATAAAGTGCAGCGAATATAGAATGCAGGTATAAGATTCGTGTGCAAAGTTCCCTTCGCAGCTCATATTACTCCATTTCTTACTAAACTAAAAGAACCTAGGCTCGCCATTCGGTTTGATTACTTGTATTCTGTCTTGTTGTATAAGATTTTTACGTTCCATATACCTCAGTACACTGCTGACTTGCTCTTGAGGAGGTATAATGTCCACGGACTTGATTTGCGCTTCAACTCCTTTACAATTCCACAACATTCTACTGCTAAATTTGAAGGATGTTTTTCATATAATGGTCCTAAACTTTTAAATAACTTAATAGATATTCTTAACTTATCGTTGTTTAGTTTCAAGAGAGAGTTGAGGCGCAGACTATTTCCTTAAATTATATTCATAAGTGCGTGTTTCTTTTGTACCGTGTTAAGTTTGGAGTAAGTGGAAGAGTGGCTATAGCCAAATCTTATTCCTTTTGTGTAAACTAGCCTAAGTCACTGATTTGTTATTTGTAAGCAAATTTTGTATTCTTGATTTGTCATTTGGTTTTTTTGCACAATAAAACACTTATTATTAGTATTATTAAATAATGCTAAAATTTCCGTACTCAAAATTTTTCTTTTGTGGTGACTGTAAGATAAACTTCTAATCTAATATAGCTTATTTTTTTCTATGTCCACCAAAAGCAATATTTTTAGAATATGCTGTTCTTGGCAACAACCCTAATTTATGTCAATTAATTTGTTTATGCCTTTATAAAAATAAATTGAATATTTCGCCAAAAAGATCCTGAAACTGCTTCCTTCACTTGTCGATCGCTCGTATAAATTTCTTCTCATGGAAGTATTTGCAGGAGCAAGACACCTTTCTTAAATTTTTCAGTTCTGGTTGCTTTCTTTAACTGTTCTAAGAGTGAAGCAAAGTATTTTCCGCAGGTATAGAAACACCTTTAACTTCACAATTAATCAATAGGGTTCCGAAAATATGTTCGCCATTAGTTTTCCGGCTGAGTCTGTGACCTGAAGCTACTGGGGTGGAGGTGTGCCATACTGATGAACCCAAGTTTTGTTTCCAATAACAACAAGGAGACGCACTATTGTTTTTTCAGCCGAGCATTATCAAGTACAATTTTTTTGATTTTTTCAGGAAGTACCTTAGTCTTCACTTCAATAGACCGCGTCATTTTATTTATAACGTAAACTAAAGTAAAGAATGTCTCATATTTATCTAACCAGTCACTTCTGTTTGTTACAGGTTTGGTTTCAAAATGCCCGTGCCAAATGGCGACGAATGATGCTGAAACAAGAAGGTAAATCCACGGAGAAATCCGGCTCAGAAAATATGAGCGATATAGACCTCTATCCGCATGGACCAGCTTCAATGGGAAGCAGTATCCAATCGATTAATCCACATAGTCCATCGTTTATGTTACCACCAGGAAGTCCGTCATCTTTGGAGTGTACGTGAGATATGTGAATCTGTTAGGTATTAGTAATATAAACATTAACTAAAATTGGTGCATTTTAACAATGTTGTGATGTGACTATATAAAATTTGTAAAAGTGTTTTGTATTATATTTTTAGTAGAATTAAATTCATAGGTAGTGTAAAAGGCAGACCTTAAAATTGAGGAGAAAAACATGTCAAAAATTAAAATTGATGAAAAAAAATAATTAATTAATAATTGTGGCATTTTTAAATAAAAAATATTTCAGTTAGTTCAAAAATGTTCTATCAGGAGAAATTGTAGTTCCATTATTCAGCTCGTCAAACTGAGAATTTACAAAAGTTGTAATACATGACCATCCTTTTTCTTTATTTGCAAAAGATAAATGCAAACTAATAATTTTAGCGACCTACGGAACTTAACTTTGTCTAGATTTACTATTATAATTTTTTTTTAAATTTAGATTCGCAGCTTGTCTGATTATTTAAGATAAAGGATCGTACCCCCCTCGAAATATTTAATGTGTACCTATAAGGTACCATGCTCATGTGGTAAAATGTATATTGGACAAACAATTAGATTTCTCGTGTTAACTTTTGACGAGGCGAAAATAATTTGTTTATATTAATTTGACAAGTTTGGATAATGTGTAATTAAAACGTTTTGAAAATATTTAAGTTAGGTAAACGAAAGAAATTAGAATTATTGAGATACTATCTAGTAACAGCATAATATTGTTCCTATAACTTAGATCTAAATAAAAATATATTTGTAAATTAAAAAAAAACACTTTTTGTAAATATTATAAATACAAGTTTTTAAAAATCTACTTATTTGTTAATATCAAAGAATTTTTTAACACAATTAATTATTATAATCAAAAATTATTTTTTCAAATATATAAAGAACATTTTGAGACTCAAAGTCTTCCTAAAAAAAATATAGACCGTAGTAGGTACGTCATATTTGCCAAAAATACTTATTTAAAAAATTCTTTAATTTATCTTTGATTCAATTACCTAAATGATTTGTAAATTTTATATATTTTCCTTAATAAGGTACTTATTATAATGTTTAACATTTTAATGTTTAAGATTATTTAATTTATTGACATTTTTTCTGTATATTTCTTTTAATATTATTTTATGTTTTAAATCATCCTCAAAAAATCAAACAAATCTTTGATTGTAGGTGCATTTCTATTTTGAATAAACAGTTTCAAAATTGTAACTATGTTTTTTTTATGTCCACCCTAAGGGAAATACGAGGGCAACTATATATGAGTCTTGGAAAGACTCACTGTTGTTAGGTGTCAGCTTTTATTTTCACTAGATAGTTTACATTGTAGATTTTAACATTCAACGAACATTTTGTCAATAATACAATATTTATGTGGTTTAGAATTATTTCAAAATTTTGTGTCAGACCAGAAATCGTTTATTACGATTTTCGACGTGGATTAGCAAAACAACAGTGCATCTATCAACTAATTTGCATGTTTAGGGATAAAGTCCTATCCTTTGGCACTATGAAACGCTGGTATATCGAGTTTAATCATGGCCGTCATTATCTCACTGACGAAATGTAACATACAGTGAGATTGAGGCAACATCCATACCAGCATAATAATAATAAAGACCATTATTTAAAACAAACAGGGCGAGTTTCAGTTCAGTTTTATAGATATAGAAATTATAGACCAAACTGAACATGTTTAACAGTAACATGTTACATGAAAACAGCCAAGCTGCCAAAAACAGTGTTGCCAACTAATGAAACTGTCTCATCTAACCCACGAATTACAAATTTTTTATCCAAATGTCGACTAAAAGAATGACAAGATAATAAAAAAAACAAAAATTTTAACTTAAAACTAAATGTTACACAACACATTCCGAGACCAACACAGAATCATCATAAATTTATTCAGAATAAGAAGGAAAATGATAATATTTAATTTTTGTTACAATATACGTGTGCGCACTGTTCCTGAAACATCCTCTGATAGATCTGTCTTTTTAATGCGCTCAATGATACCCCCTCGTACGGTATTTCCAAAGAGTTCATAAGTTTTGATAATAATAATAATTATAAATCTTTATTGTGCCATTAGGTAATACATCAAAAATTACATTAGCCTCGTCAATATAAATTAAACTAAAATAAATAAATAAATAACAAAATACAAACATGAAATTGTAACTAACAAAAATAACAAATCAAAGTAACAATATACACAATACCAAATCAAACACTGAAAAAATCATTAGTATTGTACAACACTTTGCCAACAACATAATTTTTTAATTTAGTTTTAAATAGTCTATTTTCAGTATTTTTCAGTTCTATAGGCAGACTGTTGTATAGTCGAATGCCTTGCAACAAAGCTCAATTATGTTTCAAATTTAGGCGATGATTAGGTATACAAAAGTCATTGGCGTGCCGTGTGCTGTATTGATGGTAATTTCCATTTTTTTTTATTTTACTTTCATTTCCGCGAACGAACTCAATAAGAGTAACCACATAAAGTTCATATACAGTTAGGATATTATATTTAGAAAAAACCGGTTTACAGCTGTCCCTCTGATTTAAACGGGCCATGCATCGAATAACCCTTTTTTGAGCAAGGAATATCTCACTCATTCTTGCGCTAGAACCCCAAAAGCCAATACTATATCTCAGTCTGCTCTCCACCAGAGCATAGTACAAGCCCAACAACTGGCCCATCTCCAACACCGACCTGAGACTCCTCAAAAGAAAACAGATTTTATTGATCTTTGACACAAGAATGTCACAATGTTGATGCCACGTAAGTGTTTCATCAACCGTGAGTCCAAGCAAAGTTGTTGTTTTTACTCTTTCCAGAAGAACCCCATCCGTGCCAATAGAGAAGTCAGCATGAGTCCCAATTCGATGGGTGCGAAAATGCATATAACAAGTTTTGTCCCGGTTTAAGTGCAGAGAACTCCTCCGAAACCAATCGGTCAAACAACTGTACACACTCTGACACTTGCCTTCCAAAAGTTCAAGACAGTCACTCCTCGCAGATACTAATGCCGTAGTGTCATCGGCATATTCGAACAATGAGGCTTCCGGCAAGAATTGCGGCAAACCGTTCGTATACAATACAAATAACAGGGGACCCAGCACAGATCCCTGCGTCACCCCAAGAGAAATTTCCTGACTAGAGGATTTAAAGTTCCACAGAAAACCCATTCCATTGTGATGGGATAGCTCAACAAACTGTTCCCTGCCCGTCAGATAACTATCCTGCCAACTTAGCGCTGGACCGGACAGATATTCATACGATCTTTAATGTATGGCTTATTCTGTCAAACCTACGGATCCCGAAGATCAAACTCAAGCAGGAGTTCTGCAATTTCTGTTCCCTACGAGTATCAAAATAGGTCAGACATGGTTGGTAGATCACATCGCAATAATTCATCAGAGAGAAAACAATTGCCTCGCATAGACGGGTCTTCAATTTCCGATTCAGCTCAAAGCGATTTTGGTAAATAAGTTTTAAATGCATATAGCCTAATCGTAATCGCTTTGTAATGTGCTCCGAAAAACGCAAATCTTGATCCATATACACTCCCATATTCTTTACTGTAGCCATAAAAGAAATTGGAGTACCGTTAATACTAATCGCGTAAAAATGCTTCACGATCTCTCCTTTTTCCGAAAGTTATAGCAACCGATTTATTTGGATTAAGCACTAAACAATGGTTCTTGGCGAATTCATTAAGAGAATCCAAGTGAATTTTCATTTGACGCATAATATCTGCAGCATTTCTTAAGTGAAACGAAATAAACAGTTGATTATTATCCGCATAGTAATGTTGACGACATACCGCAAATATCGCTGCAAAACCTGAGTTATACATAGAAAACAATAGCGGTCCCAATATAGGTCCCTGCGGGAGTTGAGTAGCAGAGAAAATATCATATTTCACGGATTGGTGTCGGTTATTCAAGTAGTTGCCGAATAATGCGTGCATTTAGCAGTGAAAAGCATTTGTTTGCGTTGAATCCCACATAATTTAACAAAAGCTCACAAAGATGTGTGTGTCAATTGATGCAAAGAAATTATCCAAAAATATAATGTCTGTGCTTGAAAAAACGTTAATAAGATTGTAACGAATCATGGATATATGCGTATGAGCCAGAACTTAGACAGCACTCGAGTTTATGAGTGTTTCAATATTAGCATAATCCAATAGAGTGGTTCGCGATCGAAGCACTTCAAACAAATTGTCGCCTGATTTTCAGAAAAACCCCGGTATGTGCCAACTGTACCTTACTGAAACATAGAACGGTCAGTTCTGATCGGTATACATCAATTTGTTTGCCGGTGAAATAAGAAAAGCAAACAATCGTCATCGGTCATTCTTGATGGAGAGATAGCGAGCGCGCTCACATCTCGTCCAAAAATGGACTGTTTAAACACTCAAAAAGTCTAATTAATGGGTCGTCTACCTTACAGTCCTGATTTGGCACCCCATAAATTATTTTTGGTTCCGAATATCAATAATAAGTTTCTTGGACAACTATTTTTGTCGGCAGAAGCCGTAGATGCATTAAAAGCCATGTTTTGGAAATGTGTCAAGCAGTTTGGAAAAAAATCATAAATTCTTCGAACGCAGGCAAAAGGTATATTGTAATAAAAAGAATGCTTCCGGTCAGACTAGAAATTTTCGCTGAATAATAATTTATAAAAGTTCATCGCTCTAACATCGGTATTTTATCAACTATTGATAGACAAAATTTGCTGATTGACATTTTTCTACAAAAGCGGTACGACGACGCCAGGAATAGACAATTTGATTGGTCAATATTCGAAAGAATGGAAAAAAGCAAAAGCCTTGCATTTTTACGCAACAGGAAAAAACGGGGTCTTCTCTCCAACTTCGGCGAAGAAAAACTCCGAGTTCTAGAAGCCAGGAAAAGCACGATTCTTCCCGTTGAGTAGTGTGTTTTAAGCTTTACGGTTTATTTAACGTTTTTAAGTATCAATAGTAATTATTTTAAACATTTCCTTTTTGAAATTGAAAGAAAGATCAGCTGTGTTTTCAAAGATGATATTGATGTAAGTACAAATTTTTAGGTGTTGTATTTAATAATTTTTTTTCTATTAAATTCATGTTTTTAATTAATTAAATAAATAATAGTAACATATATTTGACTTTCTTATAAAAGTAACTATTAACTGAGAGACACGGTTCAAATACAGACCGTCACTCGTTTACGAGGTAGAATCATTAAGATCCTCTTTTTCTGAGTGTGATGTACGTGGGCAATTATTGAGTAGCTCTATCAGTCAAGCGAAAACCAAAAAATATATTCGATAAATAATAATAATAATAAACATTTTTATTAAAAATGTATAAATACATTATACATCAAATATCGAACCCTTTTCTATAGTCGATATTCATTTTAACACGGTGGGAGTCGCTTAACTTAAATCTCGAATACTTTTTGTTAAAATAAAAGCGAATATTTTAAAAAACAATTAAACAACTTTCCATTACAAATTACTGTGACCCTCAACGAAGTTGGCTTAGAACATTTTTTCTTTTTAATTTAATTCTATATTCACAAAAGCAACACCCTTGTAGAAGTTTATATACAAAAAAATCTGATAATAATTGTCAGTAAACTAACTCCAAACATATGGAACGTTAAAGAATAATATTTCACACTAATTTTCCCAATTATACCGGAAAATACTTTATATCGTCCCCTTCTAATCATCGTGCAGCAAGAGCTGTATTGTTGTATAGATTCAAACCCTTATAGCAGTAAAAAAAAATATTTTATTATCAATTTTCTCTACACTGTCATAAATATAAAACGCATTGACATTTTTATCAGTTGGCGCAATCAAGAAGTTCTTTTTGGTAAAAAATGTACTTTGAGTGATTCAAATGAAATAAGATCTTAATTGTGTTATCTTCAATATTTTTGTTATTGAAAATTCCTGTTTCTGAAGTAGCCCAACACGGAAAGGAGCTGTGAATATTAATGATAAATAGAACAACGTATACTCCACAAAATACTTATAATAATGAATCAAAAATAATCTCAGATATGTTTCGAGACTGTAAGTCCCATCATCAGTGACGTTGTGACAGTTAAATTTTCAGTATTTCAAAGGTTGTTATAAACTTTGTTAAATGTCGAGTCACACTCAAGTTCTCAGTTTGAATTCCTTTTTAGGAATCTCAAACTCTTAAACAGGAAGGAACAATTTTATTATGTAACAAAATCAGTCAGCCGGTGCGAGGTAAAAACAATTTGGTCAACCGAAAGAGGTAAAAGGAGACCGGGTCTTACAACACATATTTAACAGAAACGTTAACAACAAGGCTCTCTGTGGTTGTGCGGATTAGATCAAAGTAATGCTTTTTTGTTTTGTGTGTTTAAAATTTGGAGGTGATAATATGGAGTCATTTGCGTGTTTTAAAGTAACTTCAAAAACAATACAACATTGATTTTCACTTAGGAAACTTATGATTATAGTAATAAGTAGATAATTAAGTGTAATTTTCTTTTTTCAATTTGATTTTGATTCCTACATTGTTAGATTAACATTTTATGTTTTGTACATAATTTTTGAAATAAATATCATTATTATTATTGTTAGAAAAATATTGTTTATAATTGGCTGAAGGTTTGGCCAAAAATTGTCTGAAACATAAAACAGATCATCTATCCTGATATTGGAAGTATTAAAACACAAATATCTCCAAATATTATTTATACGTCCCCCCCCTGAAGCGAAGGTACGAGCCTCAACTGTTCAAAACATATTTAGGCATTTTGGAGCCTGTAAAACCCTTCAACATCTGTGTATGAGCAATCAGCTTGTATTCTGTATTTGAAATTATATTTCGCGTTAACGGTTAAAAAGTATACGATAAATCAAACACAGATAACATCTGAATTTTTCATAGAGAAATTCTGACATTATATCAACCCGCATTTATATTTGAAACAATAATTATTTTATATTGTTAAATATCCAAAACAACCCTTCTCATAAAACCCTTAACTAACTCACTTAGCCGTATAGTATTTATACAAAATACACCAGCTTTAACGAACAAAGCACCACTAAAACTAGAAGGCATTCAAAAAGGACTGATGACAGATATATCTTCTTGACTTACCCCTCCTGCTTTTTACTATCTACACCCCATATTATATATAATATAACATATGTTGGTACTAAACATATACATTGAGGCCCTAATCTGGCTTACCTCAACAACCTTATCCCATCCCTTGAGGGATTGCATGTAATCTGGTCTCTCTCTTTCTATTCTGCGCACCCTTTTTGGCAATTTAAGGGTCGTCATCGCATAAAAAAATTGGGGTAGCCTTTATGTGTTGTTTCCTTTTTGGATATAGATATCCCAGTAGGTCGTTTGTATGTAGTTGTCATGAGTGATAATCACTTATGTCACCATAGTAAATTAGCTCATTGAATTCAAGGTTTAAACTATACCGGGTGTCCCACCGAGAAGGGATTCGATCGATTATGGAGAAAGTACACTGTGGAACAATCTGAAAATCTAGTGGATTACGTAAGTCGACGGGACCAATGTTTTAAAAATCTAGTACTTCCAGTTATAACTGCCTTATTTCAAAGACGATCCTATATAAATTATATATTTTTTGGATTCTCCTTCAATCATGAAAAATTGTAGATATTAATTAGTATAGTAATAATCATGGCAGGGCGTATAAATTATACTAACGAAGACTACCTAAATTTTTTTATTATTTATTAGTAGGTATATAGAATTGTCATAACTGTTGATTATTTTTGTCAGATTTATTTGCATTGTAAAACCATCATGGCCAGCTAAAATCAATTAAATTTCTAAGTCATATCACTATTGTAATAGCAAAATGTAAAATTGTCAATATTTTGAAAACTATCAATTTTTCAAAAAGACATCATCCTCTCTTAAACATGCCCCGATTTTTTATGCAAAAAAATTAAAAATATATAAAATTCGGGGTTCCCATTTAAGAATTTGGAATTTTGACACTTTTTTTAATTTGATTTTTACCCTTTTTTCAAATATATGTATTAATATTTACTAAGAAAATATACGTATAGGCGCCTAAAGCACAGCATTAATAAGTACAGCATTCCGACTCCACGTTCGCACTTTGAAAAAAACTGTGACGTAAGATGCCGCCATTTTGGGTTACAAGTCAGGTCCTGACTAAGAATAATTATAGTTTTTGGTTTCTAACCACAGTACTATATTTTTATTTTTGTAAAAATATTTAAGTACATAATAATATCGCTGTCAATTTCAGACATATTTGTGGTGTGTCATAGTGATTGAAAACAACCTTGAGTGGTGGTATCAGTTAAATGTTGACATGATTGGGTGATTTTTAATAACAATAATAATAAACACAACAATAATAAAGATTTTATTAGTAAAAAAAAGACATTTTTACAAAAGTTGAAGCAGTACTTCCTAACTTAACCTAAATTTAACTTTTATTTTGTTTGTTGAATTGATATATCTAATTTTTTTTCTGTAATGGTCGATAATTCGAAAAGCTGAAGTCTCCATGGGTTATTGTTTTTTTTAATATAACAATTTTTTTTTATTTTGTTAAGTTATAGTAAACGCTTTATTTAATATTTAATATTTTTTAAGTCAATTAGACTGGCTATTTTTAACTAATATAAAACGTGATAGCCCTTATTCACTGTAATCTTCAACGAAAATGAGTAAAAGTTCGTACGTATCTCCTCCGATGATAAGCAATTGTAAAATATGTGTTTTAACATACAGTTAAATATTGAGAATAGGCGGTAGGCTACTTTTGGTGAGGCTGCTTTGAAGGGAAACATTTTTAAAATAGTTCCCAAATCGTCACATTTTTCATTAAGTAGAAAAGAAAATAGATTTGTGTGTTACTCTTATGGAATCTACGTGCTTAAACAACATACCAACTTACAATGCTTTGCTGCCAAAATGTCGTACTTATTATTTCTGCAATAGCGTAATTAATCCGAAATCTGTTTACACCCGAAACACGTGAAGATGCTAATTTAATTTGTATGAATCCCAAGACACGTTAATAAAAATAAAATCCTTTTAATTCTCACGAACACTATACCAAAAACACAAAACAGATTTAGATTTAAACACAATATTTATTTATCTCGTACACGCCGACAATGAACTATATATTGAACACAGGAGTGAACTGTATCTATCTACGTCTATGCGATTATTTTGACGTTGTAACCCATAATGGCGGCATGCGCGACGATATGCGCAGGACGGCTTGCAAACGTGAAAGACAGAATACTGTATTATTTTTTATACTGTGCCTAAAGTAGGTCTATAGCTCCTAGGATATATTACAAGGTTACATGTGGTATTATTCCAGTTTTGAGATTATATTGATGTAAAAATTGCATGATTTTTAATCCTTAATATAAATATCAACTCTATTTTCATTTTATTGTGGATGTTAATGGCGATCAATTTAAGAGTTTTTGATGAATACATTTCCAAAAAAACAAACCAATTTCGAAAAATTTATTTATTGAAAAAAACATAGGTAGTTTTGAACTTAAAATTTTTTCTAAACATCATAGCATAGAACTTTGGAACTTTGGAACTTAGAAACTTTTTTAGCATAATCATATAGATATTAGTAATTATTTTTGTTTAAGAATGAACTCAGTATTGCTGATCCATTTCATGAATCCACTTGTACATCGATTTTATGGCATAGTTCCGTTGGAATGCGTGATTCGCTCTCAGCAGTAACATGAACTCTTCTGAGTTTTCGTTGATGCAAGTTAGCGACTTTGAACGAGTTAGATTTATTATACGGTTTGAAAGATTCTCTATATTTTAGCTCAAAAAGCTTCCGAAGAACCTCGCAAGCATACTACTTTTGAAAATGGCACAGTGTTAAAGTTTAACTGACTTTAGTAATATTGGAAGTCTATGCAATTTTCTTTCTTCATATGAATTATTGTTCTGAATTATTGTGTAAGGTTTCTGTCGATTTACTTTTAATAAAAAGCGGAGAAGTAAGACCGGAGAATATTGTTCTATTTTGCTCAATGACCTCTCTATATAGCGGTATATACATACACCCTTGATTTTCTGATGATAGCGAAGGTTCTATGTTGCCTACAAGATTCATTCCAAATTTATATTACAGTATCTTTTTCATAGAACTTTGCACGATCAAATAATAATAAAAATGTTACATAGAACCTTGTAAAATTATTATGATGATATAATAAAAAATAAAAACGTCATTTTTGACATAAAATTTCAAATATTTCGATTTCGACGGTACTTGTATGTAATAAGATAATATAGAGTGTTCTACTTCAACAAAGCAACTACAGGCTCAATTCCGGTGTAACCAGCCACGATTTAGTTGTATTTTCAGCATTTTTCAACAATAATTAACAAACGTCGCAGTTCATCATGGGACATACAAAATTTTTCATTATAAAACCGCCCGTTGTGTATTATGTAGATACCTATATAGACCATCATTGTAAACTACACAGTCTGAAGACGTAAGATAAATATAAAAATTAACCTTTGACGTTTAGTTTTTACTATAAAAATTCTTTTAAGAGACCAGAGAAGAAACAACACATAAAAGAAATTACTATATCTTGTATAATTGCGTCTTCATCTCATGGTATTAATTAAAAATGTTTTTTTACAATTTATGTGATACTAGAAATTAATGTCACTATTATATTTAACAGAATTTTTCTCACACTTTATAGGAGCCTTTGAATCAAAGTGTTCTTCTAGTTCCACTAATTTCAATTATTTTAACAATGCAGTTAAACAATAAATAAGTTTTTTGTTTTAAGTCGTTTTGGATAACATCTATAAGTAATAACACACTACGTAAAGAGGCATGAGCTGTGCTAAAGGATCAAATACCTATCAGGACCTCTATTCTTGAAAGCAAGAGAAGGGAGTGGTCCCTGGGAGTTATCGGGGAGTGTTTCCTCACCTGAGCTCCCCGACATCAAAAAGTTGTATTCTTGAATCATGGTGAATATCAAGAGGGAGGAAAATCTGGGAACAGCATTGTCAGTTTGGTCATCGAATCGATTTTGACCATCTCTTCTAACACATCTTTGCGATATTCTCACCTTTATAAATTTGACTATTTGTTTAATGTATTGAATTAGGCCATTTTGTTGTCAACGTTTATATAGAAGTACTGTTTGATTAGGGCGCGTATTTCAATTTGTGGCACGATGAATTCATTATGTGATGATGGTTCAGTATAAACTGTATGAATACATATTATGTATTTTACATTTTCAGATTATAAAATTTTCCGATAGAATTTCCCGAATTTGACTTATTTCCCCGATTTTGATATTTGTTTGCAATTTGAATTTGCAGTGACGTATAGTCACATGAGTTCCGGAAAGGACCGTTAGCAGGATATTGTTGGAGCGGGTTGGTACTGATTTGTGGACCGTACGGCAGAAAAGCCGCTGTAAAACTTTAGTTAAAAGTAGCCATTTTAATGGGAATTTCGAGGCTTTTCAATATTAAATATTTGTTGGAACATTAGTTTGTGAAATTTTCAAGATTCGGATTTAATAATATGTTACCTAAAACGGCCACAATCTTTCTCTTCTGAATTAATTTTGGAAGTTCCTACTATCTCGCCTCCGTATAATCAGAGTAAGTTGAAAGCATTTTTTTTGTAAGTTTTATTTAAAGAAAAGCATTCCTAGTTGTTAATTGCTTAATTTAATTATAGGATGATGGCACATATTTGATGTATTTCACATTTCTCATACTTTTTCATGATATTTTAGGGCGAATTTTGTTCCCATCTTATCTGTATGTAACGTCCAGTTCACTTGTATGGGAGTTACATGTAGTTGTTGCGAAGAGTGGTTATGTTTTGTGTTGGACCATGTTTGTACTACCTATCGATTTATAATGTTATGTAATGTTTGGATGCCCGTTTAGCCTGTGGATTTGTTGTATTTTGGCTGTGATCACCGTTTTCCGATCGGTGCCGACACAGATAAGTACCCCGTAGGGGAAGAGATCTTTAATTTTCCTCAACCAGTGCCGCGCTACTAAAATTATTTATTATTATTAAATTTAGACGTATATTGGTATTATGTATATTGAATAATTATCAATTAGCCATAAATGTGAACTAATCGTGATCACGAGCGGTATTATTTATTTATTTTTCTCTTATAAGTGAATCAATATTTACGGACATTCACGTACATACAAGAATATTCTTAGAAGTAAACTAAATCTCGTTAATTCAATTAAGTACCTACTGACATATTTAGAAAGAAAAATACTTATATATTTACAAAGAAAAAGAGTGTTATTGTGAGTCCAACCTCTATAGACTTATACCCTGAAACCAACTGTGATATTTTATATAATATGTGCCTGTATAGTATTTAATTATTTTTAATTGTTATTAAATTTATATTCTAATTGATTCGAATTGTGTTTTGGCTCTGCCTAATTTTTCATTCCGTTTGGCGTTGGCTTATCCTATAGCCTGGGGTGTATTTTAGATCGTAGGGTTCTGGCTTTCCCCGCAATTAAGTCAGTGGCGCCGTAACCCGCCCGACTAACCTGGGATTTATGTTAGAACGTTTGTATCTGGTGGGAGTCTAATATTTGAGCTAGTAGAGCTTTATTTGCTACTCTCTTGCCACACCGGTCTGGATAAAACCATAGCTGAATTTTGTTTAAAAGCCAAAATTTTATACCAGCTCCGAAATAAAATAAAACGTAGCAGTGTATATTTGGTAAATGAAACGTTGTCTACTCCACAAAAATTATACATATATGTTCAAATCAGAACAATTTAACAGTCATATACATGTGTCCAGACTTATAGTCTCATCATCAGTGACTTAAATACAACAAACTCCATCGAATTCAAACATTTATACAATCCTTTTGTGGGAAAAAAAACTTTTGCCTTATTAGTAACATTAAAATTAAACACTTTGCAAAAACTTAATTTCTACTAAGATTTTTCATCATTAAGATGTGTTGATATTGTAATTTCTTCTTATCTATCATATTCGAATTATTATATTGTATTCTGAAATAAACAACACTCTGTTGCACAATTGCCAGACTACATGTGGTTCTTAAATTCCTCAAGCGTATAAAAATCCCCGAGAATAGCAACTTCTTAATTGCTCTTTTGAATTTATTTAAACTATTAATTGATTTAATGCGGCTAGGCAAAATATTATACAGCGAGCCACCCACATAAATCGGATATCTTTCTAGCATTTCTAGAGTATGCCTTCTGTGCAAGATATTATTTCCTCTTCTGGTATTATAATTGTGCTGATTAGTATTTCTAGGCAATTCTCCTTTAACTGTATAAATATGGACAATAAACTTCTATAAATAAATAGTGAGGGAACCGATAAGAGTTTTTTGGTTTTTAAAACCTCCCTACAAAATTGGCGATATGGAATATCAAAAATTATTCGGAAAATTCTTTTTTGAGCAACAAAAACTCTATTAATATCATGAGACTGTCCCAAACAACCAGGTTGTAGGACAGAACTGATTGAACTGAACTGTAGTAACCACTCAAAATCTCACGAAGACTAAGCGAAGATTTTAATGAAAGAATAAGAATAAAACAGTTGTTAAATTTAGCACAAACCGTCTCGACATGGGCTTTAAGATTAAGGTGCTTATCTATCCCCAAGAAAATTGACGCAATCATTAAGGGGGACATTGTGATCATCAAAGTCATATAAAAAGCCAGAGGAGTCCCTATACCGGGTACGAAATTCAATTACTTGAGTCTTCATCGATTTAATCATTAATTTGTTTGCAGCACACCTCTGCACTATTTGTGGATCAACACCTGCAATAACCGCTGTGGTGTCATCGGCATATAAAAAAAGATTTTAGCACTATTGACATGTTTCGCAGGATCGTTATTGTACAGGGAAAAAATTATGATTCTCCCAATATACTTCCCAGGGGAATACCCAAGTTAAGATCAAACTCATCCGAAACTCTGCCGTGCTTCTCACTGCAAATGTTCTCGAATCCACAAAAACGATCGGAAAAACTTGTTAATACCACCCCTAATACCAATGGAATTAAATTTATCCGACACAAAAGAAAGGTCAACCGTGTCAAAGGTACGAGCAAGGCCAAACAACACCACAACCACCACTTTACCGTGATCCAGAGCACTATAAACTCACAGAACAATTTCGACACTAATAATATTGTATTTAACCAAGAAACTTACGGTTCTCTGAGCCACCATCAAAGTATTGAATCAATTTATTAGCTTCTCGCATTACCAAATCTCAGAATGTATGATTAGAGTGATGATACAAGTCAAAATAACCATCTATAGTTATAGTTTGTAAAATTATTAAAGTGACCCTCGTAGTTTATCCTATATGCAAATGCTCTTAATTTCATAAGATCTTACTTGAGTGATCGACATCAGTTAGTTGACTATATGTGAGAGAGGTCTGAAGTAAGGCCTGTGACAACCGGAGTACCCCAGGGCTCAATTCTTGGTCCACTTTTATTTATTATATATGTCAACGACTTATCATCTTATTTGAGGGATACTCAAGTAATTCAGTATGCAGACGACACCACAATTTACCAGGCTTCCGAGGATTTTAATAACATAATCCAAACCAAATTAAAGAGTGCTGAGAATTGGTCTGCCTCTAACGGACTGTCTCTTAACTTCTCGAAAACGGAAAGGATTGATTTTACACTAAAGAAAAATTTTACTAGCGAAAACAATACTTATAAGTTTCTTGGAGTAATTGTAGACCCAAAATTGACATGGAAAGATCAGATCGATTGCCTTGCCAAACAATTGTCCAGTGTGGTTTATCTCTTGCGAAAACTATCGACTACATTTTCACAAGAAGTCTTGCGTTGAGCATATATGGGATACTTTCAGGGCCTGATTAGTTATAGCGTTCTGTTTTGGGGCAAGGCACTGCAATGGCAAATTATTTTTAAAATTCAAAAGGCGGCTGTACGCGTAATGTTTAAGGCTGGATGTAGAGAGCCATGCAAACCCTTCTTTAAAAAATTAAATATTCTAACAGTTCCTGCTCTGTATATTTGGCAGTGCATTTTTTATATTAGGGAAAATCTCAATACTTTAATAAGTCATGAGGATCTACACTGTTATGACACGCGGCATAAGAAAAACCTGTGTCTGCCCCGGCACATATTAGCTTTGACAGGTTATTAGCTTTGACAGGTTCTATAATCACCTTCCTCGTCAAATAAAAGATATTGCGAACAACAATAAATTTAAAGTTGAAGTGAAAAAACAACTTCTTGAGATTGTCCCACATGACTATGCTGACTATCTCACCTACAAATTTTGAGCGAATTTTGTACACTCTAGTTCTTTGTTAATCTTAATTTATATTATAGTCTGTTGAGTGTTGTTGTAATATTTGAATTGTGCCCTTTAGACGAAGTTTTAAGTGATTTTTATGTACTTTGTTTTACTGTTTTGTATTTGGATTATTTACACACATATTTGTTGTTTGCGTATTTTGTTTGTTTATATTGTATTTTTATTTATGTACATACTGAATGTGACGATGCCAATAACTATTGTTCTATAGACAAATAAAGCATTATTATTATTATGAGCAATTCGGAAAGAAAACTCAGGTGCTTTGAGACACCAATCTTTCAATATTGAAGTGGAGGGACCATAAAATTAATTCATAATCAACACAGAGCCTCACCAGAGCGTAGTACTACAGTCTTTGCAATACGGAAATAAAAAAAAATAAAATACCTTGTATATTAATTCATATGACCTTCATACAGTAATTAAGCGCTGCACTATACAATCATTTCGTGGCATTTTGAACAATACGATATTAAATGGGTTGCATCTTTTTTATCGTTAAACATAAGTATGAAGTTTACTCTCACGCGCCCTTTTACCGTTACTTGTACATTTTTTTTTTATTTTATTTTATACCATCTACTTTGTAAATAAATAGTAGCCAAGCGTTAAAAAATCTTGATAAAACTGCAAGAACACATGGAATTTCGCGCACACCAATCTGAAGAACACTTCAAGGATATTTATGGATACATACAAGTATAATAATGTAGACATGCGTGAAATTATTTTTGAAATCCATGTATAAATTTTCATATAATTTCTTAAATCGAATAAAATTTTGTTTTCTTTTTTTAAATTAACTACAATCAGGGTGTTCTACACGAAAAGTTTGGGGCTGTATTAAATCAACATTGCGATATTATCAAAAAGCTTGATATATAATTTGGAATCTGTCGTTTACTTTCCCGCTCAGGGAACGTATTGTGAACGCGCTAAAAAAATATATTTGAGATAAAGACGGATATAACCATTTTGAAGTCACTCGAGACGATGAAGACCATTTACAGATGCAAGTCTGTCTGTCTGTATGTATTCTTCCACGATAGCCACCCATTGAGCTAAATTTTGATATATGAGTTAGCCCATGGATGAACCCATTAGTTTTTGGTTGATATCGCTTTAGAACTTCAAATGTTCAATTACCAGTAGAGGTCGAGTGATACATCATTTGAAAGCATATTTTATCTGATTTACAGCAGCGATAGGTTACTTTGGTAATTGGCCCTATATTTCTCGCGAAAATTGCGTTTAAAATTTCACCAGTTTGGTAGTTGTAACTTAAACTCTTAATATAATATACAGGGTGATTCATTATGGTTGCAACAAACGAAAACTGGAGATTGCTGAAAGTGATTTAACCTTTTTTTGCCATTGAACCCATGTCCGCAAATGCTTCGTTATCGAGATACAGGGTGTCCAAATTTAGTAGTCAAATTAACTTTCTTGTTCATTTCTCAAAAACTAGCTAACCGATTTCGACAAAATTTTACATGCATTTGGGGACCGATAACCTAAAATAATCTGCATTATTTTGGCTTTCATTAACTGTTCATTGGCGTAGATATAGGGGGCATTTGGGTAAATTTTACACATAAAATAATTAAAGACAGCTTTGACAAGCTTCACTATTTTAAATTATTACTTTTTTATAAAGAGCAACTTATAAGCTACAAAAAAGTTAATTACGTCGATGTTGTGATTTCTACCATTTTTATGGAAACCGATAAATTGCAAGTTAATGGTAGATTTAAATCAAAATATCGTTTACCAGAAAACCAAATCAAAAATCAAAGTTGCCATGGAAAACGAATGCCGCAACAATAAAAAAAACTTTGACAGCACAAATTTAAATTAGTTAAAATTGTTTTATTATTTCGTAGTTGTTTTTAACATTGCGAATGTTTTTTTCTAAATTAAAATGAGCTTTTCAATTGAAGAATATGTTTGTGTAATGCAAATGCAAGAGCAGCGGCCAGAGAATACCAAATTAGTTATCCTAATAGACGTCATCCATATCACAAAACATGGACGGCTACATTTCACAGGCTTAGAACGATAAAGAGCATTTTACCTAGAGTTAACAAATGACCGCATCGTCTAAATATTCAAACTGAAGAAAACATAGTGGATTTAGTTTAGTTTAGACAATCCGAAAATAAGCACTAGAGTAATACCAACTCAATTGGCATTACCTCGAACAAGTGTTTGGAGACTATTAAATCGAGAAATGCTCTATCTCTAGCATCATCAAGATGTTCAGGGCCTATATCCTGGAGACCGTGAAAGGCGCCTACTATTTTGTCATTGGGTTCTTGGTAAGCATCAAGAAGATGAAAGATTTTTAGAGAAAGTATCAACATGACAGAGCCCCTGTGTACCGTGGTAGACAAGTAACTAAAGTTTTCAATCAACTGTTTGGAAACAATTTGATTGGTTTTGGAGGTTCCATTGAGTGGCCTCCAAGATCACCGTATCTGAATCCGCTTGACTTCTTTTTATGGGGGTAAATGAAACAATTGGTTTACAGTGCACCAATTATAAATGAAAACCAACTACTGGAGATAGTTCATGAAGCTGCTAGGAAAATAATAAACAATCATAATATCCTTATTAGAGCTACAAATTCATTAGTTGAAAGATATAAAATGTGCATTACTGTCAATGGAGGGCAGTTTGAACAGTTGTTATTAATTTTCTTATTTTAATATCGAGTTGAGTTTTTTTATTGCTAAATTTTTAATTGTACTGATAGGCCTTAAAATTTGCTGTTAAGTAATTTGTTATTATTAAATCGTTTTCCACGGCAACTTTGATTTTTCATTTTGATTTCTGGTAAACGTTATTTTGATTTAAATCTACCATTAACTTGCAATTTATTGGTTTCCATAAAAATGGTAGAAACCACAACATCGACGTAATTAACTTTTATGTAGCTTATAAATTGCTCTTTTAAAAAAAGTAATAATTTAAAATAATGAAGCTTGTCAAAGCTGTGTTTAACTAGTTTATGTGTAAAATTTATCCAAATGCCCCCTATATCTACGACAATGAACAATTAATGAAAGCCAAAATAATTCAGAATATTTTAGGTTATCTGTCCTTAAATGCATGTAAAATTTTGTTAAAATTGGTTAGCTAGTTTTTGAGAAATTAACAACAAAGTTAATTTGACCACTAAATTTGGACACCCTTTATCTCGATAACGAGGCATTTGCGGACATGGGTTCAATGGCAAAAAATGCTTGAATTGTTTGTTGCAACCATAATGAATCACCCTGTATAACGAACGAACGATTGATAGAGCGTGCGCTTTGCATGCGGAAGGGTCTGGGGTGTGGATTAAGTAGAAAGTTTTGGGGCGACACAACCGATTTTATTTTGAATATCGTCATTTTTGGTCGATGTTGAATAATTGAGCTAATGAAAAATTGGAAGTGTAATGTAGTGTCTTTTAGTCTTTCGACATTGTTCTTCTTTGTACACTTATTCGCTCCTGATGTTAGCTCTTATTATTAGTATTGTCAAAGATTAATGTACGCTTAATCTTTGCTATTATTGTCTATAAAAAATAGTAACGACAATATTTGCCCACATGATTTTCAAAGCAGATGAAAATAGGGTAACAGATAACTTTTCATTTCACACAGATATTTATCCTAGCTGTTAATCTTGTATTGTATTATGTGCTGGATTAGTTTATGTTTATCATTTCTCATAATATGTCCCATTGGACCCAACCCAACCGAGATTTGAAAAATAGCTTACATTTAAGCTATTTTTCAAATCTCGGTTTTTAGAATTTCTATAATGCGCTTCTATTTTTTTCTATTCTTACTTTGATTTCCCGTGAGTGATCCCAGCCCTTGTTAAAGGTACATGCTTATGTATTTTTTAAAAAAGCCCAGGGATAAGGTTATTATTTTTTACTAGAATTGTACTTTCATTATAACGGGTGGTCTATTTATCTTTAGGCAGCCTTATATCTTAAAAACGGCATATTTTTCGGAAAAAAAGTTCAAACGAAAGTTGTTTGCTATTGTGGGGGAAAAACAATGGTGGCACCCATTGGCGAGTTTGTCAACCGTTTCAGGGTTATCTCAAGGTCAACTCGTTTTTTCTTAATGGAAACATATATTTTTCATTACCGAATTGGATTGTACATAAAAAAACAAATAACTTTTGTTACTAAATTTTTTTGATTCCGATAATAATTTGGGTTAATTTCTCTGTTTTGTGTTCTTGGAACTGATGATGTTCAACAATTTAAAAATCACACTCGTATTCGATTTTTCATAAACCTACACATACAGACACAATTATACATAATACATCTAATCATCCTATCCAACATAAACTAGCCGCATTCCACAGTATGATCCATAGACTTGTTAATATTCCATTAAATAAAGTTAACTTCAAGAAAGAACTTAATATAATTAAACAAATAGCAGTAAACAATGGTTATCAACCGACAATAGTAGAAAAAATCCTAAACAAAATTAATTACAAAAAAATAATCAACACTGTTTTCCCTCAAAGCCCAAAAGATCCCCAAAATTATGGCTTAATTACCTACTCAGGCCATAATTGTTCCTATATTTCAAAATTTTTTAACCAACATAATATAAAAATAGCTTTTAAAACCAACAATACAATAGGAAAAATTATCAAAAATTCAAAATCAAAAATAGATAAGAGAGAAAAATCTGGAGTGTATGAACTGAGGTGTGGAGACTGCGATCGGGTTTACATAGGACAGACAGGTCGAAGTTTTTCTAAAAGAATTAAGGAACACTACTTAAGTTATATCAAGAAAAAAGACAATTCTAATTACTCTAACCATCTTTTAGAACATAATCATAATTTTAACGATAATTTCAAAATTATTCATATAGAAAACAAAAGTAAAAAGCTGGATCTTTTAGAATCATTAGAAATAAACAAACTTAAATATTCTAACAAATTACTCAATAGCCAAACAGATTTAAATAATTCCCCTTTGTTAAACCTCTTTTAATTTTTGTAACCCTAGGTAGTTTTTATGCACCTGTGACCTAGTTATTAGTTTTCATTTTGTTACACTTTTACTATATTTTGTTACCTGTATAAACCATATAAATATTTTGTATTTTAGTCTTAAGTTACACTTGATAAAGCCACTGTGTGGACGAAACATGTCGTGTAATTTTGAAATATAAATTTGTATATTATAAAAGTTTGGAAATATTTAAAACTAAAGTTGTTTTATTTTACGCAGTTATAATGAATTTCCAACAAGTATCGGCTAATTCTATTCAAATATTAAAAATCATCGCCTGATTATTTGATTTTAGATAATTATTTAAATGCCATTATCTTTTTTTTCTATGTTTCAACGTCGGCGTATACAAGATAAGAGAGAAATACATATTTTGTTTGTAATCTGAATATGTGGTTGTGTGTCTGTTTAGTATAGTCTATATGTGACATTTACTTAAAAATGCTCAGGGTGACATATCTGGAAACTTAAATAATACGCATGCTGATGCCTTTATGGATTTTGTTATACATATCGAGGTCATCTTTCAAAGAAACTTCAAGATATTTTTATTGAAACCAAATATTATGTGATAATCTTGTAAATATTAGTAATACAGTAAAATATAGTCACCCGTGTTCAATATTTCCAAAGGATTTTGTGTTGCGATTATATGTATAATATAAGAGTTAGGATTTAGTTAACTTTAAAATATGTTAACAGAAATTTTAAAAAATTCATAAAATCAAATTTGTAATGTTTATTTTAGTTTGGTGTTCTACGCCAAATATTCTACTCATCGATTATTTATTGTAGATAGTTTGTTTATATATTGGTATAATCAAATTTACTTGAAAATTTTTTGACAGTGTTAACTGCCTATAAAATTCAGCTATTTTGTATCATGTTTGTTATATCTAAGAGGTATTACTCTTTCAATACCTAAGATAATAATAATAATAATAAGCACTTTATTTCAACAGGCAGAGCCCAATTACAGAAAACAATATACAATATACAAATATCAAAAATAATTCAAATTTACGAGTAAAAACCAGTTTTAAGCTAGGTATACATAGAAAAGTATGTGTTGATGATTACATTTAGTTTTGTGAAATGTATGTCACATAAGTGGGATATTCGGTTGAAATTTTGGCACATAAAGTTAATAGGTGATTGGTTTCCAATATTAGTTCTGCATGAGTTTGCATAGATTAGTAACGTGGATCTTGTCGCTTGACGTGGCACAAGAAAGTTTATTTTGGACAGTAAATAACTACTGTCGATGTTATTGTTTAACAGATTGATCAAAAATTTTATGGATAAGACTTCTCTTCTGCAACTCAATGAGTGTTCGTGGAATCTATTTAAAAGTATACCAATATCCGAGCCTCTAGGAGGATAGATATGATCTTCTCGGTAAGCTAAATATTTGAGGAATCGTTTGTGTATGGAATTGAGTGTGTATGAGTGCCATACAATTTGCGCGTATTCCAATTTAGAACGTACATACGCGCAGTACAATAATTTAAATGTTTGAACATTTGGAAAATGTTTACAGTTTCTAAATAAAAACCCTAAGGTCTTGATACAAGAAGTTGCCAGTTGTTTAATACGTGGTATAAAGGTAAAGTTCTCATCAAATCTCACACTCAAATCCCCAATTGTATCCAAGCGAGACAATACAACATTGTTTAATCTATAATCAAACAAGATTCTGGTGTTCCTTCTAGAAAACGTCACCACCTGACATTTATTAATATTTAAAGTTAATTTGTTTATATCACACCAAGTGCTAAATTTACTTAAATTTCGCTGAAGGATTAAGCAGTCATTAACAGATTTTATTTGAAAGAACAATTTTAAGTCGTCTGTAAACAGGAGCTTTTGACAGGAGATGTTATTAACAATATCATTTATAAAAATTATAAATAGCAAGGGTGCTAGGTTAGAACCCTGGGGTACTCCGGAAGCAGGAGTAAAACTGTATGAGGAGTAATTTTCATATTTTACAAATTGCCGTCGATCGAACAAATAAGACTTCAACAGATCTAACAGACTTGGTGAGAATCCAATGTGCCTAAGTTTTGAAAGAAGGATGTAATGGTCAATTTGATCGAACGCTTTTGAGAAATCAGTGCACACAACGTCCACCTGCCCCCGGAAGGTCCAATGCCTCACATGTGTACTGTGAAAATGTTGCCAAGTTTGTAATACAAGATTTGTTTTTCATAAAGCCATGCTGTGCAACGAGATGTGGATCACTTTTTTTTTAAATTGGAATAACTTTAGCTATTTTCCACATGTCCGGAAAAATATTGGTTTTAATAATTAAGTTGAAAATGTGTGTTTGTTGATATGAAAGTGGATAGATGCAATCTTTTACAAGGAAACTGGGAACACCGTCAGTACCAGTTGTCAGTTTATTTTTTAATTTCCTGCTTGCATTGATTACTTAACATTCCGAAATTAGTTTTATATCGATAGAGTGGATGCTACAGTTAAAGGACTGTGTATCATAAACGTTATTTTGATGAGACACGGTATATACGCTGTGGAAATATGTTGCAAAGGCGTTTACAATATCGCGAGGATTTTCAGACGTGTCTGTTCCGTTATTCACAATTCCGGGTATTCTTGTGTTTCCCTGCTTGGCCTGTATGAATGACCAAAATCTTGAGGGATCGTTACTGATATCTATCTCTGTAGTTGAAATGAATGACTTGTAACAATCTCTGATTTGCTGTTTGACTGTTCTTCGAATGTTAATAAATTTTAATTTATTTAAGAGATAAAATAGATGTTGAAGAATAAATGAATAATTTTCGAGAAAAATAAAAAGTGACCTTTTTTTAACAATCAAGCAGGAACACCCTGTATATTGTTAATGTAATGTTTACTTATTAATGTCCCGTGAAAAGGATTTAAAAAAACCTGGTGTCAATAATTCAATATTCATGTACAGAGAAATTTATATGTGTAGCTACATATCCCTTAAATCAACAAGAACCTAATCTCTTTTATTATTTACTGACTTTCTTCACCCTATGTGCTGTTTATTTAACAGATTAATTTTTACACCCTAAATGGCACTTGCTTGTTTATTTTAGGGATATTTTTTATGTTCCCATTCACTTGTTCAAATGAACAACAATTTGTCCGATAATATGCCTTGACGTTAAAAAGCTCTTGAAATAGAAAGGCTACTTGTAAGTGATTAGAACCTTACTGTTGTTGATTGTTTATGGAAAAAATTATTTAAATTTCTGTACAGGTAGGTTAGTCACGATGAAATCTGGAACGAATTTAACAGGGCGCGGCCATTTTGATGTTCTACTACAGGGGAGTCTTAAAAAGTACTTAATGAGCTTACTTTAGACAAGTTATAATAATATAAAAGGCGTTATCAGTTAGGAAAGACCTTAGCTTCCTCTTGAATTCAGTCAGAGATCGACAATACTTTATATTATGAGGAAGCACATTATGAGATTGTCCCATATGACTATGCTGACTATCTCACCTACAAATTTTGAGTGAATTTTTTACACTCTAGTGCTTTGTTAATTTTAAGTTATATAGTCTGTTGATTGTTGTTGTAATATTTGAATTGTGCCCCTTTAGACTATTTATTGAAGTTTTAAGTGACATTTATGTACTTTGTTTTACTGTTTTGTATTTGTACTATTTACACACGCATTTGTTGTTTGAGTATTTTGTTTGTTTATATAGTATTTTTATTTATGTACATACTGAATGTGACGATGCCAATAACTATTATTATATAGGAAAATAAAGCATTATTATTATTATAATAAGCCCAACTTTTGATACGGTCGTAACATAAAGATACTAGTACATATCCTTATAGTAATATTATACAGCAATGGTGAGATAACTTTTGGTACGGGCGTATCAGATATATACTTATGTCTGTTACGACCGTATCAAAAGTTAATAAACCCAGCATATTTAAGCGACCTTTTGAAAAATTCACGATGGGGACGAGGCAAGTACAACTGATCTGTCCCGCTGGAGAAATAGCCATGATTGTCACCACACGTATATGCACTTGATCTCTGTCCCTAAAAGTTTGCCAAAATAACTTATACAGAAAAATGGAGGAAACTGTTAGCAAATGGTGTTTTTTAAATGCATCTCTACCTCTATACGGTATATCGAAAATACATCATATGGCGCTTTTCTACAATAGCTATTAACACTCTGTCAATTTCAAAGCATTTGTCCCAGACAACGATGCCATAAGCAATCGAAGAATATATAAGAGCATAATAGACTTATATTAATGATATTTAGAGACTATAAAATATAATCAAATCAAATCTTTATTCACATGAAGCCAATCTTGCGATTGGATTGTGTCGTCATACAGTTCACTTTTGACTTCAGAATACAAAAAAATAAATAAAATTGCACTAAAAACTACATTACAAAAACAACATTTAGACTTCATATAAAAACAAACTGAACAGTAGCTAAAAAGAAACAAACAAGACATGGTGTGCTTTTTATACTTTTATGGTTTTTTTTTCTTCATTACGCATCAAAAAACTCTGATAGGCTATAAAAACAACCATTAATCAGGTATGTTTTAAGTTTTCTTTTAAATATATATTCTGAGGTTGTGCCCTTTATATAGTCTTATTATAAATATAAGAACCTGCACATAAGGGAGATTTTCTATACATATCAAGTTTGTATTTATCGATATATAGATATTGTCTTTATTCCTGGTTAGATGTTGGTGGCTAGGCCGTTTTAACTGCGATCTTATTTTAAAAATGTATAGTGAAATATTCAAAATGTAAATGCAAGGCACCGTCAATATTTTTTGTTGTTTAAATGTGCCTCTACAGGATTGAATGTACCTCATATTAAAAATGGTTCTTATAATTCTCTTTTGGAGAACAAACACACATATAGGCTTCTACTCAGCTTGCTACAAAGCGCATCCAGCTGAGCTTCGATTTTACCAATACACCCAACAAAACTTATTTGCAAGTCCGCTGCTTTGTGTTTGTTGAAATCTAGAGACACGGTTTTTTCGAAATTAATAATTAACCTCTAACTCGTTTAGTGTAGTATTGATTTTGTGCTTTAGTAGTTCAGGGTCCCTATCCGACAGTAAAATAGTTAAAGCCAACCATGCGTTATATTTCTGGAAAGATCATTCACGTAGCGTAAAAATAGCAGCGGACCTAGTATATACTTCCTTGAGGCGTTCCTTAATCATTGTTTAAGAAATCAGACACAACAGACTCAATTTTTACCTCTATATACTTCTGTTGGTCAAATACGATCGTATCCACGCATTTATCGGATATCGTATGCCAATACTATCCAACTTCCTGCACATGAAATGTCTGTCAACTACCTCAAATGCGCTCGACAGATCAAACAAAAACGCAACCACATATGAATTACCATCAACCAGGTCAAGAACTCAGTTACTAATATTTTAATGTTTACAACGTAACGTATGAACAACTTGGAATACCTGCTTAAATATATTTCCCAGCTCAAACATTGTGGATGGCAATTATTGTTGAAAATAGACCTAAGAATTTTTTTTATTTCGATAGTATTTTCTTCTACATGAAGAAATATTCAAAGTTCGATGACAATAATTCCAAATGCAATTTTTCAGAATACAGAGAAAACCAAAGCAGTCGTACCACCATGTCACAACATATTATATGCGTACTTTTATAATGTATAAAACTATACACTTCATTGGTATTCCAAACGGTATCCATTGAATAAACCATTCGTGTATTCGCATTCGCTATTGATAAATTCTTATATTTTCTTCTGAAAACGTGGACCAATAAATAAAAGCGAACCTTTCGAACCGGATACGTCAACATTGTTCAACGTACAACCATTGTTCATTTCATATTAACAGAACGATGCGACAGAACGACTTTTATGGCAGCTTGAACTTACGTGGTTATGTATTATATCGGCATATAATACACTGTATATAATATTATGGTTTGCGGAAAAATTTCATACCGCCTTTTTTGATGCAATTAAAAATGAATAAAATTTTTGAGCAAAAAGTATTTGTAATAAGTGCACAATACATTTATGTTTTAATTGGCGTTTTTTCAAAAATTTAGCCATTTCAGTATACCTATCTGATGCCTGGTTTCAGACACATACGCTAATCATAATATAATAAGGTCATTTTTTGACAACAGCCATTTGACACGATTATTATCTTGCGCTGATATTAGGAGTGACAAATAATTTAATTTCTCTCCATTCAGTAACGAAGAGTATAACTGAAGTGGCCCTCAAAGTAACTGGCTTTAATTTTTTTTTGTTGGGTCACTAAAAACTAGAATTTGTAAAACTCAACCAGCATTTCTAGACGAATTAGGTATCCGAAATGGCCTCGGTTTGATTTTCAGTGGGCCACCTTGTACTGTATGTGTATAACACTTACAATTTCCTGGCCGATTTTAAAATTTGGTACAGATGTCTATAAGAGGATCTTACGCGCACTCTATGTCGCTATTGGCGTTATTACCAGTTTTTAGTTTGGAAATCAAACGAATTTCAGATTTTAAACGAAACACCCTGAATATTTTTTCATTAAGATATATTCTAAGTTACATTTGCCAAGATTTTGATCAAAACACTTTTTCCAAATTACAATAGTTTCCGAAATAACTTGTTTCGAAAATTTTAACAAAATCTTGTATTTAAATTATTATAAATAATTAAAATACCAATGCACTTTTGATTGTTGGTTGATGTAAACTAAAAAAGTTGTCATTTATATGTTTCGGTGCAAAAATGTCGTTTTGATTATTAAGAATAACCAATAATCATCGTGATTTAAATGGAAAATTAATAAAATCTGGTAAAAAAATAATGTCAAAGGGTATACCACAAGGATCAATATTACGGCCATTGATTTATGTTTTGTATACTAACGAATTACCTAGAGTTATCAATGAATATTCAGTTCTTTATGCTGACGATATATCCTTAGTTTTTAGTGAGTTAGACAAAAATATTCTTGAACGGAAAATGGTAGTATCCTTAGGCATATTGGATAAGCATTTGCTTGACAATAATCTCTGTATAGAGGTGGGAAAAAGACAAACTTTATTAACAACAACAAAGAAAACTTTATTTTTAAATATAATGATCAGCAACTAGATACCTCAACAAATCCGACGTTTCTCGGTATTAGGGAGACCTCATATTAGGGCTTTATCAAAAAATATCTCACAATATTGTTACGCTTGGAAGGTAATTTCAACAGAAATTGAGGAAGAGCCTATCATGCATAAGTTAACTCAAGAAATTCGTATTGCATAATATTTTGGGTAAACTCGATTGAGTCGGAACGATTATTGATTTTACAAAAAAGATGTGTAAGATCTATTCATAAAACCACTGGAAAGTTGTAGAAACATATTTACCTTAAAGGGAATTTTACCACTGTACAGTTTATATGTATTTCGGTCAGTAATGTTTGTGTATGTGCTAGCGTATCAACAACAATTAATTAAAACAACAAACTTCACGTTTACACTTTATTTAATAATTATGCACAAAAGAATATATAATAATGTAACAACTCTACTTATAGTCTATTTCCTACCGAGGTAAATAATCAACTGACTATTTTTGAATATAAATATAAATATCTAAGTATAGTAAGTATTATTGCTCATCTAGATCTAGGTAAATCTTATACTATAAAGAAACATATAAAATACTATGTAGGTATATGTAATATATAAATACAATTTCAAATATGTAACAATAACTAAATTTAATACTGGAAAATGATAACAGAAATTTAATTTTATTAATTGGAATGTTGCCACAGTGTATAATAAGGATTTGTTTCACAATTAACCGAAAGCATGATTAGAGTACAAGGAAAAGAGACGATTTTCTCAGTGTGTCAGATCCTTGCCAAATTAAAAAATACTCGCAAGGCCATTGAGGCGATATCTCATTGGTAACGCCAAAGATTAATCTTTGGTAAAGCATATTGGAGCATGAAGGAGTTTTATAACGACTGTGTTGTATCTAATGTTGGTCTATAAGTAATTATTGTAATTTGATTTAAAGTTTATATATCCCGAATAATTTTTAGATTTTAAAGTTTAGTTAGTGTTTAATACTCGTAATAGGGCAACTTTGGTCAATCCTAGACATGCCACAAGTATTTTTAAACGCAGTTTTGTTTATTAAGCTGCCAAATATTATAATGAACTTCCTAATTCAATGAAAAGTAATTTGCTTCTTAACTTTAAAAAGAAACTTAAATTACATCTCCTCAAAAGAGAACTCTGATTAACTTTGCCGAATCTTTTGAAATTTTTCTTTTTTACTGATTTTTGAGATGACTGGACTGTTACTATGATACGTACAGGAATAATTAGAAAATAGAATGTATTTTGTTTTTGTTATAGCTTAATTTTGTCGCGTTAGGTAAGAATAACGCTCAATGAACGATACCTTACCTTTTCTGTAGATACAAATATTGATTGAAAATAATATTTGAAGTTTTATTTTTTAGATTTTAAGGTTTAGTTTTTTTTGTACTAGACTAGACTAGACTACTAAACCCATGAGGGTGTTATATGTAATTATATTACACTGTATTTTATTTTATTGGTACAGTTGAAATTTCCGTTTTTGTTTAGCAATAAAGTGTTATCTATCTACCTATGACAGAATAATCCGTTCATTGTTTACAAAATTACATCGAAATATGACATTCTTACTAAATCTAGACTATCCACAAAACAAAATATTTGTTAGCTATATGATTTGAACGCACTACTACGGCCGACTACTATCTTACATTTGACACAACATTACATTAATTACAACAGCGCCAGTGGGTAATAGTAAGTGGTAATGACAATTTACAGCATTCCCATGTAAAATTTCCACATAATTGCAAACAAGAAAAAAACAAACGATTTGATAAAATTAAACAAATGAGAAAATCTGAAATCGAGAGCAAACATATTACGAAATAAAAGTATCTTAGACTGTTCCGGATGTTGTGTGGTAAGAGGGAAGGTCCGTCAGTCCCAGAATCTGGCGCCACGAAGGCTGTGAGTTGAATTAGATACACCAGCATACCTATACATATAATATCGTTCCTGTGTTCGGAAATATTTTTTCCACCGGAGCACGATTATGATATATGGCTCACAGACACGAAAGCTCGTATTTCACTACACTTTATATTTCAGATGCTTATAATATAGAATATGATATACCTACATGTGTAATATATGCAGTATATTTATCTTTCGGTATGTATGATGTTTGCCGAATATAATGAGATGGTTTGACATGGATCGTTTGAGAATAAATTGATAAATATTAGGGAACAAAAAATTTCATATCTGAAATATACATAAATTTAACACCTGTGAACTAGGAATCTTGTCAGTTGGGAAAACAATAAAATAATCCAATTAAGACATATAAAAATCTTCTAAAATAAGCAAATGAACAATTGGGTTGCGGTTTCTGATTAGCTTTTTTCACGAGACGATTTTACATGGGTTTTTCAATTATTAAGTATTGATAAGAAGTTTTTTAACACTACCTTATTATATTGTTTCCATTTTTAGAAACAGAATTATCACCTCTTCATATAGGATAGAACAGATATAGGGCTCCACAGGGTGGGGACTTTTCTCCCCTTTTGTGGTCACTCCTGGTGGACGACCTACTAATATTTTAATGTTTACAAAAGCGTATGAACAACTTGGAATACTTAAATATATTTCCCAACTATACTATTGTGGATTAACATTTTTTATTTAGCATATTTATTGCGTCCACATTCAGTTAATTTATTTTCCTTTATTTTTCGTTTTTTATTTTTTTTAATTATAAATACCTAAGGAATAATTGATCATAATTCTATATTTCAAACAAAATCCAAATTCAATGTATTTTCATTGTCAGTTAATAAATTTGCGCGTGTATGTTGGCCTTTAGGGACGAGCTAAACTACTGTTGGCTTGTGTCGCGCAGAGTGTTTAGATTGTTTATAATACTATAACAAGCAACTTTACTTTCTGTCTTTCTCACCGCTTAACAACTTTGTTAATTAATTTGCATCATTTTTAATAGCCGCCTAATTAAAGGTCTTGAACAGACAAAAGTGTGTGTATGCGTAGGTTAGTGAACTAACTCCTTGAAGTAGCGAACTTGAAGATTTGGAAGGTAGTAGAAGGCGGCCAGTTATAATAATAATAAATGGCTTTATTGGCATAAATTACATACATTCAAAAATGGAAGAACAAATAAACTAAGAAAAATTAGATGCCAAAAGGCGCAAGCTCAGCAAAGCTGATTTTCAGCAAGGGCCCTATAAAACATTATAAATATGCTAACAAATATCTAAAACGAAAACACTAAACATAATAATACAATAATAATGTAATAATAATAATATAAAGGTTACAATTTCCAACATAAGTAAACACACCTCAAACATCAGACTCAATGAGTGTCATCTGCTCTTGAAATGATTTATCATACAAACAATTTTTAAACTTAGACAGTGATAATGTTTTCATCTCCGAAGACATCTCATTATAGAATTTAGCTATATTGTAACTGAAAGACCTCTGATACATGGTAGTTCTGTGTTGAGGAATGGTAATAATATCCTTGCGTCTGACATTTACATTATGTATGTCAGTCCGGAAAGTTATTCTTCTATACAAGTAAGGCGGAGTTTTCAACAAAATGACCCTGTGGTATAGAAACACAGAGTGCAATGTTCTTCTGTTAATCATATTAAGCCACTTTATGGTTGATAAGGTATGAGATATTTTGTCAAACTTCCGTATTCCAAAAACTAATCGTAAGCGTGAGTTCTGAAGTCGTTGGACACGCGCCGAATCAACCCGCAAGAGGCACGGACCGTAGACGTAATCACAGAAGTTCATATGCGACAGCTCCAGTGATTCACACAACAACTTTCTAAGGCTAAATGAAAGTAATTTCCTAGTGGCATAGATACTCTTAAGGTTGGCATAGCGAATTTGAAGCTTTGATGTTATATGCTGAGTAAATCTAAGCCCATTGTCAATAATTAGTCCCAAGCTCTTGGCATGATCGGAGATTTGGATGGCCACACCACCCAGTGACAAGCGCATGTCAGATTCAACAGGGCGTCCAAAAAACAAAGCTGTTGATTTTGAAGGATTAACAACAAGGTCATGGCGCTTTGAAAGATCCGCCAGGGCCCCCAGATCACGGTTTATCCGCGCTTCTGCAATGGTCAGCTCCCCTCTCTCAAAGACATGAACAATCTGAGAGTCGTCAGCATACATTTTCATGTGGTAGTGCTGTAAGAATTCAGGAAAATTAGACGTGTAGATAGTATCGAGAATTGGTGATAAAATAGACCCCTGAGCAACTACCCTGGTTAAACTCGCAGTGTCTGACATGCTGCCATTAAAAAAGACACACTGGGTTCGTCCACTAATATAATTATATAAATACTCAATAGTGTATACGGAATTATTGGTAAGTCCTAAGGCCTCGTCTTTTCAAATCATTTTATATTTTTTTTCTGATTTTTAAATATCTGTCCTATAGTCCTTTTTTCTCTTGAGCTAGAAGCTCTCATAACAATATTTTTTTTTAATTAATTTTTTCTTTCTTCAACGCTATTGCTTTATTTATTTATTTTTGCTTTGTTTGTAATTTGGTAAAAATTGCCAGTTACGACAAAGTTAAAATTTGGTTATTATTTCTGGTTTTTGGAGAAGTACCAAATTAAGAATACCAAAAGAAAAAATATTTATTCTTTATTAGAACGCACTTTTATTACGAGATATGTATAGTTTATCCAAACTTAATTTAAAATATATAAATTTAACGATTTTACCGGGGCTATCCGTTCCCATGCCTCTTTACATTAGAAATGGGCATCGAATGCAGCGTTTTTTTGATACATTTCTCCCTCGTATACAAATAAATAAATCTTTATTGCCCAACAGTTTCCCATTTACAGAGCAAATACAAAAACATATATTCTAAATAATAAGTATTATTTTACAGAAGGAACAATATCATTTAACTTATATTACTACAAAATATTTATAAAATGCTTAATAATAATAATGTTTAATAATTTTAACTAAACCGTGTGTGGAGAGACAAAAAAAAACAGAAGAAAAATTATATTAAAAATACCCACCAAAAATACACAGTTACAGAAAACATCGCAAAATCCAAATAAATAAATGAAAAAAAATCAAATTAACCTAACGTCTAAATTATCACACTTACAAAACATTGGCTGCTCTTAGTTCAGCTATTGTACAATTAAAAATGTCACAGGTTTCACAAATTTGGTTATAATTTCCGCACATTACTTGAACAGGACAATGAGACAAAACATTCGTTCTGGCGCGATCCACATAGAATGTCAAGGCGTGCCTGGACGACAGCCTAGGGATATAAGATCTATAATAAATCATGCCTGCCAAAGGATACCGACAGTAATAAAAACAACTACAGTCACTGGAAAAAGTTGGGTTAATGATTAACGTTTCCAAATAAATATAATATGAATGAAACAAATAATTTTTGGCAACGTGTTATTTTCTCCGATTAATCTAAACATCATATGGTATAGTGAAGACTTAATGTGGAATTTTCACAAGACAATTTGCGTCCGACAGTAAAACACGGTGGCACAATATTGTAACCATGATTTGTTCAATAGTTTTTCTTAGATTAATAAAATGAAAGAGGATCTATCAAATTACATAATAATTTTTAATAATACCTCGAGTGGATGAAACTTTTTGCAGTCACTGTATCAGACACCGCCGGTATTAGGTTGCAATGTGGTTATACAGGGTGTACACTCACCTCACATTTCCAATTAAATATTCATTTTTTTTTGAAAATTGGCAATACTGAAGTATCTTACTGTATAATAATGTTTAGTTATTAAAAAGAAATCTTCAAAATAAACAGAAACGACACACACTGTGCTCCAGTATGAATGGTAAATACCATAATTTGAATTGATTTACAGGGCCGGATTTAAAAATCTGGCATATCTGGTTCATCCCAATAATTCACCCTATATGTAACTTTTTCTACTTGAAATATACAGAAAATAGATAAAAAATATTTGTAATAATTTAGTTTTCTTATTTGTTTGAGGAAAACTCATTTGTCTAATTATTTTAATCGGAATGAAATGAACAAGCCAGGGAAATGTTTATTCATAAATTAAGAAATAAAATAAAAAATAATAACCAAACTCTAAAACAGTTTTATCAATGTGGAGAAAAGTAAAAAACAATTTCATAAACAGTACGATTATAAAACACAACAGCTCATTAACAGAATTATTCACTGTTGCAATATTATCAGAAATGAACCACTGACAATCAGAAACTCCACTACCCATTTAAACATTCGTCAAGAAAAGTGTATTGAGGCAGATGGATTTAATTTTGAACATCTTTTATAATCGTAATGTTTATTAAATTGTTTTTTACTTTGTTCCACATTGTTAAAACTGTTTTATTGTTTGGTTATTGTTTTTTATTTTATTTCTTAATTTATGAATAAACATTTCCCTGGCTTGTTCATTTCATTCCGATTAAAATTATTAAACATGAGTTGTTCTCAAACAAATAAGAAAACTAGGTTATTACGAAATTTTTTTATCTGTTTTCTGTCTATTACGGGTGGAAAAAGTTACATACAGGGTGAATTATTGGGATGAACCAGATATGCCAGATGTTTAAATCCGGCCCTGTAAATCAATTCAAATTATGGTATTTACCATACTGGAGCACAGTGAGTGTCGCTTCTGTTTATTTTGAAGATTTCTTTTTAATACCTAAACATTATTATACAGTAAGATACTTCATTATTGCCAATTTTCAATTTGGCTCTAAAATGAATCTTTAATTGGAAATGTGAGGTGAATGTAACAAAAGATTCAAATACTCTGGTCTAACTGTCTATTTATGCCCTCTGAAAAAATTATATCAGATTATTGAAAAATCATATACAGGGTGAAGTGTTAAATATGAAGCAGTCCCACAAATTTTCCCAATGACGGACCTAGATTTTCTCAATTCTGAATATGTCAGTTAGTTGCCAGGCGCCAATACACACTTTAAAAAAAAAATGAGATAAATCGACTTAATCATTGAAAAGATATGACGAAACATTATTTTGGTGAATATCCATAATTCACACTGTATATTAATAATGAAAACAAGGAGACAGTTTTTAATGGTCATTTGATGATCCCCTAACGTGCCTCTACTTATGGTAGAAGTATGTACAGTTCATCGTGACTCACCCTGTATATACAGACAGTTTTTTTTTATAAGGCCGTATACTAGTGACACAAGCGGAACACTTTTGTTTTCGTTTTGAGCGGGAATTATTTTGTGACAAGTGTAAGTAAGTATATAATATAATATTTGTTTTTAAAATATTTTGAAAATGGCAAAACAGTCGTAGATTAAACATTAATTGTTAATACATAAAGGAATTTTAAACTATTGTAGGGCATGTATTGACATTACAAAGGGATATCGAGTTGTAGTTTTTTATATCATTTTAAATTAATATTAGAAAGACTATACGTAGTAATGCAGACTTATGAAAGATTTATCGGACGTACGAATAAGAATATAAATATTTCATAAAAAAACGCTATGTAAGCTGTTTATATTATTTATATTCAATCAATTTTCTTCGTCCATATATGGTATTAAATAATACTACAGAATATGATTTAATTTTATTTGATTTATTGTGAGAGCTTAGTATTCAGTTTCAGTACGTTGAAAATTGTGGTTCTATAAATATAAGCTAAATAAATATTAATAGGAATTATTATTTTCTTTTAACCAGATTACTCTTATATGGTATTTTGTTTGGTAATTAAAAAATTAGTATTTAAAAACTTTTACATAATCCTTGTATTGCAGAGAACTTACTAATTTTAAGTCGTCTCGAAGGCCGACGATATGCCTATCTTCTACAATGTGTCCACGGATAGAGTTTGGAGGAGGAAAAACTTTTTTATTTTTCGATTTAGAAGAAAAAGTAATTTTTTATAAAAACGTCTGTTTGTGTCAAAACTACAATTTCGAGTACGAAATTTACGACTACTATACAGGGTATATCAAAAATAACATTTTTAATGATTTTGATTTCCTTGTTTTTTTTTTTAATTCTATTATTTTAATAGTAGCTATGAAATTAAATTATCCTGCGTAAATATCACGACCCCATTATTACGGAACCAGATTTCGATTTTTTGGGGCCTTGGTTTGGTATAAAACGCTATCATACAGGACCCAATCAAGACCTAAGAAAATATCATTTAAGAACCGTTGAGGCGCATGTCGTTTGGCATGCAAATAACCCTTCATAATATCATTGTCCTGCGTAAATTTCACGACCCCATTATTAGGGAACCAGATTTCAATTTTTTGCGGCCTTCGTTTGGTGTAGGACGCTATCATACAGGACCTAATCAAGACCTAAAAAACTATCCTTAATGACCCTGCCTCCGCATGTCGTTGGCATATAGATAGCCCTTCATAATATCATTGTCCTGCGTATATATATAAATATAGTAACTAGCTAGAGAGAGAGAGAGAGAGAGAGACAGAGAGAGAGAGTAGCATACACCATCTCTGTCTCTCTCTCTCCCTCATATTTGTTATATGCTTCATCTATTTTGCGGGACGAAAATTTTATAAATTGTGGCGTGACGTGAAAAATCACTCTCATGCGGCCAAAGAAGAATTCACTTCAAAAAACAACACATAAAAATGTGAGCAGTTAATTGTTAGCTGATCAGTCTCTGTTTAATAAAAAAATCAGAGACTAATATTAATCAATGTGGTAGTAGATAACAATAATTAAAAGTGGCAACTCGCCGTGCATAGGGACTAGAGGCACTGCCTCTGACTTAAAATTATTTATTTAAAACAAATCATCATGTGCGATGTGCGTAGGTATAATAGGAATACAATCTATCAATCTGTGCGCCATTTTTTAACAATAAAAAAATGTTAATTGGTTAACAAGTTAGTGAGGCACTGCCTCACTTGCCTCATAGGACTAGCCGCCCCTGATCTTTAAACGCAGTTTTGTTTATTTAGCTGCTAAGTATTTTAATGAACTTCCTAATTCAATGAAGAGTCATTTGCTTCTTTACTTTAAAAATAAATTTAAATTACATATCCTCGAAAGAGAACTCTGATTAACTTTACCGAATCTTTTGAAACTTAACTATGTAATTATAATTTTAATAAATCAAAGAAAATTTTTCCATAGGGTGACTTTGATAGAATCTTGAGCAGAATATTGTATGTGGTGCCGTTATTTTTGTACGATTGTTCACTTGCCACTGATGATGGGACTGGTCTAGTCCCGAAACATGTTTTCAAAATTCTATTAAATTTATTTTGTGGAGATTTGACTTTCATTCAAACACTAAAGGGTGCAAAAGTCTTGCTTGAGATACATATACGGTATTAGGAAGTATGATCCAATAAGTCACAAATTGATCTGCGCAAAATGGCTGTCAATGAAAGATAGAAGATTTCATCATGCTGCCTGTTTTTATCATTCATTGATACTTCACGAATATCCTCCATATTTATATCGGAAAATTGGCTTTAGATCTGACGTGCATAACCTCAACCTCAGGTTTAGAGGACTTTTATCGCCACCTCCTCACCGTACATTGTTGTTCGAGCGCTCATTTACTTACAACTTTTATTGCACGTATAACGGAATTCCGCATAATTATAAGACTTATAAGCCTTCGACGTTTCGATTAGTACTACGAAAAAGTCTATTGAATTTGGTATACATATTGTTTGATAATTTTGTTTTTGGTGTTTATTATCTATTTTATAATTGTGTTGTCCAGATGGTATTTATATATATATATAATCTGTCTTTTTGGGTCAAAAATAATTATATTTCATTTTCTGGGTTAGGATACACATATCAGTTTTACTGCCTTCTAACCCTTTTTGCAGATATTTTTTTTCTTGTGTATGTTGTAATTTTCTGTATATTATGTTGTATATTATATCTGCAAATAAACTGTTTATTATTATTATTAAATTACAACTCCACTTAGGAATGGACTACTTTTTCAAATTATTATTGTTATAAAATTAATCTGTGTAAATATAAATGAAATATTTCATTATTGTTATTATTTCTGCAACTTTTTCATATTTTTTTCCACATTTTCCTTGGGATTGCGGTTCAGGATATATTACAAGTGTAATCGAAATAATAATTTGAATTTAAATTTTAAAAAATAATCATAAATTCGGCGTTGTATTTTACTGTGCTTACTTATCAAATAACACAGACTATAATATTGCCACTAACAACATTATTTGTATGAGAATAATATAATTAATCAAGTACCCTTTTACCAGCACTTCTACAAAAATAAATAAATATATCTACTGGTAACTGAATAGCTTTATTAATGATTAACCCAACCACTTATTGTGCATTATTAGGTGTGTAGAAGCCTTTCTTCGCTTTTTTTTACCACTACTATTATTATGATTATAACGATTCACAGCTACTACTGAGTCTACAGTAAATCCAATATGAATACACCTCCCCTATAATACTATTATACAGACAGACACATACCTACTTGATTATTTATTACACGGCATACTTTGACATCTCAATCAGACCGTCTCTTGTTCGTGGTTGGCTTTGACTTTTCATACGCGCTATACCCGCGTGAGAAATTAATTACATCTGATTGAGATTTATTACTTGTGTGCGTTCCTAAAGTTGCTCTTGGAATAATTACTTTTTCTCTTTGTATAGATAGAGCTATGGAGTTGCGGTTATAACATTTGAATAGTCAGATTACTGCATACTCTTGATTTTGCTGCGTCTAAAGAAAGCATTATCAGCCAGCAGGCAGAGTTGCAGCCAGACTAACGCTGAAGCCATAGGGTTACTGTTTATCGTCAGAGAGAAAGTTGAGCTGACGCTAGTTTTAAATAGAAAAATAAGTTTTTTTGATAAAAAAGATGTTTGATACCAACACTGTTTCAAAAACCTAAATAATTACTACCTAATTGAAAATTTAAATTATAAAGTGTTTTACAACACAGAAAAATATGATTCCCAATTAGAAAAACACTTTTCTCACTAAAAAATCATAAGTATATTTATACTTATATACAGGGTGGCCCATTATTGTGTGGGCGGAAGATATCTCAAGATCTAATGCGACACCCTATATATTTTCACATAAATAAATGACGCTCTAAAAATCAAGACAAATGACATAAGACATAAGGGTTAACTACATCCAACAGTTTTTGAAATATTTGTAAAATAGTGCCCAAATCGTAACTTTTTTCATTAAAGTAAAGCCATTAGAGAAGAAAACAGATTTGTGTGTTATTCGCTTCTGAGTGTCTTTTCTAAGGTCATGGAAAGGATTGTCTCGAATAGAATTTTTGGGTTCCTGGGCTCCACTAAAATCATAAGTGTCTACATGGTTTTCGGCCAGGTTTTTCAACAGAAACGTGTACTGATGAGTTTGTACAGCAGATACACGATTTAACTGATAGCTGGCACTATGCGGTGGGTGTGTTGTTTGATCTGACGAGTGCGTTTGATATGGTGGATAAGGATTTCTTGTGTAGAAAGGTAGATGAGCTGGGTTTGCGTGGGCCTATAAATAGGTGGATTGACTCCTATTTAACTCATAGAAGGATGGCGGTAAAGATTGATTCATCTATATCGGAATCTCAAGAAATTGACTGCCTTTCAATTTATGTATTGATGCACTTGTTTTACCTTGGGCAAAGTCTGCTAAGTTCTTGGGTGTGTATGTTGATCCGGGGTTGAGTTGGATTGGTCATGTTGACAATCTATGTAGCAGACTTTCTAGAAGTCTATACGTGCTGCTTTCTCTAAAACCTTAAATGGACGAGCATTCCCTCATTTCTGTATATTATGCTCTTATATATTCGTCTATCGCGTACAATATAGCGATTTGGGGTAGATCTGCGGAGGTGGACAGAGTGTTCATATTACAAAAAAGAGCAATTCGATATATATTCAACATTCCATACAGAGGGACTTGTAAATGTACTTTTAGGAAGTATAACATCCTCACTGTCCCATGTATTTACTTATATAAAACGCTTTGTCCCATATTTAAAAATAAGAATCAGGCTCGAAGACGGGGAGATGGTCATCGCTATCCTACTCGAGGGAGGGATCTCTTTATCTACCTCGACCCAAACACGAGTTTTATAAAAAATCGCCTCTGTACTCAGGATACTTTTATTTCAATCTTCTTCCCTCAAAGATAAGAAACTGTGCAAATATGAGCATTTTCAAAAATTTATTAAAAGAGTTTCTTACAAACGGTGCATTCTACAGCCTACAGGAATTTACCACCTCAGTATAGTGTTATTAAGCTGTGTCAAATGTTTGTTCTATTTGTATAAATATGTATTTGTAGTTTTATTTATATTTTCAGTTTTCATTAATTTATGCTCAATGTTTTTTGTGTTTTGTATTTTGACGTGTCTATGTACGGAATCTATGTACTTTTGAAAGACTAATAAAGATATTATTATTATTCTTATGGAATTTACTCGCTTCAACAACATACCAACTAACAATATTCGGCTGCCAGACTGTTTTTGAAACTATCGCTATCCTACACCTCGTACTCATTATTCGCGCAATACCGTATTTAATCCAAAATCTATTTACACCCGATACACGCACAGGTGCTTCATTAAATATAAATTTTTATTTTATGTTATATTTGCTAAAATATTGGTTCTTCAAAAAATTCCATATCATTTTTATTTCATTCATTTCAATTCATTCAAAATCTAGCAACAATCAAGAAAAGATGAGAAATTCGGTGATGCCACACATTACACAATAGATTTACACATAGAACATTATTAGATACTTGATTTTCCAACAAATTTAATTTACTCAACTCGCACAATAATATAATAAATATTAAAACATTATTTTATCTAGAAACTACTATTTTTATTTTACCACTATTCACATGAACTAAATCTGGCAGATTTTTTTTAAATGACACAAGTTGACACATTTGGCATTCGAATATTGATTTTTTACCGTCCTCATCAAACGGGCTACAATTTCAATACTAATAAATAGTCCTCTTCCTGAGAAATAATTTGAGCCTAGTGAGAATGCTTGACACTTTCTGGGTTACGAGCTATAACCCTTGATATATTAACATACATGGCCTTATATTTTGTGTGAAATGACCCGTATTCCCAGTTTTTTGGATACTTTCAATTTTTCTTTTGGAGTTTACGTTATACTTGGTCAGAGTTTAATAATCTTGATCTGCGAATACATTTTTCTCACAGAAAAAACAACTCAAACGTCAATTTTTAGAATTAAAAATCGATGATAAATAGTGATTATTATAGATTTATTAAAAGCCTACAATTATTTTTTGCATAAAATTACCAACATTCCATTATTATTATTATTTGCATTATCTACTGATGTGCTGTATATTCCAATGTCAGACTTCACGTTGTTAATCCTTCAGAATAAGCGTGAAACGTTATGCAGCGTGCGCTTTAACAACAAAGTGTTAAAGGTGGCGTTTTAAAAGATTTATATAGGTAGGTATGCATATAGAATTAAAGCATGAAACATCAAGATTTGACACATTTATAATTTTATCATGTGCATTTACATTTTCATTACAGTTTGGTACGTTTGAACGTAAAATTGGGCTTAGAATTTAAGGCCGTCACAGATAGTAAATGCAATAAACATTTAGTTTTTATTCTTAATCTTCTAAACCTAAGCAATTCAACAAACAATTCATTGTGTTTTATTTTTAAGGACTTGAAGAGTTAAAAAAAATAGTTTTTGGAGGTTGCTTACATTTTATATTATTAGAATAAAATAAATTTTTAGTAAATAGTTGAAGGCTAAATGTTTTTTTTAACAACATGGCGTTTATATTATTAATATTAAAACTTTAGAGTAGTAGTAGTAGTAAATTTATTAAATAGATTTGAGGGCACTTTTGTCTAGTTTTTAGAGAATTTTTTAGAAATATTTTTAAATAAAAACCTCCACTGATTGAAATTGCCAAATTTAACTACAAAAAAGCCCTAGTTCTATAGGCAAGAAGTAGTATTAATTTGAAAGTCGATTTTTTTGAATTAAAAATAATAATAATGACAAAAGCTCACACAGAAAAATATTATTTAGAAGTGAATTTGCTAGTTTTCGCAAAATTTTTGTTAAAGTAGTAAATGTAGTTATCAAGTATGAGTAACTACATTATCTAAAAACGACAATTTTTCCTGCTAAGCTGATATCTTCTCATCTAAACGAGACTTGTATGTGCATTAGTTAAATAAGATTTCAAATTGTGAACCTATATAAAATTTTATTTGCGCTAAATGAGTTCGGTATTCTGTTTGAATTAGGTATTGTACACCTACAGATTTCCATACGTACCCACTTAGGTGTAGCTATTATTATTAAGAAAATACTTAATGAGGTAATTAGGTAGGTACCTATACGTACCTAACTATTCTCAAAAATCGTTTTATGAAACCCAAAACTAAATTAGTTCTAATAGGAACATATACATACCTACCTATAAATTTTATTTATCAGCTTTAGTATATTAATGGACCTAGGTATGTGCATTATAATATTTAAGTATAAATAAGATTTTAACAACTAAGTAAGTACATAGCTAAAATAGGCACTGATTTAATTAAATCTGTGTAATAGTTATTTTACCTAATACTTCTCATTTACAAAATTTCTATCCTCCAAAATATCGAATTATTTTATCTGGTAGAGATGGGAACCTATAGTTGTCTACATAAGTCGTCATTCTATTCCAGCCAACGGTTATTCCCCGTTCTACCTAATGTGTTTGTCCCCGCTGCTAGTTCACGTACTTAAAACCCTTTGTAGAAGCGGGTGCCGACAACAACATCTTCTATGTGTATCACGTTGTACCTAGCGCGTCTCACTTGGTGTAGAGGGAGGGGGTTTCATTTTGGCATTTTTTGATTAGAGTCTTGGCATCGCTCTAACTAGGATCTAGTTATTTGGTGTTCTAATCTGAAGATATTTTAATTTAATATATTAAATTTTGATTTATTGATAGTAAGTATATACCTAGATATTGATATCCCAATTTCTACAAGTGGTGAGGACGGACTAGGTATACAGACAGTAACAGATATGTATTATACCAATGTGCATCCAACATAATTAAGTGTAGTGATTAGTTTGGTGTGTTGAGTTTTGTTAAATATTCATATATTATTAATAACAATGGAAGAAACAAAAGAAATATTAATTAGCTGGAATCTGGGGGAGCTCGTTGTTACTTTTCTCGGTAAGTAAGTTATAATAATTATTATTTAATTATTTATTTTTATAATTTTACGACCAATGCAAACAATCTTATTTCATGGCAATATCAGATATAATCTTTGGCAATAGATACCTATCTAGTTACGTATTATTTAGTAGGTACTTAATCCTAATTTAAAATACTTTTTCTAATTTAATCAATCTTAATATGGTATTCCTCCATTTACAGCAACTAAACAATAGTTTAGATGGGTTCACGATAATATATTTAATTTGCCAGGGACGGATTAATTTTTAGCAAATTAATGCAGTTTTTCAAAAGAAGTTACATAAATATTTTAGCTAGGTATGACTTTTTTCTTTCTTTTGTAAAGGTAGGTATGTATTGATTTGTTTACCATTTTACCAATGTCTGTGAATTAGGAGTTGTGGATTGGAATTGTCTTATCATTCCTCGTACGTACCGGTAGAATCTGTTATTTTACTTAGTTTCCTCATAAGGAATCTAAAGTTTCTTTGATAATTTTTTTTTGTTTCAGCGTCATTGTTTTTCGGAAAAACTCGATTTTTTTAAATAGCCAATATATTTTAGGTTTATTTGTCCCCAAATTAGATAACTACCTAGTACCTAGTTAGTTAGGTATAAACTATATTTTACAAGGCCGTATTTTTTTTAAGAAAATGCAATTTTTTGCGATTTTAGTTTTTATTGATTTCTGACATTATTTTTACTGATATAAAAAACTTAAAAGCTCTCATTGTTACTTTTTGATGAGAAAAATATAGCATTTACAAATTTTCATTACGACTTCGATTTTTTAAATACGGCCCTCGATTTTTTATTGCTAGATTTAAAGCCATTTTCAAAACAAAAATAGATGTAACGGAATGGTTTCAACAAGTTTTCAGTATTTTTAGCTGTTATTTAAACTTCAAGAAAAACCGCCATAGTTTGGCACTTATTTTGCGTAAAAGAAAGAAAGGCGTTTCTTTAATAATTTCAAAAAGCACAAAAATTTTAACTAAATTTAAAAAACTGCGTACAGAATAAAATGTGCTGACAGAAATAAATTGGCAAATAATAATAAATAATTTTGATTAACGTCGAAAGAATTTTATTGCCAAAATTACTAATTAGGTATATACTCTGCATTCACTCAGTTAAGTCCCAAACTATGGCGATTTTTCTTGAATAAGTTTAAATAACAACTAAAAATACTGAAAAGTTGTTTAAACCACCTATTTTTGAATTGAAAATGGCTTTAAATTTAACAATAGAAAATCAAGGGCCGTATTTAAAAAATCGAAGTTGATGGTTTTTCGAAAACGAAACGTCGAGTCTCCTCAAAAAGCAACAATCAGAAAGTGATTTTCATTTTTTTTATATATCTGTAAAAATAATGTCTGAAATCAATAAAAACTAATATCGCAAAAAATTGATTTTTAAGAAATTCTCGAAAACTGCTAAATTTACTTTACTTTTGAAAACACCATTTAAAAGGTGTTTAAATTGTACAACTTTTGTTTAAGTTAACCGACATTGTCACTCCGACCGTTTCCAAGATCAACCAACCCTAGTTGTTTATGTGCTGAGCAATATTCTCAGGAATTCCGGCAAAGGATTCAGCCGCATTATACCTACCCACTTTAACATGTGTAGATTGAAGTTTGACTATATATACCTAGCTTATATTACTTATACCTAATACAAGATTTTCAGTAGGCTTAAGTTTATTTTAAAAAAATAAATAAATAAGAGTCGCACTAAAAACCTGATGGTGGTTCAGATAAAAAAACGTAAGCACCACAGGGACCCCCAAATCTTGTCTACCCCTTCTAGAAAAAATTACTAGAAGAGAGACAAACACTATTTGTCATTTAAATAAAAATATATTGTATGTTAGCAAAGTTTATTAGTTATTTTAGTAATGTAGAAAAATTTACTGGATATACATTAAACGAGTATCATCACTAAAATAACTAGTAAACTTTGCTAGCATACAATATACTTTTATTTAAATGGCAAATAGTGTTTGTCTCTCCCAGACAAGGAGCATATGTAAACTATTCAAGAATATTATCTAAATGACATAATGTCTATCCAGTAAATTTTTCTACATTACTAAAATTACTAATAAACTTTGCTGCCATACAATATATTTTTATTTAAATGACAAAAAGTGTTTGTCTCTTTTAGACAAGAAGCATATGTAAACTATTCAAGAATATTATCTAAATGACATAATGTCTATCCAGTAAATTTTTCTAGAAGGGGTAGACAAGGTTTTGGCTGTCCCTGTGGTGCTTACGTTTTTTATCTATCTGAACCAAGGTTTTTTTTTCTGTGCAGCATTTTTAAGTGGTTGTTAGTTTTATTTTTATTTAATAACTAAAATTTTTACCACTGAATATTAAAATAGGGAATAGAAATTATGATCTTCTGTAGAATCGGCAATACCACGCGAAATGGGTGTTTAGACGTCGCCTGAACGATTCTAATTGGTGCGTAGACCCTCGCACGTTTTGTCGCCATGCGGGCGTGCAAGTCGCAATTAGTGGAAATTTTTGCCGCCCCTCTTGGAATATCGAGTAATATTGAATTATCCATTGCCAGAGTGGTGCTATTTATACTTTTGTTGTCGTTAGTATTCTGTTACTTTAGTGTTTTGTGATTTTGAACAATTTGCTGTTTTGCTACTTTGTTTCATTGTTTGTTAGTTCTTATTAGTTTTAATATTTATTTTTTAAAATTAACAAATTTACTCGCAGAAAAACTCTCAACTGCCAAACAAGAGCAGTGATAGTGAATGTTTATAGGTAGGTAATAATAATATAGGTACAACAATTGCATTCATATAAAAGTAAAATAAAAATAACCAAAAAACACAACAAAAATGAGCATATGGTGTCAAAGTCGCCCTCGTTTGACGGCATTCTTTTACTAACCTACCTGTTTTATATGTTGTTTTTTATTCGTGAAATACGGATATATCGACAAGAGGTGCGAAATATTGTTTATTTGGAAAAGTGACTAAATTTTGGAGGAAATTGAGCACATTATAATAACTTTAGGACAAGATGACGACAACGAGACTGATGATAATGATGATGGTTAAGTTGACGAAACATAACAGATTGCCACCTTCTATAAAGTATTACTTTATTATGATCGTTATATTTAATCAAAATATGTAAAACAGTTAATTATAGTTCCTAAACGTGACTCAAAGCAACAAAGAGATCCAAGATATTTTAATTATTTTCGATAACTGTTAAGTTGTTTTAGAATGTTTCTGTTTTTTATAAGAACGTTTCATTTTTTGGTTTTATTTTTGGTATGCAACCTGTAGAACATATTTAAAAACAAATACTTAAATAAATAAAATACTTCTTGGGTGTTATAGTTTAATAGCAGTAGGTGCTTTTACCAAACCCGTGAAGAACTTTTCATTAATTTTAATTTAACACATAAATGTTGATTAATTATTACTAAACTGTTACAATGCACGCCGCTGGAAATTTTATGAATGAAATCATTCATTGAAGACGATGAACTGACGAATCGCGTTTCACAAGGTATTGTAAACTTCCATAATCTGCGTGTTTGTGGATCAGAGAAGCCCTACATCGGAAGACTGCGAAACTTCCAAAATGAGTTTGCACTTTTTTGCAATTTTTGACAGAAATTGCAGAATTATTAGAAAATATCCCTCTGGTGATAAGGAGACATTTATTCTTCCAATTCGATGTATGTCCAGCCCATTTTTCAAGAGTTGTAAGAAATTGGCTTAACCAAAATTGAGTGATTTAATTATTTTTAGTTTCAATTATTTTACTAGAAAACTGTTTTCTTTTTTTCTAAACAATGCGTTTCATCGTAATCCAGGATGGAATACGCAAATTTTCAAATTATGCAATTTTTTTTGTGGATTATTAAGTAAATTTTTAAACTCAATTTACTCAAAAACTCAGCATTTTATCAAAATAATTTTTTTTATTACTCTGAACTCAAAAAGCGCCAAAAAATTTGGGGCGTTATTTCCCCCGCCCCCTCTAGTTTGATACGCTCATGACTATAATTTTAGAAATTCTTTTTGTTCGACTTATTAAGAATTAAAAATCAAATAGAAGTGTAACCTTTCGTTAATATTCACAAAAAACCATCATCAGGGGCTAATTTTGAACTCCCTGTATCTCGGTTGCAATGCGTTTGCGGACCTATGTTTATAGGAACTTTTTTCTTAAAATTCACTGTTCTATCACATGTATTAATTTATAATAATACATAGGGGATACCCTGTATAATATTTGTGATATATTAATATTCATATTTTCTCCAGGTATCCCAAAATCCTTGAAACTACCTTAAACCCATAAAAATGATTAGCAACTTTATGTCATGCCTGCAGACTTTAGGGTGGTCCACTAACGTTAGTTGTTCTAACCTAGTGGACTCAAAGTTCAAACTGTAATTTAAGCTTCAGATCCCATTCTCCAAAATATTCCGTATTTTTAAAACCTGTAATTTAACCCAGTGAACTATAAATAATGAAGCAAAAAGCTAAGTTCCTGCTACTACGTTGTTGAACTTTTAATACCAGTCAATAGCAAGTTCCTGCTGCATGTCCAAAATCAACAAGCGTGCAACAGTAATGTGACACATGCCACACTATTATTCCGGTTGGCGGATACATACCAACCCCTCAATACTAATTGGTGCAAAAAGGGGCGAATTTGCAGCATTCTACTCGTACGTTATAAATCATGTATGTGGGGTAAAAATTTAGATGGCAAGAGTAAAGGAGGTTGGATGGCAGGATTATTTTTTTAATAAAATCTACAGTAATTAAGGTAATTATTTTTAGCAAATTTATTTTAATTTACGGAGTATATTTTGCTATTTGCCTAAGGTTCACAACATAATTCTTGGCAAATCCTACGAATTCCAAATTACGTGCTTATATCGGCCTAGCAATTAGCTAGTTCTTGAAAAAGCAAGCATTGTATGAATATATGAAAGCGTTATAATATGATGATATTTCAGATAAAATCAGTCAGTTACATCTAAAAAAGCCAGGGAACACGCAAAGCAACCCATCGTAATCGCGTACTATTTATAACAAATAACTATGTTGTGCTGTGTAAGCGAATGTCACTAAATAGTGAATAATTAGGTTCGATGTCTTCTGTCGAAGAAAATACAATAGTGAGGCAAAGGAAGCTGCTTCTGCAAATATCTTAGCAACGATATGAAAAGGAAAACTGGAATAATGTGAACTACACTTCTCATTGAAATACCTAACACAAACGACAAAAGTATCACCTTGGTTTCATATTTCTAGAAGTTTTTATAAGATTTCTAAAAGATATATGAACCTTTGTTCAGCACATATAGAACAAATTAATTCAGGAGATGACCTTCTTCAACTAAATTACCACTACGGAGGTTGCGGAAGGATATATTCACGAATCAAATAGTTATAAAAATCAAATGCAGGCCCAGTCTTCTTGAGCTGGGTACTGTATATTAGTTTGCTAATACTGTATCGCATCATGTTAGTTTACGTTTTCCGGTCTTTTACCATATCTCCGAATATGCAATATAATAATGACTATTATAATTATTAGTTATCATTAGGGTTCTCGGGATTAGAATTTAGAACTTTAATGGCCCGTACAGACCGCCCCCTTGTATCCCATATCGGATTACTTTACTCGACAGCGTTGATACAACATACCTTCGGAATAATGTTTATCTCTATCTAACTGCATACTAAGTTAAGCGTAAGTGAATGAGATAGATAGACTGAAAGTGTAAAAGCATGTGTGTCAATTTTTCTTTTATATTATCATACCGAAAAAGTATCATCTGGTTTTGGTTAGTTTTGTGGTTTAGACAAAAGCTCGTATTTTAGAAAATTGTGTGTGTTTTACGAGTAGGTAGTCGTTTGACGTTTACAGTCAATTGTTTTGGTTTATTTTTGTTTGTTTTATTGCGGCGCTTCTGTATTTTTATTGCTGCTTTGACATTCACTTTTTAATTAAGCTAGATTTCATTTTATTACTTTTCGGTTCCGCCAAAATTTATGAGACTAATTTTCCCCTTTTTTTTGTCTAAATAGTTACGTTTTGTTCGTTAAATTCGGATATAAAAATAATTATTCTGGTCTAATTGGTCGCAAATTCAATATAATGGTTCATTTTCTACTTAAAAGAAAAGGTGCTTTAATTTTACTGTGGATGTAAAATGTTTGTGCTTTGTAATTATTTGTGGCTATTAAATAAAATGTAATACTAATTTTACTGCTTGGTACACTGAACAAAATATTTTGTAACTTCTTATCTATCATGCACGCGACAAATACATGATTGTGGTGAAGAAGAGAATATTTAAAAAAATGCTTTGGGAAAATGATCTATGGAAGAAGTAAAACTAGAGAATGAACTCCGTGAGTTCCACAAGCGATAATCTAGCCATCTCGTATGCTATAGAACCAAAGAGTACAAAGTGTAATATTTTCTGGAACTGTGGTATAATGTACGGCACTTCTGTCATCGAGCAACATACTAGCGGCCAATCAATGGAGTCAATAGAATAATGAAATACACCAAGACTCCATCTTAGCACACACCATTAAAATCAGATCCATTAGATCACCATATACAAATGAAGTGAACTGGATATGAAAGAACGACGTTAATTCTCTTAAAGGCACCAATTAATATCAATTTTAAATAAAAAATTCCAAAATAATCCTATCTATTAAAATAAACAAATATCTTAAATATAAATAAAATATCAAGTTAAACAGAATCATTGAACTATTTAAAATGTATCGTTAATCCAAATAATATAAAAACGATCTACGTGTCTCCAATTCCCTGTATAATTCCAATTTGCTCATCCAAGTGAATTTTAATAATTTCAATGGTTGTCAAACATGATTATATTGTTAAGGCGAGTAGACCAAAATGCACCCCAACAGAACATATTTTTCAGCAGGTGTATATTATTTTCCGCTGAACGTAGATTTTGTCTGACAATAAATAATAATGATATTATAAAAAAGAAAGAAGGTAAAGGTGGTCCACCCCAGACATTTACTGTGTACACTGTACAGATCGTTTGGTGTATGCTGCCGATGGAGATAGTAGATAAATATGATTATGTCGATGATGACTATGTGGTATTGACGATGTATCGAACATTAAAACGATACCGTTTATTGTTCAGTTAAAATGAATGAAAGCTCATGTGATGGGGAGCTTAACGACGAGAATTGCAAATATTTCATATTGATATAGGTAATTTCAATATAACTGTTAGTGCTTGAAAAGTGATGATATGTCTATAATGATTACCAAATTTTACGTTTAGAAATCACTAAATAAAATTTGAATAACAATTCAATAAATTGCATAAATTATTCGCGGCCGTCTACTCCTTGCCGACCACTTGCATTGGTGATAATAAAGTTCCGTACGTTAGTAAACGGCTCTATGTTAAACATTGGACATTATTTGTCAAAAAATTAAAATCACGTTTCGAGATAAAGATAATGCAAATCTAATTGTTTCATAACAATCTTATTTCATACAAATGCATACATTGAATAAACTGATTATTATTTCTATCGTAAACTATACATAAAAAATCATCGAGGTTCTCATTGAGGAAATATATATTTGTAGAATGATATCACTATGATGTATATTATGTATGATAGCTTTAGCTTTATAGATGCGATTTACTAATAGTCAGTGGCAGTTTGTTTTTAAAACAGCACTGGTGTAAAGAATTGACATTTTCTTACACTCAGCAACAGTCATAATGAGAATAATAATAATAATAATAAGCATTTATTCCCAACAGGTTAAACCCACTTATAGGAAAATCAATAAATACATTTTCGAATTAATTGAAATGAGATACATATCAAAGCAATAAAAAAACTGATTAAATATTTCAGAAAAAAAAATTAACTCACTCTGTCCAAGTATACTTTAAATTCTTAAAATAAATAAACACTATTGACATAAAATACTACAAAAATAAATGCAATCAATATCAGTTCAATATTAAATAATAAATACTATCCATTAAATAAACTATCAGTAATAGCTGACAAAGTTGAGCCATGAATATCAAAATCACGACAACACCGATTGAAAATGTCACACATAAAGTAAACAGGACTTTGTAACAAAATATTAGTCCTGGCTGGGCCCACAATGAACGGCACGAGATGTCGAGCACCCAATCGCGGAACGTGGAATCTAATACATCCCAATAGATATGGGCGATCAACGGCGCAGTGCAATAATTTGTATCAAAACTTGACTGCGTGAATGTTTCTTCTGGTCAAGAGAGAAGGTTCATTAAAACGCAAGAGCAAAGACACAAGATCTACTCCCCGTGGAGGATAAACATTGTCAGCTTTAGAGGCTAGGTATTTAAGGAAACGGCGCTGAACAGACTCTAAGGATCTATTATGAGTATTATATATTGGGTTCCATATAATCGCGGCAAATTCCAGTTTAGATCTAACAAAAGCTTAACCGTGAAAACATCGTTGAATTGCCGACAATTCCTAATAATGGAACCCAACATTCTATTTGCGCTCAATACTACACTGACGGTCTGCTGGATAAATGTAAATTCACTGTCGAAGACAACACCCAAATCTTAAATTTCGCTAAGCCTTTCCAAGGACTCATTGTTCAATTGATAATCAAAATTCAATGCGTTCCTTAGTCTGGAATAGCTAACGATCTTGCATTTAGATACATTAAGCTCTAAACGATTGTCCGTGCACCAGGTACAAAGAGTGTTCAAATTACTCTGCAGATGATCGCAGTCATTCGGGGAATTAATAGTCATGAAGGATTTCAGATCGTTAGAAATAGAAGAAGAAATATTGCAGCCAATATTGGTGCTCCACTAGTTGCAATAAATAAATTAGGCTTGGAGCTCTTATGTTCAATATACTCCAAATTATTTCTCAAAAAATGAGATCAGACCTTCAAAAAACCGATTAGGCCTAGTTAATGTTTAATAAGAGGGTGATCCCAGTTGTTGAAGACTAGTAGGTTGTAAATTAGTTTGAAGTCAAATCTTGTCAGAGACGACAAAGCTTTAGCTCTATAGTTTAAAAAGAAAAACCAGTTGTGATACTTTGCGTGCATCTCTATCGAAAAATATATTTAGTATAGAGACGGGAGCGAAAATAAAAAAATATAAATTCTGAATGAATATAAAACATGTTTAGCATTTCCAGAATTTTAATTAGAGGGTAAATCTATAAAAAGCGACACATTAATATGTCATATCGGTGATTTAACGTTCGGGATGAACAGCAGCCATATTACTCCCCAATTATATACGCCATATCTATGTAACCGTATGTGTAGGTATATAATATATACAAATATTGCACATTTGGTTTTTGGTTACAATAGATTTATGTGGCGTGTTGTTAGTAGCTGAACGCGTGCTTGCACTGGCTTACGCTTGCTGGCTTTTGCATTTATATTAGTCACAATGTCAAGCTTAGTTTAAATTTAAGTTCATTTTAGATATTTTGGAAAGCTTAAATTGTTTAAAAAATGCTTAACGTTTTGGCCAAGAGCGTATTTAACTCTCAGCTATATGGGGATGGGGGCAAACTGTTTTTGAGTTAACGTGGATACACACAGACAATACACAGCCACTATCAATCTTACTAGGTAGCTAAAGAATGCCAACCAAACCACTCATTCAGTGCTAAGTTCGCAGCACGATAAATCAAACCTGAGTAGAAGTTCTTTCATTTTTCTATCATAATTTATTCATTCATTCAAGCTTTCATCGTCCCTTCTCCATAAAACATTCCAGAATTGATCGAGCTGGAGCTCAAAGTAGTCATTGAGGATGGTTCGGTTGACATTCTTTAGACAGTAAGATATTGGCACTGAAGATGGTTCTTTGAGTATTTTGTTGCTTCTTGGCGTTTAAATATATTTGAATTGAATGGATTAAGACTGTATTATTTCTACTCATCATATTCTTTTAACATGCTATTTTCTAGCTTAAAAAATTTTACTTTGAGCACTCGTTGAACAATACTATATTTAGTTCAATATTTGCTTCTACAGGAGTTTCAAACAATTTTGAACAGCATTACCCTATACTAAAAATGGAGCGTCTATGATTTTCTTGTCATAATAGAGAAACTTTATATAAGAACATTCTCAGGGGAAGCAATTATTGGAAAGCCTACTGAGCATATGGTAATAAATCAGTCAAGTGAGTAATTTCATTCACCCTATAAAGTTGTCTTGTGGGGATCGACGGCCACTCAAATATGATATAGATGAGTTTGATGTTTACTTCCATACTTCTCAGAACTATAGATACGACAAAAAAAAAACACAGTGTATCTTTTGATTTCATTATGTAGTTGATTTAATTCTTAATAAAAATTAGAAGTTTGTACTAATCATTTTTTATTTAACCACCCTTTAAATGGTATTTTCAAGAGTAAACTGACTCTAGCCGTTTTCGAGAATTTTTGAAAAACCTTTTTTTGCGATTTTAGTTTTTCTTTATTTCTGATATTATTTTTACAGATATAAAAAAATGTTAATAAATATAGCGTTTACAAATTTTCACTACGCGACGATTCGTTTTTGCAAATCATCATCGACTTGGTTTTTTTAAATATACGGCTCTGGATTTTTTATTGTTAAATTTAAACCCATTTTCAATTCAAAAATAGGTGATATATCATATGTAATAACTTAAACAGGTTTTCAGGGATTTTAGCTGGCTGAATGCAGAGTAGTAGGTTTTGCAAAAATATTCTTTTGTTGTTACTCACAATTATTTATTGTAATTTGACAATTTATTACTGTCTCTCTACAACATTTTATGCTGTACGCGATTTTTTCAATTTAGTCGAAATTTTCGTGGTTTTTGAGGTTACTAAAAAACTCCTTTCTCAGATGAATGTTTTACACAAAATAAATGTCAAACTTATGGCGATATTTCTTGAATAATTTTAAATAACATGCCTTGTATATGAATATATTTTTAGATTCCCCATTCAAAATAAACCTATTAAAGTACATCTCACCTAAACCTGACAGTTTTTTAAATATTTTAATTTTTATAAAAATATAGACATAATTTGAATGAAAAAATTCACACCTATTTGCTTGTTCTTTTTCAACGAGTCTAAGCTGATAAATATAAATAGATATAGTCATCACTTGTTACGCCAAATATAAAAAATTCCCAATACTAAATACTTAACTTTCATTAAAGTACATCTCATCTAAACCTGATAGTTTTTCTAAATATTTTAATTTTTATAAAAATATAGACGTAAGTTGAATGAAAAAATTCACACCTGTTCGTTTGTTCTTTTTAAGTCAGTCTGGGCTAATAAATATACCAACTCATCACTTGTTACGCCAAATATAAAAAATTCCCAATACTAAATACTTAACTTTCATTAAAGTACATCTCATCTCAACCTGATAGTTTTTCTAAATATTTCAATTTTTATAAAAATATAGACGTAAGTTGAATGAAAAAATTCACACCTGTTCGTTTGTTGTTTTTAAGTTAGTCTGGGCTAATAAATATACCAACTCATCACTTGTTACGCCAAATATAAAAATCCCTCAATACTAAATACAGGGTGTCCAATAATATAAGTTATATGAACGTAAAGTTAAATTCTAAATAACTTGTTTATTTCAAATAGAACACCTGGTATATGAGGTCAAAATTAGATGCACAAAGTAATTATTTGTCAAATATCATAATACTTTCCTATGGATATAATAATAATATAATAATAATCTGTTTATTCGTTATTATCGTTACAACATTTGTTCGTAGAATATATGTATGCTCTTATTAAATTAACAATTAAAAACGAAAAGGGTTAGACGGCAGCAGTGCTGATGTTTAGGTCTAACCCAAATTCAGATAAAACTCAATAATTAAATTTTCAAACCAGAAGAATGTAGATACTCATAAAAATTATACAAACAAAAAAAAAATAAAACTATTCAGTTCCAATAATTACATAAACCAGACAGTCAGCAGTATATGATTAAGAAACAAAATGCGGTCCTTTCCTTTCTGTTATACAATTACACAATTTTATACAGGTTAATAGGTGATACTATTTATAATAGTAAAAGTAGACTCCGATAAGAGTTCCTGAAATGCGCAGAACTCAACGTTTTTAAATGTACAGGCAAATTGTTATTGAGAGCATAAATATTATAAGTAAATGATCTCAGGAAAATTGCATTTCATATATCTCTTGACATTTTCGTGGAAAATTCACATATTCATAATATTAGGCGAATTTTTAATTCAATCTCTTAGTTTCATGTTTTCGCATCGCGAGTTTACACTAAAAGGTTCCCGGCGCAAAATCATCCCAAAAAAACGGTCTTCGACACACTGTTAAGGCAGGTTAACGAAAGATATCACCCAAACACAGTGCAACTGCATCAAGAACTTTTCAATATTGATTTCAAATTGTGTTGAATTTTGTAACATGGGCAACAAAATCATCGAAAATAAAAACTTTTTTAATAGAGGAGCAAATAAACGAAGCGTTACACCAAGTTAAAGTTGTTGAAGGATTTATGAAAAGCATTCAAATGTACCTAGAGTCCAATCATTTTGAACAGTTATTATAAAATTTATCAGTATATATAATAATAATAATATTTATTTCAGGTGTATAACAAAATACAGTTAGATAAATCTTAATTCGCCAAGTTACAGAAACTTGGCAGCAATTACGATAATCCAATTAACTTGTATTTTACACAGTACGCATACTTATATATATTATATATGATCTATTAAACATTAAAGAAAAAACTAAAAGAAAAATTCAAAATCAAAACAACAAAAGCCATATTAAACAAACAAAATACAAATACAGATAGATATCCAGCCAGCATCAACTTTTAACTATTTAATTTTCGACAAAATCCAGAAGCCACTTATTTAATATTCTCGGAAATTTTTTGTGTCTTTGTTTCGTCCTGGTATCTTGAGGCAGCTTATTGTAAGTGTTTTGTCCAACGTACGTAAAACATCTCTGCCCTAATCTCAAATTTGACCGTGGTAAATTTAAATTTTGATTGACTCTATGTCTGGTAGAATAGTTATGATCTGGTGTATTACATAATAGATTATTCCTCATCATTTGAACTACAGCTTGTTTATAAAAAAGTTTTCTTACTGTAAGTACTCTAAATTCCGAGAAGATCCGATCTGAGGGATACATTATCTTTAGATTAAAAATTATTTTAAGAATCCTTTTCTGTATATTCACAAAGTGGCCTTACTGTTGTAGGGTATGCACCTCCCCATAACACAATTCCATAAAACAACAATGACTGAACCAGCGCAAAATATACTTGTATCAGTTTGTCCCTATGAACAATAGACTTCATTCTTTTAAATAGATAAATCAGATACCTCAAATTTTTAACTAAATGGTGAATGTGGGTGTCCCACTTGAGGTTATTATCGATGAAAATGCCCAAATATTTCACATAATTAACTGTCTGAATTTGCAAGGAAGTTGGTCTAAATGGCAAGGTAACTCCAATAGCATCGGACACTGGCAGCCGGTCTTTGTATGCCGAAAATGGTAGATATTGGGTTTTAGCAATGTTAATAGATTATTATCAAACCATTGTATCATTGTTGTTAGGTCCGCCTTAACCTTTTCCTCAACCTCCACCCAATCCCTTCCGTAAACCAACAGCACCGGGTCATCCGCATACGATATAATTTTACCACTACGTCTCATCTCCAGGAGGTCATTTACGTAAGCCAAGATTAAAATTGGTCCCAGAACTGTACCCTGTGGGATACCATAGTTGACAGTTCGGTAAGCACTGTTAAATTCATCAATTTTAACTGTTTGTTGTCGATCTGTCAAGTAGTTTTTTATAAGTTCATATGAGTTACCCCTTATGCCCATATTATATAGTTTGGCTAATAGTCCACGATGACTAACTGTATCAAAAGCCTTTGCCAAATCAACAAATACTCCCGCGCATGATCTTCCCGTATCCAAAGACTTATATATATGTGATGTTAGCGAAGCCATAGCATCACCAGCCGATTTCCCCTCGATAAAACCATATTGGTTTCTGGATATGATATTGTTTTTATTAAAAAATAGGTCTACAATTAAGGGTCTTATTTTTTTCACTACCTTTATAAATGGCCTTTATTACAGCTTTTTTGAAATGCAGTGGACAGTTTCCTGTGGCAAAAATCTGGTTTATTATAAAGCTAAGTGGTCGTGAGACAGATTGCCGTACTTGTTTTAGACATAACGTTGTTATATTATCAAATCCCGGACAAGAGTGGTTTTTTAACGTCATAATAACGTTGTTGATTTCAGTATTGTAACTGGGTTTAAAAATAATGAGGTCATATTAATAGGGGTACTGTTTTGTTGATGAATACTCTTATTATTCCTCATAAGTTCTTGTGCCATTTTTTATCCAATTGTAGAAAAATGTTTATTGAAGATTTCAGCAATCTCCACTGGTTCAGTTATAGCAATACCATTTTCGTTTAAAATCTCAGTAATTCTTATTCTACTCTTTTTACTTTTATTTGTATGCTCATTCAGAATTTCCCATACCTTTTTTGGATTATTTTTGCATTTTAAAATTGCACCTTTATAATACGATATTTTCGCATCATTTATCATTTTTACTACTAGATTTCTATACAATTTATATTGGTTATAATCATTGATACTACCTGTACGCTTATACTTTTTGTATAACTTATCTCTAACATTCATTAATATTATAATTTCTTGTGTTATCCAGATTTTTTCTTCCACTTTTTTTATATATCTTGTTATTTAATTTAAGTTAAAATTAACTAGTTTAGCCACACTATTTTGTGTCGTATGGCGTGAATAACCCTGTATAAAATATTTCTTTCTTAAATATTGATTAAAACGGTGTTAAAAAATAAGTCAATCAACTAGAACGGCTAACTAAGTATACATAATCCTGTATAATGCTAAAGAAAATAAACATGGGAATATGAAATTGAAACAACAAAATATGTTCTCCATATGTTATATATATGACAGATACTATTTAGATATACATGCATGTGTTTTTCTAAGAAGCCGAAATTTGATTAATGACGTCACTGACCCGTGGCCAAAAACTCATTTGGATCTTTCAGCTATTAGCATAGAAGAGTAACCACTTTTTTTTCTCTTTCTTTAAATTAATGATAGTTTTCCTGTTCACACAAGTCTATAAATGTTTAAATTAATATCAGAATTTTTAATATGATTTATTTTGAAATTAGTAACTTATACAGCAACGTTTATATAGGTACTGGTTTGGGCCCAGCCAAATATATCTGATATTCGTTTAAGTATAATTGGCGCAGCCAAGGAAGAACTTTATCAGAGTTTGGTAGTACAATCTCTACATCTCGTAATAACAAAATACAAAACACTTCACATTTCATTTTCAATCATAATTATACACCACCACAGATCTAGATGTTACAAGATCTGTGTACACCACCATTTAAATCAATGTTTGTATCTACTGAAACGGTGAGCTATCGAGAACAGTCCAGTCATCTCAAAAATCAGTAAAAAGAAAAATTTTAAAAGCTTCGGCAAAGTTAATCAAAGTTCCCTTTCGAGTAAATATAATATAAGTTTATTTTTAAAGTTAAGAAGCAAATTAATTTCATTATAATATTTAGCATGCTAAATAAACAATACTGCGTTTAAAAATACTTGTGGCATGTCTAGGAATGACCAAAGTTGCCCTAATGCGTGTATTGAGCATGTTTATTTTTGAAAGCTTCAAGTCTACTGTACGCAAATCAGTGCCATAAATAATGTCATAATACGAAACTCTCGATAAAATCAGTGCCTCACAGATCATCAGTTCATATTATATCACAATATCTGACGGTGGGAGTAAATATAATTTAATTATTTTGAAATGATCATAAATTAATCTCAGTGATCCGCTAAACATTGTGGAAGCTTCTAAGAATTATGCTTCAATCAACAGATTTGATAAGTGCTCAGGGTGAAACTAATTTTACCATTTCTTTACATCCGCCTAGCAATAATAAAGATGAAATTTAGTCCATACTCGTACAGATGTTTTGTAAATATTTCCGGATTACAAAATTAACGTTGGCAATTTCTTGGACATCTTTTAAGGACAGTTAGATGGTTTTAATTTGTTGATGTGCTGATTGGTCAAATGAAAAGCAAGCAGAGGGTTTTTCGATTATGTAATATACATTTTTGAGACAAAAACTCACAACATGAGAAAACAATGCATCCAAAACCGGCAACTTTTTGATTTACATTGAGGTCTAGAGGATTCGAAGCTTGTAATGCACTAACGAGGAATGGCTAAAATTATCGTACTATGATAACTCTGTTTTTGTGCCTAACTGGCAAGGTGTTCTTACTAAAGAAAAGTAGTTAAACAAGCCGTACCGCCTGCGAAACTTGACGGTCTGGTACGAGTCCTTTCCTGGTTGATTCATCTCTCATTTTGGTGACCAGTATTGGCCGCCATGATCTTGCGATTGAGACATTTGAACTTTTGACTTACCTTTATTTGTTAGAATCACATGCAATGTAATTTTCGTGTGGGGTATATACCACATAATTTAGAGAGTTTGGCTGTCAACTACTGACCGATCACCACTGATGAGTCGTGGATCGACGAAACGAAAATATAATTTTTATTTTAGATACTATTGTTACAAATGAAAATATTTATATATAGCAATTTATGTTTTGAAAACTATTCGAATGTCAAATCTATTGGCTATTATTTTGATCGTATCCGAAACACATTTATTGTAAAAGGTTTTTAAAATTACAGTTTTGTGCTGTGTTATTTATGGAACATGTCTAGGATAATCTATCTCGGAGAATGTTCTATTAATCCAATCTTCCAGATCGTTATTTTTAAACAGTGTTGTCTAAGCAATGATAGTATTTTATTGCCTAAGTATACTTATTACTATGGCCCTGTCTACAAAAGTTAGTTAGAGTTCAGTTAAAATTCAAATATCTATCTGTATCTATATTAAAAGAAATAAATATTTTGAATTAATAAAATATTTAACAACCATACTTTACTTATGAAACACAAACCAACATTTAAGGCCAACTTCTTAAACATCAACACTTTATTACCATGTGGAATATAAAACAAAAAATGAAACAAAGCGAAAATTCAATAACTATTAATAATTTCGTTTGTGTTTTTCTTATTTTTTTTTATTCTCGTTTAATTTTGTTTATTTTTTCAAGGGGTATATACCGGCCGCCCAGTTCGTCAAGGCGGGATACCGTGTTTTAGAGCACCCGGCATCCGACCGGTCAAAGACACCCCCCGAGGATTTTCACTAAATACTCGACAATATTATGGTTCTTATGGAGAAGAGTTATTATTTACCAAGTATGATATGGTTTTAATATATATTTTTATTGAACTGTGGAAAATGATGCAAATTTTACAGACATAAATATGATACGATAGTAACCTATTATATTTTTACAAACGATAACGACATGATGCTTCACTATATTCATACGTTTGCTAATGTGAACTGCGTGTTAACCTTCTGCCTGTTTTTCCTATAATTTTGTCACATTACCCATGAATAATAAACAAGTTCATTAAAACTTCTTTTCCGTAATTATTTTTAAGACCATTTTGTTAATAAAAACAATAATTTTAATGACGTTTAGTGACGTTACATGGCTACTTAATGAAAATATAAAAAAAGTATCGAATTTTTCTAGAAACTAGCTTTTAGTCCGGAAACTTTGCCATTTAGCGATAGGAACATGGCATATACTTTGAAAGGGAATTTGAATGATTTCCAGAATATTTTATAATATTCAGAAAATTGACTTATGCTTATTTTTACTGTAGTAGATATCAAAGCAGTAGCTTGCGATCACCCTTTAACCTTATGGATGAATCTGTCATTACAGATATTCTTCATTTACAGTTAAAATTTCCCTATTCAGGTGATCAAATGGTGAATATTTTCCAGAAATCTGTTTTGGGCCACAAAAATTCAAAATAAATTATAAGAGTTTCAGACTCTCGATTTTCCTTAATTCTAGGAAGAAGAATCATATTAGGATTTTTTCTTTGTATACTGAAGTCATTCAATCTTATTATCCTTTTTCTTTGTGTAGTATGTAGTGATTTTTTTTGTGTTTTTATTAATGTTTATTAGAAGCTAGATGTGCTGGTACTGCGGCCTGGTAGATAGATATCTGTATAAACATTTTGTGAGTTCGACATGTATATTTTGCTGATTACTTTAGCATTGTTATTGTAGTAAATTTTGTTGTTAACCGTTTTGAGGGCTTTACTGTAACATTGTTGTATTTTATAATTGTTTTATTTTGTCAAAATTATTTATTATATTATTATTATTATTCAAAAATAGTTAAAGATAGGTATAGAGAAGTGTTATAATAATAATAATAATCTCTTTATTGTCTAAGAGGTATTGCTACCCAATAACAAGACAAAATCTTACATTAACAAAAACAATTGCCTAGCATTAGCATACAAAAATACCCAACTTAGAACTAACTTAAAACTAACTGAAAAATAGAAAAATACAAAAAAGGAAATACACGCATCAAAACGAAAGAAAATTGAGAGGATTACAAGAACAATTAATAATAACAATAAATAATTAACACATGAACATAATTCATCAAAACAAATACAAATCAGTAGCCCGCAAACATGTCTCTAAACTTTTCTTAAAAGAATCAAGCGATACATTAAAAAAATCAACGTTTTTATTAATAACTAGCGGTGCTTTAGATTCATAATTAGAACGAATCTGTGGCACCCAAAATAAACTAGCGCTTCTAGAGTGAACCCTAGGGACACGAAACCATACCTGCTGAAGCAACCGAGGACAATCCAACATATTGTTGATCAACTTAAAAAGAAAGATCTGAGACGCGAAGAAGCGTCTCTCGGCTAACGGCCGAAATCCAAACCTTGCCAGTAACAGGCCGTGATCACACCCACGAGGAGGAATATATCCATCAATTTTAAATGACAAATATTTTAAAAACTTACGTTGGATACTCACCAATCTCTGTATATGAACACGGTAGATGGGCGACCAAATGATTGTAGCGAATTCGAAAATAGACACAACAAAGGCGAAATAGAGGCTTTTCAGGCAGTCAATGTTGTTGAATTCTCTGGTCTGTCTAAAAATAAATCCTAACATTCGCAAAGCATTAGCACCATCCAAGTATACACCAAGATCTTTGATTAAAGCGCAGCGTTCCAAATTTGAATTATCGATGGTGTAGTTTCGCAAAAACGGATCTTGACGTCTTGTAAATGTCACCGACTTATATTTGTTCAGATTTAGAGGAAGTCTATTTAGATCACACCATTCTAAGAGCCGACACAGATCTGTCTGAAGCTGTGAGCAATCGTTCTCACAAACAACAGTGCGATACAATTTAAAATCATCCGCAAACAACAAATAATTGCTATTGAAACCAGAGCCAATATCGTTTACGAATATTGCAAAGAGAAGAGGAGCCAACCTACTGCCCTGCGGAGTTCCACTTGAGGCTGTGAATGAACTTGAACTGAATCCATTGTATTCAACAAATTGTTGCCTTGCTCCCAGATAGGACTGAAAAAAAGATATCAGATTCCTGCCGAAGCCAATGTCGCACATCTTCTGTTGAATCAGGGAATGATCAATCTTATCGAACGCCTTGGAAAAGTCAGTATAGATTGCGTCGACTTGCAAACCTCGACCGACAGCCGGAATTACATCCTGCAGGAAAGTGGTTAGATTGGTCACCGTAAAACGACCCTTAATGAACCCATGTTGCTGGTAAACTAGCCTATGTTTTATTTGCCCAAATAACTCAATTATGACATTATATACATATAATTTATTTATTTCAATGTTTTCGTTGATAAGCATCGAATTTTGTATCAGAAAAAGAACTTTGCTAAAAATTGTGCTTACTATACACTATCTATGCAAAATTTGTATGGAATTCCTAATCGATTCGATCAATAATTAAAGCGAAAACAAAAGGCTTGTAAAGAAAATCCTTTGGGACTACCAAAATTTGAATTTAAAATTAAGATTTGTTGGCTATTGCGGTTGAGAAAATCTGGCCTAATTTATTTGGAAAGTAGGTGTTATATGTTCTTGAATAAAAAACCTTCTAAATCTGTTGAAAGGAACCAAAATGACGTAATAATACGTGTTGATTTTTACTGCATAGTATTCCCACAATTCACTTTTAACAATATCTTAATAACATAAAGCCATTCATTTGAGTCTCTTTTTTTTTTCTTACTTTAAAAAAATATTCTACCTGATAACAATACACAAAAAACCCCACGTCATCAACTATACATATAATATGTATTGGCAGTGAGAAGAAATATCTTAAAAATTACAGGTTTGATAAATTACTGGTAAAAGTCAAGTTAGTGCGGCCGCCTTGTATGTGTCTGTCATAATTTTCAAATACCAATAACTGTCAACTGTTGTGAACCCTGAAAAAATTAAGGGCGTTCGTCCATCTCAACTTGGTTTAAACAAATTTTTAGCAAGTCATGACTGGATATTTGAGAATGACTGATGATTTTTCTGCTACTGACGACTGGGTTATTTTGATTTCTTTTCCACTATTTATCTGTTTGTAGATTTACTGACTTGATAAATATTATAAATGGAAGTAAAATGTTTGTATAACTTGCCTAGTTTCGAATGAATGGGAATATTATGTGTCATTAAGATGCTGCAACAAGATGCGACGAACCCAAAAAACTTGCTGTTAACTGGGGTACCCCACTGAACTCGCTTGGACACTTAGATATTTATGGATCAGACCTCGTATATTGAGGATCTACGCTGCTACTATAGATATAAATATAATTAGATTATTATTGGTATTATTATACGTTTTGCACTTTGAGTTTTTTCACATACATGTGGGTATTCTTTTCCTCATATCGGTAGGTAATTTTCATTTACTCTGTCAGTAATTCAGTGGCCCATCGTTGCTGTTGCTTGCCTAACAGTCTATAATTAACACTGACCGCTTTTAACTTTAAATATAGGGAACATTATAAATAATAACCGATAATTATAGTTTGCCAGCCTATTTGTATAAGTCGATTGCACTAGCTAGATAATAATAATTTGATCCTGGTGTTTCAGATGTTCTGAATATATTTTTTTATTTGATTTTGTTCTTGTAATTCTGCATAGAATACAGCTTTTGTGTTTGGCTTACTTTTGTTCGTTGTGGCGCCAAATTGTTTTTTTTATTACTATTATTTTTCAATCTATTATACAAATTCAAATTCACTTTATTTCTCACATGACAAATATACAATATTTGTGTTAGAAATTGTTCCAAATTATATTATTATAATATATACCTACCTACAAAATAGTCAGAGTAACATTTGTTAAACGAAAACTAATACACATAAATTACATACAACTTATATAAAATATTCTTGCACAGAATAAATACATTTCTCTATCAGAAGGTTCCTTACTTTATTCTTAAAAATTTTTAACGAATTAATATTTTTAATATCCGCGTCCAGCATATTATAAGCCTTAATGCTAAGATTAGGTGATTTACATCCAACCATATATCTATTATAAGGTACATAAATATCATTTTTATTTCTGGTATTAAAATTATGTAGGGTAAAGTAAGGTATGTTCGTGATATAGGTAAGTGCGTGATAGAATTAGGAAAATTTCTCAGCAAGTTACCTTTTGCTTTAGATAAATGACATCTCGGATAGTAGTAAGCGTATGTTCGTACTAGATGATGCAACCTGTCGCGTTTCTATATCACGAATATTCCAAGCATTAGAAAACTTTGTTTACATGTGGTGCTTATTACGTTGTGATTTTTGCCGGGTTTTGCAACTGGGAAGCGATCTCCAGAAATAATAAGAATAATTGAAAGCTGAAATAATGAAATTTACATTAATCTATAGTATTTTAGATGAGGAATCTTCCTGTACACAATAATTAACAAATTTTGACTTAATTTTACGGTAATTGCTTATTCCGTGGAGCTTGTTTGTTACAATATTTTTCATGCGTTGAAGACATTAAAAATACAAGGGTTATTCAATGTTAAATATCTTTTTTTGTGTGCAGTAAAATTATTCCATATTTTTAGATAATGTTATGTTTATAATAGACTACAATCCTAAACTAAAGGTAAAGTTATTGCACAGTAGATTTTAAGAAAAAAAATGGAGCACAGTGGATACAATGTTACTACTGTTTGGTACGATATCACCTAAAATGTCAAGCATTTGACAAAGAAATTGTTTTAATGTGCGATCGATGCACTGGAAATACCAGTGGTGACTCAGAATAAGATGTTATGCGTTAATGATACAATGTAACTGTTAATAAAATCTTACCTACCAATTTTTAGCATTAATTGTAGTATCACGAATAAACCTACCCCATACCACGAAATTACATATCATAGTCACGAAATTACCTTTCCTTGACTAGGACAGTCATTTGAAAGTTTATTTAAGTAATTTTCTGTTTCCTCATAAAAAAAAATACATAAATCTCAAGAATAACTATCGGGTGTTAGTCCCTCACAATTGTAGCAATAACGCATGCTATTTCCATTACTCTCACGGACACATCTAAAATTTTCCTTATTTAAAAATGCATAAACACATAGCTCGTATATGTACAAGCCGGGCAAAGTTAAAATTTTAAATTTCATAAAAATATTTTTACATGATACTGTAGAAGGTACACCTTCCCAACATCTTAAAATACGCTTCTGTGCAATAAAAACATCCTGTGACAGGGTGGCCCACCCCCAAAAACAAACTCCATAGCGCAATCTACTTTCCACTTGGGCAAAATACAATGAATGATCTCATCTGAGACATTGTTAATACAGTTTTGAAATTTTTAAACATATAGCATAGCGTCCCTAACTTCGATATTAAAAGATTGCAATGATTACTCAATTTCAAGAAAGGGTCAATGTACCTCCCTAGATATTTAACACAATCGGCATCATCAGATATTGTATCATTAGCTATTTTAATTTGTAGCGCATTGCATCTTTTTTGGACATTTCGAAATCTCAAACAAAACGTCTTATCCGTATTTAAATAAAAATTACTTTTATTAAACCATTCACATACAGAACTCATGACAGTATCGCACTTTGACTGCAGATTGAAACAGTCCTTTTCAGAAATAATTATGGAAGCATCATCCGCATATAGAACAAAATCTGCTTCTGATGTAACGGTCTCCAGTTCATTCATATACAAAATAAACAAGACCGGACCCAAAACGGATCCTTGGGGTACGCCAACATTAATTAATAATAATAATAATAACACTCTTTATTCATAAGGTACATACATAAGTACATAGAATGCGTCAAGAATTGAATGAAATTACATTTAAAAATAGAATTGTATAAAAGACAAATATTGTAAAATTACATTACAGAATCAAGCACGAATTCAACAAATTGTATAAAAGACACACATATTATAAAATTAAAATTAAATTACACAGTCAAGCATGAATTGAACAATCAAAATATTCACTCAATGAATAAAAGCTGTTATCCAGCAGCCAATTTCTGACTTCATTTTTAAATTTACTGGCGGTCTTTATTAATTTCAAGCGCAGAGGCAAATTATTGAAAATTTTTATAGGCATTATATAAGAACTATTCGCTGAAAGGGAGAGTCTGTGCATCGGCAATTTTAAATTCAACCCACATCTAAGTTCATAGTTGATGATTGATTAGTGCTGGTAAAGTTACTGATATGTGAATATACATAGAAAACACATTCTAAAATATAAATTGATATTACTGTTAATATCCTCAGATCTTTAAACAATTGACGACAGGAGTATCTTGCAGGTCTAAATGTCATCGTTCTAATGATCCTCTTTTGTAATAGAAGTATTTCATCTCTGCGTCGTGAGCTCCCCACAACACAATAGCATAACATAAAACAGAGTGAATATTAGCAAAATAGAACGACCGCAATACATCAACGGAAACAAAGCTTCTCATCTTCCAGATTAAAAAGGAAAACCTGCAAAGTTTGCCCGAAATAGCCTCGATTTGCTTATACCAATTTAATTGTGAGTCAATCTCCACGCCTAAGAATCTTACACAGGATTTTTGTACAAGCCGATGATCGCCATTCCCAACTCTAATGCTATAGTCTACCTCTCTAGCCAGAAGTGTATATGGTTTGTCTTCCCCAAATTCAGCACCAGACCATTAGTGTTACAATAGCCTCGCATCTGCTCCAAACAGTCATGTACCTTTGATCTTAGATCCCCAACATTATCAGCAGATAATATCGCTGAGGTATCGTCTGCAAAAAGCGTTATGTGTTCTGTGGAGTCTATGTATCTGGATATGTCGGAAGTAAGCAATATGAATATCAGGGGTCCCAACGTACTGCCTTGCGGAACACCGACATTTAACTCCAGAATTGATGATTCTACAGTTTTACCGCCACGGTTGAGACTGACCGTTTGTTTTCTAGATGTAAGGTAAGATGCTAACCATTGTAAAGGTGTTCCCCTAACACCAAAACTATGAAATTTGGATAAAATTGTCTGTTGATCTACCGTCTCAAAAGCTCGTGTATAATCAAAGAATAAACCCGAACACTTCAGCCTTTCCTCCAATGTCCTCAATACGCCACCGACGAACTAAATAATGGCATCCTGGGTAGATAAACCCTGCCTAAAACCAAATTGGTTTTCACCAATGATGATTTGTTTACAAATTGGACAAGTCGTCGGTAGTACGCATTTTCAAAAACCTTTGAAAAAACTGACAACACAGAGACACCTCTATAGTTACAAAGACTCACAGAATCCCCCTTCTTGAAGATAGGCACAACCCTGGCTAACTTTAATTGATGGGGAAATTTGCCTTCAAGAAAGGAACAGTTTACCAAGTGCGTTAAAATAGGCGCTATATACTCAATTACGGTCTTCAATAATGAACATGGGACACCATCAGGACCACTTGAATTCTTCCGTGTTACCCTACGCAAGATATTACACATTTCATTCTCATGAACAGGGTAGAGAAAAAAGGAATCACCAACAATATCCGGCAGTCTCTGGCTGGACCGAGCTTCATTCGACTCAGTAATAGTTTTAATGGGGTTAATAAAGTAGTTAATAATTGTCAGTAAATCTGATTCAAATGATTTCCTGATTCCATTTTTCGAATGCATTACAGACACATACTGAACACGATCTTCAAGAAATGACCTTATCCAATTAAGAGGTACATCAGTAATACCTAATAGTAATAGTAATCTCTCATATAGAATATGATTATCTATGCAGTCGAACGCTTTACTCAGATCACAAATGACAGCCGTGGGACATTCACCTGCCTCTAGAAGTCGAACAATCCTATCATACCAGGAATGCAGTGCAGTAATAGTGGATCTGCCTTCGCAAAAACCCTGCTGTATTTTAGATACCAACTAGTTTATATCTACTTACTGTAGAGTAAAAGACAGTTTTCTGTTAATTTTTTGTAACTAAATGCGGAAATTATTGCAAAACCTTATTCAAATTTTTGTGTGGTTTGATTTTCTTCATCTTGTCAATGACTGTTATTTATACAATAATAATAATACACGACTTTATTTATCGACTCAAAGGTACCAATTACAATTTGAAATTTTATGGCGAAGTTTAGCTAACGTTATTCTTCCACTCAACCATAAAAATTCCAAATTCTAACATTGTAGCTGCAAAAATATAATATGTATATAACGATATATACACTTGTATATCGATCAGTAATAGATGTACTTATGAATACACATAGCAGCATTAGCGATAACCAAAATAAGTAACACTGATTGATTGAATCAATAATAACAACAATAATAACAGTAACAATCATAATTAATAAGTATACACATATACAGTAGCAAGTAAAAGCTTACGTAAAAACGAAAAATCAAAAAGATTATAATAATAACTAAACAAACAACAAACAACAGTAATAGTACATAATATTGCAATAATTCAAAGCTGACATAGCCAACGATTCGCTTAATTTTTTACGAATTTTAAAATTCAGCAGGTATCTACTTGAGTATAGCATTTTTAGGCGTAAGCAGGTTGACTTCAGAATATGATTTATGTGGTCATCGAAACTAATCTTCTCATCGAGAAAAATACCTAACTTTCATAGACTCACAAAATATCAACACATTGCCATTCAATTTCAAAGCTATGTTATTTTTAAGAATTGCTCGCTTATTCTGCTGACAAAAATCATTAATTTGGACTTTTCAGCATTTAGTTTCAAATTGTGTGTCGTAGAAAAGACCGAAATGGCACCCAGATCACTGGTAATATGAGCCACAGCAGTGTCATAATTACATGGCTCGAATTCACAGAGCAACTGAGGGTCATCAGCAAATGCAGTGATTTGGGAATGCTTTATAGTGTCAAACATAGTGGCAGTATATAAAATTAACAGCAAAGGACCTATGATTGATCCCTGTGGGACTCCAGATATCACAGATTTGGTACGGGATGAGACGTTATTCATGCAGACACTTTGAGAGCGGTTTTCCAAATAACTCAGAAAGAAGGCTACTGAATCATGGTCGAAGCCATAATAATTTAATTTTGCACACAAAAGCTCATGACCAATAGTGTCAAATGCCTCCGAAAAATCGAGAGTTATTAACAGTGCCGCTCTTTCTTGATCAATAGTATTATAGAGATTTTATGTGTCACAGTCAAATATTTTAATCTGAGGTTACGCTCTCTACAATGTCTGACTAGGATAAAAATTGCCTTAACTTTTTAGATTGAGACAATCTCAAGTTTCTAAAAATAAATTATCAACGTCCGAAGAATTCTAAGAAAGAAAGATCGTCTTCTCTCGATAAAATGCACCGTTATCTATAACATGGCTACTTCCTTTCAGGCCGTTTGGTGAAAACTGTTTCTGATGAAATTTTCAAGGTGATAATTCAAAATTTAAGCACTATTCTACTAACCTCACGATGTCACATAGTATTCATCGCGCAAAATGTCTATCGGCTCATGTGCATTGACAAACTACGACTTGAAAGGACAGCATGTCTATATAGCAACCCTAAAAACAAAACAAATCAACAGCTGAGAGTTAAGGGTTCCAAAACAAATACATGCACAACTGTTTGGTGTGGATTTTGGGCTGGAGACATAATTGGATCATACTTTTTTGAAAATGAGGCTGGTCAAGCAGTGACTGTTGATAGTGCTCGCTATCGCGACATGATAACACAGTTCTTTTTGCCGATATGGGATTATCTTGATGTGGCCAATATGTGGTTTCAGCAAGAGGGTGCCACATGCCATACAGCCAGCGAAACACTTCAATTAGTGCATGAGACATTTCCAGGTGATCAGAATTAGCCCCCTAGATCGTGTGATTTAACATCATTAGATTTCAACAAGCCCACAACCACGGGTGCATTAAAGGAGAAGATTCAACGCTGCATCAACGAAATTCATCCACATTATCAAAATGCTCGGGAACATTTAATACCGTTGTAAGGAAGTTTATTTATTTAAGAAAATAAAAGTAGAAAATTACGAACAAGTTGTAGACTATACTACATAGATCTCATAAAAACCTCCATCAGTAGTAACGGAGTTTACTAATCTCTTCCACTATTATTGTCGTTTAAACTACCCTTACCTACTCTTCTTTATAATTAAGATACAATGATACGTACGTCAAAAACTGGTAAAATATAACATTTATATAGCATATTCTATTTTTCCCTTCCTACTGTCGAACCCCCTTTTCCTGCTATACTACACCGTTGCTATTTGATGAATTATTTGTATGGAGCGTCGTTCTGGCCTTTTAATACATTGCGTTTTGTTCAAATTGGATTCGTTATGAGTTTTTGATTTGGAACGTGAGGGGCTCACACGCAAATATTATATTTTTTTATGTACTTTGGCTATAATATGCTGATGGTATAATTTCTAAGGGTTAAATGATCTCGTAGCATAGCCATCATGTTTTGCAAATGTTTTGAGGCATAATATATAAAATATATCAACAAACCTTGTCTAAAGTATGATCATAATATTCAACATTTGATTCTCAGCATTTATTTAGTATACCAGACATAATACATATAATCAAAAATTAATAATTATTATTTATTATTATAATTATATTATTTCCAATAAACTAACGTAACAAACTAACTACTTTATTCAAAAATTAGATAAAAAAAATGGGCAGAGCTGGGATTTGAACTTTCGGCATGTAAAGCGCACGCTCTGTCAATAACACAAAAATCCCTTTATCAAATTGCTTTATTATATTCTATGAGAGTTCCAACTACCTAACTAGTGAAATTTTACACGCAATTTTATCGAGTATTATGGTGGCAAATATCAAATATTAACCTATCGCTGTAAAGCAGATAAAAAATGCTTTAAAATGATGTATCCACTCGACCCCTACACTGCTTTATGAAAATGTAACGCTTGTGTCCACCCCTATCACACGGCTAGAGCGATTTCAAAGAACTTCAAAATAGTTATATCCGTCTTTATCTCAAATACTTTCCTTGTGCGGGAAAGTAAAAATCGAAAATATATCAAGTTAATTTCTGAAGGTCCTTAGAGAATCACTTCTTGGCTATGGAATTTTGAATGATATTATTTAAATATATAACAAAACAAAGTGTAGTATCCAAAATTTATCAGGTTAATTTCTGAAGGTCCCAAGTGAATCGCTTCTTGGCTCTGGAATTTTGAATGATATTATTTAAATATACAACAAAACAAAGTTTAGTATCCAGAATTTATCAGGCTAATTTCTGAAGGTCCCGAGTGGATCGCTTCTTGGCTCTGGAATTTTGAATGATATTATTTAAATATACAACAAAACAAAGTTTAGTATCCAGAATTTATCAGGGTAATTTCTGAAGGTCCCGAGTGAATCGCTTCTTGGCTCTGGAATTTTGAATGATATTATTTAAATATACAACAAAACAAAGTTTAGTATCCAGAATTTATCAGGCTAATTTCTGAAGGTCCCGAGTGAATCGCTTCTTGGCTCTGGAATTTTGAATGATATTATTTAAATATACAACAAAACAAAGTGTAGTATCCAAAATTTATCAGGTTAATTTCTGAAGGTCCCGAGAGAATCGCTTCTTGCCTCTGGAATTTTGAATGACATTATTTAAATATACAACAAAATAAAGTGTAGTATCCAGAATTTATCAGGTTAATTTCTGAAGGTCCCGAGAGAATCGCTTCTTGGCTCTGGAATTTTGAATGATATTATTTAAATATACAACAAAACAAAGTGTAGCATCCAGAATTTATCAGGTTAATTTCTGAAGGTCCCGAGAGAATCGCTTCTTGCCTCTGGAATTTTGAATGACATTATTTAAATATACAACAAAATAAAGTGTAGTATCCAGAATTTATCAGGTTAATTTATGAAGGTCCCGAGAGAATCGCTTCTTGGCTCTGGAATTTTGAATGATATTATTTAAATATACAACAAAACAAAGTTTAGTATCCAGAATTTATCAGGCTAATTTCTGAAGGTCCCAAGTGAATCGCTTCTTGGCTCTGGAATTTTGAATGATATTATTTAAATATACAACAAAACAAAGTGTAGTATCCAAAATTTATCAGGTTAATTTCTGAAGGTCCCGAGAGAATCGCTTCTTGCCTCTGGAATTTTGAATGACATTACTTAAATATACAACAAAATAAAGTGTAGTATCCAAAATTTATCAGGTTAATTTCTGAAGGTCCCGAGAGAATCGCTTCTTGGCTCTGGAATTTTGAATGATATTATTTAAATATACAACAAAACAAAGTGTAGTATCCAGAATTTATCAGGTTAATTTCTGAAGGTCCCGAGAGAATCGCTTCTTGCCTCTGGAATTTTGAATGACATTATTTAAATATACAACAAAATAAAGTGTAGTATCCAGAATTTATCAGGTTAATTTATGAAGGTCCCGAGAGAATCGCTTCTTGGCTCTGGAATTTTGAATGATATTATTTAAATATACAACAAAATAAAGTGTAGTATCCAGAATTTATCAGGTTAATTTCTGAAGGTCCCGAGAGAATCGCTTCTTGGCTCTGGAATTTTGAATGATATTATTTAAATATACAACAAAACAAAGTGTAGTATCCAGAATTTATCAGGTTAATTTCTGAAGGTCCCGAGAGAATCGCTTCTTGCCTCTGGAATTTTGAATGACATTATTTAAATATAAAACAAAACAAAGTGTAGTATCCAGAATTTATCAGGTTAATTTATGAAGGTCCCGAGAGAATCGCTTCTTGGCTCTGGAATTTTGAATGATATTATTTAAATATACAACAAAACAAAGTGTAGTATCCAGAATTTATCAGGTTAATTTCTGAAGGTCCCGAGAGAATCGCTTCTTGCCTCTGGAATTTTGAATGACATTATTTAAATATACAACAAAACAAAGTGTAGTATCCAGAATTTATCAGGTTAATTTCTGAAGGTCCCGAGAGAATCGCTTCTTGGCTCTGGACTTTTGAATGACATTATTTAAATATACAACAAAACAAAGTGTAGTATCCAAAACTTATCAGGTTAATTTCTGAAGGTCCCGAGAGAATCGCTTCTTGGCTCTGGAATTTTGAATGATATTATTTAAATATACAACAAAACAAAGTTTAGTATCCAGAATTTATCAGGCTAATTTCTGAAGGTCCCGAGTGAATCGCTTCTTGGCTCTGGAATTTCGAATGATATGATTTAAATATACAACAAAACAAAGTTTAGTATCCAGAATTTATCAGGGTAATTTCTGAAGGTCCCGAGTGAATCGCTTCTTGGCTCTGGAATTTTGAATAATATTATTTAAATATACAACAAAACAAAGTTTAGTATCCAGAATTTATCAGGCTAATTTCTGAAGGTCCCGAGAGAATCGCTTCTTGGCTCTGGAATTTTGAATGATATTATTTAAATATACAACAAAACAAAGTTTAGTATCCAGAATTTATCAGGCTAATTTCTGAAGGTCCCGAGTGAATCGCTTCTTGGCTCTGGAATTTCGAATGATATGATTTAAATATACAACAAAACAAAGTTTAGTATCCAGAATTTATCAGGGTAATTTCTGAAGGTCCCGAGTGAATCGCTTCTTGGCTCTGGAATTTTGAATGATATTATTTAAATATACAACAAAACAAAGTTTAGTATCCAGAATTTATCAGGCTAATTTCTGAAGGTCCCGAGTGAATCGCTTCTTGGCTCTGGAATTTCGAATGATATTATTTAAATATACAACAAAACAAAGCTTAGTATCCAGAATTTATCAGGCTATTTTCTGAAGGTCCCGAGTGAATCGCTTCTTGGCTCTGGAATTTTGAATGATATTATTTAAATATTCAACAAAACAAAGTTTAGTATCCAGAATTTATCAGGGTAATTTCTGAAGGTCCCGAATGGTATTATTTAAATATACAACAAAACAAAGTGTAGTATCCAGAATTTATCAGGTTAATTTCTGAAGGTCCCGAGAAAATCGCTTCTTGCCTCTGGAATTTTGAATGACATTATTTAAATATACAACAAAACAAAGTGTAGTATCCAGAATTTATCAGGTTAATTTCTGAAGGTCCCGAGAGAATCGCCTCTTCCTCTGGAATTTTGAATGACATTATTTAAATATACAACAAAACAAAGTGTAGTATCCAGAATTTATCCGGTTAATTTCTGAAGGTCCCGAGAGAATCGCTTCTTGGCTCTGGACTTTTGAATGACCTTATTTAAATATACAACAAAACAAAGTGTAGTATCCAAAATTTATCAGGTTAATTTCTGAAGGTCCCGAGAGAATCGCTTCTTGGCTCTGGAATTTTGAATGATATTATTTAAATATACAACAAAACAAAGTGTAGTATCCAGAATTTATCAGGTTGATTTCTGAAGGTCCCGAGAGAATCGCTTCTTGGCTCTGGAATTTTGAATGATATTATTTAAATATACAACAAAACAAAGTGTAGTATCCAGAATTTATCAGGTTAATTTCTGAAGGTCCCGAGAGAATCGCTTCTTGCCTCTGGAATTTTGAATGACATTATTTAAATATACAACAAAACAAAGTGTAGTATCCAGAATTTATCAGGTTAATTTATGAAGGTCCCGAGAGAATCGCTTCTTGGCTCTGGAATTTTGAATGATATTATTTAAATATACAACAAAATAAAGTGTAGTATCCAGAATTTATCAGGTTAATTTCTGAAGGTCCCGAGAGAATCGCTTCTTGGCTCTGGAATTTTGAATGATATTAATTAAATATACAACAAAACAAAGTGTAGTATCCAGAATTTATCAGGTTAATTTATGAAGGTCCCGAGAGAATCGCTTCTTGGCTCTGGAATTTTGAATGATATTATTTAAATATACAACAAAACAAAGTGTAGTATCCAGAATTTATCAGGTTAATTTCTGAAGGTCCCGAGAGAATCGCTTCTTGCCTCTGGAATTTTGAATGACATTATTTAAATATACAACAAAACAAAGTGTAGTATCCAGAATTTATCAGGTTAATTTATGAAGGTCCCGAGAGAATCGTTTCTTGGCTCTGGAATTTTGAATGATATTATTTAAATATACAACAAAATAAAGTGTAGTATCCAGAATTTATCAGGTTAATTTCTGAAGGTCCCGAGAGAATCGCTTCTTGGCTCTGGAATTTTGAATGATATTATTTAAATATACAACAAAACAAAGTGTAGTATCCAGAATTTATCAGGTTAATTTATGAAGGTCCCGAGAGAATCGCTTCTTGGCTCTGGAATTTTGAATGATATTATTTAAATATACAGCAAAACAAAGTGTAGTATCCAGAATTTATCAGGTTAATTTATGAAGGTCCCGAGAGAATCGCTTCTTGGCTCTGGAATTTTGAATGATATTATTTAAATATACAACAAAATAAAGTGTAGTATCCAGAATTTATCAGGTTAATTTCTGAAGGTCCCGAGAGAATCGCTTCTTGGCTCTGGAATTTTGAATGATATTATTTAAATATACAACAAAACAAAGTGTAGTATCCAGAATTTATCAGGTTAATTTCTGAAGGTCCCGAGAGAATCGCTTCTTGGCTCTGGAATTTTGAATGATATTATTTAAATATACAACAAAACAAAGTGTAGTATCCAGAATTTATCAGGTTAATTTATGAAGGTCCCGAGAGAATCGCTTCTTGGCTCTGGAATTTTGAATGATATCATTTAAATATACAACAAAATAAAGTGTAGTATCCAGAATTTATCAGGTTAATTTCTGAAGGTCCCGAGAGAATCGCTTCTTGCCTCTGGAATTTTGAATGACATTATTTAAATATACAACAAAACAAAGTGTAGTATCCAGAATTTATCAGGTTAATTTATGAAGGTCCCGAGAGAATCGCTGCTTGGCTCTGGAATTTTGAATGATATTATTTAAATATACAACAAAATAAAGTGTAGTATCCAGAATTTATCAGGTTAATTTCTGAAGGTCCCGAGAGAATCGCTTCTTGGCTCTGGAATTTTGAATGATATTATTTAAATATACAACAAAACAAAGTGTAGTATCCAGAATTTATCAGGTTAATTTATGAAGGTCCCGAGAGAATCGCTTCTTGGCTCTGGAATTTTGAATGATATTATTTAAATATACAACAAAATAAAGTGTAGTATCCAGAATTTATCAGGTTAATTTCTGAAGGTCCCGAGAGAATCGCTTCTTGGCTCTGGAATTTTGAATGATATTATTTAAATATACAACAAAACAAAGTGTAGTATCCAGAATTTATCAGGTTAATTTATGAAGGTCCCGAGAGAATCGCTTCTTGGCTCTGGAATTTTGAATGATATTATTTAAATATACAACAAAACAAAGTGTAGTATCCAGAATTTATCAGGTTAATTTCTGAAGGTCCCGAGAGAATCGCTTCTTGCCTCTGGAATTTTGAATGACATTATTTAAATATACAACAAAACAAAGTGTAGTATCCAGAATTTATCAGGTTAATTTATGAAGGTCCCGAGAGAATCGTTTCTTGGCTCTGGAATTTTGAATGATATTATTTAAATATACAACAAAATAAAGTGTAGTATCCAGAATTTATCAGGTTAATTTCTGAAGGTCCCGAGAGAATCGCTTCTTGGCTCTGGAATTTTGAATGATATTATTTAAATATACAACAAAACAAAGTGTAGTATCCAGAATTTATCAGGTTAATTTATGAAGGTCCCGAGAGAATCGCTTCTTGGCTCTGGAATTTTGAATGATATTATTTAAATATACAACAAAATAAAGTGTAGTATCCAGAATTTATGAGGTTAATTTCTGAAGGTCCCGAGAGAATCGCTTCTTGGCTCTGGAATTTTGAATGATATTATTTAAATATACAACAAAACAAAGTGTAGTATCCAGAATTTATCAGGTTTATTTCTGAAGGTCCCGAGAGAATCGCTTCTTGCCTCTGGAATTTTGAATGACATTATTTAAATATACAACAAAACAAAGTGTAGTATCCAGAATTTATCAGGTTAATTTCTGAAGGTCCCGAGAGAATCGCTTCTTGGCTCTGGAATTTTGAATGATATTATTTAAATATACAACAAAACAAAGTGTAGTATCCAGAATTTATCAGGTTAATTTCTGAAGGTCCCGAGAGAATCGCTTCTTGCCTCTGGAATTTTGAATGACATTATTTAAATATACAACAAAACAAAGTGTAGTATCCAGAATTTATCAGATTAATTTCTGAAGGTCCCGGCAGAATCGCTTCATGGCTCTGGAATTTTGAATGATATTATTTAAATACACAACAAATCAAACATAAACAAAGTGTAGTATCCAAAATTTATCAGGTTAATAATAAAATATTTATAATTTATACATCACCGAACATAATTCCGTAAAGCTGGCGCCAGCACAACATTACCAATTAACACATTTTTAACTAAAATAAAATTGATGAAAAAAAAATTCACCACCAAAATCTAACACGCACCAGCACCATAATATCACTTAACAACACATTTTTAATTGAAATAAAATTAGTTAAAAATGTTCACCACCGAAACTTAAGGGTTTATTGAAAATTTCACTTAAAACTTTGAGCACTTCGAATCAAAAACCTGTGTAACATACCTTCAAGTACTTAATCAATTTGCGCCACATAATGTACCGAAAACTATCACACAGCAGCAGTACAGTACCGATTAACGACACATTTACTACTGAAATAAAATAGGTAGTAATACAGCAGCATTTTATCAAAATGTACAACGCATTTGGCAAAAAACAACAATCGATATATGACTGTCAGATAAACAGAATATAAAATTGTACTCACAAAACACTATACCTATCTATAAAAAGAATAATATTTAGTAGAAATGTTAGTTTTTTATGCATACCTATGTAGGTATTTAAAATAAATCTGTACATATGAATAGGTAATAGGTAATAAAATAAAATAAAAAGAAAAATAAAAATAAAATTTTAAAAGTATTGTTTGAATATAATATTCTTACTCACGCAGAAGACCTTTATAGGGAGTTGGGTGTCTGCAGGTTGCGCACAATAATGGAATTTGAGCAGTGCAAATTAGTACATAGGATCATAAACGGAAAACAAAAATCAAACTTAAAGTTAGTATTCTCGAATAGCATTCAGTTGTATGATACTAGAACATCTCCTAATGTTTATCAGCATAACATATGAACAAATAAAGGATTGTTTAATCCAATTTGTCAGGGAATAAGTGCATACAATGAGATCCCACAAGAAATTAAAAGTATGAAAAATGAGAGAAAATTTATAAAATATTTAAAGATTTTTTTCAATATCCGCATGTAAAATTAATTATTATTTCGTTTTGTTACTTAATTTAAGAACACTGTTGGTGAATAACCTAGATTATGTAGGGTAAGGATTTATTGTTAAGTTTATTCTTGTTGAAGTTGTTTGTTGTCAAATACTTATTAGGTTAATATCTTCAAGACCAGTGTTACATACACTGATTAGAAGATCAAGTTATTGTTAATAATGTGTATTATTGTCTGAATAAAGTTTATTTTCAAAAAAAAAAAAATTGCTTTATAATAATACAAGCCATTAGCGTCCCATACACCGGGGAAATATCTGATACGTGGCGGGCCAAATTCCTAAAGATATCGTTGCGGAGGTATATTGTTAACCACGAGCCACATACGGAGCAATAAGAATTTCATACAAATTCAATCTGCAGGTGTGAACTTGTCCGTCAAATCTCGCCGTTTAGGGATATGAACGAATAGGATACGCGGAATAATAGTAACTATAAAATAATAATAGTAATAAATAATAAGTATTATACGTTATTATGATAGATATATTTATTCACCATCTAATGTTACAAAACATGTATAGTACGTCAAAAAAGAACAAAAATTAATCAATCAAAGTTACAGCAACAAAGAAAGGCTTACAAACAAATTAAAATAGCAACAACATGAAACAAACTCAAATCTAGAAAAATCTTACAATATCGCTTCTGAAATAGTCCGCAAAGGTATAAAAAGCTTGAGATATCAAAAATGATTTAATACTTTTGTTAAACTGGACTTCACCAAGGTTCTTTATGTGACACGGCAGCTTATTATAAAATTTAACACAATAATAATCAGAACCTTTCCTAGTCCTCAATAGGCGGTGAAATTCAGGCAGTATGTCATTTCGATTTCGCGTACCATAATTATGCATATCAGAGTGAAGAGTGAAATGCGAGGCATTGGTTCGAATGTAGCCAAGACAGTTTAAGATATACAAGGAAGGCAAAGTAAGTAGTCCGTGTTCAACAAAATATATTTTACAGCAGTCACGCCAACCGAGCCCCAACATTGTACGTAAACATCTCCTCTGTAGCTTAAAGATTTTCATTGCATGGGAACTATGTCCCCAGTTCAAAATACCTTGCGACATACGGGAAACAAAATAACCGTGATATACCGTCAACAGACTGGCGATTGAAACACTCTGCGCAAGCCATCTGATGAGATATATGACCCTGGACAACAGCGAGCACCCAAGCTCTCGAATATGACTCTCCCAGGTTAATTTAGGATCAAGATGAACGCATGCATGGGCAATTGGACACGAGAAATTTTATAGAAATATATAGAATTCATGCTGCAGACAATTTTTTGATGAAAGTCTGGTGGAAAACAAGATCCGGGCTAAAAGGAAGGTGCTGAAGAACCCAGCCCCGTCTAGAATGAATTCTTAAGCCATATGCGATCGTGCATTATTTCTGAGCACAATTGCACATTTTGCCAAAAGTCCACAATATTCAGTGCGAATGGGAGGCTTTACTGCGTTTTTCAGCAGGTCAATGTAATATTGACTGTGATTTTTACACATGACTAAAAGCAAGCAAATAAATAAAAAGTTAATGAATATATTACGCTGATGGAGAAAATTTCGAAGTATTGTATACCGATTTAAATTTTACTCGCAGATTTCAAATATAGAAAAAATATGTTTAAATAGTGACAGAATAAGTTCACAGACCGAATCTAGGCTTAATCTGAACGTTTTAATATAAAAACGCAATTTATGCTGCCTGATTTGAGGATAACTGATAATTTTCACGAACAGCTTTACATTTTTATCCAGATCATAATTTTTTCCGTGATATTTCACACGATAACGTTCTCGTAGATGCCCAATCATAAAAACTATTTTTATATTCGACCTTATTTCCATAAAATTCCACTATTTCCAAAAAAAAACATATAGCTTCCCATAAAATACAAAACCCTGAGAAAAATGCAATCAATTGTTCTACAAAAAAAATAATAAAAAAAGAACTAGCTGAGGCATTATAATACAAGTAAATAGGAACCGATCCCTGTTAATAGGACCGTGTAATGTGACGTAGTCCATTAAATCCACTTGTAGATCGTATTATTTTTGATCCGTGTGTGTGTTTTTTTATATAATATGCGACCGGTGGCCTGTCGGCACGTGCACCGCCACGTGCAAAATGTAAACCCATTCATTAGTGCAACCACACCAAAAAAAAATCCACATTGATCCAACTCTAGGTCTCGTTTTGTGCTGCTCATTGAATATCGCGTTCACAAAAATATATCCCCATGTATATAATAGAATATTATGCAGAGAGATGCGATTTCGAACAATGAGGGTGGAACGAAGAGACGAGAAGGGGTCTGGAATATATGAACGGGTGTTGGAAGTAATAATTTGTTAGGATTTTATCATTTAACCACTTGTTCCTATTTGTTTATCTGATTAATTTATTTATATAAAGTTGTTAACCTTGTACAAGGGATGCAGTGGCGTATGGAGAGGTGTAGCTTTTGGAAAAATTAATTAATACCTTTAACAGAAACTCAACATGCGTTTCGCAAACTGTGTTGTGCTTTTGTGCTTTGTTTATTGGAGTAAACGGCCCGTCTGGCGAAAGCATGGTAGTGTGAAACAAATTTCCAACATAACTAAAAAGTTTTGTTACTTTATGTAACAAGCAATTCGTAAATAAAGCCTATTTGAGGCTACACGTCAATTACAGTATCTCAAAACTTTTCAACTTCGCCTTATAGTAAAGCATATTATTTACTGCTTTATCCCACTTCCTGTTCGTATTCCATATTCTGAAACATGGTGCCGATGTGAAGCCAATATTTTTTTTTATTTTTTGTTCGTTTGTCTCCTTCAAACGAAAAAAAATCACACAACAGGAAAAAAACGGGTCGCGAATCCATGTTGCCATTGGAATTAGTTGCAATTAGTCACGTGTGCGTCGACCCTAATGAGTTGACACAGATAAAGTATTCCTTATTATTGATTCTTGATCGGGCCGAGCCATGAAAGAATGCCGTTTTTATCCGACAAAGAGGATTACTTTACTTTCAGATATATGTATTTGTATAAAATGTATGTAGAGCCTGTGAAGTTTACAAAGTAAAATACTTTATACAGGGTGTAGTAAATAGAGACATGGTTACTTACTATCGTTGAAATAAGAATTAAACTGTTAGCCCTTTTTCCTACGATTTGGGATCTAGTGAACAATTCCAGGGCGGGCTCCGCAAAATGAGATGTTCCGGATTCGGAATCCTGGCCTTTAATGGTAGACAACTCATAGATGGTTTCATAAAAATTGCTCGACACCTTTATTTTGCTAGATACAAATTTACACATTTTCTAAAATTAAACAACATCCAGAAATTATTTTTTCATTTTTTGCAAACAGTTTGGCAGCCGCAATATCTGCCGCGTTCGGATACCAAAAGCAGTGTAGCAATCCACCATGCTTAAAAGATCAATTTAAAATTAATGCTTATTAAATTATTGTAACTCAAACAAACTATTGATATTTGAAAAAATAGTCCATTCTTAAGTGAAGGTGTAAATTTTTTAGTACCAAACAAAAGTCAAATCTCCACAAAAATCAATTAAATAGAAATGTATATCCTTTGTCCAAACATGTTTCAGAACTCATCCAGTTCCATCATCAGTGGCGAAAGAGAAACTTTACAATATCATTCTTTTAAATCTCTATTGAGGTCTGGAAATATATTTATTGGTAAGCATATGACAGTATAAGTAAGTTCGTTGTTACTTACTGACATGTGTTAATATGCCAGGCAGCCCAATTAAAACTGCCACCCTTATATATTGTTTAAGGAATTTTTCTCCTGAACACCCCGGAATATATCAATTTTATACCAAACCAAATTTCATTGCCTATTTTGTTCGTCTTAATTTCCACGAATCGCAAACGAGCAATTTTGAATTAAAATGTTTCTAGATGGAAAATCGACAGCATAAAAAGTACAGCATTCCGACTCTCCGGTTGCGAAGCGTCATGCGCATCTCCTCGCGCATGCCGCCATTATAGGAGAGAACGTGTCAGTAATTACATAGACGTAGGTAGATACTCTTCACAATGTCTTTGAAGATGTTGTTACACATTTTTCAAAGAAACTTCCAGAAATTTGTATTCAACCCAAATATATGTGATAATCTTGTAAATATCAGTATTCTGCTTTTAGTGTCCTCAAATACGAATTGTTAGATTATTTCATAGGGTAGAGAACAAAGAAAACACCAGAACTATTCAAAAATGCGACGTTACGCAGCTGTATTGCTACTTCCTCAGGCACTTAAGCGTAGTCAGGTACAAAAAAAAAACAATAATAATAATAATCTTCAATGAAACAGCATTTATCGACAGGTATCTCATAGTGTGTAATGGTATGTAATCTAACAATTAGTAAATATTAGTAATACAGTAAAATATAGTTACCCGTGTTCAATGTTTCCAAAGCATTTTGTTTTGCGATGATATAATATAAGAGTTTGGATTTAGTTTACTTTAAAAATTAAAAAAAAACAAAATACATTCGTGCAGGTGCAAAAATCCTCGTCATCGACACGAATTTTTGTTGCCACCAACGCTCATGTTTCTTAATAAAATATTACTTAGCGCAACGTGTTTTTTCGATTTTTTCGGAAAAATTAGATGCTCTTATAATATTACTTATGATAATATATGAGATATTCCTTTACCACCAATATCCAAGCTATTTGACCAAAATAAAGTTGAAAATGTTACAGAAACTGAAAAGAAAAAATATATATCGGGACTGGAACAAGAGACCGGTTGGGACAGAGTTAAAAGAGTATATACACCTGATGAATTTAGTACATTGTCCCTAGAAACAAATTCATTTGCCCAATCCGGTGCTTTTAGTATGTTTGTAGGCGCGATGCTTGGTGGCATAATATACAGTAAGCAAGCTTATTTAGAGTTTTTTCAAAATAACGAAGCCACAACGTTTAAAAGCCATTTGGATGCTAAGTCTAAACTGCAAGACAAAGTAACAAAAGTATTTATTAAAGATGCATATCAATCGAGTTGGCAACTGACGCTGTTTTGTACGTCTTTTGTTGGATTTTCAACTGTAATTCAAGTGTATCGAGGTAAATGCGGTGTAATTGAATATGTTGTTGGTGGTGCCATTACTGGATGCTTATACAAGTTTAATATGGGACCTAGAGGATGGATTGCAGAAGCAGGATTAGGTGCAGCGTTGGAACTCATATGCGGTACATTCACTACAATAATCTTACAGGTGAGCGGAGTATCTATGGATAATAATGCGATACTGGCAGTACTTCTGGAAAAGAACCCGCATGGAAATTCAACAACAAGGTTTGGCAAAAAAAAGTTGCAGACGAGAACCTTGATATAGCTAAATTGCATGACGACACAATAGGTGACGCTGGTAAACATATTGATAATTTAGATAAAGAGGAGAAATAATTTAATGTTCGTAAATATAGTTTATTTATTTTTGTTCAAAAAAATGCGTAGTTGACAATACAATAGCAAATACAATGCAAATAAATTAATAAAATATAAATAATAGGTATAAATGTAATAAATTTTATAATATACCAAAATCTCTAGCGAAAGTTCTCGTTGATTTTAAAGACAACAAGTTCTGTTGCAGTTCCTATAAAACATGTTTTAGAATTTCTTCCCTTTCATTAACTTTTTAATGAATATATTGTTAATTGACAATTCAAAGTTACAAGAATAAGACAAGGTATGCACCACAGGTGTTACTATACTATAGGTATAGACAATAATGAATCATAATAATGCTATTGCATTGGTGCCTAAATAGCTTTTATTATCTGACAATATTCTTGTGTTTTATTTTCTTTGTCACAATATATCTAGATATCAATAGAATCAAATATCTAAACAATGATTTCTATACGTTAAAATTGTTATAAGCTTAATGTGTGGCACGAGCCGATTTGATCAAATATTTACAAATGTCATTGTCGGCGTCTATTGTCGGGGATTACTTTTAAACGGCAGGTGGTACGTTTTCACAGTTGTACCAACAAAATTAATCAACCGAACAAGAAACTGCAGGAGCCAAGAATTTATAGATGATCTACGACAATGATATATTAGATAGAATGTAGGTATACAGATGGCGTTCAACAATTTCTTTAAGTAACATTTAACATTAACATTAAGTAACATTTAAGTAACATGCTTTCCCCATTTATTCTACCTTATCTTACATTTGTTATAAATAAATGTTTGATTACTTCTACTTTTCCAGATAAATGGAAACTTGCAAATATTTTACCAGTTCCTAAAATAGCAAATCCGACAAAACTGGCTGATTTTCGACCTATCAGTATTTTACCGACAATGTCTAAAATTTTAGAAAGAGTTGCTTCTAGTCAGTTAGCGGCGTATTTGGAGGGTCAGCACATATTGCCTAGTACACAGTCCGGGTTTCGAGGATTCCACAGTACTACAACAGCTTTATTAAAGGTGACGGATGATATAACTGGCGCATGTGACAAAGGCTTAAATACATCACTGGTGTTGCTTGACTATAGTAAAGCTTTCGATACTATTCAGCACTCAACACTATTGCACAAATTACATTACTTTGGCTTATCACAAAATTGTATTTCTTTCTTTAAAAATTACTTGAGTGGTAGGAGCCAGAGAGTTGTGGTGCACTCGGATTTCTCGGCGTTTGGGGCTGTTGTCAAAGGAGTACCTCAGGGTAGTGTCCTGGGACCTTTATTGTTTTCTGTATACACGGCGGATTTCAGTCGCTTTTTGCAATTCTGCAGTACACACCAGTATGCTGATGATTTTCAGCTTTATTGTTCTTATAAAATTGAGGATGCTTATTATGCTGCCAGAGCCATTAATAATGATCTGGAAACCATTTCTCAACTCTCTGAGTGTCACGGCCTGGTTTTAAATCCTAATAAAACGCAACTTGTTCATTTTGGTAAAAATGCTGATGAGATAATGAATTCTAATTTGTTTAATGTAGAACTAAATAATACCGTCCTGCGAGGTACAAGCAGTTGCAAGAATTTAGGAATCGCCCTTGACTCGAAACTTAGATTTGATACTTTAGTAGCAAATTTGTTAAAAAAAAGTTATTTTAAGTTAAAGATGCTATATTTGTCAAAACATCTGCTGACGACAGAGATAAAATTGAAATTATGCGATGCCTTGATTCTATCTGGGTTATCTTATTGTGATGCTCTGTACTGGTCGTACTTAACTGAGTTAAATAAGAATAGTCTCCAGAAGTTCCAAAATAGTTGTTTAAGATTCTCTTATAATTTGAGGAAATTTGATCATGTGTCGGAGTATTACAATGCTTCTAAGTGGCTGCGCCTGGATGAAAGATACTTCTTACATCTTTCGACATTGGTTTTTAAAATCAATAAGTTTAACAGACCTGCGTATTTACATGAAAAATTGCAGAGAAGCCATGATATTCATGGTCGTGAAACTAGAAATAGAAATCTTTTCAATATACCACAGCACTCCACTGCCTTATTTCAGCGATCATTTTCCTACAACGCCGTTAAAATTTTTAACTCCCTGCCGCAGCGTATTAAGAACTGTTCCACTGCGGTAACTTTTAGGAATAAAGTTAAACAATTTTTGTACAATAAAAGGAACTAGATGTTTGATATATATTATTATGTTTTTTTTTTTAATATCAGATGATGAGAGATGATTAGGGGACAGTGTATATTGTATTGTATTTTTGTGTTCTACATATATTATTTTTGTACTCTCTTTACGTAAGTTTATGGTGGTTAGATAGAATAGCTACAGCTAGATCTCGCCACCGTTATAAGTATTAATTTATGTGTAAGATAATAATTTTTTTCGTGAACAATAAAGACGCTTATTATTATTATTATTATTATTATATATTTATCTTGTTTTATGCAAAGCACAGACCAAAACCATATTTATGGCAATTTTAAAATCGCACAATATAGGCCAAGGTTGGCTAATGAGCAACGAAACGTTGTACAAGAAAACAAAGAATGAATTTACGTTATAGAAAGAATTTGCGATCTGCAACTAGTTCCACATTAATAAAGAAAGAAGTGGTGCAAATCAATGATGTTCGTCGATAACAATAATCATATACCACACACACATAAATGGCGTTGCTAAAAAAAATTCCATATCATTTTTATTTAGTACTAACCTTCAAACGACGCGTGTATAAATTTGAGAGCAATCTGACTATTGATTCGTGAGTTTTATGCAGTTTTTAGACAGCATATAACGATTGCTGTCAACAGTTTTGTTGTGTTTTTAATAGAATTTTTTTTGAAAACAGTATTTTTTCAAAATTTTTTCTTTACAATAACATCTTATATTTTAAATCCTAAACAGTGCGAGAATGCACTGGTCTCGGAAAACTATTAGTAATATACAATTCGCGCAGAATTATTATTATTAGATTTGCAATGATATTTTAATTTTTTTTATAAATACATTCAGACTCTGACATTTTTTAACATTATCTGGTAAGTTGTTAAATATTGTACACAATGAACTATTCAATGCTACATTAGTTCTAGGTGTATTCACATAAATGTTTGTTTGTGCCCGGGTCTCATAACCGTGGATGCCACTAATAAATATCAAATCGTTGTTGCTTCTTTGCATATTATTAATTATTTTAAAAATTAGCTTACATTGTTCCAGTTCCAATATTTTCGCCAACCGACAAACATCCAGTTCCCTATATAAATAAAGCGTATGTGTGCGTCTGTCGTAGTCGAACAGAATCTTCAGGATTTTATTTTGTAAAATTTGTAACTTATTAAAATATGTTTGACAACAAGTACCCCACACCGGTATTAAATATCTGTAATGAGAGAGAAAGAACGAATTGTATATGAATAGCTTAGTTGCATGTGTGAGATAATTACCACATTTATAGATTATTGGAATTATAGGACGTATTTTTGAGATAAGTGAGTTAACATGACACTGCCAATTTAATTGTTCGTCGACCATAAGTCCTAAATATTTCATACTCTGGACCCTCTCTAACTGACGTTCATTAATGACAACCTGAATATCATCAATATGCCTATTTTTTTGCTTGAATAACATATATTTTGTTTTTTCAACATTCAATTTAAGCCTATTATAGAATAACCAATTTAAGTATATATCAAGATTATAATTAATTTTCCCTCTCAAAATTGTTTCGTTAGTTCCTGTGAAAATCAATGCCGTGTCGTCAGCAAAGGTAAAATATCGGGCCTCAAGATTAGTGCTCTGCAGATTAAGGACATACAAGGTGTATAGTAATGGCCCGAGAACGGAACCTTGAGGAACACCATGAGTATTTTTCAATGGCCTACTATTGTATTCATCAATCCTCACATACTGACTTCTATTACACAAATAGGTTTTAATTATTTCATAAACTACACCGTGCAGACCCAAATACTTCATCTTTTTCAAGAGCAAGTCAATACTAACCACATCAAACGCTTTTTGAAGATCGATAAACACAACAGCAATTTTTTTTTTTTTCATCCAATGCCTCCGATAAGTAATTAATAAAATCAAATGTGGCCGCCAGCGCACTGCTATTCTTAACGAAACCATATTGGTAGGGGTCCAGTGTTACATGGTTATTTAAATGATCTAGGAGCCGCTTTTTGATAATTTTTTCTAGTATTTTTGAAAAAACACTTATAACAGAAATTGGCCTATAATTATTCAAAAGTTTTTTATTATTGGCTTTGTAAATAGGACTGACTTTACTTATTTTCAGTTCATCTGGAAATATACTGGTACTAAACACATTATTAATTAGTTTTACAATAACTTTGGTGATGAGACTTTTCAGATTTAGCAAGTCTGTTACAGTTACATTGTCATCACCAGGGGCGGAATTACGTTTTCAATCAAGGATAATCTCCTCAACCTCCATTTCAGTAGTCTTAGCTAGCCTAGTGATTGTGTGGTCCGACTTAATTTCTTCAAAATCCCTAACAGGACCCGCAGCCCTATCTTCCTGTTGCAACTGATCTACAATGGATTTCCGAACACTCACGAAGTAGTCATTAAACCCGTCAACTATATTCTGTTTATTTTGAGTAATATTACAATCTATAATAAATGAATCTGTTGTTTCTATTTTTTTCTTAAAGAAGTTATTAATAAATCTCCATTGTTTTTTTACATTATTACCTGCATTTATCCAATTAGTACGAAAATACTGGTTCTTTAAGTTTTTGATCTTGTTGGCAAGTTTATTTTTTATCTTCTTAAATTCATTATTTTTGGATACATGCATGAATCCCGATGTCCACTACTGAGTTGAGAACAAATGTCTGTCTTCCCCAACATGTTAAGTTGTAGCTAATTTTCCAAATGTTTTTGTGAAATCGAATGTGATTTTACCTTTGGGTCCAAATGTTTGAAATCCTTAACACCCTGTTTAATCCAGCCAAGATCGCCCGCACCCGCATTCGCTGGTTTCCCGACTTGTGCTAAAATACATGGAAAACAGTGCAATTTATTTGTCGCCTGGCATCCACATAACTACGAACACTTCTCATAAACCGTTTTATTAAAGGTATGCTTGTATGTCCGTTTTTGTGCTCAATTTCCAGAATTGGTGTTGGCCGGCCAAGATTTTTTATAGTAATTCGATCTTCAAATGTTAATTAACATTTATATATTGCACTGAATTCGTTTTTACTATTGTAATGTAAGCGCGACAAATTATATTCGTATACTGACTGATGGGTAGGGCAGCACCCACAAATGCGTTTAATTTCTACTGTTAGTAGCGTCGCGATGCATTGCTGTCTCTGTTTTTCGCACGCGATAGCAAAGAAAACAATAGAGGCACAAAAATGTTGTGCCTAAGAGCATCGTAATAGGTATGTACGGTGCTAAGACCTACGTTCTGTATCATTACCGTGAATAGACGCGCTGCAAGAGTGCTTATAGCATAGACAGAGCCGTCCTCGATTCAAATTTTTAAATGCAAAATTTTATAGAGAATTCTAACGAAATCACATTGGTCTGGTGGGAAGTATAAAATCTGAAATTATTTTTTCTACAACATTTTTTAGGTAGGGCACGTGCCCACGTGCCCTTAAAATAAATATACATTTGTCAGCAAATTAAAAATAATTTGTAGACAGGTAAACAAAAAAACATATAAAACATAAGAATAATAATTAATATATACAGGTACATCGTCAAATAAATAAATCAATTAAGATACTTAAAGTAAATTATTAAGTAAATATTCTACAGTTCAATATATATACATAGTTCATTTTTTTAAATTTTCTTGATTTTTGGTCATAGGTAGAAATAGTCAAATTTAATTTGATCAATTTATTAACGTTTCGACCATAGTTTGGTCTTTCTCAAAATACTCTAAAATTTTTTTTAAAAATTGATTGTAAACATAATCAGTAATTTTTATTATAACATTTGGAACTGACCTGGTATACGTGAATAATCAAATAGCATCATGGCACAAACCATCCTTAAGTCACAGTCTCACACAAAATTACAACAATTTTGTATTCGTCATATTTTTAAAAACAACTACTATTTACTAATTATATTATTTTTATTATTTTTTAAAAACATATAGATCTTTAGACCGGGCACAACACATTCATTCACAGGACAGACGTATAGATTTGATTAAATTGTTTAAATCTTTCCTATCATTCACGGCGTTATCATTTTTATAGATGTATATCATTTCAAGGTACTCTCTTTTTTTCCGATTTTTTTCTGTTACCAAAATTTTTGCATTTTTGTAATCGAATTTATGATTTTCTGAAATTTCATGGTTGGTAAGGGCAGTTTTATTTTTTTTTGCCATCTTGATGGCTTTTTATTCGATTTTCCAGGTACTGAGATATTTGTCCAATGTCTACATTATTACAATTATACAGGGTATTTCGTAAATTACGTGACTTTTTTTATTTATTGGTGTTCTTGTTTTTAATGTTGAGAAATATTTTGTTAACAAATTGTTCTCCTTGTGACAGACGGTAATATTATGTTTTTTCTTGAAAAAATTTGATAGCTAAATAAAAAACTAAATATATATACATATATATACAAAACACACAATACAAACTACTAAGTACTATCCAGTGTGTGAATCGCTCAAAAATTAATGCACATTAAAAAAATCACCTACTGTATAAAAAGCTTTTTCTAACAAATACGTCTTTAGAGCTTTACGGAATCGAGGAAGGGATGATAGCAATTTGATTTCCATTGGCAGATGGTTGTGCATTTTTTTTTTTTGCATTGTATATAATCGAGCTTTTGATTAATTCGGAGGATGGGGCTGGCAGATAAAGATCATGTTCGGCGTTTCTAAGGAGATAGTTATGGAATGGTCTTTCAGAGACATCTGACAGGTGTTTGCGGATTAAGCAGACCGATTCCAATATGAATAAGGAAGGTAGTGTTAGTATTTTAAATTTTCTGAAGAAGTCCTGGCAATGGGCTCTATAGTGCAATCTCAGAGAGTATCGAATAGCTCTAAAAATACGCCCAAATTGCGTTGCACAGCATGTACCCCAGAATGGGAGGGCGTATCGAAGATGGGATTCGAAGAGTGAAAAGTAGACTGTTATGGAAGTTGACAATTTAAGTTCTTTGGAAACTGATCTTAACGCAAAACAGGCAGAGCCTAATTTTTTTGACAACGCATCAATGTGCAACTTCCACTTCAGGGAGCTGTCAACAACAAGGCCCAGAAACTTCACAGAAGAAACGATGTCAATAGTGGAATTGTTAAGTTCAAAAGACTACAGCGCACCTTTATATGACACGGATTTAGTTTTCGCAGTGTTCAAGCACAACAGGTTAGAGTCACACCATGATTTGATGGTGATGGACCAACCGCCACTGGTTGTTTCACCAAGAAAATAGACCGTGTCAGAAATCGATGAAAACTATGTCAAAATTGAATGAATTAGGCTTCGAATTGCGTATCCACCCACCGTATTCCGTATTCTCCAGATTTAGCCCCCAGCGACTTTTTTCTGTTTTCAGATCTCAAGAGAATGCTTACTGGAAAGAAATTTAAGTCCAATGATGAAGTAATCGCTGAAACAGGCCTATTTGACGAGAAAGAGAAATCGTACTATAAAAGTGGTATCGAAAAGTTGGAAAATCGTTATACTCGTTGTATTACCCTCGAAGGCAACCATGTTGAATAATAAAAATCGAGATTTGTCAAAATTTAATTTTGTTTTTTGTCTCACTTATTTTACCGATTTATTGAATGACCTTCTCCTGTGGAAGCAACATTGATTATTTCCAGGCAATATCAAATTGAATGCGGCCAAGTTTTTGGAAATTTAATAAATGACAGAACTCAAGCGTATTATTTTGATAATATTGCATATCATTAATAATTGTAAAATGTTTCAATAAAAAATATAATTTTAGAGAGAATCGTTTGTAAATCGCAGGAAGCCACAGTATACACCTAAGAGCCCAAGAGAATATATATAAACAAGATTTTTCTTTGAGTAAAACTAATTTGCCAGATTTATTTAAACATCGCATCCAATTCCCATATCAAAAAACAAAATTTATGGCAGCATATAGACTTAAACACAGCACCTAATAAAACATTCCGAAAATATTTCATTAACTATGCATTAAAATTATAATTTTCGTTCATAATATTTGTTTAGTTTGTTATTTATTTGTTATTAACAATAGATGGGCTGTTTAAAATGCAATCAACAATGGGGCGCCGTTTCTGGCTTGTGTTTGTGATGATGCCGAGAGATTTATGTGCATATGGATGGAGTGAGGGCTATATAATATAGGTGCTTGTATGTTTTATAAATATAAACGCTTCAGGAACGAACAAATTCGTTTTGTGGTGCAAATTGAAAGGCTTGTTTAAAATTTTACAGAGCAGGAGTCGTAGGTAACTGAAATTTCTAAAATTTACTACAAATTTATTGAAAAATTCCACAGTAACTTTAACGACATTTAGATTATGTACGAACGAAGGTGGCCTCTCAACATCTGAATGAAAATAAGACTAAATAATAAGCAATAAATTTAATTTGTTGGGGTTTTAAATTTGTTAATGATATACTGTTTCAAGCTGTACCTTCTTTTAATATGAATTTTTATTTTTACAATAAAACAAAAATCATCGTCTCCACTATTTAATTCATAAATTATGTCAAAGGGACATGTTTCGGAGACTCAGCTCCATCATCAGCCTAAAAGGCAACAATACAATATTAAAAAGGGTTCTTACATAAATAACGAAAAACACAAGTTAACAAACCTTGGTGGTATAAAATGCTCACTTCGTGAAGGCAGAGCTCCTAACAGACTAAATTAAAGTATACAATTATTTTTGTTTAAAATATTAAATTTAAAATAACAGAAACACATACAGGTATATATAAATAAAAAGATGTAAAAAATGTTGGTCCCGATAAAGTAAAATGAACAGACAAAAAGTAATGGGACAGTACAAGCGCTATTAAAAGTTTAAAAAGTATTGAAAATGTATACAAACAAATAAGCAAAAACACTTGTTTAAAAGTTTAAAATATAGAAGGAATATAACAATGACAAGATCAAACTCCAAGCCATGGGTGTAAACATATATAAAAGAGTCTAATAGGTACACAAATCCTCAGGAGTGTTTTAAATGTAGAAGAGCCTCGAAAAAAGTGTAAGGTTCGAATTTCAACTGATCGTTCAAACATATAATGTTGTTATCTCCTACAGCCTTGAAAATTTCTAACATTTCCAGAAGATTTACTTTAATGCTCTTGTTGCAAACATGGATTACCTTCAGACCTAAATCGACATCGAAACGATGGTTGTGGTTAAGAACACGATTCGCAAAGGAAGAGGTGGTATCATACTCATCAATTAAGTTAGGATTGTTATTTCTATAACGAGTGATTATATTAGTGTGCTCCTTTACACGTACACTAATCTTACGTCCTGATTGGCCTATGTACTTGGCTGCACATGCTGGCTGTGAGCATGACAAGCAATATACTCCAGACTTGCGTGTCAATGGAATGACATCTTTAGAATTCACCAAAAAAGTTCCCAAGCTATTTATTGTTTTAAAGGAGATATTTATTTCGTATTTAGATTGGAAATAGGTCTGGATTTTATAGGAAAGGTTATCAATGAACGGAATGGAAAAACACTTTTTGTTTTTGTTAAAATCTTCAGATAGATTAATTAAATTTTTATTGATGAATTTATTCATATGTTTAGAAAACATTTTGTTGATGGAAGAAGAGGGAAAACCATTATTGGCAGCTACCATCCTTATGTATGATAGTTGAAGGCTGTAGGAGATAACAACATTATATGTTTGAACGATCAGTTGAAATTCGAACCTTACACTTTTTTCGAGGCTCTTCTATATTTAAAACACTCCTGAGGATTTGTGTACCTATTAGACTCTTTTATATATGTTTACACCCATGGCTTGGAGTTTGATCTTGTCATTGTTATATTCCTTCTATGTTTTGTTTAAGTGTTTTTGCTTATTTGTTTGTATACATTTTCAATGCTTTTTAAACTTTTAATAGCGCTTGTACTGTCCCATTACTTTTTTTCTGTTCGTTTTACTTTATCGGGACCAACATTTTTTACATCTTTTTATTTATATATACCTGTATGTGTTTCTGTTATTTTAAATTTAATATTTTAAACAAAAATAATTGTATACTTTAATTTAGTATGTTAGAAGCTCTGCCTTCACCAAGTGAGCATTTTATACCACCAAGGTTTGTTAACTTGTGTTTTTCGTTATTTATGTAAGAGCCCTTTTTAATATTGTATTGTTGCCTTTTAGGCTGATGATGGAGCTGAGTCTCCGAAACATGTCCCTTTCACATAATTTATGAATTAAATAGTGGAGACGATGATTTTTGTTTTATTGTAATTATATTACACTCCACTGAAACAATAAAGTTATAATAATTAACATTTAATGCCAATATAACTATTAAAACGTTTGTTGTCTATTAACGAAAGTGTGTTGAAAATAATTACTCAAATTTAGTGTTAATGAACTTGTTTATTATTCATGGAAATGTGACAAAATTACAGAAAAAACATGCAGAAGGTTAATGAACCAGCGCTAAAGTAGATAAAAATATTATGTTTCTTTATCTGAGCTCATAGTGTTCGTTAAATATTGTGTTTTTTGCTCTTAATTCATGAAATTATTTTGCATTTGTGCAAACATCCTCATGTCCATCATGTAAATCAGGATACCTTTAACTAAACATCCTCACTGTTGTCACATTTGTAACGAATAATAAATAAAATAAAATAAGTTTCATTAAAACTTCATTTAAGTAACTGTTTTCTTCCATTTTAAATATTTTCATGATACCTTCGTTAATAAATAACAAACTTTTTAGTAGTTATGAACTAAATGTCACGCTATTTTAATGTTTCGCGACGTTTAATGACGTTTTATGGTTACCTAATTCAAATAATATCAAGACATAATCAAATTTTTCTTGAAACTTGCTTTTACTTCGGGAACTTTTCAATTTAGGGATAGGAACATGATTGTCTTTCATAATATTTTATAACATACAGGTTGTTCCATTTGAGAAAATTGACTTATGCCCACAGATCTAGAAACTCGAGAGATATAACATTATCTGAAATTTCATTCATAATTCACATTTGTTTACAATCAGACATAAGCTGGCAGTTTATATATAAGATAGAAAAGGACAGATAGAAAAAATGGCAACGTTGTACCAGGTTCGTCGTTTCGATTTCATTTTATGTACCAGTGGCGTACGATTTTGCTGGTTCGCGAGTATTTTTATAAATAAATAACATTGAAACACATCCTCAAATAACTTTTAAATTTAATATAATTAATTTAAATAAAATATATACATTTAATGAACGTTTTTTATATGATCAGGATTGAACGGCTGTTAAACCATAGTCTAATAACTCATATATTATTTATTAGACTATGGTTAAACTATACTACCTAAAATATACTTAAATAATCCTATTTACACTCAGACGAGACGTGCCAATAAATAATATCTTTGGTCTTTAATTGTTTGGGAAAAGCCACAGATAAAAGCATATATATAATTACCTGTACGACAGAGGCTCATTAAAAAGAAATGATAACTGAGGTTCAGCGTCTGGTCGAATTTGCTTTCGACCAGTAATGTCAGTTATCTTAATGTCGCTCACATCAAATTGGTTTGATCATATTTGTGCATACTTGGGGACATACTGATTTTCCAGACCCAAAAGCTGTAGCCACCTTTCGCGTCTTTCCGAATTTACTGGAAACCTACAATCTGAATTTATTTAATTCTTTTGGAACCTACCAATTCAGTATTAACATATTTAGTTATCTAACGAAGTGTAACCTTAGTTTACAATTAAACCTTGATTTAAATAGTGTAAGATGAACCTAGCATCTCTATAACATCACAAAAATCAACAATTACATTAGGTATTTAAATAAATACAGCAATTTATTTTTAATTTGTAGAGCAAGCAAACTACACCACTGATAAACAATAACAAGTCGTAACCTTACTTACCTCCGAAATATCAAATTTGGGTTGGAATTTTCATTAGTTTTACACACTATACACTGACGCACCATTGTTAATTGTTTTTTTATAGTTTTTGCACAAGAAAACACTCAAAATTCCTCAAAATCACCAACTAACAGCAAATAAATACGTACCCCAAGGATAGTTGGCAACAGAGCTCAAACTACCGGCTGATTACAAAATGAATGAAATAGTAAATTCTTCGCGTACTATTCAAGTTGCTCTGCTTTACAGAGTTGCCACGTGTACTTCATAAATAATTTATAATTTGGTGAAATATGTCTGGAATATATTAAAATGCATAAAAAAGTAACTAAAAAATATCTTGGGTATATCGTTTTATAATGCACAAAAATTAGTACCATCACCTAAGTTATATTTTGCTTTAAAACGGTAAAAAATGCCGTATCAAAATAGTGTATTTTAAAACAATGCGGAAAGGACAGTGGAAGTTTGGCATTATCGATATCTGCAAATAATGATGTTTGATCGCTTGGAAATGTAAACAGTTTTATCTCCCCCTTTTCTAGATCTGTGCTTATGCCTATTTTTACTAATATATAACAATACAGTAGTTAATATCCAGCTTATGGGTGAATATGTCATGATTAGTGATGCAAAATTACCGGTAATTTATTTTTTGGTAAGAACATTGGAAATATTACGTAATTTTAGGTAATATTAGGTAATATTGCTGAACAACTTAGAAAAAGCTGGTTTTACAATATGCAAAGAAGCTTTAACAAATTAAACAATAATTGCCTCAATTATATGGCTCTAAAAGGTCAATAAAACACAAAATAAACTGAAATCTGACACTATATAGTTTTATGTCTAATACAAATTTTATAATAATAAAAAAATAAGTTAAGTATGCATGTTATGTTTATTAGAAATAACAACATAATATATTATTTTGATAGCTTGGCGCAGTGGCGATATCGTAACCAATGAGGTTTATCCGAGGTGCGATTATTGCTAGTTGAATATTATTTTGATGTGCAGTAGTAAACATAAAGATTATATGAAAACAAAATTTATAAATAAATATTAACTCTTGATTAATAATTAAAAAAGGTAACTTGTGTTTTTATCACAACATATCACAAACTGAAAAAAACCGTTAAAACTTAATCACACAATTCTTAGATAGGCCAAAGAATAGGTACATATGATAAAAATAGTTTTCAGTCGGTAAAAATAAATATTTAGTCATTATTTGCTAAACCCTCATCCGCAGACAAATCCTCGGATAAATCAGATTCAGTTTCATTAAAAGTATTTGTAACTGTTGATGGGGTCATTACTACAACATTTTTCATTTCGACACGGTTATTGTGTAAGAATTTCCGATTAGTTCGTATGTAAACGAGCTTCACATATTATAGCGATGGCGTAAGAGCTAAGCAACAGCTATCACTAGACGTGTTGCAGCATGTTGAAACAAGTTAGGTACCAACTTTAACGTAATATTGAAGCGAATATTACCCCGAAAATTAACGAAATTTTTCGGAAATATTACAGTAACAATGTAACGTTACCGGATGGTAGAGGTAATATTACGTAATATAACCGGAAATTCTGATGGTAATATTCGGACCGAACATCACTAGTCATGATAGTTTATTTTTGTAACATATTCTTCTTTTACTGTCAAAATGTCCAGAGCCTGCCTATTCAGGTGCCAAATGGTGGATATTTTCTTTAGACACCTGCCAAAAAGTTCATAAGTAATTATTTATTCGAAAACAGTTGACGATAGGTATAGGGAAGACAAAATAATCCAAAACAGATGAGGAATCCAAAAATATAATTATATACAAGGTGTTCAATTTGAAATAAGAAAGTTTGTATCAAGTGGCAGAAATGCCAAAATATTTTAGAAGTATAGATTAGATTTACCTACTTAAGACAAAAAATGATCCATTGTTTAGATCCCAATAAACGTCCAATACGCCATCGACCCTGAGACACCCGGTATAGTACGGTCAGAACGTTGAATTTCACAAAAATTACTTTTTCTAGCAAAAAATCAATTGGGTGAAAACTTGCTAGGACGCGAACATATTCAATAGTAGTAAAGTGACTCAAAGTGATTCAAAGTTCGGGTGAGTAAACTCTCCTTATAGGCCTATGTATTTTCATGCCTGGTTGTAAATTCACTACCTTGTTCGTGAGTTTAAGAAGCTTTAAAAAAAGCTTAATTTCTTGGAGTAATCCATATCAAATAATTGAGATTTTTTTTAATTTAATGGATAGGGTGTAGTTCATTGAATTCAGATTTTAATTTTGTAGCTTCTTTTTTCCACAGGGTGTATGTATACATATTTGAATTCCTAAAAACTCTTGACATACACTTTTTTATAAATGCGTCCCTGTAGCCAGTCATCAGAACTGAAAATATTATATTTTATGAGCGTCAGACACGCCTATGTTGTAAATTAAATCCTGCTTAGGTACGTAAATACCTACCTATATAGCCAAAATAATAAAAAAAATTGAAAGACTAATTACTCCAGGCAAGTTAAATTACATTTAAACACATAATATGATGTATACGTTAGTTTTATCGTTCATTTAAAATCTGATTGTTTTTATGCAACAACTAGAGTTTTGAGCAAAACTTCTCGCCAATTTTACATAAAAGTTACATAAATATATGCGTTATTAGACTGGGGAGCAAATAGCGATAAACATAATGTTTTAATTATGTTTTAAATGGAATATTTACTTAAGTTGCAAATTGAAAATTGATTCAGTTTTTTCAACTCTTCATACTATATGCAATACGCATATTGCATATTATGTAGGTACTGTGTGGCAAACGAATCTGTAACCAGCGTTAAGAATTCGGACAAAAATTTGTAAATCGATTTTTACAATTACAAATAAGGGTCCGTACGCGTATATACTTGTCATGTTCGCACAGAATTATTATTATTACGAAACTGATATGAGAGACACTGACATTGTATCCGAACGACCGTCACGCACAGACCGATACTTCTTGACTTTAAAAATACATATATACAGTGTGGCACAATAAAAAGGTTGCCACAGTATCTACAAAATAAAATACAATATATACAGTGTGGCGCAAGAATAATGGTCGCCACAGTACTCCCCTTCCAGTGATTGGATCACGAAAATCCGGCCTGTAGACGGTCTGGAAAGCGGACGCGTCGTCCTGATCGAGTACGGAGTTCTGGTGCAACTGCTATACGTCTTTCGGGCTAAACTGCAGGCTGAATGGGAACTGGAACTTGAGCTGGGGTGTGATTTCGTTGGATCTCTACCGTTGCTGGTTCTGAGTCGCCGTGGCTGTCGAAGGCGTAATTGTCTTGCATGACAAAAGCTGGTTTGAGTCTGTCAATGGAAACTGTGACGTTTCGTCCCCGAATACGTAAGACGTACGTTTTATCGGAGCGAGACCGAAGAAAAGCGTGCGTCGAATTGGACAGGTACCTGAATAGGAACGTAGGACGTTGTCCGTGTCGGGAGCCGTTGATTGGATAATAAAAATGCAACTAAATAAATAAGTGTAAACTATTATTCTTCCTGCATTTTTCAATTTTACCGGCATTTAAATCTCTCTCTCTCTCTAGGTGCCATCTCGAAGATTGGCGATCATCATGGCAATTCTTATTTTGGATGCACCTGCTCTAAAAAGCTCTTTCGAGGAACATCCAAACCACTCTCTCAAGTTTCTCAACCAGGATATCCTTCTTCTACCCACGCTTCTTGTACCTTGGATCCTTCCCTGCATTATCAATTGAAGTAAGGCGTATCTTGGTCCACGAGTCACATGGCCCAGATACTGAAGTTTTCTGCTTTTAATTGTTATTAATAACTCTGTTTCGATTTTTAGTCGTTCAAGTATTTCTAAGTTAGTTATCCGATCGACCCATGACACCTTCAGTACTCTTCTGTACACCCACATTTCAAGAGCTTCTAGTCTTTTGGTTATTTCTGCGTTCAAAGTCCATGCCTCGACGCCATAAAGCAGAGTGGCAAAAACATAACATCTAACTAGTCTCAGTTTTAGGCTTATACCTCTATTGCACAAAACTCTTTTCATGCTATTGAAATTGGACCTTGCCATTTCTATGCGTTCTTTTATTTCTTTCGTGTAGTCGTTATTACAAGTATAACTGTTGTTCAAGAATAAGTGTACTTCTCTACCTGTTCGATGGGTTTACCTTTGACGATTATCTGTTCGTTGTTAGTCTGGGCCTTCTTTGTTATTTTCATGAACTTTGTTGTTTGTTTACGTTGAGTGTAAGGCCGTATTCTTCGCTATATCGAACAAGTTTGTCCATGATTCTTTGTAGATCTTCCAGGTTTCCCGTTAAAATTACGGTATCGTAGAACAACTATATGCAGTCCATTTACTTTTATTCCTGCACTGTCATTTTCCATTGCCCTTTTTAGAATCTCTTCAGAGCAGGCATTAAACAAAATAGGTGACAGAACACAACCTTGACGTACACCTCTCTTTATTGAGATGGTGCCAGAATTTTGTTGATCTACTTTGACGGTGGCATTTTGGTTGTAATAGAGATTTGAGATGATTTGCAGGTCTTGGTGGTCTAGGTTTTTGCATTGTAATATTTCCATCAACTGGTCGTGGCGCCGTGTCAAACGCCTTATTATAGTCGATGAAGCAGGCATATACGTCCTGATTAACATCTAGGCATCGCTGCACTATTACGTTGAATAGTGCTTCTCTTGTACCTAATCCTTTGCGAAAGCCAAACTCACTTATATCCAGATCGAGTTTCTGGTGGATGCGGTTGAGTATATTTTTTAACAGTAGTTTCAAAGTGTGGGACATGAGGCTTATGGTACGGTGGTCACTGCACTCTTTTGCACCCGATTTTTTCGGTAAACATATGACGACTGATGAGAGCCATTCCTTTGGTAGTTTTCCAGACTCATAGACGCTGTTCAAGAGTCTCACCACGACATCCAAATCTTGATCACTTATGATCTTAAGAATGTCGATAGGAATTCCGTCGGGGCCAGGGGATTTACCGTTGCTCATGTTGTTTAGTGTGTGGGTGACTTCGTCTTTCGTGATTTCGGGACCTGTGTCTTCCAGTCCTACCCTGGCTACGGATGTGATATTTCTCACATTTAAATCTAGTAAACGTTAATTTTAATAACAATTATTATATTTTTCTAGTTTCGGCTTACCTATGTATTGTATATATTAAAGATCAAAATGGTTTAACACTTAACAAGAAATTGCAAACATATTAGAGTATGTTTTGACTATTTAACTACGATTTTTTTTTAATAAAAATCCACTAAAACCAATGACACAAAACTAAGTAAAATAAAAAGGAAACTTAAAAAGTATGCGACTGTTTCTCATGTCACGCACATAATTATACTTACGTATACCTAATTGGATGTAATTGACAAGCTTTCGTTATTTGTATTTTTTTATTCCTTTCTTTCTTCTTATTCCGCTTTCATCCGTCCAATTACTGATAGCACGATATGTTCGTATAAAGGTAGCAGGCAGCAGATTGTCTCCGAGAGTCCAAAGTAAAATAATAATAACAACAAATGTAAAAAATCAATTTTTGTTCCAGCTCACACACTAATGTCATCAAAGCTTGATGCTTGTAGACCTGGTGATGTGTTCGCGGTTGTTTTCCAACTGTTATTTTTCTATTATAGAAGACAGCTTGGTTGTTGTTGTTAGTACTACTTGAATAATACAATTTGATTGTCTTAAATTAGTCAGATTGTTTTTAATTATTTTTTTCTATAATTCGAGTTTGTGTGTTGCACTTGTATTACGAGGAAGCGTTTTTAATTCCGCGGAACGGTGGGGATGGAAGTTAATGGTGGGGATATTAAATAATTTAATCTTACCCGGATCATTCATCTCTAAACTTTCGTCTAGGACTGGAGAATATTACGCCTCCATCTTAGAACACTTAAAAGACGTAATCTATATTCCAGATGAATTTCATATAATGAAAAAGAAACCTTTTTTGAAATAATGTCTCATTGTCTAAGTATATTCATTTGAATTATTATCTAACGACTTCTTTTTGCTCCCATATGTGAAACAAAATGAGTGGGCAGCGATTTTCATCATCTCAAGAAGCGCTTGAAGCCTTTCGAAACCATGTTCTGAGATACAACCTTGAGATTTAAAAAAATGCTTTGGCAATTGATTCGAACATACCTATATGTCAAAGTGTATAAATCATAAAACCGAATATTTTGAAAAAAAAAATTGTTTTCTTTACAGATTTAGTAAAAACATAAAAGGTAGATTGTACTGTATTATTGGGTATTTAATTACACTTATTTGGCATTTATTCATTAATTAAAAATATATATACCTATAGCTACCGACTTTTGTTTTATCATATTTTTTTTTTTTCTTTTGGAGACGTAAGTGCCTTGAAAGTAGCAAGTAAGTATATTTTTGTCACTATCTAACCAGTTGAGCACTTGTAGCATAATAATTATCCTAATAGTTTTGATAAAACACATTATGTTTTATCATTAATTTATAATGAAGTTCGTTCTATATATTACCAATATATAGAACGAACTCCAAGGTAATTATAGGGCATATATTATAACCCATAATATTTAGGTATATTATCCCAGGCAATCCATTTATGAAGGACTGAATGTTGTATGTGAATAAAACACTTCTATCAATCTATTTATACCTTGTTTACATATCCAGAAATGTTTCGGATCATATGTCCATCATCAGTGGCTTACAGAACCTTTGTGTTGTTGCACTTGTATATATGTGAAATTTGATTTGAACACCTTTACAGATAACCCTGAAAAATTCCAAATTATAAATCTAACTACATATTATATAACATACTAAGAAAGATAGATCGCATATATTTTTGTTGTTGTATATGCAGCTAGATTTATAATTTAGTATTTTTCCAACAGGGTGATCTGTATATGTATTCAAATCAAATTTCATGTACAAAGGTTCTGTAAGCAACTGATGATGGACATATATGTTCCGAAACATGTCTGGCTAATGTAAACAAGGTTTAAATAGGTATTAATTCGGAATATTTTTAGGACTTCGTGTGTTAAAAACTCATTAGTGGCGCTTGATCAGCGCAATATCGATGTGGCTGTTACAGTAAGATTTCTTTAACTTAGAAAATGGATGCAGTATGCGAGGCCTTGTATGACTTCTTAATTCACCACCATCAGAGAAGACAGTGTATAATTTGGTTTAACGAATTTCGTTATGATCGTGAATCATTGAGTTATGATTCACGTGAAGGTGTACAAATATATATTGTGATTCCAAAAAGCAAAACGCATCTCTTAGGATATTGTAGACTGCAATACATTCAATTTTGCATTTATTTGTGAAAAAATATGTACCTCATAATATTTTAAAATGGAAGACAATATTAAATGACCCTGGAGTCAAAAAATGCAGAATTCTAAGTCTTTAATATTTTTAGGAAAATACAAATACAGTACTGTGAGTAGAAACTAAAAGATATAGATATTTTTAGTCAGGACCTGATTTCTTTCTTAAAATGGCGGCATCATACGATACAATTTTTAATTATTTAGGTCAAAGTGCCGATGTGGACTCGGAATGCTGTTCTTTATGTTGTGCTAATACTATACAAAACTAAAATGCGAATATGGAGGGGTGTCTCACCACTAACTGAATCGATCAATATCTCAAAAAAACCAAAGAGAATTTTTTGAAAATTTGATTCAACAATTGAAAGCTGTCGACTACCCTGAACGAGTGAATTTTCGAGATTTTGAAGAGGATGAATGTCTTTTGAATAAGGTCATTTGGGCAGACGATGAAAAATTTACTAGTAATGGATTATTTAACCGTCACAATTCTCACCGTTGAAACGATTTGAATCCCAATGTTTCCCCATGTCGAAATTTCTAAGATAGCTGGTGATTTAACGTATATTGGAGTAGTTTTACACTTATTCGAAGAAAAATGAAATGGAAAAAGCAAATAAGCTAGATTTAAAACTTTTCCATTTTTTGGGCTTTTAGGTTCTCAAAACACAAAATTCTATTAACGCATGTTTATTATGCTGTCCAAATACATCACGATTTACACCACATTACGACGTTTTGGTGCCATTATTTGCACCTTCATCAGGCTTTCCAAACTAATCAATTCGTGCACATTTGTTGAATGAAGGGGTCACTTTTAATTTGTGAAATTATATATTTTTAAACATGTGAACGTCGTTTTTTGTTTATATAAATAAATTGTATTGTCGTTTTTTTATTTTATTTGTGTGAATTTGTAGCCTGACATGAAAAAATAAGTTTGGAAAGCCTGATGAAGTTGCAAATAATGGCACCGAAACGTCGTAATGTGGTGTAAATGATGGTGTATTTGGACAGCATAATAAACATGCGTTAATAGCATTTTGAGAACCTAAAACCCCAAGAAATGGAAAAGTTTTAAAAATAAATAAGAAGGTTCAAGGATAAGGAAAGACAAATAAGCTAAATTTACCTACCATAAGCTAACTAATCATACATTTTCAGGTGCAGGATATATTTCGAAACAAAGTAAATAAAAAATGTACGTCTAGTTGAACATCGAAACCCTTTTTATCAGAATGATGGCGCACCTGTCTACTTAAAGTTAACAATTTTTTTCATTAAGTATTTTATGAGCAGTGGATAACGACAGTTCCTATGTCGGCCTTGTTCCCCGATCTTTCAGTGCTGGATTATGCCGTTTACAAGACGTTTAGAAGACTGCATAATTAAATCCAGGAATGCTTTCTATAATTTAAATCCAGAATCAAAGGCAAAGTTGCTCTAATTTTCTATACTATAAAAAATTGGAGTTTAATTTAAAATTTTGAGTTGAATAATTCAATTCGATATTTCAATGAATTTTTATGAGCATCCGGTATAAGATCGGAACCATTTGTTATTGTGTTTTGCGGTCTTTGTTATGAGGAAACTATTTTTTTTCTAAATTAGCAACTATATCTCTAGAAGGTTAAAGTTACTTATAGAATACATGAAATTTACGTATAATTTTCCTTCGAATCCTAAAACGCAATAAAATACGGGATGTTCTATTTAAAATAATAAAAATATCCTTTGAAAAGACAATAACAAAAGTTGTTATCGATTTCCAATATCCTGAAAATATTTATAATACCTACTCTGGGACTTTATTCAGATGCCAAATGCAGTTCTTGTTGTGACACTCTGTATTTTTTCATTGAAGAATTACTAGTACGTTAATGAATCTATAGATTTACAAGTACTGAAGTGCATCACCATGCTATGTCTTATATTTTTTGTACCACTAAGCATAATTATTTTATTATGCTAAAGAACGTGTGTATTTATTAATTTTATTTATTTTATCCCCGTTCGTTATATGAAGAAATGTTTAATTAATAAAAATTACCCGGTTAAATTGACTAATTGTGGTGTTTATTATTTCTATATACAGATAATATAAAAGCTCATTAATGGTCCGCAGCCGGTGTATGATAAAATATATATTATATACAATCAATAAATGACACTTTTTAGTAAGAAAGATGCATATTTTTTTCTGCAAGTTGATGTGCACTTTTATTTTTTATGCGGGAATATAAAAAAATTCGTTTAATTAATTTGACATTTGATTAATCGTAAAGGAAACTGCCTACACCTTTCAATGGAGGTATAGATCCTTAATGTATAGTAAAAATGTTGCAACGACATTACAAAAGAAAGGTTCTATTTACTCTGTAATTCCCAGTCTTTCGTCAAGTAATATGATCAAATAGCACATAAAAATCTAAAAAGGATAATTTGGACATTAAATATTCTTGAAATAAAAGTCGACCTCCACACAATAATATTTTAATAAATATCTCCAACAAATTACATTTGTCACCATACATGTTTCGCAGCTCCGGGCTGCATCATCAGTGGTTATAAGAGATTCTTACGAAAAGCTATGTTATTTAACTTAGTACATATTATTTTTGGGAAATCTATTTATCAACTAACTGCGTGAAAAAATTTAAGTCATAAAATAAGAAGTTTTTGTTAAATTAAGTTTCGTTGTTAATCAGTTAAAACTAAAAAACCCAAAACTCACATCATTTCTAATGTAAGTCTCATGATATTTTTTCTTTTTATAAATCATTGAAAACCAAATTTCTCTTCGACAACAATATACGCACTTGATTGATTGCAATTCCACACAACAATGTTTATAATATTATATATTATAATCACTGATGATGCAGCCCGGAGCTGCGAAACATGTATGGTGACAAATGTAATTTGTTGGAGAAATTTATTAAAATTTATGGTGTGGAGTCTTTTATTTCAAGAATATTTAATTATTCTACTATTTTATAAGCGATTTTTTTTTCTTTTGAAATATTTTTATTTCATGTCAATGGTACAACGTTTCGGCTTATTCGCCTTCCTCAGGTACATCTCTTTTCTAAAAAAATGTTTGTAAACATTAGAATTAAAATAAACAAGTAAGTGGTACATTTACACAACATCACAACAACATTCAGTGTAAACAGGTAACATATATAACACATACACAATTACATATAATATTCTTAATTATTTTCTATTTTGGATTTTTTTTTGTATTTATTTTTACCTTACCAACATCGCATGATCCGTAGATTTTTTTTTTTTTGCTGTATACCACCTTTAGTGGGTATTTTGTTTGAATGAAATTTTTTATTCATTGATGTGTATACACACATAGGCAAGGCCGCCGGAAGGGGGGGGGGCAAAACGGGGCGCTTGCGCCCCCCTGGAACACGTAAACACAGGAAAATATCACATACATAAGTTTAAATGATTTAAACAGTATCCAAGATATACAGAATACTGCAGATTCTATCAAGAAAGTTATTAAATTTTTTCGTGACAGTCCATATAGAACAAAATATGTCCCTAAAATCCCATTATTTTGTGACACGATGGTCCTCAAAGTACAAATCCATCAGAATATTTTCCGAAAATTACGAATAAATAAGAGGGGCTTTGGGACATTTGGCTTATTCAATAGAATTCAGTACAGAGACACGAGCAAAAGCCAATAAATTATTAGCTGCAGTTTCGACTTGTAAATTCATACTCTGTCTCCACATCATTTCACATTTTAGTGCTAAATTGGAACCGTTGTGCAACATACTACAAGGAAAAATAATAAATCTTCTTTCGGCAGAAAACCATATTAAAACAATTTTGTCTGCACTAAAAAATCACAGATCTGACGCTGAAAAATATTTTAAGGAAATTTTCCAAAACTCTGTTCGTTGGTGATAAATTTGACATACCACTAAGAATTCCTAGACTGGGATCAAATCAAATTTATAGAGCTAATTGTTTCTTTGTTTATTCCAAAACTCTGTTCGTTGGTGATAAATTTGACATACCAGCTAAGAATTCCTAGACTGGGATCAAATCAAATTTATAGAGCTAATTGTTTCTTTGTTTATTACATATCTAGATTCAATTATCCGCTCAATTGAGATAAGATTTTCGGAAGAAACAGAAATTGCATTTTCTTTGTGCCTGTTTCATCCAGAGTTAACTGTAACAGAAGAGTATAGGAAATTAATAGAAAAAATTCCTAACATAGCCAAAGTATACGATTTAAAAAATTTAGAGACAGAGTGAAACATGGGATGAAATGTGGATAGAGAAAAATAAAAATGAAAATATTCAGTTAGAGTTCGCCGATTTATTGGAAAAACATTGTGAGTTTTTCCCTAGTAACAAAAAAAGCAATTGCTATATTTTTGGCTTTATCTCCAACAACGGCCACAATCATTGAAAGATCGTTTAGTACCTTAAGACGGGTGAATACTTGGTTAAGGTCTACCATGAGTGAAGAAAGACTATCTGGATTATGTCTTCTCAGCGTGCACAGACAACATGTAAATAAGAACAAAGACGTGTTTATTAAAAAAGTGATAGATCGATTTTCGCAAAAACGAAGGAATATTCTACTGCTATTTTCTGATTAGACTTATGTTCAATTTATGTTATAACCGATCAGGATCAGTTTATTTTAAGTTTTTTTTTTAATTATATAATATTTTAAGTACTTAATATATAAATTAAACTTCAAAAGAAGTTGGATTGACTGTATAAGTATCGGTATTTTGCCACATATTATACACATAATACTTTTATTTTGTTTACTTAGTATTTTTTGCCTTGCCCTCCCCTAATTTAATTACTTCCGGCGCCTATGCACATAGGTATCAGTCGGAGGTTTTTTCCTTTTTGTATATTTATTTTACTACTTTATCAGCCAACTACCACATCGTTTCCGAGGGATGTATTAGAAGTTTTTCTATGGATAGTGATTTTTTTTACTTATTAACTTAGAGGACATACATTTACATTTTTTTATTAGTTGTTGTATGTATGTCCTCTAAGTTAATAAGTAAAAAAAATCACTATCCATAGAAAAACTTCTAATACATCCCTCGTAAACGATGTGATAGTTGGCTGATAAAGTAGTAAAATAAATATACAAAAGGAAAAAAAACCTCCAACTGATACCTATGTGTTTCATCATCACATCAATGCATAAAAATTTTCATTCAAACACAATACCCACTAAAAGTGGTATACAGCAAAAAAAAATTCTACAGATCATTCGATGTTGGTAAGGTAAAAATAAATACAAAAAAAAAATCCAGAATAGACAATAATTAAGAATATTATATGTAATTGTGTATGTGTCATATATATTACCTATTTACACTGAATGTTGTTGTGATGTAGTGTAAATGTTCCACTTACTTGTTTATTTTAATTCTAATGTTTAAAAAAATTTTTTTAGAAAAGAGATGTACCTGAGGAAGGCGAATAAGTCGAAACGTTGTACCATTGACATGAAATAAAAATATTTCAAAAGGAAAAAAATTCGCTTATAAAATAGAACCTAAAATCCCAAGAAAAGGAAAGAATAAAAAAATTGTAAGAAGGTTCAAGAAAACTACAATACTAAAATAGTTATTTTTGTTACAAATACTTAAAATAACGTTTTTTCAGGACGAATCATTGAATGCTAAAACCTTCATTTAGTTAGGCTTTTTAAAATTGTTCAGAACGCTTAAATTTGCGAATTCTCCATAATTTTGGAATCATAATATTATCATATCATCATCATAATATCAATTTATCATATCATAATATTTCCTAAAACTTAATCAGCACCTAGAAATATACTGCAATATTTTTGTACCAAATTTGCTTAAAATAGTTTAGTGGATTTTGAGTTATCGTGGATACAGACAGACATTTTATTTAAACTAATTACATACATACGTATAAAATGACCTAACACACGGTGAAATTAAAAAAAAATTCATGCAAATAATAGCCTCCATAATACATAATATAACATACATGTATGTAGATACCTATAGGTACCTATTTGAAATGGAGATCGAAAAAAAAAGGATTTATGCAATTTTTCAAAAATATATTTTAGTTGGATAGTCGCTGAAAAATAGAAAACATGATTTGTTTACACCATAATGTATGTATCTATTTTTTTTAACACTTCCTCCATGGAATATAGAAATTAACCGATTGGTTTCCCACTGGATGGTTTCGGCTTATTTGTGAAATTAAAACCTCCACTTTGCTAGAATATAACGTTTCATTTGGAAATGCTACATATTGTGCTGGATACATTATGTAAACACATATTACAAAAACATTAAGATATCGTAAAAAGTATATGGTGATATGATCTTTTATTTGTCTTTAGTCTTGTATGCTTCCGCAAGCTTTAGATATGTTTTTACTTTGTTTGACGCAACATTTTCGAGAAAAAAAATGAAAATCGTCTAAATCAAATGTATTGAAAATCAACATAAAAATAACATATCATTACACGTTTTACACATATTTTACAATTTTTTTTTTGCAGAAACTGTTCAAAATGCGTAACGTCATTGTCAATACTGCATTGGTAAAAGGCGCATAATTAGCAATTAGCTCTGATTAAAACAAAACACTTGGTTACAAAACAGAAATGTCAATCATTTTGTCACCACAAAATTGTGTTGCATTTAAGTGTTCTTTTTAGTGTTAATAATAATGCCGGGGCTATTTAGTAACCAAGAATACGCAGACATTCATTTAATTTACGGTTTTTGCGAAGAAAATGCAGTAGCAGCCGCAAGGGAGTATGCACGCAGTAGAGCCTCCAACGAGAGAAGTTTTCTCTCAAGTTCATCGGGCATCTCGAGGTTTAAATATTACTTTTAACATAAATAACAATAGACAGCGCCCTAGAAGAAAGGCGTATTTTAAGAACGTTTGATCGAAATCCAAACCTAAGTTCACGAAGAGCTGCTGTCATGATTAACATATCAAGGTCAACCATTCTTAGGTCACTTCATAAGGATGGTAGAAAGGCTAACTATTTTAAGCCTGTGCAATATTTGTTGCCGGAGGACTATGTTAAAAGGTGTAACTATTGCAATTGGTTATTGAATAAAGTTTACTGGAAAATAAACAACGGCCAAGCCTCAGGTTTACCATCAAAATTTGGAAGTTCTTTATCCAATAGTTGCCTATTCAAAATTCTTTCTGATAATTCAGGATTTTGGGCTTTTCTTATTGCTTTTTCAATCACATGACATAGTTTGGATAAAGAATTATCACTATCATTAACTCTTGATTTGAAAGTTGGTCTTTTATTGCACAATCATTATTATTTATCCGCAGGCTTTAACATTATTTAATTTTTCTGAAGAACGCAAACTTATTTTACTATTACTAAGGTTACTACCACTTCCCATAACGTCAAATTCAAATTCCTCCTCTAATTTTGCTTCAGCAAATTCGCGTTCTATCTCAATAATTTTTCGTTTTGCTTTCAATTCATATTTCAATTGTTCTGCTTGAAATAATTATTATAAAATTGTTAAAATTCTTTTATAAGCCAAGACAATACAAAATCTACACACGCGCATTTAATTTCAAAATTTTCGCGATTTTGCACCTTTTCTTTCTGTCTGTCTGTCTGTCTGAGGGGCACTCTCTGGCAGTAATTGACATTGTTGTTAAAAATAAATCGTAAACTTACAGTTATATTGTTTTTTAACCGCTGCGCTGTGTCGTATTGTTTATTGAAAAACCATTATTAATTTTTCATTATTATAAATCCCGCATCGCCGTTTTAAACCAATTTTATCGTGAAAAATATGGAATTATTCTGTTAAAAAACTCTCGTAACATTAAATCGCTTTATGTGTTTGTGTTGAGTGAACTAAGAACAGATATAACATTGTACTGAGGCAAGTTTGAGGAAGGCTGGCCGGCCGAGAAGAAGTTTACTGGTCAAAGAAAACAAAAGACTCTAAAACCTCCGGAAAATCAAATAAAGGTAAGATTCAAAAGGTGCCGTTTGTTATTTCCAACTTCATACGAAATCTATCGATACATTCAATTTTTCTCTCTTGAGTCTTTACGCTTATGTTATTGAATTTATACTTTTGACTCTTTAACCGACCCAGCATTATGATCATTATTAAATACGTGCAATGGTCTTATATCTGATTTTTTTGTAAAACATTTTCTTGGCAGTTCTTGTCAAAATTTTTTGAATTTTCTGGATTTAAATCTGCCACAGGTGTTTTTGGACTGTAAATAACTTGTATGTAAATCGAAAAATGATTTTATTCTGTTTGTTTCATTTTGATATTTTAGTCTACGAATACATATGACTTCTAAAGTTCAGTTTCTTGCTTTATATCAAGCACCTACCTACCTACCTTCAAAAAAAAAATAAAAAAAATGATCCAAAATGCCTTAAGGGGCGCCAAATCCTTTTTTGGACACAGGCACCAGTAGCCCTTACGGGGGCCCTTATTACACGTTTAGTTAAGGTGTTCTCGGAAGACCATGTAAAAAATATCATCTTTTATTTTTCTCTATAATTTGATATTTTACCAGATTTATATCAACTGACAAGTTACATCAAAAATTTATTATTTAACGATAATAAATTTATAATTCAAGTTATAATAAAAATTCGACACAATGCTTCTTCAATACTTGCCTGACACTTAAAGTTGGATCGATATTGACGTGGCCCAAAATAGCAACTTCCATATCTTCGTTTCATAATAAGTACTTCATTTGAGCAGTTCTTCTTTTTTTCTTCGCCAGCGATGCTCTCTCCCTAAATTTGCCCTTCCTGCACTTAAAATGTATTTTTTCGCACGTAAATATCAAAATAACATTCTGAGGTAATCCATTTATCGAGGAGTGAATAATAAAGTCATTTTGTGGAGTAGACTTGTTTTATTCACCACATAAAAGTAAAAATTTTTTATTCACAGCAGGTATACCTACTAAATCATTATTCAAGGTTCAATTGCCACTGTTCAGATATTAGAATCCTATAGTAAAATAATAATTAGAGTTTAAAGTACGAAATGTGTAATAGATAGTCATTAATTTAGTTGTACAAAATAAATGTAATACATTTTAAACAATATCTAGATTAAATTCTTAATTTAAATGTAAATTAAAGAATTATATTTTCAATGAATAATAATATATGTGAAAATAACATCTTGTTCGGTTTTTATTTATTTTTTAATTTCAAATTACATTTTTTTTATAATATCCGTGTCATTTTATGCTATAGCTATAGGCGGAAATATAAATTATCTTTGTACACACAAAATTGCCTCATGCTTGCTTTGGTTGTTTATTACATTAAAAACGGAAGAAATGGGTTAGATTTAATTCTTTTGTTTCTGTTATGAATTATTGTTCTACTAATGTTTTATTAATACAAACTTATTGAAACGCTCTAGTCGGTTAATTCAGATAAAATATTTTGTTTCGAAAATCCCAACTCAAGCAAACAGTAATTTTTGGTACGAAACTAGCTTAAACTAACTGTTTCACATGTCTGTTTGTTTTAAATTGCAACCCCTATTTTTTAGGGCACTTTTGAGTAACACTAGAAAATTTTTGGGAAATGACAAGTTTTCCTAACGAAGTCAATTTTAACATTTAGACCCATACGTTACTCTCTTATTGTACTATACTTACAAATGCGCGTCTGGCTCATTCGGCCTCACTGAACCGAAAAGGTACGTGATATTAATAAAAAAGTGCTTCAAATCAATGAACGTCAACATTAAATTTGAGCCGATGATGGGTGACATTAATACAATGAACGTTCGTACATAAATTCGGTAGCGAATTCTGTACGTTGAATTAATAAATAAAGAACATAAATTTATGCTCGCCGGTTATTGATCTTACGAATGATGGACATTAATTTATAACTCCTGTACGTTAAAACGATGTTACCAGGTTGTTAATGTTACGAACGATGAAGATTAGTTTATGTCTCCAATACGTAAAACCGATGTTAGCTGGTTATTAATGTTACGAACGATGAACATTAATCTATGACTTTTGTACATTAAACCGATGTCTGAAGGTTATTAATGTTACGAACGAGAAACATGAATCTATGACTTTTGTACGTTAAACCAATGTTAGCTGATTATTACATTGGGTTATAATAATTGTTTTACGTAATTGTGTTCGCCGGAAATTATTATTACGAAAGATTGAGATTATTGTTCTGTATTCAATCAATAATCGCGAGCATATAGGTACATATGTATTATGTGTACTGCAAAGTGCAGTATGGTTCAAATATACTAGTACCAATTGTTAGAGAATTTAAAAGCCCAAATAAGACTCAAAATTATCTTGCTGTACGTCCATTGATTTGATGCACCTGCTTTGTAAATAAATTAAATCATATTTGTACGACACTCGAAATCTAAAGGCTTTATTTTTAATTTAGTTAATATTAAATGCTAAACATGTCAGATTCGTCTGTCGTCTGAGGTGAAAAGGGAGAAAAAACTATATTTGGAAACTAAAGTCCGCGGAAATTCTTCTAAACAAAATTGGAAATTATTACGAGATCTAAACATTTATGCAAGGGAAAATATCACAATACCGTCTTTTATTCATGATGTCGATAATATTAATGATTTTTTTGTGGCCACTTCTACCAACAATCCGGACCCAGGAACGATCAATTTTTACTTAGGTAATAAAATTAGGCCTGATATTAACTTTGATGCATTGCTTGGGATTAAGTCAAATGCTGTAGGCAGTGACATGATCAGTATTGATATGCTAGTAGTAGTAGTTGTCCGTTTATAATGCCCTTTATACAGCATCTAGTTAATTACTATATAGAAACGAGGAACTTCCCAACAAGTTGGAAAGAAGCCAATGTCATTCCAATCCCAAAACTAAAACTCCATCAACATTTAAGGATCTTATAGACCGATTAATATACTCCCAGCGATCTCCAAGGTTATTGAGAGAGTGATCTGCAATCAAATGAAAACATATCTTGATGGGCATGGGTTGTTGTCGGAGGTCCAGTCTGGGTTCCGTCAGGGTCACAGTTGCTCCACGACATGACTTAAAATACTGGATGATGTATTGGGGGCGGTAGATCAGGGTCGATTGACGGCATTGCTGGTTGGTTGCTGGCCATTGTGGGTTACCTGGGCTTTGGGGAGTCTGCTGTGTCTCTACTCGGAACATATGTGAATGATAGAAGTCAGGTTGTCATTTTGGGAACGGCAGTGCCTGGGCCGAGGACATTGCGTAGTGCCGCAGGGCATCCAGGAATCATTGCCTTTTTTTTATGTATCAGGGTTTTTGTTGTTGTTATTATTATGCAGTTATCTTTAGTATTACTAATATGTTAAGCTAGGAGGCTGTGCATCGACTTCGCCTTTTGTGTAACTTTTCTAAGTTCTCAATAAAGTCATTTATTATATTATTATTATTAATCAAAATAACAGGTTTTTAAGTAAACAGTGTGCGCCTTTAGAATAGACTTATAGAACCCATAAGTACGGTTGAATTGCAGATTTTCTTCTTAAGGTTTATTATATGTTCTTCTATTTCTTGAACTGTTTTAGCACAAAATAAAAAAGATTCTTGAGAGTCTTTTATTGTGTACTTTAAATGGCTTATCTTTCCACTGGCACCTTTGGAACATAGCTTAGCGGATAGCACTAAATATCCATGAAGAGCCCATAAAATTTCTCCCCTCGTATCGGCGGGCTTTCAACATTACAAAGGAATACCGCACTGTGTTTTTTTTTTTCATTTTAAACTGACTTTAGTTTTGTACTTTACTAAATGGTACTTATATAAAAGTATTACTACTTACCTTATATTTCTACATTTGTTGTATTATTTGGGAACAAATTTTAAAAATAGATTTAGGAACACACTTCACTTTTCAACTGTATACATTTAACTAAACAAAACAAAAAGGACGCGTAAACAAAAAGTCTATGAGAATGTCATAATGTCAATGTTTTGAGTATTCAGTCTATGATCCGGGTGCATTGATTTGCGCGCGTTATTCAGAATTTAACGGTTAGGTTCGTAAAATTAATGCTTAGCATCCATTGAATCAACGATGATCGTTTATTAGTTTTTATGTTCGCTGTTCATAGGTGTATGATTTACAAATTATTGTGTTAAAGGCGAAGAGCATCAATTAATAAATTTAAAACATTGAAGCAATAAATAGTGACATTATATTGATGAAAAAAACCATAAATTTTCGATGTCTTGCATTTATTGATTAATGTTTCATCGTACATTGTTTCTATGTATGAAATTATTAATTTATGATCAAAATTCATTGTAACAGTGACCAATTCATAATATTATTGTTCAAAATATTGATGACAACCATTCATTGGTTTTACTTACAATATTTTGTTCAGTGCTTGAATCAGACTATACCTTGGTATGGTTCAGCCACATAGCGAGATCGCCTGACGTGAACCCATATTAGATTTTTTTCTACGGGGACATTTTTAAAAAACCGTGCAAATAGACCACAAAACTTAGATGAATTAAGGCACCGCATTCAAAATGAGATGCAATTAATCACTACCGTGATCATAGACCACGCGCAACGCTCTTTTATGGAAAGGTTATCCCAAAACAAACAACAATTCATTCCTACTCGTTCATAATAAATTATCTTAATTTAAGAATATCTACAATAAGTAAGCAGATTTGTTTGGCTAACAGTAGACTAATATGATTTAGGGCACTAACCACGTCATCAAGGGATGATACCGCGGTCTGTGCCGACCTAATTGGAGCGTAAATTGAGCATTCGAACAGGATGCGATATAACGTCTCTCTTGGTCTGATCAGATAAACTGAGCCTTTATTTGTGAATTTAATAAAATATTTTATGAGATAATGCGAATGATGTCTAATGGTTGCTTTCATCAGAGAACAACAGAGAATGTGATCTTGCTGGTGGGGGAAGAGATTGCGCATATAATTGCGCACTCAAAATCGCCATGTTTTCTTATACTCTCATTGTCGTCGGGATATTTTAATTGTGCTTTGCCATTTCAAGTGATTTGTTTTCCAGTGCCGTAGTATTCTGTGTGTCATATAGTTATATTGTGTGTTTTTGTTTTATACACTTTTGATAGTGATATTGTTTATTTTGAAGTGCAAAAAAGCAGAGGCGGAATGATGTGTGCTGCGAAGAATTGCAGGAATAAGTATTATAACTGCAATTTATCATTCTTTAGTTTCCCGATGGATAGTAAAAGGTAAGATATTTATGTAGTATTTGAATTAGATGCATATAAAATTAGATTCAAATAATGTCACATTAAATTAAATTACCAATTGTTATTTTGAAAAACAAATATTTCTAAACAAACTGTTTAAAAGATTGAGCTTACTTGTCTAAAAAAATCACACAAATTTTTTAATAAACATGAATAACTTCGCTTAATTTCGCAGCACAATGGCCCTTATCTTTTATAACTTGGTTCAGTATATTTGCCCATAAAAGTCCAATACATCTTAAGCATTCTAAAAAGAGACCTTAAAAATCTTACTAGATGAGTGCAAAAATTCTATTAAATTCTGACAGTGTTTATTAAATTTGAATTACATGTTTTAACTATTATAGATATTAGCAGGTAGTAAATTCACGTCTCAGGTTTTATTGTCCATTTATTGGGGGTGATTTTAGCATGTTTTGTAGGTATATAATGGGAAATTCCCAACATGTATGCTTGCGTTGTTTTTCTGAAGGCCATAAACAGATAAAATATAATAAATTCTCAATTATACTTAAGGAATTGAAAATCGGTAGACCTATTGTATAAATTAGAACAATTTTATTTTACTCTATCTAAAATTAATACATTTATATTTGCCCGTAATCAATTACACTTTTTTTTTCTTTAGAGCTGAACTATGGTTAATTGCTAGTTCAATATTATTAATAATTTTATTAATTTAAGCAAAAATGTAAAGTTTAAACATCCATGTTCTAATTTCCCAAAAAAATATGTGACGTAATTATATTTTAGGTTAAGGTTATTTTATACATTAACATTTTAAATAATTAATTTTAAAAATAAAAATAAAATGGTTATATGGAAACATGAATAAAAGTAAAAAAGTATTTGTTTGTTTTTATAATTAATAAAGATGTATTTCTATTACAAAATAATTCTATTACTCCCCTGTTCTTTACCTATCCTGTAATTTCAATAAAACGTAAATACGGATCTGTTGAGTATATTAAAAAATGGCTACCACCTGCCTCGCACAGGACAATAGAAAGTGGTGGGAGTTCATATTCCCTGTTGTTCTCTGATTTCATGTGCAGAAAGGGCTGTACGTGTTTAAAATAAGTTAGGTGGGGGTAGAATGTTAAAAAGGTTGATCTACATGCTTGGTTTTTATCTAATGTTTGTAGTTTGTCGAAATACATAGTAAGAATTTTTTTCTTATTTCTGCTTAAGAAGACACAGACTTGCACCCTCTCTATAATTTCGACATAGGCTTAGTACCAAAGATTCAAAGAGTTTAACTCTAGAGTTCCAACAGTTTAATTTGGTTTTAACCATTAATGAAAGCATTGACTCAATAGCCTGGTTGTACATTGTAGATTGTTTTTCGGAGTCGTTTAGGCGGTTTGGCCTCACCTCACTTCGACCTGCAGAAGATCTTTTGTAAATGACTCTAATCTATGAACTGCCCAGCTGTCCCACACTTTTCATAAAGTTGATGAGTTCTCTCGGGGCTAAATTCCTGGCCTCGTCGGGTGTTAGGGTCACCCCTCCAAGGTGTTTTAGCCTTCTGCAGAAAAGTGCCATGCATTCCCAGAGCACGTGTTCTGTTGTCTCTGTTGCGTCTTCGCAAAACCGACAAGTGTCGTCGTCGATTAGGCCCATCTTTTTGAGATGGTACTTCACTGGGTGGTGTTCCGTAAAAAGGCCTGTAATCCGCCTTAGGTCGCTTCTCTCCAGTTGGATAAGCTTCCCTGCGTTGGTCTCTGAAGGTTTGATAAACCTTTTTGATTGTCTTAGGCCTGGAGTGTTTCTCCAGTAGGACTTAAGTTGTTCCTTTTCCCATCTCCAAAGTTCTTCCTTCATATGGCTTTTTGGAAGGCCAAAGATGGGTTCCGGGTCGCAGAACGGAGCATTTGCGCCCTCTTTTGCAAGTTGGTCCGCCGCTTCGTTCCCCTCTATGCATTCATGTCCTGGCACCCATGTCAGAGTAATCTTTTTCCCCTAAGCTGCCAGTTGCTTTAGGGTCTGTTTGCATTCCCATGCTAGCCTTGACGTAAAGGTGTAAGACCTCAGTGCTTTTAACGTAGCTTGACTGCCTGACATAATATTGATCTGCCGTTCCGGGATGCCTCTGTGCAGGCATTCTTGAGCACAACGAGTAATAGCGTTGATCTCTGCTTGGAATATAGTGGACCTTTTCCCGAGAGATTCAGAGAGCCTGCAATTTGGCCCGTATACTCCCATGCCTGTGTTCCCTTCTATTCCTTTTGAACCGTCCGTATACCAGACGGGTGTGTTTTCTGGGAATCGTGGTTCCCTATTTAGCCAATTTTGACGGTCTGCAATGACCACTTCAAATGGGATTTCAATAGCCTGGTTAGCTTTATTTGTGATGTTACAGGCTGCTTTTTGAAGGAATGTGGAGTTAGAAAAGGGGATGCCAAGATACGTGAATTGATTAACTTGATCAATAGTTTTGCTTTTGTAGTAAAATAGTATGTTTTGTTGGGAAAATCTACTCCTTTGAAAAATAACCACTTTAGTTTTGGTTACATTTACTACTAATAAGTTTTCGCACGAATAGTTTTCCAAGATTTTGATTTTTCGCTTGAAATCCACCTCCGATTTCGAGAAGATAACTAGATCGTTGGCATATAGAAGCATATAAGCAGCTGATTTTTATTATCTAAATTAAGGAATTGTGCTCCCGCATTGCAAAAATAGGGTTCCATGTCCGCAATAAAGAAGGAAAATATAAGTGGGCTCAATTGATCGCCCTGTAAAACACCCTCAGTAATATCAATAGATGGGTGAGATCATAGAAATCTTATATTATATATGTACTCTAGAATGCTAATTAAATCCAGCCGAATACCAAAAAGTGTAACGGGTATGCAGAGTTTTCACGAACTACGCATGCTCCTCAGTAACTTATTTTCAGTACAGAGCTGCCATATTTAAAACTATTTTGTCGTTCGCCTTACAGAATTTATTCGACATATCTGTTTTATAAATAAATCCATATGTTGCGTCATACGAAACTGCTTGACAAAATCAAATAATTAAATTTTATCGGTAAAATTGCATACTGTTTAGTTTTCAGCAATATGAACGAAACATTTTTTTCCAAATCTTATTATATTTAGGAGATTTCGCAACAGCGTCTGTTTTCGCAAATGACATTTCTCGTAGTGGGAATATCTGTCAGAGTCGGCTTCACAACAATTCAGATGTAGAGAAGACGGCAAGAGGATCACCCTCGTACCCGATGCAGTTCCCAAACTTTTGTTGAAAAGAAGAGATTATGTAAATGAGAGTGGAAAATAAATTCTTAATCGTTTGATATCAAGACACTGTTTACTTAAAAGCAGGCTGTCAAAAATGCATGATATGTATGTCAAGAATATATTTCCTACGTTGTGTAGGTATACAAAGTTCGTTTGAATTCTGTTGTTAAACTGGAATATACTTAATTATAGAATCCTCCATGAAATTGCTGAGAATAAAAGTTCTACCAACCATGTTTTGTCACAAAATACTATTGCGAGTAGTACGGATGATATGGAAGTGGTTTACATGGACACGGAAAATATTCGTGAAGTCACTGTTTCTTGCACCCCTTCTTTGAAGGCTGTAGAGAGGTAAGAGGCCTAAGGTGGTTGTATAAACAAACAAATATTATATAATAGTAAAATAAATAATTAGAATGCTCAAGTCCTTACGATATTTTCCAGTATTAGAATTTTTACTTATTTCTCGTTTCTGCTTAGATTTATTATTATTGGGTTGTACCTGTTAGACAATAAAGTATTTAGATATTTAATGTAATTTTTTATTTCTTAAATTCCTTTATACCATTTTTTTATTTGAATTACCAAATGGTAAAATTTAATTTTAAATATACCTATAACAGTAATATTACATTTAATCAAAGCCGGTCCTGTTGAAAAGGTTGAAAAATAAGTTACTGGTGATCATGCGCATTATGGACAGCTCTACACTTTTGGTTACATTTTTGTACTACGGGATTATCATTCTAGAGTATATATATATATATATATATATATAATATAAGATTTCTGTGGGTGAGATAATCAAATGCGCGATTAAAGTCGACAAACTATGGATATATCCTACGATTTTCTAATCTAAGATGAAGCTGTGTGATGCTACTCAAAATATAAACATTATTATTGAAAATAAAAATTTGTTGATAGGTATATAATAGTTTTCGCTTTTTTTTATTTTACAAAATCCTACCAAACCACAAAATTTTTCTTATTGGAAAAATTAAATCTAGTGATACTGTATAGTAAGAGGATACTACTTGTACTATTGCTATAAATTGTTTGTATGCGAATGGTACAGAATTTATTATCCAAAAAAAAATTACACAATACAAAATAAAAAATATATGTGTTTTTGCCAACGGCAGTTGCGTCCCCCTTGGCAACGCCTATGGAGATACACTATAATCTAGATTCCATATCTATAATATCAACGAAACTATTAACTGTTCCTGAATCTTCGACTATCACTGTATAATATGTTGGTAGTAAAGATAGGTAAGTGTGATTTAACAAATGTTTAGTGGGCGTATCAACTTTTTCTCTGATTGATGTGAAAAGTGTACCTATAAAGGCGCCAGCGGTCCTATATAATACCACCAGCTTATCTCCTTTCTATACCTAATATTTAAATTTATACATGACACACGGATACTTTTGTTACAAGCATATTGAGTTACGTAAAACAAAAGAGCTTTTTGAGATTTGAGACGGTTCGTTATGATTTGCGTTTTTCGTTTTTGGCGTGAGAATTGCTTCCGGATGATGCAAATGGTTTTGTCAAGGATTCTTTCGTATTCACATAGAGGCCAGTGGATTCAGAGCAATTATAAATTATCTGAACTTGTTTTTGAAATTTTGAAACTATCTACAACATAATATAATATAATAAAGTAACATATTTTATTTTAGATGTATGGGATATTTGACAGAATAAGTTAATTTACATATAAATATTTTCCTATACCAATTATGAAAATTCATATACAGCTTTATGGGATAAAATCAAACAATTTTAATAAAATTTATTGTATTTTTAAATTTATATCAAGAGAGATAACAGTTTGTGAGTGGCACTAATTGTTAGGCCACTACCGTATGTGTCTATACGTTATTGTGTAACAGGGGGTCTAGTTTTATTACTTTTATAGTTTTATAGAAACATATGCCATTATTTATTAATTAATTAGGTTTTTTAATAGGTGGCTAGTGATATTTTTTTTGTAATTTATTTTGACATTAAATTAAATTAAAAAAAAAAAGGATGATTCTGAATCTTGATTAAATAGGTATAATCGCACTATAATCAAGCAGGTAAAAACTATAACTTTTCTTAGGCACGAAAATTGGTTATATAGAGAGATCTCAGATTGACATAGTATTATCATCAACGCAATCAACAAACCCAAACACCTAAGTAATCTAGTTATCGCTTACTAGGTATAAGAAATATTTTACTAAAAATTCTTCTGAAAGACTATGTAATCGTAGTAATAACAATTATTTTGTACACACGTGTCAATTAAGTAGTGTTTAGGAAATGAATGTCGACAATTTACAACCCACTCGCATCTATAGATGTTTTCTAACAGTTTAAAAAATTAATTGGGAACTAATAAAAATCACAGTGGTAGATTATTGAAAATTTGAATAAATCTTTAATTATTATTATGGCAAGTAAGGAGTAGGTAAGCTACAATATTTATGACAGATTCATGATAGACCTACCAACATATTATACAGCAATTGTAAGTTAACTTTTGAAACGGTCGTAACAGAAATAAGTATATATCTGATACGCCCGTACCAAAAGTTATCACACCACTGCTGTATAATGGATATGGATTAGTATATTTCTGTTACGACCGTATCAAAAGTTTATAATAGAAATCTATGTATTCTTATGGGGCATTGTCTAGTATGTGAATTCCGGTGCTTTTTGCACGAATCGTATACGTGTACTGGACTGGGTACGGATGTGTCTTTAGACCTTGTATTAAAAAAAAGTAAATATGTTTATGTGCACTATTATTAAATGGTTTGGTTTGGTACTAATAAATACTAATACATGCAAAACGTTTTAGCTATTATTGCATAATACTTTCCAATATTTCCTGGAGATGAAGCGCCCTGATCGCTGCAACACATAGACATATTATGCTTGAGTTGGACTTTTCTAGTCTTGCCAACTGTAATAATGCTGACCTTGCCTGTGATTTGTTTTATGAAAAGTTGAACACTGTTTTTAATGCATCGTTGCTGATTTCATATACAAAAATTTGTAAGTATCCTCCATGGTTTTCGGGTGATATTGTTCGCAGCATCAAACTGAAGTCTAAACTATGGAAAAAATATAAAACATCCGGGGATCCTCAATTTTTGAATTGGATTGTGTGATGTTGTGAATGTCTCATATATACCGGATCGCGGGATTACTGAGACGGAGGTTTATGGAGCTTTCAAAAGGTTGGAAGCTAAATTTACATCGGGTCCTGATGGTATACCATCTTTTGTAATTAGGGGTTGTGCCACTGTGTTTGCTAAACCATTGTGTAGAATATTCAATGTTTCTTTGCGATCGTGTAGTTTCCCCTGTTAGATATACACTGTGTCCAAGATAAGAATGGGATAGCATTGGAATCTTGGAAACGGAAGGAGTTACAATGTCGGTTAAATTAGAGAAAAGTTGTACAATTTCAACGCCTCTTAAATGTTGGTTTCAAAATTAAACAAACTAGCCGTTTTCGACAATTTTTGAAAAAACAATTTTTGCGATTTTAGATTTTCTATCTGACATTACAATTTTACAGATATATCAAAATGAAAAGCACTTGTTGTTTTGTTACTTTTTGAGGAAAATAAGATAGTGTTTACAAATTTCCACTACGACGTTTCTTTTTTGAAAACCCATCATCAACTTGTTTTTTTTCAATATATGGCCCTGTATGTTTTATTGTTAAATTTCAAGACTTTTTTATTATATCTATAGATATGATAAAAATGAATAAATTTGGCCTGAAAAAATATAATTTTGACATAAATTTTTAAATACAAGGTGCGATTCAATAAAAACAAAACACAGACGTTTTCGAATATTTAATAGGTAGATATATATTTGCAATATTTTATTGGGAATTCGGTCAACTAGGCAAAGAAGTAAAACTCTGTTTGTAGCCTTGAAAAGGGGGATAATAAATACTCGGCGTAGCTAAAAACTAGATGTTAATTCTTTGCCCTACTTGACCGAATTCCCAATAAAATATTGCAAATTGTTATTATCAACCTATGGTCAATATATACAACATTAAAACAAAAATATTATAGGATAGATATATACAGGGTGTTGGTAAATCAGTGCGACAAACTTCAGGGGGTAATTCTGCATGAAAAAATAATGACAGTTTGCTATATAAATATATGTCCGCTTCGTTTTCTGAGATACGGGGTGTTAAAGTTTTGCTTAAAAACTGAAGATTTATTGACTGCTCTGAAACCCGTGGAAATATGCAAATGAAATTTAGTGGATTTTAAGAGGTAGTTATTGCGCATTTTTTGGCAAGCAACTACGAATTTTATGTTCATCAGTGGCGCGTATACGGGTAATGATCTCAATATTTTTAAAGAAAAAAATTGTACGTTCAATTTGTGATAAAAAATCTCTCTTGCTGTTTTATCGTAGGGGGCATCGTCTTTGTGCAAAAAAATAAAACATCTTACCCCGTATTTTTAATTTCTTTAATACATTATCAAGAACTATCTAATACAATAAACATTAAACCAAAACAATAAGAGAAAATAACACTAATAATAAAGAAACGCTAATTTGACATTTCGTTGAAATATTCGTATTTAACAGAATGTTGACAGTAGCCTACTAGCGTCGCCGCGCCATGTTTTATTTTTTTTTGCACAAATGCCTCCTACGATAAAAAAGCAAGAGAGATTTTTTATCACAAATTGAACGAGGAATTCCAAAATGGATTTTAATTTGAAAAATCTTTTTTTCAAAAAAATTGATATCATTACCCGCATGCGCGCCACTGATAAACATAAAATTCTTAATTGCATGTCAAAAAATGCGCACTAATACCTCTTTAAATCCACTAAATTTCATTTATCTCCACCGGTTCAGAGCAATCAATAAATCTTCAGTTTTTAAGAAAAACTTTAACTGTATCTCAGCAGAAAACGAAGCATTTGCGGATATGTGTATAGCAAACTGTCATTATTTTTTCGTGCAGAATTACCTCCTGAAGTTTGTCGCACTTATTTACTAACACCCTGTATAGACCGGGGTATATACCTACCCATGCTAAAGACATTCCAATTTTGCCACAAACTGTCCCCTCACAAACAAATATGCATAACATACACAAAAATGCCTAATTACGTCTAGAATGTCAAGTAGAATCCAAAAGAAGAAATAAAGTTGACACCAACTTCGGTCCCCATAATATATCTGCCACTTCCGATAAAAAAAATTCACAGCTTTGCCATTTAATTTATTTTTCCAGTATACTTAGTAGGTATTTATTATACTTAATTTTATCAACCAAATTAAATATAGATTTAATAATTAAGAAGGTATTTCTCTGTTCTCTAAGAACGAATAAGCAAAACAGAAACAGTGACATTCTAGTATACCTACCAACTAGGTACAAACCTACAACAAACAGTCCAGTGTAGTGTCAGTGCAGTCAGTCAGTGAGTAGACTTGTAAAGTGTGCATAACAGAGAGGCGTATTCTTAAGCACCTCGGTCGCGCCTGATTGGTTGCCCACAACAATTTTCGAACATCCAGCAGGCGTAACGAAATGTAATATTACGAGCAGTGTACTAAGTGGGCGGGGCGTGCACAGCATCCCTACATTCACAGTGTCATACAGGAGAGAGAAATACAGTGTATGTTGTGCATTGTGCTGTAGACACGGGTCCGTCGGTAAAGAGCAAAAGTTTACTTTTTTTTTTGTTAGTAGGTACCTATTACTTATTATTACTATTTGTAGTGTGTACTTCGGTAATGATATTGTGCGTGTTTTTGCAACAATTGTGAACGCTCATTCTAAATTTATTGAATTAAGTGAATTTTCAAGCTGTTCTGTGTTTTGATTATAATAGTAAGATATTTGTGATTTAAAGATCCGATTGTGATATGATTATTTGTGGTAAGTTCGATAAATATTTCTCTATTTTCTACATAAAAACCTATTTCAATTAAGTATTTTTTGTACACCCCACACCATATGATTGTGCAATAATCAGCTTCTGCAAAGTATCTTGAAAACTATTGTGAAGCATTAGGTTATGATAACTTTTACCGTGATTACAGCCTACATACAAAAGTTGACAAAAAAAACAACAGAACAAACCTAAAAAACTGAGTAAAAAATTAATATCATCTACCGATTTAAACTATAAACGGTGAACCCATGGGTAAACTTAAATACCTTAAAATTACAACTACAAAACGAATTTTAGTCTCTTATTGTCAAGAAATCTTTACAACATATTTAGTCAATTTTACTGGCAACAGATAGGTACGATGCTACTCGTTCAACACACAGAAAAAAGATTCAACTTACGCCAACCATCTTTTAGAAGAACACCACGTATTTCATGAAAAATTTAAGATATATTACATGTCGAAAATAGAATTAAACAACTCTTGAAATTAATAAAAATAAAAATTCTCATTACAATTTAATTTTAAATTACCAATTACAAAATAATGCTTCTTGTCTTTAATATTTTTTCTTTGTATGATATCCTGACTCATAATTTAGGTAAACAAATTTGTAAAAGAAGTTTAGTTATTAGATATACCTACCTACTCGACATCCGAAGAAGTCACTGGTGTTGTGAAACATATTGTCGATTGTAATAAATTCGTAAACAAATTGTTTATTCCTACATTAAAAGTTCAGATGTTTTTGTCAACTTTTTGAATTATACTACTCACTATATGGTGGCCTGTCTCAATTTTTGCATTTCGATAGTACCTACTTAAATTTTTATACAACGAAAATAATTACTTAATAATACCCCTTCTTTACCTACAGGTGAATTCATATAACTAGCTCCTCCTTAAATACTCAATTATTATTTATTAACCGCTGACTAAGTTAAGTTTCCGAAAAATGTCTTTAGATTCGGAAATTCTTGGGATGAGGCTCATAAATTACACACAGACTAAATAACAATTTGTTATTTAATGTCAAATTTTTTTTAAAACAACGTTTCGGCAACGTACAACTGTTGAATTCTTCAGGTAACACATATAATACTGAAAATAAAAACAATTTACATATTATGAACAGGTATGTAGGTACAAACAAGGTACATGACATTATTTATGCAAATAAAATAAATAACTTATTGTACCTATACATTTTTAGTTTTATCATAATCTAATAATATTTTGTATTATTATTATTATGTTTAATTATTCTAGTTATCATTAGTCTGATTTCTTATTACTAAGTACAAAATAATGCAATTCTCTGAAAATCGTCTAGTAGACGAATGTTTTCAACATTCATTTGTATTATTTTACCTGAGTGCTATTTGTGCATTAGTCGGTACCATAGTATCTACCATATACTACAGTGTGTCCCCGGATCGACGCAACGATAGGTAAAAAAGGCTGAAATTTTTTGAATTGAATCTTTATTTTCTAGGGTTTAGCCCTGCTTGGATAGAAACTAATTTTTGCCATAATTTTAATTTCGAAAAATCAAGTGTGCTTTGAAAATTTCTAAAAAAAATTTTTTCCCACCAGTAAAGTGCTTAATTTCTAGGAGTTACGAAAAAATGCTATTAAGAAAAGATGTTCAGAAATAATAAATGAGTAAGAAAATTTTAAAATCCTATGCCTACTTTGATGTTTTGCATAATTTTTATTGCACGCACCTCAGATATTAAAAAATTTCGTTAAGAAATGTTGTTCAAAATAATAAATTAAACATGATTGGTTTAAAGATACATCAAAAAATAAAATTTATTTCAATAGTAACATTATCAACGGTTTATACAATATCTACATCAAAAAATTAATTGATTTCATTACTAAGTTCAACTGAAATATTTATTTATTCAATAAGTTCGCCGGCTTTATTCGCACATTCCTCAATGTTTTCCCGAAATGCGGTAAAAGCCGCTCTTATCTTCTCCAAAAATTTCATATTAAATCGCCTGATAACCTCTGACAAAGATAATTCACCAATACCATAACATTGAATTATGTAGATCTGTTCTGGTATAGTAAGCATAATTGATATTTTACAGTAATGTTTTCGAAAGTTCGGATCAGTTTTAGAGCACAGAAGACTACAAAAATATTAAAAATACCAAAAAATTTTTGACAACAAACTGTCAAAATATTATTTTATTCCGTTTCCTTGCATGGCATACTATTTTTTTCTGAATAGCATATTTATTAATATTTTGAACGAAGTGATTTGCTTGTTATTCGCATTTCTTTAATTATCTAAATGTCTATTAAAAGCAATAAAATAAACCGATCGTGTTTAATTTATTATTTTGAACAACTTTTCCTAACGAAATTTTTTAATATCTTCAATAGGGAGGTGCGTGCAATACAAATAATGCAAAACATCAAAGTAGGCATAGGATTTTAAAATTGGATTCTTACTCATTTATTATGTCTGAACATCTTCTCTTAATAACATTTTTTCGTAACTCCTAGAAATCAAGCACTTTACTGGTAGGAAAAAAAGTTTTTTGAAAATTTTCAAAGCACACTTAATTTTTCGAAATTAAAATTATGGCACAAATTAGTTTCTATCCAATCAGGGCTGAACCTCAGAAGGTAAAGTTTCAACTCAAAAAAAATCAGCTTTTTTCACCTACCGTTACGTCGATCCGGGGCCACACTGTATATTTTTCCCCGTTGTCACTTTTTTGTCGAAAAACTATTTTCTGGAATACGAGGGATGGGTGTAAAGGAGAGCTGTTTAGGTTGCTCATACAACTTACACACACCCACACACGTATACAAATACTATGATTACATATTAGATTATATTATATTGTTGTAAATATATGGCTTAGGTATTGAATGTCCGTTCTGTCATTGACACTACCCTGATTTTTTTTAATATGGATCATTTTTAGTATCTCTCCTTTTTTTCTATCTTTTTCTTTTGTAAATATTGTGGTATACTATCAAATCGAATTGGTGTTTTTGTGATTCGGAATGTTTCTTTAGAGCTGTCTGTCCTGAGTTGGGGTTTCTGTGGTTACTTAATCTTTTTTCTAGATATTGTAATGAAAATCAACATTATAGCTTTTGTGATTAATTTGTGGAGTGTTTTCTATAACATTCACTCTTCGTAATATGAACTATTTGTTGATACCTATTATTATATAAATGTTGTGCCTAAACATTTAAATAATTAATTTTTGTGCTTTATTTTGTGCACATACTATATTTGTTTCAGTACGCTTATTGCTATGTGCAAGCAATTTGAAAACTACGCCCGTATTGCTATATTTTCTGTCGCTAACTACTAGGTAAATCGTTAATGAAATCACTACTAATATTATTACCTAGGTATAGGAAGGATACCTATCTGATGCTAATAAAATACGTTTTGTGTAAGTGCAATATCAGTAATTGCCGGATTTGGTTAGAACAACGTTGTGTTAGCAAGCATTTATGATATATTAATTATTCAGTCATTCTTTCGCTGTTACTGGCACTTTCCAACTTTTACTCATATTTAAATGGCGATTATTTTTGGTTACTTATAATTATTGTGAACGCCCTGTATAACTTAAAGGAAGATTGTTCTTGAAATTTAATATACTTACAGGGTGAGTCACGAGAAACTGTACATACTTCTGCCATAAGTAGAGGCACGTTAGGGGATTATCAAATGACCATTAAAAATGTCTCCTTCTTTTGATTATTAATATACCGGGTGAATTATGGATCTTCATCAAAACAATGTTTCGTCATATCTTTTTAATGATTAAGTCGATTAATCTCATTTTGTTATAAAAGTGTGTATTGGTGTCTGGCAACTAACTGACATGTTCAGAATTGAAAAAATCCAAAATTTGTGGGACTACTTCATATTCAACACTTCACCCTGTATATAATTTTTCAAAAATCTGATATAATTTTTTCAGAGAGCATAAATAGACAGACCTGGGTATTTGAATTTTTTTTTACACTCACCACACATTTCCAATTAAAGATTCATATTAGAACCAAATTGAAAATTGGCAATAATGAAGTATCTTGCTGTATAATAATGTTTGGTTATTAAAAAGAAATCTTCAAAATAAACAGAAACGACAGACACTGTGCCCCAATATGGTAAATAGCATAATTTGAATTGATTTACAAGGCCGGATTTAAAAATCTGGCATATCTGGTTCATCCCAATAATTCACCCTGTATGTCACTTTTTCCAACCGTAATAGACAGAAAACATATATAAAATGTTTGTAATAACCTAGTTTTCTTATTTGTTTGAGGAAAACTCATGTGTCTAATTATTTTAATCGGAATGAAATAAACAAGCCAGGGAAATGTTTATTAATAAATTAAGAAATAAAATAAAAAATAATAACCAAACAATAAAACAGTTTTAACAATGTCGAAAAAAGTAAAAACAATTTAATAAACACAACAGCTCATTAACAGAATTATTCACTGTTGCAATATTATCAGAAATGACCCACTGACAATCAGAAAGTCCATTACACATTTAAACATTCGTCAAGAAAAGTGTATGGAGGCAGATGGATTTCATTTTGAACATCTTTTATAATCGTCATGTTTATTAAATTGTTTTTTACTTTGTTCCACATTGTTAAAACTGTTTTATTGTTTGATTATTGTTTTTTATTTTATTTCTTAATGTATGAATAAACATTTCCCTGGCTTGTGCATTTCATTCCGAGTAAAATAATTAGACATGAGTTTTTCTCAAACAAATAAGAAAACTAGGTTATTACAAACATTTTTTATGTGTTTTCTGTCTATTACGTGTGGAAAAAGTTACATACAAGGTGAATTATTGGGATAAACCAGATATGCTAGATTTTTAAATCCGGCCCTGTAATTCAATTGAAATTATGGTATTTACGATACTGGAGCACAGTGTGTGTCGTTTCTGCTTATTTTGAAGATTTCTTTTTAATAACTAAACATTATTATACAGTAAGATACTTATTTATTGCCAATTTTCAATTTGGCTCGAAAATGAATCTTTGAATGTGAGGTGAGTGTAATAAAAAATTTAAATACCCAGGTCTAACTGTCTATTTATGCCCTCTGAAAAAATTATATCAGATTTTTGAAAAATCACATATAGGGTGAAGTGTTGAATATGAAGCAGTCCCACAAATTTTCTCGAAGACAGACCTGGATTTTTTCAATTCTGAATATGTCAGTTAGTTGCCAGACATCAATGCACACTTTTGTAAAAAAAAATGAGATAAATCGACTTATAATAATAATAATAATAATAATAATAGTCTTTATTCAAATTGCGTACATTTTTACAAAAATCAATAAATCAAACAATCAATAATACACAATTGAAAAGGCATGAGTGCAGCTTAAGGCATGCAATGTGCATGCCTCATCTGTCTTAACACTTATCCTTAGAAAAAAAAAGTAATCTATATCTACCTAATTCTATTACTAATTGTCCCATACAAGAAACAGAAAAAAACACAAAAAGTTACTAGGCGAACAATTAATTAATTCATTAATTTTAAATACTTAATAATCATAATAATAAGAATACTTATTTGTCATAAGAGAAAAAAAAAAAACAAATATAATTTTTTTCAAAATTTTGAACTGTTAAACAATTCTTTGCGCAATTCTACCTTAAATTTATACAGACTAGATTCGAGCAGGCAGCGAGGCAAGTCATTATAAACATTAGCAATATCGTATGTAAATGACCGTTCGAAAATTCCAGTTCTATGTATTGGTGGCGTTAGTTTACCTTTATGTCTCAAGTTTAGATTGTGAACGTCCGTTCGAAATTGTATTTTAATCTTAATCATTGAAAAGATATGACGAAACATTGTTTTGGTGAAGATCCATAATTTACCGTGTATATTAATAATCAAAACAAGGAGACATTTTTTAATGGTCATTTGATAATCCCCTAACGTTCCTCTACTTAGGGTAGAAGTATGTACAGTTCCTCGTGACTCACCCTGTATACTTAGGTAGGAACAGCGAAATACCTATTATTTTTTTACCAAGGCTCTCTAACCCTATTTCCATGCACAAATTTATGATTTTTGTGAGTATTGTATGCAATAGATAATGACATCTTATACCAAATCGCATTTGTTTTTGACGGACTATCAAAATACCCACTTAAATACAGGGTCTTCTATTTATATAAGGAAAACATATACTGATATATGTATAGGTATCTGTTTTTTGGTCCGCCCTATATACTTCCAGAATTTTTCAAAATGTGACCGTTTTACTTAGTACATTTACGACCTTATTGAAGAAGCAAAAAGTTGCTGCAGTTTTGGTACAGTGATATTGTTATTGGATACATTTTCATTTTACAGTGTGTTAAAAATAACAATGGGATGGCATTGGAATCTTGGAAACGGTAGAAGTTACAATGTCAGTTAAATTAGAGAAAAGTTGTACAATTTAAACACCTTTTAATTGCTGTTTTCAAGAATTTTGAAAAAAAAAATTTCTGACATTATTTTTACAAATATAAAAAAATGTTACTAAGAGGACAAAAAGATAGTGTTTATTAATTTTCACTATATGACGCCGACGATTCGTTATTGAAAAACCATCAACTTGCTTTTTCTCAATACAGCCCTGAATTTTTTATTGTTAAATTTAAAGGCATTTTCAATTCAAAAATAGGTTAGTTTAATTTTGAAAAACCATTCAAAAAGAGTTTAAACTCAATGAGGAAGAAAAGTAAAGACATGGAGAAAATCAAACACCCGTCTATCAGAATCACGCCGCCTGAATCTGGGTGAATCAATATGTACCTTAGTCTAAGCAGAATAAAAAACGCACATGCAATACCCAAAAAGTTTATGGTCATACAGTCAGCCGGAGAACTCAGAAGGACAACCTTTGGGACAGAGGAAATACTGATTACTATACGCTTCAATTTTAGAACAGTTAAACGAAGCAATCAGAAGAAAAAAGAGGACGAAATTTGAATTGCCCTGCACAAATACGAGTTGGATATTATAAATCCAGACTTATTATTTGTTGTTAAAAATGAAAAAAGAACTCCATGGGAAAAAAAATTACGGGTGATGAAGAATTGAAAGAAGACTAATGTTTAACATTTTTAAAACATTGCTGTACTTTATTTTATTTTTATAGAGAAATATAATGAAAATTTTCTAAATAAATTATGATAATAGGTCCTCAATGAGAGCCCCTTTTTAAAAATTCCAGACCACCGCCATTGGTTAAATGATGCGCGATACTTTAGTACGAGTAGGTAGGTATTTACAGATTACATGTACATATTGTATGTCTGTTTCTGTGCGAGAAGCACTACCTAACCTGCCTACTTAATTTGTTAATTGTTGATCGCAATTATACGAAGCCTGTGCTTAATGATATTTATTGGTATTAAACAATGCTACCTGTCATGTAGCAATTACTTCCTTTTAATTCAATCTTAAACTGCTGTAAAATTTATAATTATTGTTGATACACACAAAGGCTTATTGCATTAATAGTGACAAAGATTTGTGGTGCAACAGCAAAGCTTCGTTACTTTTATGTTAGCATTTATAATGTTTGTTCCTAAAATTAAGTAAGATGTGTCAATACGAGCTCAATTTTATTTGCATCGAACCCATGTTAATTACCTACATTGGATGAAATATGCAATGCAAACAACCCAAAAATATTTTCAATTATACAGGGTAGTTCACAAACGCGGAGCAGAAGAAACTTGCTTTTTCTTTAAGCGACACCTTGTATATATATTTTTTTTTCTTATTTATTATTCTTGAACCTTGATCTTCAATTTCTTTTTTTCCTTTTCTTGGGATGAGGTTCACAAATTTAAAAAAATAATTTTTTTTTTAAACTATTTATTTTAATGGTTTCATGTCATTTTTTTTTTCTCCAACGTTTCGACTAGACTCGGCTAATCTTTTTCAAGAAATTCTGCAATTATATAGTCTACAATCAGTAACATAAAACATATAACAATACATGTAATTACATAGATGTATAAACCATTATTTAGAAATCTTCTGTCTCCTCCAGCACATAAAACTTCCAGTTTCGAACGGTCCTTTTCATACCAAATTTGCAAAATTTATAATAATATACCAAATAACCTGAAATGCCTAAGTATCTTTTCCTTTAAAAAAAAACTCCGTAATATTATACTTAATTCGCTCTGATTTATTTATTTATTTTTTTTTCTGATTTTTGATTTTTTGTTTTGATTATTATTGTTATTATGTGTTATTATTTTTATAATATTATTATATTGTCAATAGTTTCTTTTTCTGTTAAATGTGATAGGGAGATACAAGAATGATATATTACTTATACATGTTGTTTTTTTTTTATTATTATTTTGTAAAATATAAGTTAACTACTTATGTTTTTCTTTCTCTGGCCTAGATTTTGAAATCAGTCTTACTGCCATCTAGACCATTTTGTAGTTCTATGTTTAAGTTAGAATTAAGGACGGTATTGTAATTTATTTTTGAATAAACTTATTATTATTATTATTATTACGTTAACACAAACGAATACAAAAAATTACAAAAATGATTAAAAAAATTTTTTGTGGATACATAGAAAACGAGGGGTGTTCAGCAATTTTTGTTATTATTTATAGTTTTATATGATGTTATTATAAATCTGACTTAGGAATTGAATATCTGTTCTGTCATTGATACTATTTTCATTCTTTTTTGTGTGAATCATCTCCAGCATTTCCCTCTTTTTGTTATTGGCCTCCTTTACTAAAATTGAAGTGGCCTCAAAATCAAATTCATGGTTATAAGATTCAATGTGTTTTTAAGAGCTGTTTTACCGGTGTTGGGATTCCTATGATTTGCAAGACGCTTCTTGAGATATTGTTTTGTTAGGCCAATGTATACTCCTTCGCAACCCTTGCAAGGTATTTCATACACAACATGGGTATTTTTAATTTTTGGATTTTTAGATTTTAGTGTATACTTTTGATTATAATTTTTGTGGCAGACAGTGATGTTATGTTTTTATAATTTTTGTATATTTTAACATAAATAAATGCCGCTTTAAAACACAAAAAAAATACATAAGGGTTGATATAAGAGTAAATTTTGACATAATTTACGGCGTTTTGGGTACTAAAGGAACCAAAAACATATTAATTTTTGTCATGACCTTAAGGCTAATCGTTTTTTCATAAAAAATTATTAAAAAAAGAAAAAATTCCCAACAAAAGTCGCAATTTTTTTACATTTTTATTATTTTTTTTTATTTAAATAGAGAAAAAATTAATTAGATTTTATTTTAATAATTTACAAATAGACGCTCTTAAAAAAAACGGATGCATTTCGTATTTAATTAATTAATTTAAGCTTGGAATTTATTCAATTTACACATAAATTGTCCAAAAATGTATATGTAAAGACCATTTTATTTTTTAAGAGCGTCTATTAAAAAAAATACAGGGTGCGGCATCATAACTTCCTTTTTTGAAATGCGCGCTATTTAGACTGTAAAGAGCGAACTGGGGGTAGACTGCTCTTATTCGGTAGACGTGCATCTAAAGTTTTGTTCCCCATCCGGTCAGAATCCACGATGCGTTGTAACAGTGAGCAACGTGCATTTGCCGGCGAGGGGTACTTTTCGAATGCACGTTCTGTGATCGCAAATTAGCGTACCTTTCGAAATCAATTCAGGGCCTGTGCCAGATCGGAAATCAATAGTTACATGGATCTTTACATTCAGACAAAGCGCGAGTGTGACGAGACGAAGAAATTGGAGTCCCTCAGCCCATTAGAACACCTGAAAACTTTGAAGCTGTGAGAGCCTCAATATTGCGATCCCCACGGCGTTCTGCCTGCAAACATGCATCTGTCCTAAGACTTTCCGCTCGTTCAGTGAGGCGAATTCCTCACTATGATCTTCATTACCATCCGTACAAGTTGGCGATTGTTCAAGAACTCTCCCATTTCTCGAAAACGTTCCTGAGGACGGAATTGTTTTTTTAGTGATGAGGCCCATTTAAACGTGAGTGGATACGTCAACAAAAATAATGGGCCGACACCAACCCCCGCGAATTGCATTAAAAACCCCTGCACTCACCTAAAGTCACAGTGTGGTGTGCAAATTTCTTCGATTTGACCCCTTGCGTTTTTTTTATGAGGATTTTTGAAATCCCGTGTTTATATCAATCGTCCAAGAACCCTAGAAGATCTCAAAGCCAACGTCCAGTCCGAAATGGTCAACATACCAGCTGCCATGCTGGAAAGGGTTATGACAAATGACAGAAATCGGCTTATTCAGTGTATCGACAATGGAGGGCGTCACCTACCTGACATGATTTTTAAAACTGTTTGAAGCAAAACTCTGCATATGTACCTACATTATTTAAGAAAAGAATAAAAACTTTTATTACTCCTAAAATGGGTTTTATTGCGTTTTGAAATAAGGAAGTTATGTTGCCGCACCCTGTAATTAAAATTGAATTGAATAATTGCGACATTTTTTGGCAATTTTTTCTTTGAATTTTTTTTTATGGGAGTCCCATTTAACATTTTCCCAATGGGCCACCCTGTATACAGCCTTTTTTTAATATTCATTATTATTAGTTCCACAAATTGATCCTCCATGTAACATGCTATTGGTTTCATCCAGGATATTAGCAGAATTTCCCTCATTCACTGTCGAAACAAGGACACTTGCATAATCCGCATATGTAATGGGGAGGCCAAAACCCCTAAAAAGTCTGGCAGGACATTAATGTAGTACCTACATAAACAATGTAGGCTATAAACAAGAGCTTTGTGTTACCCCATTGCTTAGAATTCCCAACCTTAACCGATCGCCTGAGTCTATTGACCTGCAGTTTATATTGAACACCTTAAAAGTCCCAGTCGTTTGCTTTTTTTAAACTTAAAAGATATTTTATTTAAGGGAAAAAGTGTAACTAATTATTAATATATTTTGTGTACCTACGAACTAATAAATATGAGTGTTTTTTTGTACCTGTGTAAGATTAATATAATCGCAAGCTTAGGATTAATATATTTCCGCACCACACTGGTCAACAAGTTCTGGTATAAAATCATCCTGAGCATCATACTCCTCCTCATCCGCCAAGAAGCAAAAATGTCTGCAACTGATCCCGTAATTTAGATACATTTTTTCACGCCAATATTATTATATTATTATTTGAATTCCACTAGTTGCGTGCATATACGGGCACAATTTTAATGAAAAATATGATACGCCATTGATTTTTTTAGAAGCAAAAATTATTTATAGAATCCTTGTTCAATTTACAACAAAAAAAGGATCATTACTTGTTTTAATTTGGCACACAGTTTGTAAGTAAAAAATTAAAATACCTACTGATTTCTGAAAAAAAATAAATCACAAAAATTGCTCGAAATGTAATCCCCTATCTCAATACGCTTTTGACATCTTCTCACTAACGCATTTATTGCAGCAGCATCGCATATCATTGCAGGCTTGCTGAATTCTTAAAATTAAATCTTCTCCTTGTTAATACAGAATTAGCATAGACTTTGTCTTTTTAAATGCCCCAAATGTAAAAGTCATACCATGAACTACGTCATTAAGCATGTCATTTCTCCCTAGCCGGCCAATCCATCGTTGACGATAATTGTTATTGAGCCTTTCTCTTACAGCTCTTCCTAAATGCGGAGTAGCTCCATCCAGTTGTATCCAACTCTCATGACTTAAATTAATGGGTAGAGAGTCGTTTAGGCGGTTTGGCCTCCCCTCACTTCGACCTGCAGAAGATCTTTTGTGAATGACTCTAATCTATGAATTGACCAGCTGTCCCACACTTTTCATAAAGTTGATGATTTCTCTGGGGGCTAAATTCTTTGCCTCGTCGGGTGGTAGGGTCACCCCTCCAAGGTGTAACAGAGCACGTGTTCTGTTGTCTCTGTTGCGTCTTCGCAAAACCGACAAGTGTTGTCCTCGGTTAGGCCCATCTTTTTGAGATGGTACTTCACTAGGTGGTGTCCCGTAAAAAGGCCTGTAATTCGCCTTAAGTCGCTTCTCTCCAGTTGGATAAGCTTCCCTGCGTTGGCCTCTGAAGATTTGATAAACCTTTTTGATTGTCTTAGGCCTGGAGTGTTTCTCCAGTAGGACTTAAGTTGTTCCTTTTCCCATTTCCGAAGTTCTTCCTTCATATGGCTTTTTGGAAGGCCGCAGAACGGAGCGTTTGCGCCCTCTTTTGCAAGTTGGTCCGCCGTTTCGTTCCCCTCTATGCCTTCATGTCCTGACACCTATGTCAGAGTAATCTTTTTCCCCTGAGCTGCCAGTTGCTTTAGGGTCTGTTTGCATTCCCATGCTAGCTTTGATGTGAAGGTGTAATACCTCAGTGCTTTTAACGCAGCTTGACTGTCTGACATAATATTGCCGTTCCGGGATGCCCGAGAGATTCAGAGAGCCTGCAATTAGTCCCGTATACTCCCATGCCTGTGTTCCCTTCTATTCCTTTTGAACCGTCCTTATACCAGACGGAGATGTTTTCTGGGAATCGTGGTTCCCCATTTAGCCAATTTTGACGGTCTGAAATGACCACTTCAAATGGGATTTCAAAATCATGTTTGCGTGGCAAAGCGTCCGACGGTTTTCGTCCTGAATCCAAAGGTATTAGATTCAGGATTCCCATGGGTCCCTCTAGATCGCCAGATTTGTATTCCATTACCTGTGCCAGTTTCAGAGTGCTAATTGCTCCCTCTTTTTTGACTAAGACAAGCAAAGGTATTAGATGCAGCAACGTTTCCATAGCTGCTGTGGGGCAAGTTCGCATTGCCCCGTTATTCCTAAACATGCAAGCCGTTGCAACTTTTGAAGACACCATTGTGTATGCTTAATATTAACTTTGGGCCACCATACTAATGAGGCGTATGTAACAATGGGTTTAATGACTGTTTGGTACTCCCAGTATGTGAACTTTGGCTTTAGCCCCCAAGTCCTACCGAGTAGCCTGTGACACGTCCATATGGCCGCTGTGGCTTTCGATATGGTTTTCTCTATATGCTGATTCCAGATTAGTCGTTTATCCAGGATTACTCCCAGGTATTTGACTTTATCCGAAAGGCAAATTTGCTCACCGCTGAGAGTGGGGTTAATAATGTTCACCTTTCTCTTTCTCGTGAATGGTATTAACACTGTTGTAAGTTAATGGGTACATCTTCTAGATTGTCCAGCATATTATTGTCAAGCAACTCCAAAAAGAGTTCCGAGTTCAACTTTGGGGGAATTATAGGCAATGTGGACCACAAACATTACTAACGTCCAACCAAACATTTATGGAAAATTCATTTTGAAATGATCTTGGCCGAATTTCTCGAGGATTCTGATGTGCACAAATATGGATATTATGATAATTTGTTATCCAATATACCAATTCTCTTATCCCCTATTCCTCTGAATTAAAAACCCCCTCCTAGGACAAGTATAGTTTGAAAACAAAAATTGCGTACGTTCATGTACTTTCCACACTATTTACTAATAATTTACCGTTCAGGTTATCTAAACATGTACTTTTATACCTACACAACGAATATACTCTCACGGCAGGCGCGTCGTCGTACAGCCATAGACTGACGACTAACTTCCAAGTCACCATGCCTTGCTGTGCTGTACAAAGTTAGCGACTGGAAGACTGGACGATATCGCTACAATAATTAGCTTGATATCTGTATGTAGGTATATCTATCGGTCTAATGCATGTAGACTATAGTTTTGTACGTAATTTTTAAATCCGACAAAGTACAGTATATTTCGTCTGAGTGGCAAACTGATAAATAGAAATTCACATCGATGGTTTAGTTTAGTATCAATTTGGACGTTAGTCAAGCCAGTGATAGATTTGCAAAGTTTATATTTGTGTACTTATAGTTAAGTTTAGTTAAAATGTGGACTGACAGTTATAATATAATGAAAATGGATTCGTAAGTTTATTAATTTTTTGGAATTAAAGTTCTGCATTATAAAATTCGGAAGAGATTACTTTTTTCGTTGTTGGCATTGAGTTTTTATCGGTCGAAGGTGATTCGTTTATTTACTATATTTTGAACCATGTTTCGAACAATTTTCCGGTTCTGGTTCCGGGTCTGATGGGGCTGTGAAATCTAGGCAGGCCAACTTCAACACCTTCCCTTATTCAATGTATTGGTTACACCGAATCGTCCTCGAAGTTCTTGCAGTCTCGGTTTGAATAATGGCTTAGTTAACAAATCAGCGATTTGTGATTTACCATCTATTTTCTTTATCAGAATTTGACCATCCACTACAAGTTCTCGAACAAAGAAATGTCTAATTCTAATATGTTTTGTACGCCGGTGAAATTCAGGATTTTGCGCCAATTTGATTGCAGCTTCATTATCAACAAATAGGACTGGAACACTTTTCAAATCGTGATTTTCATTGAACAATCTCATTAACCAGACAAGTTCTCGAGCACCTTCACTTGCAGCTACAATTTCTGCTTCTGTAGTTGAAATTGCTACTGAAGACTGTCTTTGACTCATCCAAGATATTGCACCTCCTGCATACATACATACAACTCCAGATGTAGATCGCCCCGAAAGTTCCTCACATCCATGGTCTGCATCAGTAAAACATACTATAACGTTTTTATTTGCATCGCGTTGATAAGTTATACCAGAGTCTAAAGTGCCTTTAAGGTATCGAAATATTCTTTTAACTTTAACAAAATCAGCATGACTAGGATTTTCTAGTGATCTAGAAACTACTCCTATAGCGTAGTGTAAATCTGGACGACTTCCAATCATTAAATACATTAATGCTCCCACAGCTTCTCTATAAGAAATTTCAATCACACTGGAATCTTCTTCATCCTTCCCTGATTGAACATTTTCTTTCACAACTGGAGTGCTAACAGGCTTACATTCGCTCATAGAAAAGCGAACCAATACTTTTCTAGCATATGCCTGTTGGCTGACTTTAATAGAACCATCTGTACTATTTCTTTCAATTTGGAGACCCAAAAAATATGAAGCAGGTTTGACAGTAATTTTAAATTCATTTTTAAGATAATTTAAAAATTTTGATTTTAAGTTTTCATCATTTGATGCGAGAAGTCCATCATCAACATACAAACATAAAATCAAAGTACTACCATTTTCTTTCTTAATGAATAAACATGGATCTGCTTCTGTACTTTTAAAACCAAAGTTTGATAAAACATCTACAATGCGCTTGTTCCAACAGCGTGGAGCTTGCTTTAAACCATAGAGACTTTTCTTTAAAAAACACACTCTATCTGTTCCATCTTCAAACCCTTCTGGTTATTTCATATAAATGTTCTCTTCTAGTGATCCATACAGGAAAGCAGTAGTTACATCAAATTGTGTAAGAGTCATATTGTCGATAGCAGCAACACTTAATACACTCCTGATTGATGATAATCTTGCAACTGGACTAAATGTTTGATCGTAGTCTTTACCACATTTTTGTGAAAAACCTTTGACCACAACTCTTGCCTTATATTTTTCAATAGAACCATCTGGATTTGATTTAATTTTATATATCCACTTACATGGAATAGCTTCCCTTTCTTTAGGCAATTTATCTAAGATCCATGTTCCGTTTTCACTATGTGACTGCATTTCTCTTTCCATAGCAGCTTTCCATTGATCTTTATCATTGCTTCGGATAGCTTCATCAAAACTCTGAGGCTCATTACTCTCTAAAATATTTACAGCAACTGACATTGCAAAATCTTCAAATCTCGCAGGTTTACGTAAATTTGTTCTGTCTCTTAACTCTCTTCCACTACTTTCACTCGTATCTTCTTCAGTTATTGTGCTTCTATTATCTTCCAAATCATCAAAATTTTGTTCATTTTCAGGATTTTCTATTTCTAATCTACTTTCAGAAATTTCTTCAGGTTCGTTATGTAAATGTACTGGGCTTCATCTTGTTTCACTAAGTTTTAATGGTTTTTCGTCAAACGTAACATGCCTGGGGTGGGTCCTTAAGGATAGTTTGTTAGGTCTTGTATGATAGCCTCCTATACCAAACAAAAGCATTAAAATTGAAACGTGTTCCGGGTCTGATGGGGTTGTGAAATGTAGGCAGGACAAGGATAGTTTCTTGGGTCTTAACACGTTCACTGCCACCTACTTTCGGCTGCTTTTAGTCAAGTGCCGATTCGATTTGTTTTCAATACATTGTTATTTTGAGGTTGAAGTGTCTCAAAGTCTATTTTTAAGGTTGGATTTTTGGAATTTATTTCAATTTTGACTTATTTTTTGTGGCCGGTGGTGGCACTGATACTCCAATATGCACCCTGATTGCCAACTGGTCTAAGAACACCATTTGACCGCGTCTCTTTTAAGAGCCAGCGGCTTCTGGCTCACATATGTATGGACTTGGTTCTTATAACAGCCACCGGTAGTGAACGTGTTAAATTATAGCGTCATATACCAAACAAAAGCGAGTTGTGTTTGATTATTAAAAAAAAAACAATTGCAACAAAATTTTGTTTAAAATATACCTGGTTGTGACAATATTTTCCTCTCTGTTTCATTTGTTTCATATAGTACACTAGACAATGACAGCATATATTTATTTTCAGGAACCATCTAACAAATTTCCTCCCCATCGACTATCTCTTTCCCGAAATGTTGAAAGAACGAGACACAGCATCCCCCTGCTCATCGCTGGGTGGCTCGTCAGCGTCGGATGTATCTCAATGTGCGGGTTGCGGAGGCAGGATACACGATCGTTACTATTTGTTGGCAGTTGATAGACAATGGCATGCCTCATGTTTGAAATGTTGCGAATGTAAATTACCATTAGAAACGGATCTGACGTGTTTTGCTCGGGATGGAAATATATATTGTAAGGAGGATTATTATAGGTAAGAATTAGTGCAGCAATCACTATTTATATTTCTAATCTAATAAACAAAACACAGAAATTTTTCTATAAAACTTGCTTTAGTGTTTTTCAAAATAATGGGTTTTATGTGTAATACAGTTGAAGAAAATAGTTCTTTGGTTCTGTTTTCTTTTCTTATGGCTGGTTATGCTTATAATGGAGTGATATCTATCTATGCTTACCTTAATTTTTAAAATATTTTCAGAATTTTAATATAATCAGTATTCATATACTGACTTACTCTCTGTCTACTGCCTAACCGCTTATGGCATATTTCAAATTTGAAACAAGCAAAAAACTGTAGGAAAATATACATCCAAATTAAAGAGCTCTAAGGAAAATATCACATTTTTTACAAAGTATGTTATGACGATCAGGTATATCCAGTAAAATTGTCTGTAGAGCCCTTTCCAGATGAGCATTCCAACCGTTTTGTCTCGCAGTATAGTATATTCTTTCCGCCTTACTTGTATAGAAGAATAACTTTCCGGACTGACATACATAATGTAAATGTCAGACGCAAGGATATTATTACCATTCCTCAACCCAGAACTGCCATGTATCAGAGGTCTTTCAGTTACAATATAGCTAAATTCTATAATGAAATGTCTTCGGAGATGAAAACATTATCACTGTCTAAGTTTAAAAATTGTTTGTATGATAAATTATTTCAAGAGCAGATGACACTCATTGAGTCTGATGTTTGAGGTGTGTTGGAAATTGTAACCTTTATATTATTATTACATTATTATTGTATTATTATGTTTAGTGTTTTCGTTTTAGATATTTGTTAGCATATTTATAATGTATTATAGGGCCTTTGCTGAAAATCAGCTTTGCTGAGCTTGCGCCTTTTGGCATCTGATTTTTCTTAGTTTATTTGTTCTTCCATTTTTGAATGTATGTAATTTATGCCAATAAAACCATTTATTATTATTATTATTAAAGTGGCATTAAGCAGTCCAACCTCCCTTTCCGAGTGAAAGATAGAATTATGGTTATACTGGGATTAACAGACATCTGCTCCCTCTGACACCATCCCTGAATCATATTCAGAGTAGTTTGAGTTCTAGAAGAAGCGATTCTTTCAGAACTTGGTCTGCATAGTATGAACAAATCATCAGCATATGGCTGAATCTCTACCCTTTTCAGATCTGTCAGCAGGTACTCCGCACCAGAAGTGATCACAAAAGGTGGGAAAGAATCCTACCCTGTGGGCAGCCTCTTGAGACACTATATCTAACAGTTTCATCCTGTAAAAGGGTGATTTAATGTATGTTTGAAATGTGTCATTTGAAAATCCACATATAAGGAACTTGTACGCTTACGAATGTAGAGAGTATAGGATCATCACGCACCGACCAGTTAACACTCTCTACGGATGTGTTCGTTTTTGATGACCTTGGTTTCCCGGATTTCGATTATTCATTATTCCAATTGAGGCAACAATTAAATTTTTACATAAATTGTCCCGGGTGGCCCGTTTAAAATAGAAATCTGGTTTCCTAATAATAAGGTCGTGATATTTACGCAGTACAATGATATTATGAAGGGCTATCTACATGCCAAACGACATGCGGAGGCAGGGTCATTAAGGATAGTTTTTTAGGTTTTGATTAGGTTCTATATGATAGGGTCCTACACCAAACCAAGGCCCCAAAAAATTGAAATCTGGTTACCTAATAATGGGGTCGTCAAATTTACGCGGGAAAATGTTATTATGGAGGGCTATCTACATGCCAAACCACATGCGGAGGATTCCTCATTAAGGATAGTTTCTTAGGTCTTGATTAGGTCCTGTATGATAGCGTCCTATACCAAACCAAGGCCCCAAAAAATTGAAATCTGGTTCCCTAATAATGGGGTCGTGAAATTTACGCAGGACAAAGTTATTATGAAGGGCTATCTACATGCCAAACGACATGCGCCTCAACGATAATGAAGGATAGTTTATTAGGTCTTGATTAGGTCTTGTATGATAGCGTTCTATACCAAACCAAGGCCCCAAAAAATTGAAATCTGGTTCCCTAATAATGGGGTCGTGAAATTTACGCAGGACAATGATATTATGAAGTGCGAAACGGTGCATACTATTATATATCGTTGACTTTGCCTTTTAGGGCTCAATCTAAATATGTATCAATATATAAGGAAGTTGAATGCCGTCACTGCATTATTGTTTTTCTAACTTATATTGCGAAATTTTCAATAAAAATGCATTTTTCGCATTAATGTATCTATTACGCCCCCTAGCGGTATAGTTAGGAACTAAAAAACTATTTCCAGCGATTTCCCATTGTCGATTTCCCTAAAAGAATTTTTTTCCCATTGTCCTACGACTATTATTTCCTGAGATATGCTACCTGCCCACCCTTAATGGAATACCCGGTATAAAACATTGATTTGAAGCTTTTAGTGAATGTTTTTTGCTTAAAATAGTATAAAAGAATATACAACTTCATCTAAATTTATTACCCCGAAATTGTATGTTAACCTGATTAATTAACGTAGTCTCTTTTTTATTGTACTTCGCTCTAAGGAAGCAGATATTTCTTTACAAATAGATATACGACATCTGTTGATGTGAAAGATCGTAGTGTGGTCATTCATCTATTTTCAAACCCAATAAATTTTATCAATTAGTTTTGACAAAATTAACATTTTGATTCTGTTTTCCATTATTTCGTACAAAACGCGCTACTCCTAGGAATTTTAATGATTAGGAATTTTCAGTTACCACAGAAAAAAAATACAAAGAAAGATCAATTCAGACAACCGTTGATATATATTTTTGCCTCATTATAGAATAGTTATATAACTACATAGATGTTGAAAAATTTATATGGGTCGTTATTCCCTGGGTAGAGTTATATCCTTCTGAAAATCCAATCCAAGAAATTATGCTGACAAACTTTTCAGCAGAAGATATATTTGCTTTGCTTATACAGGGTGCCCCCTCTCAATTGGAAAAAATTCTGGGGCATATTGAGGAACCATGGACAAGCAGTTTGAGATAAGAGACTGATGTCCGGAAGTGCATGGTTTTCAAAATACAGGGTGTCAAAGTTTTTTTCAAAAAACCTTTTTTTATCAATATCTCAAAGACACGTTAACCGATTTTCTTGAAATTCGCTGGTGATCAAAGCTTAATAAGACGCTCAGTGGCGCCCCGGGGGACAGTGTCACGAATAAAAATGACAAAAAAATGTACGCTACTGACTTTTTTTTTTTTAAAAAAGCTCAGTTAAAAATACAAATTTTTTGTCACTTGATATTTTTTCGTATCTCCCTCCGTTTTCGAGAAAAAAATTTTATTAAAAACTTTATTAAAAGGTTCATTATTATTAGAAAGAAAAACAAGGAGGCCTTTTTACAAATAATTTATTATTAATAGTGGAGCAAATGCTCAAAGTGTTCACCATGCATTTCGATGCATTTTCTGCATCTGTCGAGCCAGGATTCGCGCACCCGAGCAAACACGACTGGACCGTTCGGGATAAATTCCGCTGCCTCCACAACTCTAGCAACTAGGTCCTCCAGTGTCGGCACAGGAGTTGCTTAGATCAACCGTTCCATTTCGCCCCAAAGAAAAAAGTCCTGTCAAACCTGTTGTTGTAGGTTTGGTCGAGGTAACCTCTTACGGTTCGCGCAAAATGCGCTCGACAACCATCGTTTTGGAACCAGGCCTCTCTACGCAACTGGAGGGGTACATCTTCCAGCAGCTCGGGCAGAATATCTCGCAAAAAAACTAGATAGCTATTCCTGTTGAAGTGATCAGGTAGAACGTACGGCCCAATCAAATGGTCGCCCAGAAAACCTGCCCAAACATTAACACCAAACTTCTGCTGATATCCTCTGATATGCGTAACATGGGGATTTTGTTCGCTCCACTCGTTGTTATTACGAGGATTATATTAAAAAAATCGGCGTTTTGATCTGCTTCACCGAGCAACCACTCGCAGAATTCGAGCCGCCGAGGAGCGTCGCCAGGCAGTAGATGCTGTACCTTTTGAAGTTTAAATGGATGCAGATCGTGGATTTTCAATCAAGTCGCGACGCAATCTGACGAGTGCTAGTGTTGGGCTCATTCTGAATGCGTGCCATGACTTCATCCTCAACGGCTTCTCTGATCGGACACTGCCTTGCAAATTCTCAAATAGGCTGCAAAGATAACAAAGCCTCTTAGATTGGCTGTAAAACAGAAACGCGCAAGAAAAAAACACAGGAAGTTGCCATTTCTGCAATACATACCACGAATGAGCCGGTCTCCCGTAGATTTTGATTAATTTTGACAAAAATCTTATGGTTTGGCAATTCCCAATTTGCGAACCGCTGCCCGTACAACCGTTGTGCTAACAAAAATTTTCCTGGAAAACGGAGAGATACGAAAAAATATCAAGTGACAAAAAAGTTGTATTTTTAACTGAGCTTTCTAAAAAAATATAAAATTTTCAAAAAAAGTCAGTAGCGTACATTTTTTTGTCATTTTTATTCGTGACACTGTCCGCCGAGGCGCCACTGGAAGTTATAATTAATATTTAATTAGGGCTAACTGAGCGTCTTATTAAGCTTACATCCCCAGCGAATTTCAAGAAAATCGGTTAACGTGTCTTTGAGATATTGATGAAAAAAGGTTTTTTGAAAAAAGCTTTGACACCCTGTGTTTTGAAAACCATGCACTTCCGGACATCAGTGTCTTATCTCAAACTGCTTGTCTATGGTTCCTCAATATGCCCCAGAAGTTTTTTCCAATTGAGAGGGGACACCCTGCATAAGATTACTAATAAAAGTATTCTAGTTTTATTTTAACAGTTTTAAACCACTAAACCATCTACCCTAACCTAACGACATTAAGAAATTCATGTCATGGATCTAATTTTATTTATTGCTGATTTGTGTTTAATGAAATTTTAATCAATTATCTGAAAAAGGTGCTGCTTGAAATTAAAAAAGAACCATGTAAGTCCGCACTTTTTTCAGAAAATCGTTTTTGGGCTTTGCTTACCCACCCACTGTAGTCTCCAGATTTAGCCCCCAGCGATTCTTTCCTGTTTTCAGATCTCAAGAGAATGCTCGCTGGAAAGAAATTAAGTCCAATGAGGAAGTAATCACTGAAACTGAGGCATATTTTGATATGAAAGAGAAATTGTACTCCCATTTCCAAGATTCCCATGCTATCCCATTATTATCTTGGGCACAGTGTATATTGAAAATGAAATATATAATATTGCCCTCAGCCCCTATTCCGTGGAATTAAAAATGTTAATAACTGACCGCTATTGATGAGAACCATAGACATGCGCCGCAGGCAAAAATAAAGAACAGGAAAAAATAACAGCAGTAGAGACTTGCGTCAAAAAATATTTGACATATATCTTATATAATTGATGTCACATACATATAATTATATAATAATAAAAGCGGGAAATATTAAGAATGTGGGTATAGATTTTGTGAGAATTCGTGCACATGCCTCACATATTTTAATTACATAAACATATTTTGTATGCTATCCGAACTCGGGGTTTTAAAAGTAACATGCATTGTACTTATATGTCAAATGTCAGTTCATTTTTCGATTTGTTATGATCTACATGAATAAGTAATGTATGTAGGTATTAGAGTAGTCGCGTGAACATTTACAGCCCGCTTTTATGGTCTTACAAAATTGATATTCTGACTGATTTAATGATGATCTTATTTGTCACTACAACTAACCACCACAACTTGAAATTTAAATAGGCTGCTTATTTTAATAATTTGGCTGGTTTTCTTTAATTATTGCTCTATAACTCTTCAGGTCAACACTAGTTCGTAAACCTATTTCACAAATCATTCACTAACTCTACTGGACTCTCGGAGAAGACAGATTTTATTTAACTTACAAAAGGAGTTCATAGTGGTAAAATTAGTGAAGATATCCCCTCTGAATCTTTGAGGAAACTCAATGTGTCTTCTTACCCAATCCATGTTTTAGAAATTGCCTTATGGCATGCCGAAGTTTAGGATTTTCAAACACATTTCGCCATTCAGGTTTCCAGGTAAAAAAACATTCCTGTCTAAACTTTTATGTTTTTTGGATAATGGGTTTGTACTGTTTGGAATATATGTGGTTTTGCTCTTTGAGTAATTAAGAAGGGAATTCAAGACGTGTTAATTCGCCTACTTACAATAGGCTTAAGTATTAAATGTAACAAAATTAAAACATGCTAAATGCTGCTAAATCTGTCGCAATTGCATTTGGTAATAAGAGTAACACTGGTAAATTCTTATCAAATCATTAAGTGTGTCCATCTAGCAATCCATGAAGGCTGTTCAATGCATAATATCGAATTATAATAATAATAATAATAATCTCTTTATTGTCTAACAGGTATTGCTACCCAATAACAAGACAAAATCTTACATTAACAAAAACAATTGCCTAGCATTAGCATATAAAAATACCCAACTTAGAACTAACTTAAAATTAACTGAAAAATAGAAAAATACAAAAAAGGAAATACACGCATCAAAACGAAAGAAAATTGAGAGGATTACAAGAATACATGAACACAATTCATCAAAACAAATACAAATCAGTAGCCCGCAAACATGTCTCTAAACTTTTCTTAAAAGAATCAAGCGATACATTAAAAAAATCGACGTTTTCATTAATAACTAATGGATTGCTGTATTTACAAGCCCGAAATATCGGTGCTTTAGATTCATAATTAGAACGAATCTGTGGCACCCAAAATAAACTAGCGCTTCTAGAGTGAACCCTAGGGACACGAAACCATAGCTGCTGAAGGAACCGAGGACAATCCAACATATTGTTAATCAACTTAAAAAGAACGATCTGAGACGCGAAGATGCGTCTCCCGGCTAACGGCCGAAATCCGAACCTTGCCAGTAACAAGCCGTGATCACACCCACGAGGAGGAAAATATCCATCAATTTTAAATGACAAATATTTTAAAAATTTACGTTGGATACTCTCCAATCTCTGTCTATGAACACGGTAGATGGGCGACCAAATGATTGTAGCGAATTCCAAAATACTTTTCAGGCAGTCCATGTTGTTGAATTCTCTGGTCTGTCTAAAAATAAATCCCAACATTCGCAAAGCATTAGCAGAAACTTGCTCAATGGGGTAGTTGAAAGATAAATCACCATCTAAGTATACACAAAGATCTTTGATTAAAGCGCAGCGTTCCAAATTTGAATTATCGATGGTGTAGTTTCGCAAAAACGGATCTTGACGTCTTGTAAATGTCACCGACTTACATTTGTTCAGATTTAGAGGAAGTCTATTTAGATCACACCATTCTGAGAGCCGACACAGATCTGTTTGAAGCTGTGCGCAATCGTTCTCACAAACAACAGTGCGATACAATTTTAAATCATCCGCAAACAACAAATAATTGCTATTGAAACCAGAGCGAATATCGTTTACGAATATTGCAAAGAGAAGAGGAGCCAACGCACTGCATGCGGAGTTCCACTTGAGGCTGTGAATGAACTTGAACTGAATCCATTGTATTCAACAAATTGTTGCCTTGCTCCCAGATAGGACTGAAAAAAAGATATCAGATTCCTGCCGAAGCCAATGTCGCACATCTTCTGTTGAATCAGGGAATGATCAATCTTATCGAACGCCTTGGAAAAGTCATTATACTTAGTTATTCATTTCCTATCAACGACAACAATCTCCCATTCTACCCATCCTATTCTATTACTCATCACGCGTATACTATTTTACTCGCTTTCATTGCATTGCAATACTGTATCACCTTCCACCTTAAATTTTAAATTCAACTCTGATAAGCATCCCCTCTGATGATTCCGCTACAACGGCGACGCAACGTAGTGTTGTGTTTGGCCAAACAAATCCCCTGTATATACGTCATATTAACGTGGCATTACAATGGGTTAAAAAAGCACTCAAAATCACTAGACAATAAATTAGTTACGGCAGCACCAATTAATTGAAAAGTTTTTACATAAAAAACTGCTTCGAATCTGAGAAGTATAAGAATAAAAAAAAAAAACAGAAAAAGGCAAAACATTCTTTTCGCGGGTGCTGCAAGAAAAAAATACAGAGGTATAATTATTGGAAATACGATAAAAAATGAAAGAATGAAATGTGAACCAATTAGCGAAAACTGATATTTTTTATTTGATATTAGACGCCATTCTATACCGGTTTTCTTAGAGTACAAAGATAAAAAATATTTGTATATAATTGGTCATTCTAAAAGTCCGCAGGATATGTAAGAAAAAAACAAAATTTTGACAAATCTCGATTTTATTATTCAACATAGTTGCCTTCGAGGGTAATATAACCTGTATAGCGAATTTCCAACTTTTGGATACCACTTTTATAGTAGGATTTACCTTTCTCGTCAAAATAGGCCTCAGTTTCATCGATTACTACATCATTGGACATAAATTTCTTTCCAGCAAGGATTCTCTTGAGATCTGGAAACAGGAAATAGTCGCTGGGGGCTAAATCTGGAGAATGCAGTGCGTGGATAAGCAATTCGACAGTCAATTCATTCAATTTTGCCATAGTTTTCCTCGATTGCATCGGAGCATTGAATGGGTGAAAAAACACTTTTTTCTTTTGCAAACGTGTGGCCGTTTCTTTGCGATTTCAGCCTTGAATCGATCCAATAGTGCACAGTAATAGTCGGTGGTTCCTTTTTGAAGGTAGTCGAGGAATATTATTCCGGTTGCATCCCAAATACAGCCGCCATCACCTTACCGCCCGACTGTTGCGTCTCTGCTCGCTTTAGATTCGGTTCGTCGATTGGTCTCCACTCAGCTGACTGTCTTTTGGATTCTGGTGTAAAATAGTGAAGCCATGTTTCATCCATTGTCTATCGACGATAGAGTTCCATTTTATTGCAGTTTAACAGCGCCAAACACTCCTCTGAAGCATCAATTCGTTGTTGTTTTGATCGACTGTGAGCTCACTCGGCACCCACTTTGCAGAGCTTTCGTGTTAGGGTCGATCAAATACCCTTTATATTCATATTTTATTATTATCAAAAATACCAGTCCACGTCATTAAGTTTTGTCAAGAAATACCTACTTACTTTTTCATTTAATTCAATAAAGTTCATTTTATATTAAAGTTTAACTATATTTGATTAAACACAAACAGTAGTTAACAGTGGCGACGAGAATTATGGATGCTGAAGCATTATCAAAAGTGTTGGAGCAACAGAACCGAATTTTAGTGATGCGTTCATTACATATGTCCAAATCAACGAGTTGGTGATGGAAGAAATGAAAATATCGAACTAATTCTTCAGAGAATCATATTAGCTTTGAGTCATGGTATAAAACGTACGAAGATTTATTTTTAGTAGATGGTTCAAAATTAGATGATTCAGCTAGAGTTAGATTACTGCTTCGAAATTTAAGTATGTCTGCTCAGGAAAAATATTGCAATTTTATTCTACCGAAACATCCACGTGACATAAAATTTTCAGACACAATAAGCATTTTAAAGAAGTTATTCGGCAAACAGTCTTCACTCTTTAGCATAAGATATAAGTGTCTTCAGCTTAGTAAAAATGAACTTGATGATTTTTTTACCTATGCTGGCATTGTAAACAAACAATTTGAAGCTTTTCAACTCGAAAAGCTGAACGAGAATCAATTTAAATGCCTCATGTTTATCATAGGTTTAAAATCAATGGAATACACTGATATTGCAACACGTTTGCTATCTAAAATTGACAAATATGAACGGGACGACATTTCATTAGAAGACCTAGTTGACGAATGCCACAAAATAGCTACTTTGAAAAGTGACACTGCACTTGTACAGGAGAAAAACACAACACCACAGGTTCATAAGGTTTTGAAGACAAATTCAAGAAATTTTGTAACTTTTCAAAACACAAGTGTTAAGAGTGTGGTAAGACCGGACATAAAGAAGGTTACTGTTCCTGTTTCAATCAATTGAAAAAACCATACTACAATCAGACCAAGAAAAATTTCAAGGAAAATAAACTCACAAAATCAAACACAATTTTTGTTGATCAAATCACATTTTCAGCCAGAAAATACTTTGATTTGGAAATAAATCAACAACAAATTACGTTACAGTTTGATTCAGCATCAGATATCACTATCATTGATGAAAAATCTTGGTTTAAAATTGGAAAACCTGTCATCATTCAGCGAACGAAGTTGAACAAAGGCCTCAACGAACTAGACGACAGCCAAACAGTTTCTCTGTTTACGAGACGATTTTTCCTAAAGGGGGAGGTGTTAGAGTCGATCAAATACCCTTTATATTCATATTTTATTATTATCAAAAATACCAGTTCACGTCATTAAGTTTTGTCAAGAAATACTTACTTACTTACATTTCATTCAATAAAGTTCATTTTGTATTAAAGTTTAACTATATTTCGCATACTAAAATGTTCGTGTAAAATGGTTAAAACACTACCATCTGATATCTTTACAATGTCATCTAGCTCGTGTACCTTCAATTTGCGAGCGAAAATCCACCATCCTTTAAATTTTATTTATTTACAATATAAAAATCAATAATTGTAAAGCTAAAAAAACAAAACTTTAGCCACAGATAAACAAAATTTGATCACTCTTTTCGATAGTATCGACGAATAGAATACACCACACCAAGGTTTTGCCCTAAAATTTTCGAAGATATAGGTGTTGTGGCAGTCGCCATCCATCTTCAAACAAACCCCTCACCATTTAAGTGTGCACTGGTAACACAATGTATTCAAATATTTTCAAAAAGAGAAAAAAAAAACAATTTTGTAAGTTATAGATTATTTTTACAGATATTCCAAATCGTAAGGTGGACTTTTCAGATTAAAGTCGCAGATAGCAGCTTGTCACATATTAAAATACCTTACTCGTATCTGCATCTGTCATAACATGGGTACCATGTAATTATTTATTCATGATATATCAATTGACTCATGTGGTATGTCAGGCAAATGATGCTTTGATGTGATAAAGATTTACGCTTCAACAAGTTGTATGATTTGTAGAATATTTACACAAGCAATTTAAATACAAAAAACTGTACTACGTAGGAATAACAAAACAAAAACTGTTAATAAAGTTAAAAGTTGGATAATAAACTGCATCAAACAAACATCAATGTCGAAAGAAATCTTATTCTTCAACTTATATTGACAGAAATCGAAATTTGAGGTCATTGTTTATATTTATTTCATATTTCGATTTCTGTCAACATAAGTTAAAGAATAAAGTTCCCAGATTAATTAATCTTTAAAGACTATCATGATCTACAAAATGAAAATTAAAAACAACAAACATAATGTTAATTTTTCTTAATTTAACTTTTATTTTTAATTTATACAATAAATATTTTTTCCACGGAGGTGACCCCAGTAGAAATTTAAAGGACTGATTTTGTAAAGTTTCTCTTTTCGTTACTGATGATGGAACTAGATTGAGTTACTTCTATAGTTTAATAGTGGTGGATTTATATTAAATTTATTTTTGTGGAGATTTGACTTTTATTTGCCTCAGATTTATTTTTATAACTCTTCATTATACCTAGAGGGTATTAAAAATTTAAGAATTAAGATCTAGAATTTAGTCCCCATCTGGTAAACTAAAAAAACTAAATTAGTTTCGGAAGCATTATTTTAAGAGGTCTTTACTTGTGTTCATCATATAATTTTAATACATAATATAACTTTTAAAGTACCTTAAAAGTTAGGCGCCCTTTGTATATCTAAGGAAGGCCTATGAAAAATTATACAAACTTGTCATTTTATTTTTTCATGTTCTATCTATATCTGAGAGATTTCACACCGTTTCCAGGACTCCCTGCATAAATGTTCTTGTTTATAGTACATTTTAGATATATTTTAGTGTTTAATTAGTTGACACGCTTAAATTGTTTTATTTGTTGAGAAAACTCAGCCAATAGAGGTTTGTTTATTTAAAAATTACACTTTCATTTATCACGGCATTAAAGCAAAAAAATATGATCACCTTGTATAACTTTCTAGTAGAATTTCTAGTCTTTGATAACAGCAATTCATTATCAGAATCACATGACATGATTAATCTAATGTGTCTACTAATTAAGGCCGTGTGAATACTATAATAATTTGTATCGATATGTACTTGGTTTTCCATTGAAAATGTCACAAAGAAAATGATTTATGTCTACAAGGTGTAATTTTAATATCATTAGATTTGCAACTAATTTATGAAATTCAGATAATATATGGATCTACTTGTTTAAAAGGAAATTAGGTATATACGGAACTGTATGTATATACTTTTAGATATAGAATTTCATTTAAATATTATTAATAATATTAATATTAAAGATTTCAGTGTATAAAGCGTAAAACCGTCTCTGTCTTTAAACAAATCAATTTGGCCCAGGCATCCCTTTGAATTAAAGCTGTCCCTATTTGGGATGAGAGTAAGGGTCATGATTGTGAAACGGCTGTTCAGAATATTATATTTGTTTGACTGGAAGAGTGACTCTGGTTGTTGGCAGATAATAGGAGCTGTATTCTTGGATATCAAGCGGGCTTTCGAGACTATTGATAGGGGCAAACTTCTATTTAGAGTAAAAAAAAATGGGAGTTTCAGAAATTGCTTTACCTTGGCTTGCTGACTATCTAGATTAATGGATTTTAAAAGAAAACTGACTTTGTCTTTAAAAGGGGATCAGTACACAGTTAGTTTGTCATTTGTGTTTGTAGGTAATTATTTTATGTTTTGCTTTGTAATAGTGTTCTTATTGTTTACCAATGTATTGATATTTTTGTTTTATGCATTAATGTATACAAAATAGCATTTAATATGCTAAATAAAGATTATTATGCCGTAAGACTCGCTGTGTTACAAAGATAAGAATGAAGAGCTAATCTATATTAAGGTGTTATGGATCTAGACGTCACTTTCTTGAGTTCAATATATTTTTTTACTAAAAAAACTCGGAGCTCACTTCTTGCTTCGCCGAAGTTGGAGAGAAGAACCAAAAAAAAAAGAGAGTTTTGTGGTACGAGAAACTGGCGGAGCATTCGGACACATATGTGCTCCAACTAAGGGAAACTTCATGGTCCGAGTTACCAAGTCTCCAACCACTAGAGAGAGTTTGAAGAGTCAAACTTTACTACACAGAAGTGCAAATAGAAATCCCCTGTAACTTCCTGTTACACCAATATTTATAACTCCACTCATTCCAATATCGACCAATGAAATTGTTTATTCCTGGTGTCGTACCGCTTGTGTGGAAAATGTGAATCAGCAAATTTTGTATATTTCGTAGATACAATTCCGATGAACTTTTATAAATTATTAATCAGCGAAAAATACTTAATTCGACGGGATGCAATATTTTTATTACAATATACCGGGTGTGACAATATTATATGACTAACTGTTGACTCCAGAGGTACTCCAATCGCGTATTGAAAAAAAAAAGAATGTCGGTTGATAGCAATTTTTTGCATATTGGTTTGTTTGACTCAAAAAATAATAAAATAGCCACTAATTATAGTTAATTTTCACCTGAGCACTACGGAAGCTGAAGCTTATCCTCTATTAAAAGAATAGAACTGTGATAAATATTTAACATCTAGGTACGCAATTTTTACAATGCTTCAATCGTTTCCCAGATGTTCACGCTCGGGTCGGCCTTATACATATTAGGCAGGAGAAATGAGCAGTAAACGCATTTAACCATTGCAGCGTTAGCTAATTTGTACTGAAACTTTGACTGCCAGTGAACATGACGCATTATTTTTTGGAAACGTGATATCATGTGACCAAAAAGTATAATATATGTGCGAATCTAGATCCAGAACAAAGATTATTATTTTTTTCCTATTTTTTCAATCCTTGAAGCACTTCTGATATGGCATTGAGCTCTTCCAGCGATGCGGTCATTATCTTCTCAATCGTAGCAAAATGTCGTCATTAAATGGATCTTTTTGGTTTTCGGAACAGAAAAAAAAACACAGGATGCCATGTCATGCATTATCATGGTGCAAAAGCGATGAGTTGTTAAATTTAATCCAATTTCTTAGATTTATTATTTCGATACTTCGCCTGAGTTCTAGAAGAACTTTACTCTGTGACCAAATAAGCAACTATGAACTTGAATTGAGAATTGAAGACAGTTTTGAAGAAAGGACTTGTGGTTTATTGTAGTATTTTATTTTATTACAATAATATCGATAACGCAAATATAAAAATATAATTTTAATGAAGTAGTCCATATTTCTGTGGACATCCAATAAATTGGGAAAGAAAAATGCTGTCACATCCACTAAATTATAAAAGTATAAGTAGTAGCATAGCAGAATGTTTCTCAGGACAACTGATAATAGTCTTTTTCCTTCTGTTTTTTAAGGATGTTTGCAGTAACAAGATGTGGCAGATGTCATGCCGGTATATCAGCAAATGAATTAATTATGCGTGCACGTGATTTAGTTTACCATTTACATTGTTTCTCCTGTACATCATGTGGAATTCCCCTATCCAAAGGTGATCACTTCGGGATGAGAAATGGACTTATATATTGCAGGTAGCAACATTTTTTTTTATTCTTTAATTAATTAGCTAATAAATCTATCTGAATTTGAATTTTAGACCTCATTACGAACTACTGGACATGTGTGATTCAAATAATGACATGGATATGATGTTTCGTGGTGGAGATTCACCCGGTTACTATTCCTCAGCTAGTACACCACCTCATCAACAAAAAGGTCGGCCGAGAAAAAGGAAGACAATTGTGGAAGATAGATCGCCTTGTGGCGAGTTAGCAGTTAGTGTTAGAATGGCTGCCGCGACCTTAGGTAAGATTTTTTATTCGAATCATTTTTTTTTATTGTTCTTTTGATCTTCTTCAATAGGTTTCCACGAAGTTTTTTAGACCTTTCGTTGAGAAATGTACTAAGTAGTAAACAGTGACTATTAGAGAGGAGGTTTTTAGTGTAGATTCTATCTCTGTATCATTTGAAGACTTTCAAATAGAAGTATTTGATTCCTATACACTTTAATAATCCAGTTCCATAAAACTTTGCATTTTCCCGTATATTATGATTCTCTGTAGAAAATCAGGGATAATTTGACATCGACTTCCAGTGCTGTGTACGTATTTTTAGGACAATTGATTGATGCAAGAAAAATACGAACGACACAAAAACCAGTCTTCGTCTTTTTGAGAAACCGGTAGTATATAGTCGGTTGGGAGGAAATACAACCAACACACAGCAGCTGATGATGCAAGTAGAAATACTTTTTTACTTCTGTATTTCCTTTTTTAATTTCTTTTAAAAATCGAATTGGCCGATTGCATTTATTGCGCTTCGACTGCTGTCTGTCGTTTGTGGATATTTTTTTTAGTTCACTTTTGTGTACAGGGTGTCCCAAATTCGATGATTTTGCAGGGTATAACTCGAAAACAATACGAGATACGAAAGAAGTATAATATAGTCAAGATATCATGACCTATTTTTGGATAAAACTAACGATGAGTGTAAATTGAAAATAGTTTGTTGAAATTGTAATATTTTTTTATTGTGTCGTTACGTTTCATGGCTATAAAATTGACTTATGCCTATTTTTATTAGTATAGATTTGACTACAGTACTTTTTGACAACCCTGTAACCGTATGGGTGCATATGTCGAAACAATTGATTTTAGATATTCTAGAACTCTATCAAAATTTCAAGAGTCTATCTATTCAGATGGTGAAATGACTTATATTTTCCGACGACCGGTTTTGAACTAAAAAAAAACAACATAAATTATTTATTCAAAAACAGTTGAAGTCTTACACAAAACACTCGAAAACAGATATGAAAACCAAAAATATAATTACACTGCTCAAAAAATTAAAGGAACCCTTTTGGATAACGCTCTAATTTTTTGACTTGCTGTTATTAACAAATGAAAATTATATTTTCATAATGGAATTACATTTTATTTTTGTGATTTGTTAAAAAATAAACGTGATTATGCTCATTTATTCGCGATAAGTTTAATATTCCACAGCAAGTACAAAATAAAGTGATTATGAAAATATTCACATTTAGGTTTTATGTCGCGGCAGGCTTAGAGAGCCTCATCGGGCAACGGCATGACAGTTTGTAGTTGTTGAATTCATTTTCTGTCAAAATTAGAGATCTCAGCGAAACAGAAGTCACTCGTGATATAGCTTTAGTTGAAATTGGTGTAAAAAATCGACAAGTAGCTAGAAATTTTAATCGCAGTATGTCAGTTATCAAACGTATGTAAAATCGCTATAGAGAGACTGGACGATATAAAAGACAAACCGGATAGGGTCGGAATCGCAAAACTACACAAATTCAGGAACGATATTTAGTAGTTTCTTCTTTGCGAAAACGAATAGCGACAGCAAAAGACCTTACTTAGGGTGGCTCATCAGGTAACCATTAATAACCAGACTGTTAGAAACAGGTTACGGGAAGGAGATTTAAAACCAAGAAGGCCGGTACGAAAACCTGTTTTAACTGGACATCATAAAACTATGCGATTAAACTTTGCTCGTGAACATTTGGGTTAGCAACTTCAACAATGGAGGACAGTACTTTTTACAGACGCAGCAAGATTTCATCTCACTCGTTGTGATGACCGATTGCGTGTGTACAGACGTCCGAATGAACGATAATCCACTGCTGCTGTACAAGAAGTATCCAGACTTGGAGATGGTCCGATAATGGTCTGAGGTGGAATAAGTTTGGACGCAAATACCGATCTTGTAGTGATACTGGGAAGTCTTACAGCTGCAAGATATATGGATATCAGTCTGTTAGATCAGGTTATTCCTGCAGCATATATATAGGCCCTGATTGTCTTTTCATGCAGGATAATGCAAGGCCTCATACTGCTGCGATTACTATAGATTTTCTTAACGAGCATGAAATTCGTAAAATGGATTGGCCAGCGATAAGCCCTGACGTCAATCCAATTGAACCCTTATGGGATATATTGGACAGACGTGTTCGACGTCGTCCAAATCCACCTCAAACCCTTCAGCAATTAACAGAAGCCCTAATCGAAGAGTGGGACAGTATATCACGGGAAGACATTCGAAGGCTCGTGAGAGGTATGCCAAGAAGATGCCAAATAGTCATCCGTGCTGCTGGAGGGCACACGCGATACTAAAACACATTGGGTTTCAGATAGCGGACATTGCCATTTGAAAAATGGTTTCTTTTCATTTTGTTATTGGCACTTTTTTTTAAATGTTGATCGTAGTTTACAAATAAAGGATTAGTTGAAAGTTCTATTAATCGGTTTATTACAAGAAATGTGTCTTTCAGAATCTAAATGGTGATCTGTATATTACCATCACTTAATAAGTTAGAGGGTTATACAAAAGTGTTCCTTTAATTTTTTTGAGCAGTGTATATACAGGGTACTCCATTTGAAACGAGAAAATTGTTATTAACTTCCGGTATGAGTGAAAGTGGCACAAATATCACAATATTATAAAGTTATAGATTGGATTGACCTGAGTAACCACTTAAATTGTCAGAACAATAATTGTTTTATAATTTATAATTATTATAGTGCTTAGTTTTCTCAAAACGTCTTATCAACCGTGCAACACTCTGTATAGTTATTGTTAAACTGTTCTAGACGCTAGACAATTTTATTGTATGTGATTCAGATCATTTTGAGCACTTGTAAAAATGTCGAATGCCGAATTCAATGTTTCATAATTTATATTTCATATAATCCACATGTGTCGTTATTCAAAAATAAGTTTAAAGAAAGAAGTGATTGAAAATTTCTCATAGTGGCCTTTTTTCCACGGACAGACTGTATAAGATATACCGGTTCTGTCGTATTGTTGTCGTCCGACATGTCATTCCTATGATGGTTATGTTTTTATGATTGATATTGACCGATGCGATGGCTTCCATGGTGTATGGCTACTGTGGACGCAACCATTAAAGTTATGAATTTTTTTCCTTTTTTATTATGATAACTTATACAATTATATACAGTTATAACGAGCTGGTTTGTATTTTTCTTATATTAATAAGGACTGCATTACTGCTTCGTTCAAAACGGAAGTAGTTTTTGATCGATGGATTGTTGATATTATTAATTTTATATTTAATTTTTTTAAGGTTCATATAAAAAATGATAGTTAATGACATAAATATAAAATTTATTTTTTGCATCTAACTTTTATCACAGTACTTATTGATTGGTATTAAATTTATTCTCAGTTCGCCACATACATGTCTCATAAATTTCGATCTCTATATATTCGTCAAATAACAATAATATCAAAGCTTTAATTAATCATAAATTAAGGGTCAAGATTCGAGCAACTGTCCAGCAGAAGTATCGTTAACATTGTTTTGGTTTTGCTCTTCATAAATTTAAATGTTCATAATTATCTTGTTACTAGTAAAGTATATTTTTTAATGCTAAACTCTTACCTTTTATGCAAAAGGAGAACATTCTTTATTTCTTATTGTTTATTGGATTAAAACTTAAAACGATCCAACTTGTCAGATATATAGGTGATCAAGTAGTTGCTTAATTACACTGAGTATTTTTAACGTGCCACATTATGCACTCTGGGCGTATTACCATTTTTATTATCCCGGCTTAATATGTTATTATCGTTATCTCTTGGATTGTGGTAGTTGCCGAGATATAAATTTATTGCCAATATCGCAGTTTTAGAGACCATTATGAAAACAGAACAGTAGCGATTTTGTTCAAAAAAAAACATATTATACATGGGAAATATGTTGCCAATAGTTTGTTTTAATTTAGAACTTGGTCATATAAAACAAACTATTAGCAACATATTTCCCATGTACCTACTTATATGTTTTTTTTTAACAAAATCGCTACTGTTCTGTGTTTTATTGTACGCATAATAGCAATACATTTTATTTACTCAATTTGAACAATAGCCCTTGAAATTATGCTTGCAATGGCAGATTTCTTTTCGGTAGTAATAATGAGCAAATATATGAATAATATTTGTTTAACCGGAATGGTTCTATACGGAACGAGCATAGGCGTACAGTAGTAGAGTAGAATTTCTCAGTTTTTCCGTTGAAAATTCTAACACAAAAATAGAAGCTAGAAAATTCCCAAAAGCTGTAAAAGAGCGGTTGTACCTTTTCGTTATTGCATTGGTGAAAATTGAATACAAATAATCTGAGGTTACCATAGCCAAACATAAATAAGACAATTATTAGTCAAATACCCGACATGAAATTAGAGATTCCTGATATGAAGACCTATAATTCGTTAATTGCTGTCCACTCAGCTGACTGTCTTTTGGATTCTGGTGTGTAATAGTGAAGTTCGTCCACCTTCAATTTGCGATCGTTCGTAACCAATTTGTAAATTTTTTTAACGTTTTTGGGCCTCATTTGGGCGTCCACTGCGCTCTGCTTCATTTGAGCTGGTCCGACCACGTTTAAATTCAGCAATCCACTTATCTACCATTTGTCTCGATGGAGCAGAGTTCGGATAATGTTTCTCAAGCCATTGTTTGGTTTCCACTATATTTTTTTTCATCAAAAAGCTTTATCAAAACTTGAAATTCACTTTTTTCCATTTTTTCTTTTCAATAACAAACGTTGCTTCACACAAAATGCTATAACTCACGAATCAATAGTCAGATTGCTGTCAAATTTATACACGTAAGTTTGCAGGTTAATACTAAATAAAAATCATATGGAAAGAATTCTATAGTAACGCCACCGACTTATTTAAGCACCTATAATAGTTATTTTTTTTTACCAAATCTGTTGTTTTGACTAATTTGTATAATTACTACTAATACTTGCGGTCGAAATACGTTTCAGAAATTACTAACCATACCTACCTACCTAATAGAATGTTAGGTATAGTAGGTGTGTATTAATTATATTTATTCGAAGTTGCGTACGTTTGCTTTAAGTACTCTTGAGAGCAATACTAGAGGGTGGATTTCGAGTCTCGCTCTCTCACGCCGTTATTTTAGTGCATGATGTATATATGTGCAGGAGTTTCGCTCTCTATAACAACCCCCTAGAGACGTGCTTGAGTGCACAAACATGCCCTGATTTTCAACTCCCCCACCATACCATTATAGTCCACATACAACACTGACTTCAAAAATATTACGTGTTGTACATGTATTAAGGGTTTATATCAGAGATTTATATCTTCAAGCTATGTTTTGAAGAAGAACACAAGCTGTCTAGAGTGGACACTTGACGAAACTCCAGTAGCAGTATTTATTTTGTTTTTATATACAAGAAGAATAACGAAATTTTAAGGATATACACTGTCTCAAAATAGAGTACAGCATCTTTTTTGGCCACCTCGGAAACGCCTAAAGCATTTAAAGGTTTTTTTCTTTTCTTCCAAATTTGATAAAAACATATTTAAGTAGGTAAGTGACATCAGGAGAACGGCTTAAAGAAATTGCAAAACCAGTCAAGTTAGTGCCAATTAGATAAAGGATTTTTCAATAATGAATTACATTTACATAACTTTAAACACAATGAAGAATTTTTGTAATTTACTAACCACTGATGATTAGGACTGGTGCTCCGAAACATGTATGGTTAAGAAAAGATTTATAGAAAGATCTATTAAATTCGTTTTGTGAAGATTGACTTTTATTTCAAGTATATATCATTCTAGTCAGAGCCTTCACAAAGTGAGCTTTTTATACCACCAAGGCTGATGATGGAGCTGAGTCTCCGAAACATGTCCCTTTGACTTAATTTATGGACTAATTAAATAGTGGAGACGATGATTTTTGTTTTATTGTAATTACTTCTTTATAATTTTACCGGGAATGAAAGTCAATCCTTCACGAAACGAAAAATATATATTACAAGCTACCAAACATGTTTCGAAGCTTCAAGCTCCATCATCAGTGGTAATACAGTACGAGTATTCACACTTCAGAGAGTATGCAATGCATTCGGGTCATTTCGTGAAACTTTTATATAAAACAATAAAAACTATATAAAAATAAAAATATAAATAATTTATTGTCATAATAAAGGGTGTCCCAAAATTAAGGCAAGATTTGAAATTGCCGCTATTTATGCAGTAAAGTGTTGGCAACACTAAAAACAAAACAAATCGACCTGTGACAGTTTAGGGTTAGTAAAAATGGAGCGTTACACAATAGAACAACTTGTCTTTATTATGTTGGACAATATTTCAAAAATAATGAAAGTTTGGCGGCCGCAGTTCGACAATTTCATGCAAAATATGGTCGGAATAGTGTTTTAACTTCGTCAACTGTGAAGAGATTAATTGAAAAAAGGAGACAGGATCCGTTGAAGACGCCAAACAATGGTCGTCCAAAATAAGCCGTTCAAATGTCAATATCGAAGAGTGTCGGTGACAATCGAGGAGCCTCAATTCGGCATCGTGGACAACAATTGCAAATTGCAAGAAGCTCTCTGCAGCGTACTAAAGATCTGCGTCTCCATGCTTACAAAATTCAATTAACACAACTGAAGCCTAATGACCATGCACAGCGAAGAGAGTGCTGATTTTTCGAGCAAAATCATCCTAAGCTCCGAAGCACACTTTCACCTTGATGGGTTTGTTAATCGCCAAAACTTTTGAGGTTCTGAGAACCCACATGTGATTTTCGAAAAACAAATGCATCCACAACGTGTCACTGTTTGATGTGAATTTTGGTCTGCCGGCATAATTGGACCATACTTTTTTGAAAATGAGGCTGATCAAGTAGTGACTGTTAATGTTGCTCGATATCGCGACATGGTAACACAGTTTTTTTGCCGAAAGTGGATGATAAATGATGTGGCCAATATGTGGTTTCAACAAGACGGTGCCACATGCCATACAGCCCGTGAAAGACTTCAATTACTGCATGAGACATTTCCAGGTCGTGTACTCTCTCGTTTCGGTGATCAGAATTGGCCCCCTAGATCGTGTGATTTAACATCATGCGATGCCAACAAGCCCACAACCACACGTGCATTAAAAGAGGAGATTCAACGCTGCATCAACGAAATTCAGCCACATTTATGCAGAATGTTCATGGAAAATTTCGACAAACGAGTGCGTATGTGTATGCAAGGCCGTGGAGGCGATTTGCCCGATGTGTTATTCCATAAATAACCCTATTCCTAAAAAAAAAACAATCAAAAGACTACAAACTGTGTTTTCTATATAATTCAAATCTTGCTTTAATTTTGGGACACCCTTTTTATGAGTTAGTTGACCACAAGGTTTTATGCTATTGGCCTGAGACCGTATACTGAAACTCGCCCAATTGCATGTTACTTATTTGATTTTTCTTATTACAAAATAGTTTCTTGATTGTAAATAGGTATACAGATATGCAATATGAGAACTTAATTATTATTAAATATTTTTCTCATACGTTAATTTAAATGTTAACAAAAAAAATTAATAAGAAAATGACCCTCGAGAGCGGCTTTTTGGAATGGTTATACAACTCCTAAATTCTTCCATATTAGCATATTCACCAAAAGCAATATTGAACGTTTCTAAAACAACAATTGAAAAATCGAGTTTATGAAACCCATGAAATTACCTACACACAATATTGAACGTTTCTAAAACAACAATTGAAAAATCGAGTTTATGAAACCCATGAAATTACCTACACATTTCATACAGAAAGGAGGAACTTCACGAAATTATTATTTATTCAAACAATATTCTAATGCAATACTGCATTAGAATATTGTGTATTGTGCCTGCATTGTTCGTTCGAATGACAATCTAATTGTCAACCAGCCATAGTATACTAAACATTTATATGCATTTCTCATTCTCTGTATTAGCCAATTGGCTACCGATGGATGGTTTATCCAATCGCCGATCTGGGAATACTTTTTCATCTGTCAAGTGTGGTTTTCGGTCCACCAGGCCACCCACCGTTCAGTTGAAACCCATAAATAAACCGACCAGCCGATATACCTATACGAATATCAGAAAGTATGTGTGTTTGTGTCGCGTTTTCGTTATTCTTCTTCTTCTGTATTGCTGCTTTCGAGTACTGGATAGACCACGACCCTACAGTCTATACACGACATATCTACATTTTGGTCGTATCTGTTATATAAATGGGTATAAACCAATACCTGGTTTTCAGGAATAAAAATAAAACACTACTGGTTTCCAAACATTTTCGAATGGATTATCTACTTACTGTTTTATTTCGATTTTATTTTTATTTTCCGGTTTGGCAGTACTACACCAATATGTGTTGTTACTTTGTTGGTATTCTCTCTCAAATCCAAAATACACAGTTGAAATATACATAATATGCAGGGTGGTGTTTCATTATAAATTGCACATAATATATAGTAATTGGCACAAAATATGAAGATTTGACCTTTAAATGTTTTTTGTTCATACTCAGTTTACAAAAGTTAGGATAGCTAAAATAGTACTGGAAAATAGTTTATCAGTAATAATACCCCTAAGGTCTTGATAATACCGAAATAATTTTGTCATAGAGAATGCCGAAAGCGTGTTGCTTGATAATACTATTATGCTATTATTCTTGACCAACTCGCTTGAAGGATTCTCTATGACAAAATTTTGAGTATTTATCAAGGCCCGAGGAGTATTCGATAAGATAATTTTTTACTTTGTAGATATCAAAAATTTGATTGTGAATCTGACGCTTAATAATTTTCAATACAAAATGTATTAGTTTTAATCAAACAAATATTTTTCATTTTTATTTAAAACTACAGTTGTGAAAAGTACAATTGGTAAATGTTAAATTGGAAGAAGAGTTTGCTGAAGTTGACGGATTGTTAATTTCCACTGTTGAAGAAATTCCTCGCATGGTGTTGATTATTTCACCATGGCGTTCTTGGTTAATATTCAAGTAGGGTTTAATTGAATTAGAGCTGCGATGTCCTGTTATTTTTAATAATTGCTGTTCAGGAATTCTTTTATTTGCCAAATGGCTAACTGCAATTGATCTGTTCGAATGATTGGATATCTTTTTACACTTAGTGTACAAACCAATAACTTCCGCGGATGTTTTGGTCCACATATTAATTGTGTTCTTGCCTACCGGTATGTTGTCAAACCACTTGTCACTTTCGGATTTCCAGAAACGATTTGGTATCAAGAATAGGCGACTGGAAGTAATATTTTTTCCCCCTTTTGGACAATAATTTATGGAATAACACTTTCGTTTGCAATATTTGGAACAAGCCACTTACTATTTGTACAACTTTTCGATCCTTCTTGACATGTTTTACTGAATATTGGATTATATTCAATTCTGTTGGTTGGCGTTCCATCATTATTTTTCTCAATCGTGAAATAATCTATAAGGGAATCAGCTGGTTCACCACCTCGCCAAGCTAACTCAACAGCTACAATATGGCAAAAAAAATTTTGTAAACCTTCTGCTGTACATTCATCCCATAATCCAATGATTCTAGCCAAATCACTTGAACTCAAATTTGATGAACTGCATTTTTGTTTGTTTGGATCCTGCTGTAATCTTTTACGTTTTGCATTTCTTGCATCTCGCGCATTTTTGAATATCACACTGGTAAACGGGTCGAATACAATTTTCAAGTCATTGAAGTATTTTTCCTGGAGTAGCCTACTCGTAGTATTCCAAATTGTTTTTACAGTTGCTTCTTTATATTAAGTTACGTCGGCTTTTCTCATATTTACCGCATAATCTTTCAATATATTAGCCAAATTATGCAAACTCGTCTCAGCATTCAGTTCGTATTCTTTGCTCGCACAAAACTCGAGAAATATTTCCCATACATATTTTGTTGATTTGATTGTATTTTTTGGTATATTATTGGATATAATATCATTAATTGCATCGTTAAATGCAATACCAAATCTTCGCGACATTTTTAAACCAGTTGTCAGTTTGACGTTTAATTAATTTTTAATAAAAAAAACACCAAACTAAAAACACCACATTTAGGGTATTATCGCTGTAATCCAGAGGTGATTGGATGAAATTTGACACACGACTATTAGTAATAGTAATTTGATTGGTTACTATATTTAATAAAAAATTATCGCTATTATACCAGCGGTAGGGATAGATACTTACTTTTTATGTCCTAAAATCTACGCTACTGTCGCAATATACATTGTAGTATATTTTTTGATTCTTCGCTACTTTCTACGTAAATATCATCATCTTGCTTTAATGCGATAGAATAAGTAGATTTCAAGTTATTTGCGTTTAAATGTAAAGTTGAAAATAACTAATTTTATCGCTTATTTCACATGAGTTCCGTTAATAATTTAAACTAAGTTTATGATAAAATATGTTAATTCCAATCGTAAAGTTCTATGAACCTCGCAATATTTATTATACCTTTTCAAATTAAGTATTGCATTTATTAAATCAGAACAATAATTTTTATTATCCAATAATAATAATAGAATAAAATGATGCTTACATTTAAGATAATCGTATTGAAACAAATTTTCAAAGTGGCCTCCATTGAGTTCAATACATTTTTGCTTTATTTTGGAAAAACTTCCTCTATCCTTTAGGAATATCATTCCTACACAACACACACAACATTCCCATCGTCGGTGCATTATATCTTCAACAAACAAAAAATCCTCACACCTATTTAGAAATATTTTGCGTCTTCAGCGATGTGCTTCAGTAAATTTCAAAACATTGCGATATTTCTATGAGTTATATTTGTATTTCTTCAACATAAAAATAATACTAGACTAACAAAAATTGTATGGCTTGAATTAAAGTATCTTAACACATTATTTTAGTTACGTGGAGCTGTTGCACTTTTGTTATTGATTAAGAAAATTTCAAGCATAGAACCACACTTATCTATAGTTATTATTCTATGCATAGAACCGCATCCCAAATTAGTTTCTTGTTCACTACGATAAGATGAAAAATGAGGCATAGCGAATCACCAAAAAATAGGTTTAATAGAAAAATATACCTCTTTTTTCTTTTTTAGCCCCAATAAAGGTTTATTTCCCTCCAAGCGACTTTAGCTGCCGATAGCCGCGTAGCGACTATCGTTCAGCGTATGTTTTCCTACCAGCGTTTGCGACGATTAAATTTCCCGCGTGTATCGGTAATTTTACTTGAGCTGTTCGTTCGGTCTGTGGCTGTGTAGTAGTTTTCACAAATTTTTAGGATGTGACAAACGCTAGCCGTAGCGACTATATTTCCTCTGAGAGCAGGCCGCTTGCGAAGATCGCTAGGCCGAGCCACTATCGCCAGCGCCTGTCGCTTGGAGGCCAGTACTTCCATAAAACAACAACGGTAGCAGCACGGTCGTTGAGCAATTGTCGCAACAGTCGCAACGTCACTCGTAATTTCGCTGCGTAAATTGAAAGTCAAATAAAGAAACCACGATTAAAAAGATGTTAATTGCATAAGTAATGATTAACAAAAAGAAAATAACGATAAGATTCGAAATGTATTGAGTTGATTTTTGTTTTTTATTTAGTTTTGTTGATAAAACCATTTTTCGATAATTGTACAAAATTTAAAACAATATGTTTTCAGACTCTAACAGAATCATCAACCAATATGTTTTGACTTTCTCAAATGTTTTCTCCTAATACAGTAAAAAAAATCGCGTAGAATTTTACACGAAAAGTGGTCTATATAAGTCCACACCATTTTGTGTATATTCTACACTAAGATTTTTGGTAACTACCGTCTACAATTGACACAAACCCGTGTCATACATAACACACCATATTGTGTAAATTTTACACCAATTCGTGTTAAAAATACACTGAGCTGTGTAATCTACTTCATTTATCCGTGTTAAATTTACACTAAACAGTGTTAAATAGAGTACACTGAAAGGTGTAATATCTTTATCTAGAGTAGGTATTAAGTACAGAAAAAAAAACAAATATTGGATTTTTTTAGACTTGTTTATTATATTCAAAAAACATAAAATATTTGAGTCATTTTACAAAGGAGTTTATGCAAAATATCAAAAATATACAGAATTGCAACAGTACAACTGAAATATTCTTAATTTAAAAAACAACAAACTACTTACGTAACGTATCGTATACATTTTTAATAAAAATATATTTTGGAACTAGAAACAACATGGCATTTTTAGTTAAAGCCATAGTAACATTATAGGGTTCTTTGTACTTTAAACACTTATTGAATCACGTCTCTCAATCTCTAATAAGTTTTACGTATTTTCTCACAAAATTTAATTGAATTTACAAGTTAATATATCACTCATTTTTATTTGTTTTATAAGAAGTTTTAAGTTTTAACCCTCTACGAGACTCAGTACTTAATTCTGTACATGGATGAATCATAAACCATCAGGAACAAACGACACGCGCATGCGCCAACTTCGACTTATCACATTATACACTACAGGGTGTATAATCATTCATTGTGCAGTGTAAATGTAAATATTTTTAGTGTACAAGTAATGCGAGTGGTGTATAAAATAACACAGTGTCTGAGAAAGTAACACGGAACAAGCAAATAACTTGATTTTACACTGTAGTGTGTGAAATATTATTTTACCAAATTTGATTTCGTTACTAGGCCGGCACAATACGAATAATGGTGTAGAATTGTTACGCACAAGGCGTTTACCACTCCGTCGTGTAATTATACACGGGATTTTTTTTTACTGTGATTTGAACACTTGCCGCTGAAGATGGAACTAGTCTAAGTTCCGAAAGATGTAGATTTTTCTATTAAACCTATTTTGTGGAGAATCGACTTTTATTTTTCATCATTAAAATTATATCTGCACTTTTATTTTTTCAAGTTAAAAATGAAGAAGTTATAGTCGTTTAAAATGTGGACAAGCTAACTTGACACGGTACCTGCAAGTTTTCTCTGTATCATTGTTATTACTTTTTCTACAAAATTATAAAATTTCAACTAGGTATATCAAAATTATTTTGTTGTGTAGACCTGACTAGTTGATTGGTGCAGGCGATCCTCTTATTTAATATATAAGTGTATACAGTCACAGTCACATATAAACCGCCTTTGATGTGTTAGTTTATATAAAATATGCTTCGAAGCGCTCCAGTTAATTGGAGGGTTCCACTTTTCATTCATGTTTTCAAGCGTTTTTTTAGAAAACACACCGATATATAAAAATTTATTATTGAAACTCTATGTAGATAAATACCTATACAGTAGACATATACAAATGCGTGGACACTAACCACTAAAAGTATTTTTGTTACCGGATGAGACCAGATAGTGTTCGATAACATTATGTTGATTCAGATATTAAGAGGTGTATTTAATCCTAATTATAATCCTTTAAATGAATTAAAAGTTATTGTTATGAGACCTCTCTGTCTCTCGATACGAGGGCAACTATATATATTTTGAGCCTTGGACACTTATTGTTGTAAAGCTTACACATTGTTGACAAGTATTTGGTGAAATAAGGAAAACAAACAATCGTCGTGGAAGCCTAAACTCGAAATCCATCAAATTCGATAAATAATTAATGATGAAACTTGTTACTTTGTTTTAGAAATGTTACAACAAGGCGACCTCTCTTCCTCAATGGAGTCACTGTCTTACGATTCCTCAGTAACATCACCAGCTTCAAGTAATGGCCACCAATCACAACGATCGAAACGTATGCGGACATCGTTCAAACATCATCAGCTGCGAACCATGAAAACTTACTTTGCTATTAATCAAAATCCAGATGCAAAGGATTTAAAGCAACTGGCACAGAAAACTGGATTATCAAAACGAGTACTTCAGGTAAATACGAGGCATGTTTTTTAAATAAGTACCGTTTTGGAATTAAAAAAAGACGTGCAAAGATATCGCAATAATTTTATTTTTACATGAAAGCTTGTACCTTAATCTACTTTTCTACATAATTTCCGTGAATATAGAGGCACTTGTCATAACGTGGCACCAGTTTTTGAATACCCTCCTCATAAAATTCTGCCGCCTGACTTGTTAACCACTGTATCACAAATGTTTTGACTTCGTTATCGTCTTGAAGACGCTGACCACCCAGGTGTTTCTTCAAGTGCAGGAATTGTATGTAGGATGATCTAGAGTTTCGCATTTAAAAGATTTGATGATATCTTTGGTCCGATTAGCCACATGTCGACAGGCATTATCATGCAGCAAAACGATACCCTTACTCAACTGGCCACGTCTTTTGTTCTGGATTGCACGACGCAGATTGTTCAATGTCTCACAATAAGACGCTGCATTGATTGTCTCATTACGAGGCAGAAACTCCACTAGCAATACTCCTTTTCTGTCCCAAAAAACTGTGCACATGATTTTCCGGGCAGAAATTGTTTGCTTAAACTTCACTCTTTTGGGTGATAATGAATGTCGCCATTCCATGGATTGTTGTTTCGATTCTGGTGTGACGTAGGTCACCCATGTTTCGTCACCAATTTGGTCTAAAAAATCTCACCCTCATTGTGGTACCGCTCAAGGAAAGTCAATGCACTGCCTAAACGTTTGGTTTTGTGCAAATCCGTCAACATTTTTGGAACCCAACGTGAACACAATTTCCGGTAATTCAAGTTCTCCGTCACAATGCGATACAAAACACTACGAGAATATTGAGGAAAGCCGTCGCACATTGATGAAATTGTAAAGCGTCTGTTTTCTCTCACCTTTTCCTCCACTTTCTGCACCAAATCTTCATTAACGACCGAAGGACGCCCACTCCGTTCTTCATCATGCACATTTGTGCGGCCATCTTTAAATGCTCTTACCCATTTCCTTACCATTCCATGACTCATAATGTTTTGTCCGTAAACTTCACAGATCTCACGATGAATATCGATCGGTTTTACGCCTTTAGCACTAAGAAATCGTATAACAGCCCGTACTTTACAATCGGCGGGACTCACGATTGTCGGAGGCATCTTAAACACTCAGTAAACAACGTATACAATGAGGAATCAGACTGTAATGGCGTCAGTGCGTAGACAAGAGATGTAGGTAACCAGCGCGCATGCGCGGAACGCCGACCGTAGCGCTACGGCGGCGGAATCGCAAAACGGTACTTACTAAAAAAACGTGCCTCGTACTTATACAGATCTTCCACGGCAGATGACAACAGTGCACTTTGGGAAGTTTTACTTTTGTATTTTCTCAAAGTTTTAGTCTTTTATGACAGTTTTAAATTAATGAAAATCTCAACGATCTAACTACCTTCTTATGTTAGCATGTCTTTGCTTGTGTTTAAAACCTGTAGCAGAGTCTTTTTAAAAATAGTAGGTACATGTTTTGAAGCCTCGCCAGCTCTGGGTCGAAACAGTTCAGTTTAATAATAATAATAATAATAAGCGTATATTTCCAACAGATTCACAAAAAAAAATCCAATTACAGGAAATCTCTATAACTCAATAATTGCTTACATAATAAGTACAAAGTATTATCAATAATTACAAAGAACAATACAAGAGAAAATGCAAACAATAGTGATAATAACGATATTAAAATAATAATCACAATATTAATAACGCAACAATAAACAACAATAATAATAAGTAATAATAGCAATAACCACATACAGAATATGAAAAACACTACATCTATACAACATATTCACGAGACACCGCAATCAAATCATGACGCGTCGTTGAATAGATTCAATTGCACTAGTCTGACGCAGATTCCAAATCACCGAGCCGTACTCCAGTTTAGATCTGACAAATGTGTAGTAAAGCAATATGAAAGTTGAGGGGTTTTTGAAAAGGACACAGTCGCTGAGAAACCAAGCATCCTAGATGACGTGTTAACAACATCGTCAATCTGTAAAGAAAAGCTGAATTCTCGATGGAACAATATACCCAGATCCTTAATATGGTCGTATCTATTCAGCGATGCACCATCCAAGTTGTAGCGGAATAAAATAGGACTCCTAGACCTTTAAGTTGCAGTCTATTGGCATTACACCATCCATTCAAACCATCCAAGGCGCTCTGGAACGCGGCACAGCCAAGTGCACAATCTACGACGGTGTAGATCTTAAGTTCAGCGAATGCAGCAGGTCATTCACGAATATTAAGAAAAGCAGATATCCAAGATTGGATCCCTGCGGCACACCAGAGGTCGGCGAGAACGCACATGACCCAAAACCTTCAAGAAACAAGTTGTGATCGTTCATGCAGGTATAACCTAAACCAAAACTGTCGTCAAGCTTAGACAAAAGCACGAAATGGTCGACCCGCTTGGAGGCTTTCTAGAAATCAATGTATACGACGTGACGTCCACTTGCCCTGCATTAGCGAATGCTTGGCATATATATTGTGAGAAGCATAACAGATTGGTGACACATGATCGCCTTTAATTTTAATGATCAGTTTAACCGCTATCACGTAATTTTAGCTTGAAAAAGCGAAAATAAACCCGCGAATCGTCGATGACTCTGAATTGAGTATTTTACTTTTATTAGCCCTATAACCAACAAATCTTTAAATAAAGTCTCTCTCAATTTTGTAATCAATTTTGGAAAACCGTTTTATTGACACAACGATATCGATAAAAAGTCGAAACCGATAATCATAATAAATATTTTTTGCAGGTTTGGTTCCAAAATGCTAGAGCAAAATGGCGAAGAAACCTGATGCGACAAGAAGGCTCCCATAATAACAACAACACAAATACACAAGGTGGTAATGGGCCGCCATCGGCTGGTTCAACAATCCTGGATTCCAATAGCATGTCGCATCAATCGCTGGATGATTTACACCATCATTTACATTCCCAAGGATCTCAAGCTCTCACTTTTAGTGATATTTATTAAAATTAAAACGACATTGTTCTAGGACAGTGAAGAAATGTAAATTACATAACCAAAAAGGACTCATTGGGCCAGTATTATTGAATAATTCAACATATAGTTAGACATTTTCATTAGCGGTTTCAGTTTTGTTCTCAATATTTTATTATTTCCTAATTTTTCATTGAAAGTTGTTTTATTGTGTATCAAAATATTTTTAGTTTTCACAATCTGCTTCCGACCGCTCCAAATCATGGCTTTTGAATACATCTATACTTTAACTGTTGTTCTCTGATTTAGCTGTTAGAAATATTTGTTGTTCTCGTTGGATCCCACAATGCTTGCTTTCTGGCTCACTCGAATATACAGGGTGTCCCAGAAGTATTGGGACAAATTTCAAGGACGGTTAGTTTGATCAAAAATAAGACTAAAATGTTCAATATCGGAATCCGTAATAGCTCCGAAACGGTGAAATCAATTTTCATGAACAGTATACCCAGTAGATAAGGACGGCAAATATGAAATTATAACATTCCCCTATCGTCTTGGAAACCAAGAGCGGAGGGCCACCCCTTACATAAAATGTCCCCAAACTTTGATACGTCTGTTTTTTTCAATTATTTATTTAAGTTTCCATTTATTGACAACATATTTGGGATGATGAAAACCCTCATGCAATTATGCAAACAAATAATGGGCAGGAATGATAGGAAATCATTTCGTGGGACCATTTGGTATATGCATGATGGAGCCCCTCCCCATTTTTCTATTATAGCCCGGCAGCATTTGAATGATACAAAAGTATCCAAAAGGGTGGCGTTGCATTGGCCGGGGGGGTGCTTTTTCCAGTGGCCCCTCTGTCTTCCGATTTAAATGCCTTAGACTTATTTTTTTGGGGTCTTCTTAAAAAAACATTTTAGTCTTATTTTTGATCGCACTAATCGTCCTTGGAATTTACCCCGTTACTTCTGGGACCCAGTCATTTAGTTTTCACGATTTCACGTGAATTGACACCTTGCACTCAAAGCCCACATGCCTGTCAAATAGACTATTACTATGTGCAATCATTATTACATGTTTTAAATATGTATATATTTTGTAAGATATTATTGTTATTATAAATTATTTATTTAGCATATATTACAAAAAATCTATCAGTTTAATTGTATTAAATTTGTAGAAAATTAAATTGTATAAAGATGTTTAATAACCACGGAAGCTGTATATAATTGCTTTATAAATTTAGAATTAAAATAATGTTATTAGATTATCGATACTTTTTAAGAGAATCGTCTAAAAATAGATGTTATAATTGAATATTGTCAAATAGAGTAAAACTCCAATTAAAATGGATTCTAATATAAAAACTTATTGGAGTTTTTTTTTAATAAATAAATAAATTAATTAATTGCAACCATTATGACCACACGAAGATCTATTGTAGCTTATAAGTAATCATATTTCACCGTGCAACTCTGCAACCCGTTCGTCAAGTTGATGCAGAAAATACATGATTAGCGTGTCTGTTTTCCTCCCCAAAAAAACGTATACATTTTCGAACTGCTGCTGCCGCCAAAAAATGGACTGTATTAATAATGTACTTAAAATGCTGTTCGTATTCAAAATGCAGTAAAATCAGATTGGCGAAAATTCCTGTTCCAGACCGTAGTCAGATTATTGTTTGTTCCAAGCTTAGCTCAATGGCTGAAACTTCTCCTTCCCTAAAACACAATCACATGGCAGTTCAGATTTGTAAGTTTTTTGTTTGAAAATATAGTAAAATTTGGCCATTGTATCTTTTTATATTTCCACCGTCTTCGCATCACAGATTTGTCTCCATCATACACCATTTTCATTCAAATAATGCAATCCAGTATTTTTGAAAACTAAATAAGTAATTATAGCACACTCTGAACTTAGTCAGCTGTCGCTACTCTCGTTAATATCTCTCGAACATTTCGAGAGACATTTTCCCAACCAATAGATCGGTCGTGGAGGACCTATTTCTTGACCTCCTAGGTCCCCGGATGTTAATCCAATAAACTTTTAACTTTGGGGTTATCTGAAAAATACGGTTTACCATGTCCTACCCAACAGTGAAGATTATTATTCGCATTTATGGAGCTTTAGCACAAATTACAAACAAAAAATAAGTCACTTGCCTTTGTAAATTTAAATGTTTTTATTTATTATGTGTTCAGTTAATAAACAATTTGAATTTGACCATTTGATTCGATTTTCGAAAAATGCTTCATTTTAATATTCAAAATGGTCATAATTTCTTTTTCGAAATTTTGACATAAGTGATTTTCGTCTTATTTTTGATCGCAGATTATACCCCTGAAGGGTGGGATTTATTTGGGGCACCCTGTATAAATAAATTCCACAATAATATCCCCTGTATACTTTCAACATTGGCATAAATTTGGCACATGTCACCGAATGTAAATAATTATTTACATTAAATATTTAAAGTTTTAGAAACAAAATTGTAACGTAACTAAAAGATTTAAGACATAAATTTAAGACAGAAAATATGACGAGTGCACCAACGGTATTAGAAAACTATATGGTAACAATTATGATATTGGAAGGTAGACATTATATTTGGCAAAATATGGACTCTGCAGTTATAGTTAAAGTGGATAATAAGAAAAAATCTACACATGTGGCGTATAGCACTGATTGTCCATTCTATAATGAGGTTAGTAGGTATTATGAAAACTATCAAAACTACTTGTATTCACACACACTAGCTGCTTTCAAAAGAATTCACGAACTTTAGGCCATTAAGACATAGTGAAAAATTAACTTTAATAACAGCTTCATACTTATAATTACTATCAACAAAGTTTTGGACTACTTTTCAGTTGATGGTAATAAAACTAAAATAATTATCAATAACAGATTTCGATAATTTTAGTGAAATCTTTGGCAATGTATTGAATATTTCTGTGGCTCGGTCGTCCAAAAAGGGCCTATCTATCAAAATCAAGTTTGGAGATAATCTAGCATTTGTAAATTTTTAAAAAACATTCATTAAATAAAAACGCTTCATCTGAATTAAATAAAATTTCGCCAGCATGTTATTAGAAATGTAATAATTGTAATAATAATAATAGCATTTATTGTCCAACAGCGAAGCCAATTAGAGGACAAAATAATAATAATTCCAAACGGTGAGAGCACAAAAAAATAAACTTAAATTAAAATAAAAAGAAAACTAACTCTTAATGGTAATACTACTCAGTAACATGAGACATGGCACAATCCATAATTTCTTTAACACTACACGAAAAAATATCACAATATTTACACATAACATTGTAGTTTCTGGTACAAATAGAAATAGGAGATCTCAACATAAGATTCGTCCTAGCATACCCACAATGAAATGTTGTACTGGACCTTATATGCTCCTTGGAACGTTGAAATTAATTCTTGAAAGCAAGTGGGAACAATCTATATTGGAGTGAACTAAAGAAATCGCAAAGAATTTATTTTCCTTCTAAGTTCACGACTTGGTATCTCAAATCGATCTGTGTAATGATATTTATAATTTATGTATGGTTCTATTTATTAACATATTTTTGCTTGACCCCTACACTTTGGGCCTAACTCACATAGGCCAGAAATCTGACATGCACATAAGCTCTCAAAATCGTTACTTAAGCCCAATTTTTAGAAAGAGCAAAACGTAGGCCCTTTTTGAGTATTATTATTATTATTAGTATTGGCCAAAGTACCGGCTAGACCAAAAATTATAAGGTATTATTTTGCTACGTTGCACTTAAGCCTTTTTTTCAAGTGTATTTATTGAATAATAACATGGTCAAATAGGTCAATAGGCCCATAAATTTCAAAATACTTTAAAATAAAAGAAAATATTAAAAAGGCCTAAGATCACCCCCATATACATAGGACGACATAAAGTCCTGTTTACACGTACATGGGAGTTTACATTTTTCACTTTGTACTTTGCCCCTCTCACTTGGGCCATTTTTAAATCGGCTAAATCTACAGCTATTAGATTTATTTATTTGGGACCATTTTTATTAAAAAGAAAATGTTTCATTTAGAAGATACATTTTTGGAATTTTGTACATAGACCCTTTTTCGCCACAGATTTATGCTAAGCACTTTTTGTTCTTCAAACTTTTTAAACAAGACGTTTTGTTGATCTAAAACTCATCGCTGGTGTAAGGTCAGTATCTTTGTGAGAAAAAGTCCCGTTATATTTAAAAATGCCGAGCAAAACATAAAACGTATTGAAGCTATTTTTTCTTTGAGCAATTAAAATAAATGAATTTTGTATATTTCAGTATTTTGTGTTTGAATTTTTTACAACACGAGAAAAGTTTTTGGACAAAACATTGACTATAACTGTAAGTATATCATTCATTTAAATATCTATTCACAAGTCTTCTTTTGTGTCAATTATCTTTCGAAACGTTAATGCTTAATAACTGAAGAAAAGAGGCACTATATACGGGGTGTCCCAAAAAAAAATCCCCACCCTTTGGGGGTAGAATCTACGATAAGACGAAAATCGCTTATGTCAAAATTTCGAAAAATGTCTCCTTATGAAATTATTACTATTATTATTATTTGAGGTTTTTGAAATATTGATGTCATCCTCACTCATCTTCTATAGCGAGTAGTGGACCAACTGATCGTCATGGTCCTCCATGAAATTGTCCAGCCTGTTCTTAAAGCCGTCAACCGTTTGCGCCATTATCACCTCTTCAGGTAATTAATTCCATGCATATACAACTCTGTTTGTTATAAAATTCTTCCGAGGAAGTCTAGCACATCTCTTCTTGTCAAGTTTCTTACTATTGCCACGCAGATTAGGATTTCTAGCACGATGAAATACATCGAGATTCACCGAGTAGTAGCCACTAAGTATCTTGTATGTTTGGATTAGATCGCCTCGTTGTCGTCGATCATAAAGACATGTCAAATTTAAAAGCCTCAATCGCTCCTCATATGGTATATGGCTAAGTGCATGAGGTAGCTTAGTGAATCTCCTCTGAACCCTTTCCAATGCCTCTATGTCCTTAATGAATTAGGGGGACCAAACGCTGTTGGCATATTCCAATAGTGGTCTGACATACGATTTATACAATTCCAATATTAGAGAGTTTGATATTCATCTGAAAGCTCTCTTTATCAGATACCACATTCTATTAGCTTTCTTCACTGTGGCGGAAATATGGGCCTCCCATTTCAAATTCGCTGTTACTATGACACCAAGATCCTTCTGCTGATTTACAGATTTAACGGCATTTCCATTGATGAAATATGGAGTCCTGGGATTATTAGCTCCGATGTGTAGTCCCTGACATTTTTCCAAATTCAAGTTCATCAACCAAACCGCCGACCAGAACACCACTCCATCAATGTCGATCTGGAATTCATTATCGTCTCGCAGTGGGTTACAAAACAATTTGGTGTCATCAGCAAAGAAACTCATGTTTGACGTGATGGTTCTTGATAAGTCTAATATATATGCCAGAAAAAGCAATGGCCCAAGTACAGACCCCTGCGGGACACCACTCAAGACCGGCAATTCAGCGGATAATGCACCATTCGCTCTAACTTGGAAAATTCTTTTTGTAAGAAACATCCGAATCCACCTCAGGAGTGCCCCCCGCACGCCGTAATGCTCCAATTTCAGCAACAAACGAGCAAATGGCACTCTGTCGAACGCTTTCTCAAAATCCAGATACAACACATCCATAGGCTGACCAACATCATTATGGCTGGTCCACACATTGAGGCACTTCATACCATATTGAATATTGAAATTAGACAAATCTTTCACTTGGAATTAATAATTTTAATCTAGTCATCGTTGATAAAAACAGATTCATGGAAAGAGAAAATCCATCCATATCATCTAAAGCCGATTCAAGAATTGCATTCTGGGGATAGCGAGTTGCGCTTACGATTTTGTAGATTTTTTAAATTGCCTGGACACAAATGAAGACATTTTTAAACAAGTACTGTGGAGTGATGAAACCCATTTTAACCAGCAAGGAGTGTTCAACCAGCACAACTTGCATTGTTGGAATTACGAAAATCAGCACCAAATTAGAGAATCACATAAGCAAGCACGCTGGAGCTTAAATGTGTGGATTTGTCTGTTGGAGAATATGATAATAGAACCACAGTTTCTACCTAGGATACTAAACGCCGAAAACTATAACAGATATATAACAGAGTACCAACTCTTTTGGAAGAAGCTCCTTTAGTACAGCGTCCAAATATTGTGTTTCAACATGATGGTGCACCTGCCCGTTATTCTCGAAATGTTTGAGAGATATTAAATCCACGTTTTCCCAACCAATGGATCGATCGTGAAGGACCTATTTCTTGGCCTCCTAGATCCCTGGATCTCAACCCTTTTGGCTTTGGGGTTATCTGGAAAATATGGTTTATCATGTCCTACCCAACAGTGAAGATGATGTTATTGTTCCCATTTATGGAGCTTTAGCACAAATTAGAAACGAAGCAATAGGCCGTGTAGAAAACCATTTTATTCGCCGTTTGTACGCATGCATTGAACAAAATGCTGAGGATTTCGAACACTTGCCTTTGTAAATTGAAATGTTTTTGTTTTATTATGTGCACGTGTTTAGTTAATAAATAAATTGAATGTGAACATTTGATTTGATTTTCGAAAATGTCTTCATTTTAATATTCAAAATGGTCATAATTTCATAAGGAGACATTTTTCGAAATTTTGACATAAGTGATTTTCGTCGTAGATTCTACCCCCAAAGGGTGGGGAATGTTTTTTGGGACACCCTGTATATTGATTACCCATGAATTTTTAGGTGATAAAACCAAAAACTTTCTGCAATAAACGTAAAATTTTGGGGACTGTTACACTAGACTTTGCAACAATTTGGTCACAAAGAAGTAAGGAATATTCTTCTATATACAGGGTGTCCTAGGATGCACTACTGCGATCGTTTTCTCGGAAATTAGGACTATTTGCGGCCAGTCTACAAATAGTCTTATTATGTTCCTATAATATCCTTATTTAATTATTTTAGATTGTAATCCTTGTTGGACAACATTTGTTATAATCTGAAATTATTAAATTTTTCGTCCATGAGTCAGTAAATGTTAGATGTGAGATAATGTGTACGGGGTGCGCAAAAATAAGATTAAAAATGAAATTGACAAAACCGGCATAACCCAAATTTTTCAACACACATACATTCTACTGCATTTTCTTCTGGAAAAATATTCTGAACTACACAGACGTATAGATAATTGACGGTTTTTCGTTTTCCTTCGGTAAATTGGTCACATTTCGTTTTAAGATATGCGGCAAAGTATATTCCAAAACATCCATGTCGACATTTTCATCATCAAAGGATTTTCTTTTATGAATCGAACCAAAATTTTGAGGCTCTGAATTATTTTCTGGATATGTTGCATGTTATTGATAAAACTTTGTTACATTTTGCATGTACAACATGGCTTTTTTCCCGGTCGTTCTACGTCAACTAATTTATTGGTTTTAACACAGTTTTTAACTGAGTGACTTGATAACGGGGGTCAGGTACATGTAATCTACACTGATTTTTCTAAAGCCTTTGATAGACTTGATCATGGTATTCTACTGTGTAAACTGTGTCGTTATGGATTATCTTATAATTTACTGCTGCTTTTGAAGTCGTATCTGAAGGATAGATTTCAGTATGTGAAAAGTCGAGGATTTCGTTCGTTCCGCAAATTTTAAAGTGTCGTCTGGTGTTCCCCAGTGCTCTGTCCTTGGACCATTGCTGTTCCTGTGTTTTATCGATGACATTTCTAGTGGCTTGACAAATAGTTCGTTATTATATGCTGACGACTTCAAAGTATATTCTGTCATTAATAGTACTGAAGATTGTTCTCTTCAGGACGATTTAAATGTTGTATATGAGTGGTGTGTCCGTAATAATCTTTATCTGAATATTGATAAATGTTTTCGTGTTTCCTATACACGGAAAATAAACCCTGTCAAATTTTCATATTGTATAAATAATAGTCCATTTGTGATGAGTTTAAAGATTTAGGTGTTTGGTTTGATGGTAAACTGAGCTTTACTAATCATTACAATAATATAGTTTCAGCATCCTATAGATCTCTGGGTTTTATTGTACGCAATTCGAAAGAGTTTGTGACACCTCAAACACTCATTGTTCTTTTCAACGCATTCTAAACTGGAATATGCATATGTAGTATGGAATCCTATGTATGCCATACATATAACTAATATTGAACGAATCCAGCGTCGTTTTGCCAAGTTGCTGTGGTTTCCATTGGGTTTCCTCATGATATTCTGCTAAACCGTTTTAATCCAGTATCATTAAATACTCGGAGAGAATATTCCGCTCTAGTATTGCTCTTTAAAATTATTAATGGACTTCTTGACTGTCCAGAGTTTTTAAGCCAGATTCCTTTTTGTGTCCCACATCTACGTACACGTAATAACGGAATCGTATTTTACTTTCCGGCCCCGCGTACTAATTTGTTGTTGCGTTCTTCTATATATTTTATGTGCCATACTTGTAACTCTGTGTCCGAGCAAATTGATATTTTTAATTCAACTTTGTCTTGTCTAAAAAAAACATAATATTAAGAATTTACTGTAATTCTTCCTGCCCTTTAATTGGATTATTTATCTGTGTGGGCAGTGTATCTTAAATAAATAATAAACAAGTTCGTGCGTATAATTTAAACGCACCGGCGCGGCGCATTGTTATTTGTAATTTAAAATTGACAAGAATGGTGCGGACAGTTCCAAAGCAATTGCTTGTTTTCATGGCAAAACTAATAATTAAACTTATAAAAGGCCAGGAATAGAGAACATTATTTTTAATGAGGTTGGTAATTGGGTTTTGAAGGTTTTTTCAATTTCGTTTTTTGAAATTGTTCCCATCGAGGATTGATCGCAGCAGTTTATCGTGGGTGAACCTATATACATATATATTTATGTCAAACCAATTCTTATTAATATTTTCTATATGTTTAGATCACCAATTTTACCATAGATGGGCTGTTTTAACCTCACCAAAATCAGAAGTTATCGGCACTACTGGTTTTCTCAAAATTGATGTTAATTTACTTGCCAAGGGAGAACAGCCATTTTTTCCTGCAAATGTGGTTAATGATGAAATCGAAGGGTAACAATAAGTAATATATTACCAGCATTAATTAAGAAATCACAGATTAAATTTATTTTTAGAAATTTGCTCTTACCATCGCAAGATATTAAAGAACGACAGCAGGCTAATTTTATATTTGACATATATAAATGTGAACATTTAAGTTTTAAACCTACCACTGATCTTAAAGACAATGTTAAGCCACAAATGAACAATAAACTACAGGAAAATGGGCCGTCTACTTTTGTAGAAATTACTTTTGCTGGGCATTCTGTAAGTAAAGTACATAAAATTTAAAGTTTCATTAGGTATATTGAGTTTACACCATACAGGAAAGAACTATAACAAAAAAACACACAACACATCCAATATTCAACGAGCGTCTTATGATCTCGGATCTATTTCCACCGTTAAGTCAAAGAGCCAAACTAGAAATATGCCACAATACATCCAAATCAAATGCCATAGTGTATTACTTGAACTTAAAGGCAATATCATGTGATACCACTTCGGGATTCTTACCAACTTTTGGTCCAAGTTATATATATTTGTATTCCGATCACAATCTAGAAGGATATGCTGGTAGTGTTTTAGTTACCATGGATACGGAAATTGAGGAAAGTGCTACAATGGGACCGGAGATCAAGAGAACTGGTATTAGGAATGTTAAACCAATCCATGAAGTAAGTGGTTCTGTCTCAAATAGAATAAAAAGTAACATCCAATGATTTTGCAGGAAAGTTTGTTTACATTTGAAGAAACATTTCTGTTCGCAACAATTTATGAAGCAACAGCACTGCCTAAAAAATTTAGCGACAAATTAATATCATTTCGAATAACAATGGGTCATGCATTAGTGGAAAAAACGACAGGCGCCTCTGGAGATACTACAATAGCAAATTCAACTTTTCCAAAAAGACCGACACCAATCAAAAAAGGCTATTATTGCATGGATTATTTCGTTAAGAAACCATGCCTGCAATTGCATTCACGATGGCCGGACTTCCGGAAACGAATGTTCAACTCAAATATGATTGAAAAAATAATAATTGCATTGGTAATTTCAATTTGAAAATTAAACTAATGTTGTGGATTCTTAATTAGTATCAAACCATTGTTTTATATGATTCTGTTTAGAAAGGCAAACTGGACATTATAGAGGAATTCCTACTCATGCCCCAACGTCACCATTACTACGATCAGTTGGATAAAATTCTAGTCGAGACGTTGGATAATTTTTGTGCATCAATTAAAAAGTATTTGGACGTCATTACGACCAATTATAAATTCGATTATAATACAAAACTGGATAAGGAACGTATGAATATGCTCGCCAGTGCTATGGTAAGCAGTATTTAGAAATTCTACTGTTCTTCATTTTATACAGGGTTATTCACGCTTTATGGCGCGGAATATTGTGGCAAAACTACGTGACTTTCAAAAAGTTTTATTTATTGGACGTGTAAGGCATCTACTATGGCTACTTTTTAAAATTGGTTTCATATTATATAGGGTGTCCCAATTATCCTAAAAGTATCAAAGTTGTGTTTTTTAAATGGAATGCCCTGTATATTATTGCACTTTTAGTAGATCCTCTGATCAAATTAAGTTTCTGTTTCACTAAGGTTTATAATACCTAAACCTTAAGATTGTTTAAATAAATTGAATTTTCTCAAAATCTAGCCTAATTTTCATCTTTCAAATACTTAGAAAGTATTTAAGTCATGTTGACGAAATTAACTATAAAGTGTAATAATAGATCATATTTGGTTTTCCAATTGCAATAAACTTGCAACCTTATACAGGGTGTCCAAAAATGAAAACTACTCAAATAAGAACTTTAACTTGCGATAACGTCATTAATTTAAATGGAACGTCATATTTCTGAACTTACCTAGCAATGTACCTACTAATTACCTGTCGAATGGTATTGGGGTCTACTATAGCTAAGTGAAATCTATGTCTTTTAATTATTCGTGATATACTTGTCTGACTAATATTGGTGTTTTCGAATACCTGATTTTGACTAATATTAGGATTTTCGATTACTGAACCAACTGTAGCAAAAATAGTTTTTCCATTTTCGGTGACAGGTTTTCTTGTAACGTAGTTCGTATAGCTAACACTTTCAGTTTCCTTAAACTGATTTAAAAGTCTGAAAAACAGCTAGTCTTGGATGATTTCGTATGGGAAACCTTTGAGCATAAACTCGAGAAGCCAATGAAGAATTTTGATGGCATTCTTCATGGATCAATATGAGATCAATACGTTGTTCTTTTGAGTAAATAATCTTCATTTTAATAAAACAACACCAAAACTAACAATTGTAATCAATAACATTTAGTAAAGCATGAACAGCAAATTAAATTAATAAATAATTATAGGCCGAAGGACTTCGCTCAATGGCCTTTTGGGATTTTGCATCAATAAAGTACGTTCTATTATTATTAATATTATTTTTGATAAATAAAATAATTTATTTGCATTCATTCCATAGGCTATTAGATCCATTAAAACGTTTATTGAAAAAACACTGTACATTACAATTATTTGGCGTTTTCTGCCAAAACGCGCAGACTTAGCTATAGTATACCCTAATACCATTCGACAGGTAATTAGTAAGTGCATTGCTAGGGAAGTTCAAAAATATGACGTTCCATTTAAATTAATGAGGTTATAGCAACTTAAAGTTCTTATTTGAGTAGTTTTAATTTTTGGACACCCTGTATAAGATTGCAAGTTTATTGCAATTGGAATACCAAATATGATCTATTATTACACTTTAGAGTTAATTGCGTCAACATGACTTAAATACTTCCCACGTATTTGAAAGTTGAAAATTAGGCTAGATTTTGAGAAAATCAATTCAATAGATGCCTACAAGTCCAATAAATGAAACTTTTTGAAAGTCACGTAGTTTCGCTACAATATTCCGCGCCATAAAGCGTGAATAACCCTGTATATTATATTTTTAATCACATCAAATGCAAAAATACAGAGTAGGTTTTTAAATGAACGAATCTGAAACTTTCAGCAAAAATTCATAACAAAAGTGGAAAAACTATACAACAACAAGTCCAGGAAACACGTATTCCTAAAATTGTACCAAATCTATAAGCAACTTGAAGTGTTAACAGATGATGTACTTAAGTATATGGAATAAATTGCAAACTTATAACTGAACGCAGTTCTTATTTTAGCCACAATCTTGTTATCCAGATATATTTCTGTGGATGATTTGTAATAATAAAAAAGTAGCATATATTCAAATACCAGCAAGGAGATTGATTTATTCGCCTATTGATGAAGAAAAAGGTGTAGATTGTGGAAAACAACTATTTTTGAGCTTCAAGGTATTCAAGATATTTAAACATACCTACTGCTATAGTTTAGCATGTTTATAAAATTTAATATTTCGTTTATCACAACTTCTTCTTCTTCTTTATGATATCGTCATGTTTTTCGTAATACCCAGTCTGTTGAACGAAAATACTTCACTATTCACCTACAGAATTGCAATGTAGGTATCATTCTGGGGTAATACTTTTTCTTTAAGCAGATTAACAGATTATGTTATGTGCTCCAAGTAATTGTGTGGCACCATAAATTTCTCAGTTCATACAACATCGTACGTGTCGTGACAATTTTCGTTTGGACCGATTAAACAACATTTTAATAAACTCTGTATTGTTCACTTTAATGCATCATCCATATTCAAGATATTTCATCCCTTCTACTTGGCTATGCTATTTTTTCTTCGTAAGAAAGAACTCATACTTCTTCTTCAAGTGCCTTATTGTCCTCTTCAAACGTTGGTAATCATCAACATTATCTTCACTTTATCCACTGCTTTCCTAAAGAGACTCGCCGTGGTCTCAAATTCCTTAGCCATGATATTTTTTGGCGTCCAGGGCCTCTCTTGCCATCAATTTTACCCTTTATGATCAGCTTGAGGAGTTCGTACTTCATTACATTCATACAAAATCTAAAAATAACTCTCTGAATTACAAATTTTATAATAAGGTACCGAAGCACATTCGGTCGTTTAACTACAAATTATTTAAAACTAAAATAAAGACATATTTGTTAAAGCACTGTTTTTACTCAGTCGATGAATTTCTTGAGAGTGATTGGTTGTATAGTTCTTGATTCTTGTTGGCAATATTGCGTTGGTCGTTGTGCAGTATTGTCCTAATTGTTGTATATATTTTTATGTGATTTGTATTTGTGTTGTATTTGCAAGTATTGTATTTATATTGACAAACTGTATTTTTCGAATATTGTAATAAACTATCTATCTATCTATTCCTAAGTATGTGTTCGAAGTATTTTAACTTTCGCTTTTTCAGTGTAAACATGACCTTGAGATGTTTTCACATTCCCCTAAGCACGTCTTCATTGCAAACTCTGTCTGTCCAGGAAATTCTTAATATCTGTTAATACGTCCACAGTTCGAAAGCTTCTAGCTTTTTGCACACAGTCGTCTGTCAGAGTCTACGCTTCAATTCTATAGTAAAGAATGCTGACAGCAAAATTCACGCACAACCAAACATTTGGCATAATTTAATAGTTGCTTTTGTCGCAAACCTATGAATCGATGAGGGCGATTTTTTCTTCTAATGTAACCAAATTCTTCAATACATTTTATAGTGTTTTATTAATTTTATTAAGGTACCTGGTAAAACGCAAACAATCTGTAAAATTGACCTTATGTTATGGCTGGGCTTGGAAAAACAGAAACCGGAGTGTCTGAAACATATACCAGAAAGTTTTCTATTAGACGGTGAAATTGGAACTTTAAGACATATCTGGTCTGACGAGAAACATGTAAGTTACTTTCAAATCGTGGTTCTTTTAAACATGAGAAAAAGCTTCTATTATGTCTTTTATCAAATCTAACTGCACACAAAATGTAATATCTGCAGAAAACTACTATTATCAGAAGAAAGAACGATTGATGAATTAGAATTAAGAATTTGAAGGGTTTTTTATATAAAGCAAGCCTTGATGAAATACCATGGCCTGCTCTATGTTTATAAGATGTGTTAGAAAACCAAATAAGTTTAAGCTTATTAAAAATTATTTCGCTTCCTTTTTAGTTATTCACATGTCAGGCACATATTTTCGAAGCAAAAATTCAACCAGGTTTTGACAACCAGGGACTGGTTGATCCTTTTGTCCAAGTCATTATTACTGACAAACTGAAAGAAACTGGAGTAAGTAAGATGGTTAAGAAAAATGTTGTTGAGTAGTTTTCCAATATACAGGGTGTCCGGAAAAAGGAGGTCAATCCGTTAACCACAGATTCCTTGTGCAAAAACAATATGAGTTTTAAGATGTCATTTTTCATTTTAGCCCTCCATGTTCGATATACAGGGCGTCAAAGTTGAAAATTTAAAACCAATATTTTAAAATAATTCTAGTATTTATTGAGGTATTGGATTCAAATTTAGTGTGTTGCTTCAGCATAAAGAGCTACTTTTTTCCAGCACAAAAAAACAATTTCTTAATTCTTAAATTTCTTAATAGCCAAAATACGGGATGTTCAGTACCCATTGACCCCCCAAGTTTTTATTACGTACGCCAATGACTTTTAAACTAAGTTTTTATAAGTTCCTATGTATTTTTGATTATTTTTTAACTCTTATAAAATTTCGATCAAATCATTTGTTTTTGAGATATTTTGAAAAGTATTGGCCCTTGTTGTCTACGCGGCTCACGGTATTTTCACTACTATATCAAGCATATTTAACTCAAATTACCATTACCGTGCATCAAATTAAGTAGAGTTTTCAAAAAGGTAATACAACTAAACACTACGAACACGAAATTGTTTATTTAACTTAATTTGAAGCATCATAGTCAAATATTAATTATTTAAACATATTATTTTAAAAACTGGAAAAAGTAATTAAATAAACATTAGAAAAACTACCGGTCTAAAGAAATTGCTCGATATGACCCCCATTTTTTTCAATGCATATGCGAGCTCTTTTTTGTAAAGAAAATCTTGTAAGATTCTCTCTATTAAATGATTTTAACTCAAAATCGGAACCTTATAAACAAAATCTTTCATACAACACCAGACTGAATAGTCCAAGGGAGTAAGAAGTGGGGATCGGGGTGGCCATTTAACAGGAGCATCTTGACCTCGCTCAATCCAGCGTTGGGGAAAGTTTCCATGTAAGTATCTCCTTACATTCCAATTTTTTTTTGGATGATCCACCTACATAGTCTAGATCTGAGCTCAAAGTCTTGAGGCAGCATAGATTGTACTTTTTGAATGTGGTAGGGGTAAAGCTGCTGTCTTTTTAAAATCTGGTGTACTTCAGATTTCCCAATATTTTCAACCTGTCGCACAAGAACTCTGGTACTAATATTTGGTGTCTCCTCGATGCTTGTTAAAATACTCTTCTCTGAAACTTCCACTGTGCCTTAGTCGCTTAACCAAATTGAAAAATACCTTCGTTTTGGATGAATTCGATTAGGGAATTTTTCTGCCTAGCGTTAGAGTTACTTTTTCCTATTCAATTAACAAAAATACAATTTTACTGATTATAATCAATCAAATGTCTTTAAATCTTACCCATGATTAAAATCATATCCGTCATTTCCGAAAAACATAAAAGGGTTTCGTCTACGATCTATTTTCGTTGTGTTTACTTAGAAAATTACTGATAATTAAAAATATTAACTTTTAAACGTTAAACTACTGTCAAATTGTGACAACTAATTTGACAACAACAAAACACTGCTTAAGTAGGTATCCAAGGTAACACCAGAGTAGCTTGATATTTCAACATTATAAGATTAGCCAGAGCCGCCGAAGCATCAAACAAGACCCAATACTTTTCAAAATATCTCGAAAACAAATGATTTCATCGAAATTTTATAAGAGTTAAAAAATAATCAAAAATACATAGTAACCTATAAAAACTTAGTTTAAAAGTCATTGGGGTACGTAATAAAAACTTGGGGGGGTCAATGGGTACTGAACATCCCGTACTTTGGCTATTAAGAAATTGTTTTTTGTGTTGTTTTTTGGAAAGAAGTAGCTCTTTATGCTGAAGCAACACACTAAATTTCAATCCAATATCTCGATAGAATTATCTAAAAATATTGGTTTTAAATTTTCAACTTTGACGCCCTGTATATCGAACATGGAGGGCTAAAATGAAAAATGACATCTTAAAACTCATATTGTTTTTGCACAAGGAATCTGTGGTTAATGGGTTGACCTCCTTTTTCCGGACACCCTGTATATAATATGTAAACATTGATTTGCAAGGTATTTCCAAAATGTCTCACACCCATCTGGGATCAAACACTAAATCTTCACAACATCATCGTTTTTGGCTCGAGGAAGTATATTAAGGAGAATCCACCAACTATTGTTGTGCAAATTTTCGATAAAGATCGATGTGTAAGTAGAAAATTTCTTTAAAAACTACTCATAGTTTTGAGTTTGTTTAACCGAGCGGAATTTTTAAAATCTTGGACATTACATAGTCATTTATTGAAGTACTGTAAGCCTATTTTGAAAGTTCTACGCTATATGCATGGTCTTCCATAAGTATTGGTAAATAGTACTAATCAAGAAATTCAAATTATTTATAAACAAAAAACTAGGCGACTGTGAAGTATTTTGTAGTCCTAGAAATTCTTCGTATCTTCCTTATATGATGTACAATCAATATGCCTTATTTAAGTTTTGCCTCGGCTGATTGAGGAAACCATTTTCTTATTTGACTGTGTCATTTTTGAGGTGAATACTTCTTTGGCCGCATGATAGTGATTTTTCAAGGTCGCTTCACGACACGATTTATAAAAGTTTCATCCCGCAAAAGAGATGAAGCATATAACAAAGATGAGGGAGAGACAGAGTGTATGCTACACACTATATCCTCCATACACTATTATGTATATAGCGGCTTAACGTTGTCGGTTGTCCCTTTTGTACCGTCATTCGTATTGCCTTCCTCTCTCGTGAAAGAAGTATTCACTTCTATCACGTGTACTGTGCTGCACGCATTTTTTTTTCTTTTTTTTGTGTTAACAAGGAGGGCATATTTTATATTTGTAGTACCTCGGGGTTGGAATGAAGTTCTTTGAGATCAATCTTCCTTACTTTCATGTACTTTTGTTGTCTTACTGTCGTATAGACACAGAAATCAGCAATACCTTGTAAAACCCCCTTAAAGTCCTAACAATATTGTAGTTCCTCGCTATGAGAATTGGTAAAAGCAAATTTGTAAAAAATTTGTTTATTATTTGCCATTACTTATGGGACATCCTATGTATAAGGTCATTCAATAAGTCCGTAGGATAAGTAAGAAAAACTAAATTTTGACAAAACTCGATTTTATTATTCAACATAGTTGCCTTCAAGGGCAATACAACGAGTATAGCGATTTTCCAACTTTTCGATACCACTTTTATAGTACGATTTCTCTTTCTCGTCAAAATAGGCCTCAGTTTAAGCGATTACTTCATCATTGGACTTAAATTTCTGTCCGACAAGCATTCTTTTGAGATTTGAAAACAGGAAAAAGTCGCTGGCGGCTAAATCTGGAGAATACGGTGGCTGCGGGTAAGCAATTCGAAGCTCAATTCATTCTGGAGGTATTTTCTGCGACCTGTCGAAGGCTTTCGCCTGTGTGAATCATGATATTTTGCTTGGAAAACTTGCCAAATATTGCGTACAAAATTCATCTGTTAAACTCCTGGCAAGCTATTGGGATCGACGTCAACAGCGAACATTTTATAACAACGTTTTGTCCGATATCTCCTTGATTAAACATGGTGTCCCACAGGGTTCTGTGTTAGGGCCTCTGCTATTTCTTATATACGTAAATGATCTTCCAGGTTATGTCAGGGACACTCATTTTACACTGTTCGCGGATGACACCACAATGCTCCGAGTGTCCAGTAGCCTCGAAACTCAGTTGCGGGAGGTGCGGTTAGGGCTTCCGACTGGTTTGAGGCTAATAAGCTGTGTTTAAAATATAAAACAGAAACAATTATATTTTCGCTTTGCGATATTCGGGACATTGACAAACCCTTCAGGAGTTAAGTTTTTGGGCACCGGGTTGGTTCGGTTCGGTTAAGCTGGGCTGGGTTGGTTCGATTCGGTTAAGCTGGGCTGGGTTGGTTCGGTTCGGTTAAGCTGGGTTGAGTTGGGTTGCGTTGGTTTGTTTGGGTCGGAATGGGTGAGGTTGAGATGGGTTGGGTGGGGTTGGATTGGTTTGTTTGGGTCGGGTTGGGTGGGGTTGACCTGCTTGGGTAGGGTCGAGTTATAGCGTTAAGTTCTATTAGAGATTGAGGGTCACACTGACCTTATTTGTCAAATTGAAGGAAAATTGTATAAGGAAAAGTTGATTGAAATATCGAAACCTATAAGACATATAATTTTTTGAAAATTTTGGCTTTTTGAGGGTTGCCTGAAGAGGTATAAATTATAGCATGCAATTTTTCGGGGAGTTATTAGGAGGTTTCCCTAAATATTTACAATTTTAATAGCGCCCTGTCATTCGTAATGAAATGTAAGTATCTTTTAAGCTTTCCGCTTCGACTCGTCCCATTAAGGTCTCAGGACAAATGTAAATTCTGGAGACATCAAATTTGGAGTGATGATACACGTTATGGACACGGATGTTTTGAGATCATGCACAATTAATTCTGACGTTTCGTCTAATTGAAATAAGAAGATTAAAAAAAATAAGTGAAAAATTTGACACGTCATTAGGTGGATATGAGAAGAGCTAGGACGTTGAAGATCGGTATAAAAATAGATAATTAAACATGTCGAAGTTTGAAATAGGTGATGATAGTACGAGTCGAGTTAGGTTTGATTTGAGATTGAGGATCGGAACGGCCTTATTTGTCAAATTGAAGAAAAGTTGTATAAGGAAAAGTTGATTCATATATGGAAATCTACAAGATGTATATGGAAAAAATTTAATAATATTTGTCTTCATGACGTCTCTAAACGAACAAAAACTGTACCATTATACTTAGCCCCCGTAGCTATGGGATGGAACACCTCGTTTTAAAGGATATTTTCTACTGAATATAGTGCTGCCAAAAAAAACAGCTACTTTCCGTGCAAATAACAAAGCAAATAGCAAAAAATGCAATTTTTTCTCTAGACCTCGTAGCTATGGGGTGCAACCCCTCGTTGTAAAAGGTTTTTCATACTGAATACAGTGCCGCCCCTTTCCGTGCAGCTGTGTAAGATTGTCTACCTGTTGGTCAGCCTGAGGGACGAGGTGTCTATTAGCGTTCTAAGAACAACATATTTTGCCTTATTTCAAAGCGCTATGTCATATGTAATTGTGAAGTGGAGGCACTCTAGACATGCCAGTAGCGTTTTTAAAATACAGAGGCGTGCAATTCGATCAATGCTTGGCGTAAATTATCGCGAGGATGTTAAGGAACATTTTAAAATGTTAAACATTCTAACCCTGCCTAGTCTATACATCTGGGTATCTCTGTTACACGTGAGAAGTCACATAGATGAGTATGTATTTGCCAACGATGTGCAGGCTCATAATACTAGGCATCGAAATAGTTTCTTTGTTGATTTCACGCGTTTGTCAAGAAGCAGAAATGCCTTCAATTACTATGGCCCTGTGTTCTATAACAAAATGCCGAATGAATTAAGAACATTATCAACATCAAGTTTTCCAAATAGGGTTACGGAGTGTCTACTGAACGAAGCCTTTTATAGTGTTCATGAATTTGTAAACTGTACAAATATATTTTAATGTGTAATGTTTGTTCTGTGTGTCACAAATTTTTGTCTTTACGTTGTCTATTGTATTTATTGTATTCTAGTTTATTTACTAAGTATATGTTTTTTCTTGTTTGATTGACTTGTATAAAACCATGTTGGTTTGAAAGCACCAATAAACGATTTATGTATTTATTTATTTATTCAATATTGCTATAGTTTTCATCTATACACGGTGAAACATGTGACCGTTTCTTTGCGATTTCAGCCTTTAATCGATCCAAAAGTGCACAGTAATAGTCGCTGTTGCTGGTGGTTCCTTTTTGGAGGTCGTCGCTGAATATTATTCCGTTCGTATCCCAAAATACAGACGCCATTACCTTACCGGGCGACTGTTGCGTCTTTGCTCGCTTTGCATTCGGTTTGTCGATTGCTGTCCACACAGCTGACTGTCTTTTGGATTCTGGCGTGTAATAGTGAAGCCATGTTTGATCCATTGTGTCATATCGATGATAGAATTCCATTTTACTGCAGTTTAACACCGCCAAACACTCCTCTGAAGCATCAATTCGTTGTTGTTCTTGATCGACTGTGAGATCTCGCGGTAGCCACTTTGCACAGAGCTTTCGCATACCCCAAAGTTCGTGTCAAATGGTAAAAACACTACCATCTGATATCTTTACAATGTCAGCTAACTCTTTCACCTTCAATTTGCGATCGTTCATAACCAATTTGTGAATTTCTTTGACGTTTTCTGGGCCTTATTTGGGCGTCCACTGCGCTCTCCATCATTTGTGATGGTACGACCACGTTTAAATTCAGCAATCCACTTTTCTACCATTTGCCTCGATGGAGCAGAGTTCGGATATTGTTTGGTTTCAACTGTATTTTTGTTCATCAAAAAGCAATGCGTTATCAAAACTCGAAATTCACTTTTTTCCATTTTTTTTTCAATTCAGAAACTGCTATAATTCACGAATCCATAGTCCGATTGCAGTCAAATTTTCACACGTATCGTTTGAACGTTAGTACTAAATAAAAATCATATGGAAAAAAATCTAGTAACCTCATCTATAGGGGAAAAGGGAGGCACATTCAACCAAGGGGTAGATTCAACCACCACTCCTAAATATTTTTCCAGTTTAAATTAAGCGCCAAAAAAATTCGTGTCGACGGACAGTCATCTATAACTACTTCCTGCTGTGTAGTTAGAAAGATGTATGTGGTCAGTTGCTTGGTGAAAAAAATAAAGTGTGATTTTTGTAAATTTACGGGAAGACTTTGTTTACTACATTTTGTAATATTATTTTAATGAGTTATAAATTATACCTGTAACATAATTATCACTGATTTACTTTGTTATTAGAGGTTACTGTTTTATTATTGTTTTAACCTTAAAATATAAAATGTACGGATATCAGGAGATTTTATTGCGAACTAAAGGATGGGGCACATTCAACCACATAGAGGTGGGGTATATTCAACCAGCCCCAAACATCTTTACTGTACGGTATATGTCATATGATTTTAAAAAGTAAATATTCTCTTCATTTTAAATGGTGCGTAATTACAAAAAAAAAAGACAAACCGGGCGCAACCTAGTTGAAACCGATATGAAGAATGCTATTAGAGAAGATATAAGTAAGAATATGTCAGAAAGAGAATCCAGCAGAAGCTTCATTGTAAAACGAGATACAGCATTCTAGAAAACTACGGAAAAAATACTTACCGGCAGAGTTACAAAATTTATATAATGATGACTCGGGTAACGAAAATAGCGATTTTGTTGAAAACGAGCTGTTTTTTTCTAGCAAATATAGTGTTTCCCAAGTGTTTACAAAATCTCAAGTACTGGGAATAGTTCAGTATATTAAAAAATAAATTTCAGATTAAATATTTACGACGTAAAAGACCTAGCTTTAAGTTTTTTATCCGGTAGTTGATGCATAGCTACAGCTGAGCGGTATGATCTAAGGTTAAAGTTACCTAAACCAAACACAGCTAAAACAGCTAGACCTTCTTCTATCCATACGTTTAGTCTTGATTTAACATCATCAGCAATGTTAAAAACTCACAAATAAAAGTTATAGGCAAAAAGAAGTTTGTTTTTTTACAAATGCTTGTTATGGCTTAAACTGCCCCTTGTGATGGTTGAATCTACCTCACCGGGGGGGTACTTTAAACCGTTTGTAAAGTTTTATTTAAACCTTGGTTTTAACTTTATAAAATGTTTTAAAATTAAACTTTTTTTACAAAAAAGGTAGCTAAAACCACACTTAACAGTATACTAATAAGTATAACATAAAAATCCTTACTGGGAGTTTTTTATTCAACAAAACTTACAAAATGGTTGAATGTGCCCCCCTTTCCTATGTGTCGTCCTACGGACTTATTGTTACTTCCTTTAGGATAAGAGAACCGATTCTACTTTACATTTAAAGTGTATAGGGTATAGAATTTGTAGGCCGAAACAGCATTAAGCCCTTTGTAAAGTTTCTGGATGATGAAAAAGTTCCACTGAAGATGAAATGGTTTAAAATGTTTAACGAACGTGATGTACCTGCTCAGATCTTGGCGATTTTCGAATTAATTGAGGTATTCAATTGGACTTGATGCAAAAGATAACGTAGCTACTGTTGTATATTATTATAGATTAAAACTGAGGTAACGGATCAAGACGATGAAGAGATTATTAGGATTCCGCAAGAGTTGCGTCCACATATGGTGAATTTTCGTTTGGAAGTGCTGTTTTGGGGCATAAGAAGTGTACGAAAGTCTATCTACAGACCCAAAATGGTACTGCTGTGTGGTGATAAAACATTGAATTCAGATGTTATTGAAAATACAAAAAAATCACTGAACTTTCCCAATCCTGTTAAGAGTATAGACTTGGTAAGAAGCAGGCTATTTAAATAAATAAAATAGTTTGACAGTAAATATACCTACAGAGTGGGCCAAACAAATTGCTATGCTTTTTTAAATTAATTTTAATACATCTGCCGGCAAATTCCGACCACCTTCGGCATTTTAATTCCGCGCAAAAGGGGATCATTTTTCTTTCTCAATATATTCAGGAAAAACTCGATGTAGGTATCAATACTTCATGACTAGAGAACCGAAGGTGAATAAAATATTGAATAGTATTGTGACGAACGCTGTGGGTACTGATCGGATTTCGGCTTCCATGCTAAGGTATTGCAGTCCATTTATTGTCCACATAATCAACTGCTGTATTGAAGTGGGTTTTTTCCGGATTCGTGGATGGTGTCATTTGATTTGCCTTTGCCGAATAAATCTCACCCAACCAGTTTCAATGATTTGCAAATAATTAGGCTCCTGCCCACCATTTCTAAGTTATTCGAGAGAATTCTTTATAAGCAAATCAGTTGTTATGCTAACCTCAACTCCATATTGCCTGATTGTCAGCATGGTTTCAGGAAGAGTCACATTACAGCGAGTCCATTAGCTAAAGTTACGGATGACATTATTAGAGCTATTGTTGTTAGACTTTTCAAAAGCTTTTGATACTATTAACCATAAATTGTTGGCAGCTAAATTAACGTTTTATGGATTTGATGATTCGCTCTTTATTTCAATTTTATTTGTTGTTGTAATATTGTCCAATGTGTCAAATCTTCAAGGAACTTGGGTATGAATATATAGATATTTCATGGAGATGTCGGGAGCACGTGAAAGGGTTGCTTATGCCCGTTTGCACCACATACCGTTTAAGTCACGATTTGTTCTAAGAGGCGCTTAGCATCTATTTTTTATTGCACCGCGTTAAAACGTCACTTTAAATTTGCCTAAGTGTCACTTAAGTGAAGTGTTGAAGAATATTTTAAGTCACGATTTGTTCTAAGAGTCGCTTAGCATCTATTTTTTATTGCACCACGTTAAAACGTCACTTTAAATTTGCCTAAGTGTTCCTTAAGTTAAGACTCGAAAATTCTCTTCTTAAATGGAATTCTAACCTCAATATTGCTTTTATATTTTTCATTATTGGGTTGTTTACATTGTGTGGCGATTAAAAATATGGGATTATTGGATGATGATCTTGATGTTTTCGAATTAGGTAATTGAACATGGATTTCCAAGGAGGGTGTATGAAAGGCCGAATTATTTTTAAGATATGGAAAATTTAAGTTTTTTTCAAAGATTTTGACTGACGAAGCCTACGATTCGGCCTATCCTAGACCAAATTGAGCATTTTTACTAGAATTTGATGAGATATGACAGCTTTCATTAGAAGATAAAGACCAGAAAGGGTCTTTGTGCTTAACATACCTATTGCTATTATATAGAGGTATAAATTATTGAGCTAGGGTATCAACAACAATAAATTAAAACCATAACAACTATTCGCAACTATACTTATAAATTATTATTTTATATGTAGCAATAAAAATTATTGCTGTTATAAACGAGTTTGTTTTTGCTTTTTATCTAGTAACAGATTCAGTTGTTTATACTATTCAGAGCACTAGCTTATGGCGCCAAAATATTCAAACAGCAAAAACAAAGCGAAATGCACGCCACCGATCCGCGACGGCCACCCACGGAAACACGACCCAAGGGCGAACGTTCCCATTGGCTCGGTATAAAAGGAAATTAACGTATGCTTACCTACTGCCCGACCAAAAAACTCTTCTTCATTGTCGGCTACCTTAAATTTGCTATGTTGACAAATTTACCCGATACTTAACTAAGTGCTATCTACTCATGATTCGGTGCAATCAATTCCGTTCTTAAAATTTAGGTGACCCTTAACTATTCTCTACTTAAACTGTATGTGGTGCCAACGGGCATAAGTTGACTCGAGAAATCTCTTCTTAAATGGAATTCTAACCTCAATATTGCTTTTATATTTTTCATTATTGGGTTGTTTACTGTGTGTGGCGATTAAAAAATTAAAAATATGGAATTATTTGACGAGGATCTTGATGTTTTCGAATTAATTGAACATGGATTTCCAAGGAGGGTTTATAAAAGGCCGAATTATTTTTAGATATGGACAATTTAAATTTTTTTCAAAGATTTCGACTGACGAAGACTACGATTCGGTCTATCCTAGACCAAATTGAGCATTTTTACTAGAATTTGATGAGCTATGACAGCTTTCAATAGAAGATATTTTAGTAGGAAAGACCGAAAAGCGTCTTTGTGCTTAACATACCTATTATATATATATAGAGGTACTGAGGAAATAGTCGATATTAAAAAATAATAATAGAGGTATATACCTATGTATTAAAACCATAACAACTTCACGTTTACAGTTTATTTAATTATTAATCCACAAAAGAATAAATAAGCTAACAACTCTACTTATGTTCCCAGGTAAATAATAAACTAAAACTATTTTTGAATATAAATCATAAAATATGTAAGTAGTAGTAGCACTCATCTAGCTAAATCTTATAATAGAAACAGATCAAATACTATGTATATGTAATAAATACATTTCAAATATATAACAATAAGAATAGATAAATTTAACAATGGAAAAAAATAACAAAAAGTTAATTTTATTAATTTGAATGATGCCACAATAACTATGATCCAACACTATCGATAGAAGAACTTCTTTCTCGTTGGAAGTGTAGTTTGGAGGTCTTCTCTTTTTTTATGTATCACTAACTTCCATCGTATTATATGTTATATTAAAAAAATGTATTAAATAATAAAATGAAAATAATTTTGTGGCATAGCGGACAAAATGACTGGTTTTTCCTACACAAGGGACTTTTGTGTAATTTAGCAAGGCCTCAGTCTAAACAAAGTCCCTTGTGTAGGTAAACCCAGTCATTTTGTCCGCTATGCCACAAAATAATTTTGTTTCTATTATATTTACGGACACAATTTAACTCTAGTATTTAATAATTTTCGTTCACATTCACAATCAAAATTAATGTTTACATTATGAATTATTATGAAAACAAAACTGAAGAGGTTAAAAGTTAAAATATTACCTACTGCCCGACCAAAAAACTCCTCTTCATTGTCGGCTACCTTAAATTTGCTATGTTGACAAATTTACCCGATACTTAACTAAGTGCTATCTACTCATGATTCGGTGCAATCAATTCCGTTCTTAAAATTTAGATGACCCTTAACTATTCTCTACTTAAAGTGTATGTGGTGCAAACGGGCATAAAGGGTTTTAGAAAGTATGATCGCGTGGCCCAGGTAATCCATAATATGGGCTGTCTGAGAATGCAGCCTTCAACGTCGCCTTCAATATCTTGGGAATTTTGTTTTTCAAATTCAGATTCTCCTTCTGATATTAGAGAAAAACTTATATCTAGCAGGGATAATCATGATAGAGATGTTCTGTGGTTGCTATTTAGGGTTGAGTAGGTTAGCTCTAAGCTAGCCTTCGCCCTATCTAGTGACTTTTTTTTTTAACTGTGTTATGATATTGTTGGTTTCGATAATAAATAATATAAATAATATCCTCCTTTTGTAGACTATGCCTGAGGAAGTAGAATATGCTCACAATATGAGTTTACGGCTATACGATAGCAGATGTTTTGGAGTTTATTCATTCGGTGGGGTACATTCTTGTGAGACAATGAGTTTCATCTTCACACCATGGACAGTTGATGATAGAAAATCACAGATGTGCATATCAAAATCTTCAGACACGTTGTTAGGAAGTGTAGTAAGTACGTAATAACAACAACAACTATCCAAATTATTCCTAATTTCTTGACGAAAAACTGTTATTGAATGCGAGTCTTTATTCAATTCAAGGTGTTAATATTGATACGGACATGAAGAAGCAATTGAAGTTTGAAGATATTTACAAGAAGAAACGGGAAATTAACTGCAAGAAAATATTCTGTTGTTGTTGTGTATTTTTTGGGAATTTATGCAAAAAGAGAGAGAAGAAATCACATAAAGGTAGTGAATATTCCCTGTTAACAAGTGCTAGTGACAAAAAGCATAAGGAATATGAAGATAAAGAAATGGAAGATTACGATTGGTGGACTAAATTCTATGCTTCAGTAGAGGTATCAGCACCAACCTATTTTATTTTTATTTTTCAGAACAATAATTATTGTTGAATTTCCATTTGGCAGTTAAAAATTTGCTTAATTTACATTTACATTCTAGATTTCACCACAACTATGTGACAACCAGGTTTGCAATCGTAACATGCTATTGCCACATCAAAGGAATATACTACAAGTAAAGAATGTCCTCGTATTAAGTAATTTTGTAATCCTAAACAAAATTGTATTTCCACAGATTTATCCATTTGAGCTGGAAAACCAACCGGAATTTCAAGGGTTTACTGATATGCTAATGGCATTTGAAATATACAAAGGCAAACGTACTGGTGATGAGACACTAGATGAAAAAAATATTTCAGCAGTATTTAAAGGTTCAATAAAACTTTATCGATGGCCGCCTGATGATGGTGATGAAGAGGATTATATTACACCGAAAGGAACATTGCTTAAGTAAGAACAGTTTTCTTATTTTCGCATAACATAAAGTCTCCCTTGAAGGGGATTCTAGCTCTGACTTTGTTCTTCTGAACTCTCCGGCATAAAAACACTTTTAATCTCAGGGAACAGTTATTGGTCCGATACTATTTAATATATATGTAAATGACTTGCTGAGTCTTGATCTGCCGGGAAGTTTACTGTCATTCGCAGATGATACCGTATTTTTCGTGGAAGAAGCATCATGGCAAGAGGTGGAAGACAAGGTAAAGATGGGGCTTCAGATAATAGTGCAATGGGTTGATAAATATCTCTTAACGATCAACTTCCAAAAAACTGTTTATGTTCCCTTTACCAATGGTAAACCGAAACAAACAAGATCACCATTAATCTAATGCAGAGAGAGGCGAGTTTTGATGTGAGCAGGGCTGATCATGTTAAGTATCTCGGTATTATACTCGATCGGCATCTAAGATGGGATATCCATGTTCAAGCTCTGGTCAAAAAGATTCGTTCGTTTTTGTACATCTTTAAAAATACAAAAAAAATTTTAACAGCAAAAGAAAATCTCTCTTTGTATTATAGTTTAGTACAGTCTCTATTGTCCTATGGAATTGTGGGTTGGGGTGGAGCATATAGAGCCAATCTAGAACCTTTGGTAATCGTACAAAATAGAATATTAAAAATAATCTTTGATTTAGATATTCGATTCCCAACAGAAAATTTGTTTAAACTAGCTGATGTGTTGACCATAAGACAGTTGTTTTATAAGAGTGCTGTTCTCCAACTTAATAACTCGAAGAAATTTTTAGGGACGCCAGACCACGGTTATTTAACTCGTGATAAGAAAAAAGAGATTATACGGGAACCTGCATGTAAAAAAAAACAATCGGGCAGAGGTCATTTACCTTTATTGGTCATAGGGTTTTTAATCAAATGCCAGTGGAATTGAAAAATAAAGCGAATTTAAAAAATTTTATATCAAAACTTTCAAGTTGGTTGAGGGGTCAAAACATTGAGTTTATGAGTTGAAGCTGAATCTGTGTCTGTTTCCGTGCATCATCATTATACAGTTTGGTTACTTTATTTTGCTTTAATATTTATTGTTTATCTTTGAATAGGAATTTTCGTTACAATTATAATTTAAGTTTTTGTTACTAATTTTGAAAATATTAAGTTGAAGTAATTAAAAAGTGCGTGGACAGTTTTTAGAGTGTATGTAGGAGGTGGACAAACTTCGCAAAGATTTTACATCCTGCAGGCACCATTCTCCCTCCCTATTATGAATATCTTTAACTTTATTGTCATAAAAGAATCACAAAAGTTCTTGTAGACAAAGTCATACTTAAAATAATATATAACAAAGATGTATACAAGTACAAAAGATTAATGTAATTAATCGTTTGAAACACAATATAACAAACATATTTTAAAAACATACGTAAACCTACTACATTATGTTGTCAGTGTTAGTAGGAAGGCAAGAGTAAAATGTCAAATCCCCCAAACATACATGAAGTAAAATATGTAAATAACAACACAACACAACACAAAATATATATATATAAATGTAAGTAGCAGAACAGAAAAGACATAATACATTATAATACATTAAAATCATCAAACCAAGCCAAAAGCGGATCAACACAACAAAATCAAAACAAACACTACCACGCATCATCAAAGTAGTCCTCCAGTGAGTAATAGGGCTTCTCAAGAAGAACGCGCTTAACAGCCTCCCTAAATTGTTTGGAATTTTTTACAGCCGTCAAGTTTGGCGGCAAATGATTGTACATTCTGCGACAGTCATAAAGGAGTGATTTCTTTACCAAGGCAGACCTCGGTATAGGCAAGTGCACCCGCTGAACTAGTCTCGTGGGATAAGGGTGACTAGGTGGAGCTGAGCTGTTGATGTTTCTTACATTTTTATGAATAAGACATACAGTTTCTAAAATGAAAAGTGATGTAAGAGTCAATATTCGATGTTTTTTGAATAATTCTCTACAGCTTGCAGTAAAATCTGTCTTACACATATAACGAACAGCCCGCTTCTGCAGTGTAAATATACTCTTAAACAAAGTTTGGCTACAAGTACCCCAGAACGCTATTCCATATCGAAGATACGCCTCCACTAAAGAAAAATACACATTTCGTGCAACTCTCAGTTCAGGAGCCCCTGACACAACTCTCAAAGCATAACAGCCAGATGAAACCTTCCTGCCCAACAGTTTAACATGTTCATCAAACTTGAGCTTTAAATCAATTTGGAGTCCCAAAAATTTAACACAATTAGGACTATTAATATGGTTAGTTTCAAATAGCAAATCATCAAATTTAAAATTAAAAGATAATACATGTGTTTTTGATAAATTAAATGAAAGATAATTCGAATCGCACCATTCCTTTAATTTTCCCAAATCACTTCGAATGTTTTCTTTGACAACATCAGCATCTCTATCATGGCAAAGGAGTGTCGTATCATCCGCAAACAGCGTAAAGCTTCCCGTTAGTCCAATAGTGGTAATGTCGTTAATATAAAGAAGAAAAAGAACAGGACCCAAAACAGACCCCTGTGGCACTCCGCAAGGCACACACATACTATCAGACATACCACTCCCAAACCTGACCAGTTGCCTTCGGTCAGTCAAATAAGAATGAAACCAGTCCAAAGGTACACCCCTAACACCATAAAACTCAAGCTAAATAAATAAGGATTTATTTATTTATACATCATTAGAGTAAGTTAATAATTTTGTTATATTATGTCATTTATGGAAATAAGTAAATAAAATTAAAAAAAAAATCTAAATAATGCTATTTTGTTCCTAGAGACGGGGTATTTACAAGTTATCCGAACAATGTACCCTTGCAGTTTCTACTTAGAGTTTATTGTGTGAGAGGCATTAGTCTACAACCCAAAGATTTAAGTGGCAAATGTGATCCGTATTTAAAATTAATTTTAAATGACAGAGTAGTTTGTGACAAGGAGAATTACATTTCCAGGGATACGAATCCAGTTTTTGGAAGGTACATACTATCCTCAGTCATTACGTTTGTGCTATTTTTATGAATGTTTCTTGTAGGTGTTTTGAATTTGAGAACTGTCAATTTCCATTTGATCACACACTAACTGTAGAAGTTTGGGACTATGATGTGGCATCTAAAAATGATTTCATCGGTAGTACAACAATTGACTTGGAGAATCGACTTTACACGAGGCATAGAGCCAGTTGTGGCATTGCTGAAACGTACCATGAGTAAGTTTCTTCATATCACAAAGCTCTACTCAGCATTGAGAAAGATTCTGCTGTCAAAACATCACACACAAATTTTCAACGACCAATTTTCGAGAAATCGATAGGCGCAGTCAACGTGGAAAGCCCTGGTCCACAAATGTCAAATTTGACTTCGCCCTGTTTTGATATCCCTATAGCCTCTAACCTCATTGGCTCAAAATAAGCAGTTTTTTTTTCAAATTAATAAATTATGAATTAATCTGCAGGCAAGGGTTTTGTAAATGGAGAGATCAAAGAAAACCCACATCAATATTAAACGAAATATGCAAACAATGGGGTCTTGATTTACCAGAATACAATCGTGACTCTGTTCTAATCGGAGATATTGAGTTTTTTATGGATAACTACACACGTAAGTCCACTAATTAACACATGCAGAGCACCCTGTTAGACGATGCACGAAGTATTATGTACCTATAAACATAAATCTACTTTAGTTTAGTGCGCCACCTATCCGCTTTGGTGTCTAACGCAATATGTTTCAGCTAGTGAAGAAGAAAACTTTAATCGCGAGATGCAAGCATTGGCCGTATTGCGGCGCTGGCACGAAATACCGGTAGTTGGATTCCATTTAGTTCCCGAACATGTCGAAACGAGGTCGCTGTACAATCCCGAGGTGCCCGGAATTGAACAGGTAAAGAAGGGGAAAGAACTAGGAGAGAAACATTGAAATTTGTATTAGGTGGGGTCACAAAACATACGGTATGTTTTGTGGACGGGGTAGGCAAGTGGCAGATGCTTGATAATATACGAGATAAAACATATAATATTATTATAGCAAAACACTGTTAAAAAAGTTGTCAAAATAGACCATGTGATGTTTATTTTCCAATCCATCCAGTAAATTCTTTACTACTCTTGCTCCTAAACTTTTCACGGTATATCCTCTGATTTGCCAGTATAAATTTGAACCCTTTGGCAATACCCATTCTTATTGGCCAATACCCATACTTTGTACCTAACCCCTTTTAATTGGCTTTTTTGGAAGATATGCCTTTAAATTTGATCATAAACTCGTCAATTGCAAGATCCTTGGTGGGAAGCATACATTTTCAAAATTTTCCGATAACGAATTTAAGAGTGGCCTCACTTTGTGTTGGGCATCATGACATTATCATTTAGATGTCAATTTGAAAGGATCCAACTAAAGTGCTTTACAGACATCAAAGAGAAAATATAGGAATAATGAAAATCTGGAGCACTACTCCAGTGATTCCTGTAGCTGGGAAGACGTTATAGTCCCCCAACTAACAATTTATCTTTTTTAACTGCTGTAAGAACGTTTATAAAATATATTTTATAAAACACCCATTGTTTTATAATCATTTTGACAACGTTGTTACGCGCCTTATAAACACGAAAAAGGCGCAGATTTATAAAACAAATCGACTCGTTAACGGTTCTATAAATGTTGCTTGTTGCTATTATACAATAGTTTTTAGAACGCTTATATCTAATAAAAATCAAATAAAACTGTTATAAAACAGTTATAAAACAGTTTTATTATAGCTCTGTTACTATATAGAACAAAACAACATATTTGTAGAACTACTATAAAACTGTTATAAACATATTTTATAACTCTTTTATAAGAGCCTCAATTGCAACATTTTTGCTATCAGCGGCAACAGTTAAAGGAGAGAAACGTTTTTCTAAAATACCTTTTTACACATAATTATTTTATAATTATTATGCATTGTTGTTGGTACACATTAATAAAATCTGAACAATCATGGAGGTAAAAATAATATAAAACGCTATAATACCCAATAATGAATAATAAAATAAGTCAGATAAAATTCACCCATGAGCAGATTTGGCTGCGAAACAAAATTTACTGTTAAATATATTGTATATTATTACTAAAATTTTAATGCGCCTCGCGAATTATGGAAATTAATGAATTTAGATTTTATAAATTATATAAAATATTTTTTTTATTGTCACTTATTGTTGAAAATAATCTTTTGGGATATCCTTCATTATGTAGTGACTGATTCTAGATACCTTATTAGCTAAGAAAATTTTACAAATTATAAAAAATATTAATTTTAAAAGTTTGGTCAACATGGCTAACAATTTAAAGAAACCAAAAATGGCTTCTTCCTTATACGATGCTTATAAAACAAAATTATCTCAACCCAGACGAGTATGCTCTTTAGATAGCTATTATAAAATAACTGCAGAATTATACAGGAGTGTATTCGTTAAAAAACATAAATCTCAAATTTTTTTACGTGCAAATAAAATGTAATATAAAATTAATATTACCTGGAACCCCTTTGATAGCATAAGAATGATATGATGATGATATGATTCTTTTATATCTATCATATGGATACTAGCCAAACTATAAGTAGGTACCTATGTTTTATGTAAACGTGAAGAATTTTTTATACACCAGTTATGGTGTAAAAAAATATATATTTCACTAAGCTTGATAATGAATAATGAAGGTAATTACAAGTATTTTTCTTGAAGTTTTATGTATTTAGTTATCGTTTGCCGTTATTTAAAATAAATTAATAGTAAAACAAACTAAAACAAGCTTTTATATAAATGCTCAAAAAAATCAAAATTTAATTAGAAGGTGCTGCAAAAAATATATAAGATAAAATGTATACAAATTAATCAAGTCTAGTCCTGTCTACTTGAAGTATTCGTGCTTGATACTTTGATGTTTGTGTGCGTCGCCGCCGTGTGTCGCATCGTCTCAATATTGGAATAATAATAAAATAGTAAACAGAGTTTTACAAAACAAACTTTAATATAATAGGTTTTATAAAAGCTTGTAATGTGTTCTTATAAAACCAAATGCTTTTATAGTTACTCTCTTATTAGCTTTTACGGGAGTAATTTAAACATAACCTAAATTGAGCCCTTTGTTTATGTTACGTATGTTATAACTGCCGTTATTAAAACGGTTTGTTGAGTGTCTTTAAGAGAGTTCGAGGATCTTGAGGTAGAAAATTTGGCATGCGTTCATTGAGTATAGCAAAAAGCTTCTTTTGGAAAAAATGCGGAACATTATTTGATACTGCCCATGTTCGCATGTTTTCTCTTAGTTTTGCATTTTTTTCTAGCTCACTTGTTGTGCTTGAAGCATGATATTGATCACTAATTCTCTATTTCGGCTACCCGCTCACCATCTAGCAATAATTCCTCCTGAGAATTTATCAGTCTCGAAAATATTTGGTGTCTTATAAATTGTCATTAATTTGATTAGATTCCATTACAGTTTCCTACTCATTATTATAGTCACTAATGTTTTCCCTTTGATAATTTATAATATTGTAATTAATTTTCTATTAAATGTACAACTGTTTTTAGACAACATTTTAAACCTCTGTATAATATAACAATAAATATCAGTTGAAAATAAATAAGACTATGTTATATATTAGTTCTAGGTAATGTTTATGACAGCATTTTAATTTTATAAAATATGCATTGGCAACATATTTATTTTTTTATTGTTTTTAATAAAATAAATAAAAAACAATTTTGTAATTATTAATTTGCGCACAAATTTGCTGCAGAAAACAAATAGCAGCGACAATAAAAAAACTATTTTATTATTAGGAAATGTACTTTAACAGAATACTTTTATAATTGTTTTTAAAGGAACAAGTTAATCCAGACTAGTACTTTTACAAAATGCTTTTAAAACCAATTATCATTCGTCCTACAAAAAGTATTTTATAAACGTTTATAAAATTGTTACAATATCATATTTTATAACTATTTTATATTATTTTGCTGTAAAAACGTTCTTAAAACAATTTTTCTCAGAGAAAAGTTTAACACAGCAGTAATCACGAAACGAAACTTTAAAGAACAAAAAAGTTTTAAATAAGCGGCAATAAAATAATTACAAAATATATTAATTCTTTAAGAATGTTGAATTGCTAGTTGGGGCCCATCAACAAATTTATAGCCAAAAAAGTTTTTATTTCCTCTGTGTTTGTAACTTTAGGAGCAGTGGCAGTTTGTTGGCTATACAAATTTGTTTGAAAAACAATGGATTTAATGATTTCATCGGTGAAACACAGCTAAAAAAGTTTTCCTGGCGTTGGAGTGTCAATATTCTTCACAATATCAGTAATTCCAGCAACAAAATCAACTTGTTTTTGGGGATATACAAGTTTTGACCAATCACGTCTATCGGTTGACTGACACAAGTTTTGTAATTGTCTCTGCAAAAGTGAAAGAGGCAAATCATCTTCTGAGTCGACATCAGTGTGATTTTCTCCATGTCTGGATCGATTAAGCGATTTATTTCTTTTGTAACCGAATCTCATCCTGACTCGATTTGTCACAAAAAAACATGATGAAATTCAAAGATGTTTTAGCTGAATCGATATGCCGCTGTAAACTTGTAAACAAATTTTCATAAAAATAGTCTTGATAGTTGTTCATCAATCGATTCAATTCCTCATGACGGATCTAATCATTTTTGTGATAGGGTAAGTTGCAGCTTTGGATAGACATTTTCCCAACAACAGAGTTACAACCACCTCCAGTAGTTGATATTGTACCTAGGAAGCCTGTTGAGTATGAATTGAGGGTTATTATTTGGAACACGGAGGATGTTAAATTAGAAGAAGATGACTTTTTTACTGGAGAGAAAAAATCAGACATTTATGTAAAAGGGTAGGTATAAACATTTTTATTAGGTACTACTAAGTAGAGAAGTTAAGGTCTTTCAGAGATCTTTTTTATAAATTTTTAGATGGTTATCCGATTTAAAGGCAGCCCAATACACGGATGTACATTACAGATCATTGACTGGCGAGGGTAATTTCAATTGGCGTTTCATATTTCATTTAAAATACCTGGGATCAGAAAATAAAATGGTCATTTACAAAAAGGATAATGCATTCTCTTTGACTGAGAGCGAAGTTAAGTTACCTTGCAGGTTAAATTTGCAGGTGTGGGATAATGATACATTCTCCATGGACGATTTTCTAGGTAATTGTCATTAGTTGCATGTCAACATTGTGTTGTGTTTTTTTTTGCAAAAGCAGAGAAATCATGACGCCTAGGGGGTTGCTTACCGCTTCCCTAGGTAGTGTGGGACTCTAGCCCAACTAAAACTCTTCCTTATCTTTGTAGTAAGGTTCGGGTTTTAAACGTTTTTCCCATGTCGTCTCTTGAGTTGACTTCAGAGGTCTTTGGCCCATCTGGCACGTGTCCTTGTTGTTATCACTATGTCTGCAAAACTCACCGTTTTTTTTTCTAGTTGGAGTGCTACCTTCTCCCTGATTTCATCAAAGTCATAATTCTCATCTTGGACGCTTGTGTCTTCTGGTATCTGCCGCTACCTCCTAGTCGACTGCTTGTCTGACAAGAGAGTTCTCGTGGGCTCGTTCACCTTTACTCATTACGTCCCTAAGGGCGGTGAGGTTCAGGTCCCTTCTGATCTGTGCGTTTGACACAAACCATGGAGCCCCCCTGCTGTCCTGATAGCTTTGTTGTCCGTTAATTCCAATCTTTTAAGTAGGTTGGAGCGCCGGGCTGGCGTAGATAGGACCGCTTTGATCATGTGAAGCTTGGCCTGCAATGGCAGTTTGCTCCTTCTACATACCATCGGATAGAGCTTCGACAATAAGCCTTTCGCATGCTCTTTTCGATATGTAGTCTCCATGTCATGCAGTATCTTGCCATTCCACGTTGCCACCTTCTTTGTCGACGTGGTCGTGGGGACTGATTCTTGCCTCCTGATAAGTATCGATTTCTTCTTCTCCCTGTTGATCTTTATCTTCCATTTCGAATACCAATCCGTGAAGTTATCGGCAGCATTTTGAAGATATCTATAGTGACCAGTTCTAGACCAGAACTGCTACCAATGATGTGTCCTCCGCATAGAGCGTTAGCGTGTTGTGCTGCGTTCTGGGTGTGTCCGCTGGTGTAAATGGCGAACAAGTGGGGTGAACGGACAGAGCCTTGCGGTATCCCCGTCACCAGTGTTCTGGGCTCCGAGGCGATCAGCTTCGTCATCGGTGCTGGGTGGCCCAAGGTGTATATCTTGTAATAATAATAATTATAATAATAATAATAATAATAATAATATGCTTGTTTATTGGGATACGCCAATATTAACTGAACGACACATCGTTCATAATCGTCCGGACATTGTAGTCATAGACAAAAAAGGAAAGTTAGGATATATTGTCGACATCGCAAACCCTGGTGATGAAAATCTACAGAAAACTTACGTAGAAAAACTTTCAAAATACGAATCTTTAAAATATGAGATTTCTCACCTGTACAATCTACAATCAGTGTTGATAGTTCCATTCATCTTGTCGGCTAACGGCTTGGTTCATAAAAGTTTTGTGGAAAATCTTAAAATATTTAATCTAAACTATGGATACTTACATGAAGCCCAAAAAGCGGTCATCTTGGGTACGTGTCGAATTGTCAGACGTGTGTTGCAAATACCTTAAGACCTTGGCCTTTTGGCCCGGTCAATAATACCAGGAATAAAACCTGTGGAAAAAAAAAAAAAAAAAAAAAAAAAAAAAAAAAAAAAAAAAAAAATAATAATAATAATAATAATTGCTTTATTGCTCAACAGAAAATTCATTTACAAAGCATCTTACAAAATTACTTAATATTAATAATATTAAGAAAATATTATAAATATATAATATATAATAAACCGAAACAGAAAGAAAGAAACACCATACATTCAACTTAAATGTTCATTCAAAACACCCAAAACAGTACTTAAGTGATCAAAAAAAATATCACTCTCATGGCTTATAAAGTTATATATCGGACACATTGTGTAGACAGGCGACTTCATCAACAAATTGGTCCTAGGTCGGTCGTTATAAAATAAATTAGGGGATCTCGAATTTTGCCTTGGTACCAAAAAATACAACTTTTGCAAGAGTTCAGCGCAATCAATCTTACTATGCAATATATTAAAAAGGAATTTTACTGCAAGAATTTTTCATCTTAATTCTAAACTTTGTATTTGACATCTTGTTACCAAGCTGTCATACTCTATTCCTCTTTCTGGATATGATCCATTAGTTTTGAAACATAAGTATTTTAAGAACTTACGTTGAACTCTCTCAACAAAAACATTGTAACAGTTATAATATGGAAATCATACTAAAGAGCAGTATTCCAGCTTTGACCTGACATAAGCATAGTATAAAGTTTTTATTGTATCCATATTCTCAAAAGATCTAGAATTTCTCACAATGTAGCCATAAGACCTAGATGCACTCAGAATTATGTTATTTATATGTACCTATATCGAATGAAAGAAGCTCATCAAAGGTCACACCAAGATCCTTAATGGACTCAGGACGATTTAAAAATCGTCTCACCAATCGTATAATCGAAATGAATGGCTGATTCTTTTCTGGTATATGACATAATTTTACACTTGGAAGAGTTCAAGTTCAGTTTGTTTTCCTCACACCAGCATTGAACCAAATCCATATCACGCTGCAAACGATTACAATCGTCAAGATTATTAACGGAATTAAATATTTTCATATCGTCCGCAAAGAGCATTCTCTGACAATTCAGTAGTCCGGCTAAGTCATTTATAAAAATTAAAAACGATAATGGGCCCAGATTCGACCCTTGCGGAACACCAGATGACATATGGTATCTTGACGATTTATATACATTATGGAGAACATATTGGGATCTATTAGTAATATAGGAATGCATTAACGAAACAGATCAGGCTCCAAGCCTAAACACAGTAAGCTTGTTCAACAGAACCACGTAGATTAGTCCTTCTTGGCAAACTCGGTCGAATGCTCTGGCTAGATCCAGGAGCAAAATGCATGCATGTTCCACCAATCTCAGCAGCTGTAGCTCAGTGCGGTGGATTTGTCTGAAGCTGAACTGTTCATCAGGAATGAATGACAGTTCCTCTAAGAGTTTCCTCAGTCTCCAGAGGATAATTCGTTCTGCTGCTTTAGACAGGGCGTTCAGTAAACTGATGGACCTGTAGTTGTGTGGGAACTTTAGGTACTCGCTTACCCTGCTTCGGAAGCCTCCTTCCAACGTTCTGTGAAGTATTTCAGCTTCAGTATGCCGTTGACAATGTTGGTGAGGGTCACTAGTGCCTTCCGGGGTAGTAGCTTGATTGCCTTGTTTGAGATGCCGTCTGAACCAGGTGCTTTCCGGGGCTTGAGTATCCGGACGGCGTTCCAGATTTCCTCCGGTGAAGTTGGTCTCAGGGCCGCTTCGTTCCTTAGTTCTTGTTGCCTTAGTCTTCTTTCGGATCTGCGAGCCTGATGTGTTCAAGTTCCTCGTCGTCTTAATTGAATAAAACACGTCTACTCCACAAAATGATTAATTTTCGTCATGCAATTTATAACAAACTGGAAGACTTATCCGTAAAATTTGTTAATGTCCTTCCAATATACAATAAAGCTGATTTCGTAGGGAAGAGGACTGTATTTAAATAAAACTTCAGTTTTTCATAAATGTGACGTTTCGCGACTTTATTGTCGCTTCTTCAGGCACGTTTACAATTACAATAAAGTCGCGAAACGTCGCATTTATGAAAAACTGAAGTATTACTTAAATACGGTACTCTTCCCTACGAAATCAGCTTTATTGTAAGACTTACTTCATCAAATATCGTTAAGTTAAGGGCAGTTTCTCAATACATTAATATCCGGGAAAACTTCCTTTTCGAGATACCTACAGGGTGTTGAAATTGTGGAAATATTATTTTTAATACTGCCAAAAAATACCACACATTATGAGCCTAAGGATCCTTTATGATTTAAAGGATATACGGTGCTAAAATACATGTAGGTAAACTTCTAATATGCACTTTCTGTGTGTCAAATTGGGTAAAATGTTGTTGGTTTTCTGGTTGTAGTTGTTGTATTATTCCGTAGTCATACTTAAAGGTTGGTTGGCCTGCTAAAATGCACAACGAAACTAATAGAGCCTTTAAGCAATAACTCACTAACTCCTATTTACTTATGTCTTGTGATATTTTCAGGTTCGCTAACTCTAGAACTCAACAGAATGCCTCGTGGTGCAAGAACAGCATCTAGATGTGACTTAAATATTTTAAGTGAACATTCAAGTAAAATTAATTTATTTAAAATACGCCGAACTAGAGGTTGGTGGCCATTCACTAGCACTAATGCAGTCACAAAGAAACTTGAAGTAACTGTAAGTCAAAAATCATTTATATTGTGCCAAGCATCAGCAAGTAGTTTATGAGATCAAAAGGATTTTAAAAGGCAAACAAATAATTTCAGGGCAAACTCGAAGCTGAACTTGAAATTATCGAAATATGTGATGCGGAGAAATCGCCAGCAGGTTTGGGAAGGCAAAGCCCACAGAGCTTACCACCTCCGAAGTAAGTATCAGTGCAGGCCCAGTTGAATCTCTGGGTAACAAGTTTTGTGATTACAGGAGACCAGATACATCATTTTCGTGGTTCAAGAATCCACTGAAATCCCTGAACTACTGTGTCTGTAAAGTATACAAGTGGCGTATGCTATGCTGTTGTTCCATCACATTGTTAATAATGTTTGCTTTATTGGTGTTCTACTCGTTCCCAGGCTATGCTGTCAAATGGATATTAGGTGTATAAATAGAAGGAATTAGATATTTGTATACTAGTGAAATTTATTTAGGATAAGGTTTTTTATATTGTATTACTATATTTTTTTAAGGTTTATGTTGTTATTGTGAGGCGAAAAGTGTATTAATAATTTTACATTAAACACATTTTTATTGACTTGTGTTGTGTACATTTTATAATTGCTGTTTATATTATGAGCATGTACAGCGTGGGCCCTTTGCTTTCTATTGACTTTAGAAAATTGCTGCTCCGACATTAACTTCAGAAGTTCAAATGGGACACTGTATATATTTTTAAATTTTTGTTACATATCGTCATCCTCATCATATTTATTATGATGGTGCTACCTTGCCCTAAACCTTTCTCTGGTACGAACCTTCACGTAAAAAATTAAGTGGTGTAAAGAACTAAAATATTTGAAGGTTACTTTTATGAATATACATACAAAATGATGATATTTACCCTTAGAGCTTTGGAGATAGCTGCTGCCCTTCCACACGGAAAAAACACTATTGTGTTTTCAAAAATTCACCATTTCATTCAATGATATGCTATACTAAGTATTCCTCGGACATAGTTAAATTTCAATCAAGCAAACGAATAAGAAGACATTTTTTTTTAAATAAAACTTATTATTGGATGCCATTGAACAATTCAATTATAGTGATTCCTTGATTGTAATTCATACATATAATTAAATTGAATCTCGATTTTATTACAAACGATAAGATTGAATGTCCATACAACAATACCCAAGTAACAAAATATAGTTGTAGGAAGGTTGTATATTGGTTCTAGAACCACTTTATGGATTTTGTTTACATATGCCATTAGGTATAAAACAACCTCCTCTAGCCGGCTACACAAACTCCTGGTGACCAAAAGGGCCCACGCTACAGAACCTCCTGCTAACCTAAAAGTTGTCGACATTTCTGAACCTTAAGGTTAAATATTGAATATTTGTGCAGCTATAATATAACCTTTATATATCCTTACTAGCCAATATATAACTGAATTATAACCTATGAATCACGGGTTTAAAGTTCTAATTTAGCAACTAAAAGGTTCTAACTAGCTCCTTGCGAATTATCAACTACAACCTATTAGTAAATAGTTGATCTGCGGAAAGCCGTCTTAAAACTATTAAGTAAAATATATTATAGACTGCTTCTAATTTTTGGATTAGTTGGTTAATATACGGTATTATTTCTAGTATTTAAATAACTCTTTGGTAGGTAATATTGTAATGGTAAATTATGATAATTATTTATCATTCAATATACGTGATATAAAACAGCATGAAATAGCGGATAGCCATTGCTGATTTTAATGCACCTGCGATTTTACTGTCAAAATATTATATAAAAGTAGCATAAAATTCACGGGCTATCGATATTATTAGTATAAATATTTTTTTTAGTTATATTTAAAATACAAGGGAAATATTTTGTTTTTAAAAGTAGTCGAAATTCTAATATACGCAAACCTATGAATATAACATTATGAAAAAATGTGTTTCCCGAACCTAAAACTACGCAGACTTACATATATTTTCAAAAATATTTTGTTATTTAACTATGTCATAATCTTAAAATGGCCGATAGGAAACAAATGCTTATAAGCTTTTGAAATAACCAAAATATAACCTAAGTTGCTTGAAATTCTGAAATTATGCTAAAATATAACCTTAAGATCAAATTCGTAACCTAAATAATGCTAAATAACACTTTTCAGAACTAATAATTGCCTTTATACAACTCAAGCTTAAAAGTCGCACCATCGCAACTTTCTAACGACCTGTTTAGTATTGTTTTGAATGTGTAGTTGTGATCACGTGCCAGCTTTTATTCATATTTATTATACAGTGTGTCTTTTAATTGAAACGGTAAGTACGAAGTAATAATCGCTGATAAGTTGAAAATTTTCTTAGTTTTCTTATTCTAATAAGATGACATTAGGCATTGGTTTGTGCCAAATAAATGCAAATTGAACGCTAATAATATCTAATAAAGTATTAATTTTTATAGTTCGTTTTTAGTTTTTACTAAACGGGATTTTTCTTGTATTGGTGTTTCAGGAATGTTAAACGTATTTTTAAAATGTTCAAACAACAAAAAATCAAACTTTTGTATTTCATAAACAGGTACAATAAAATTTTGATAATACTGTGCATTCAATTTCTATGCGCGAATTTAATATTTTGTTGATGTTTTTTTCAAGATATGTCTTTCAAAGTGCTACAAACCATTGAAGAGGGAAAAATCTGTCTCTCGGTTATTCCAAGCATGTGGGAAAATAGTGGAATATTATCATGGCCTCCAAGATCCGAAGCCGGAATAGTCCCTGACGAGTTATCTGTACCTGGCAAAGGTTGGAAAACATATACCTGCATAGTTAAAAGAATGTTTTCTTCGTACAAGTATGCTTGTGGAGAGCAGGAAAGAATGCAAAATCTTGCTGATACGGATGGAGAAAGCGATAGTGTTGGTAGTTACCAACCTACCTCCGATCCTGCAGATTTCAATAATTTGGGACGCCTGTAAATTGAAATTGAATCAAATGAAGAAATCTTGAGCGACGCTTTAAATATTTAACTGCTTTTTTGAACTTTGTTATTAAATTGAAGCAAGTATATAATATAGCGACACAAACTTAAGTTAAGTTATTCTAAAAAGAAGATCCTCAATGGACTTCATATTAGCTGTAGGATGTTATATATATTTTTTGTATGCTTCCAACATTCTCACCTTTAATAAATGGCCTTGCTGGTGATCACATATAAAACATTTAAGGGATACATTTACTTTATATTTTCCAAAGCAGACGCCATCTTTCAGAACTACCAGAAGCTCCTCAACAAATTTTGCAAATATTCATTAATGTCATTAGACTTGCCTTTACCATAATACAAACCCATCACCTTTGGTTTAGAATTTAGTTCATTTATGTTGAAGAGATTAGGCCAAAATTCAAACTTGGAAGATTTAAAAATCGGAAGACCATCAATATTTATCTATTAATCGAAATATTTAAATTTGTTTTTGTATTTTGGTAACACTCTTTAATACATTTTTGTAAACCATTGTGCCAGTACCTGCCTCCAGCAATTTCATCAACTTCAATGTTTGTATCCGGTGTAGCCAATAAGGTTCGAGGGTCCTTAAGCAGCCCGAAATTACTGTTATTATTTAAAATATTTTGAAAATTGAAATTTGACTAACCTGCTCATTAGCAATTCGTTGAAAGTTATGTCGCACCTTTCTTTTAAAATTTCCACTACGAACTATAGCTTTTCGTGAGACATTCTGTATAGATTCAGGAGACTTTGATGTTACCTTCTGTCTAGTTGAAAACGAGACTAAAAGATAATTTTAGTGACCAAATAGATTTTAAATAAGGCAAGTAGTATTGAGTTATGCCAGAAAGCTTATTTAGTAACCTATAACGCATCGCTTCAACTAAATAGTCTTTAATCAGTTTTAAAATGGGCTACATGGTTATGGAAAAGTTGTTTAAATGACTTAAAGGCACAAAAAATGCGAAGTTATAATAAGGTTCTAAACTAGTAGGGAAAAAAACTTATAAGTCTTATTTCGGCATTTAAGTGACTAAAAAATGCCTTATTTATAACCATTGCAAAACCTTAAGGTTTTAGAACTACTAGGTCCTAAAACTCCTCATATATATAGTTAATTTAACGTTTTTCAAACATGTTTCAAGCTATATGTATGATTTCATAGTTCTAAGACCAACAAGCACAATAGATTACCTATGTATAGTTTTTAAGCTTAATAAAAAGGTACACATTACCCATTTATAACCTTAAGGCAATTTTAAAGTCTACCTCCTTAAATAAATGTTACTTGGGTAGCGTTTCATTGGTTACAAGGGTACTTTTTATTACTTGGAAATTACATTCTTTCAATACAAGCTTTAAGCTGTTTGGTACCATTTCTAACTTTTCTTAATTTAATTATTTCTTGTAGTGTATTAGGTATTATTGAGTCAATAATAATTATATCTATTGCGAAGTTGATTAGATTAAAGCAGTATTATTGAAAGAAAATTGCTATTTATTATTATACATTATAAAAAACACTTGAACAATATATCTAAGCCTTTTAAAACTGATGTCGTATATGAAAATGTAACTTGTCAATTACGATATAACTATTTTCAATTTTGTTTATTGGTCCTTGTACTAGAAGATACGGTTGGACATGCTGATGTATTTTTCTCTTCAATGCTTTGTTTATTTGTGATTGTATTTTTTCTTCTATATCTCCAGGCGTCTGAAATATTTTTCCGTAATTATTATCAATGTATTGCATACCCGATGAATGAAAATATTACAAGTTTGCCATCATTTCCGATGTTTTTTTTTGTAATTTTTCAACGATTTTATGAAAATTATCCTAGTTCCTATTTTAAGTACTAATTCAGCTATCATTTTGGTAGATAAATCGTTTATATAATTCAATGATATGCAATTTTCTGAAAATGTACATATTTCCGTTTTATCCACTAAATTTAGAAATGTTTTACTCTTGGCGTTTTGCAATCAAATTAATCGAGAAATTAATAGTTTGCATTTACTTTCAACGTAAGATAACTTACTAACTTACCATGAAACACAGGTATTAATTGCTCCAATTCCCAACTTTTCAAAAGATCTTCCATGATGTATAAATAGGTACCCTCAAACAACAGTAACAACACAACACTGCCCGAAGACTATATAGCAACTTTAGCGTTAAGTAGTGAGATCTGAGACAGGGGAAGTACAAAACCGAGGCACTATGATATATCCCTACCACCACGCGCTTGCCTCGATACAGCTTAAAATTGTACCGATGGCAATAAGGTCCACACCAACAATAAGAAATCATTGAATTCGAGGTGCACTATAATTCAATGAATTCCTTATACATGAATTTAATAACTCATATTACAACAAATAGAAGAGTTTTGAGAGAATAATATCTTTTTATTCGTTTAAAAAGAGCATTTAATATTATTTCAATTCTCTTTATGATATTTAATAAGCGACGCATATGATTGCAATAATATTAGGATCTAATAAAAATAAATTGATAACCTACCGTTGGTTGAAATATTCCCCTTAGCATTAACGCAACCAGTTGTATTTTCCAAGTAAATGTACGTTTATTTAGATTTCAATAATTTGCCTATTATTTCCAGAAAATCAAATCAATCATTATCTTAATGATAAGAAAATGCTTAGATAATAGTTGTATTTAACTCAAAAATAAATCTGTAATTGGATATGCAATATTTTTTTTCCGTGCAGAGTCCCTCATGTGGCCCCATTTGATTTACGATTCAATTTTCTTGAGACTGAACATTCCCTTAAAAGTGGTTTCGGGTAGTTATGGGTCATCAATGTTATCCCTTAGATATAAAAGATTAACGTACACAATAATCTTTGCCTTAGCTGTCGCGTCTACAATATTAAATACGAATAACTCGGTAAGTTTGGATAGTTACCTATTTTCCATTAGCATACTACTTACCTCTGATTTTCATTTTAGAACAATTCTATAAACAAAATGAAATACATATGTCACACAAATATCTATACAACTTCAATAAAAATATATTTAATGATCTCAAACAAGCCGCGAAAGAAAACCAAATATATGTGATTTGTTTCTCATAGGTATTAAAATCATTTCAACTGCGTTAACGTTAAAAATATTCACCTTTTTCAATCTTGACTTGTAATTATTTTTCAATTTTTGCTTTAGTGCATAGATACCAAATATTGAAATTTACAAAGACTATTTTCAATGGCTTGAAATTCCGTAATTTCATTATTGACTTGAAGACTTTACAGCATTCCAAATTTAGTGTTTATTGAAATATCTGTCAAACGACACTCTTTATGTCTTGATTTCAACATTGACTTCAAGTCAATGTCCTTACAGCATAAGGCTGATTGTTTCCAACTTTTCTATTTGTAGATAAAATGTTTGAAGGGGGGCGAGAATATAGTGGATCATCCGTGCAGGAGCAAGGCATCTTTCGACTTCTTTTTCTCTGATTGCTCCTTTTAACTGTTCTAAGATTGAAGCGTAATATTCTCAAGTTATAGTCTGTGAGTCCCAAATGATAGTCGCGATGAGTTTTCCGGCTCCTTGTATCGGACACTCCAACTACTTGAATACTGAGAAAACGTAACCACGAAGTAAAAAATCCGTACTGATTTGTGATTATTGCATGCTTTCATTGGAAAGAAAAAGTTTGATAGACAAGCACCTTTGCAAAACTCGAAATTAAGGACACAGGTTACCTATCTACGAGGACTCTATCTCTCTATTTCAAAATTGGTTTTACCTTGGCATGTTTCTGTATTAATGGAAATATTAAACATATTACAAAGAGACTTGTCAAGACCTTATGAGATTTGAGGTCGTATTCATAAAAATTGAGGAGATAACCAAGGCACGGCTTTATTAATTCAGTAGAAGCACGTCCTACTTATATTGTTCGTTCCACTCTCTAGTTTTTAACAGTCGAGCCCCCTGCCAAGACAGTTGTATGAGGACACTTACTGTTTTTATGGAAAATAGTGTGTAAGCAGATAAAAAATCACGACATCGAAAGATACAATTTTGACTGAAAATTAATTAATTTTATAGGTCCAACTTTAAGGTTAGGTAACAGGAACATCAGTAATAATTTTACTAAAATAATATGCCTCGATTACCGAAAAACCAAAACTGTTCAATTGACAAGATTATTAGATGGTTAAGCAATACGAACAATCTTAGGAATACACAAAAGTACAGTTTTGATGATATTTGGTAATGAAAAAAGTAAAAACTTTTTTTATTTCATTCATATTAAGCTATGTTTACAACTCAATTCACTGTCATTTTCATTTTAGTTAATGACCTTGATGGTCCTAGTTTTTGTTTTTTGATGACTAGGTACCCAATTATTTACCAACCTGCTTTCATAGGTACCTACAAAAATCAATCGATAGCGATTCCCCGAAATGCAATCTACAAAATAAAACACAACCGATGACAGAATCAACTTGAGAAACATAAGTACCTACCTATATTGTTCATGAAGATTATAAAAATTAATTTGGTGATTGTTTGTAATTTTCTTTGATGGTGGACCGTGTTGTCACGTAATTCTAAATTTTGTTGGTCTTTTTTCACTAATAATTGCGTCTAGTTTCGAAAACACTGTAGGTATACAGGGTGTCCCACCGGCAACAGCATCAAATTTGTATATGAAAGCTGTACATAGGAAAAATTTTGGCAGTGTAACTATGTCGATGGTGGCAGATTGGTTAATATGGTAAGTTACTGACGCTTCCGGTTATAACTTTCTTAGTTCAAATGTAACACCCTATATACAATTATTGTTTTGGATTCTACACAATCTTCTAAGTAGATTTTACCTAAGTCTTTAAAGGTACGTTATAATAAAATGATTTGGGTTGTATTTCTTTGACACTATCGCAACATGCTGTTAAACATATATATTATAAAAAACTTCATGAAGTTTGGATCTGACAAACAAGTGATGGAAAGAAATAAACGTGTTACGGTAGTAATAATGCGAATATTGGAATTGTATAGGAAATATCAAAAACTTTGATTGCCTCATTTGAATATAGGAAAAACTTTCTCATGAGTCGCTCTTCTTATTGACTAACAGCTTAAATTTGCAAATTTATTTCGCACTTGCCGCATGCAATCTTATATTTGTACTGGTGTATTATTAACTTCATTTTTAATTATACTCCAAACACAATAATCGAGTACAAAATAATCTGGAGACCGTGATGGCCAAAGAAATGATCATTGTTGGCTAACCATTGATCATCAAAATTATTTCTCAAACAATCATCGATTAGATAGTCACCATGTGGAGGTACTCCATCATGCTGATAAAAGAGTAATTGGCTGTAACTGTTCAAATAGATAACAAGAACATTTTATATCGATAATTCAAAATCCTAACTTACTATCAAATTTTCTTGATAAAAATGTAATGCCACAACGCCGTTATTCCTTATGGCGCGGCGTCTCGACGCTGACGAGGCGAAATTTACGAAAAATTATTGCCATTAATTGAGTGAAATAAATTTGCATAAATTTAGAGAGCAGGAGTCTAGGCAGTTTAATGTAATAAGAAATGACGGCGTTGTGCCATTACATTTTTATCAAGAAAATTTGAATAGTAAGTTACAATTTGGAATCATTCTCTATATAAAATGTTCTTGTAGGTGACGGCTATCTGAATATTTTACGTGAATTGGAAGCCAAATATTTAGGAACTCTACCGCTCGCTCATTATAGACAGATCTTTAATCAGCATGATGGGGCATCTCCACATGGTAGCTATTTAATCGATGATTTTTGAGAAATAATTTTGATGATCGATGGGTAGCCAACAATGGTTCTTATCTTTGACCACCACGCTCTCCAGATCTCGTCGGTCCAAATAATATTGTCCAAAAATTTAATTGTTTGCTTGCCCTGCCCAATTTAAAATAAATTCACAGATTGTCACTCGTCTCGGAAAGCTTCTTTTAAATGATGGACTATTGAAGCGTATGGGTCAAACTTATGTTTACGTAATATTCTGTGGATTTCGATAAAACTGCCTCTTCCACAGCTTGTCTTATAGACATTGTTGGATATGGGGCGAAATATACCAAAATAACAATTTCAATATTCTCATTGTCAACAAGAGGTTTATTTATTCTTACCACGCCCTTGACAGATTCCAATTTCCTCAAGTTTTGTAAAAGATGTTTAACAGCATCTTGTGGTGGTTTCCACATGTCCTTGATGCCACTTTTTGACATTCCCCATAAATAATAATAAATAAATTAAAATAATCTTCGTTTCAATGATTTTAAACGTCCCGGCATTCTTATACTAATGAATTTTAAAATGGTAATAAGTGACAGCGTCATTTTATTGCTTATGTAGCCCAACCACTAGATGCATTTCAACTAAAATCAGCATTAAAATTACCATAAGCAAATATTAGTTCGGCAATCTTTGAAAAACTAAAAAATAAAGTATAAATCCTTATCATTTCCAGTTGGAACAGACATTGTTTTGACAGTGTAGGTATTAATATTTACCAAAAAATATCAACTTCCGGTATAACCTGTTAATCGATCTGCCCCCATTGACATAGTTACACTGCCCAATATTCACAATTCTGCTAAGTACAGTTTTTCATATTCATTCAGATCGACGCGGTTCCGGGTGGGACACCGTTGTATATGGTTGTATTTTATATTGAATTATAAACGATTGACAGCCTGGTATAATACTAAATATGTCGTTTAATGCAATTAAGAAAGCATTAATTTGACAACAACGCATTTTAGTCTGCATCGTTTCGAGTTTCGACCTTGACTGCTTTGAAGCTTATAAGCCACTGGTGGAGGTACACGTGGGGCCACTTACGTATTATGTTTTTATATTGAATTCCTGCTGTGAGTATCGTCGTGCAATTTTTTTATTATTTGTTGTTTGATTGCCTAAAAGTTATTGTAATAATTACCGGATATGAAGTATTTTTGATAAAATATCAACTGTACGACTGTAGACCTAGGTAAGTTAAAAATAATTATTTGCAAAGATATACCTAGATTTTGCCGGTACCTACCTACTACTTATATGTATACAGTGGGGGCTAGAGCTGCAGTGATATAAATAATGATATAATTGTCAATATTTGACGTTTCCGTATACGTAACATTGATTATGGCATGTGCTTACTAGATGGTTTCTGCAAGTTGCAATTTTAATATGACAAAAATGTACAAAATTCAAAATATCGAAGAAATGGAATATTTTAGCTATAGGAAGTAATATATCATTAAAAAGGTTATTTTTTTTGTCTATCGAACGGCATAGTCGAATATATACCATTCCATTTAAAAAAATTGACTTTTCCTAGTAAACACGTGGTTCAAGTGTAAATTCAATTAAATCTTGTTCTGGGTAACTGCCTGACGCCCTTGGACTATATCATTTTTATACTTAGTATTCCCTCTAATGTATTGTAAAATTTTGCTTGCTTGAATGAAATAATTATAAAAATATTGATTTTTTTGTAGAAGTCGAAAAATGTCAACTTTACCGCAAAAAAAAAATTGTAGAAAAAATCTGTTAAGTTTTGGTATAGAGAATGCTTAACAAAGTGGCCTTTAAATTTTATAGGGAATCTGAAAAAAATTAAAAATGTGATCCTTTGATTTAAAATAACAAAGTAGGTTGGTTTTATTACTTCCGGTTATACCGGAAGTATTATAAACCCGGAAAAAGTACATCAATATAAAACCTTTCCGATATTACCGAACTCCAAAGTTTCAGCAACATATGTTTTGTAATGCCCGGGAACTTTAAATAGGCCACTCAGGATGAATCACCCTGTATATATCGTAAAATCAATTCATTGCAATTTTCTGTGATAAACGTGTATAATTTGTAATTGATGGAAGAAATGACAAAAATGGTGAACATAACTGGTTGAACTTTTATTTTTAATTTGTATTAACTTTTCGAAATATGAATTTTCTGAACTTTGATCTGTGTTTGATTTTTAACTGTGTGATAATTCTGGATAATGAGAGATGCGAGAGATACAAATATGTATACCTACTGATTTGTTTGTGATTAGATACTTTTTTTTTTCTAGAAATATCTGATAATATGGCGCCTGCATACAAAGTTACCTATTTTGACATTCCTGCACTTGGAGAACCAATCAGATACCTGCTAAGTTATGGCAATTTAGATTTTGAAGATATTCGGGTTACTCGTTCTGAGACCTGGACTACTAGTGAATTGAAAAAAAGTAAGACTTTTGTACTGATTCAGTGATACACTTTGTTTTTTGATGAAGGAAAATTGAGAACATACCTGCTGTCAATCCTACAATAACCTGGTTCTTAAATCTTAATTTAAAGTTTTTGTAATGTTGACACACAAAGGTATATGCATACATTTGACTATTTTTCTGTCAGAGAGATGACAAATTTCTTTATTTATAGACCTGCCATTTGGTCAAATGCCGATCTTGGAGCACAATGGTAAAGTAGGCCATCAAAGTTTGGCTATCTGCAGATATTTGGCCAAACAATTGAAATTGGTCGGAAGCAATGATTGGGAAGACTGGGAAATTGATGCCATAGTTGATACTGTCAATTATTTCCGGCAAAGTACGTTTAGATATCATATTTATGTGAAGTAGAATTTTGGTTAGGAAATTTCTTTACAATGACAAAAAAATCACTCAATTTACTATTTAAATTAAAACTTTATAGTTTTGGAAATACTTATTACAAAGTCTCTAAAGTAAACATCAAAAAAGTTATGAATTAAAATTTATCTTCGACATTGTGTGACTAGTCTATGTTTTAAAAATTAGTAAAAATAATATATTTTTATCTCGAAAAGGAAGACCCCTTCGGCAAAAATAGATATAACAAGCTACACTTATTTTGAGCAATTATATCACCTTTAGCAATATGTCTTTCTGAAACACCTTGTCTACGGTATGCACAACTGAAAAGAAATTTAGAGAAGTATCGTATGAGATCCGTGTAGAGCTGGTCGACTTGAATTTTCCAGAATATCACACTCCGTTTTGTCCATTTAAGAAAATTGTTATAAACCTACTCGAGAAATAGCACTGGTATTGGATAATATTCCTACCATAATAAGAAACAATACGATTTTATAATGACTTCTGAATCTCCCGAATCAGCGACTGGACAAAAACCCATTGATTTTTTATGCGCCCGTTATATATATTTATATATATATATATATATATATATATATATATATATATAAATTATTTGATATGGGAAACCATGACACCCTCCAACTCCTAGCTTTTGTATATCAGTCGCCTAGATGCAAAAGCCGACAAGTCCACATAAAGCGAAACTGAGAAAAAGCTGAAAAACGTGTGGAGTCTTTATTGTTTATTGAAACAAAAATGTTTTTCTGGGATAGGGTATCAAAAAATAACAAAAAAAGAAGCACATATTTTGAAAAATCTACCATTCCTAGAAATAAAAAAAAAAGCAACAGATTTATGGACATGTCTGCTTTTGCACCAAAGACTAAGCTAAATGGTAAATAAAAAACACAAACTGGTTTTATTATGCAAAAAAATACAAATGAAACATTAAAAAATAATAATAATAACCTAAATTCCAAATTCTGTATTTTCTTCTTCACACTGATGGTGCTCCCTGTAATAATTATTTTGTTCTTCTTCCAAATGGTTTTGGAAAACTTCTTTAAAAAACACAAGCTTTTCTTCATTTTCCCACTCTTTTCCATAATGCGTTTCTAAGAGCTTCTTGATGCTAGCTTTTTTATCTTTCTTAATAGGTACTCCAACATCTAGTTGTTTAGGGCAAATTGAGGCAACTTTCTTTCCTCTTTTGCATAAGCTCTTGGGTGTACATAAGGAATTTTTGTAAAATGACTCTCCGTTTACTAGAACATTGGTTCCAACTTTGGTAAACATTATTCTCTTGGAAGGTTGAAACTTAAAGTGCCAATAGCCTGGTTGCTTGAAAACTTTTTGAGATTCATTTCTCCAGTCTCGAATTTTTACTTCACTTCCAATTTTAAATACTGTAGCGAATTTGTTGATAATATTCACGTACTCTCCAGGATGGACAAATTCCGTTTGTTTTTTGTAAATACGCTCAATTTGACCAAATACCCTATCAGGCGGAATATATGAATGACCAACAACTGGAAAAATCAGCTCATCGTTTCTAATCTGTGAAGGTGCTTCACATTGCAGCCAATAGACTAGCATGCCAATGACGGTGGAATTTTTATTTTGCGCGCCACAGCCATCACATACAAGACGAACTACTTTAATTTGATCAGTAAAATTAAATTGTGAAAGTGCGTGATGGAGAGCCGATGAAATTTCGTTGGAACTTCTTTGATGGTCAATTTCAGTCCAAACATAAGATCTAACATTCTCTTGGTTAAGCTTGGCTTTGGATGATCCGCAAACAATCGCCAGATGATAAAAATTAATTTGCATGCTAAAATAAGCGGACTGGTCTGGAAGCTTTGGAAGAGCTAAGTTCTTTTGGCAATCAAATGAGAATGTGGCTAAGTCTTCGCGCTCTTCTTGAAGCAGCTGATAAAAACAACCAGCCCTGATCTTGTGAAGTCGCTGGAGTGCTATTAAATTTTGTTTGTTTGTGTCGTTCTGTGTTTTCTTTATGACAGTTTTGTATTGCAAACAAGTGGAGCAGAGGTCTGTTTTTGAGGTACCAAAACCAATATTGAAGTTTTTGTTTACGTAATCCCTAAAAAAACTTTCTTTGACTTTCAATGGCTCATCGTTTTTTACAGTTTCGTTGTAAATTCGCCATAGCCTAACGGTGCTTAATTCGGCTGGCAAATAAATTCTGTTAAACGTTTTCGACCGACAATAGTGAGAATCGGTGCATTTCAGGGATTCCATAAATTCTTTAATAGCTTGTTTTTTGTTATCGTTCTTATTATCAACTCGGTTACCTCCCCTATTTTTTTTTTGGCAAAATGGATTTTTGAAAGAAGCGTTTTACCACGTTGAAAATTCTATCTTTTTTAATGCCTGAAAAATCATAAAAAAATAAAAAATAATAATGATAATATTTTAGGCATTTACCTAAAATATTTAGGAACGCATCTCTGCATACACGAACATCCAATCCATCAGATCTTTTAGCTTTATATTGGACTGTTAAGAGTTTCTCCTTGTTGCCGTCATCCTTTCTTTGTCTACGCCTTTTCGGAGTTTTGGAACCACAGTGTCGTAATATAAACATGTTCTGAGTAGTTTTTTCTTTATTTCTATAGAAAGCGTCATGGAACTCCTTAATGTCTTTCATGGAAAGTTGAGATGTGCATTGATATGGTTGAAATGCTTTACCTTTATGACCGCATCGTGGATATAATGGCAAACCCTTACAAGTATACCTATAACCAAAAGCCACATAATAAAGCATATTATATATATTTTTAAAATACTAAAAGTTTAAAATCACTTGCCTTCAAAAAGTAGCTACCTATGTACAATCGCGTACAACATTGCAATCTTACCTTGTTGCCTTTGCCTTTTGTCTTTTGGTTTCCAGCTTAGTTCTTTTTCTAGCCGTGTTACCTGTACATAATTTTACATACACAAGATTATTCGGATTGTCAAATTTATTTAACTGGTTCATTTTTTGTTATATCTAATATTTTTTAAGAACACTTATACCTATTTGCGTCTTACCGCTTACCGCAATGAAAACTAAAAAAAATAATTCACCTGACACAATATATTATTCCACATGTGTTGTGGTCACGTGGTTTCTATACTAAGCTGCTATTGGCTCATGGGACATGTCTGGTTTTGCAGCTTAGGCGCGCATGGACTTGTTGCCTTTTGCATCAAAGATGAAACTTTGGGGGTCATTTATAAGTGGATATGTCGCATTTTGAGAATAATATTTTTAATAGACATGTAGGCCTTTGCATTTTAAAACTGTTGATACTATAAACTCGATTTTAAGAAAAGTGTGACTTGTCGGCTTTTGCATCTAGGCGACTGATATAATAATAAATGTTCGACATTTAATTTACATGAAGGTGTTTTGAGAATCTTAAATGTTTAGACCACCCGGTATTTCAAACATGTCATTCTTCGAAAACAGGGTCTAGTTCTCTTTATCTTTACAGAGTCTTTATTACTTTTCGACTTGAAAAAAGAAGGTCTCCTCTAGATACAATTATCACAGGCACCCAAGTAAATATTCTTATTACTTATAATAATAATAATAATCTTTATTATGTCTAACAGGCTTACGCCCAATTACAAGACAAAACATATTATGCATAAATTATCCAGAAATATCAACAAAAAATACAAAAAAATATATATGACAATGGTATAAATTAATTATTATAACTTAAATTAAATACACGTGAAAGATTAGAACCGTCATCAACATCAATGATACAGATTACTTGCAGATGTTATAAAATATTGACGAAAGATTATATTTGTAGGTAGAAAACTATAAAACTATGAGACGCATCCATATAACCCAAACACAAATACAGGGTAGGACAAAAGTAAATTCCATTGCCCGTGCGTCTTATTACATGATATTTAAAATAAGGAAGTTGGATGCCGTCACTGCAATATGAGCCATGTACATGTACATGTAAAAATTAAATAAATAAAAACTTCAAGATAAACCAACAAAAGTTTATATTTAACTTTTTCTTGTACTGTTTATAGTTTCTCAGATAAGGTAGTGGTCTTTCTTAAACTGGCCACCCGGTACATTTTTAATATTTACAAACTTAAATGCAGAAAAAAAAAACAAACAACTCATGTGGACGAAACGCTTAGAAGAAACTCAGTTAAACAAAATTATGTTGTACATTTTTGTTTAGTTTATTGGAATTGTAGAAGATTAGGTAGTTGTCAAATTGAAATATTTTTTTTTAGATATTGGGCGTTATTTTTATGAAAAGGATGTAAAAGTTAAGGAATCTTTGAAAGATCTACTCTTCACACAAATTATTCCATTCTATTTGGACAAATTGGATGCTATTGCAAAACAGAATGGTGGATATTTAGCAGTAGGCAAGGTAAATATTTACAAATCGTAAATAAAGTTAATTAGTACAATCAATGTGATTGCTGAAATTGATTCTGTTTTAATAATTTTTCTATATTAGGCGTCAGATCAGATGTTGAGAGTAACAACAAATCAGAAGTACTTTGCTCAGTTAGATACGTGCGGTATTAATTTTTTACATAATAAAGTTTGAAAAAAACTTTTCACAAAACTACTTAAAAATTGATTGGCCAGATCAGTTATTATAGGAAAGTCTGCTTTTGTCTCCAATTTCCAGAAATCTGCAAATTCCTCAGAAGATGTTTGTGACTCTGAAGCTAATATTTATACAAAAGGGTTTATTATTGCAGAATGATTTTGCAATTCAGTGAGTTCCATTTTGGGAAACTGATGATTTCCCTCAAACTGATTACGAAGGGGTTTACAAAAATCTGCAAAAAAAGGACAAAAGCGTGTGCGAATTAACTTAAAGTTGCACCGAAGGTGCAACAGCAGGGCTGTCTATATGGGAAATTTATTTTTCTCACATTCTCGATGGATACTTTTCTTCAACGAACGAATGCGGCAAAATACGTCTGCAAAAAATAATGTTCTGTGCAACACAGAGCGAAATACCAAATGCTACTATTACTTTGATACAAATTACTTGTTTACCTGCATCAGATGGGTACAAAACCAATTTTTAACAATATTCTACTAGAATGAAGAAAAAAAATAATTGACGATAAGAAATTTCTTACCAATGTTAATCAACATCTGATCTATGTGTTATTTTTTCGTTAAGAGTATGGATATCACTGTGTTCGTTTTTGACAGATTTATAGGTGTATTGTATTTTTTGTAACATTCATTTACATTTACATACCTAAATAAAAATAATGGGGAACATTGAAACCTTAGTACTTATATATTGTTTTTCTATTTAAGCTTACATGGGCTGATATCTATTTTATCTCTCTCTTGGATCACCTGAACAATATGGCTGGTAAAGACTTAGTCGCTGATCACGCAAATTTGGCAGCAGTGAAAGCTAATGTTTTGGAATTACCAAATATCAAAGCTTGGGTTGACAAACATCCCAAATAATTGCTCTTCTTTCCATGGTGAATTTCACATTATATTTTTGTATTACACTTCATTATTATTATTATAAAATACTTTTGTAGCGAATAAAGATTTTTTTTTAATTAATAGCAACACATTATTATATCAGATATTTTTTATTAAATTAAGTAAATATTACAATTAAACTTAAGAAACAAATTTAGGTCCTCCATATAGACATGCAGACTGACAGATTGATAATAAATTGTTGCTTACCTTTATACCAAAAGATTGGTATTATAAAATGTTTCTCTAAAAGAAATTGTCAACCATGGGGAATCCAGAATTAAATCAAAGGTTACAACCTCATATGAACTTGCAACTTTCATTTGGAGTATTTTTGTAACGAATTGAAATAATTAATTCATTTTTTATTGGTGCATTTTTATGCCTTAAAAGCTTTAGTTCATTTGCTACATTTGCAAAGTTTTTTCGAAAACTTAGGGATTTACGAGAGAAAAAAACTAAATGTATTGCAATATTACTTACAGTCAAGCAAAGAATTGACCTACTGGGTTGAGACTATCAATTCCGCTGTCAATGAAATTGATCGTAAAGAACAATCGACTAGATTTTAAGACAACATAAATAATAAATAGCAGGCATTGCAATACAAATTGTTTTTTTTTTCTCGTAAATACTTTAGTGGTGGAGGTGAATTTTATTTTGAATTTTTGGAGACGCGTAAATTTTCGGAGGTCAGCTTTTAAAAAAATTATATATACCTACCAAAAACTCATCTTAATTATTATTTTCATAACAAAATCACCCCTCACACTCTGTATACATATTGTTTATGCGATGACTGTAATGTAAAAAAATATTATACATGATCCAATAGTAAAGGCAAAGATTAAAGTACACAAATCTTTGGTAAAGGCAAACATTTATAAATTTAATTTTTTTAGAATTATTAACTTTGATAAATAGTTACACATTTTTGTAGTAAACCTCGGATGGTATAAAAGCAATAGGACAAGCATCTGGAGTCCGGCTGTGGACTTTTCAACCGGTCAATCTACGTGCGCTTTAAAGCGCGGGAAATTTAAAAATAAATGAGTTAGAAACAGAATGGGCCATAATGCGGAAGTTTTTATGGAAAGTAAAAGGTGATAGTATTATAAGCATCCAGAGTGTAACAATTATGTTTGACCTAACCTAGGTCAATTTACTTTTACAGGGTTAAATTTTGATTTTGGTTTTGCGAAATCCTCAATAAAATAGTATATTTTTTTATAAGCTGAAAACGTGGAATGTAAGTCCAATGATGAATAATCGCTGAAACTGAGGCTTATTTTGATGTCAAAGAGATATCGTACTATAAAAGTGGTATCGAAAAGTTGGTACTTGTTGTATTGCCCTCGAAGGCAACTAAATGTTGAATAAAAAAATCAAGTTTTGTTAAAATTGTGTTTTTTTCTTACTTATCCTACGGACTTGTTGAATGACGTTTTATGAGATATGAATAATTATGCGAAGAAATTCATATATAGGGTGATCCATTCAGAAAAAATAAACTTAGTATCCCTATATCTCAGAAAAATAAATAAAAATAGAAGTGGCATAACAAGAAACTAATCTCAAAAATGTTTGTAGCCTACAGAACCTTTACATTTTTACTAATAAAATCTAACACTGTTGCCAATTGTTCGTTTTATTCATAGAATCAGAACTCGTATTTCACATCCCAGTGTAAATTTTTATTAGGGTTGGTCACAGTGTTCTTACATTGCAGAACTATACAATATTTATAATATTTTTTTTGTATTCGGCTTCCATTACATGTTCATAAAATATTTAACGTCAAGAAATCAATCAAATATAATATGATTCACAAAAATACAGTTCTACGGATATAAATGTGTGGCTACCCCGCGGAAGGATTTGTTTATATTTACACGTCACGTTGACGTCTCGGGTGCTAGTAGTGCTTCGTACAGTTTTATAACGCGAATTAAGTGAATTTTACGAGACTCTTCCACTTTACTGCATTTGTAGTGTGTAAAACTGGGTTTCCTTTACATATTGAGGAGAAAATAGTTATTTATGTAATAAGTGTGCGAAGTATAATTTCGCGCATTGAGACAGAAATTTATTTTGACGAGGCGTGTGAATCTCCCAATTTGCCACAGTCGACAAGCGAATTAGGAGGTCGCAGTGCATTAACTTCTGGTGGAATCAATATCACGGCGTGTTATGACTCTACTATTAACGTGAATATTGTGAAGAATAGTTTATACTTCTGTAAAAATGTTTGAATCTATTTATGTTTTTTTCATACATTATTATACAATAAAGTTGAATTCTCTGTTCTGAACAATTAATTATTGAGTACGTACTTCTTATCGTGTTAAAGTTAGTAAACGCAGTATTTTTCAGACGCCGGTGTGCGAAGAAAATACTTCGCACACCGGCGTTTGCGAAATATTATTTGTCAAATTAAAAGTAGTGAAAAAATGTCACTCTTTTTTGACAGTTGTAGAAAAAAGTTCTTAATTTGCATGTCGAGTGATTTTCCGAATAAGGTTACGTGTCACAAGTAAGTACAATGGCGTAGATTTTGGGATTTTGCAGAGATAGTAGTTAACATGAGTTGTTTAAATATACTATACACCTAGTTGCAAAATAGACAGTAATATAATAAACAAAAATAATTGTAAATTCATAAAATGCTTTATATTTCATAATTTCTTAATAAATAGTAGCATACATGTATAATGATATGCACAGACCTTTACATAAATACCTTACGATAAAGAGAAGATATGGGATGTGGTGCAAGTGGGCACTATGATCCTATATATTCTATTCATAGCACTTATTTATGTTTTATTTATAGTATAGTACAATAATTCTTGTAGGTTTCCCAGTAATCAAGCTGTTAGAAGAGAGTGGTGTACTTCTCTTGGTTTAAGTTTTGAAAGGGTCACTAAAAGTTCTTATGTTTGCTCACAACATTTCAATCAAAGAGAAATTAGAATTTTTAGAACACAAACATGCATATCGCACACAGCCATTCCTGTTCGCTATGTTCAGTAAGTTAATATTTTTGTGTGATTAGAAATATTACAATTTATTTAAAATATTTTTTAACAGATTATCCTCTGGATTAGCGTCTACAGCAGGTTGCAAAAAATATGACATTTACAGTTCTTCAGAAACTCTGTTTGCATCCGAAGTTGAGGATGAAAAGTATTCTTATCACATACAACATGAATTAAAATTTGTGTTGTTTTTTTTTCAGCGCGACCAAGCATAATGTGGAGGTCATGGACACATTAACAGCAAGTTCCTCTGAAAGATAAGAAAGAAGACACCTGAAGCAGTGACAATTGAAAAAGAAAAGTACGCTCATAATCCTGAAATTACTTATAATTAATTTATGTGAAATTGTTTTTATCATTTTTAGTACTTCCACATCCAGATCAGATTTAGATGGAATAGATTTAACAACTAGTTCCAGAAATCCCTCGACAAAACGGTATTTTTCATAATTTCGAAAATATATGATATCGGTGTAATTAAAAATTCATAATTATATACCTTTGCCTTTAATAATAAATATTTTCATAATATAGAAAGTGTTTCCCTTTAATCCCAGACATATATTATTTAATAAATTATATTTGAAAAAAATGCGACAGTTCCTGCGTAGGTATGTATTTATTATTGGAAACTACAACCACGATTTCAAAAGAATTATACTACGCCACTGGCTTTTGTTTACATGCACTCCTTCTGTCATTAAAAAGGTAAATATTGACCTTTATGTTATGATGACAAACATTGAAATTAGATGACATTTCTATTTTTATTTATTTTTCTGAGCTCTATATATACCGGCGAGCTTCTAATGGATCACCCGGTACTGGGGTTTACTCTGATTGCTTCTTTTAACTAAGATTGAGCCCAATATTCTCAAGTTTATCTTTATAATCAATCAAATAGGATTCGATGTGAGTCCCAAAAGATATTAGACATGAGTTTTCCGGGTCCGTGTTGTACTCGGAACTATTTCTACAACTTATTTCTTCCTCGTAAACCGATATCCATATTTTTACTTTTCTTCCTGATTGAGTTGCTCTAGTTCGAAGTTTATAATAATAATAATAAATCCTTTGTTGAAATTAGATGATAACCTACATCAAAATAAGTAACGCTACTTACATTTCAAATGTTTACCTAACTATTATCTAACTATTGAATTTTATCTATCATATTTTTTTTAAATAATTGTAGATTATTAGATTAACCACCCGATTAAGATAAAACTTGTTATTTGTGAAATGAATTTACTATCGAATTCCTGTTTCTGAAGTTTTAATAAAAGCATACAATTCCCAATCTTGTCATAGGCTTTTGAGAAGTCTATGTTCACCCCATTCACCCGATTCCAATAACGGTCAAGTGAATTACTTGAAAATTACTGAGAAAACGTAACCTCGAAGTAAAAAATCCGTATGTATTGATTTGGGATTATTGCATGCTTTCACTGGAAAGAAAAAGTTTGCTATCAAACTTGTCTATACAAGCACCTTTACAAAACTCTAAATTAAGCACACAGGGCGATAGTTATCTACGAAGACTCTATCTCTCTATTTCAAAATTGGTTTTATCTTGCCACGTTTCTGTATTAATGGAAATATTAAACATATTACAAAGAGACTTGTGACATTTGAGGTCGTATTCATAAAAATTGAGGAGAGAACCAAGGCACGGCTTTATTAATTCAGTACAACCACGTCCTACTTATATTGTTCGCTCCATTTTCTAGTTTTTAACAGTCGATCCCCCTGCCAACGAAGCAAGGACAGTTGTATGAGGACACTTACTGTTTTTATGGAAAATAGTGTAAGCAGATAAAAAAACACGAAAGATACAATTTTGGCTGAAAATAAATTAATTTTATAGGTGCAACATCAGTAATAATTTTACTAAAATAATATGCCTCGATTACCGGAAAACCAAAACTGTTCTAATGACAAGATTATTCGATGGTTAAGCAATACGAACAATCTTAGGAATACACAAAAGTACAGTTTTGATGATACTTGGTAATGAAAAATGAATTACATTCCCTGTATTTTGGTCGCTGTGTGAACTCAAAATTCAAAATATTAAGCTATGTTTACAACTCAATTTTCTGTCATTTTCATTTTAGTTAATGACCTTGAAGGTCCTATTTTTTGTTTTTTGATCACTGTATTATTTACCAACCTGCTTTCATAGGTACCTACAAAAATCAATCGATAGCGATTCCCTGAAATGCAATCTACAAAATAAATAGCAACCGATGACAGAATCAACTTGATAAACATAAGTTCTACCTATATTGTTCATGAGGATTATAAAAATCAATTATAATAGATGATTGTTTGTAATTTTATTTGATGGTGGACGGTGTTGTCACGTAACTCTAAATTTTGTTGGTCTTTTTTCACTAATAATTGCGTCTATTCTCGAAAACACTGTAGGTATACAGGGTGTCCCACCGGCAACAGCATCAAATTTGTATATGAAAAACTGTACATAGGAAAAATTTTGGAAATTTGGCAGTGTAACTATGTCGATGGTGGCAGATTGGTTAATATAGTTGTTTGTAAGTTACTGACGCTTCCGGTTATAAGTTTCTTATTTCAAATTGTAAGACCCTATATATTTTTCCTAATATTATAACCGAAATATTTTTTTTCTTCATCAACTTCGTGAGAACATACAAGGGTTCGATAGCGCGTTATGTTTATATTAAATAAAAATAATGCAGCTTCAAGAGGTTTGTAAAGTAAACAAATAAATGGTTCTAGACGTCTGAGAATCACGTCTTTGTCTATGGGATTCATTTTCAATTTTATTTCCAAAGAGTTTACAACTATTCGAATATTTTAAATTATTAATTATTAAATTGTGTGTTTGTGAATCTTGTGTGTTCAACCTACCTATTGTCGACGAGGTTCTATTCTACATCCATAAGGGTGAGTTTCTCACTGAGTAAATTTGTTTTGCATGATTTTCTTTTCGATACATATATTATTCATTATTTATTCAACATTTGGCTATTATTGATATTTTAATTTGATATTACAAATTTATCTGAAGGAAGTTAAATTCAAAACAAGTGCATTTTCTATTCTTGATCATATTTACATTGATATCGAGTAATTATCAGATTTTTCATGTTTTATTATTTTATTATCATTGACTCATTAATGCCGTAAGAAACATCCGTATATTTTGGTCAATTATGGAGCAGTATCTTGCGTGACTCTGCCCCTGATACATTATAAGCTCCGGACCGTTGAATTATTATTTATTTTTGGTTAGTATCTGGAGCGATATCTTGCGTGACTCTGCCCCTGATATCATTGCACACTCAGTACTAACGTTTGGTCAATTATAGAGCAGTATCTTGCGTGACTCTGCCCCTGATACATTATAAGCTCTCGACCGTTGTATTTTATTGGTTAGTGTCTGGAGCGATACCTTGCGTGACTCTGCCCCTGGTATCATTGCACACTCAGTACTAACGTATTCCTAGTATTTGGAGGGTACCTTGCGTGACTCTGCCCCTGGTACCATGGCCACTCCGGACTAGTGTTATTTGAATTTTGTGATAACTGTAGCGATACCTTGCGTGACTCTGCCCCTGGTATCATTGACGCTCAGTATATCAATGAACGATGTAATACTGGCAATTTTTGATTGATTTTATCTTAATTCTGAATTAAAGTCGTAATTGACGACATGAAATAACAATAAGGAATTAATTAATAATAATGCACATTATAATACAAGATTTTACATACACACATGAGTAGAACAAAATTGCTCAGACTTTCCTTCTGTTTATTTACAGATACGTCACCTCATCAACCGATTAAAGCTTCGGCCCAGTTATTGGCAAAGTAATTTTAATTTTTATATATATTTCTTTATTTTAAGTTTTTATTTTATTTTTCTTTATTTCTTCATTATACCTATGTATATATATATATATTTTATTTTTCTCTGAATTTACTGTTTTACTTAAAAAGAATACAAAATAATATACGAAAACAATTAACGCATCCTGACAATATATTATACTTTAAATTTTCCTACAATATATATAACTTTTAGTGGAGTAGTCGTGATTTTATTTTCCTACTATACTTGAAACTCCTCTCTGCAATGGATTACTTTAACTAAAATGTTCTTGTGGGACATCTCCACATGGTGGCTATCGAATCGATGATTTTTTGAGACATAATTTTGATGATCGATGGATAGCCAACAATGGTTCTTTTCTTTGACCACCACACTCTCCAGATCTCGTCGATCCAAATAATATTGTCCAAAAATTAATTGTTTGCTTGCCCTGGCCAATTTAAAATTAATTCACCGATTGTCACTCGTCTCGGAAAGCTTCTTTTAAATGGTGGACTATTGAAAAAGCGTATGGGTCAAATTTATGTTTAGGTAATATTCTGTGGATTTCGATAAAACTGCCTCTTCGACAGCTTGTCTTACAGACATTGTTGGATATGGGGCGAAATATACCAAAATAACAATTTCAATATTCTCATTGTCAAGAAGAGGTTTATTTATTCTTACCACGCCCTTGACAGATTCCAATTTTCTCAAGTTTTCTATAATATGTTTAACAGCATCTTGTGGTGGTTTCCACATGTTCTTGATGCTACTCTTTGACATTCCCCATAAATAATAATAAATACATTAAAATAATCTTCGTTTCAATGATTTTAAATGTCCCGGCATTCTTATACTAATGAATTTTAAAATGGTAATAATTGACAGCGTCATTTGATTGCATGCACTAGATGCAATTCAACTAAAATCAGCATTAAAATCACCATAAGCAAATATTAGTTTGGCAATATTTGAAAAACTAAAAAATAAAGTATTAAACCTTATCCATTCCAGTTGGAACAAACATTGTTTTGACAGTGTAGGTATTAATATTTACCAAAAAATTTCAACTTCCGGTATAACCGGAAGTGTGTCAGTAACTTCCAACTATGTTAATCGATCTGCCCCCATTGACATAGTTACACTGCCAAATTTTCACAATTCTGCTAAGTACAGTTTTTCATATTCATTCAGATCGACGCGGTTCTGGGTGGGACACCCTGTATATGGTTGTATTTTATATTGAATTATTAAAAAATTGTCAGCCTGGTATAATACTAAATGTGTCGTTTAATGCAATTAAGAAAGCATTAATTTGACAACAACGCATTTTAGTATGAATAGTTTCGAGTTTCGACCTTGACTGCTTTGACGCTTATCTTATAAGCCACTGGTGGTGGTACGTGGGGCCACTTACGTATTCTGTTTTATATTGAATTCCTGCTGTGAGTATCGTCGTGCAATTTTTATTATTTGCTGTTGTTTGATTGAAAAGTTATTGTAATAATTACCGGATAAGAACTATTTTTGATAAAATATCAACTGTACAACTGTAGACCCAGGTAAGTTACAAATAATAATTTGCAAAGATATACCTAGATTTTGCCGGTACCCACCTACTACTTATATGTATACAGGGGCGGCTAGAGCTGCAGTAATATAAACAATGATATAATTGTCAATATTTCACGTTTCCGTATACGTAACGTTGATTATGGTATGTGCTTACTAGACGGTTTCTGCAAACTGCAAATTTTAATATGGCAAAAATGTACAAAATTCAAAATATCGAAGAAATTGAATATTTTAACTATAGGGAAGTAATATATCATTAAAAAGGTTATTTTATTGTCTATCGAACGGTATAGTCGAATATATACCATTCAATTTAAAAAAAAAAATGACTTTTTCTAGTAAACACGTGGTTCAAGTTTAAATTCAATTAAATCTTGTTCTGTAACTGTCTGACGCCGTTGGACTATCTCATTATTTGTATACTCAGTAATTCCTCTAATGTATTCTAAAATTGTGCTTGCTTGAATGAAATAATCATAAAAATATTGATTTTTCTGTTAGGTTTTGGTATAAGGAATGCTTAACAACGTGGCCTTTAAATTTTATAGGGAATCTGAAAAAAATATAAAAAAAAATAACAAAGTAGGTGGTTACTTCTGGTATAACCGGAAGTAATAAAAACCCGGAAATAATACATCAATATAGAACCTTTCCGATATTACCGTACACCAAAATTTCAGCAACATATCTTTTGTAATGCCCGAGAACTTTGAATAGGTCACTCAGGATGAATCACCCTCTATATATATAAAAAAAAACACACTATTTATTTCCATGTCTCTGTTGGGTCATATATTGGTAGGGCGTTCGAATCCTAGCTCTGGCATTACTTTTTTTTTCTAATTTTTGAATAAAGTAGTATTGAAAATAATACAATTATCATAATTACTATTATTAAAATTCTATTTCGGTATGCAGGTCATTTAGATTATATTATAACTTGTCGGGAAAGTTTTGGGACAACACAACTGTGTTTTTTACAAACTACTGAATTGATATGTATACGTTTATCTGGCACACCCTCTATTTTTCCTTTCTGGCAAAATGCATTATTCATATTTCAATTATTTGCAACAATGATGAAATTAAATAATGTACGTCAGTTAGAGCAGTGAAAACTATTGTCAAATCAATTGATTGCAATTTTCTGTGATAAACGTGTATAATTTGTAATTGATGGAAGAAATGACAAAAATGGTGAACATAACAGGTTGAACTTTTATTTTTAATATGTAGTAACTTTTCGAAATATGAATTTTCTCAACTTTGGGTGTTTGATTTTTAATTGTGTGATAATTCTGGATAATGAGAGATGCGAGAGATACAAATATGTATACCTACTGATTTGTTTGTGATTAGTTACTTTTTTTTTCTAGAAATATCTGATAATATGGCACCTGCATACAAAGTTACCTATTTTGACATTACTGCACTTGGAGAACCAATCAGATACCTGCTAAGTTATGGCAATTTAGATTTTGAAGATATTCGGGTTAGTCCGGAGACCTGGACTACTAGTGAATTGAAAAAAAGTAAGATTTTTGTACTGATTTAGTGATACACTTTGTTTTTTGATTAATGAAAATTGAGAACATACCTACTGTAAATCCTACAATAACCTGGTTCTTAAATCTTAATTTAAAGTTTTTGTAATGTTGACACACGAAGGTATATGCATGCATTTGACTATTTTTCTGTCAGAGAGTTGACAAATTTCTTTTTTTATAGACATGCCGTTTGGTCAAATGCCGATCTTGGAGCACAATGGTAAAGTAGCCCATCAAAGTTTGGCTATCTGCAGATATTTGGCCAAACAAGTGAAATTGGTCGGAAACAATGATTGGGAAGACTTGGAAATTGATGCCATAGTTGATACTGTCAATGATTTCCGGCAAAGTACGTTGAAATATCATATTTATGTAGAATTTTGGTTAGGAAATTTCTTTACAATTATTACAAAAAATTCACTCAATTTACTATTTAAATTGAAACTTTATAGTTTTGGAAATCTTATTAATTTAAACCACTACTTGAGGTATCTGTAATTTTTAATATTCAAGCAAATACTGGAGTTTCGAATTGTTGAAAAAATTCTATATACAATGAGGACCAAACGCATGAATTCGATGAAATCTAAAGGAAAAATGTTTGACACTTTTGGTTTAAAGTCGCCCGGTTTTTGACGTAACACTTATAGTGTATATTTTCATTTTTTTTTTGATTTTTTGTCATTACCAAGTCTCTAAAGTAAACATGAAAAAAGTTATGAATTAAAATTTAGCTTCGACATTGTGTGACTAGACTATGTTTTAAAAAAACGCGAATATTTTTATTCGATCCTGCCGCATCAAAAACGTTAATATGAAAAAATCAAGGCCGTTATTATAATAATTATTCATAGTCAGTTAGAAAAACTAGTAAAAATAATATATTTTTATCTCGAAAAGGAAGACCCCTTCGGCAAAAATTTATATAACAAGCTACACTTATCTTGAGCATTTCTATCACCTTAGCAATATGTCTTTCTGAAACACCTTGTATATCAGTCTATGGTAAGCACAACTGAAAAGAAATTTAGAGAAGTATCATATGAGATCCGTGTAGAGCTGGTCCACTTGAATTTCCCAGAATATTACACTCCGTTTTGTCCATTTAAGAAAATTGTTATATTATTGCTACCATAATAACATAAGGTCCTATGTAGAAATTTTTAGTTTTGAGAAAACGATGATGCAAATTATGAAACTTAATTTTCTAATATTATTAATGTCGTAATTAATGAACTGCTCATATTAAGATTGATATGCCTTAGTTATATTTATATCTATCTAAAAAAATTAATTCAAATATTGAAGGTCAACGAGTATAAATTCGAAACGTTGCATGTAAACCCCATACTATTATAATATATCGTTGACTTTGCCTTTTAGGGATCTAAATACGTATCAATATGTAGGGTGTGCTATTTAAAATAAGGAAGTTGGATTCCGTCACTGCAATATGTAACAATTAAATAAATAAAAACTTCAAGTTAAGTTGTTAAGTTAAGTTTTCTTGTACTGTTTATAGTTTCACAGATAAGGTTTTTCTTAAACGGGCCACCCGGTACATTTTTAATATTTACAAACTTAAATGCAGAAAAAACAAACAACTCATGTGGACAAAACGCTCAGAAGAAACTCAGTTAACCAAAATTATGTTGTAAATTTTTTTAAGTTTATTAGAATTGTAGAAGATTATGTAGTTGTCAAATTAAATTATTTTTTTAGAAATTGGGCGTTATCATTATGAAAGCGATGTAAAAGTTAAGGAATCTTTGAAAGATCCACTCTTAACACAAACTATTCCGTTCTATTTGGACAAATTGGATGCTATTGCAAAACAGAATGGTGGATATTTAGCAGTAGGCAAGGTAAATATTTTCAAATCGTAAATAAAGTTAATTAGTACAATCAATGTGATTGCTGAAATTGTTTCTGTTTTATAATTTTTCTATATTAGGCGTCAGATCAGATGTTGAGAGTAACAACAAATCAGAAGTACTTTGCTCAGTTAGAAACGTGCGGTATTTATTTTTTACATAATAAAGTTTGAAAAAAACTTTTTAGAAAACCACTTAAAAATTGAAAGGCCAGATCAGTTATTATAGGAAAGTCTTCTTTTGTCTCCGATTTCTAGAAATCTGCAAATTCCTCGGAAGATGTTTGTGACTTTTAAGATAGATAATATTTATACAAAAAGGTTTGTTATTGCAGAATGATTTTGCAATTCAGTGAGTTCCATTTTGGGAAACTGATGATTTCCCTCAAACTGATTACGAAGGGGTTTACAAAAATCTGCAAAAACAGGACAAAAGCGTGTGCGAACATCTGATCTATGTGTTATTTTTTTCGTTAAGAGTTTGGATATCACTGTGTTCGTTTTTGACAGTTTTATAGTTGTATTGTATTTTTTGTAACATTCATTTGCATTTACATACCTAAATAAAAATAATGGGGAACATTGAAATTTTAGTACTTATATATTGTTTTTCTATTTAAGCTTACATGGGCTGATCTCTATTTTACCGCTCTCTTGGATTACCTGAACAATATGGCTGGTAAAGACTTGGTCGCTGATCACGCAAATTTGGCAGCAGTGAAGGCTAATGTTTTGGCATTACCAAAAATCAAATCTTGGGTTGAGAAACATGCCAAATAATTGCTTTTCTATCCATGGTGAATTTCACATTATATTTTTGTATTACACATCATTATTATTATTATAAAATACTTTTGTAGCGAATAAAGATTTTTTTTTAATGAATAACAACACATTATTACATCAGATATTTTTATTAAATTAAGTAAATATTACAATTAAACTTAAGAAACAAATTTAGGTACTCCATATAGACATGCAGACTGACAGATTGATAATAAATTGTTGCTTACCTTTATACCAAAAGATATTATAAAATGTTTCTCTAAAAGAAATTGTCAACTATGGGTAATCTAGAATTAAATCAAAGGTTACAACCACATATGAACTTGCAACTTTCATTTGGAGTGTTTTTGTAACGAATTGAAATAATTAATTCATTTTTTATTGGTGCATTTTTATGCCTAAAAAGCTTTAGTTTATTCTTTCAAAGAAAGTTTTTTTCGAAAACTTAGGGATTTACGAGAGAAAAACTAAATGTATTGCAATATTACAGTCAAGCAAAGGATTGACCTACTGGGTTGAGAGTATCAATTCCGCTGTCAATAAAATTGATCGTAAAGAACAATCGACTAGATTTTAAGACAACATAAATAATAAATAGCAGGCCTTGCAATACAAATTTTTTTTTTCTCGTAAATACTTAGTGGTGGAGGTGAATTTTATTTTGAATTTTTGGAGACGCGTAAATTTTCGGAGGAGCTTTTAAAAAAATTATATAGGTACCTACCTACCAAAAACTCATCTCAATTATTATTTTCATAACAAAATCACCCCTCACACTCTGTATACATATTGTATAGGCGATGACTTTAGTGTAAAAAAATATTATACATAATCCAATAGTAAAGGCAAAGATTAGAGTATACAAATCTTTGGTAAAGACAAACATCAATGGTAAATTTATAAATTTAATTTTAGAATTATTAACTTTGTTAAATAGTTACACATTTTGTAGTAAACCTCTGCTGGTATAAAAGCAATAGGACAAGCATCTGGAGTCCGGCTGTGGACTTAACCGGTCAATCTGCGTGCGCTTTAAAGCGCGGGAAATTTAAAAATAAATGAGTTAGAAACAGAATGCGCACATAATGCGGAGGTTTTTATGGAAAGTAAAAGGTGACCTAACCTAGGTCAAGTTACTTTTACAGGTTTAGTTGCGAAATGCTAAATACAATAGTATATTTTTTATAAGCTGAAAACCTGCCGTATACATAGTAGGTATAAGAAAATACTTTCACGCCTAAACTCTAAAACTTTAGTCCTTGTTTAACGTTGTTAACGCAAAAATGAAGTATTATTGGTCAGTTGAAAAATCCATAGTCAGAGTCTAGATGCTTGTGGCAATATGAAATAGGTAGGCTACTCTAAATACTGTAAATATTGCTGAAAGTTATAGATTTACATTATATGATAATAAATTTCCTTATTAGTTATGCTAATTGATAAAATATTACTTGGATTGTCTGTTAAACAATTTGACAATATATTTTCTCTGATAACTATGATAACGTTTAAGATTTTTAGAAAAATAGATTATAGTAGCACATTTATTAATAGTATTTGGTTTCAATATGAGATTTCCATGATTTAATGACCGTATCCATGTGGATTTTAATGGACTATAAAAAAAATATCAATAGTAGAATTAGTAATTTCATGATAGTATATGGTTCATCCACACATTCAAGGGTGCTTTTTTTGTTTAGATGTCGAACGTGAATTTGGCAACACTGTTTTATAAAACAGTCGATTTGGTAGTTTTGGGTTGGTTTGGGGTTGATTTAGTTTGCGAGTTCGCCGGAGAAACATTATTTTCGCATTTACTATAAACCAGTGATACCCAAAGACCCCCGCCGGGACCAAGATCAATCAAGCAGTTGGTTATAGTAAACACTAGACATACTTTGAAACACTCAAAGAGAGAAGGGACTCACGGTGCATAGAAGTTTGCTTCAACGGGTGACAAAAAAACGATGATGTTTTGTTCGTCTTAAAGTTTCTAGGGAAATCCGGAAAATCGCGTAATTGCAAAGAAAAATTAATTTTGCCAGTCGTTGAAGAGCTTTTAAAATTAGCGTTAGAGCCTGCATTTAATATTATTAAAAGAATTCTTGTAAACAGCAACACAGTTTAAAAACGTGTTGATAAAATGGGTCACGATACAGAAAACTTTATTGGAACCGACCCATTGTTTTATGCAAATGGACCTGATAACGAAGCATTATTACTAGCATATGTTCGTTTTATTAGAGATGAAGATATTCAGGAAGAACTGCTCTTCTCGAGAACTTTGACCACAGACACTAAAGGGGAGTCAAATATTTAGAGTATGGAAGAATTACTTCATGGAAATTTCAATAGCAACAGATGGAGTACATGGGCACTTTACATTTAGTTGCTAAGTATGGTAAAGTGGTAGACTGCATGAATCTCTTGAATTGACAATTAATGCAGTAAACGGAATACGACGCAACGCACATTGGCTAGAACTTTCATCAGCTACTCCTCCACACTGGCAAAAGGCCTATGTTATTCCAGCGTTTCTTTTCAGACTAATGAGGCAAACCATTGGACGGCGCGAATTTTACCGGTTTAAGATTAATGTAGAACATTCAAGTGTCTTGACTACGTTAATAGCACAGTGGACAACCAATCCATATCGTGACCTTGAAGAAACTGATCGGAATAGTCTCTAATGAAGAACTTAAGGTACTGTTTAGGAATGGATATTAAAAATTCTAGGATCAAAGCAGACTGGACAGCACAAATCGAGAAGATCGAAGCAAAAAGTTCATCCTTCCCTCTAAAAGAATTACTCATGTGTTATTTGAATTATTTTACGTAATTTTTTTGTTTTTTGTTGCAACTTAAAGTTCTCTGCGTCTAAAAAAAACACCCTTTATAAATATGATGGAATAAACAACGATAAGATTGATAATCACTTAGTACTGGCTACAACTTGTCTATTATGGTATGTCATTATCGAATTTTCTGTATCCTGAGCCTTTCTACCCCTAGAATGCCCTACAAACATTGGGCAAACATAAAATGTATTTTCATTTTAGCACTCTAGGGAGGCATTAGCATTAGGTACACTTAATTTAAATAATTTTTCGTAAAGATACAAGATAATTAATAAATAATAATTGACAAATATTATTTTATTGTTGAAATACGGACGGTAGGTATATTTATTACAACAAAGAGAAAAGAAAAATTATATATTATACCTACGTTTTCTAAAAAGCTAACATTCGACGCTACTGCTTCTATATGATATGAAATGGTTGATGAACTTTTAGGCCTAGTGACTAAAAATGATAAAGTAAGTATTATTTTCAAAACATAATGTAGAAAATACAACTACTTAATTAATTCTAACACATCGAATTATTGCAAGAAATTATATTGATTGCTTTGATTATGTTTAGTTTGATTATTAAAAATATTTTTAAAGAACACTTCAAGACAGTCTCTACGATGTCTGCAAATAGGAGATTAATCCGTTAACCAAATATTCCTTGAGAAAAATATAATTTGTTTTAAAATTATTATATTCTTTGGGCTGTGGGTTCATTAAATATTACTGTTAATAACGACAGTTACAATATTTCCATAGTATCTAATATTAAATATTTGGGAATAATATTGGATAGTCATCTAAAATGGGACCACCATATAAACGAATTAGTAAAAAAAATGCGATTACTTTTTTATAAATCTCGTTTTCTTAGGGACATACTAACCATTAAGCAACTCAGAATTCTATATTTTTCCTTGGTTGAGAGTCATTTAAGATATGGTTTGATTGCTTGGGGAGGAGTTATGAATAATTACTTCCACAGGCTAGAGATTGCACAAAAATGTATTTTAAAAATTGTGTTTCGAAAATATTTTCAATTTCCAACTGATCCGTTATTCCGAGATGCTGAGGTTTTTGATGTAAGACAGATTTTTGCTTGCAAAATGTTGCAGCGAGCATATAAAAATAGATCGGAATTAACAAGTATTGATCATCAATATAATACTAGGTTTATAGAATCTTCAGTAATTATTCCAAGGCAGGTGCTAACCATCACTCAAAGATCATATTTGTTTATATATTGCCAAAGTTATATAATTATGCGCCATCACATTTAAAAAATGTAAATTCGTATAGTTTATACAGAAATAAAGTTAGGCATTTTATAAAAGAAACGTCTAGGTTGGAAATTCATCGGATTATTGACGCAAAAAACTTCTATTATGGTGATTGATTTGACTTGAATTTATTTTCTGTTAACATTCCACTTCGTTCGGTTTAAACGATTTACTATTATATAAATATGTAATTGTTTTTCTTCATTTTCCTTTCTGAATTATGTCAAAATAAAATATAGTATAGTCCTATGTTAAGTAAGTTTTAGTTAGTCCTAAATCTTGAATCAAATGTTGTAATTAATAAAATAGTTTTTATAAATAGGTAGTACAAACATTGCAGACTTGCTTGCCGACCCACTGCTCAAGTTCTAAACTTTTTTGGGGTTATAGGCAAATTTATTTGCACTGTTTCGATTAGTTCTTAGGAATATTATTGTAATATTTACTTTTTTATTGGCAAATAAATTATTATTATTATTATAGAAATTATATTATCTATTTTCTATTGATATCCGTACATTTTTTATATTTTTTCAAATATTTGTCATTTTTTGTACTAGCTTTATACATAAATACGACGTACGTTTCGGCAGTTTTTTTTTTTTTATTTTGCCTTTTTCAGGTATCTACAATTCAATAAACATAATCACATTTTATAATATCGACTTTCTGTTGTTAAATAATAGTTTCTTTTTCACATTCAAAATTTTGGTCAGGTCGGTATACAAAAACAACAAAATTTTAAAAAATAGAATAACTTTATAATGAGTCTCCAAAAAATAGGAATTTAAAAAATCAAAATCATTAAAAATGTTATTTTCGACACAAGCAGACGTTTTTATAAAGAATGACTTTTTCTTCTAAATCTACAAATAAAAAAGGTTTTCCTCTTCCAAACTCTACCCGTGGACACATTGTATGTTCAATCATAATTTGAAAATGTAGTCCATTGTAATGCTGTTTTTCATTTCCCACTAGTTGCTGTTCAAGTAGTGGGAAACATTTAAAAATGTACGGGTAAATTTCCTGGTAACGACAAAAGTAGCATCGGTTTTGAACATCACCATAGAAACGTCGACAATACAGACAAACCAAAATTGACAGTTTAAATTATTCGGCTAAGTTCGAAGGTTTCAAAGCTATTTATATGTACAGGGTGCGGCAGCATAACTTTCTTATTTCAAAACGCAATAACACCTATTTTATGGATTAGAAGTTTTTTTTATTTTTTTAATAATGTAGGTACCTACATAATATGTAAAATTTTGTTTCAAAAAGTTTTAAAAATCATGTCAGGTAGGTGACGCCCTCCATATTGTCGATACACTGAATAAGCCGATTTGTGGCATTTGTCATAACCCTTTCCAGCATGGCAGCAGGTATGTTGACCATTTCGGCCCGGATGTTGGCTTTGAGATATTCTAGGGTCCTTGGACGATTGAAATGAACACGGAATTTCAAAAATCCCCATAAAAAAAATCGCAAGGGGTCAAATCGGGGAACGAGCTGGCCACTCCAAATCAAAGTTAGAAAGTGTTCCCTTAAAAAAAATTATCCAACATGTTTACATATCGGTTAGAATTCACTGTCACTGTTTCCTCATTTTCTTCAAAAAACCAGGGGCCTACTACCCCTGCCGAAGAAATTGCACACCACACTTGACTTTAGGTGAGTACAGGGGCTTTCGCGGGAGTTGGTGTCAGCCCAGGAACGTTTTCGAGAAATGCCTCACATGCCTTCATCCGAGAATTGAAGTCACGCTCGGAGAGTTATTGAACAATCGTCCATTTTTATGGATTTGCCTCACTGAACGATCGGAAAGTCTTAGGGAAGATGCATGTTTGTGGGCAGAATGCCGTGGAGATCACAATACTGAGGCTCTCACAGCTTCAATGTTATCAGGTGTTCTAATGTAAGGATTGATTTCCGATCTGGCACAGGCCCTGCCGGGGATATGTCGAATCGATTTCGAAAGGCACGCTGAGTTGCGATCACAGAACTCCACGGCAAATGCACGTTGCTCACGATTCCAACGCATCGTGGCGACTGACCGTATGGCGAATAAAACTTTAGATGCACGCCTACCGAATAAGAGCAGGTTCCCCACACTTCGAGCTTTACAGACTAAATAGCACGCATTTCAAAAAAGGAAGTTATGATGCCGCACCCTGTATAATGAAAAACAGTGATAGTGATATGGTTTAACACCCCCTACTCAATTTAATATTTTTAACTCATCGTATTTAGGCTTACGCCAACAGGGCGAGTATAGGTATGTTCGGAAAAACAAATATTTTCCTAGAAAGTATGATATTTAATATTTTCTGACGTAATCCATTGCAGAGAGGAGTTGAGTGTATTTATATTTAAAGCAAACGACGCCGACGTCTACTCCACAAAAGTATTTATATATGTTCAAATTTTGATAGGGATACATGAGCCAGACATGTTTCGGAATATCATTCCATCATCAGTGGCTTAATATACATAGCTACGCAATATTTATAAAGATAGAGTTAAACTGGGCATGGAATTTAAGCATCTATACAGACATTTTGTGGAAAAATTCTAGATTATAATGTAGTAAAAAATTTTTAAAAAATGTTACACTAAATTACGATTAATGAAAAATGTTGTGACACATTTTATAAAAAATTTAAATATGATATTTAATTTACTCAATCCTGTATATTAAAACAATGGTAGAAAAAGTATAGTGTGAAACTCTCATGAAATGAAAATATATGTGATTTCATGTTCATTGTACAATATAGGTACTATTTTACTGCTACGAGATGCCTCATTTTTATACAGAAACAGATTAATCTCAGATTTGCGACACTGTCTATAAAAACAGACAATTATCCAGTTTGCACGTAGAAATGCTTCATTTACAAAGTCCTTTCTTCACATCCAAAATACCATCATTCTCTAAAATTATTTTTGTGAAGCTACATATAAATAGATCACTGTTTAATTAGGTATGTAGAAAAATATGCTTACTTACATGCATCTGGGTTTTTCCAAAAATATAATTTTCTGCCTTGTTACTTTTTGACTCAATTTTTATAGAAAAGTATGGTATTTACATACGAAACTGTTTTTAAACATTTTTACAGTATTTGCTTCAAAAACAGGTCGCTAGTAAAACTGAACAAATACCCGTTAAACTATTGAAAAATAAAATAATAATAATATGTAAATATCTATTTCTTTAACTTTTGATATTCGACGAAAATATTCCCTATCTATGACTAGTTTCTATATCTACAACTAAAATATTATCTAAGACTATATTATCAACAACAGATTCAATATCTTCGTTGTCTTCTTCTAATATATCTTCTAGCCTCGAGTTCTCTACAATTCGTACTACATCTTTTCTAAAACAAATCAATACTCTTAAGACAATATGAAACAAATTGTGAACAGTTTATTGCAAAATTCGATACTGTGTAGCAAACGATTCTGTAACAGCGAAAGGAGTTCGGACAAAAAAATCCGAAATTTCCAAATTTCACTACAAAAAAGCTAATCTTCAAGTCAGCCCCAATCATTCGATCCTTCATTGATTAAGAAAAGAAGACAGAAAAGCGAGCATAACGAAGAAAGATGGGTCCCGTGTTAGTAGTTAAAATAACCCAATTAATAAAGGGTTAAAGTTATTTAAATAATTTCGTATTTAAAAGAAGATTTAATATTTAGTCAAGAAATTCCCTGCAGAACTCAGTCTGTATACCTATATACGCCCTAGAGGTATACTTATTTAACCCATTAATGGAATGATTCCAGAGAATTGATGGCCCTTAGAGAAATATTCAATAAGCAAATTACACTCCATTACCAATGAAATAATAAACGCAAGTCACAGCTACAGTTAGGTATCTACCTGAGTCTCAAAAAGCTTGTAGGTCAATTTTTGTCATTTTTTAGTTCAGTTAGGGTAGAATAAAGATAATAAGTTTAGTGTTTTATCTTTTAAATGACCCTTATTTCTATATATACAGGGTGAATCGGGACAATTTTATGTATGAGGGATATACAGAATAGCCTAATTTATTTATTCCTTGTCTTACAGGCTTCACATCCAATTGCAAGGCTTAAATAATATGTAGGTACATTATTTTCATACACTGGGGAATGTATGAATATTGGACAGTCTAAAGTTTCTGAGAAAAAAACTGTGGAATGTTATAATAAATCTGTTCCAGTCCTTGAGGACAGTCAATTAAACCATTTATCATTTTCAAGACTAATACGAGGGTTACCTTTTATCGGGTCCGCCATCTAACGTTTTTTTTTCAACTAGTGCTTATTTCGTGAAGGGTAACACATAGCTCATGTCTGATTTGACAGATAATTAGTTTTATCCTTCCGCTGAACGAATATGGTTGTGTATACGCTTGAACAACGCTGGGAAATATTGCGACATTACTTTGAAAATCATGGCAATTTTCGCACACATTCTGCAAATGTGTGCGAAAATTGTGTACGGATTTTGGAAAAAGAGAAGCACTGTCAGCTCCGTATGTTCGTTGTCTCGTGAAAAAAGTGAAAGAAACTGGCATCCTCATCGATAAACCAAAGCGTGAAAAGCCAAAAACAGTGCGTACACCCGAGAATATTGCTGCTGTGGCAGAAAGTGTGCGTGAAGCGCCATCAACATCAATTCACCGTCGGTCTCAACAATTGAACATTTCGGAGACATTATTGAGACGAATTTTGCATAAAGACCTTGGTATGACGCCATACAAAGTCCAATTGGTTCAGGAGTTGAAGCCAACTGACCATCCAATGCGTTTTCGCTTCGCTCAGTGGGCCTGCGATCGACTTACAGAAGATGCCGATTTTGCCAAAAAAATCATCTTTTCAGATGAAGCTCATTTTGATCTTGGCGGGTATATAAACAAGCAAAATTGTCGCATTTGGGGCACAGAAAACCCGCACGCATACATTGAAAAGCCGTTGCACCCAAAACGAGTCACTATTTGGTGCGGATTTTGGTCCGGAGGCATAATTGGGCCATTTTTCTTCGAAAATGAGCAAGGAGTGGCCGTTACAGTCAATGGCGATCGTTATCGGGCCATGTTGAACGAATTTTTGTTCACAAAAATTGAAGAGGAGGATATTGGCAACATTTGGTTTCAACAGGACGGCGCTACGTGCCACACAGCCAAAGCTACACTCGATGTTTTGCGCCCTGTTTTTGAAGATCGCATTATCAGCCGCAGAGCTGATGTCGTTTGGCCACCTCGGAGCTGCGATGTGACACCGTTGGACTATTATTTGTGGGGTGCCGTCAAAGATAAGTGTTACGCCGACAAGCCAGAGACAATTGACGCTTTAAAGGACAATATTCGTGAAGCTATTGGTGAAATACAGCTACACACAATCGATAATGTGCTTAAAAATTGGACCGATCGTGTAGGCTACTGCATGGCCAGCCGAGGCAGCCATTTGAATAAAATTATTTGTCATTATTAACCGGAAGGATTGTACTTTCAAATAAAAAAAGCAATTTGAGAAAATATTCAGCAGTTTTTCTTTTATAGCATTTTCAAAAAAAAAAAGTTATCTGGCAGACCCGATATATTTCGAAATTAGTGAACAAAAACAAATATTAATCATCGAAAATCACTATATTGTTTTGCAAAATATTCCCCATGAAGATCTATACACTTTTGCATGCGTTTGAACCAATTGTCGAAGCACTTTTGCCACTCTTATTGAGGTATCTCCAAAACATGCGTTCTGAATGCAGCAACCGCTTCTTCAGGTGTTGAAAAACGTTGACCTCTCAGTTTGTTTTTTACGTACGGGAATAAAAAGAAGTCATTCAGTGCCAAGTCAGGACTATACGGCGGATGACTTATCAAATTGATGTTTTGTGTGCTTAAAAATGCAGTTGTTTGAGCCGATGTGTGAAAGCTCGCATTGTCGTGGTGAAAAGTGATCCGTCTTCGGCTGTTGGTTTTCCTGATTTTTTGGAAGACAACTGGCAAACAACTCAGAATTGACTGTTCTGCGTTGTTCTAGTGGTACAGTTGCGAGATGTCCAGGTTTTCCGAAAAAACAGGCGACCATTTGCTTGGAAGTGCTTCGTGCGCGAACAACTTTTGTTAAATTTGGCTCATCTTGAAACATCCATACAGTAGATAGCTGTTTACTTTCTGGCTCATACGCATAAATCCACGATGTCATAGACCTGTTTCGACGCACCGCGATCATATTGTTTGAGCATTTCTTTTGACCAATCAACACGAGCCTTTTTTTGAGCGATTGACAAATTGTGTGGGATCCAACGCGAACAAATTTCTTTGACAGTCAAATGTTTATGCAATATTGAATCTATGCTGGTCCCACTAATGCCTAAGGTTGTCTCAATCTCTTGATAGGTCACATGACGATTTTGCAATATCAGTTCGCGCACAGCATCAATGGTTTTCGGAACAACAACTGATTTTAGACGACCTTCACGAAATTCGTCTTGGAGTGAATTACGACCACGATTGAATTCACCATACCATCGATAAACACTGGTCCTTGATGGAGCTCCATCGCCAAAAATTGAACTAAGTTCATCCATGCACTGTTGTTGAGTTAATCCACGTCAAAAGTTCTAAAAAATAATCGCAAGATAATGTTCACGATTTAATTCCATTTTTTGGCCGAGATGAATCTTTTACCTTACTGTAAACAACACAAATAGTGCGCGTATGGCAAAACGTTCTGAGTACGTATAACCTCAAAAATTTCCAACTTTACGATTGCCAGATTGCAACACCAGGATTGACAAATCCCGAAATATAAAAGGCAACCCTCATAGAATCTACATTCTACATATATCCAAAGAAATCATATTAAATCGTTCGAAGAGCATATACGATCATCAACCGGAGATCTATCATCAAACTTGAATGCAAAGTTCTTGAGAAATGTACGCTGAACACTCAAAATCCCCTTGATATTCACCATATAAAAGTTGTCCCGAAATTTGCCTGCCATAGTTTACCAAAAAATGTAAAAACTTCCTATTAACATGGCGTCAAAAATTCACCCCTGTGCCTACAGCCCCCGAAAGGAACAGTTTCGCAAACGGATTCTCTTTAAAACTTCAGGAACATACAAAGTTAAAATTTTGAAACTTGACCCGGTACATTTATTGCATGATACTCAATCAAGCTTATATTATAAATACCGCTAGTTAAGAACTACTTAAATGCAACTACATAAATTAATCATGATTTCTATCTAAATTTAGCTTAAATATCACTAGATAAAATACATTAAACCCCTTACCATTGATGCTCATGCATACCATGGCTCTAAATCGTCAGCATAGTGTCGTCTGCATGCAAAGTTCTAATTTGAATATATAAAATACACAAAAAAATAAACGAAAAGAGCAAAAGAAAAGTGATATTGTCGATTTTGACAATAACATTTTCACTAGTTTGCATGCAAGTTGATAAATCGACTCGAGATATTTTTGTTTAGTCATGCTAAAAAATTGCGTTGAATAAAAATAATCTCCCGAGAAGGTAATAATTGTACCCACTATAAATACTTAAATTTGTCCCATGCTTCCAAACATAATCATCGCAGCTCTCCACAGGATAGACTTGTTAGCCGTAGGACTTGTAAAGGCTGACACACTTTCACAATAAGCCCATAAGGCTGACACATAGTGAGCTTATTTCCGCCCTTTTCCTGGTGGTTGATGATTTCTTGTTGCAGGAATCGTGAATATGATTCCGAAATGGTTTCAGTGGGATCATATGTCTGTAAAAGGCAGCTGGAGGCCTTAGCTCCACTTTCTTAGAAAGCAGACTGTTGGATGGCATGGAGGGTTACAGTATTTTGGAAATGAACTCTTATGTAAGTAATGCCATAAATCAGCCTTATTACCCCGCAGAGATCAATGAATCCTGCTTGGTAGGTACGCTTTTATGCGCTTGTGTTTCAGGCAAAAGATCTAGACAGTGGAATTGACTCTACTATTAAAAAAACCATGCACAAATATTGGATCACCTCCTCGGTATCTCCAATTTCCTTACCGTCTAAATAACACTGAAGGCATTACTGGATTTTTTACTATTTCCAACAACTCCAAAACATCAGGAGGTGCTGCTACTTGAATAACACTAGCACCGCGTAACTCACGTAACTCCACACCTCTAAAAAGTTCACAACGGACAAGCTCTTCAAGGGCAGGAGTCCTAAAATAACAAAATTCGTTTACCTTCTGAAATTATGTGAAAATTCGATAGAACAAGTTCAACATACCTAGAAGACTGAAATATAAATTCAAGAGCATCTGCAACCTTCGGCACCCTCTCTAGTTCTAATTGTAAATGGGCCGGGCTAGGTGGACCGGTCAGCTCATAACCGGCTGCCATTTCAAATAGTAAATATCCAAATGAAAGTGTTTCTGGAGCACCAGGCGCTTTTGGTGGTAGGCCTAACAAAGGATTTTCTAGGCCTGCCAGACGAGCAACTCCATTTTGAATAATAACGTTTCCTGAGTGAAGATGAAAGATTGGAGGGAATTGTCGATGTCTAAGAAATAGCAGAGCTTCCAGAACTTGACGGCCTAAACATTGAACCTAAAACAAAATAAATAGCAAATGTAATACAAATTATTCAAGTTCAATTTTAAATAAAATCCTTGACTAAGTTGCACAAAATGAACTTTATTAACTTACTGTTTTCAACGGTAAAGCTTCGCCCCGATTCTCATACTTTCTGTCGTATTCTTCCTGCCAATCGCTACCATAAATAAAGTCCCTTAAGCTACCAGTGGGATTCAATGGAGTAATAATCGCCGCTGAACTATCCCAAAACTCCACATCTAATATCGGATGAATATACGGATGTTGTAAACCTCGAAATAGTTCCAATAGAGTGTTTCTAGTCTCTTGGGACGGATTGATGCAGCATGTGGACGGTAATGGGACGAGCGTTAGAAGTCTTTCAGTTCCTAAATTGCTATCTTGGACGATTAACCTATAAAAATCATGGATTAAATTATTTTTATACAGGGTGCTTCGCATAAGAACCGACACAGAGCAGGAGCATGTAGGAAAACCTAAAATATGCTGACGTTTCCTGAATATTTGTATGACGAACAGGTTGACATGCTATTATTGTTAGGTTTGTATGAAGTAACTGTAGATGAAATATGGAAGATTATAGGAGAAGATTTCCTAACCCCTCAATGCTGAAAACAGACAAATGAAGATATCCAACATACAATGTGTCTACTTAAGTTCGCACCCTATTGAAAACTTTTTTATTATTAATTTTACGAAAAAAATTATTTTTCATAAAAAGTTCTGCTTAGTCCAAAACGTAAAATGCAACCATCGGATAATAATTTTTTCAGTCGTATACGAGGTATATCAGAAAATATTAATTTTGGTTCAGAATAAAGTACCTTCATTTTGGATAATATCGAAAATAGTTATTAAGAAACTTTGAAAATTGCGCCATCCTGCTGGTGCCATACTGCTTGCCATTCATGTCTTGGAAGCAGGTCACGAAAAAAATTTAGATAGCGTTGAGAAGTCATAGATTGTCGGAAAACAAAGAGCCAATAATTTTATCCTTGTAAATGCCACATAAAACGTTAGTTTTAAAATAATATTGATCGCGAGATTTAATCGTAAAGTGAGGATTGGAGTCAGTCCACAATCGACAATTTTCCGAAGACACTGTTCCATTAGACGTAAATATATAGCTTCTTCAGAGAAAATTATGTTGTCTTTTAGCTTTCCTTGAATAAGAAAACTAAATTCTAGTCGTCTGTCGTACTCTCCAGGTTTTAAAGTATGGATAAATTGTGGTTTATATGAATGAAACTAGTTCTCTTTCAAAATTTTTGATAGTGTGTCTTTACAAAGTTTATCTGGAAACGAAGATGCCCTTTTTCGCATGGACAATTTAGGACTTTCCACTGCAGATAGCATTACATTTTACTTCATCTCTTCACTTGCAACGATTTTTTGACGTTTGTTTGTGAATTTATTATTAACATCTCCACATAATTTGAATTTTTCCATAATTCTCATTACTGATGTATGGTGTATATTTTTCCCTGGATGACTGTTGCATTTTATTTATTTATTCATTTAACACCCAATTACAAGGCAAACTCTAAAAAATTATGGTACATATTTAGGTAATTACTTTACATTATCTAAGAAACAATAACACTAAAAATTATTACCAATACTAAGATAGCAAACATAAACATTATTGAGTTAAAACTAATGACATCGAAATTAATTTAGGAAAAGAATATGCGTATATAATAAATAAGATCTCACAGTAAGCTAATCTTCGGGACGATATAGGAGGCGAGACAACCGGGCCCAAAACCCAAGTAGTGTTTGGTCAAAGAACTCGACCTCACTGCTGATCCCTCGTGCATTGCACTTTTGTAATGCTCGAAACAGAGGTGCACTATACTCATAGTTGGTACGAAGTGTATGATATGGAATAACCTAGCGTTTCTGGAAAAAAACCGTGCAATGTTGAAACCAATCCGCTCCAGCAGCTGAGGACAGTCAATCATACCATTAATTATTTTAAAGAGGAACACCTGTCCAGCATATAATCTACGTGTTGCCAAAGAGTTCATGTTAAATCTATCAAGGAGCATGCGATGATCATACCCGCGCGACGGAAAATGCCCATCAATTTTGAACGCTAAGTACTTGAGAAATCTACGCTTAACACTCTCAACCTGTCTTATATGTACTTGATATATGGGAGACCATATAATCGAAGCATACTCAAGCTTAGATCTGATTAACGCATTGAACAAATTGGTCAGACACTCAACGTTGTTAAATTCTTTAGTTATTCGAAACAAAAAACCAAGCATACGAAAAGAGTCACATAGTAGGTGCTGTGTATGTGTTGTAAATTGTAAGTTGGTGTCCACATAGACTCCCAAATCCCTGACGACCTCACACGAGACAAGAATGGTATTACATAACCGGTAGGGAAACATATGTGTGCTCTGCGACCTAGAGAATACAGCAAGTTTGCATTTTCCCACATTCAAAGGCAGATCAGCCTGCAACAATTCGCAATCAGCAAGAGATCAAACAGCTCTGTAAATCCTGAAGTCATCTGCAAAAATCAAGTAACTGCTTAAAAAGCCTTCCGATATGTCATTAATGAAAATGGAGAAAATAAGGGGAGCAAGACAACGCCCTGTGGGGCACCACTGGTGGGTATGAAATAATCAGACCTATGTCCATTGTATTCAACGAACTGTTTACGATTAGTTAGGTAAGTATAAAAAAACACCAGGAGATCCTCATCAAAGCCAATATTGCACATCTTCTGCAGTATCAGGGAGTGATCAAGTTTATCGAACGCTTTCGAAAAGTCGGTGTAGATAGCATCCAGTTGCATGCCTCCACCGACAGCGGAAAACACGTCCTGACAAAAACACGTTAGATTAGTGACTGTGGATCGTCCCTGGAAGAAACCATGCTGCTTAGAGTCGATGTCGTGCTTTACTTGGTTAAATATTTTTCGGTGAAGTGTAGTTTCAAATACTTTAGCGAAATTGGGTAAAATGGAAATAGGACGATAGATTCTGATTTGATCGATTTCAGCCGACAGATGCGAGCAAATTTCAGCTGCTTCACGATAAATTTTATAATTATCCCCAACGATTAACACAATTTCTATTTTTTCTTCCACACTAAATATCACCGGCATCTTAACAAATTTTATTTGACGTTCACTGTCAAACAATTCTTGCTATCAAGAAATCATTTCATTATCAGTGGATCCTAGATTTCACGTCCCTACAGTTAAATTTGCATTGTTATTGTAGTTAAAATAGAAACAAAGATTTTTCCCATGTAATTGGATGTAATTGCATATTTGAACGTAGTTTTTAGTTCTGATCAACTTTTCTTAATAACAATTTTCGATATTATCAAAAATGAAGGTACTTTATTCTTGAGTAAAATTAATATTTTCTGATATACCTCATATACGACTCAAAAATTACTATCTGATGGTTTTGGACTAAGCCGAACTTTTTATGAAGAATAACTTTTTTTCGTAAAATTAATAATAAAAAAGTTTTCCATATGATGCGAACTTAAGTAGACACACTGTATAATTACTGGAATTATATATATAAACTGGTATAATATGATAAATTGTAGAAATTGATGCCATAAGATTTGGCTAAATGAATAAACTTCTGCTGTCAGTTTATTTTGCATGAAGACATTGATTTTTAAAAGAAAATTGTGCTTGCCTGAGAAGCTATCATGAGTATTATAAGATAAACCCTTATTCAGTAGCTATTGGACATTTCCTACGTAAGTTTAAAACAAATGTTTGGATCGGTATTGTTCGACATATAGTTTTTCCAAAAACACTCTTATGAATCTACTTGACTAAGTGCCACTGCAACTTAGACTCGTTTACGATGATGGAATACAATCCGCAAGTTTAGCCTTCACGTTCACCACATCTGCGTCTCAACAAATGTAACTTTTCTCTTTGGGGAACTTTAAAAGAATCTGTTTATTCCTCGCCATTTGCCTGGCGTTGAATCGATATTGGCGATGCCCAACACAGGGTATTTTTATATATAAATTTAGCTAAAAGCTCAATTACGTATTTTCGGTTAATATGCTTTTCCGGATTGCTTTCATTAAGGCTGTTCTCCCGAGTATAAAAGACAAGGGTCTGGCTCGAAGCTGATCATTTTGCTATTGAATATTTCTTAAAAAAATTTCATAAGTTTATAGGCAAAGCTTGGCACCTCAGAAAAATAAATAAAAATAGAGATGTCATCTAATTTCAATGTTTGTCTTCATAACATAAAGGTCAATATTTACCTTTTTAATGACAGAAGGAGTGCATGTAAACAAAAGCCAGTGGCGTAGTATAATTCATTTGAAATCGTTGTTGTAGTTTCCAATAATAAATACATACCTACGTAGGAACTATCGCATTTTTTTCAAATATAATTTATTAAATAATATATGTCTGGGATTAAAAGGAAACACTTTCTATATTATGAAAATATTTATTATTAAATGCAAAGGTATATAATTATGAATTTTTAATTACATAAATTAATAGTATATTAATACACCGATATCATATATATTTCCGAAATTATGAAAAATACCGTTTTGTCGAGGGATTTCTGGAACTAGTTATTAAATCTGTTCCATCTAAATCTGATCTGGATGTGGAAGTACTAAAAATGAATTAATTATAAGTAATTTCAGGATTATGAGCATACTTTTCTTTTTCAATTGTCAATGGTTGTATTTAGATATTTAAATTATGGCTCTTGGATCTGCTCGAAAAACACGTGCTGGTCAGTGGGGAACGTGTAAACTGGTAGGCAATCAAAGGTAGAATCCTTTAGAAATCTGGTTTTGAAAATGCCACATTTGCTGGTCTTTTAACAAACATACAAACCTGAGTTTTCTAGAGTATTGTACTTTTAATAGCAACACATTCCTCACTGACCATGTCTCGAACAGGAGCCTTAATGTGCATACTTTTCTTTTTCAATTTCTGAGACTGATAGGGTTTCAGAGGAACTTGCTGTTAATGTGTCCATGACCTCCACATTATGCTTGGTCGCGATGAAAAAAAAAACAACACAAATTTTAAATCATTGTTGCGGTGACCAGTATGTATGTGATAAGAATACTTTTCATCCTCAACTTCGGACGCAGACAGAGTTTCTGAAGAACTGGCTGTAAATGTCATATTTTTCGCAACCTCAGCTGTAGACGCTAATCCATAGGATAATCTGTTAAAAAATATTTTCAATAAATTGTAATATTTCTAATCGCACAAAAATATTAACTTACTGAACATAGCGAACAGGAATGGCTGTGTGCGATATGCATGTTTGTGTTCCAAAATTCTAAGAGAAGTTACACCACTCTCTTCTAACGGGTTGATCATTGGGAAACCTACAAGAATTATTGTACTATACTATAAATAAAACATGAATAAGTGCTACGTTATCTATACAATCGTGAAAAAAAACCAAAAAAATTTTGAGAAATAATCAAATAAATTGCAATCATATATAACACACCCGTAAAGTAGGACCAGCAAACGGATTTTGTATTAACGCTCAAAATATGGTACTGTACTCACCAGTGTTTATCTGTTCTGGATCCGACTGCTAAACATGAATAAGTGCTATGAATAGAATATATAGGATCATAATGCCCACTTGCACCACATCCCATATCTTCTCTTTATCGTAAGATATTTATGTAAAGGTCTGTGCATATCATTATACATGTTTGCTACTATTTATTAAGAAATTATGAAACATAAAGCATTTTATGAAATTACAATTATTTTCGTTTATTATATTACTGTCTATTTTGCAACTAGGTGTATAGTATATTTAAACAACTCATGTTAACTACTATCTCTGCAAAATCCCAAAATATACGCCATTGTACTTACTTGTGACACGTAACCTTACTCGGAAAATCACTCGACATGCAAACTAAGCACTTTTTTCTCCCCATTATTTAAAGGAAACCCAGTTTTACACACTACATATGCAGTAAAGTTGAAGAGTCTCGTAAAATTCACTTAATTCGCGTTATAAAACTGTACGAAACACTACTAGCACTCCAGACGTCAACGTGACGTGTAAATATAAACAAATCCCTCCGCGGGGTAGCCACACATTTATATCCGTAGAACTGTATTTTTGTGAATCATATTATATTTGATTGATTTCTTGACGTTAAATATTTTATGAACATGTAATGGAAGCCGAATACAAAAATAAATATTATAAATATTGTATAGTTCTGCAATGTAAGAACACTGTGACCAACCCTAATACAAATTTACACTGCCAACAGTGTTAGATTTTATTTGTAAAAATGTAAAGGTTATGTAGGCTACAAACATTTTTGTGATTAGTTTCTTCTTATGCCACTTATATTTTTATTTATTTTTCTGAGCTTGGTACCATGTTTCTATCGCAATAAATTTTTGACAGGTGTCAAATGGTGTAAAATAATTCATGTTAAAAATATAAATGAGCTTTATTCCGTTACAATTTCGAAACTTGAAAAACTAAATCGATACAAACATGTCGATAGCCTTCATCTATACAATCGTGAAAAAAAACCAAAAAAATTTTGAGAAATAATCAAATAAATTGCAATCATATATAACACACCCGTAAAGTAGGACCAGCAAACGGATTTTGTATTAACGCTCAAAATATGGTACTGTACTCACCAGTGTTTATCTGTTCTGGATCCGACTGCTCCTAATTGAGCCTTTAATTGATACCGCTCGATATTTGAAAGGTTTTGTTTGACCATATTATAGGCAGCTGTATGTATTTTATGATTACCTTTACATCTTTCATTGCCTCCATCAGTGCGAACAGCACTGTACTCATGTTTAGAAAAACCAGATTGTCTGTAAAGAAAGATATAAAACTCTATTCAAATTAAGACCACTATAAATTCTGAAATCCAAAACAAGACATACAATTCTCAAAGCAGTTTGCATAAGTTGACAAAAGCATTGTCTGGAGTCCCTTACAATATTTTAAGGAAAACTAATCTAGGTTAGGTTCACGTATTCTAGCCCAAAAAACTGTTATATTGACTTCATAGTACCTCCGAGATCCAAAAAATAGCTTTGTTAATGACTCAGCCTTTGGTGGTGTAGCTTTACCTTCGCCATCACTCTTGTTTTCCGTACTTTGGCTTCGATTACGAAATGCAGCACGTTTATTAGCTGCACTTAATACAGCACTCGAAAACTCTGCAGCACTTTTAGCTCGACGAGGTGTTCGTTTTTTTCTGCGCAAGCTCGATCGGGATCTTTCCTAATGAATGTTTTTTTTTATTATTGTCTGATAAAAGAAAGTTTCTTCTCAAAATTTGCAACTATCAGCTAAGATTTTTATTTTAAATTGACCATTTTCAGAATTCAAGAGCCAAGATATTGTTTTAATCATTATACCGGGTATTCAATTAAGGGTGGACAGGTAGCATATCTCAGGAAATAATAGTCATAGGACAATGGGAAAAAAATTCTCTTAGGGAAATCGATCATGGGAAAGCACTGGAAATAGTTTTTTAGTTCCTAACTATACCACTAGGGGGCGTAATAGATACAGTAATGCGAAAAAGGCATTTTTATTGAAAATTTCGTAATATAAGTTAAAAAACAATACTACCACAGTAATGCTACTGAGATTCGGCATCTTTTTGGTGTATCACTATTTATTGTGCGGCTTGAAATAAAGGCAGCAAAAAAGGACGAAATTTTACCTATGATAATGTCTATAACTTTGGTTTGGCTTAACCGAATTTATCAATCTAAATTTTGTTTAAGAACTGAAGCCTTGCTGATAAAGAAAAAAAATATGTCAAATCATAACTGTGTTTGGGGGCTACGCTAGATGGCGCTATTTGCAAGGCCTAAGGTTTTTTCATTTTGCTTTAAAAACTTAAATAGAATGATACAAATATTTTATCAAAAGTGAAAAATAAATTGAATTTGCAACAAAAAAGTCCAAAACCGCACATTAAAATCTTTATTCGTTTTAGAGTAATGGCCAAAAGAGTGTTGTTCACCAAGATCTTTAATTTTCCGTTATCAAGAATGCCATGGGAAATAAAGAAATAGGTTGAAACTTTATTAAACTGTTAGTTTAACAAATAAAAATAATGAAAAATCCACTAAAATTACCAAAATGCAGAACTTTCATAAAATTTGTTAAAAGAGGTAGATCTAGAGACAAATAAACATTGACAAGTTGTCAAACAGTTTAGTTTCGAGATATTAAAAAGCGTTATAGTTACAATATTTCTGAAACTATTTGGGTTATTTACTAGAAATTGTATTACAAAATCCCTTATAGTAATGCAGAGGCGTACGATATGCTTGCGGTATATTTCCATACTTTGAAAATTCAGCTTTTGCGGAACGCGAATATGCTGCTAAATACCCTGACCGAAGACACCATAGCAGAAAAGTATTCCGTCGGTTAGCAGTCCGTTTACGAGAAACGGGAAATGTAAGAGTTGATCCAGTCCCGCTCAGAAGACGTCCAGTTAGCAGTGAAGATAATATTATAAACGTTCTTGCGAAGCGAATCCTGCGAAGCGCATCCTCATGTCAGCGTCAGTGACATTTCTTCATACTGAGGAATAAATCGCACTTTAGCGTTCCGGATTCTAAAATATTTTAAACTGCATCCTTACAGTATGGTGTTATATCAGGCACTTTCAGATGCCGATTTTGACAAGGGCCTAGACTTTTGTTATTGACAGAGAGATATGTGCACGGAAAACCCGCAATTTCTCTCACAGATTTTATGGACTGATGAAGCGAGTTGTTCTAGTAAACGTGTGGTGTGGAATCATAGCCGGCAGAATTATTGGAACATTTATAATTGATGGAAATCTGAATGGAGAATCGTATCTCAATTTTTTAAGAACTAATTTGCAAATCATTTTAGAAGACGCTCTACTCAACGTACGGATGTCCATGTGGTATCAACGGAATGGATGGCTAGCGCATTTTTTTGAACAGGTGCGCAATTTTTTAAATGTTGTTTATCGAAATCGCTGGATTGGAAGGGGTAGCGTATTTTTGTGGCCACCTAGAACCCCGGACTTGACAGTGTTAAATTTTTACTTGTGGGGAAGGATAAAAAATATGGTTTACCAAACACCACCAACCACTCGAGAGAATATGATTGAGTGAAAATGCAGTGGCATCGCTTCCATGAGCTGAAATAGAGTTTTTTTTGTTATTATTACTGTTATTGTTAATTTTTGTGTTATTTTCATTGGTTATCCATTGTTATTTCTTTATTTCCCATGGCATTCTTAAAGATACATGATTTTTCAACGAATTTTGGTGAACAACATTCTTTTGGCCATAACTCTGAAACAGATAAAGATTTTGATGTGCGGTTTTTGACTTTTTTGTTGCAAATTCAATGTAATCTTCATATTTGATAAAATATTTGTATCATTCCATTTAAGTTTTTAAAGAAAAATCAAAAAAACCTTAGGCGTTGCAAATAGCGCCATCTAGCGGAGCCCCCAAAAACAATTATAATTTGAAAAAAAATTTTTCTTCATCAACAAGGCTTCAGTTCTCAAACAAAAATTAGATTGATAAATTCGGTTAAGCCAAACCAATGTTATAGACATTGCTGTCTTTATTTCAAGGCGCATAATAAAATGTGATACACCAAAAGGATGCCGAATCTGAGTAGCATGACGGCGGTAGTATCGTTTTTTTAATTTATATTGCGAAATTTTCAATAAAAATGCATTTTTCGCATTACTATATCTATTGCGCCCCCTAGCGGTATAGTTAATAATAATAATAATAATAATAAAAAAAAAAAAATAATAATAATAAATTTATTTGTAGTTCAACATAACATAAAATTCAAATTCTACAATACATACATTTATAATGCATAAACACAAAGGAACTACAAAATGGGTTAGATGGCAGTTAAAAACTGATATAGAAATCTAACCCAAAAAATCAATTAGAAATTCTAAAAAAAAAATGCCACTGTACACATAATTAGGGAAATATAAAGGGTGTCTCGTGTAGCGCAATCAAAAATAACCAAAAATAACTAGAAATAATCACTATCAAATACCCATGTTTATAACGATTAACATAAAACTAAAAAACTACATTTAGAGTAAATCGGCTAAAGTTAGAAACTAAAAAACTATTTCCAGCTGTTTCCCAGGGTCGATTTCCCTAAAGAAATTTTTTTCCCATTGTGCTACGACTATTATTTCCTGAGATATGCCACCTGTCCACCCTTAATGGAATACCCGGTATTATGCCTTTTTCCGTTATTTCGGAAAACGTATTGGATCATGCTAATTTGAACTTAGGCTAAATGGACAACTACATATTTACACATACCGGTAAAATTAGGTGATTGGTCAAAATTATTCGCAAATGGCAAATTAAAGATTGATCTTTTCTGGGCAATTTCGTCAATCTTTAATTTGCCATTAGCGAATAGTTTCTACTTTCATTCGTTCACTTTACAGATTTCTCCAAAATTTAAGAAAAAAACATGACTTTCTTCTACTTCTGTATATATGACATAAGTATTGTTGCTGAAGGCTGTTTGATCAGACATCAAATAAAGGTATAAGACGTGCATGATTGTGCACTTATTTTTTAATCGATTTGAAAAATTCTTTTTGGAGCATAGAAAGAACACTTTAACAGAGGTTTACATAGGAATAAAAAAAAATTCTTAACAATTTATTTTGACTTCAAAAAATTTTTTTAAGAAATTTTATTATTATTCCTATATAGACCTCTGTTAAAGTGTCCTTTCTATGCTCCAAAAAGAATTTTTCAAATCGATTAAAAATAAGTGCACAATCATGCACGCCCTACACCGTTATTTGGAGTCTGATCAAACACTCTTAAAATCAACTATAGGTCAAACCTGTAGTCCAAGAGTCACGACACATTTCTAAAATCATCGCAAAATGCTACAGGGTTCAAGATAAAATCGATGTTAAACTTAGAGTAAATTTTTACCGTTCGGCTAATTAAAATGTGGAATTTAAATAGAAGGCAGCATTAAAGGAAAATAAAATTATGATAAAATTCTAATAGCCTAAAGAAGTTCAGAAAATAAAACTAGGCAAATTTTGCATCCTATATTCTGTAAAGATTTCAAAGAAAAACAAAATAGTGAGCGTTTGGCTAGATGTACAATCAGCGCACAGCTTGACTAACAAAGAATCTATTTTGAACACAAAAATTGTGTTTCTACAAGAATTGCGTTCTTTTATTCTATCTAATGGTTATTTAATGGAATGTTGGGCCAGTTTCATGGATAAATTTTCATTCCACATAAAAAATTGTAACGAAATTCAAAATTTAATATAACCAGACAAGATAACATTTCGTTGTAATTGTGCGTTATTAGCTATGATAAATTGCAATTTACGAATTAATTACATTATTAATTAATATAAGAGACAAAGTTGTTCAACATACCTGATAAAATCTTTCATGCCCTATCACTTGTAGTTCCTTCTCAACTTCATCTTTCTTATTGATCGATTGGTACAGATTAAACATCGTAAGAGATTTAACGGTATATAATTTTTTACTAAAATATCTTAAGAAAAGATTCATAAATAATGTCCAATCTCTAAATGAATCAAGATATTATGCTATTACGAATCCCACCGCAAATTAAAAAACTAAACGAACGAAGTAAAAACGCTGAATCAACTATCTTTAGTAATTTTTTCATACAGTGCGCACTGTTGTTGAATGTTGACATGAACCCCTAAAGTGTTTAGTTGTCTAGATACAGACGATCAAATTTTTATATTTTTAAAATTGAAAATTTTGCCCTAATTCCAAAAGACCCTAATAACTTTAAAAAGCACCAAAATTGTAAACTAAATTTAAAAAAGCTCGTAGATAATATAAAATGAAATAAATGGTCAAATAATAATAAATAATTGTGGATAACGACGAAAGAATGTTTCTGCACAACCTACCACTCTGCATTCAGTCAGAACTATGGCGAGTTATCTTGAGTAATTTTCTATATACAGGGTGAGTCACGAGGAACTATACATACTTCTACCATAAGTAGAGGCACGTTAGGAGATTATCAAATGACCATTAAAAAATGTCTCCTTCTTTTGATTATTAATATACAGGGTGAATTATGGATCTTCACCAAAACAATGTTTCGTCATATATTGTCAATGATTAAGTCGATTTATCTCATTTTTTATAAAAGTGTGTATTGGTGTCTGGCAACTAACTGACATATTCAGAATTGAAAAAATCCAGGTCTGTCTTCGAGAAAATTTGTGGGACTGCTTCATATTCAACACTTCACCTGTATATGATTTTTCAAAAATCTGATATAAGTTTTTCAGAGGGCATAAAGAGACAGACCTGGGTATTTGAATTTTTTTGTTACACTCACCTCACATTTCCAATTAAAGATTCATTTTAGAGCCAAATTGAAAATTGGCAATAATGAAATATCTTACTGTATAATAATGTTTAGTTATTAAAAAGAAATATTCAAAATAAACAGAAACGACACACACTGTGCTCCAGTAGCGTAAATACCATAATTTGAATTTATTTACAGGGCCGGATTTAAAAATCTGGCATATCTGTTTCATTCCAATAATTCACCCTATATGTAACTTTTTCCACTCGTAATAGACAAAAAACAGATAAAAAATGTTTGTAATAACCTAGTTTTCTTATTTGTTTGAGGAAAACTCATGTGTCTAATTATTTTAATTGGAATGAAATGAACAAGCCAGGGAAATGTTTATTCATAAATTAAGAAATAAAATAAAAAACAATAACCAAACAATAAAACAGTTTTAACAATGTGGAACAAAGTAAAAAACAATTTAATAAACATTACAATTGTAAAACACAACAGCTCATTAACAGAATTATTCACTGCTGCAATATTATCAAAACCCAACCGAACCCACTGACAATCACAAAGTCCATTACACATTTAAACATTCGTCAAGAAAATTGTATTGAGGCAAATGGATTTCATTTTGAACGTCTTTTATAATCGTAATGTTTATTAAATTGTTTTTTACTTTGTTCCACTTTGTTAAAACTGTTTTACTGTTTGGTTATTGTTTTTTTATTTTATTTCTTAATTTATTAATAAACATTCCCCTGGCTTGTTTATTTCATTCCGATTAAAATAATTAGACACATGAGTTTTTGTCAAACAAATAAGAAAACTAGATTACTACAAACATTTTTTATATGTTTTTTGTCTATTACGGGTGGAAAAAGTTACATACAGGGTGAATTATTGGGATGAACCAGATATGCCAGATTTTTAAATCCGGCCCTGTAAACAAATTCAAATTATGGTATTTACCATACCACAGTGTGTGTCGTTTCTGTCTATTTTGAAAATTTCTTTTTAATAACTAAACATTATTGTACAGTAAGATGCTTCATTATTGCCAATTTACAATTTGGCTCTAAAATGAATATTTAATTTGAAATGTGAGGTGAGTGTAACAAAAAATTCAAATACCCAGGTCTAACTGTCTATTTATGCTCTCTGAAAAAATTATATCGGATTTTTGAAAAATCATATACAGGGTGAAGTGTTGAATATGAAGCAGTCCCACAAATTTTCTCGAAGACAGACCTGGATTTTTTCAATTCTGAATATGTCAGTTAGTTGCCAGACACCAATACACACTTTTATAAAAAATTGAGGTAAATCGACTTAATCATTGAAAAGATATGACGAAACATTGTTTCGGTGAAGATCAATAATTCACCCTGTATATTAATAATCAAATCCAGGAGACATTTTTTAATGGTCAATAGATAATCCCCTAACGTGCCTCTACTTATGGTAGAAGTATGTACAGTTCCTCGTGACTCACCGTGTATATCAGGTAAAAACAGTGAAAACTTGTTTAAACCATTACATGTGATATACCACCTATTTTTGAAATGGCTTTAAATTTAAGAATAAAAAATCTAGGGCCGAATTGAAAAAAACCAAATTGATGATGGTTTTTGCAAAAACGAAATGTCGTAGTGAAAATTTTGGAATTATAGCAAATTTCTAGTTTTACATTTAAGCCTTCGACATCCTGTTGTTCGGGAAACTCCCGAACAAAGTATTTTATTATTATTTTATAAATCTATATTTGTTTTTTTATGACTTTACCATTGCCCAAGATCTGGATGACATCGTCATCAATATTACTGGGTTTGTTTATTTTTGTTACTAATCTGTGTAAAAAAAACAAGGCATTGGCTTTTTCTTCTTTCTTAGAGTTAGATTTAGAAAGATGTTAGATTGAATAAGACACAAAACCCCTCGCTCTCTTCACTCACGTTGTTTTTGTATATATTTATGAAGTTTTGCACTCAAAAACCCCCAAAATTAGTTTGTAAGAGTATTCTCTAGTATTAGTTTGTATAGTGTAAAAAGTAGTTAAAAAGTGTATTGAAACTTATGTAAAATTTAAGTGCATCGGTGTTAACCCAGATATGCCCATGGGTTCATGGGTAATGTTTTATAAAAAATTTTGGTCAATTTGTATTTTTTTACATGTAAACAAACACTTTATGCGAAAAAAATATTTATTTTCATACAAACACTACAAAATACGATCCGTTCTATATATAGTACGGTGGGCACATATGCAACGTGATTACATTACACTTTGTTGTTTGTATGGTATAAGACAAAGCATTTTACATGTAGCCCTTTATTGCATTTATGCGGCAACTTGTTCTTGTTCTCTCATGGCAAAATGCGATCGAGGTGAATATCAATCCCTTCGTCCCTTGACATGTGTCCTTTTGAGGATAAGGTCTTTTTATTCTGAACTAGCAAAGTATCCGCCAATCTTCTTCTATATTTCAATTGATTTAATTCTCCACCGATTTGTTACCATAACGATGAGATGTAATATATCTTCATCAAAAAAGAGCGTAAACAACTCTAATGGATTTTTTGTTCATAGTATATGCTCCCAAATACTTCACTACAAGACATTTTTTGTTGGTATCAAATCCGCATTGATCCATTTGTAGCTTCTCATTTTTTTCGAGGTATTTTTCTTACTAATTCGTTCTTTGAGGGTGGAGAGGGAAAGTTCGTCTTCAGAAGAAAACTCTACGCACCTACAACAGCCGGTAAAGGGTGGTGATTGGGTGTGTCAATTTGGTGACTAGGTTTGCGGCTCGAGGATCGGTCTGTTTAGAGTTCACAACAGAAACTCGTTAGCGAGTGAATGCTGATGATGACCAGATAAATTATCAAGATTCACAAAATCTTCATCTCCTGAGTCTTCATCAGTTTGATTGCCTTGGGTTTGGGGGGGGAAATAGTTAGCGATTCAATATTAGGAACTAAATTTTCGTCATCCTCCAACATGGCCAAGGCGGCATCAAGGAAAATCTCCTAAAAAATTAACTTATAATATTTATCTGCAGAATGAATAAGTATCTAAAATATAGAATTAGTAATATTTGTAGCACTAAACTTACTAAACCAGAGGTAGCATAACATATAAAAAGAAAGTGATGCAGGTATGGGAAGTTCCCACTGTACTAAATATAGTACACCTCAACTTGAACGTCGAAAACTGCATTCAAAACAAAATTATAGATTTTTTTAATAATAACTATGAAAACTATTACATTTTTCAAATCCGATAAGATAAGTAAGTAGTTATTTATATGATTTTTCAATAAATTATTTACTTACCTTTCAAGACGTATGCTGAAATCTACCATAATCAAAATTTTACAATATTTAAAATTCACTTGTAAAGTTATTACGAATCAAAATATATTTTCCTGCACATATTCACATCAAGGGTTAACAGAAGAATAAAAACGCAATATGCAATATAGTTCTCACCACCTGCAAAGGCAGGGTCGGACTTTACACAACTGTACTACACATAGTACGGTGGGCATATCTGGGTTAATATTAAAAAAGAATTGAAAATTGAACTCTGAATAAACCCCCCCAGATTGTTAAATTACTACCGCTAAAGATTATTTTTGATACTACTATGTAAAAACTGTACATGATATTTATAATAATCTATTCATATTAAACCGTACAATAGATAAAAAATACAGTCCATTATTTATACGAATTTATGGTGGTGAAAAACGTCAAATTCTCCAACACCTGTATCTAGGCAAATAAGGGTTCATGTCCCTATATCAAAATTCAATGTATTAGATTAGATAAAGAGGATAATATAGATTTGCTCAATAAATATTTTCATAATCTCAAATGCAGATAACCACAATTTAACTCTGTGTGAATTTTATATAGCCATTAGCTAAAACAGTGATTAATATATTGCTGCTTTTAAAAAAGAAAAAATTATTTAACCTTATATATCAACTTTATATCGTAAAGCTGCCAAATGACTGCAAATAATTCACACTCTATCAGAAATGTCAAATCCATCTTATTTTATTTGTCTATATCTGGTAAAAATTTAGTGCCAAAACGGATGTAATATCGGCTTTGGCAGACAAAGAATTATTTGGAAGAAATACACTAGCATTAAATGAACTGCAGGAAAGTTTTACGAGATTGGTTTTTTTGCTCTACCCTATACTTTAATGGTTGATAAACTAAAAAATGGGGTTTTTATTGAACAAAAACAGATAATAAAGGCAACAATCCTCAAATGTCGAATTATAATATTTTATAGAAATTAGACTATTAGAACTGTACAAAAAAACAGAACAATTTTTGTAAATTTCGCTGTGTCTGACCAAAAATAATATTGTCTAAGAAGAAAACATTTTCCTGTGACCAACTCAAAATTAACTCACGGAAAGTGACTTAAAGACTCTTGCACAACTTGCCTTACAGATTCCACTGGATATAAAGATGGCAGATTAGCAATGTCGAAATTTTTATTAGCTAATAACAAGTTCACCTGGAAAATTTGTCAATTATTTTTCTTGTTTTGTGTTTTCTTCTTTTTCTCATTTTAAATTCAATAAATGAACAAAAGCACAACAATCTGATAATAATAGATAATAATAATAATACGTTTAAGAATTGCTTGTTACATAAAGCAACAAGACTTTAAGTTATGTTGGAAATTTATTTCACACTACCATGCTTCCACCAGACGGCCGTTTCGTCGATCCACGACTCATCAGTGGTGATCGGCAGGCAGTGTGACCTAAATTTCCAACATTTACAGAGAGCTTATACTAGCACGAGAATTGATTGAGAGAAAGATGTTTGTGGCGACACCTAGCGTGAACAGGCAATATGCCGGGTGAAACACAGTTCACTAACGATGGCCGGATAAGAAGTAACAACTCCATTATATCCTATTGCCAACACTAGATGCGCCCGAATCCCCTTAGTAGGGAGGCTTTATTTAAGAATTGCTTGTTACATAAAGCAACAAGACTTTAAGTTATGTTGGAAATTTATTTCACACTACCATGCTTCCACCAGACGGCCGTTTCGTCGATCCACGACTCATCAGTGGTGATCGGCAGGCAGTGTGACCTAAATTTCCAACATTTACAGAGAGCTTATACTAGCACGAGAATTGATTGAGAGAAAGATGTTTGTGGCGACACCTAGCGTGAACAGGCAATATGCCGGGTGAAACACAGTTCACTAACGATGGCCGGATAAGAAGTAACAACTCCATTATATCCTATTGCCAACACTAGATGCGCCCGAATCCCCTTAGTAGGGAGGCTTTATTTAAGAATTGCTTGTTACATAAAGCAACAAGACTTTAAGTTATGTTGGAAATTTATTTCACACTACCATGCTTCCACCAGACGGCCGTTTCGTCGATCCACGACTCATCAGTGGTGATCGGCAGGCAGTGTGACCTAAATTTCCAACATTTACAGAGAGCAAGAATTGCTTGTTACATAAAGCAACAAGACTTTAAGTTATGTTGGAAATTTATTTCACACTACCATGCTTCCACCAGACGAAACGGCCGTCTGGTGGAAGCATGGTAGTGTGAAATAAATTTCCAACATAACTTAAAGTCTTGTTGCTTTATGTAACAAGCAATTCTTAAATAAAGCCTCCCTACTAAGGGGATTCGGGCGCATCTAGTGTTGGCAATAGGATATAATGGAGTTGTTACTTCTTATCCGGCCATCGTTAGTGAACTGTGTTTCACCCGGCATATTGCCTGTTCACGCTAGGTGTCGCCACAAACATCTTTCTCTCAATCAATTCTCGTGCTAGTATAAGCTCTCTGTAAATGTTGGAAATTTAGGTCACACTGCCTGCCGATCACCACTGATGAGTCGTGGATCGACGAAACGGCCGTCTGGTGGAAGCATGGTAGTGTGAAATAAATTTCCAACATAACTTAAAGTCTTGTTGCTTTATGTAACAAGCAATTCTTAAATAAAGCCTCCCTACTAAGGGGATTCGGGCGCATCTAGTGTTGGCAATAGGATATAATGGAGTTGTTACTTCTTATCCGGCCATCGTTAGTGAACTGTGTTTCACCCGGCATATTGCCTGTTCACGCTAGGTGTCGCCACAAACATCTTTCTCTCAATAATACGTTTATTTGCAGTTCATTTACATAAAAAAAAACTTAAGATACATAAAAAGATATATACAAAAAAAGAAAAAACAACACATTGAGTACTTAAAACTAACTTTACAAATTTATAAAAATTAATTAAATTAAATGATAATTAATTAATAAATAAATAAATCAAATCAGTTAAAATCTTAATACTTAATTAAACGTAGTGAAATTGAATTGAATTTCATAAAATTAAATTGAATGGGCACCAATAATCGGGAAATCGAGAAGAGACAAGGAAAAATAAAAAAGTTAAGGCTGTAGTGATGCAAGCAGCAAATGTTTGCGGAACTGAAGCTTAAAATATGAGACCTTAAGAAATTTAAAAACGGCAGGAATTTTATTATATATATGAAAAATACTATATGTGAAAGACCTTTTGAACAGTATTGTTCTATGTAGTGGTGGGATAGAAGTCCCCTATACCTAAGATTTAGAATGATAGAAAACAACCGCATGCCACAATCTTCTCTTTTCAAGATAATGATAAGAACCCACAACAACGGTATGGCTGTTTGAAGATTTGTGTTGTTGTGGGCTGTTATCTGATTGTTGTGCTTTTGTTCATTTATTGAATTTAAAATGAGAAAAAGAAGAAAACACAAAACAACAGCAAAAATAATTGACAAATTTTCCACTATTCAACTATAATTTATTCATTTATCTAGCTTAATTTAGTTCCAGCAGAGTGATGTATATAGACGTTTCAATCAATGTAAAACTAACAACTCTCTCTTAAATATTTGTATGAAGTACGACCCTCACATCTGACAGTATTGTATAAGGTTCCTTAGGTCACTGATGATGGACGTGTAGTGGCAGATAAAACAAGTAGACGTCGTTTTATTTAAATAATTGTTTGGATTCAATTACCATCAAATGCTACCAGTACGCTCCAGTACAGAAGAAAAATTAATTTGTCAATATTTCGAATATTTCCTACATCCTATATGAAATCCGAGTTAGCTTTATTTTTGATGCCAAATATTTCAAAAACATAATAGGTTCGATTTAAAAAAAATGACTCTGTAGTGTTTTTTGTTTTCAAATTAATTTTGAACCATATTTTTAGAACACCTTGTATCAAAAAATAACAAGATATTACGTAAATAGTTAAAATAAACTTTCCTTTCGAAGAATTTGTATGCGAATTAATTATTTTTTTGAGAAAAAACTTGTCTGTATATTTGTACGCGATCCTGATTCCAAATCTGTGGATGCAACTATAATAATAATTCTCAACACAATCACACTGATGAACAAATAAAAATCTAAAATATGGATTAATACCGACTGGCGAACACTAAAGCAACGATTTAACTACATAAAACGTTCACTCGCACAGTTATTACTTCTAGTATTTTTTTTTTTTAATTTTCTACGGCTTTAATCCTATTATATCTGTCCATTTTCCGCTTTGTTTATACGCTCAGTTCATAGAAATTGGAGCTTTTGGTGTTTATGGATTTTTGAGCAATGTCTGACTGGCATGAAAGTTATTTTTTTTTTTATTTTTTAGGCACACAGAGGCGTAGCGAAAGGAAAATATCACGACAAGCTGTCGTTTATAGATTTAGAACCAGAGGAAAGAAATATGAGGGTTTTCTACATACCGAGGGAGCGTCTTTAATTCAGTAGAATGGTTAGAAGTAGCATGGGTTATGGTGGAAAATCAGTCAAAGACGACCCTCGGTCTATTGAAGTAACAACTCCAGCACTTGTTAAAATATCGAGAAATTTATTGTGGAAGATGCTCGACTGAAGAAGAAACAATTCGCAGAAATGAAGTATCGGATACAATCATTTTTAAAATTCTGCATGCATCATTTTGGCATGATAGAGCTTACGCCACCGCAAAAGTAACAGCGCGTCGCATGTTCTCGTGCCTACTTCTGAAGATAGGGATGATGTGCTAGCCGGGATTGTTACTCGAGTTCATCACTATGAACCTGAGTCCAAAGAGGACTACAGGCTATTGCATAAAAAAGGCACATCACAACGTGGTAAATTAAAGTTAAATCCTGAGGGGATCAGATCTTGACTCACCTGCATTTACGTATCCAAAGAGCAGCTAAGGCTATAGCAGCGACACCAAACAGAACGTAGAAATACAGCACCTGGAATAAAATAATAATAATAACTTTAACATTATTGTCATAAAAGAAGTACAAAAGTTCTTGTAGACAAAGTGATATTTAAAATAATACGCTGCACCGGAATATTAACCGGACAAAGAAAATTTTGTTTAAAATTAATCATAAATAACTTTTTTAGTATTCCATCGATTTTAACAATTTTTGTTTCGAGTTTTAGGCCGTTTTAATGGCATCAATTTTTCATTTCGAAACTTCAAAAATTTCGAACGGATTTGCTGTTATACAGGGGTGAACAGGAAGTTACATTTTATTCTAAACTTTTCAACACCCTCTAGAAAAAAACTCAGGACCGAATAATGATTTTTTTACAGCATTTTAAGGCACCATCTTTTCTGAACAACTTGTTTTTTGATTCATACCGATATCTGTATTCTTAAAGGTAAAACACTGGTTTCTAAGAAATAATGCTATATTAGCAACAAAAAAAAAATTGCCCCGTAGAAAGTCCAACTCCTCCTCCACGTGGTGCGGGGTGGAAACAGACTGCTCAGGCCCTTGAGAGGATCTTAGGGTCCTCGCGGGGACCGGGGTGGTGCTGGCTAACGGAGCTCTGGCAAAACCCTAATCCAAGGTGTGATGCGACCCGTGCCGAGGTATGAATAATACCGTGGGTATATACGGTGCCGTAAACGGAGCCTCCAGTACACCGGACAATATGCTGGAGTCATTTTGCCTTACACCCGTGCAGGGGAAGCCGCGGGTGTGGACTTTTTGCTTCCCCGAAAATTGGTTTAGCAAAGACCGCTGCACAGTCTATGACCCGATGTTAATCTATCTTTGAACGATTTAAGAGCGTTAAAAACATCATCTTCACCATCTCACCCACACGGAGCATCTCCACATTATAAGTCCCACGGTCTTTTCCTAAAGGGTCTAGAAAAAATAATGTTTTACTATGTGGGGAATTTTTCATCTCACCCTTATAAACCGTGTGTCCTAATTAGTTATTTTTAAAGCGCATTTTATGCACATTACTCTATATAGAGACTACTACCTACATGCAACCATCATGCAGAAAAACAAAATAAAATATGCCTCAATCTCCCTCCCCTTCCTCCCTCTCTTACCCATTGATGAGCTGCACTACCGTCCGCTTGGATGACGTCAAGTTTGTGATTTTTACTATTTTGTTTCACCATCACTCTCATTATTATTATTATTATTGTAATGAGGCATTTTACGTATTTTTAAAGCAATTAAAGTGGCAGGCGCGATGTGTTTACCTCTCCACTACCGTTTTCCGTTCATGGCACATAAATCACCCATTAAAGTAACGTGTAATTTCATGATGATTACGTTCACCATGTTGCTGTTCGCGAAATAATACTACTAATAACGGCACACATTCACCACTATCAGGGGGGTTGTTGTGAATTATAGAAAGGAAATATTATTGAAGTGGAGTAAACGGCGTTAGACACGCAACAAACACGTCTGGTCTAGCACACTACTTTTGTATTGTTTGTATGCCGCATTTGGTAGCGTGGAGTTGTGAGTTGGCTGGATACACTTCCCCACTACTACAAAGCCAGCGCTAGACTCCTGGGTGAAGTTATTGTGGAAATTGCTCGATATGGAGTAGGACGGAGTTGAGGCGCATTACTTTATCTATTTATTCAGATTTACGCATTGAATATTTTAATCGGCTAATGGATCCACACTTTCCTATAGAGCATGGAAGGTGCGGATCTAGGTAAATTAAATAATAATAATAATTCTTTATTGCCCAACAGGCTTTTGCCCAATCACAAGACAATATCTTACATGATTCAACTTAAATATAAATTATATATACGAGTACTTAGTAATATCTAATAGTACGTATACCAAAACCAAAATACTTTATACACTTGGTGTATATAAACAAAATTCATGATTAAAAAAGCAACCCACATGTACGCCGAATATAACAATTTAGTATAAATACATAAAACCAGCTTTTAATACAAAAGTAAAGCAAAGGCCGTCAATGATCAACAACTCTATCCATGTAACTCCGCAACCCGTTCCTAAAGTTATTAATATCTTCGTCAAAAAAATTAAATTCTCTATGTTTATATTTTAAATGTAATCTCAAAAGTTTTTGAAAGAGTTGTGTATGTAAGAATTTTAAACTTTTCAACTGTTTGTAATGTCTTAACTAATTCTCAACATGGTTTTAGGCCATGTAGGTCCACACAAACTGCGACATGTGCTCTTGTCGATCATATTTATAAACTAGCTGTTGCCCTCGAGGCACGAATAGCTCTCCATATTTAAGTGTAAAAGTAATAATTTTATGACCTTTTTGTCATTTATCTAAATTTTTGTTTTGTTTTAGACATCAGCTATTTTTTTTTTTTTTTTGTATCGGGTTTTGTGCCTTTTTCTTCTCTTTGGAGGCACTATTTATACGCAGATATTTTATATTTCAGATCTAGGCCAAATTCTTGTACGCAAAATAATTGATTTTTTTTTAGTTTTATTATAAAATTTATTTTGCCCTCTTTTCTACTATTTACGAACGCCTATGTAAACAAAATTGTTATGTTGCATGATGTAGGTTATCCGTTAAGTGGTTTTTGAGTTATCACGGATACAATTTTTTCCTGACCCTTTTATAGAATTTTCACGGACGCCTATGGAACATTAATTTTTGTCGTGTATTTTTAACACCAATTCAACTAGTTAAATATAAAATTTTTTACATTTTAATTTTTTTTTCATTTTACCCCTTTTTTTTACTATTTACGAACGCCTATGTAAATAAAAATTTTATGCTGCATTTTTTAGGTTATCTTATATGAAAGCTATATATAATTAGCCAATTTTTCTGGTATATTTGGGAAATATTTTTTTTTCGTTTTTGACTCTTTTTTTAAGACTATTTTCGAACGCCTGTGTGAACTAATTCTTTTATGTAACATTTTTTAGGTTATATTCTATCACACCTATAAAAAATTATAAAATATTTCGGATAAGTTTAAGAACTATAATTTTTTTAATTTTTGAACCCTCTTTTAAACCCCTTGCCTACGCTCAATGTTAATCACAACCTATAAATAGCCTGTAGTATTTTCGTACCAAATGTGGTTAAAATCCGTTAAGTGGTTTTTGAGTTATCACGGATACAAATTTTTTCTGACCCTTTTATAGAATTTTCACGGACGCCTATGGAACATTAATTTTTGTCGTGTATTTTTAACACCAACTCAACTAGTTAAATATAAAAATTTTTACATTTTAATTTTTTTTATTTTACCCCTTTTTCTACTATTTACGAACGCCTATGTAAATAAAAATTTTATGCTGCATTTTTTAGGTTATCTTATATCAAAGCTATATATAATTAGCCAATTTTTCTGGTATATTTGGGAAACATTTTTTTTTCGTTTTGACCCTTTTTTAACACTATTTTCGAACGCCTGTGTGAACTAATTCTTTTATGTAACATTTTTTAGGTTATATTCTATCACAACTATAAAAAATTATTCAATATTTCGGATAAGTTTAAGAACTATGATTTTTTAAATTTTTGAAACCTCTTTTAAACCCGTTGCCTACGCTCAATGTTAATCACCACCTATAATTATCCTGTAGTATTTTCGTACCAAATGTGGTTAAAATCCGTTAAGTGGTTTTTGAGTTATCACGGATACAAATTTTTTCTGACCCTTTATAGAATTTTTACGGACGCCTATGGTACATTAATTTTTGTCGTGTATTTTTAACACCAATTCATGTAGTTAAATATAAAATTTTTTACATTTTAATTTTTTTTATTTTACCCCTTTTTCTACTATTTACGAACGCCTATGTGAATAAAAATTTTATGCTGCATTTTTTAGGTTATCTTATATCAAAGCTATATATAATTAGCCAATTTTTCTGGTATATTTGGGAAACGTTTTTTTTTTCGTTTTTGACCCTTTTTTTAAACTATTTTCGAACGCCCTTGTGAACCAATTCTTTTATGGAATATTTTTTAGCTTATATTGTATCACAACTATGAAAAATTATTCCATATTTCGAATAAGTTTAGGAAATATATATTTTTTATGTTTTGACCCCTTTTCCACTCTTTACGAACGCCTATGAAAGTAAGTTATTCATGACACATTTTATAGGTTATATTCTATCAAAACTATCAATAACTAGTTAATATTTCTGCTATTTTTAAGAAATACGTTTTTTTTTAATCTTTTTTACCCCATTTTACACTATTTTCGAACGCCAATGTGGTCTAATATTTTATGTTCAATATTTTAGGTTATATTCAATTAAATGCGTAAAAAATTATGCAGTATTTCGGATAAGTTTAAGAACTATGAATTTTTTTAATTTACGAACCCTCTTTTAAACCCTTTGCCTACGCTCAATGTTTCCCAAAATCTAATCAGCTCCTTGCCATGTCCAATAGTATTTTTGTACCAAATTTGGTTAAAATCTGTTAAGCGGTTTTTGCGTTTTCGTGGATACAGACAGACAGACAGACAGACAGACAGACATACAGACAGACAGACAGACAGACAGACAGACAGACAGACATTTTTTTAAAACTACTTATTTATGTATAAAATGACCAAAAAGAAGTATTTCCGGTGAAATTAAAAAAATTTTTTTTTTCATGAAACTAATAGTCTCCATATATACATATATTACATATATGATATGGAGAGCTAAAAATTAGATGAAGGTAGGCACGTGGCTGGCATGTTCTTTGACCTTTCTCGAGCATTTGATTGCATAGAACTATCATTTATTGAAACTAAACTATCCTCAATCGGCCTGAGGGGTCAAATTCTTTCATGGTTTATGTCCTATGTATCAGACCGCACATTTTGTGTTAAGATCAATAACACATTTTCCAAAACTTATAAGTCCAATAGAGGCGTTCCACAGGGATCGGTGCTGCAACCACTTATTTTTCTACTGTTCATAAACGATCTGCCAGAATTTTTATCCACGGAATGTTTGACATGCTTTGCTACAGCTACTGTTTCAGCGACAACGGCCGTCGCACTCCAGCCACTTGTTGTTCGTGTGGTTGAGGAGTTCCAGTCATGGTGTAAAACAAACAATTTAATGCTTAACTTGAGCAAGACTGTTTAATTAAAATTTTATAATAAAAAACAGAATATAAATGAGGGTAATAAATATATGAAAGTCTCCGATTTGAGCTTAGTTCCAAAATCTACAGTGGTAAGCTTGGGAACGGTTCTGGATCAGGGTTTGGTATGGGACAATTTGGTTGACCAAGTTGCTAATAAAATAAATATATCTTATTTTGCTATGCTAAATATGAAGGACATATTCGACGACACGGTGTTGTTCGTGGAAGGAAACACCTGGGAAGAGGTAGAAAACTCTATTTGTAACGATTTGGGGAAGATGGTTTGTTGGTTTGATGAAAATTTACTTACAATAAATTTGCAAAAAACTGAATACCTACCTTTTTCAAACTACAGCGATCGCTTACCAACGAATCACCCACTCCAGATAAATTTTCCGTTCAGGAACTGCACATAGTCACTAGTGAGTACAGATAAAGTAAAATATTTGGGTATCATAATGGATAATAATCTAAAATGGGACCACCACATCCAATATATTGTAAAAAAAATTAGGTCACTAGTATACTTATTTCAACAAATGAGTAAAATTATAAACACACAAAAACTCGTTTCAGTATATTATGCACTGATACACCCTTTAATTTCTTACGGGATTATTGGTTGGGGTGGAGCGTATACAACAACTATGCATCCATTAAACATTATTCAAAAGAGAGTCCTAAAAATTATTTTCAAACTAAATAAGACATATCCATCCAAACTTCTATATACTGAAAATCGAATTCTTAATATCAAAAACATATTCTACAAATACTCACTCTTGCACTTAATTAAAAGTAATGAATTAAGAAATCTACCGACACATGAACACAATACAAGGTTTCGACTGAATGAAAACGTAGTACTTCCTAAAACACAACTGACAATTGGACAAAGAAGTTTTAGGTATATTGGACAAAAACTATACAACAGTATTAGTACGGAACTTAAAACACAAACTAAAGTAGGGAGTTTCAAAGGCAAATTATCAAATTGGCTTATTGAAAATGACCCAGTATATTAAGAAATGCTATAGGAGAAAAAAAAAATACTGCAGTTTCGCTCTCCACTTGTTTATTTGTCTACTATTAGTAGTTTACCTATTTAGTTGCTGGCTTGGCCATGTATGTAATATTATATAAGTAAGGGTGTTTGTTTATGTATTAATTAATTGCTGTTTTTTTTCTTCTTTCTTTGTTTATTTTTCCTTTATCATTGTCTTTATAGGGATGAAAGTATAAACTATTGCTCGAACTATTTGAGAATGGCTGACAAGCTTTTAGCTTAGTAATTCTCAAATAGTAGAAAGGGTTTAGTTAAGTATGTTTTATTATGTTGGGAGTTTCTACTATATATTTATTTTAAGCATATTCTTGTGAAATTCAAAATTTGTACTGCAGATTCTTGAATAAATATATATATTATTATTATTATTATCTGAGGCCTATATAAGGAATGTATATTATAGTTTAGTCTATTGTCATTTGTCTGATAACGTTATTCTGTGGGGAAACTCTAGGGATAGCCCAAGAGTATTTATATCGCAGAAGAAGATCTTGAGACTTATGTACGGGATTCCACCAAAAACATCATGTAGAGACTACTTCAGGGAATATCATATAATGACCTTCCCCTCTATATACAGGGTGTCCGGAAAAAGGAGGTCAATCCATTAACCACAGATTCCTTGGGCAAAAATAATATGAGTTTTAAGATGTCATTTTTCATTTTAGCCCTCCATGTTCGATATACAGGGCGTCAAAGTTGAAAATTTAAATCCAATATTTTTAAATAATTATAGTATTTATTAAGATATTGGATGCAAATTTAGTCTATTGCTTCAGCATAAAGAGGTACTTCTTTCCAAAAAAGAACACAAAAAACAATTCCTTAATAGCCGAAATACGGGATGATCAGTACCTATTGACCCCCCCAAGTTTTTATCACCTAAGCCAATGACTTTTGAACTAAGTTTTTATAGGTTACTATGTATGTTTGATTATTTTTCAGCTCTTATAAAATTTGGATAAAATCATTTGTTTTTGAGATATTTTGAAAAGTATTGGCTCTTGTTGTCTACGCGGCTCACGGTATTTTCACTACTAAATCAAGCATATTTAACTCAAATTACCATTACCGTGCATCAAATTAAGTACAGTTTTCGAAAAGGTAATAAAACTAAACACTACGAACACGAAATTGTTTATTATTTTTAACTTAATTTGAAGCATCAAATATTAATTATTTAAACATATTATTTTAAAAACATGAAAAAGTAACTAAATAAACATTCGATAAAATACCAGTCTAAAGAAATTGCTCGATATGACCCCCATTCTTTTCAATGCATATGCGAGCTCTTTTTAGTAAAGAAAATCTTAGTCTTTGAAAAATATGAGGCTTCAACCTAAAGTCTTCCCCAGCTTGTAAGATATAAAATTACCGATAATTAAAAATATTAACTTTTACACCTTAAACTACTGTCAAATTGTGATAACTAATTTGACAACAATAAAACATTGCTTAAGTAGGTATCCAAGGTAACACCAGAGTTGCTTGATATTTCAACATTATAAGAATAGCCAGAGCCGCCGAGGCATCAAACAAGAGCCAATACTTTTCCAAATATCTCAAAAACAAATGATTTTATCCAAATTTTATGTGAGTTAAAAAATAATCAAAAATACATAGTAAACTATAAAAACTTAGTTCAAAAGTCATTGGCTTAGGTGATAAAAACTTGGGGGGGTCAATAGGTACTGAACATCCCGTATTTTGGATATTAAGACATTGTTTTTTGTGTTATTTTTTGGAAAGAAGTAGCTCTTTATGCTGAAGCAACACACTAAATTTGAATCCAATATCTCAATAAATACTAGAATTATTTAAAAATATTGGTTTTAAATTTTCAACTTTGACGCCCTGTATATCGAACATGGAGGGCTAAAATGAAAAATGACATCTTAAAACTCATATTATTTTTGCTCAAGGAATCTGTGGTTCACGGATTGACCTCCTTTTTCCGGACACCCTGTATATTTTTAAAAGTTTGCTACATTTCAAGAAAAATTGTACCAATTTCGAGACCAATGCTGGGTACCATTATTTCACAAGAGGTCGGAAAGAACATATAATTCCGCAACATAAAACTGCAAAATTTGAGAAAAGTCCCTCATACATGGGCTTAAAACTTTTCGGAAAACTAAATATTAATATAAGACAATTGCTATTTAATCAATTTAGAAATAAAATTAAAAATATATTAATGCAAAACTGTTATTATTCAGTGTCGGAGTTTCGGGTAGGACCTGTGGTTTCATGACTCGTGTTTCACTACCATTCATGACACCACAGAATAGTAATTTTAAATGTTGCTACATTGCATTGTTTTTTTTTAGCGTGTAATTATTAATGTATGTATTATTGTATTTGTTGTCTTATTTTGACGTGCATATTCATACATGTTATGACTTTAATGCGAAAATAAAGTTATTTTATTTTTATTTTATTTTATGAATGTCATAAAAATTGGTCCATCGGCATGCTCCGTCGACAGGCACCTTTCCTTATTGCGAGAATGATATTGTGAGACTCGAATATTTAGTCTCGCCAGAAAATGAGGTCAATCCATTAATGCATTTAGCAATTTGAAAATGAATATCTGACTCGCGAAAACTCGTGAGTGAGGAGCGATTGCAAATCGAAGGTCCGGAACTGACCATTAACCTTGGAGAATAAATATTTTAAAAATTTTCTCTCTATTCTCTCGACATGAACCTGATAAATTGGTGCTAATAAAATTGATGCATACTCTAATTTGGATCTTAGCAGTGCTATGTACAAAAACTTAAGACATTTGACGTTTTGAAATTCAAATGTATTTCTAAATATGAATCCCAAAGTGCTAAGTGTGCTAATATATGCTGGCTAAAAGTCAGATCGCTGTCAACGAGAACCCCAGGTCCTTGGCGACATTGTGCAGTTCCAATACATACCCATTCAGAATATAATAATGTATTTATGTAGTATGGATGCTGTTTCTGTCGCAAACAACGAAAATGTCTCTACTTTTTTACTTCTCAACTTTTTACTTTGCCATTAGAGGCAGGTACGACGTTACGGTTACGAGTCAAATTCATTTCATGTCCTTGCAGATGTACCTCAAGGAAGTCACCTGAGACCACTGTTCTTTGTATAGAACGCTTCTTCGAGTATTAATATTTTAAGTTATTTACCAAGGTTTATCATGAAATAAAAGAACTGCCAATTGTTACAGTGCAATCTAAGCAATTTGAGAGCTTTTGTGGGTTGGATCGCTCTGTAAAAATTAGCTGTCCTTCAATGCTTTTACTGAGTTTTATTGTATACGACTTACAACCCAACCACAAAAAGCTCTCAAATTCATTGAAGTGAAGCTCACAAATAAAATGTTTTCAGAATATTACTCGCGGACAAATTAATTTCTTAATCTGAACAAGTAAATATATAATTGATAATTTTGAGAAACCCGTTTCGGTATATAATAATAATAATAATAAAGACTTTATTGCAAAAAAGTATATACAATAGGCGAAGTTGAGGCTTAAGCCTCCTCACTTAACCTCAAAGACAAATAACGACATACACAAATTAGCAATACAATACAAAAATGAAATGAAACAGCAAACCACATGACGTTAAGAAAAATCAACATTCCCTAGAAATTCCAGATATCTTCAATAAGTGATTTTGAATACAACAAAAAAAGAACTTTTTTTTTCTGAAGTAATCCATTTATCGAGGAGTGAATGATAATGTTGAATAAAACTGCGTCTACTCCACAAAAAGATCTTTATACACACGTTACAATTCGTGTAGGTTGCCAGACATGTTTCGGACTATATGTCCATCATCAGTGGCTAAGAAACCTTGTACAATGTCGTTACATGTAGGAATTATACTTCATATGGCCTTAATATAGAAATTAAAGAGTTACAGGATTAAAACGTCTATACAATATCACTTTGTGGAAAAGTGTTTACATTAAAGATTAAATTTTATGAACTGACTTGACTTAAATGATTACATAATGTTGAACAATGTTATTCGAAATACATTTCATTTCTTTTTCTTTCCATTTAATTTTCATTTTTGGAGAAATTTTTATTTTAGGTAATATCTAACTACTGTGTTGTAGTACAACACAGTAGTTAGATATTACCTAAAATAAAAATTAAGTTAGATATTACCTAAAATAAAAATACACCTACACGGCAAAGTAAAGCAAACAGTCCTTGAAGTAACTGGCAGCTCATTAGAACAGGATTAACCTGACTTTAGTGCACCAATTGAAGTATAACATAAATTACAAATTCTTATTAGCCTATAAGTACTTACTAATCCCAATAAGTAAGTCGCCTGTTAATACAAAGGTTGTAACTGAATCATTAGATGTTTGTTTCCAATCACAATATTGATGAAATATTACAAATCGCCCGGTATATTTAAAAAGAAGCAAGGTAATTAAAATCGGGTCAATTTTTTTAATTTTAACAAAATAGTCCATGTTTCGACCCTAGCTAGGGTCATCATCAGTTAGGTAGAAACGAAATTACATAACTCTAAAGAGGAGAGAAATATTGTCAGCAATCATATCGCAAACTAGCACTACAACTTATCTAAGTGGAGAGGTTATATCGGTAATTTTTATAACTAAGATTTACATCGTCTTAAAACTAACAATTGGTAAAATAAGATTCCCCTCATTTTGTTCTTAATTCGCATAGCAATAGCACATTGTTAATTAATTTCAAAGTAAAAACCTGTTAATAATTTAACTAAATGATTCGTAAGAAGAGGATAGTGAATATAACTAAAATCATGGGACATTCCTATAAGGAACCTCATGAATCTTATTTTACCAATTGTTAGTTTTAAGACGATGTAAATCTTAGTTATAAAAATTTCCGATATAACCTATTTAGGTAAGTTGTAGTGCTAGTTTGCGATATGATTGCTGACAATGTTGCTCTCCTTTTTAGAGTTATGTAATTTCGTTTCTACCTAACTGATGATGACCCTAGCTAGGGTCAAAACATGTATTATTGAATAAAAACAATTAGTGGATGCGACAGCCTTTTCATTTGCCAATTTTTTTTAATGTATGTTGTAAAGTTCTGTTATATTTCGCCCTGTATAAATCTTTAAATGAAGTGTTACAACCTGTCTCGACCTCAACAGAAGCCGAGAGAATAAATAAGGGCTGAAAAACGTTTGTCAGAAATTTGCCATCAAAAAATGACAACAAATTGGATCGTTGTGGTTCGAGTAGGAAGGTGATTCAGAAAGTCCGTCGCAGGATAAGTAAGAAAAAAACAAAATTTTGACAAAACTCGCTTTTATTATTCAACATATTTGCCTTTGAGCCCAATACAACGAGTATAGCGATTTTCCAACTTTTCAATACCACTTTTACAGTACGATTTCTCTTTCTCGTCAAAATAGGCCTCAGTTTCAGTGATTACTTCATCATTGGACCTAAATTTCTTTCCAGCAAGCATTCTCTTGAGATCTGAAAACAGGAAAAATTCCCTGGGGGCTCAATCTGCAGAATACGGTGGGTAGGTAAGCAATTCGAAGCCCAATTCATTCAATTTTGTCATAGTTTTCATCAATTTTTGACACGGTGTATTATCTTGGTGAAACAACACTTTTTTCTTTTGCAAATGTGGCCGTTTCTTTGCAATATCAGCATTCAATCGAATCAAAAATGCACAGTAATAATCGCTGTTGATGGTGGTTCCTTTTTGAAGGTAGTCCATGAATATTATTCCGTTCGCATCCCGAAATACAGCCGTCAAAATAGGCCTTATTTTCAGCGATTACTTCATCATTGGACCTAAATTTCTTTCCAGCAAGCATTCTCTTGAGATCTGAAAACAGGAAAAGTTCGCTGGAGGCACAATTCGAAGCCCAATTCATTCAATTTTGTCATAGTTTTCATCGATCTTGGTGAAACAACACTTTTTTCTTTTGCAAATGCGGCCGTTTCTTTGCGATTTCAGCTTTCAATCGATCCAAAAGTTATGACAATTTTGCAGTATCTGTTCGCCAACTACAATGATGATTGAACCGTTAATCCATTCCCATTCATAAACCGAAAATTCCTTGATCGGAACTTGTTGAAGTAAACCACGTTGATAGTTATGAGAAACTGTGGTCCCATAAAGATGTAAAATTATACAAACCCCAGGTTTCAGCTGGTAATTGTTGAAATAATAATCAACTAAAACTTTATCAGACAAAATAGTTTTTTTTCTTGTCTTTATGCTACCTAGTTATAAGAATTGAATCCCTTCTTTGCACAAAATATCCAAAGAACTAGCTAAATAATCTCGTATAGCAAATTTAGGTCAACAGCAGTTTGTCTAAGTAGGTATAGTAAGAAAAGGACACTTGGATCTATAATTATAACTTATTCAGAAGAAAGGACATAACACAGAGTAGGTCAAGATTGCACCCTGCATATTATTATTTTCGGCTTGAAAAACATACTTATTCAAAATATACTCGTACTTAGTTTGTTCAAAATACCTTAATATAAAAACACCAAAATGAAAAAGCTCCTTCGCGGAATCGCATATAGGTATCGGAATTCTATAATGTGAAATAAGAGCACTAAAAACTAAGCTTTGCTACTGACTTATTACAATTTTAAATAGCGTACTAGAGAAATAGAATCTGTACTAAAGATCTTTATGTAAAGCTAAAAAAACAAAGCAGTCGGAAGCTAAAGAAATATATCCAAGATATTTAAAAAGTTCCTCCGCCATTTGTACAGAATATAGCATTCGGGATAATACCTGGAAAAAGATGAAACGCTATTTTTTCAATTTAGAGGGGTGGTTATAATACAAATGATACAAAAATAGGTTTGATAAATATTTCATAGAAATTTCTATTTGGATATTTTATAACTTTTTGAAAATAAACGACAGACTTGAAATTTTCAAAACGAGTCAAATTAAATTTAGGCAGGACAATGATATTATGAAGGGTTATCTGCATGCCAAACGACATTCGTGAAATGGGTCATTAAGGATAGTTCTTAGGTCTGGAATGATAGCGTCCTATACCAATAAACAACATCATTAAAAGTGAAACCTGTTCATTGTGTCATATTGTGTGGAGTATATTAGAAAGTAGGTTGTTATGTTTTAAATGAAACATGTTATTATGAAGGCTTATTGATTAAAATATTGCTGAATTTCCAAGAGGGCCCCACCAAAGAAACCTGCACGTAGACGCCCGACACCCCAGGAACAGACCTGACTTATCTTCTATTGATATAGGTTTTACAATATCTTTTTCAACATTTTTTTTTCTAATCGAGAATATACAGTTTATGTTTATGGGTGAGCCCAAAGATAAAATCATGTATTGAAAAGATAACCAGATGTTATAGTTACAGTGTGATCACTCAAAACTTTCGATATAACTTCATGTAAATTAAATGTCGAACATTTATTATTATATACAAAAGCTAGTTGGAAGGCGTCACGGTTTCCCATATCAAAATAATATATATAACGGGCGCATAAAAAAATAATGAGTTTTTGTCCAACCGCGAACTCCAAAATCCATGTATCTGTATTGGGGTATATTATAAAAAAATGGTCCTTTTTCATGATTGGCCTATTTCATTCTGTATTACCTACTTTGTGACTTTTATGAGGGAATTCTGGAAAGGCAAGAGAACTTTTAGATTAGATCCGTTCTAGCCTTGGTTCAGTCAAGTTGTGTTTTCTCTAATTATATATAATGTTAAATTAAATATTTTAATTTGTTTTTGGACTTGGTATATTTTTCAGTTAAGAATTATTTTCTTGTTTTTGTTTAAAGATTAAGTCCATTTCATTTTATTCTGAAGTAGTGAATTGTATAAAGTTCCGTAAGTTTTGATATTCTTTTAATTGAAGGCCTTTTTGTTTTAATCAGTTTTTTTTTATATAAAGTTTAAAGTTATTTCTTTTAGTAATTGAAATAAATTCCGTTTTCAATAGTATATTAAAGTTTCGTACAGGAATTAATATAATTATTCGATATTATATTAATTTTCCTATTTTTAAGTAGTCCAAGTAATGAATAATATTTTCTTTTAAATTTTCATTATCGCTTAATTGTTTTATTCTTTTTCTTTTATATTTTATACCTATTTATTTTTTGTTGTTATTCATTGTCTTTAATTAGTTTTAATTATTAAATTAGTTGTTTTAGCCCACAAACTTTGTGTTTCATTTCTAATAAAGTTTTCGATAAATTATTGACAAAAGGGTCAACCAATTAAATATTTTCTTTTAAATAAAAAGTGATCCAACACTATAATGGTGAGTAATTTTGCATTACTTTAATACAGATTAATGAATGTACATAATTCCGCTAATTTCAAAATGGTTACAAAATTTTTATGGACAGGATGGGTTTTTTATGAACAAGATTAGTTTTTTATGCATAGGATTAATTAGTTTTCTATGAACAGGATCAGTTTTTTATGAATTAGATTGGTTTTTGTATGACAAGGATTAGTTTTTATGAATTAGATTAGTTTTTTATGAACAAGATTGTTTTTTTATGATTAAGTTTAGGTTTTATGATCAGGATTAGTTTTTTTTTTGGACAGGACCAGTTTTTCTATGGACAGAATGCATTTATTTTCGTATGACGCATTGTTTTTCGTATAAAATTGATTGTTTCAGTTTTTTCTAGTTATGATTCAGTTCATAAAGAATTTTGATGTTTCTTTTGTTGTTTTTTGTTTTCAGTTCATGTTAGGTTATTATTTTTTTATGTTTCTGTAAAAGTTATCTTTTTGCGGGAAAGTTTAATTGGAAGAAGTTTTCTTTCATTAAAGAGTACCGTATAGCCAATAAAAAAAAATGTTGAAAAAGATGTTGTAAAACCTATATCAATAGAAGATAAGATAAATAGAAAACATACCCTTAGACTTATGACTAAAAGGAGATTTTAGAACATTTGTATACAATCTACTTAAATAATATTCCCAAACTAATATAAACTATAAAACCCAGACCCAAATACAGGGTAGGACAAAAGTAAATTCCATTGCCCGTCCGTCTTATTACAATTTTACGCAATATTATTTATATTATATGCTCTTATTGCCCTTTATTTTGCCTATGTTCGCTCTAAATTAGAGTATGGATCTATCATTTAGTCCCCATTTTATTCATATCATTTTTGAAATATTTGGTCTGGAAACAGGAATGCGCTTATCCAACTCGAGGATACGATCAGAGACTTCTTTTAGCTCGATTTTCAATGCAAAGTCTTGAACTTCGTCGTGTTTTGTCATCTTTAATGTTTTTGTATAATATGCTCCATAACAAGGTGGATTTGTTCTTATATTCTTTCAAAACTCAACTTTAATATTCCCAGAATTTCCACTAGACATGAGTGATGTTTGTTTAGATGTGTGCGTGCTAGTAATGACTCTATGTAATGACTGTTAAATTTAATGAATTAAGTCACTGTTTTGATATATTTTTTGACAGTGTTAGTAAATTAAAACGTGTTGTTCATGCGGTTTTGGAATTTTGATGTTCTTTTTTTTTCTTAAATTAAATCTAGAATTTAAGATATGAATGTAATAAAGTTTTTGTATCTAGGAATTGTCCTGTAAAGGGATTTTGTAAATCTGTTGGGCAATAAAGCTGTTATTATTATTATTTGAACAGACCTGTATGTCCAGTAGTAATCTCAGCAATGATTCACAGAAGAGAAAAACAAACAACCTAAAAACTGTATTAACTATATAATCAAAGAAGACTAAGCGCTCTGATCTCCTTAACAACAAGGTGGGCATATACCCTTTACCTATATAATTATGCTTTTCCGCAAAAGTTATAGGAAGGCCATCTTACACGGAGATGACGAGGAAAAAAAAAGATAACTACCACATATCATGACTGAAAATTACAAAACCAATTTTAATCTTGATTTATAAAACAAATACGATGGAGAGTGATCGTTTGCATACTTGCCAAAGTATAATGAAGTTCTGAGGACCTCCTATACTGTGTAACAGGCCAAAGTAACTAATGGTAGGTAACAATAATATACTGTCTTAATGAAGTAGTCCATGACACTGTGCATTATCAATTTAATGATTTCAAATGTTTCACAAATTTGATTAAATATTTAGTTAATTTTCTTAATTATGAAAAAACGTAAAATAAAACTGAATTAATTACCTTTATTTGAATGATATAATGGTAAGACCACAATATATCTACATAAATTAAAGAAGTTCTACTTTGAATTGTATACAGTTCTAAAAATATAAGCACTGAAGGGAATTGAAACATGTCTGATGCCGTTGTATATTGAAGATAACTTACAGTTAATAAACGAAATTTTAGTGGATGAATGACAGTATATACTAGCTGAATGGTGAAAATAGTGCATATCATTTTTTTTGAGCCGAATAATAGTAAAATTTTTCATTGGAAGTTGCTTTAGTCTTTTTCAAAATATTCGCTTCAGACACCTTCAAAACATGCGGTTTAAGATTAGGTGCATCTATACGGTTTCTTCTGCCGACGAAAAACAGAACAAACAAAGAATTTCTAAAAAAACAGGCGTTTTAATGGGCTTCGATGGCGAACCACTTTTGTTGGATTAGGATCATCTTGAAACACCCACACAGTCGATTGATGTTTACGTTCACGCATAGATTCATGATGTTACGCTCTTTTGGAGCACTGCCATTGTATTTTTTGAGCATTGACACGCAGTTTTTGTTAAATTGTTTGGACACAAACCTTGTGGGTACATAGCTAAATATTCAACTAATAATATTTTGTGAATGCTGGTGAAACTAATGGCTGAGGTTGCCTGAATTTCGCGGTATGTTACATGACGATCTGCTTTGATCAGTTTTCGCACAGCATCAATGTTTTCGGGCACGACAACTACTGACTTATTGGCATAGGCTTAGAATATAAATATCTGTTTTACTGCCTTCTAATACGTCCGTGACCCCAAAAAGATAGATAAATATCGAAGTTTTTTGTTTTTGATATAACACCTTGTATTGAAGAGTGAATTTGGATATTCGCTTAAAAATAAAAGTGATTTGACATGAGATACCTATTTTATCACGACTAAAACCAGCTTCGTTAGTAAACAAAATTGATGAAATAATGTTTTGTCTTTGGTTTTGCAACCATTCGCAAAATTGTACACGACGAAAAAAGTCATGCTACAATAGTGAATGAATTTTTTGGAAATGATATGAGCGAAGGAGTTGTTCTTTGAAAATTTGTCTAACTGCTTCACGGTTAAGGTTTCGCACCGCTGAACTTTTTTTCCTGGTGCTTGTTCTCGGATTATTTTCTACCATTCGTAAAACCGTTTCTTCGTTTCGCACAGTGCGACGAGTTCTGGAAACCCCACTATTCAATTTTGGTTTTCTCAAACAGTTCTCCCAAACGCCTATGCACATCATATGTTTCTGTATCTTTCTCGATAGATACGTTGAGCTTCGTAAGAATTTGATCTAGCTTCGCTGTAACACATAATCATGTCCCTGTATTCTTCAAAAGTGTAGTGAACCATTTTTGAAAGCAATTTTGAATAATTAGTGAGAAAACCAATTAAAAACTTAATCAAGAACACAAAATACCTCTAACAATTATTACATTAGTTTGACAAGTGTCATTATGACACATTATTTAATTTTTATTTAACATTGTTTTTGCAAAGGTTACTTTGGCGCTTTTTGAATAATTTGCGTGCATTGTCGGCTTTTAGATGCATTTGTACTGGAACCATTGCTTCTAGCGACTTGGACAGGGTATACCTTTCTTTCTAGCATGATAAAAAACCCCTGTATACCACATTTTATCCATTTCTTGCGTCTTTGGTTAAAGATATTCAAAAAAACCCAAAAAAAAATAAATAAAATTCATCATCTTTTAACCGAAGGCCTTGCGGACCCGTGTTCATGGGAACTTTTTTTCTTATTTTAGAGTCCTCTATTGTGTTCCTTTGGTGCATGTTTGTCAAGATTCTACTCACTATTTGAAAGTAAAGATCCAGATTTAAAAGAAAACCTGATCAAATTGAAATCAGACATCGCGTGTTTGACAGACTTGCAGTCACAAGGGGGCCTGGATTTAACAGCAACAAAGGGTGTCATTTTCGCTAATTGAAATTTATGAAGCAAAATATTAGTCTGCGCGAATTATCCCAGTTTCCAAACTTCAAAGGCAGAATGTCTTGATGAGGATATTCAGACATATGTTCAATATTTAAATGCCCTGCATGATGACCTCAAAAATGGATTTGAAGATATTCTGATGGTAGAAAATACCACCATGGATCATTGTCTTCCCATTTGATGAAACTGAAGTGGCGAATGTGAATTTCCTTCGATAGATCTAATCTTCAAATTGTTTGACGAATTCTGGGAATATGTCGCAGCAGGGGATCCACCGAAATCAGGAAAATGTTGAAAGTGGTCTACGGTAAAAAAAGTTTGGGAACCTCGTGCTAAATTAACATGATTGTAGACACTTTAAGCAATTCTGGTTTTGGTATTCAATGCACCGTAGTAGGCCAAAGTCGTGTATATTATCTATATGCACAGCATCTTCCAATACCTAATAATAATAAAAAATAAATAACGAGATAAGCTGTGTTGTGCAAAACTCGTTAAGACGGCCGTTATTATTCTTTGTTGACATACAAATTATATGTTACGAACAAGAGGCGACTACGGGTAAACGGCCCGCCCCTAAGACTTGTATGAAGCTGATGCGTAAAATGCTAAAAAACTGCCGCAGGAACTACTTCATATTTCATATTCATACAGTCCATTTAGATCGTTTTTAAGATGGTTTGTCGAAGAGTTGTTATAGGATCACATACACTTCTAATTTATCGGTCAAATTGAAATAAAATTGGTTAAATATTTGTATGGAACTTTTCCATAACAGTTTTCTAAAGAGAAGAAGCTGATACACTACTAATGAAAGTAGGGATAACTCATTTTTCTAAAATGGAAACCCTGTATATTATCTGAAATTCTAGCGGCAACTAAATTACCTTTCAAATGATACGCCATGTTTCAGGAAATCTCAGCTCCACGCTGATTATTGTCGCAAAATTTAATGCCTCCTCCAGCAATTCCTTCCTTTGGGATAACTGGCTGGCTAAAGATAAACTCTTTGATTCTTCCCCAAATGTTAAAACCAATAACAGGGTTATTCACGCCATACGACACGGAATAGTGTGGCTAAACTATTCAATTTCCTAAAAGTTTTATTCATGGGTTTGATACAAATGATTAATGGCTACATTTTAAAATTATTGTGAATATATGCAGGGTGTCCCAAACATAAGAAATGAACCATAGTTGTGTTTTTTTAAATGGAATGCCCTGTATATGAATATATTTTTAGATTCCCCGTTCAAAATAAACCTAACTTTCATTAAAGTACATCTCACCTAAACCTGATAGTTTTTTAAATATTTTAATTTTTATAAAAAATTCACACCAATTGGTTTATTCTTTTTAAGCCAGCCTGGGCTGATAAATAGAGCCACTCATCACTTGTTACGCCAAATATAAAAAACCCAATACTAAATACAATAATATAAGTTATATGAACGTAAAGTTTAATTCTAAATAACTTGTTTATTTCAAATGGAACACCCCGTATATGAGGTCAGAATTAGATGCACAAAGTAATTATCTGTCAAATATTGTAATACTTTCCTAAATAATATGTGTGCTATTGCGTAGGAACGCGTTTACGTTGAGCTTAGGCACCTACCCCGGCCGCCTTCTATCTATTGTAGATAGGTAGGTATACTATTTGCACGAATTTTCTACTTTTCATTTAAGGCGCTTGACCTTGACAATCTAAAAAAATTTCACCTGCGGCGCTATTCTTTTTATATCCATTTTTTACTTAGTGCCTACCTAATAAATTACCCACGAGCCGCCACTGCTAGGTAGTGTTAAACTATCAAGAAATATAAATTGCGTAAGCCCTTATTCACTCTAATCTTCAACGAAAACCGGGTAAAGCCTAGGCCAGGATTTCTGACAATCAAAACATGTGTAAAATATGCCATGTGTTTTAACATACGTTTAAATAGTCAGCGCGCTGCAACGTTTACTTTTGTTGAGGCTTCTTTGAAGGGAAACATTTTTAAAATAGTTCCCAAATCGTCACATTTTTCATTAAAGTAAAGTCAGTAGAAAAGAAAACAGATTTGTGTGTTTTTCATATGGAATCTACTCGGTTAAACAATATACCTACTTACAATGCTTTCCTGCCAGAATGTCTTTGAAATTATCTCTATCCTACGCCTCGTACTTATTATTTCCGCAATAGCGTAATTAATCCGAAATCTATTTGTATCCGAAACACGTGAAGATGCTAATTTAAATTAAACTCAATTTCCCCAAGTTTATTTTATTTTACTTTTGCTAAAATAATTTGATTATTGAAAAAATTCCGTGTTAATTATATTTCATGCAATTCAATTCATTCAAAATTTGACAACACCTAAGAAAAATTACAAAAACCGTGGATGCCACACTTTATTTCAAAATTTTCACCATCGTCAGTAACGTACTCATTAATTGCGTAATACCGAAAGCAATCGAGCAATCCGACATCTATTTATACCCCCAACCCAAGTCCAAATGCGTAATTAACCCGAAAACCTAAATTAGGCAAGCTTTATTGTATTTTATTTTTACAAAAATATTAACGTTCTTAAATATAGTTCATTTTTATACCACCTTAAACTAAATCTGACAACAATGCCAAAATCCTGATCGCTGGAAATTACGACAATTATGACAAGTAGTGACATATATAATAAATAAATTTGAATTATATATATTTAAGTATCATATTATCTTTCATTAATACGTATTTTTTCCAACATACTGCCTCCCTCCCTCCCTATTTGGTCGCCACGGACTAAGGGGGTCACTACGAAATAGGAAGAAGAAAAACGTAGCTGGCTTAACCAGCGGCCTGCACAATCACGCTTCCCCAATTCCTGCTGCTAGTATAATAATAAACTGTCAATTTGGTTTAATTGTATTATCGCCGTTGCTATGGTGATTTGTCATAATCGATGCTACTTTTGTCATTACCAGAAAATTTAGCCGTGCAATTTTTAAATGTAATATATTTTCAAATTATTATTGAACATATAATAAAGCCATTTAAAGACAGTCGTAGAAAAAGATGTATTACTGAATGTAATGCAAGTAAGTGGTAAATCCATTATTGTAAAAATGGAAAATAGGAGTGGCTCCAAAATACTTCCCTGAGAACCACCACTTCTTGAGTTTATTTTTACACACCGGTGTCTTCAGCGACTATCAATTGGAAAGTTAATTAATTAGAAACCACTGACAAATAACGCACAAATGAATTAAAAAAGAGAATCACAAATTAAATTTTTTAACATCTAAGACACTAAACTAAAACACGTTTTACCACTTCACCAATTCGCTGACAATTAAATTATCTCCTGAGGATGCTAACATTGTTAGCGAATCGCGCGTCGAGAATAAAAAAAGTGTTTTGGTGTAGGGGTAAAACGTGTTTTAGTTTAGTGTGCTAAGCCAAAGGTTAATAATAATAATAAAGACTTTATTGTAAAAAAGGATATTTTTACAAAAGGCGAAGATGAAGCAGTGCTTCCTAACTTAACCTAAGCTTAACTTATATTTTACCTTAATCTAAACTGAAATTTGTTTTATATTGCTGACCAAAATACGTATATTTTTTTTACAAATTAATATGCTCTATTACGTGTCTGACAGCGCTCCTAAACGAAAATCCCTGTAAACTTTTTATATTCTCCGGTAGGGCGTTGTGATATTTAGAAACCGTATAGGAAAATGACCGCTCAAACATTGATGTTGTGTGTAGCGGTGCACCATGGTGTAATGACAGTCTTATGACGAATATTCACATCATGCACAGATCCCCGGAACTTCAATCTTTCATATAAGTATTCGGGCTTTTTTCTTCTAATGATTTTATTAAACAGAATTAGTGAATGAAAGATCCGACGTTGTTTCATTCTTAACCAGCCGATTTCCTTAATCTTAGCGCTAATGCCTCTTCCACCCCTACGAATTCCACATACAAGCCGTGTGCATGAATTCTGCATCAACTGAATCCTGTTCTCATCAATTTTTGTTAAACAAGGGCTATATATAACATCGCCATAATTAAAATGTGACAGTACTAAGCTGTCGCATAAAAGTTTTTTGGTTTGCCAGTTAAGCCATCTCTACTACCGTATATTGCTTTTAAATTAGTAAAAGCCCTGCTTATGCAAAGGCTCACATGCTTCGTAAACCTCAATTCAGTGTCCATTACGATCCCCAGGTTTTTTGCCGAGTCAGTGCTCTTTAAAGCGACATTATCAATCACCACAGTTAAGTCCTTATAGCGCTCTTTATGGATATTATTACCAAATAGCAAAAGTTCCGACTTCGTTGGATTTATTTCTAGCTCATGAGATTGAGATGCTTTCACAATTTCTGAAAGGTCATGATTGATCCTGTCAAATATACCTGATTATCATCCGCGTACATGTGTGCCCTACAAAATTTTAAGGATTCGGTAAATTGGGACGTATATAAAGAAAATAAAATTGGGGATAAATAGAGCCCTGCGAAACGCCACTCCTCAATCTTTCTATTTGCGATAGCTTTCCTCTATGGGAAACCATTTGACTACGCTCAGTCAAATAGTTTTTAATTAGGGCGGTGGATGGACCGTTGAAACCCATATATTTCAGAACAGCAATCAATAAACTATGATCAAGCCTATCAAATGCTTTACTGTAATCCAACAGTACTAAACCCGTCATTTTACCTTGATCAGTAGCCGTAAATAGATCGTCCGTGACATTAAGCAAGGCAGTGCAACAACTATAATCGGATCTGAAACCAGATTGAATTTTGGGCAATAAGCTTTGTTTCTCCACGTATCCCTTCGCCTGGTCATCGAGAATTCTTTCAAGAATCTTGCTCATTGTAGGCAAAATACTCACAGGTCGCAAATTCTTGAAATCTGACGGATTTGACACTTTAGGCAGAGGAACAACTTGACTAATTTTCCAGATTTTAGGGTACATGCTTTTTTCAATACAATAATTGACGATATGAAGAATCACGGGCAAAACACAGGGGCAGCTACGACGTAGCATATCCAAACTTATACCATCATGTCCCACTGCTCCACTTTTATTGAGTCTAAGGCTTTGGCGATATCTTCTATCTCTACCATTTTAAAGTCGAAACTATTGGCTTTTGGATCATGGTTAGACGAGTAAAAATTTAAGGTCTCAACAGCAGGCTTCCCGATAGGAATGTTCACAAAATATTCATTTATTTTGTCAAGATCCTCCAAATGTTGAGGTATACTTGTTCTCTCTTTGCCATAAACATTCATATCTCTTAATAGCCTCCAATTATTCTTAGAATTGTTTTGTTGAATACAGACCTGTAAGAGAGATCTTTTTAATCGAACAGTCTCCATTGACACGCAATTCCGCAGTACCCTGTATGCTTCCCAGTTTTCTGAAATTTTATGTTTCTTATATCGAGTGAGGGCTTTATTTCGTAGTTTTTGTAAATTCTTAAAATCGTTGGTTATCCATGGCGCTCTCTTTTTTGTTATACGAACTGTCCTAACCGGGGCGTGATTATTAAAAATATTTATTAAACAGTTATTAAACATTTCTATTTTTGTGTCAACATCATTTTCATTATAAATGCTGTGAAAATGTTGATTCATTAAATCTTGATAAAACATGTCTTGGTTAAAATGTTTAAAATCTCTGAACGTATGAAAAAATGGTTTTTGTTGCCTCGACTGTTCTACCTATCGATTATATAACATCTAGGAGTTGCTCTAGATATAGTAAACTTACTAGGAATAAGCATGTTGAAATAACCGCTAACCACGCAACAAAAGCCCTTATGGCGAACAAACACCTGGCTAGCAAAGCTGCCATTGTAAACCTAAAATACTCTAATGGATATACGCACAATATGAATGTGAGACCTGTCCTGATCTATTGGGCAATAATTTTAGTAGAAACTTGACAGAGTACAAAGATTAGCATGCATACAAAGTAAAACATACCTAGTGGTAAACAAAATAGATGACGGTGATGAATATGGCCAGTGTGAATTTTAATACTCTAGAGAACAACAAAATCATTGAAAATTTTCGGTTGTAAAACTATTTCCTGTTAACTTTTGTATTATTATGGGAGTAGTCCCGCCATGATGCAGTATACTAACCTTGCAATCTATTTTAAAATATTTCGAGTAAGTTTTCCATTCTAAAATTATTAACTAAAAAGTTTTCTAAATAACATTCGATTTATTATTATGAAAATAATTCACATGATACCTACATACACTGTTGTTGACTGAAAGACAAGATACAAATTCCAAACAAACATTACAAAATATTTAGCATTTAACACGATAGAAAATGTTCAAAACATCTAAATCATATCCATAATTCCATCGCCAGGCTAATTGCGTGGTCTTAAATCTAATTAATTAAGCCGCCAAACATGAAAGCACCAAGCGAACCAACATAAATATACACAAAACGAGTTAGTTAAACCACGTATGAAGAGATGATGTTTGGAATTTCTAAAGCGAACTGATATGTTTTTTCGATATGAAATTAGACATATGTATAGTTTTTATGATATTTTTCAAATAAACATTGATTGAAAGGATGTTGCTGGCTATCATAACCTTTTGGAAGCAGAATTTGTTGCGACCTTAACCTAATATTTTTTAATATTTCTAAATTATTTAGAGAAAAAATACATTGTACAATATTACAGTACGTACTAAACAATTAATTTTGTGTATTTAACAAGTATTTTTGATGCAGCAGAGACTTGTTTATCGATACTTTAAAATATATATACAACTATAAAATTAGATATTAACTTTTATTAACGAAAACTATATAAAAAACTAACTGACAATATATTAATTCTTTTGACAATCTCTTATTATGTTTCGGTCCAGATAGAGGTTTAGTAAATATATCAGCTTCCATATCTTCGGTTCTCCGATACATAATTTCTATACTACCGCTTTCAACAGTTTCTCGGATAAAATGTTGCTTTATATCGATGTGTTTGGATTTTGAATTAACTGTTGGATTAACAGCTAATATTTTTGCAGCTTGATTATCGTTATAGATAATATTTTTTTCTTGATTAATACCCAAATCATTCGCTAGTTTTTTCAGATGAAGGGCTTCTTGTGCAGAATCAGTTAATGCTTTCTGCGGTTGAGAGTGCGACTGTTCGTTGCTTTCGTGCTTCCCAACTAATTGCTGCGTTGGCATACTTAAATACATAGCCAGTATATGATCTTCTGTCGATTATACAATTCGCCCAATCCGCATCAGTTAAACCATAAATTTCATCATTGCATCTTGAATAATATAAACTAATATCTTTTGTTCCATGTAAATATCGAAGAACTCATTTTGCAGCAATCCAATGTTCACTAGCGTAACATGAATTAAATTGACTTAAATAGCTAACTGCAAAACTTATATCCGGCCTGGTCCCTACAGATAAATACATGAGTGCACCAATTAAATTTTGATATGGTAAATCTTGCCCACTATTTGAATTTCTTGTTAATTTTATTCCAGGTATAATTGGTGTACTTGCTATTTTACAATTTGTCATATTGAATTTTTCTGAAACCTCGCCAATGTACTTTCGCTGAGTTCTATTACTTTCCTTTTTGAATTCTATTCCTAAACAATATTTCATTTCGCCCAAATCTCGCATTTTGAATGTTGATGTTAATTTTTCTTTAATATCTCGAACTGCATTCATAGATTTCGAAGCAATTAATATATCATCAACATATACAGCGAGTATTATTTTTGCTCCTCCTTTCGTATATAAGTACAAGGATCTGCTGTTGAAGATTTAAAACCTAATTTTTTTTAAAGTTTCGTCAAGCTTTTTGTACCATTGGCGTCCAGCTTGTTTTAGCCCATATAACGCTTTCTTTAATAAACATGCTTTCTCATTTCTCCCTCTTTTTAAATCTGCTAACATTTTTCTTGTTTTTTCGAACAATTCTTTGTCTTCATTTAGACTCTCTTCCAACAGAATTTCATGAAAATAATTTTCTAATTTATATGGCATTCCCATAAATATTTTTTCTTCTAATTCTCGATTTAAATATGCTGTCGTTACGTCCATTTGATGAATTTTCATGTCTTCTTCAACAGACATTGCGACTAAAAATCTAATCGAACTAAGTTTTACAACAGGTGCAAATGTTTCTGTGAAATCAATGCATGGTTTCTGGGCACAACCTCGAGCTACTAATCTAGCTTTCTTTCGTTCGATACTTCCATCAGCTGCTAATTTATTCTTTAAAATCATTCTACAGCCTATTGGTTTTTTATTGTTATTTTTATTAACCATAATCCAGGTATCGTTACGTATATGTGCTTTAATTTCTTCTTTTATTGGTTCCTGCCATTCTGTGGAATTTTCTTCATCAGTTGTTTGAGAATTCTGCACACAAATAAGACATATCGTAATCTGCTGTCCAAATTGAACTTTTTCTGTTACGATTAGGTCTGCTTTCTTCAACATTGATATTTTCAATTTCTAAGCAGGGCATGATAGAGTTCTAAATTGTCTTGGGACTGAAAGACGATATGACAATATTTTAAACAGTTCGTGTAGACAACATCTGCATGATTGAATACGAAAAGTGGAGATTTAAGTTATTAGTTAAAATTATGCTACTGACGAGGAGCATTTTCCTTTATATTTGAACAACAAAAATAAATACTTTGCTAGCAGGCAGTAGATCTTAAGTTACAGCTAAAGGTTTATATGTATTAATGTCCAATTAATCTTTGCTTATAGCATAATAGTGGAATTAAAATATTAATTTATACAGTCTAGCAGAGCTAATATTTATTTGTATCAAACTCTATAATATAGTAGGTAACATAGAAGTAGGTATGTATGATTATTTATTATATAGAGTGGGTAGTCAGTAATCTACCGCTATATTTGGTACTGGCAACATAGATAAAGATGGTTTTTAATTTGAATACAGCCGAAAAGAGATTACACCGCGGAACTGTGCCGCAAAACAAATATTTATTATCACCTAGTACTACTTACTGCTAACCCGCTGTTGGCTGCTTGGTTTTAATAATATGATAGTCAGAAGAGATTAGAAAAGGCATCTACAGTAGGTACGTTGTTGATTTTTATATATAACAGTTGCTGGGCTTTAATTTATCAAGTATTATCAAATAATAATAATAACTTTAACTTTATTGTCATAAAAGAATCACAAAAGTTCTTGTAGACAAAGTCATACTTAAAATAATATATAACAAAAATGTATACAAATACAAAAGATTAATGTAATTAATCGTTTGAAACACAATATAACAAAAATATTCCAAAAACATACGTAAACCTACTACATTATGTTGTCAGTGTTAGTAGGAAGGCAAGAATAAAATCTCAAACCCCCAAACATTCATGAAGTAAAATATGTAAGTAAATAACAACACAACATAAATATAATATAAATGCAAGTAGCAGAACAGAAAAAATATAATACATTACAATACATTAAAATCGTCAAACCAAGCCAAAAGCGGAACAACACAACAAAATTAAAACAAACACTACCCATGCATCAGCAAAGTAGTCCTCCAGTGAGTAATGGGCCTTCTCAAGAAGAACGCGCATAACAGCCTCCCTAAATTGCTTGGGATTTTTTACAGCCCTCAAGTTTCGCAGCAGATGATTGTATATTCTTCAACTGTCATAAATGAGTGATTTCTTTACCAAGGCAGACCTCGGTATAGGCAAGTGCACCCGCTGAACTAGTCTCGTGGGATAAGGGTGACTAGGTGGAGCTAAGCTGTTAATGTTTCTTACATTTTTATGAATAAGACATACAGTTTCCAAAATGAAAAGTGATGTAAGAGTCAATATTCGGTGTTTTTTGAATAATTCTCTACAGCTTGCAGTAAAATCTGTCTTACACATATAACGAACAAACAAAGTTTGGCTACAAGTACCCCAGAACACTATTCCATATCGAAGATACGCCTCCACTAAAGAAAAATACACATTTCGTGCAACTTTCAGTCCAAGAGCCCCTGACACAACTCTTAAAGCATAACAGCCAGATGAAACCTTCCTGCCCAACAGTTTAACATGTTCATCAAACTTAAAGCTTTAAATCAATTTGGAGTCCCAAAAATTTAACACAATTAGGACTATTAATATGGTTATTTTCAAATAGCGAATGATCAAATTTAAAATTAAAAGATAATACATGTGCAAATAAACCCCTTACCGTACGACCTTCTAACGCGATTGTAATTGAAGAAAACAGTGACCAAAACCTTCACATTTGAACTAAGTGTTTTTTTCGGTCTTTGCTTTGTTTGGGATCCTTTTAACGTCATACCCATGCTTTGTCATAAGTGATGACTCGTTTGAGCAAATCTGGATCGTCGTTGATGTCATTCAACAAAACAAACAAAATTGAGCATGCAATTTCGAAACAAATTTCGCTGTCACATATTCCATGCACAAAACATCCGAAATAACTGCATGGCATGAACCAACCAATTCTCTGATAGTGATTCGATGATTCTGCATAACAATTTTCGCTACATCGGTTGTTGATGTGCTGGGACGTTTAGGGCGGGTATCTGCGCGGCATTTTCCGTGTTATTTTTTATACAGTGTTCATTGAAATTCTGCGCATTAGTTTTTCAAGGTTGGTACATGAAGTCAGTATATTTTTGCATGACCTCAGATGAAGTAAGTTGAAATCTGGACTCTTTGAGGGCCAATAAATGATGCTACTGCTCCCAATCCACTCTTGGTACTCCGTATTTAGGTAATCCTCTAATCCTCTAAGTAAAGCTCTAAGTAAACATTTCCACTTAACAAAATGACAAATAATTCCGTGGCATAGCGGACAAAATTCCTGGTGTTACCTACACAAGAGATTTTGTTGAATTTAGCAGGACCTCAGTCTAATTCAGTAGAACCAGACCGACAGATACTGACGACACAAGCACTAATAGAAGTTGTAGGGTTTGCTTGATTTTTGAAGCAATTCAATCATAGAGGGCTTGTGCTTAGATCTAACGAATGATCGGACGAAATAACATGACGTTAATGAAATAAATAATACATAAAATTTTGGAAATTAAATATAATAAAGTAAAAACAGGAAAAGATAGACATCGTAGTATAGTATTCTTTTTCAAACGTGTTTAGGATCTCAAGGGGCATCTAAAACTGTAATAATATCCGTTACAAAAAAATACATTTTTGAAACAAAAAAACACCCGAATGATTTTTGGTTCACTAGTATACGATGAAAAATAAAGAAGTTATAGCCGTTTTGGTTTCTCGGACACATCAACTTCTCTCCTTTTTTGTAAGTGAATTTTTATTATTTTAAATTGATAAAAAATTACTAATAGAATACCATACATTCCATATTCCAAAGTCAGAAAAAAATTAGAAATCAATAAAAAGGAAAATGCACCCTATCCGCTTTTTTCGGATATCTTTGGAAGTAATAGGATTTGGTTAGTTTAAGTCTTAAGGGCATATTGTTAGGCTGCAACTTTGCCACAATTTAAGCGACTCTATCTGTTACTGTTCCCGAGAATGGTGAGCCTCGAAAGACACACAAATCCTAATTATTATTATCGTTATTGACATTCCGTTGAGACTGTTTCTAAAAATTTCCTGGTGTTATAAATCATTTACAATAATTTCAGTATAACTGTTCTTGCATATATATACATAGTAATTGTGAACTTAATGTTCTTTATAACGGGTGATTTTTTAGCAAGTTTCTTTTTGTCAACACTGGTTATTGAAGCTCAGCTGTTCGTGTAACATGTTACTGTTAAATATGTTCTGTTTGGTCTATAATTTAACCATGAATCGACTTACTATTGAAGCTTACTTATTGAAGCTCAGCTGTTCGTGTAACATGTTACTGTTAAATATGTTCTGTTTGGTCTATAATTTACCATGAATCGATTTACAAACGAACAACGCTTGCAGATTATTGAATTTTATTATCAAAATTCATGCTCCGTTAAGAAAGTGCATCGTCCACTTCTTCCATTTTATGGTCCGTTTGGGCGACCTTCTGAGGCGGCTATTCGGAATCTTGTGACTAAATTTCGCACCATTATTCGACATTAAACCACCAACACGTCTACGTAGAGTGCGGACAGAGGAAAATATCGCAGCTGTATCCGCCAGTGTCGTTGGTAACCGTGAATTATCGATTCGGCACCGTTCGCAGCAATTGGGCCTCTGTTACTCCACTACATGGAAAATTTTGCGGAAGGATTTGGGTGTAACACCTTTTAAAATACAGCTGGTACAAGAAAGAAAGTCACACGACCTACCACAACGGCTAACTTTTGGTGAATGGGCGCTGGCAAAGTTGCATGAAGATCCACTTTTTTATCGGGAAATTGTGTTTAACAACGAAGCTCATTTCTGGTTGAATAGATACCTGAACAAGCAAAATTTCCGTATTTGGTGTGAAGAGCAGCCAGAAGCATTGCCAGACGTGCTGCACTGCACTGCACTGTTTGGTGTGGATTATGGACCGTACTTTTTCAAAAACGACGAAGGCAGGAACGTTACTGTGAATGGCGAGCGCTACCATGCGATAATTACAATTTTTGTTTGCCCAAAATGGAAGAGCTGGACTTGGCTGACATGATTTCAGCAAAACGGGGCCACATGCCACACAGCACGCGAAACAATGGCCCAATTGAGAAGCGAGTTCGGTGAACAGTTTATTTCGCGTTTGGGGCCGGTCAATTGGCCGCCTAGGTCGTGCGATGTAACGCCGTTAGACTATTTTTTGTGGGGTTATGTCAACATTTACATGAAATTATCTTTAAACATTAAATTATATTTGTTAAAGTAATCCATTGCAGAGAGGAGTTTCAAGTATAGTAGGAAATAAAATCACGTCTACTCCACTAAAAGATATATATGTGTTCAAATCGTTACAACCATGTCAAACATGTTTCGAGAATCATCTCATCATCAGTGACAAAAAAAAACGATGAGATGATTCTCGAAACATGTTTGACATGGTTGTAAGGATTTGAACATATATATATATATATCTTTTAGTGGAGTAGACGTGATTTTATTTCCTATTAAATTATATATATCGTTCTATCCACTCAAATAAATATTTCATACATTTCTCTAAATTTTATGTGTATTTTTTTAATCAAATCCGAAAGTTCTTAAAAATCACCTGTTATTTTGCTCCATTATGTAAAACTTATGTTGTCACGGCTACTTTTATCTGTAAAATTATTACACCCTGTACTTACATCAATTAAAAGGAAGCCAAAAGTAATTAGAACCAGACTTCAGGTGAATTGTGTGGAATAATGCTAAGCAATATAACAATAATAATAATGAGTACAAGAAAAAAGAAAGACCGACTGAGCTAAACCAACACCGGCGGCCCCTTTTAACCACTATTATTATAGACTGGGTAGGTCGTATACTGAATTAAAGAAACTTGCGTTATACCAAAAACTAAAAAGCCTATGCCGATATTTACTTTTAGTGAAAAGCGTTGTATTATTGTGTAATATATATTATAAAAATATAGAGATTATATTTCGCTTTTTGATTAAACTTAATTTCGGCGTAACTACAAAGTGGAAAAAAATATGTTGTGTGTAGGTTTGAATAATACCTACCTACACAGGGTAAGAACTGAGTATTATAGAAAAGTAAATATTTTGCTAAATCTTTAAATTGTACCGACTTTTGTCTAGTTACGAAATATAAACATGAAAAAGAGCGGATAGTATTATACCCACAACAATTCCCAAAAAACCTGAAACCTCGAACTGCGGATTCGCTGAAAAAAATAAACCAAAACACCATGAAGACAAAATTATTTTAGGGATCTTAAACGAAAAAACTGTTCTTGGTTTGGAGAACCGCTATGATGGATGGTATACCTAATCAAGCTGTTCCAGAGAACAGATGAAAATATCACAGTTAGCAGATATGTTATTGATTATACAGGGTAGCCCATTAGTATGTGGGCGGAAGATATCTCAAGATCTATAAGCGATAGACAAAAAAATCCTTAACAAAACTTTTAGGCACTGAAGAGATGTACAACCCTAAAATGTTCTCAATTATACAGGGTAGTTCACAAACGCGCAGCAGACCAAACTTGCTTTTTCTTAATGCGACAAAAAGGATAGCACTCTAACAGGCAAGAACAATGACATAAGGATGGATAAGCCTCGGTCCAGTAGTTTTAAAATATTTGTAAATTATGGTTAATTTTGACATAAATTTAAGCCATTGTGGTTACTACAGAAACAAAATACATACCTTTTTTTCATGTCAGATCCATTTGAATTCCTTTCTTTTCTGCATTCTACTGGATTTTACTGACCTCTAAGTTGTAATTTTTCAGGGTGGTCACATTATCTAAATTGTATTTTTATGGGAAAATCTTAAATGGGACACCCTGTATATTCGCTTAAATTCGAGAAGTTCCTTTCATATAATTTTTATTAATATCATATCTCATGAGCTTAAGGCTAACCGTTTTTTTATAAAAAAATCCCGATGGCAGCCAGTCGGAAAAGTAGATTTTTGATTTATGTATTTTTTATTTATACTTAGTCTACCACTGACACCCACTAATAATAAACAAATAATGGAATATTCTGACAGTCGCCAAATATATTCAAAGTGTCATATTGACAGTTATTTTAACTGAAATACCCATTATACTATAATACATACGTAAGTACGGTATTATTGTTATTTCACAGGTGTTTATTTGTCAAAATAATTACAGGTATAGCGGGTGATGATATTTTTTTTTATTTTTTGTTACTTTATATTGACTTACATTTACTTAAATATGCCAGCCATGAAAAAACTCTCCAAATAAATATTGTAGAGATTTAAGTGCTCTATCATTTGATATGTAACATCGGTATTTTCTATTAACAACGAAAAAAATATGATTTTTTTAAAACTTTGACAGGCCGCCATTCTGAAATTAGCTCTCCGATTTCAATCGCCAACGAACTCACGCGATTCCATGACCTAGCCGATTTTTTAACCAAATTTTGTTTCGATTGGTCAAAAAATGCGGCCTAAAACGTGACGCAAAGTTTCTATATCCCATATATATATATATATATATATATATATATATATATATATATATATAAACTTTTGAACTGAGGTCATTTTTAGGATCCAGGGGTCATAAAATGAAGTACTGCATAAAAATTTTTCAAAATTTTGGTTGTGTCGATCTCCTGAATAGTTAGATTTTTTTTAAAAATCTACTAAAAATTATTGAAACAAAAAAAATAAAAGTTGCAATTTTTTGTGATTTTAATTATTTTTTTTTCTGTTTAAAAACGAAAAAGTTAAATTGCACATAACAACAACGTTAAATTTAAAATGGTATACAACAAATATCCATCACAAAATGTAAAATATCTATTTTATACCTACATTTTGTGATGGATATTTGTTGTACCATTTTAAATTTAGTGTTGTTGTTATGTGTATGTTTTTTTTTTAGATCAAGACTAAATAAGGCCCTGAAGAAGTTCACGTACAGTGAACGAAACGTTGGTTGAAATTTAGAAGATTTTATTTATTTGTCCAATACCGACAATTCTTCTTACCAGTTAATTATTTATTTTTTTCTATTTAGAAACCAAAAAGTTAAATTACAGTTTTGTTTAAATAGTTTGCAAATAGAGAGAAATAGAGAAAAAATAAAAATAAAATGGTTTTAACACACATTTTTGGACAATTTAACTTTAAATAGAATAAAATATAAGCTTAAATTAAATGCAAGTACACACAAACCATAACATACTAAAAATATATCTTAAACAATAATAAGCAATAATTATCTGTAGGTTTAATATAACTACAGCAAAATAGGTTTACCGCTGGTGCTATAACCGACTACCGAGACTTCGCATTTTTACAGGCAACTGTTATCGTCGCCGACACCGTATACTCGTATACACTGTATACACATATACCTATGTACATATCAAAAGTTTTGCGCCACCGGTCACCGGGTAATAGTATCTACTACCAAATACGGCCTAAAATACATGTATTTTGCTCAAAATTGTTGTACTTTTTCTTGAATATATTTAAATAAATATACAAAAAAAACTGGTGGTGATTGAGAACTTTTATATAATACCTGAATTGAAATAATATGTGTTCTATTGCGTAGGAACGTGTTTACGTTGAGCTTAGGCACCTACCTCGGCCGCCTTCTATCTATTGTAGATAGGTAGGTATACTATTTGCACGAATGTCGATTTGTACGTTAGGTATTTTGTTTACGGTTTTTTACATTACGTTTGAACTATTTGTTCGTTTGTTGTTTAAATACTAGTGCCATTGATTAAAAAGTGTATGTATTTAATTATTTAATAATAATAGTAATAATATTTTGACTAGTACAAGTAAAGATTAGTGGTTGTGCTGCACAACTTGTTGCCGTAGCGGTAAGTAGTAATTAGGTAGTAATATTAATGTTTATTCAATACAAATAATTTTGTAGTTTATTTGGATTTGATTATGTATTGGATTTCGTACGGTAGTGAATGGGGCATAATTTTTAAAAAATAAAAAAAAATAAGATTTACCTTACGAAACCCGTATTTTAACGTGTTCTTTTTTACTTTGATAATTTCCTACTTTTCATCTAAGGCGCTTGACCTTGACAATCTAAAAAAATTTCGCTTGCGGCGCCTTTTTCTTCACATCCATTTTTTACTTAGTGCCTACCTAATAAAATTATCCACGAGCCGCCACTGCCACCTTGTTCGCGGCACTTCTGCAGTCTTCAAATAAATAAATTTTTAGCTCGTTGGAACAGTTGGGGAGTAATAGATGCAAAAACATTTCGAATTCAAATTTGCATGTCTTCTATGGTGGTTGGTGGCTCACGGTAAACTATGTCTTTAATTTGTGGCTCCTCTACGTCCTATCCACCTTCCAGGGAAATTTTGGTTTAACCTATTTTTATTCTATTTAAAGTTAAATTGTCCAAAAATGTGTGTTAAAACCATTTTATTTTTATTTTTTAAGAGGGTCCACTTGCAACCTATTTAAACAAAACTGTAATTTAACTTTTTGGTTTCTAAATAGAAAAAAATAAATAATTAACTGGTAAGAAGAATTGTCGGTATTGGACAAATAAATAAAAGCTTCCAAATTTCAGCCAACGTTTCGTTCACTGTACGTGAACTTCATCAGGGCCTTATTTAGTCTTGATCTAAGAAAAACATACACATAACAACAATATCCATCACAAAAGGTAGGTATAAAATAGATATTTTACATTTTGTGATGGATATTTGTTGTACCATTTTAAATTTAATGTTGTTGTTATGTGTATGTTTTTCTTAGATCAAGACTAAATAAGGCCCTGAAGAAGTTCACGTACAGTGAACGAAACGTTGGCTGAAATTTAGAAAGTTTTATTTATAGATATAAATAATTAAAATGACAAAAAATTTAGTGACCAATTTCATTTTGATATCGACACGCGTTTCGGAAAGATTACTAAAAACCCATCGTCAGGTATTTACAAATTATACCCCGTATCTGAAAATCGAAGCATTTTTCGACATATTTATGTTCATATGAAAAACAAATCTTATTTTTGCTTGTAGAATGTCTCCTTAAATTATTTTAAGTTAATTTCGAGACACCCTGTATACAATACAATAAAGTTTGACAGGATAGGAAGTGGACAATAGTTACGAATATCAGATCTGTCGCTCAGAGGCGTTTCCGTACGTAAGGACAAATTAAAGAGCCTGCGTAAAGGGTACGCCAAATGCCCCAATGCAATCTTTTACAAGAAAAGATGGCACACAATCGCACGATATGCCAATGCCAAGCTTTACACTGACCTTCAGAATAACATTCTCAGTCACGCTCTCAATACCAAGCGGACAACTCCAGAGCGCCAAGAGCACTTGGCTTGGAGAGCACTCCATCTGATGGAAAAAAAGGCTCGACAATAGTTTAAGGATCTTGAATTTAATTTTAAGGAACTACTCTACATAGTTCTCCCAAAAACTAAATTAATTAGGTATTTTCGTTATTTCAAGCGACGGCTTTTCTTTTAAAAATATACCATTTTGACAATATTCAGAAATAAATAAATTATCAAAAATTTACTTCTTCTTACCTTGGATACAACTATTATTTCATTGGCGTGCCGACTAGGCAAAGCATTTCGATTGGACCAACTGACGCGACGCTTATGCGACGCCGACGATGTGAAGTAATACGTAAGAGACTAGTAATTTTGTTTGCATAGGCAAATATGGCGGTAAAAGGTATAATAAAGTTCAAAAAGCAACCGTGTAACTGTTTTGAATGCCGCCTTCTAATAATAAAGTAATAAATTATCCTTCCTATAATCTCCACCACGCAAAACAATTATTAATAAAAACTATACCTACTTACTTATGTGTAACAAAACATAAGGCTTAAGATACCTCCCAACACCGCCGCTCTGCCTGTTAAACACCAAAATGTAAACAATGTCTAAAATATTTATAAAAGCCATGCAGCAAGAAAAAAACACGATCATTACGACACGTAACCTCATCAGACTCGGCCAAGTAGGTATATACCTTATATACATAATACGTTTATTTCTTCTAATTTTCTTTTCTTCTTATTTCGTTTCTTCTCCTCGTTTTCTACCCATTTATTCAACAAACGAGAAGCTTATTTGAATACCCGCGCCAATTCGGTTGTTTTCGAAGCGAGCTTTCGCGTGCTTTCGTTACTAAACAGCATTCCACTGCCAGACTAACTAGAAAGTGAATTGTGCGTTGTTGCCAGACTGGTTTACACAAAGGTAAGATTAATTATTATTTTATACAATTGTTAATTTCTAAAGACCTAGTTTATTGTTTTAACTTTCAAATTGATTTATGCTATATTATATACCGGGTGGTCCAATCCCAAGTGTCCAACTCCGATATTTTTTCGGGAATCCGCCTAAATGAATGTTAATTTTTTTTTAATTGACAAGGGAAAACTCTCTAATTATGCAGTAGTTTTTTTATTGACTATTTCGAGAGTGTTTTCTTACCATCATCTGCTATGTCAGCGGACAGTACCGTGCACTCTATAGTAAACACTACCACGCATGTTAACGCTATCACATCGGATGATATAATGGCTGCTCGCCGAAAGATGAAAAATAAGATGACGGCGGGTCCCGATCTGGTACCTTCTTTTCTTGTCAGGGATTGTATTGGAGCTTTTGTGGAACCTTTGGAACTCATTTTTAACTTAATTTTGAAGACACAAAAATACCCTGATGTATGGAAGCGGGCGAGGGTTGTTCCTGTTTTTAAATCAGGAGATAAGTGTGAGATAACCAATTATCGCCCCGTGTCTATTCTGTCGAATTTCTCAAAGATATTTGAAACAATTTTATATGCGCGTATTTACAATAATCTGTGTAACGATATCTTTGTGTTTCAAAATGGATTTATGAATCATAGATCTACAATTACCAATCTTACACACATTACACAAGAGATATCGGAAACATTGGATTGTGGCGGTCAAATGGATGTGGTATACACGGATTTTTCGAAGGCGTTTGACAGAATGGATCACGGTGTGTTGGTTAACAAGTTGAATGAATTTGGGTTCTCGAATGCCTTGCTTAGACTAATAGTGTCTTACTTGAGTGGCCGCAGTCAATTTGTTTATTATAGCGGACATACATCCAAAGACTATACAATGACATCAAGGGTTCCGCAGGGCTCCAATTTGGGTCCCCTGCTTTTTCTTTTATTTATCAATGACCTAGTCGAAACTATTCAGGCAGGAAAGCTTTTGTTTGCTGATGATCTTAAAATTTTTAAACCTATTACAACTAGGTTGGATTGCTTGGCGTTGCAGAGCGATCTTAATAACTTGTGAGACTGGTGTGACATAAACAAACTATCGCTAAATATAGCAAAGTGTAAATGCGTCACTTACTCTCGGAAGAAGAAATTCATTATTAATTTATATACACTGAACGGCATTTGTTTGTCCCTATCAGACTTGGTTACTGACCTCGGAGTGATGTTCGATTCGAGACTCACATTTAATGAGCACATTAAAACCAGAATTCAGGAAGCAAGTCGTATGTATGGCTTCTTAGTGCGAAGTTGTAAGGGATTTGTGAGTGTGGATGCTCTTATTGCCCTTTATTTTGCCTATGTTCGCTCTAAATTAGAGTATGGATCTATCATTTGGTCCCCATTTTATTCATATCATAAGCAGTCATTAGAAAAAATACAACGTAGATTTTTGAAATATTTGGTCTGGAAGCAGGATGGCGCTTATCCAACTCGAGGATACGATCAGGGACTTCTTTTAGCTCGATTTTCAATGCAGAGTCTTGAACTTCGTCGTGTTTTGTCAACTTTAATGTTTTTGTACAATATTCTCCATAACAAGGTGGATTGTTCTTATATTCTTTCAAAACTAAAGTTTAATATTCCCAGAATTTCCACTAGACACGATTGTTTGTTTAGATGTGAGCGTGCTAGGACTAATGTTCTCTTGAGATCTCCACTCTATGTAATGACTGTTAAATTTAATGAATTAAGTCACTGTTTTGATATATTTTTTGATAGTGTTACTAAATTAGAACGTGTTGTTCATGCTGTTTTGGAATTTTGATGTTTTTTTTTTTAATTAAATCTAGAATTTAAGATATGAATGTAATAATAAGTTTTTGTATCTAGGAATTGTCCTGTAAAGGGATTTTGTAAATCTGTTGGGCAATAAAGCTATTATTATTATTATTAAATGAAATGGTCCGTTCAGAGGACATTATCTAATTTTTATAATAGTAAATATAAAAAACGGAAAAAAACAGAAGAACCTAAATTTTGTTTTCCCAAAACGTATAGCCATTCATGTCTCTATTTTATTACCATTTTTTTTTCGAAATAATTTCAAAACAGACCAGGAAATTTACTAGTTACGTTTAAATCAATATGGCTTTGGACCCCGGTGCCATTTAAGATTCTTGAAAGGCAGCACGGAATAAAACATAATGTTTGTTGTTTGTTTTGATATTAATATAAAATAATGAAACAAACTTTCCCACTTTCTAAGAAATACACTCCCTAAGTTTCATATATTCAGTGCAGTTTTTGCATTTCCACTCAATATATTTAAAATATCTTCTAAGTAGAATAATTATTGGTCGTCGCTATTAAAAATGATTAAGAGTGTTTGTTATGATTATGAAAATTACTCACACTTCAAAGATTTAAAAGTGTAGAGCTTATTTTTACCTGAAATTTGGATAGATCGACCTTAAATAAATTAATGAAAATTAATGATATGAATGTGTCCAATTATTTTTTTTAATCAAAATTTGATATTATCAATTTTAGTAATGCATCTAACTAATATCGCATCGATCACACAAAAATCATATTATTTTTTGCTTAATTCACAAAAGTTATGCTCTGAATTAAAGTTGAATTGGTTTCATTGTACATTATCGCATCGCAGTCTTGTTAATGTGATGTTTTGGTGAGATGAGGTTAGATACTACGTACCAGGAGTATTGCTCAATAGTTAAAATCCTGCCATTATTATATTTTTAAAACATTAAGCAATTCAGGAAGACTTAAGTATAAAAAATATCCTGTTTCACAATTTCCTGTATAAGAACGTTTTTTTTTTTATTTTGTCAAACGTCTGATTTTATAATTATAAAATCAAATTACTTGCATCTTGGCTTGTTTTTCATATTTATTTTTCACTCCTATTTACGCTAGAAGATCGTAATTCATTTATTAGGTATAATTAATGTTTATTTACAATATTGATTCAAATCATACTACATTTAAGTGGTTTTTGAAGAAATGATGTAAATTCAAATATTAATAGCCATTTGCACAGTTTTAGGCAGCAAACAATCAATTTGATCACATTTATTAGAACGCTCTAGATTTACTAACTCTTGGCACGAAACGTTCTAATAAATGTGATATTATGGAGTTCTTGAGATATGTATTTATAAATTTGAAATTTCCAGCTACACAACCATAATTGGAACAATTCACGTAATAGTGGCAACGCTGTTAGCGCGAGATCCACCAAAGAAGCAGAACGCGGAGGCAAACTTTTGAACTTCTCAAAAACTCTAACGAAAACACTCGGTCGGAGAGCGTTTGTTAGAGAGGTGGTGCGCGTTGTTACAATTTATACCTCAAAAATTTTTGATTTATGTGATCGCGTTTAACTGTTAAGAACAATAATTTGTGTGTAATTTTATAAACAAAACAATGATGTTCAACATTCGATCAACAGTGCTGTTGATCGTGTTAGTTTTAATTTGTTGTTATAAATGTGGTGGTATTAATGCTGAACCGTTGTTACGAACATGTGAACCAATTCGGGTTGAAATGTGCACTGGTTTAGGATACAATTTGACAGGTAAATAGAGTTTTGCAGTTTTATTTTGCACTAGAAAAATATAAACAACGTAGGTGGAACATACTGTACAGGGTACAAATATGGACGAACGGTATTATACTCATAAATACTTATATTTTTGAATATACAGGGGTGTTACAGAATATTGTGAGGATAATTTAAGGCCAGATTCTAGGTACCTATAGACCTATGCTATCTGAAAATAAAAAAGTCCTTTGAGATATTGCGATGGGATTTTGTACGCGCAAATGTATGAATGTTTAAACAAAAGTTTCTTGGTTTTAAAGAAATATTTTAATTATTGGAGTGTTAATAATGCAAAAATGCTGCATCGACAGTAACACCAAAATTTTAAACGGAACATTCGATATATTTTAAAGTAAATAAAGGTGATTCGCTCATAAGAACTCCCTAATCGAATTTTGGATAATTAGAGAAAAATTAAGATTAGATAAGTAAGTATGTATTTTTTTAACAAATTGATGACCTGAGCAAAAAATGTCTTTTGCGGTCGATAGTTCAAATTAGATGATAAAATTTCACCCATAACTTAAAAAAAGTACGTATCTATGTAGGTACCCCCTAAAGATCTATGGCAGCCACGTGTTGTAAATTTATACAGAGTGTCGCAGTCGCAGATCATAGGAAAATCTTGTAAAATTTCGATTTGCCATATCCAAGTTTTTTAATAGGCTCTCAAAATTTGATGCAATTTTTGTTGCTAAAAGTTAGGTAGTTTGGGTAAAATCAAGGATCCAATCAGATTATTTCAAAAATTGATTGAAAACTGTTGCTGGCTTGTTGAATATGTGGATTTTTATCCGCTCAGTAATTTCTGATAAATGAAGTAATAAAATAGATTGTCGATTTTCTACATTTCTTTTTCTTAACTAGTGCCAATACTGCGGTTTCACTGAAAAATCTGCTTCGCTTCAGAAAGGGCAAGTACTTACTTAGATACAAATGTTAAGGATAGAGCTGCTCATGATGTTGATGTTCTCCAGTTCGTTCGCTAGACGCCTTTTACTTTTTGCAGGATATTGTCCAACCGTTTTGAAAACAATTTCCTCATTTGCTACTGTTTGAGCATTTCTTCGGGGTTATCTATTACTTTCCGGATTCTTTCAAACGTCTATGAACGCTTACAAAGGTATTGGCACAAGCTAACTGACGGTCAAGATATGCCTTTGCATTAAGGTGCCTTGCTCCATTTGCAACTCCATATATAAAGTTAATGTTTGTTAATTCTTCAAACGCATAAATCCTGAAACTTTAGGACTGCATTATGATAAGTTTTTTAATTTACGTTTTTGTTTATATTAACTTTTATTCAGCAACAAATTTACATTTTTTCATTCACGCAGAATTAGGTATTATTGCTTATTATTTAGAATTTTAAATAGTGGCGAAAGAGATTCTTGTTCTATCAGTTTTCGCACAGCATCGAGGCTTTTTGGTCGATATTCACCACCATGATGAAATTCTGCAAAGCAATAATTGTAGGTACCTACACTGTCTTCTCAGACAGTGCTTCATTACCAAAAGTTCCATCGCAAACCTTCACGAGTAATCTCCAATTTTTTTTTACAAACTTACTGTCAAAAAACTACTGAATTGATAATTGATTATTTATTATTTCGTATTTACACAATGTATAGTAATGCCACAAGACAAAGGCACCACCTGCCAGTTGTCGTTTGGAAAACTAAAAGGTGACCCTCGGAATATCAAAGTCAGAGAGTCTCATTTATTTGGTTATTTCTAGTGTAGTTTTGCACCTCAAATCGCGAGGTAATGAATTGTATATTTTATGACCTACTTGCATAGAAATCAAGATAGAAATATTGTCGTTGTCCAATCAATTTATTGATATTATATGAATTTATAAGTCTATTTCTGCCAGGCTTAGGACTTTTTTTTAAAATCGTATTCCTAGCTATGTTTGTAGTTCTTTTATTATTAGTAGTGTTATTATTTTTGTTTCGGTTTAGAATGTTATTTTAATTTAGAACTACAATAAATAAATAATTATCTTGTATTTAGGGGGGTTAAATTGTTATTTTTAGAGTTGTCCTAACTAGGGAAAACAGCGTTTTATATTTTAAAAACATGATATTTTCTGACAATACTTGGTTCGATAATTATAAACAATAATTTGAATAACTACTAAGTAAGTACCTAAGTACTACTATTCTCAACAATAATTACAGGGTGCGGCATCATAACTTCCTTTTTTGAAATGCGCGCTATTTAAACTGTAAAGATCGAACTGGGGGAAGACTGCTCTTATTCGGTAGACGTGCATCTAAAGTTTTGTTCCCCATCCGGTCAGGCTCCACGATGCGTTGTAACAGTGAGCAACGTGCGTTTTCCGGCGAGCGGTACTTTTCGAATGGGCGTTCTGTGATCGCAAATCAGCATGCCTTTCGAAATCGATTCAGGGCCTGTGCCAGATCGGAAATCAATAGTTACATGGGTCTTTACATTCAGACAAAGCGCGAGTGTGGCGAGACGAAGAAATTGGAGTCCCTCAGCCCATTAGAACACCTGAAAACATTGAAGTTGTTAGAGCCTCAATATTGCGACCCCACGGCGTTCTGCTTGCAAACATGCATCTGTCCTAAGACTTTCCGCTCGTGCAGTGAGGCGAATTCTTCACGATGATCTTCATTACCATCCGTACAAGTTGGCGATTGTTCAAGAACTCTCCCATTTCTCGAAAACGTGCCTGAGAACGCAATTGTTTTTTGAGTGATGCGGCCCATTTCCACGTGAATGGATACGTCAACAAACAAAATACTGGTGTCGGACCCAACCCCGGCGTATTGCATTAAAGGCCCCTGCACTCACCTAAAGTCACAGTGTGGTGTGCAAATTTCTTCGGCTGGGGAATTGATTCCTGGTTTTTTGAAGAAAATGAGGAAACAGTGACAGTGAATTCTAACCGATATGTAAACATGTTGGAAGATTTTTTTTTCCTCGACTTAACAAATTAGATTTCGGGGTCGATTGGTTTCAATAAGACGGCGCCACGGCTCACATTTCAAGGGTATCAATGGCTGTTTTGAGGGAACACTTTCGGGGGCGCCTAATCTCAATTAGCGGTGATTTGGAGTGGCCAGCTCGTTCCCCCGATTTGACCCCTTGCGATTTTTGAAATTCCGTGTTTATATTATCAAACGTCCAAGAACCCCAGAAGATCTCAAAGCCAACATCCGGGCCGAAATAATAATAATAAAGGTATTATTATTATTATATTATTATTATAAGGATCACCAATTTACAACATTAGTAGGTATTAAAAGTGCATATTTAAAAAAGCTGGTCTAAATTCATTATTTTCATTTCTTCAAATAGCTGGTCTGTAGAATAAATATATTCGAGACCGAGACAATACTTTTATAATACTCTTTTGAGCAATTTGCAGCGGTTTCATATTGCGACTTAATTATTTTTAATCCTTGTTAAATTAAAAATCGCATATTTTAATCGTTCATTCATTCACAGGCATGCCAAATCTCGGTGGCAACGACATCCAACAAGAAGCCGACTACAATCTGAAATCATTCACACCGCTTATACAATATGGTTGCAGTCAACATTTGAAGTTATTTTTATGTTCCGTATACGTACCCATGTGTACGGAGAAAGTGGCTAATCCTATTGGTCCCTGTAGAGGGTTATGTGAAAATGTTAAGTCCAGGTGTTTTCCGGTGTTACAGGGATTTGGATTTCCATGGCCAGATGCACTGAACTGCTCCAGGTCAGTACTAAGCAAACCGACTTTATTTAAATATAACAAACACACAATTTTCATTGCATTTTATGTGCAACACAGCCCTGCAAGAACGCATACTTTTTAATTTTTCAAAATAACAATGAAGATTCCCCCGTCTTTTTATTATTTGCATTGTCTCAGTAACGACAGGTCTGTTTGTTTACATGATTTAAATGCGCCTCATCGTCAAACAAAACATCATAGTCGTTATTGAAGAAATAAACGATTTCGGTTTGGGTAAAATCACGCAGCATTTCGTATATCTCTGGCTTTCAAAGCTGGAGTATTTGAATTTTATAAGGATTAAATTGAAGTTCCTTTGACAACGTTTTGACCTGGTATACCTTCACGAACAGGAGCGACCTTCTCAGGTGTGTTTACAAAGCGATGGTGACCTGTGGGTTGCTTGTTTACGCAGGATTCTGCTGTTCTGATCTTCCTTAACTTTGCGCTCTCTGGAAACAACAAAACATTATGTAGGACATGTTTGGCTTCTTGTGTTATAAATTCTTTAATATTTCTGTAGGTTCCCGGTTGAGAACAACCACGAGCATATGTGCATGGAGGGACCTCGAGATAAAGTGGATGTACGAGCTCCCGTTGATCCTGCAGTGAGAAAATTCGATTGTACTTCACCTCGCTACACACGGATTAATGGTGATTGTGTTCCTACTTGTGACTCAAATTCTATGTTTGACGAATCTGAAAAGAAATTCGCAGAGGTAAGAAACCGTTCTTTTTGAAAATTTTCAGATTCATGCCGTTCGCCTCACGCCACTAAAACAAATTATTCAACTCTGACTGTAAAATTACTGCATCCCTTCTATAGATCTTTAGATCATCCGCAAAAAGCTTACAGTTGTTGTTTAAACCCTGAAGGTCACCAGACGGACCATCAGAAGACCTAACACCACATATGCGTACGGTCTGTGTACAACCAGACAATTAGCTAGTAAACCATTGCAACAAAGGCTGTACGCGGCAAGCTTTGCCACCAGTACCTGATGACTAACCATATCAAAGACCTTGGAAAAGTCAGTATACAATGTGTCCAAGGATAGAGTTTGGAAGAGGAAAAACTTTTTTATTTGTCGATTTAGAAGAAAAAGTCATTCTTTATAAAAACGTCTGCTTGTGTCGAAACTAAATTTCAAATGCCAAATTTACGATTACTATATACAGGGTATATATTTGATTTTTTTGTTTTTTTTTTTTTTTTTTAATTTTATGAAAATATTTTCAAAACCGTGATTTATTACACCAATTGTGCAAAAAACACTAATAAACTTTTTTCTCAAAGTGGTGAATTTCATAGCCACTATTGAAATAATAAAATTAAAAAAAAATAAACTGTTGCCCTCGAGGCACGAATAGCTCTCCATATTTAAGTGTAAAAGTAATAATTTTATGACCTTTTTAACATTTATCTAAATTTAATAAATTTTTGTTTTGTTTTAGACATCAGCTATTTTTTTTTGTATCGGATTTTGTGCCTTTTTCTTCTCTTTGGAGGCACTATTTATACGCAGGTATTTTATATTTCAGATCTAGGCCAAATTCTTGTACGCAAAATAATTGATTTTTTTTTAGTTTTATTATAAAAGTTATTTTGCCCCCTTTTCTACTATTTACGAACGCCTATGTAAACAAAATTGTTATGCTGCATGTTGTAGGTTATCCGTTAAGTGGTTTTTGAGTTATCACGGATACAATTTTTTTCTGACCATTTTATAGAATTTTCACGGACGCCTATGGAACATTAATTTTTGTCGTGTATTTTTAACACCAATTCAACTAGTTACATATAAAATTTTTTACATTTTAATTTTTTTTTCATTTTACCCCTTTTTTTTACTATTTACGAACACCTATGTAAATAAAAATTTTATGCTGCATTTTTTAGGTTATCTTATATCAAAGCTATATATAATTAGCCAATTTTTCTGGTATATTTGTGAAACATTTTTTTTTTCGTTTTTGACCCTTTTTTTAACACTATTTTCGAACGCCTATGTGAACTAATTCTTTTATGTAACATTTTTTAGGTTATATTCTATCAGAACTATAAAAAATTATTCAAAATTTCGGATAAGTTTAAGAACTATGTTTTTTTAAATTTTTGAACCCTCTTTTAAACCCCTTGCCTACGCTCAATGCTAATCACCACCTATAAATATCCTGTAGTATTTTCGTACCAAATGTGGTTAAAATCCGTTAAGTGGTTTTTGAGTTATCACGGATACAAATTTTTTCTGACCCTTTTATAGAATTTTCACGGACGCCTATGGTCCATTAATTTTTGTCGTGTATTTTTAACACCAATTCATCTAGTTAAATATAAAAAATTTTACATTTTAATTTTTTTTTATTTTACCCCTTTTTCTACTATTTACGAACGCCTATGTGAATAAAAATTTTATGCTGCATTCTTTAGGTTATCTTATATCAAAGCTATATATAATTAGCCAATTTTTCTGGTATATTTGGGAAACGTTTTTTTTTTCGTTTTTGACCCTTTTTTTAAACTATTTTCGAACGCCTGTGTGAACCAATTCTTTTATGGAATATTTTTTAGCTTATATTGTATCACAACTATGAAAAATTAATCCATATTTCGAATAAGTTTAGGAAATATATATTTTTTATGTTTTGACCCCTTTTCCACTATTTACGAACGCCTATGAAAGTAAGTTATTCATGACACATTTTATAGGTTATATTCTATCAAAACTATAAATAACTAGTTAATATTTCTGCTATTTTTAAGAAATACGTTTTTTTTTTAATTTTTTTACCCCAGTTTACACTATTTTCGAACGCCAATGTGGTCTAATATTTTATGATCAATATTTTAGGTTATATTCAATTAAATGCGTAAAAAATTATGCAGTATTTCGGATAAGTTTAAGAACTATGAATTTTTTTAATTTTTGAACCCTCTTTTAAACCCTTTGCCTACGCTCAATGTTTCCCAAAATCTAATCAGCTCCTTCCCATGTCCAATAGTATTTTTGTACCAAATTTGGTTAAAATCTGTTAAGCGGTTTTTGCGTTATCGTGCATACAGACAGACAGACAGACATTTTTTTAAAACTACTTACTTATGTATAAAATGACCAAAAACAAGTATTTCCGGTGAAATTAAAAAAAAATTTTTTTTCATGAAACTAATAGTCTCCATATACTTATACATATATTACATATATGATATGGAGAGCAGCTAACAAGGAAATCAAAATCATTAAAAATGTTATTTTTGATATACCCTGTATAGTTATCGTAAATTTTGTACTCGAAATTGTAGTTTTGACACAAGCAGACGATTTTATAAAGAATGACTTTTTCTTCTAAATCTACAAATAAAAAAGTTTTTGCTCTTCCAAACTCTATGTGGACACATTGGATAGAGTTTGGAAGAAGAAAAACTTTTTTATTTGTAGATTTAGAAGAAAAAGTTATTCTTTATAAAAACGTCTGCTTGTGTCAAACCTACAAATTCAAATACCAAATTTACGATTACTATACAGGGTGTATCAAAAATAATATTCTTAATGATTTTGATTTTTTTGTTTTTTTAATTTTATTATTTTAATAGTAGCTATGAAATTAACCACTTTGAGAAAAAAGTTTATTAGTGTTTTTTGCACAATTGGTGTAATAAATCACGGGTTTCAAAATATTTTCATAAAATTAGAAAAAACAAAAAATCAAAATCATTAAAAATGTTATTTTTGATATACCCTGTATAGTAATCGTAAATTTGGTATTTGCAATTGTAGTTTCGATACAAGCAGACGTTTTTATATGAAAAAATATCTCTTGATTTTAGCAGACTGTTCTCGTTTGTAATAATTTTCCAGGCCATATCTAAAGTTAACCCGCAACTTTTTTTACAATAAAGCTCCGGTTTTTTTTTATAAATGAAGAAATATTTTAAAACACAAACAAAAACCAGTATTTATGTATGCATTCTTTTGTGATTTCCTCTCAAAGCAAATAAACATAAGACAAGACATTTCTGATATCAATTTGTGCGATATTGTTCAACACAATGCCAACGTTCTCACTATATTAATAGAAAAACAAAACTGGTAAATAAACACAGACCGAAAAAAGTCATTTGGTAGTGATTTAAGAACACACATACATACCGTGTGGTAATCGTCTTGTTCTACAGATTTCACACTGATTTTTGTTTATTAACAAAACAAAACGGATAGGAAACGATTCGAACATTTATTTTACAGAGTGCACTAAGTGAAAGCTTTTAATCGCGTTCTGTTTATACTATTCTAAAACTTAGATAAATGAGCACGATATTCCACTGTTTTGTCCCCTAAAGGGTGTTTTTTTATACAGGTATAATAGAACTTTGAAATGGAATAAATCAAAGATGAGGTTTTTAAATTGACATGAAATTTACTTCATTGGAAAGATAATCTTCTGACTAATCTGGAGGTCAAATTTTCGATGACTTTTTTCCAACATTTGTGGCCGTATATGAGGCGAATGTTGTCCTCCAAGTTGTCAATCGGTTCGGGCTTATCGGCGTAGCGACTTCACATATCCTCACAGAAAATACTCTAGTGGCGTTAAATCGCACGATCTTCGAGGCCAATTCACGGGTTCGAAACGCGAAACTATGCGCTTACCTAACGTTTCCTTCAATAAATCAATTGTGGCACGAGCTATGTGACATGTTGCGCCAAACAGTCAGTTTTTCTGGATGTAACGATGTCTCAACATACACTTTGAGGATTACCATCACTCCAAATACGGCAGTTTTGTTTATTGACGTATCCATTCAAACAAAAGTGAGTTTCATCGCTAAACACTCTCGCTTGTTGTAGTTTTATTGATTCATAATACTAAAATTCGGTGAAACTGAACAGAAATATCCCGACAAAATTATGTCAACCTTATAAGTTGAACCAACTAGGTATGGTGTTAGAGGCTCATCGTTGCTCGACCTAATTATTTGTTCGAATAATAAGCATTTTGGTAATCCCCGGGTGGATAACTCAATTGATTTTTCAGATCATGCACCTACACTTTGTCAATTCCACTTGTTACCCCATACAAAACCAAGACCTTTTTATCATACTTACCGCGACTTTAAGAATTTTAATCAAGATCTATTTTATGAAGATCTATCAAATCAGGACTTTTACGATATTTTTTATGAAAATGATATAGATAAGAAAATAGGACTTTTTAACAACCGTTTATTGAATACTTTTGACCGTCATGCACCAATTCGCACCGTTAGGGTAACTAAACGAAAAGCCCCGTGGATCACAAACGATTTTAAAAACTTGCAAAAAGAAAGAAACAAATTTCTAAGTAAATACAAAAAGTCTAGAACTCCCGAAAATTGGGAAAATTATAGATTTATTAGAAACTTGTTAACAACAGAAACTAATCGATTGAAAAAAAAATATCTGGAAAATCAAATGAAATATAATAATTCTAGAGAAAACTGGAGACTCCTAAAAAATTTGAATGTTTATGGTAAAGAAACTTTTAAAATCCCCGATTCACTTAACGATCCAGACAAAATAAACGATTTTTTTGTAAATATCCCAATCAGACATCCTGATCCTGAGAAGATCAATTATTATAGAAGCAATCATAGTCCGAAAGCTGGTACTTTTCATTTTATCGATAGAAACCAGCGTTTCTATCGATGATATAGATAAAGCATTACATTCGATAAAGAGTGATGCAGTGGGATGTGACGGAGTGAGCATGGATATGTTGCGCCGTAGCTGTCCTTTATCCTACCTGTGATACTTCATTTGGTCAACTACTGTATTGAAAAAAATTCCTTCCCAAAAGAATGGAAAACGAGTAAAGTAATCCCAATTCCCAAGACTTCCTGTCCATCTGAATACAAAGATCTTCGTCCAATTAGCATCCTACCGTCTCTGAGTAAAATTGTTGAACGCATACTCGATGATCAGATCAAGAACTATGTAAAGCTTCACAATTTATTGCCAAAACACCAGTCGGGGTTTAGGCATAATTATAGTTGCACTACCGCGTTATTAAACATTACAGACGATATCTTTACAGCCATTGACCGAGGAGAGTTGACTGCTCTGGTACTTCTGGACTACAGTAAGGCATTTGATAGACTTTTATTATCGATTCTGGGATTTTTGGGATTCACTAATGATCCTATATTATTATTGAAAAATTACTTAAGCAATCGCACACAAATGGTACAAATTGGGGGGAATTTATCTCAAGAAAAAAACATTAATAATGGAGTGCCACAGGGTTCAATTCTGAGTCCCATACTATTTACCCTATTTACAGCTCAGATCACAGAAAATGTTCAATATTCCAAGACTCATATGTATGCAGACGATACTCAAATATATCTGTCATTCTCACCTGAGAATTTAAATGCGGAAGTTGATAATTTAAATCGGGATTTGGCCACTGTTGTCAATGATTCGAACTCCCATGTGTTAGAGTTGAATCCGAGTAAGTCGGAATTGCTGTTGTTTGGTAATAGCTCTCTCAGGAATCGATACAAAGATTTGAACCTCACTGTAAGTAATGTCATGCTTAGGGCCTCGTGCTCAGCCAAAAGCTTGGGATTGTACATCGACACGGATATGAGATTCACAAAACATGTGAGCAACTGTATAAAACGGGCCTTTGCAAATTTGAAGTCAATTTATAATAACCGCAGTATACTTAATTTCCAAACAAAAAAGTTACTGTGTGATAGCTTAGTTCTATCCCAATTTAACTTTGCTGATGTTGTGTATGGACCATGCTTAACGAGATCAGATGAAAACAGAATTCAAATGATGCAGAATTCGTGTGTACGATTGATTAGCGGTATTCGCAGGGGCCAAAGGGGAATAAGTGCTAAGCTGGATGAGATGGGATGGCCTATGATGAGGGAAAGGCGAATTTTGCACTCTCTCGTACTATTTAATAAAATCATAAACAGTAAGGAACCCGAATATTTGTATGAAAGAATAATGTTTAGGGGTCATGCTCATTCTGTCAATATTAGATATAAATCGTCAATTGCGCCACCATTCCATTCTACTGCGATGTTTGAACGGTCTTTTTCTTATACTATTGCTAAATATTACAACAGATTACCGGGTGATGTGAAATTGTTGACGGGCTATAGATTTAAGCGGTCTGTCAGACATGTTTTGAAAAATTTAGTATAAGTAGCGTAAGGATTTTATTATTTAGTAGTATTTATTGTTTTTTTTTTGTTGTATTCAAAATCACTTATTGAAGATATCTGGAATTTCCAGGGAATTTTGATTTTTCTTAACGTCATGTGGTTTCATTTCATTTTTGTATTGTATTGCTAATTTGTGTATGTCGTTATCTGTGTTTGAGGTTAAGTGAGGAGGCTTAAGTCTCAACTTCGCCTATTGTATACTTTTTTGCAATAAAGTCTTTATTATTATTATTATTATAAAGGTTGGTCCAACCAAAACGCACGATGTTAATCGTAAATAAAACTAAAAGTTTTCGGGGAATTATCTTAATATTTTTTTATTATGATAGAAGGGAAAAGATCTATAGGTAGACGTCAGAACTCCTGGTTGAAAGACCTCAGGAGATGGTTTGGGTGCAGTTCCATTGAAATCTTTCGAGCTGCTGTGTCCAGAACAATGTTAGCCATGTGGATCGTCAACCTTCGAAAGGAGAGGTCGTCATAAGAAGAAGGACCTATGACAATTATGTGTGAATCAAAATATCGGCCAAACGCTCGCCACGGCTTCGGTGGCATACCTCTATCTGATGGTCCATATTGACAATGACTCTTAGACATAATTGAGGTTGAATGTCGTAAATGTGCCGAATCATCTCGTCCTTTAGCTTTTGAATTGTTCTTGGCTTATTGACATACACTTTTTCTTTTAAATATCCCCAAAAAAAGAAGTCCAACGGTGTCAAATTTCATGATCGTGGCGGCCAATTAACATCGCCACGACATGAGACAACACCATCAATGAATTTCTCGCATTTTTTCGTTGGCTGTGTGGCAAGTGGCACCATCCTGTTGGAATCACGTATCGTCCAGGTCCATAACCCCAATTTCTGGCCACAAAAAGTCCGTTATCATCTCGCGATAGCGAACACTGTAACTACTTGGCCGACCTCATTTTCGAAGAAGGACGGCCCGATGACGCCGCCAGCCCATAAACCGCACCAAACAGTCACTCTTTGTGGATGCATCGGCTTTTCAACAATCACTCGTGGATTTTCATTTGCCCAAATGCAGCAATTCTGCTTGTTAACGAATCCACTGAGGTGGAAGTGTACCTCGTCGCTGAAGATGATTTTCTTTGTAAAGTCACCATTCAATTCTGTCCAACCAACCATTCGGTGTATTGACGACGACGCTTGAAATGGTCAGTAGGCTTCAGTTCTTGAGTCAATTGAACCTTGTAAGCGTGTAAATTCAAATCTTTATTCAAAATTCGCATCAGTGATGTTCGGGAGATGTTCAATTGTTGGGCAGGACGGCGAGTCAAGGTTGACGGTTCTTCTGCCACACTATCGCGAACAGAATGAACCAGACCCGGTTTGCTGAAACTTGCGCACAATTCTCCCGACATGTGGTCGATTAAGCTGACCAAAAAATTCACGAAATGCATTTCATCATTAATAAGCATATTTTCGATCTATGTTTCTCTTGGGCCGCTCTATATTATGTTGATATTTATTTACATATACGTGTAAGCTATAAACGGAAGTGTGCATCTCATTTGTAGACAATATTATGACATTGTATCGGCAGCGGTATCATATGAATGTTTTTAATCAACACAACATTTTTAGAATACCAACGAACTAACATACACGTGAGATATTATGCAATTAAAACGCATGCAGCATACATTAAATAGACCTAAAACCTTTGATTTACTTGGTAAAGAGTACTCAATTTTTATTCAGGCTATGCGGGAGCAGATATGTGGGAATTTAAAGGCGTTTCAAGAATCTCTACTGAAAAAAAAACCAAGAAAAATCATTATGAATTATAATTATAGTTTTTAATACGCTAGCAATTTGAAGATTTCGATACGATCCACATCCATGTTAGCTTTTCCTTGTTATTAATTAAAAAATCCATATTTTTGCTTCCCAATCAATTTCGTTGGTTTCAGAGGAATCTCCTTCCCATGCAATACACTTTTTATTATTCTCGAAACACTCCTCTTTTCGGCTCAATTCGGCTTGTATTTCCTCAACCGATTCAAAATGGTGTCTCCAGAGCGGTATTTCCATTTTTCGGAAATTCATATTTGCGTAGCTTCGAAGTTCGTAGTGGTGTCCCACAGGGATCTGTGTTGGGACCGCTCCTTTTCTTGATTTATATTAGTGACTTTATGCGGACGATGCAAAGATAAATATAAAATAAAGATTTATTGCAATCATCTTTGGTAATTTGGGTAGTATGGTTGTAATAATTAAAACACTGTTTAACGGTATGTACAAAACTGAATATTTATTAATATGGAAAAGAGTGTGTTTGAGAGTTAGGTTGTTAAAATCTGGAGAGAGAGTTTTGGCACGAGAAAGATGCTGACGGTTTTTATGTTGAAGACTGACTGGGGTAAAATTATAGAAAAAGCATCTCTGTGAAGAGAGTACCACATCTGGTCGGTACGTGGCTTTAACAATAACCACTGCTTTTTCTAGGTACGGACTAGGGATTTCTTTTGTTCCCGAAAATGAAAAACATTAAAAAGAAAGTAGAAATATTCGTGCCAGATGTTTGAATATTTGGTGCAATTTAGAAAATATTGTTTACAACTTGTTAGCAGAGCGTGGTTGAACAACCTTATGAAGTAAAATAATATATTAACTTTTAACAACTCTTATACGTTTTATTTATATTCTGACAACTATCACTATTTATTTTCTATATACAATATGATGCAATATAACAACTTCCAACACCCCCACTTGTTATGTTGCTGCAAGACCCATCTTTCTACAGATTTCTTTTAGTTTTTCGTTAGATATCCCTTTTGTGAGTGCATCTGCTACCATATCTTTTGTAGAAATACTCTGAACTTGAATTTCACCACGGTTTTGCATCTCCCGTACAAAATGGTGTTTTATATCGATGTGCTTGCTTCTTGGTCTGTATCCTGCATTTTTACTTAAATCAATCGCTCCTTTATTATCGCAGTATATTTTTATGAAATTCAAACTATCTGGTATGATTTCATTAATAAGATTCTTTAAAAATATAGCTTCCTGTGTAGCGAAACTTAAAGCCATATATTCGGCTTCTGTCGTTGATAGTGCGACTGTAGTTTGTTTCTTTGACGCCCAACTGACGGCACCTCCACCAAGCAGGAAAACATATGCCGCTGTAGACTTCCTATCATCTTGATCACCGGCCCAATCAGAGTCACAATAACCACAAATATCTTCTAAACATTGATTAAATTGTAACTTGAAATTTACGGTGTTTTTTAAATAACGGAAGATTCGTTTGACTGCTGCCCAATGAACTTTGCCAGGATTTTGATTGAATCGTGAAAGCACCCCCACTGAATAAGCTATGTCTGGGCGAGTACATTGTGCTGCGTACATAATGCATCCGATTGCCTCTTGATAGGGAAACTTTGACATTTCTTTCTTTTCAGCATTTGTCTTAGGTTGTCCATCTTTGGTAAATGCTTGGTTTATATCCAAAGGAGTGGATATTCCATTACAATTTGACATGTTGAAACGGGTAAGAATATCCGTAATATATTTTTCTTGGTCAAGAGTAATGGTCTTTTTTCTTCTATCTCGAGTGATTCTCATACCAAGGCAATAATGTGCTTCTCCAAAATCTTTCATCTTAAAACGTTTCATTAACATCATTTTAAGATTATTTTTTTCATATATATCATTTGAAAATATTAAAATGTCATCTACGTATATTGCTAAAACTATATCTTTACCATTTTTTCTTCTAGAATAAACACATGGGTCGTACATTGATTGCTTAAAACCTAGTTCTTTTATGGCTGAGTCCAGTTCTTTGTTCCACATCCGACTTGACTGCTTTAGGCCATAAAGAGTTTTTAATAATCTACAAATTCTTCCATCAGGTAGTTCCATATATATTTCTTCATCAAGCTTTGGGTGTAGAAAAGCGGTGACAACGTCCATCTGATCGATTTCCCAATCGTATTTGGCGGCTAGTGCGAGAAGAAGTCTGATGGAACTGTACCTAATTACCGGAGAATATGTTTCTTCGTAATCAATGCCTGAAACTTGTGAATAACCTTTTGCTACCAATCGTGCTTTATAGCGATCTATTTCACCAGTTTTTGTAAATTTGGTTTTAAAAGTCCATTTACTTTTTACAGGTTTCTTGCCGGAAGGAAGTTCACAGATTTCCCAAGTGTTATTCCTTTTATGTGCTTCCATTTCCTCGTTCATTGCTTTATGCCATTCACTTGCATTTGTCCCCAATAAAGCTTCATCCATCGTATTTGGATCGAGCGAGAATGATTCGAACGCAGCTTGACATATAAAATCTGAGTTAAAAATATTTTTGTTTGGCACATGAACACGATTTGATTTTCTGATCTGGTTTTCTTGATTTTCATCTCTTTCGTTTTCTTTTAAAATATCCTCAACTTCGCCTAATTCGTTCGATGTTTCTTCAAAAACTTCTTCCACAGGTTCAATAATTATTTTTTTTGTTTCAAATTCTGTAGGCAATTCCTCCCCCACTTCAACAACAGTTTCTGTGATTTCTAACTGCTGTTGATGGTCATTGCACTGATTTTCAGACATTGGAACCGGAAATATATTATTGTAATATTCTTCATTAGTATTTTTATTTAATGATTGGTTTTCGAAGAATTCAGCATCACGTGATATCAGAATTTTGCGTGTAATTGGATGTATAAAACGAAATCCTTTTGTATGTTCTGTATAACCGACAAATATATATTCCTCAGCTTTTCTATCTAATTTTCTTCTTTTTTCTTTGGGAATGTGTACCAAGGCTTTGCATCCAAAAATGTGTAGATGTGATAAATTTGGTTTCTCACCTGTCCACGCTTCCTCTGGAGTGCAATTTGCAAGAGCTTTTGTTGGGGATCGATTTTTTAGGTAAACTGCTGTGGATATAGCTTCAGCCCAAAAACAGTTTCCAAGCTCTGCATCTATTAACATGCTTCTTGCAGTTTCCATTAGGGTACGATTTAGCCTTTCTGCTACACCATTCTGTTGTGGAGTATATGCCATAGTTTTTTGATGTTTTATTCCAGCTTTTTTAAGTATACCCAATAACTGACTGTTGACATATTCAGTACCATTATCGGTATGTAGGCATCTTATTTTCTTTTTGGTTTCATTTTCAACGTATGCTTTATACTCCATAAACTTTTCAGTTACTTCGTTTTTTGTTTGAAGAAAATAAACTTCAGTTTTTCTGGTAAAATCGTCAGTAAACGTCAAGAAGTACTTGGCTCCACCGATTGACTGAGCTTGCAAGGGACCGCAGACATCAGAATGTACCAATTCTAGTGGTTCTTTTGCGCGTTGACAACTCGCTTTATTAAATGGTTTTCGATGTATTTTACCCTTAATGCATGCTTCACATTTGGAAAAATCGTCGTTATTGAAACTAATTCCAGTTGCTAATTTATTCTTCAGTAGCTTCATGGATACATTGTTCAAATGACCTAAGCGACGATGCCAAATTTCTTGAGATTTTAAAGTCCTTACTGTATTTACTAATAATTCTGCTACATCCAGTTTGTACATACCATTTGTTTCAGTGGCAGTGCAAATGATATTCTCTGTATCTAACTTAATTTTCTTATTTGTAATGCGACATCCAAATTCTGAATCGAAAATAACAGTTCGACCATTTTTGGTTATTTTACTTACAGACAAAAGATTCATTGCCAAGCCTGGTGCATGTGTAACATTTTTGATGGTTATGAAATTTTCATTTTTCAGCTGAATTTCAATATTACCATATCCAGTACAATGCATTTTCGTTCCATTAGCAATTCCGATTTCCTGATTTTTACATTCTTCAAAATGATCTAATATGTCTTTTGATCCTGTAAAATGTGAAGTTGCTCCTGAATCTATGTACCAGCCTTGATTCTCAGTGAATTCATTGCATGTTAACGCTTGATTTGATCGTTTGGTTTTGTCGTTACCTCGTATTGGTTTCTTAGGTTTCTGACATTCGTTGGCCTTGTGATTATATCCATTACAATTGTAACATCTAGGTCCAGATTTATTAAATTTTTGATATTTCTTACTTGCGAAAGCAATTTCAGTAGTATTTTTGCTACTTAAACCTTTTACATTTTCTTGCAGTAAAAGATTTTTAACAAAATCGGTACTAGTCGTCTGCTTTGAGCCTTGAATTCCTAATATCAAAGGTTTGTATTCATCTGGAAGACCACCAAGAATAATACCACCAACAACATTGTCTTTAAACGGTTCACCAATATTTTCCAGTTGTTCAGCAATAGGAATAATTTTATCAATATATTCTTGCATTGAGGAACAGGAATCAAAATTAGTTTTGAAAAGACTTGAATATAAACTAACTAAACGTACTATACCACTATTTTCGTAAGCTTTTTTCAGATTATCCCATGCTTCTTTGGCTGTTTTGGCTTTTTTTGTTTCTGCAGCTGCACACGGCTTTAACGATAAGTTAATTTTTGCTAAAGTTCGTTGATCTACATCTTCATCAATGTTTTGTCCGACTTTAGGTTCAATACAGTGCCATAAACCTGCGTCTATTAAGTAGTTCTTCATCCAAAACTTCCAATCATTGTAATTTGTACCATCCAGGTGTTTATTTTCAGATAAACCTCCTACAGCGGTTGAGATAATTGTTGTGGATTTTCGTTTATCGAGTTCCTTTCTTAAAATATCAATCTGAGCCTCCAATTCTTCGTTAGTAGACATTATTTAATATTTTTTTTTAACTTTTTTGATATATGTCAAATACTGTCAGATTTTTTCTTAAATTCAGAATTTCGGAAAAATTTACAGTTTTTGTGGATTAATTAACTTCCAATTCTTCTACTCACACTTCTAATACAGTTGCGGACCCATAACCTGTTAGCAGAGCGTGGTTGAACAACCTTATGAAGTAAAATAATATATTAACTTTTAACAACTCTTATACGTTTTATTTATATTCTGACAACTATCACTATTTATTTTCTATATACAATATGATGCAATATAACAACTTCCAACACAACAACTATACTAAATTTTTACAAAGAAATAACTAAATTTAAAAATACATATATACAGTGTGGCACAATAAAAAGGTTGCCACAGTATCTACAGAACAAAATACAATATATACAGTGTGGCGCAAGAATAATGGTCGCCACACCTCTAACGGATTTCAAACAGATCACGAGTGATCTGCTGGCACTTGAGTCATGGACGAAGGACTGGCTTGTGTGTTTGAATATTGAGAAGTGCACGGTCTTACATATTGGGATCAACAATCCCCATTCACAATTACTATTGGGCGGCTGCGTCCTCCATGCTGTGACCGAACACAAAGACCTTGGAGTCATTATATCGGAAGACCTGAAGTGGAGAAAACATCTCTCTAAAGCAAGCTCGATCATCTATTTAATTCAGAAAGCTTTTACGGACCACTCGACTGACACGATAGTAAAAAATTATCTTAATAAACTGAGATTATGTAGCTAATTTCACGCAGTTTTGAATGAAACGAGTTTTGAAATAGTTTCCTCAAGTAGAGGTAAAAATACGACGAGTTAGTCCTCAATCCTTCCTCGATTAAACGATAGTAAGGGGTTTTCCAATAAGAGTGATAATAATAATAAATCTTTATTGGTCTTAAGTCGTACAGTATGCTATTTGTACATAAACAAGTCAACAAAAACTCTTACATGTTACAATAATACAACAGAAAATACACATTAGGCTATTGAGCCGGAAAACTCATGCAGGCTGTAAGGTACTGCTTTATCGCTCTCTTAAATACGCCTTCCGATTGGCAGCCCCTCACATCAGAGGGAAGCATGTTGAAAAATTTCCCTCCAGCATACAAAGGAGATTTTTTATAATATTCATGCTGAGGTCGAGGTAAGTATAAGTGATCTCTCCTTCTAGTAAAATAGCCGTGATTGTCCCCAGAAGTTGGGATTTGAGCTTTGTTCCTGAACGTCGAGCGCAGAATCTTATACAGGTAGATGCACGGCACAGTGAGAATTTTGTTGTCTTTAAAAGCACCCCTACATGTTCCTCTATAAGGTATTCCAAAGACACATCTTATAGCTCTTTTTTGCAAAATAAAGACTCTCTGTGCTTCCGCACCTCCACCACATGCCACGATGTTATAAGCTATGATAGAGTAGATTAGGGCAAAATAACAAGCAATGATTTTCTGTCCATGTGACTACTCAGTGAATGCAACACATACAAACCCTTACACAGGCGACCACATAGATTGTCATTGTCCGTGGTCCAACTCAATCTCTCGTCAACATACACTCCCAACAATTTCGCTGATTCCGACCATGGCAAAGCTGCGTTATTAAAAGTTATGTTAAAATTTACCGATTTATATCTATTAAAGCGCAGAGCCACCGTCTTGCCATAGTTTATTATTAAGCGATTGTTATAACACCAAGCCTGAAAGTCATCCAACGTTTTGTTAATTTTGGTGAGTAACACATCAGGGTCCTTATCGTAAATTAACATCGTCGTGTCATCAGCATACATATACAAAGAAGCATGTTTAATATTCTCTGGCAGATCATTGATATATATTAAAAATAGAAGGGGTTCGAGTATACTCCCCTGTGGTGTTCCCATATCAATGTCCCAGAGATCCGACAGCACAGAGTCAACCTTTACCGCAATCCTTCTGTCAGTCATATATGACCTTATCCAGGCATTAATGGGCCCACGTAATCCCAGACTTTACATTTTCCGACATAAGAAAGCCCTGTCAACTACATCAAAAGCGTTGGAGAGATCGAACAACAGTGCTACAACAAAGTAGCCCGCATCGGTTAAATCATGCACTTTTTGAACGAACTCCTCCGTGCATGACTCCGTTGATCGACCCTGTCTAAAACCATGCTGACATCCACTCAATGTATTGGACATGTTTATAAATTAAAAAATTCTATCAGCAACGAGTTTTTCTATTACTTTTGACACTACACTCAGTAATGAAATGGGCCTATAGTTCTCAACTATGGTTCGATCGCCCTTTTTGTATATGGGAACAATAACTGAATTTTTAAGTTGTTCAGGGAAAACACCAGCCCTGACCGACATGTTAGTAAGTTCAGCGATATGATTTCTTTAAAAAAAAACACACTTATTGTTAAGGAAATTCAAAAGTTTTTTATTGAATGTGAAGTACAATCGATACAATTAAGTTTTAAATAAAACGTCATTCAAATGGCCTTCACGACTTCTTCTGCAGGAACGAATTCGATGAACCCAATTTTCGAGCACATTTTCCACTAAATCAAGTCGTATGTCATGAATGGCACGTTCAATATTGACTTGTAAAGAACAGAGTCTGGTTTATTACGAAAGACCAATGACTCAAAATAACCCCACAAGAAACAGTCTAATGGTGTTAAATCACAACTTCTTGGAGGCTATTCAATATCGCAATTTTTTGAAATAATCGAATCTCCAAACTTTTCTCACAATAATTCAATTGTTGCATTTGCTGTGTGGCACGTAGCCCCGTCTTGCTGGAACCAACTGTTGTCAAGATCAACTTCTTCCAAAATCGGCTTTAAAAGTTGGTTATCATCGATCTATACCGCTCTCCATTTACAGTAACGGTGTTACCAGCATCATTTTGAAAGAAGTACGGACCAAAAACCACACCAAACTGTCAATTTAGGTGAATGTAATGGTTTTTGCTGCCACCAGAACAAGCCGGCTTCATACCGGGCCGTGGAACCAGAGAACAAATACTGAACGTAAGGCAGATAATCGAGAAGTCGAGAGAGTTCAATGTGACCACCTACATGTGTTTTATAGATTATACTAAGGCTTTTGATTGCGTCCGATGGCAAACTCTATGGCAGATTCTTGCGGAGATGGGAATACCGCATCACCTAACATCACTCATTAAAAATCTCTACGACAATAATATAGCATATGTCAGAATCGAAAATGATCTAACAGACCCCTTTCGTGTGGAAAAAGGTGTCAGACAGGGTTGCATTCTAAGTCCCCTTCTATTCAACATTTACGGGGAATGGATCATGAGAAGGGCCTTAGAAGACTGGAATGGAGGTATAACTATGGGAGGCAACAAAATCAGTAACCTTCGATATGCCGATGACACTACCCTGATTGCAGCATCGAAGGAGGAGCTCACTGAACTTTTGAAACGAGTGGAACGGTTTAGTAATGAGGTTGGCTTAAGTATCAATAAAAACAAGACCAAAATTATGATTGTAGACAGAGTAAATAACAATCAACCTGAGACAAAAAGTATGAATCATATAGAAACGGTCCACAAATTTGTCTACCTGGGCTCCTTAATATCTATTGATTGTGGCTCTAGTGATGAAATAAAACGCAGAAGTGCAGTGGCAAAGGAAGCAATGGTAAAACTTTCAAACATCTGGAAAAGCCACGACATCTCAATTAACACCAAAATGAGGTTGGTCAGAAGCCTGATCTTCTCCATTTTTCTCTACGGGTCAGAATGCTGGACACTGAAACAGTCGGATAAGAATAAAATAGACGTTTTCGAAATGTTCTGTTGGCGTAGAATGCTGAGAGTGTCGTGGACCGAAAAGAGGACCAATCAATCCATTCTGGATCAACTAAAAATAAGGAAGAGACTACGCACAATAGTAGTAGAAAAAATTGCCAAATTTTTTGGCCATGTAGTGAGGAGGAAAGGATTAGAAAGACTCACTTTGGAGGGTTGGGTAAATGGCAAAAGATCCCGAGGAAGATCCGCAACAAGATATACAGACCTCATAACGAATATTACAGAGGAAAACTTAACACAAACATTCAAATTGGCCGAAGATCGACAACAATGGAAAGCCATTACAAAAGATAGCCCATGATCACGATGCTCGCAGTCGAGCTCCCGACCAAGAAGAAGAAGAGAGTGGTTTTTCATGAATAATTTGTGGATTTTCTTCGCACCAGAATCGACAGTTTTGTTGATTTACCGCACCTCTCAGATGAAAGTGTGCCTCATCGGAGAAGATGATTTTCTTAAAAAAATCGTTATCGTTTTCAAGTTGTTCCAAGGTAAAATCAGCAAATTCACGACGTTTAAGGTGGTCCAATGGCTTCAGTTCTTGAGTGAGAACAATTTTATATGGATGCCAACCGAAATCCTTTCTCAATATCCGCCAGGTTATGCTTTGAGACAGTCCCAATTGTTGAGAACGTCTTGGAATCGACAAATTGCGGTCTTCAGCAACACTTGCCTGAACGGCAGCAATATTTGCATTACTTCGGGCGGTTCTTTGTCTTATTGGCACTTGACCATTATGTAAAGAAAATGTACGCTCAAAATTTTCAACAATTCGACGAATAGCGAGCACATTTGGACGATTATTACGACCATAAAATGGCAAAAGCGCACGAAAAGTTGCAATTGGAGAACGATTATTTTGACAATAAAACTGAATAATTTGTAAACGTTGTTCTTGCGTATATCTCTCCATGATGAAATTGTAAACACTACTGAATACAATGACAAACAAATGACAGATCATGACATATTACAAATAGCCGCAACGTCGGTCGCTTCGAAATCATCATCTGCAAATACCAATTAGTTCTGGAGGCTTGTCTGAAGCAAGCAGACAGCATCCAATTCGCGATCATCATATTTTCTATTGACACCAATCAGTTATTAATTAACTTTCTCATAAGCAATGTAAATATCCATAATATTTACAAATTTCAGCGTGATAATTTCATGTTAAAACAGTATTATTTATACACACATTTCAAACACCGCTGCCTGTCTATAACACATCCAGATAGTATTAGTTGTAAATGTGGGTAGGTATCAGTTTTATTGCCATGTTTTATAACTTCCCGTTATCAGCAATAAAACTTGGAAGATATAACTAGATGAAACAGTTTTTATTGAAACGCATCTTTCATGTCACATTTATTTTTCAATTGGTTTCAACTACCATTTTATATTATACAAATAGAACATTTATTAGTGGTACATCAGATAAGTTTATGTTTTGAACCAAAATATCATTCATTCTTCTTTTTTATTAATTTTATTAATTGCTCTGACGCACATACTAGTGTTGATTACTGAAGAGTGAATTAACAAAATGCGATCGGCATTATTTTATTTGTAAAGATTGTATGCCTGGATTGTTGCTATACTTAAGACAGATCAGATTCTGTCTGAGAACGTCTCTGAATTGTTGAAAATTCAACTTGCTTCTGTATTTCACAATGGTTACACAGATTTGCGATATTCTCTGGTGTTCCTCGGGGATCTAACCTAGGGCAACTATTTTTTTTGTTATTTGTTAAATAAACTCACTAAATCTATATATAAATGTATTTGAATGAATTTGGATGAGTATAGCGAAGGTGGTTCAGAATATCTTGTACAGGGTGGGCAAATTTCGATGTTTTTATAGATAGATAGATAGATTTATTTATTGACTACGTCTTGAAAATTCACAATTGTAGTAAGTCAAAATTAATAGATATAAAATGTAAAACAAATAAATAATACAAACTTAGTACATAAAATATACAAACACATATATAAAACAAAATGTTAAATTAAAGATTTAAACGATTCATATCGGCACATGCGTGCACATACTCATCCGCGCTATAAAAGGCATGCTTTAGAAGATATGCTGTTATTACTTTCTTGAATACAAAATCACTTAAATTTCGATATTCAGGAGGGAGTGCGTTATAGAAGACAATCTGCAGCGAGTTTTTTTCTGGTTTCGTTAACCTCAATTTCCGAGGACATAAACATCCAGATCTACTCGTGGGATATTCATGAAAATCGCCATTTCTACAAATTTTGTTACGTGACTTATGGATTTCAATTAGATGGTAGAAAATGTATAATGTTGGCAAAGGCATTATACCTAGTTTCAAAAATAATGGCTTACAATGGTCTCTAAAACCAGCCCCAGCCAGAACTCTAACCACTCGTTTCTGAAGCAGAAAAACCTCCTTGGACCTAGAAGAATTTCCCCATAAAATCACGGCAAATGTGAGTGAAAGAGCGAGAAGTACACCGACATCAGAGTCCCACCACTCAACAATGGCTTAAGTTTTCTTATCACATAAATATTTGTGGATAGTCTCCTGAGAAGCTCGGCAATATGGCTACTCCAAGACAATGAGTCATCAAGGGTTACACCAAGCAGCCTTACCGAATCCCCCCTGCAGACCAAATTATTGCTGGAGAAAACCATATGTTGGGTTTTATCCACATTCAAGTTCAGAGAGTTGCCGGCAAACCTTCTTTGTTCTGCCAGTGGAATATTGTCTAAATAATTCTAAATTATTTGTTCACTAACAATCTCGTTATAACGATTGCTTGTAAGATTTTCTTCAAATGCCTTGTAGGCTAAAATTCCGCTAGAATTTATTGCGCACCAAACATTAAAACCAAATCGACCTTGATGTTGGATAGTAGCAACACGATGAGGATTGCAATCAGACCACCAGTGTTCGTTAGGTCGATTAAATGTCCCAGCACTACTTATGTGAGCCTCATCTGTCCAAATAACATTTGCAAAAAAATTTGTATTTTCTCTCACCTTGGGTCGATACCAATTGCCAAATTCCACACGCCGTACCGGATCATTGGGTTGTAAACGCTGGGTTTTACGAATTGCGTAAGGTCGGAACTTATGGTTTTTTAAAATATGGAACACTCGGCGACGGGATTGTTACCTTCTATTTCAATTTGTTTGCTCGAAATTGTCGGATTATCAATAACAGCTGCAATGACATTAACATTTACTTCTTCTGCATCTGCGCAATTATAAGTTTTAGGTCTTGGTTGGGTAAATGACCCATAATTAATAAGATTTTCTTTTAATCTTCCAAATATGTTTCTATTGGGCTGTCTTCTTTCTGGGTATCGGTTGTAATAGGTTTCAGATGCAGCATTAGCATCATTATTACATTGAATACAGCATTGCAACATATCAAATTTTTCAAAATTTCAGTTCCGTAATAAACTGTTAATTAACGAATGCTTTAATTTATTTATTTATTTAAGATACAACTGCCCTGACAGAATATATCCAATTAAAGGGCAGGTACAGAAACAATAACAAATATTGAAATTACACACTATACATAAATAAAATGTTAAGATATAACATGAAATAGAACACATATCACAATACATACAAATAACAATAGATTAGAGAATAAACATAGTATTTAAATTTTAATAATAAAATAATACAATACCAATATACGTACTCAAACGTTTCCGAAAGATACCAAATATCATTATTCAAAAAACACTCTCTTTATCTGAGAAATATTTGTACAAAATATGTCAATCTCACCTGAGACCGAATTACAAACACCCCAAGTAACAAAATATAGTTCTAGGAAGGTTGTATATTGGTTCTAGAACCACTTTATGGATTTTGTTTACATATGCCATTAGGTATAAAACAACCTCCTCTAGCCGGCTACACAAACTCTTGGTGACCAAAAGGGCCCACGCTACAGAACCTCCTGCTAACCTAAAAGTTGTCGACATTTCAGAACCTTAAGGTTAAATATTGAATATTTGTGCAGCTATAATATAACCTTTATATATCCTTACTAGCCAATATATAACTGAATTATATCCTATGAATCACGGGTTTAAAGTTCTAATTTAGCCACTAAAAGGTTCTAACTAGCTCCTTGCGAATTATCAACTACAACCTATTAGTAAATAGTTGATATGCGGAAAGCAGTCTTAAAACTATTAAGTAAAATATTTTATAGACTGCTTCTAATTTTTGGATTAGTTGGTTAATATACGGTATTATTTCTAGTATTTAAATAACTCTTTGGCAGGTAATATTGTAATGGTAAATTATGATAATTATTTATCATTCAATATACGTGATATAAAACTGCATGAAATAGCGGATACACATTGCTGATTTTAATGCACCTTCGATTTTACTGTCAAAATATTATAGAAAAGTAGCATAAAATTCACGGGCTATCGATATTATTAGTATAAATATTTTTTTTAGTTATATTTAAAATACAAGGGAAATATTTTGTTTTTAAAAGTAGTCGAAATTCTAATATACGGAAACCTATGAATATAAAATTATGAAAAAATGTGTTTCCCGAACCTAAAACTACGCAGACTTACATATATTTCCAAAAATATTTTGTTATTTAACTATGTCATAAGCTTAAAATGGCCGATAGGAAACAAATGCTTATAAGCTTTTGAAATAACCAAAATATAACCTAAGTTGCAAAATATAACCTTAAGATCAAATTCGTAACCTAAATAATGCTAAATAGCACTTTTCAGAACTAATAATTGCCTTTATACAACTCAAGCTTAAAAGTGGCACCATCGCAACTTTCTAACGACCTGTTTAGTATTGTTTTGATGTGTTGTTGTGATCACGTGCCAGCTTTTATTCATATTTATTATACAGTGTGTCTTTTAATTGAAACGGTAAGTACAAAGTAATAATCGCTGATAAGCTGAAAATGTTCTTAGTTTTCTTGTTCTAATAAGATGACATTAGGAATTGGTTTGTGCCAAATAAATACAAATTGAACGCTAATAATATCTAATAAAGTATTAATTTTTATAGTTCGTTTTCAGTTTTTACTATATAAACGGGATTTTTCTTGTATTGGGGTTTCAGGAATGTTAAACGTATTTTTAAAATGTTCAAACAACAAAAAATCAAACTTTTGTATTTCATAAATAGGTACAATAAAAATTTGATAATACTGTGCATTCAATTTCTATGCGTGAATTTAATAAACCTGCTCATTAGCAATTCGTTGAAAGTTCTGTCGCACCTTTCTTTTAAAATTTCCACTACCAACTAGCTTTTCGTGAGACATTCTGTATAGATTCAGGAGACGTTGATGTTACCTTCTGTCTAGTCGAAAACGAGACTAAAAGATAATTTTAGTGACCAAATAGATTTTAAATAAGGGAAGTAGTATTGAGTTATGCCAGAAAGCTTATTTAGTAACCTATAACGCATCGCTTCAACTAAATAGTCTTTAATCAGTTTTAAAATGGGCTACATGGTTATGGAAAAGTTGTTTAAATGACTTAAAGGCACAAAAAATGCGAAGTTATAATTAGATTCTAAACTAGCAGGAAAAAAAACTTATAAGTCTTATTTCGGCATTGAAGTGACTAAAAAATGCCTTATTTATAACCATTTCAAAACCTTAAGGTTTTAGAACTACTAGGTCCTAAAACTCCTCCTATATATAGTTGATTTAACGTTTTTCAAACATGTTTCAAGCTATATGTATGATTTCATAGTTCTAAGACCAACAAGCACAATATATTACCTATGTATAGTTTTTAAGCTTAAGGAAAAGGTACACATTACCCATTTATAACCTTAAGGCAATTTTAAAGTCTACCTCCTTAAATAAATGCTACTTGGGACGACACATCTCAAATAGCGGCGAGAATAGCAACAAATTCGTGATCCGATGGTTCTTGTTCGTGAGCTTGGTATACGAAAAGGTATTAGAGAAAGTAACTCTGAGCAGTCAAGCATTCCATTTAAAAGTTTGAAAAAAAATACGTATGAGGTATACTCTCTGCTTCTGTCAAGAGGCTTCAAATTAAAACGATTTAACAAGAGGTCATGAGGAAATCCAATGAATGGGTATACCGCATCGCAATTTAAACCACAAGTTCTTCGCAAATCTACGTTGGATGTTCTCTATACTATTCGAATGAACAGCGTAACCCGGATTCCACACCACTGAGGCGTACTCCAGCCGCGATCTAACAAACGAATTAAAAAGTAATATAAGTGTAGAAAAAGAGTGGAAATACCTAGAGTTTCGCATTATGAAATCCAAGCTCTTGTAAGAAGCCGCAATAATTTCAGCAACATGCCTCGTGAAACTGAGCTTCTCATCAAAGCATACGCCGCAATCCTTCACCCCAGAACACTTCCCAAGAACCTGAGAGATAACGCTATAAATAAAATTAATTGGGTTCAATTGGCGGGAATAAGTGACTGAACAACATTTACTTAAATTTAAGTGCAGTCTGTTTCGACTGCACCAGTGATATAATCCATTCAAGTCACTCTGTAAGTCCAAGCAGTCCATGTCAGAGGTAATACAGGAGTAAATTTTAAAATCATCGGCAAACAATAGCGAGTCACACTTGAGTCCACATGTGATATCATTTATAAAACACATAAATAAAAGTGGGCCCAACACTGACCCCTGCGGAACACCAGAGGTTGCCCGGACATTAACAGATCTAAACCCTCGATATTCACCATATTGCATGCGGTTCTCAAAATATGAGGCAAAGAACGATAAGAGATCCCAAGAAACCCCAAAACCAACCAACTTACTCAAGAGGATTCCGTGGTCCAGTCTGTCAAAAGCCTTAGAAAAGTCTGTATATATGACATCAACTTGACCACCCCTATCCAACTTTTCAGCAAAGTATTGAGATAAGACAGCAAGGCTGGTAGACGTAGATCGCCCAGGAAAAAATCCATGTTGAACAGGGGAGATAATGCGCTTCACATGCTCAAACATTATTTTATGTAAAACCCCTTCAAAGGATTTGGCAAAATTGGACTGTATGGAGATAGGCCGGTAATTCTCAATGCGTTGCCTGTCATCCTTTTTATAAATCGGACTCATCCTCGACAGCTTCCAAATGACCGGGAACTCACCATTCTTTAATGAAAGGTTAAATATGACAGACAATGGCTTGGCTAGTACAGCAGCACAATCCCTAACAAAAAATGAAGGAATGCCGTCAGGACCACTTGTGAGTCGAGACTTCAAGGATGATAGAACATCCTCCTCGCTGACCCCCTCTATTAGGAGAGGCTGAACATTATTGCCGTCAGCAGACACCGGATTAGAGGGAGTAGATTGAACGTAAGAAGTCTGAAAATAATCAGCCAAGAAATCAACTAGTTGCTGAGGACCCTCAGCCTCCATTTCATTCTACTTCATAACTTTTGGTAGACGTGAAGTACTTCCATGGTTACTCAGAAAAGACCAGAATTTGTTAGGGTCATCCTGAATATGATCTTCGGTCTCCCTCAAAAAATCCAAATAAGATCTACGAATTTCAAACTTTACTACTCCCCTCAGCGCTCTGAACTCGTTCAGCGAATCGATATCACCCGTCCGCCTATATTTTTTCCATAATTTAGATTTTAATTTAATTTGATGCACAATCTCACCGGTAAACCAGGCTCAATGCTTCGCATAGGAAACAGGAACAGTGTCCTTAAAAATGTTATTGAGTGTAGAATAAAACAAGTCACAAGCATCATTCACATCGTCACAGTTATCCAAGTATGCTGTTAGCATACAATTATACAGGGAAATTAATTTGGCTTTTTTAAAATAGAATGATGGCTTAAGACTGTCTGAACTCATCTGCTCCGGGCAAGATGTCAAAGAAAAGGTAATATCAAGCGGAGGATGGTGTGGGTCCACATGTACCACAGGATCTTCGGAACATGACACACTAAGATTGAATCTTCCCAGAACAAGATCAAGCAACCTTCCATTACCATTTAAATAAAATAAGTATCATTTGACAAATATATTAATAAATGACAGTATCAATAAACTGTTATTTGACCTTAGTTGTTTTCAATAAGACACAAGCCTACTTAAAGTTTATTTTTTTTGAAATATAATATGGTTTTTATTTATTTTTATTAAGTTTTACTAAATATATAGCTACTTGTCATACATGGTTGTAAAGGGAATGAAATTTGGAATCGACTGACTTCGAAAAAAATTCTTGATACGCCACTGCATTAAGCATCAAATTATCTCTAACTTTTATAAAAACACTTTTCCCGTAACTCTAATAATAACAACCGAAATTTAAAGGAAAAAATAAAATGACAAAAAAAGAAAATCGCGAACGTCGTGTTACTTAATTTCGCTCTATCTATTACGGTTTAGGATGTACCGTATAAAAACATCGACATTTGCATGTAAAACAGCAACAACTAAAAAATTGTCTGGAATGAATGAAGTTGAGAGTTTCATTGCTTCAAAGTAAAAATAAAATTGTGGCTGAATTCTGGATGAGCAGAAAGAGATATTTGATTTTTGGGATATGATTTCTTAGAGTTCTTTAGATGAAGTAGTGTTTTTTTTTTCTTTAAGGTATGGACAACAGTATGGGTACTAATTTGTCTCGTTAGTAGTCTTGCTGCAACACTCACGATAACTATTGGCGGAGGTCGAACCAAAGCTCGTCCTCTAGTCAGTTTAGCACTTTGCTATTGTTTAGTAAGTGCTGGATGGGCGTTGAGAATGTTCTCCGGTCGTATGTCGACAGGCTGCCAAAGAACCTCAACAACATCTGATTTGTCAGAAGACGGATTGTCGAATGTCAACTGCGCCTTTGTTTTCCTGCTGTTGTACTATTTTGGGATGGCAGCAAATGCATGGTAAGTGAATTGTTTAATTTTTTTATTAACTTGAAGGTTGTTATAACTTATCAATTCAATTTTAACACTTTTCCTTTGCCACATGCAAGCAGTCTAGTCTCTGTTGTAGCGATGCGGTCTGGCAGTTCTATAATTACACCTTGTCTTATTGGCAACTCCAATTCACAATGTTATTTATGTGCGAGAATACATAATGTAGGTACTGTTCTCGCTTCTCCACAACTGTATAGGTACTAAAACCATTTATCCATTGAGAATTATTATCGGTTCGAATTGCATTTGTTCCGATAGATACTCGTAATGTTATTATTATGGTTTTACAGTTCCTATTTTAGCGTATCTTGTTTGGGATATAATTATTATTCCTATAATAGACAGCAGTTAATATTATAATCCAGAAAAAATTTTTTTGAGAACAAGCAGTTTTATTGCTTTTCAAAATCGCTGTCCCCGCATTGTTTGTTTCTCGTTTCGGAACAAAAACAAATCGTTAGGTGATAAATCCGCCGAATCGGACAATGAATCATTATTTCATCATTTTTATCTTTCAAATAGTCAACTGTTTGACTTGCTCTGTGCGATGCTGCTCAAATATGTCTGAGAGCTTCGGGTAAAGCAGATGCTTGTTGGGATTGAGGAGAACATAAATTTGTTGTTTGTTCAAATAATTAAGGTGGCATACCACCCATGTAATGTCTTCTATTTGTAGGAGGACGGCCAATAAAATGACAAATTCGCGGTATCTTTACATTTTTTAATGCCTAAATGACCTACATGAAGTTTTTCAAGCAATTCTTGTCGAAAGTTTTTTGGAATAATCAGTTTAGGACCTTTATACAAGAGTTAATCATCCAATGTAATTTCATCCTTAAATTTATAGTAAAATTTAATATTACCTGGCACATTTTTATAGTTTTTTTGCCAACTTGATTCTTGAGTGCATTTAGTTCTGTAATATTTAGATAAATATTTGTTTAAAACATTCTTATTTTGACTTTGTTAATTTTTTCTGATTGTAATGTTTGTATCATAATAATAATTTTGAATCGTTATGTATTTATTATTTTATTGTTTTGTAATGTACCTGCCCTGTAATTGGATTTGTTTCTGTCTGGGTAGATGTAATCCAAATAAATAAAAATATTTAGCCTTTTAAGTTGTTGAATTGGTGTTAATATTTATGTACCATAGGCGCCCGTGAAAAATCTCAAAAGGGTCAGAAAAATCTGTATCCACAATAACTGAAAATTGACTTAACATATTTCAGCCAAATATGGTACAAAAATACTACGGGATATTTCTAGGTGCTGATTTACTTTTGGAAAACATTGAGCGTAGGCAAGATATTTAAAAAAGGGTTCAACAGTTAAAACAATTAGGTATAGTTCTTAAACTTATCCGAAATTACAGTGGCATTCAAAAACAATGTAAAAAGTGGTTAAAAACTTAATAAAATAAAACATATTTCCTAAACGTAGGAGAAATATTGACTAGTTACTTATAGCGTTGATTATAACCTATGAAATGTATCTTAAACAACGTGTCGTACCTAGGCGTTCGTAAATAGTGGAAAAGGGGTTAATCCAATTTTATTTGAAATATGAAATAATTTAAATAAATAATAGCTGATTCTACAATAAAAATAAAAAAAAAGTTTATTCGGATATATAGCTTTCTCACCAAGAGTCTTACGAGCCTGGTAAATAATAATAATAATACATTTATTTGCATTCAAATCATAACAACGTACAGATTAAGTCAGAATATCATAAATACATAACATAATACTGAATTGATATGCAAAATGGAGTTGAAAACAATTTAAAAAAGTTCTAAGATCAACCCCAAAATTCATAACTTTAGAACTAAATTTCTAATACGTCCGACCAATAACTGCACTCCTTATTCATGCCTTTTACTACAATCAAAGTTTACTGCTTTCCACAAAAAATCTGAAAAGAAAAATTAAACAAAAAATCTATTTGAAATCCAAAAGTCGATTCCTGTATTTAAACTTAAAAGCTGTAACCCCTAAGTTTTTGAAGTCCTCAGGTATGTTATTGTATAGCATATAAATTTGGTAAGTAAATGATCTCTTGAATAATGAAGTTTTGTGAGGCGGGGGCGAAATAAGTCCGCGAAAACGTAAGTTCAACGTATGAACATCAGTCGTATATTTAATTTTATTAGAGAGGTATGGAGGACGATGGTTATTTATTATATTATGAAATAAAACTAGCGAATGTAGCTTTCTTCGATCCTGCATGCTCAGCCACATAGCCTCCCTCAACTTGTGCGAAACGGGCTCAAATTTTCTAATTCCATACACGAATCTAAGGCATGATTTCTGAACTTTTTGAATTCTGTCTTTATCAGAACAATCTAGGCACGGTCCATACACAACATCTCAGAAGTTAAAGTAGCTTAAGACTAAACTATCGGTAAGTTTTTTTTTCAAAGGTTGTGATAGTAGATGCCTATGGGGATATAACATCTTTAATGACGAATATGCTCTCTGGATATTGATGCTCACATGCTTCTTAAACCGCAATTCGACATCCAATTCCAAGCCAAGATTTCTTGTTGAAGTTGAGAACTTTAAACTTGAGTGATTTACTTTGATATTCAGTTGCAACTCCAACAAGCGCCTGTTTTTACCAAAGACAAGAACGTCAGACTTAGAGGCATTGATCATGAGACCGTGCTTTTGAGATAGCTCCACAATTCTGTTAATATCTTGATTAGCCAGATAATAGTCGTCATAAGTAAAGCTGTAGTAAATTTGCCGGTCATCCGCATATATATGCTCCTTGCAATGCTTTAGACTTGACCCTATGTAGCATGTGTAAATGTTAAACAATAAAGGTGAAAGTATTGAGCCTTGTGGAACTCCACACGTCAGTCTTTCTTTTGAAGATTCCCCATTAATTGTTTGAACAAATTGAAACCTGTTTTGCAAATAGCTGTGAAAGAATCTGATTGACTGTTCAGAAAACCCAACAAATTTCAAAACGGATAGAAGCGTCTCATGATCAATTGTGTCAAATGCCTTAGAATAATCTAACAGAACAAGCACCGTGCTCTTGCCCTGGTCCGTCGCACGAATTATGTCATCAACAATGTCCAAAAGAGCTGTAGCACAGCTGTAGCCTGGTCTAAAACCTGATTGATGTTCAGGTATAATACTGTATTTGTTTACATGCGAGAGAATCTGAAGGTACATAATTTTTTCTAAAACCTTTGAAAGTACTGGAAGGACACTAATCGGTCTAAGATCATTTATAGAATTTATTGTACTTGTCTTGGGGAAAGGAATGACAGAAAGGACAAAAATCAACCAAGTTTTTGAGTATATTTTTAAATAATCTTATAGTCACCTGTTTATTCTGGCCTTGTAGAAATCTTGCAGGTCATTCATATAATGCCTCGTTAAGAGAGTGGAAATAAAAGGTGAAAGACCACAAAATAAATTAATAAAAAAGAAATAAAATAAAATACCTACAAGGAGAAGAAACGAATACCTGCCATGACGGGACCATGTATTTCTCGCTGTAATTTATAATTCTTTAAGACAGTGTTCATAATATATTACAGCAGAAATAACCCCTATGTGGGCTGCAGGTAATAATAAACTAGGAAATAACCATTAACAGCATTTAAAAAGTTTAGTAACATCTATAGATTTAGATTCTTGTTATAATATGAGACTATTCGGCCCAGTGTTTCATAGTTTTTTAAAATCACATCACAAAAGGACATTGTCACTGATGATGAGGATTTAAATCCTTGAAATATGTATCGTTACATTTAAATTTCTTAGTTTCTACCATACACAAAAGTGATAAAAGCACTGTCCGATTGGCGTATTAATAGTTTGAGTACTTTTTATATAATGATATTTAATAATAATAATATTCTTTATTATCTAACAGGTTCAGGAACCCAATTACAAGACAATGTGACTAAAAATATAATCAACTATATCACAACAAACTAATTAATAATTCTAAAAAAACTGAAACAAAACAAAAACCGTATCAAGAACAATACATAATAATAATAAACATAATTTCATAATTCTACACATTTATATAAAATATGAATATAAAAGAAATCATCACCACACAGAATTTGACAGATTACAATAGAATATTTATAAGAATGTCTCTGATAGATTGTTTCTTGTCTATCATGGCATTATTAAATATAGATTAACGGTGACAAATTTGGCGGTCTTTTCAGAATTTGCACTAAGGTCTTTGATAGGGTAAATCATCAATTTTTGTTAAACAAATTAGTTGACTTCGAATGCTCTTACAGGTTCCTTAAATCGTAGTTATTAAATAGAGTACATGTTAGGGTGTGAAATCTTACTCAAGATATGTTTCTCTTACGTCGGGTCTTCCTCAGGGGAGGTTTATTTTTTGTTTGATTTGTTTATTAATAATTTGCCTGACTGTCTGACATCGTCGACAGGTCTGCACCCATCTTGCACTTACCTTGGATCGGATCTCCAACATTTCTGCGGCTTATTATTTATTCAGGAACCCCTACTGATATATGAAAATTTAGTGGTTGTGTCCTATCTCAGGTCGATTTCAACCAAAAACGAATGGGTTCATCCTAGGACTCCCCCAAACGCATATACCTACCTAACTTTGGGCGCTATCGTGGAAGAATACATACAGACAGACAGACAGACTTCCATCTGGAATTGGTCTTAATCGTCTCGGGGAATTTTAAAATGGTTATATCCGTCTTATCTCAATTTTTTTTTAGCGCATTCATAATACTTTCCCTGTACGGGAAAGTAAAATGACGCATTAAAGTAACTCGGAACAACAATGAGAGCCGAGGGCTATTATCCTTGAGCAACTCGCTTGAAGGATTCTCTATGACAAAATTTTGAGTATTTGATAAGATAATTTTTTACTTTCAATCAAAAATTTGATTGTCAATCTGCCGTTTAATAATTTTCCATACAAAATGTTTTAATCAAACAAATATTATTCATTTTTATTTAAAACTACAGTTGTGAAAAGTACAATTGAAGAGCTTGGCGGCAAAAGGTAACAAGCCACATGTCGCAATTTTAAATACTGATGTTTCTTATTGCCTTTTGTGCAAAATATTCAATATAATATTTTAATCGTAAAAGGAAATTTACAAACTACTACAAAACACCTATTATCTAATTACGAAAGATTAAACAGAGATCACTTCCTTTCATTAAGAACAACAGTCAAAGATAGTTTTCTCATTTTTATGAGAAGTGTGGCTTGTTACCTTTTTCCGCCAACCGCTTCAATTGGTAAATGTTAAATTGGAAGAAGAGTTTGCTGAAGTTGACGGATTGTTAATTTCCACTGTTGAAGAAATTCCTCGCATGGTGTTGATTATTTCACCATGGCGTTCTTGGTTAATATTCAAGTGCAGTGTCCTGTTATTTTTATTAATTGCTGTTCAGGAATTCCTTTATTTGCCAAATAGCTAACTGCAGTTGATCTGTTCGAATGATTGGATATCTTTTTACACTTAGTGTCCAAACCAATAACTTCCGCGGATGATTTGGTCCACATATTAATTGTGTTCTTGCCTACCGGTATATTGTCAAACCATGTGTCACTTTCGGATTTCCAGAAACGATTTGGTCTCAAGAACTGGAAGTAATATTTTTCCCCCTTTTGGACAATAATTTATGGAATAACCGAACAGGGCATGCACTTTCGTTTGCAATATTTGGAACAAGCCACTTGCTATTTGTACAACTTTTCGATCCTCCTTGGCATGTTTTACTGAATATTGGATTGTATTCAATTCTGTTGGTTGGCGTTCCATCATTATTTTTCTAAATCGTGAAATAATCTATAAGGCAATCAACTGGTTCACCACCTCGCCAAGCTAACTCAACAGCTACAATAGGGTAAAAAAAAATTTTGTAAACCTTCTGGTGTACATTCATCCCATAATCCAATGATTCTAGCCAAATCACTTGAACTCAAATTTGATGAACTGCATTTTCGTTTGTTTGGATTCTGCTGTAATCTTTTACGTTTTGCATTTCTTGCATCTCACACATTTTTGAATATCACACTGGTAAACGGGTCGAATACAATTTTGAAGTCATTGAAGTATTTTTTCTGGAGTAGCCTACTCGTAGTATTCAAATTGTTTTTACAGTTGCTTCTTTATATTCAGTTCCGTCAGCTTTTCTCATATTTACCACATAATCTTTCAACATATTAGCCAAATTATGCAAACTCGTTTCAGCATTCAGTTCGTATTTTCTGGTCGCACAAAACTCGAGAAATATTTTCCGTACATATTTTTTTGATTTGATTGTATTTTTTGGTATATTATTAGATATAATATCATTAATTGCATCGTTAGATGCAATACCAAATCTTCGCGACATTTTTAAACCAGTTGTCAGTTTGACGTTTAATTAATTTTTAATAAAAAACACACCAAACTGAAAACACCATAGGTAGGGTATTATCGCTGTAATCCAGAAATGATTGGATGAAATTTGACACATGACTTAAAATTAAGTAATTTGATTGGTTCCTATATTTAGTAAAAAATTATCAACGGACGCCATATTTAAAACATAAAAATATACTAAGCATAAAGAATATGTAGATTTACAACAAAAATAAATGACATGTTCTTGAAATATTTCTCTAAAAATTGCACATTAACCAAACATGTTTCGGAATTCTGGAAAGAGGGATCTGTCCTAACACAGCATAAATTATAACAATGCTGAAATAGCTTTTTGTAATTTTTACTAACCACTGATGATGGAACCTGGTACTCCGAAACATGTTTGGTTAATGTGCAATTTTTAGAGAAATCTACTTCTACTCCACTTTAAAAAATATGATGTTGGTTGTTTTCTCTCTATACGATAACTTCAAATGCATAAAATAATTCAAATTGTGTTGAGGAATTTTTGTGAAAACACAAGTTTATTGAAATGTCGAAAAGAAATAAGAAAAATAACTCTCAAGTAAAAAATCGCAACTTAATTTTAAAGAAATGAGGTTTTACAAAAAAATACAAAATAAAAACTTTTCCTTCGAAGATCCCGCGAGGAGAATGCTGGGGATTGAGGATTTTTTAAATAAAGATGCTTGGAAAAAAAATTAATATTTGATTTTTGAAGAAATCAGAGTTGAAGATCCATTGCATAATTAATTTTGAAATATTGGTGTTGCTACTATTTTATTCTTTTATTATCAGTAAGCTAGGATTAATAGTTTGAAATAATAATTTTGGTGTGAATGGATATTTGAAAAAATAACATAGAAAACTGATATCAACTTGTAGATAAATAAACAGAAACTAATCCGATAAACACAACATAAAGCAGCTTATCACTGTTCCAAAAACTTCTTCAAATAAGAAGAAATTCTCATCATTTTAAATATTGTTCGGTCACATAATGCTAATGCATTGTCATTTTAACTAGAACGTGTCAAAATGCAGATGAAGGTAAATTCTACCTGAATATAATATGTATTTTACTAAAGGCAGACCAGAGAACTAATACGACTTTTTATCATGCGTTTTTATCTAACATTGCATTTATATAAGCTGTATCTGACATGTTTTCATATTTTTAACGTTAACAATCAATGTTTGTAGAGGTGTTGTCCGACAGGATGGCAGTTGGTTTGTCTAGTTTACATAGTTTTATCAGGGTGTTTCTATATTCGACCGACAACGCTCTCGCTCTCGCTAATTCATGCATTTTGCTATGGGGACATATACCCTTAAATACTAGTTACTCAAAGGTTCAAATTTAAAATCGAAAATTTGCCATAATTTAGAAACGCATCTAAATATTTTTTTTTAAATTTCTTCACTAATATGTTTTTTAACAATCTTTTTCAAAAATTAACTAGTTGCATGCTATAGGGGTTAGTGACACTTTTTATCCCCCTATTTTTTACGCCACTGGAATAAATATATTTTTTAATTTTTTTTTATTCCCTGTTCATTTTTGCTTAAAAAAGTGATAACTTTTTATGGGTCTAAAGTGGACGGTTTTGTAGGAATTTGCCTCTAAACTAAAGTCTGCAAATGTCTGAGATACTGTGTAATATTACATAAATTTCGAAAATTTGCCATAATTCAAAAACGCCTATGAATATTTATTTAAAATTTCGTGACCGATATGTTCTTTAAAAAAGTCATATTTTGACATACAAATATTTTCAAAAAATTAACCAATATCATGCGATAGGGGTTAGCGCCACTTTTTATCCCCCTATTTTTTACGCCACTGGAATAAACAGATCATTTTGATTTTTTTTAATTCTCTGTTCATTTTTGCTTAAAGAAGTGATGACATTTTATGGGTCTAAAGTGAACGGTTTTGTAGGAATTTGCCTCTAAACTAAAGTCTGCAAGTGCCTGAGATACTGTGTAACATTACATAAATTTCGAAAATTTGCCATAATTCAAAAACGCCTATGAATATTTATTTAAAATTTCGTGACCGATATGTTCTTTAAAAAGTCCATATTTTGACATAAACAATATTTTTAAAAAAATAACCAGTGGCATGCTATAGGGGTTACTGAGACTTTATCCCCCTATTTTTACGCCACTGTATTAAATATAACTTTTTAATTTTTTTTAAATCCCTGTTCATTTTTGCTTAAAAAAGTAATAACTTTTTATGAGTCTAAAGTGAACGGTTTTGTAGGAATTTGCCTCTAAACTAAAGTCTACAAGTGCTTGAGATACTGTGTAATATTACATAAATTTCAAAAATTTGCCATAATTCAAAAACGCCTTTAAATATTTTTTTTTAAATTTCGTGACCGATATGTTCTTTAAAAAGTCCATATTCTGACATAAACAATATTTTTTAAAAAATAACCAGTGGCATGCTATAGGGGTTAGTGACACTTTTTATCCCCCTATTTTTTACGCCCCTGGAATAAATAGATCTTTTTATTTATTTTTTTTAATTCCGTGTTTATTTTTGCTTAAAAAAGTAATAACTTTCTAAGTGAACGGTTTTGTAGGAATTTGCCCTTAAACTAAAGTCTGCAAGTGTCTGAGATACTGTGTAATATTACAAAATTTCGAAAATTTGCCATGATTCAAAAACGCCTATGAATATTTTTTTAAAATTTCCTGACCGATATTTTCTTTAAAAAGTCCATAATTTGACATAAACAATATTTTTTTTTTAAATAACCAGTGGCATTCTATAGGGGTTAGTGACACTTTTTATCCCCCTATTTTTTACGCCACTGGAATAAATAGATCTTTTTGATTTTTTTTAATTCTCTGTGCATTTTTTCTTAAAAAAGTGATAACTTTTTATGGGTCTAAAGTGAACGGTTTTGTCGGAATTTGCCTCTAAACTAAAGTCTGCAAGTGCTCGAGATACTGTGTAATATTACATAAATTTCGAAAATTTGCCATAATTCAAAAACGCCTTTTTTTAAAATTTCGTGACCGATATGTTCTTTAAAAAGACCCTATTTTGACATAAACAATATTTTTTAAAAAATAACCAGTGGCATGCTATAGGGGTTAGTGACACTTTTTATCCCCCTATTTTTGACGCCACTGGAATAAATAGATCTTTTTGATTTTTTTTTAATTCTCTGTTCATTTTTTCTTAAAAAAGTAATAACTTTTTATGGGTCTAAAGTGAACGGTTTTGTAGGAAGTTGCCTCTAAACTAAAGTCTGCAAGTGCCTGAGATACCGTGTAATATTACATAAATTTCGAAAATTTGCCATAATTCAAAAACGCCTACGAATATTTTTTTTAAAATTTCGTGAGCGATATTTTCTTTAAAACGTTCATAATTTGACATAAACAATATATTTTTTTTAAAATAACCAGTGGCATGCTATAGGGGTTAGTGACACTTTTTATCCCCCTATTTTTTACGCCACTGGAATAAATAGATCTTTTTGATTTTTTTTTAATTCTCTGTTAATTTTTTTTTTTTAAAGTAATAACTTTTTATGGGTCTAAAGTGAACGGTTTTCTAGGAATTTGCCTCTAAACTAAAGTCTGCAAGTGCTTGAGATACTATGTAATATTACATAAATTTCGAAAATTTGCCATAATTCAAAAACGCCTACGAATATTTTTTTAAAATTTCGTGACCGATATTTTCTTTAAAAAATCCATATTTTGACATAAACAGTATTTTTCTAAAAACAACCAGTGGCATGCTATAGGGGTTAGTGACACTTTTTATCCCCATATTTTTTACGCCACTGGAATAAATAGATCTTTTTGATTTTTTTTTAATTCTCTGTTCATTTTTTCTTAAAAAAGTGATAACTTTTTATGGGTCTAAAGCGAATGGTTTGGTAGGAATTTGCCTCTAAAGTCTGCAAGTGCTTAAGATACTGTGTAATATTACATAAATTTCGAAAATTTGCCATAATTCAAAAACCCTTATGAATATTTTTTTAAAATTTCGTGAGCGATATTTTCTTTAAAACGTTCATAATTTGACATAAACAATATATTTTTTTTTAAAATAACCAGTGGCATGCTATAGGGGTTAGTGACACTTTTTATCCCCCTATTTTTTACGCCACTGGACTAAATATAATTTTTTTATTTTTTTAAAATTCCCTGTTCATTTTTGCTTAAAAAAGTAATAACATTTTATGGGTCTAAAGTAAACTGTTTTGCAGGAATTTGCCTCTAAACAAAAGTCTGCAAGTAAAGTTGAAAGTAGGAACATTTTTTAAGTGAGGTATTGTATACAAACGCACCGAGATACGAGAGAGGTCCGAAAAGTGTGAAACGTTTTGAATTTTGCCCTGTATCTCGAAAACTAGATGCGTTACCCAAAATGTGATTGGGGCATCATGAGTTTCATAAAGAGGAGGAACTCATCCCTAAGATATTGGGAATAGACGAGATAATTTTATGACAATCGAAAGCTGTTACCAAGCAACGAGCTTGTCATAAAATTATGAGGCATTTGTCAATGTCCGAGGGATACTCGGTGGAAAATTTGTTGACAGAAAAAATTATAACTTAATTCATATTCTCGTTCGCAGCAAAATTCCATAAATATTCCTCAAATATATTTGTGACTGAAGGTTGTATTTTTGGGAATTTTTTCTTTGATTAGCGCATTTAGGTATACTTTGAACATTCGCATTGCCAAACGTGACATTTTGAAATTTATTTGGACTGAAGTTGTCAAACTTCATAGTGTTGTCATAGTGATTGATAATTGCACTGAATGCAATTATCAGTGTAATGTTGATATGATTGGGTGAAATTGTTTCATATGCCACAAAATGACAAAATTTGATTGGTTGTTAGAACTGTCAAAAAATTTTCACAATAACGGAGCTACCCCGCAATTAATACAACGAAATCTGGACACCCTGATTTCAAGAGTAGCACACCTCTAGTAAAATGACTAGACAAAAGATAATTTAGTTAAAAACCGTCCTGTTTCACTGGCTCACCTTGTATATTTTATGTAAACCATAAATGCATGTTGTAGTATTTTACTAACAATACAATACAAAATGATTGGTGTAACAAACTAAGTATAATATACAATATCCATATAACTAACTAACTATATCTGGCAAGTCGTATCTTCTTCACGATGCCAACAGCATTGCTGGACCGTATCGGAACACCATTGTCTCGTTGTATATATTCAAAACGACTTTTCCACCAGATTATTTTCGAGATTGTCGTCTTTTGTTGTGGCACGGTCGGGTCGGTTTGTTCGGACCAGACCCAAGAAATAAATAAGAAGGCGCTGAGGCATGCCTACATAGCGTATAGGTAGATATAATAAAGGCAGTCGTGCACCATATAGATGTCTTTTGTTAATTTTGTTTTGTTTTTGTGCCATACTATAACATGCTTCCTCTGTGGAGGAATCCATGCAAGAAATAAATTTAGAATTTACGATCATAGCTGTGAGGTGTTAATTGGCATGATATATTGGTGCAGTGTGTAGGTATGTACCAGCACCCTAACAGATGCTTGAAAGAGGAAAATTGGCCTTGGTTTACTGCCTCTACTATCAACCAATAAATTTATTAAAATATCTACGAGGAATTGTGCAATCAATGTATACCTATTTATTATTCATCCTTTTTATTAATGGTCTGGTTTCGGCTGTTTATTTAAGATACACTGCCCCGACAGATAAATAATCCAATTAAAGGGCAGGAAAAATTACAGTAAATTCTTAATATCTAACACTAAATTTATATTCTAAGAAATATATTTTTTATACAAGACAAAGTTGAATTAAAAATATCAATTTGCTCGGACACAGAGTTACAAGTATGGCACATAAAATATAAAGGGGAACGGAACAACAAATTAGTACGCGGGGCCGGAAAGTAAAATACGATTCCGTTATTACGTGTACGTAGATTTGGGACACAAAAAGGAATCTGGCTTAAAAACTTTGGACAGTCAAGAAGTCCAATAATAATTTTAAAGAGCAATACTAGAGCGGAATATTCTCTTCGAGTATTTAATGATACTAGATTAAAACGGTTTAGCAGTATATCATGAGGAAACCCAATGGATGAAAAAACCCCATCAACCCGAAACCACAGCAACTTGGCAAAACGACGCTGGATTCGTTCAATATTAGTTATATGTATGGCATACATAGGATTCCATACTACAGATGCATATTCCAGTTTAGATCTGACAAATGCGTTGAAAAGAACAATGAGTGTTTGAGGTGTCACAAACTCTTTCGAATTACGCACAATAAAACCCAGAGATCTATAGGATGCTGAAACTATATTATTGTAATGATTAGTAAAGCTCAGTTTACCATCAAACCAAACACCTAAATCTTTAAACTCATCACAAGTTGTTAATGGACTATTATTTATACAATATGAAAATTTGACAGGGTTTATTTTCCGTGTATAGGAAACACTAAAACATTTATCAATATTCAGATAAAGATTATTACGGACACACCACGCATATACAACATTTAAATCGTCCTGAAGATGAGAACAATCTTCAGTACTATTAATAACATAATATACTTTGAAGGCGTCAGCATATAATAACGAACTATTTGTCAAGCCACTAGAAATATTATCGATAAAACACAGGAACAACAATGGTCCAAGGACAGAGCACTGGAGAACACCAGATGACACTTTAAAATTTGCGGAACGAAATCCTCGACTTTCCACATACTGATATCTATCCTTCAGATACGACTTCAAAAGCAGCAGTAAATTATAAGATAATCCATAACGACACAGTTTACGCAGTAGAATACCATGATCAAGTCTATCAAAGGGTTTAGAAAAATCAGTGTAGATTACATCTACCTGACCCCCGTTATCAAGTCGCTCAGTTAAAAACTGTGTTAAAACCAAGAAATTAGTTGACGTAGAACGACCGGGAAAAAAGCCATGTTGTACCGATGAAATCTAACGCCTAACATGGCGCATGGCTGTTGGGATAAGCAGTCGTTTATTTGCTGACGACCTTAAAATTATTCACTCAATAAATTCTTTAGCAGATTGTTATGCGTTGCAAAGTGATATTGCCAAGTTGAGTGACTGGTGTCAGAGGAATTAGGTTACATTGAACATATCAAAGTGGGACAAAGGGACAGTACTGGGTTTTCTTATGAGATCAGTGGTGTTCCGCTATTTTCGTTGGAGACCTTTGGTATTGAGTTCGATTCACAGCTTACGTTTTTTAATCACATTCGTGGTAAAGTTGAGGAGGCCAGTCGAATGTACGGAATTTTGGAACTATAAGAGATTCACGAACATAAATACACTTACGGCTCTTTATTGTGCCTATATACGATTGAAGCTGGAGTATGGGTCCATAATTTGAAGGCCATTTTACTCGGTCATAAGCAGGCAGTAGAAGGGCTGTAAAGGAGAGTATTTACCTCGTTCGTGGATATGATCAGAGTCTGCTCTTGTCACGTTTTTCGATGCAGAGTCTGGAACATCGTCGTCTTGTGTCTTGGCTTGGGGTAAATTATTAGCGGAATCAAAAAAATCTATTAACAAAAGCTATTTGATTTTTTATGTAGAATCCGATTCGTTAATGAAAACATATGTTTTCATTAAGATAAAACGAGTTGACCTTGAGATAACCTTGAAACGGTTGACAAACTCGCCCATTGGTGCCACCATTGTTTTTCGCCCCCAATTGCAGACAATTTGAAATTTTTTTCAGAAAAATGTGCCGTTTTTAAGATATAAGGCTGTCTCAAGATAAATGGACCACTCGGTATTTTTAATGACAGATCATTGCCAATGAACTTTTGAAGGAAGGAATTATTTTGTACTCCTTAGAAGATCGTATAAATTTCAGATACATTTTTTGTCGTCTACAGTAGTCCACGGATAGAGGTCCCAAGAGGACAAATAAACTACAAATTTCAGTTCAGTTCTGCTTGTTTTGATAAGTTTATGGCCATACTTTGAATTTGAAAATATTATACAAGGGGCCCGAAAATAAGTAAATGTGAAATTGTAAAATACTATTAAGAGCAAACTACCTTTATTTTTCGTGTTGCAGCAAAGTGACAAATAAAAAAGAATGAAATCCTATCCAAAGACTGATTCTAAAATTCCAACTCAATATTTCAAACTTTATTTTTTTGTAAAGCTTTAAAATGTATGCCTTTTTACCTCATTTCACCTATCCGTACCCAATGTATGACAAAACATGTCAAAATGATTTGATTGAATTAGATATTAATTTTAAAAAATATTTTTAAAATTCTAACTCTGAACAAAAAATATTCTTGGTACATTGTTATGAAACTGGCCACTGTTCATACTGATCATAATATGCACTAGAACGCATTGTCAATAAATTTCAAGAAGTTTCAGTTTCAATACGTAAAATTCATCAACTGGTCAAAAAATTCAAGAATACTGCGTCCGTGGAAAATTTAACAAAGAAGAAGAAACCTTTTGACAACAATAATGCTGCCTTGCATCTGTTGTGGAAAAGCGTGTTCTATCGTTACGAAAATGAGCTCAAAATTTGCAGCTTGTCCAAAAAATATTAAAAGCCAATAACTTTTTCCTGTATAAACCACATTTTAATCAAACGTTAGAAGCAGGAGACCAAGCATATTTTTGTTTATGGATAGGGGACAAAATTTTAACTGAAAATAATAATTTTCACAAACTTTTATTCTCTGACAAATCCACGCAATTTAGAATTCCTACACGTCGATAATATTTTAATAAGCAAACAATAATGCAGAGAAAGAAGGAAAAAAATAATGAGACGTAAAAAAGAAAATCCTTAAGAAGACAAGAAAATTTTGTCGATAAAATAACCTAACCTAATAAACTAACTGCTTTAAAAAATTAGAAATAAAAAAAAAACCGCAAGAACTGGGATTTGAACCCAGAACCTTCCGCATGCAAAGTTTTTCTTCTTTTTCTTTCTTTATTATGTTATGAAATGATATTTACAATACTTAACTAAAGACATACAATACAATTTACAATAATGATAGTGAAAACGTCACTTTGCCGAGTTTAGAATGCTCAGTAAAGGTTTTGGCTACCCTCGTCGGGTGGGCTTGCTGGTCAGTCTCGTCAAGTCGTATTGTGCTCAAGAAGGGAATATTTTTAATAAGACTATTTGTCTTGGGGTTATTCCCGAGGGAATGTATCAAAATGCAACAGTAAGTTCCAAGTAAAATCGTTCATTTCAACTATTTTTGCACGAATTTCCTTGTGTTCGCGAGGCATAGTCTAATTTTTACCCAATTCACATTTTTATCTGAAAACTTAGCTCCGATAAATTCAAATCAATTATAAATGCAAATTTAATTCCGGTACAGTAGTTTATTGTTGAACGCGTGACTACACCCAATTCATCACTTTTATAATCGTCAGATTGAAAAATTACTTTCTTAGCTCTTACCCGTGTCTTGTTTATATTCACACAAACGTGTTAAACTGCTGAAATGGCCAATAATTATAATGGACGACTGCAGCCAGCCATATCTCTATCAGCTGGCACGTAAATTATTAGGTGTACCAGTCTACTTCATTATAATACGATATAATTATTATTGCTAGAATTGGAAAACGTTTTTATTAAGATTGCAAAATTTTTAAAAGCCGAAAAATGGTATCACAGAATTCTGATAGCAATGTAAGCGATTAATATTTATTCGTTTTTCACCTAAACAATTCAATGGGAATTTGGTTACAGCATTATAAAATTGACCACATCTATATTCCTGTATTAAGCAGGAATCTTAAAGTTACTGTTTCTGTTGTTCGTAAATGACCTGCCATTACATATTCCATTTGGAAGGGTCTTTATGTATGCTGATGACACGTCAATAGTAATCTCTGACGAAGATCCTGATAAACTGAAACATAAAATACATATGGTTCTGCAGGCTTTTGACTGCTAAATAATGATGAAGAAATTGTGAAATTTCTGGAATATAATAATAATAATAAATGGCCTTTATTAGATTATGAACATGAGCAACTTACGATCAATTGAATATAAAACTATATAATGAAATTATGTTCACAGAAAAACAAAATGTAACATATGTAATATATAATCATAATTTACCATATAATAGGCTACCCAACGAGGCGAAGTCTAGCTGTACTTAGCTATTCTACTTAACCCCGCTAGGCAGCGAGCGGGTTAGACAACATGTTCTTCCATCAACAAATCAAAATATTGAGTCAATATCAATTCATACATTTCCGCAAAATACTTAATTAAAACATTAACGCAATAAAAAAAAGCTGAACTGAATAGAAATTTTGCAGCAGAGACGGGCACTTAGCAATGCAAAGAAAATTAAAAAAATAATAATTATCAAAAGCAGAACACAAGAATCTTAAGCTTGCAAATTTAATAAATAAGATTTAAAGCTAGTCTTAAATTTTCTTGGCTCTAAACTCAATAAACTGTTGGGTAATGAATAATTATAAAGTTTGACAGAGTTGTAAACAAAAGATCTCTTAAATAAGGCTGTACGATGATGAGGCATTGTCAGTTTATTTGTATCACGAATATTCCTACCATGTACAGAATCACGAAATATTAATTTACCTCTAAGTGAAGACGGTGAAGATGGAGATCGCAATATTTGAAAAATAAAATTTCCCAGGTGGTGCATACGTCGACCCTCCATCTTTAACCAATTAAGCTGAGCAAAAGCAAAAGATACATGATCAGATCTCCTCGCAAACCAAATATAAATCGGCAACACGAATTCTGAACTTTCTGAACTCTATTCTTTGAAATCAAATCAAGGCAAGGTCCGTAGACAAAGTCACAATAATTAAAATTAGACAGGACTAACGTTTTCACACAAAGACTTACGCAACTTGAAACTCAAAACTTGTCTTCAAGTGTTCACAAAACCTGAGATCCTTATCTAAAATAATTCCCAAATTTTTAGCCTTGTCCACTATAGGCAGCTGTGTTCCATCCAGAGTCACTATAAAGTTGTCCCGGACGAGTTCATGTTGATTCTTGTTACCAAATATCATGAGTAACGATTTAGAAGGGTTCAATTTTAAATTATGCCTGTCGGCCAGTTCCTTAATCCTGTGTAAGTCCTGATTAAGAGTCAGTGCCGCATGATATGTGTCACACACATTAAAATGAAAGTAAAGCTGAGTATCGTCTGCGTATGCTTGCAATTTACATGTCAAATCAGTTTTCAAAATATCAGCTGTATAGATTAAAAATAAAAGTGGACCAAGGATTGATCCCTGGGGCACTCCGGAAGAGATATTGATTTGATCAGACAAAATATTATTACTTAATACTTTTTGATGCCTGTGTTGAAAATATGACTGAATCAATGAAAATGAATCATTATTAAAACCATAGTATTTAAGCTTATAGCAAAGGAGTTCGTGATTGATGGTGTCAAACGCTTTACTGAAATCCAACAACAGAATATCATCAATAACGTTTGACAGCGCAACCGAAGTAGAAAATTTTTTTTGGAATCCGCACTGCGTATCAGGTAGTATACCATTAAACGTAACGTATTCAAATAGTTGATCATACAACACCCTCTCAAATATATTTGAAATGCCTGGTAATAAACTTATAATTCTGATATCATTATAAGTCTTAGGCTCTGAACACTTAGAGAGAGCCAGTTTCCATACATCTGGAAAGTACCCAACCCTATGAAAGGAGGCCTTACATGGTAAGAAATAGAGAAAATTATTTCGAGTGTTACAACGATCACAACACTTTTATATTAATTTGTTATTTGTAATAATAAATTTTTTCCTTGTGGGGCAAAATGTTCACCTCTTTTTTTTTGTTTTTCATTTTCCATTTTGTCAACACAAAGCTGGGAGCTTCAGAAAATGGTTTGAGTATTCGCTTTACTTGCTTTTGTCTTAAATCACAGTATCTTGCGCGCGAATATTAAACGAGGCAACGGAGACGAATTTCCGGCATTACTAACTTTGCCAATTTAAAGAAGAAATAGTATAAATTGACGGTATGAAACTGGCATCAATAAACACCATACTGGAGTTAACTTGCAGTTAAGGTTACCCTCCAGTTAACTAACAAATAGTTTGAATGGTACATTGATAAATCGGCCCTCAGCCGTTCTAAAATTATAGCATTTCTTGTAGATACAGTCAACTCTAGAACGTTATTAGCACCACACTATAATAGTATTATTTAATGAGTATGCATCATACCAGTTTTAAGTGTTGAATTAGTCTTTTTATAGGCCTCTAGATATCTATTATCGACAACATTGATGTCTCATTAGCAGCTGCACATCGTGTATGTATGTATATAATCAAACACCTAACATCACGAATGCCTGTGTAAGGTGTGAATCAATTAGCTGTTGTTTCTAACTGATAATTACAAATAATTTACATAATACATATTCATAAAGAAAAACAATTTTGGTAGATTGTACAGTGTATATCAGGTTGATGGCTATACTTACATCTTGTAGAAAAAGAAATATTAATTGTATAAATCAAACGGCGTCTGCTCCACAAAATAATATTATTTTGTGGAGCAGACGCCGTTTGATTTATACATTAATCATCGCTCCTCTTTGAATGGGTACAGTGTATATCAGGTTGATGGCTATACTTACATCTTGTAGAAAAAGAAATATTAATTGTATAAATCAAACGGCGTCTGCTCCACAAAATAATATTATTTTGTGGAGCAGACGCCGTTTGATTTATACATTAATCATCGCTCCTCTTTGAATGGATTACTTCATGAAATATTAATTATTCGAAAGAAGTAGTCCATATCGAAGTGGAGTAGAATAATTAAATATTCTTGAAATAAAAGTCGACCTCCACACAATAAATTTTAATAAATATCTCCAACAAATTAGATTTGTCACCATACATGTTTCGCAGCTCCGGGCTGCATCATCAGTGGTTATAAGAGATTCTTACGAAAAGCTATGTTATTTAACTTAGTTAGTACATATTATTTTTGGGATATCTATTTATCAACTCACTGCGTGAAAAAATTTTTAAGTCATAAAATAAAAGTTTTTGTTAAATTAAGTTTCGTTATTAATCATCTAAAACTAAAAAACCCAAAACTCACATCATTTCTAATGTAAGTCTCATGATATTTTTTCTTTTTATAAATCATCGAAAACCAAATTTCTCTTCGACAGCAGTATACGCACTTGATTGATTGCAATTTCACAAAACAGATTGCTTCTTTGCCCGTCTTACTTTTTCGATCAGACCGAAATCTCTATTGCACGATAAAAATGTATGACCTGTCTGTGGAAATTTCTGAACAATATCATTGAAAAATCCTTTTGCAATCAAAGTACCTAATATGGACGGCCAAAATACCTTAATTTTTATTTTGGCCTCCGCAGTTATCAGACCCCACATTATTAAAGATTTTTTCGGAGTATTCAATTCCTTTGTTATATAATCAAAGATACAGGAACCTATTTCATTGCATCCACGTTTTCCCGTGGTTTCATCCCAAAGTTACTATACTATAGTACATTTGGGTGTGGGTCAATGATGGTATATAAAACTGTTTTTGCAAGTCAAAACTTACGATACAGCAAGAATTTTCCAACTTAGCTTCCATAGAATCATTCTTCATCATCTTTTTGGCAGATTCTGCTTTTCTATGGTGTAGCCTTTGCTTTGATTCCACGTCCTTCTTTTGAGCAGGAGTTGCTGCTTTTTTTAACTCCATTTTATATAAATCGCACCTGAGGCATGTGTCAACTCGTGGGGGACCAAAGGATAGATTAAAACTATGTTTAAAGATGTTATTAAACCACTGCCTGGATACAGGTGGTGTAATATTATTTTCTGTAGTGTACTTTGTAATCAAGGCTGAATGGAGTTTACGAATGTTTAAATCTTCAGCTAAATAGTTCTTCGAACTTTTTTCTCGCCCATAGTGACTTTCTCTTGTAGGGATTGACAATATAAATTCGATGATTTTGGATTTCCAAGACTGGTCTCTTCTTTCGCGTTTTCCTCCTCATTTTTCTCGTATTGTAATATCCCCGGATACAGCAAGTTTCTGACAAATAAGCTTAACTCGTTTTTCCCCAATCAAAAAGGTGCCACAAAAAGTTTTCCTGCAAACTTCGACTTTTGAATTCCCTGGCAGTTGTAAATAATATCTGAATGTGTGCTGTCTCCTGCTTGAATCTGAAGACTCATAAGTGCCATGCCTTCTTCGATTTGTCACATTCTATTAATCATAACAAAAAATTCTGTTGTTCAATGTATTTTCCAAGTGTCCAAAACTTCTTGAAAAGTAGCATTCTTGCCTCGAGTGTAATGGACTTGCAGGCAAAGTTGCACTTACAGGATATCTGAAGAAAAAAAACAGTGTAATAGATAATAGATGACAAAGCAAAGTTTTTGACAAAAAGAATCTTAAAACCTAAAAGCAAATTATATTCTATTGAATATAACGAACCTTAGAAGGGCCTTTCTTCCCTGGAACGAAAGAATCTTTCTTTTTGTAAGGCTCTCCACTGTTTCTCCGATCTTTACTGTCACTCTTTTCTTAGTAGTAGTAAATGTAAAAATTCTGCGATTTTTATTCCGAGACTCCCAAAACTGTGGATACCAACAGGCTGAATCGAAAATTTTCCTTTTTTGTAATTCACTAATAATCTGCCAGCAGGTTTTCTTGCCCAATTACAACAAAAGTTCTCTCAATATGTGTTTTGGAATCCGGTATTTTCACAAGCAACATTTTTTGGGGCCTTGGTTTGTTATAGGACGCTATCATATAGGACCTAATCAAGACCTAAAAAATTATCTAAGGATCGTGACTCCGCACGTCGTTTGGCATGTAGATAGCCCTTCATAATATCATTGTCCTGCGTAAATATCACGACCCCCTTATTAGGGAACCAGATTTCAATTTTTTGGGGCCTTGGTTTGGTGTAGGACCCTATCATATTATATATTCGAACCATGGTACCATTTTTCATCAAATATTGAGGAGGTCATTTAATAAATTTCTCTCCGTATTCAAGAGGCCTACAACTTTGTGTATGCCATTGAACTCATTGTTGAACCAGCATTTGAAATCTTGCAAAAAAGCATGAACATGCCAAGTAAAGTTGAACGTAGCTTTTTAATCCTTAAGAACCAATATCAACGTTTTGATTAAAGTTTAGTCTTCTTGAAAAAAAGAAGTGTGGGACCTGTGATAATGGCTATATCTTGATTATCCTACAAAGATTGGGTCACATCGGGGAAACAACCATTTCCAGAGTTATTTATTATAAGCGAAGATAAATAAATCGTGTTGCATAATTACAATAATTAATTATGTGCCAACGTTGGCAACCCAGCACATAACACCTCGTTGCCATAACAAGATGACAAACGAGACTAGAAGTGGCAGGTTATGTGGGATAAACGAACTGTATTAAAGAAGAGAAGCAGAATAAGGTGGAAGACGAAGAAAGAGACGTAAGCATAATATTATCGCCCACGGCCAGCTTGAATGTAAAATATGCGACCGGTTAGCGTGGTACACAAAAATTACATACACACACACCTCCACGCTCAAGTAAATATGAAATTTAAAATGCCTATTCAGGTATTTTCACAAACTGTGAACTTAATTACATATCATTTACATTCTGACATATAATATATTTCGATTATAAATTTTCATTTGCAAACATAAGTGTATTTTATGTACAAACATGTCTAGCTTATGGCGCAGTCATTTAATTTATGAGCAGTGTCTACTTGTTCGTAAAAATTGATTTACGTACTAGATACTTACTACGAGGGTTGCCTTTTATATTTCGGGATTTGGCAACCCTGGTGTTGCAATCTGGCAAATGACAGCTCTATCGTAAAGTTGGACATTTTTGAGGTTATACGTACTCAGAACGTTTTGACATACGAGCGCTATTTCTGTTGTTTACAGTAACTTAAAAGATTCATCTCGGCCCAAAAATAGAATTAAATCGTGAACATTTTCGTGCGATTATTTTTTACAACATTCGACATGGATTAACTCAGCAACAGTGTATGAATGAATTTAGTTCCATTTTTGGCGATGAAGCTCCATCAAAGACCAGTCGTAGTTCACTCCAAGACAAATTTTGTGAAGGTCGTCCAAAATCAGTTGTTGTTCCGAAAACCTTTGATGCTGTGCGCGAACTGATATTGCAAAATCATCATGTGACCTATCAAGAGATTGAGACAACCTTAGACCAGCATATATTTAATATTGCATAAACATTTGTCTGTCAAAAAAAATTGTTCGCGTTGGATCCCACACAATTTGTTAATCGCTCCAAAAAAGGCTCGTGTCGATTGGTCGAAAGAAATGCACAAAAAATACGATCGCGGTGCTTCGAATCACGTCCATGATATCCTGACAGGTGATGAATCGTGGATTTACGCGTATGAGCCCGAAAGTAAATAGCAGTCGACTGTATGGATGTTTCAAGATGAGCCAAATCCAACAAAAGTTGTTCGCGCACGAAGCACTTCCAAGCAAATGGTCGGCTGTTTTTTCGGAAAACCGGACATGTCGAAACCGTACCACTAGAACAACGCAGAACAGTCAATTCTGAGTAGTACAAAACCATTTGTTTGCCAGTTGTCTTCGAAGAAATCAGGAAAACCAACCGCCGAAGACGGATCACTCTTCACCACGACAATGCGAGCTCTCACACATCGGCTCAAACAACTGCATTTTTGAGCACCCAAAACATCGATTTGATGAGTCATCGGTCGTATAGTCCTGATTTGGCACCGAATGACTTCTTTTTATGCCCGTACGTAAAAAACAAACTGAGACATCAACGTTTTTCGACACCTGAAGAAGCGGTTGCTGCATTGAGAATGCATGTTTTGGAGATACCTCAATCAGAGTGGCAAAAGTGCTTCGAAAATTGGTTCAAACGCATGCAAAAGTGTACAGATCTTCATGGGGAATATTCTGAAAAACAATAAAGTGATTTTCGATGATAAATATTTGTTTTTGTTCTCTAATCCCGAAATATAACAGGCAACCCTCGTATTCACTTAAAATAATGTATTTAGCCAATACAATAAATTCTGCAGCTTTTGACATTTATGATTCGCCCTTTGCAAGAAAGTTGCCACTGAAACCTCTCTGGTTTCTAGAGCATAATGAACCTTACATGCCCTTGCCATCTGAGGAATCCATAAATCCAAACCAATACGTTACTTCACCGGGTTCGATCGCTCTAGAAGAAACAAACAGTGGTTCTATTCAAGGCGAGGTTTTAGAACCAAATTATATCAAAATTGTGATTGGCCAAACAGCGAGTCATTTATTCCCGCATAAAGATAATTAGCAGATTTGAAAAACAATTTAGTGTCAGCAAATTTCAGAGTTTCTTTTCTCATTGAACTTGGCTTGTGACTTTTCATTATACTCAATGGAAAAAGTTCAAAGTTGAGACTAAAAGCAACTTCGGCATAGGAAAGGTCCATGGTACAATAACTCTTTAGGTGCCCGTGCGTGGTAAAAAGTCATTTAAAAGTACAATAGCACGTATTATTTTATTATTATTATTTTTTTTAACTGTGTTATTATGGATTATTTAACTGTGTCGTTATGGATTATCTTATAATTTACTGCTGCTTTTGAAGTCGTATCTGAAGGATAGATTTCAGTATGTGGAAAGTCGAGGATTTCGTTTCGCAAATTTTAAAGTGTCATCTGGTGTTCCCCAGGGCTCTGTCCTTGGATCATTGTTGTTCCTGTGTTTTATCGATGACATTTCTAGTGGCTTGACAAATAGTTCGTTATTATATGCTGACGACTTCAAAGTATATTCTGTCATTAATAGTACTGAATATTGTTCTCATCTTCAGGACGATTTAAATGTTGTATATGAATGGTGTGTCCGTAATAATCTTTATCTGAATATTGATAAATGTTTTAGTGTTTCCTATACACGGAAAATAAACCCTGTCAAATTTTCATATTGTATAAATAATAGTCCATTAACAACTTGTGATGAGTTTAAAGATTTAGGTGTTTGGTTTGATGGTAAACTGAGCTTTACTAATCATTACAATAATATAGTTTCAGCATCCTATAGATCTCAGGGTTTTATTGTGTGCAATTCGAAAGAGTTTGTGACACCTCAAACTCTCAATGTTCTTTTCAACGCATTTGTCAGATGTAAACTGGAATATGCATCTGTAGTATGGAATCCTATGTATGCCATACGTATGAATAATATTGAACGCATCCAGCGTCGTTTTGCCAAGTTGCTGTGGTTTCGGGTTGATGGGGTTTATCCATCCATTGGGTTTCCTCATGATATTCTGTTAAACCGTTTTAATCTAGTATCATTAAATACTCGGAGAGAATATTCGGCTCTAGTATTGCTCTTTAAGATTATCAATGGACTTCTTGACTGTCCAGAGTTTTTAAGCCAGATTCCTTTTTGTGTCCCAAATCTAAGTACACGTAATAACGGAATCGTATTTTACTTTCCGGCCCAGCGTACTAATTTGTTGTTGCGTTCCCCTTTATATTTTATGTGCCATACTTGTAACTCTGTGTCCGAGCAAATTGATATTTTTAATTCAACTTTGTCTTGTATAAAAAATATATTTCTTAGAATATAAATTTAGTGTTAGATATTAAGAATTTACTGTAATTTTTCCTGCCCTTTAATTGGATTATTTATCTGTCTGGGCAGTGTATCTTAACTAAATAAATAAATTATTTTCTTGTTTTGTGCCCCTATTTTTGATATTTGTGATTTCTTTTTTATAATTTATAGTAGTGTTTCGTATTTATTCTGTGTCAGTGTTTTTATTTTATGCTAATTAAAATGAGATGCGGTGTATTTGGTTACAACTCGAGTAATTGTAGTAAAAACTTTGACAAACAAACTTCTCTTTTTGGTTTCCCTCACGATAGTGAATTGCGGGTAATATGGCGTATTGATTCTGGTCGTGCAGATACATTTAATATTTCTAATTCCCGTGTCTGCTCCAAACATTTCGACCCAAGCGATTTTGAAAAAGATTTGGAACATAAATTAATGAATTCACCATGTCTAAAGCCTGGTTCTGTGCCTAATAAAATAAATTCAAACTCAGGATCAACAGTCGAGAAGAATCGATACCTGCATTCAAGATCTTGAACAGTTATGCTTAGAAGTTATTTTCCATTTCTCATTCAGTTCGCCGGTAATATTACTGACGGTTGGAACGCACTTATTATAAATAAAAATATTATTAAAGCAGAAAATAAGTTTATTCTATTATTTTAGTGCCACAAGTTAAAAAAAATTGTTTGTTTATCGAATCCAAACCTCATATACCATACAGTGCATTGCATGCAAGTGTTCGCTGGGCACCAATGACGTCACTGCGCGAACTCGACTTATTTTGAACCGGTCTATATCCTACCTAGAGTTATTATATCATGGGAAGGGTCTGCTGTTTTAGACGAATTGGTGGATTTTTCTTCGCCATTTTCACTCTCTTCAATAGGAAGAAGAGTAAGTTTTACTCGAAGCTAAGGTAAGGTTTGCAAAGGTTGAGATTAGCAAAGCATGATAGCAGTGTTAAAGTTTCTATAGTTTAAAAATGAAACGCCTATGTACTACTGTCAGTTGTACAATTTTTACCTATTTCATGTTGTTATAATACTTCTGTCTCAACAACCTCATTAATCAAAAAGATAAACATCACCGTATTTAACTGGCTATAGGAACAGGTTACATTGTTAAAGACTTTTTTCCATTTCGTTATTGTATATAATGTAGTATTATATCGTGTATGTTTTGGTATTTTTATTTCGACTCGCCCCATGACAAAAGTCAAAAATGGTCGATGATTCGATTGGTATGTGTTACGGTACGGTGAAGAAGATGCATTTTGGAACTCGGAAGAACATCGGCCACGGTTAACACGCTTGAAATACTTTAAATGGTTTTGTTTGGTGTTCTTTTATGTACAGGCATTCTATTTGTGAATAGTAGGTCAGTGGCGTAATTGTTCTTAAGCAATTACATCATTGATTGTTATAATGACCGAAGATGAAAGAACTATTCGAACAGGGGATTATTTCAAAGCACACCTATTTTTTTTCTTTAACTTTTAAGATGTACTAACACGATTAAATTGATGCATCGGTCCTTAAACAACAATCCTTATAAAAACATAATATAATATATCTAATCTTAAAATAAAAACAGCATTATTAAAAAACAATCAATATCAATCAAAAGTGGTATATCCCTGTAAAAAATGCGCTAAAATGATGTATTACTCGACCCCTACTGATATATGAAGTTGTGTCCACCCCTATCTCAGGGCTTAAACTATTTCAACAAAAATCTAATGGCTTCATCCTAGGACTGCCCCAAACTCATATTCCGAAATTTAGCTCAATTTGGTTAAAGCGTTTGGAAAATTATGTTTCGTTACGAAGGTCATATATTTTTGATTATATTATATCGGGAAAGTTTTGGGGAACAACCGATTTTTTTGCTTTATAATAAATATGGATTGCTGAAGGTTTTTGTTTCTATTTGATTATTGATGGTGTCTGGAATGCTATAGCCCCTTGATCTCGCCTGTAAATGCACCACTGCACAGGCAGTTAACCTAAGAAAAAACATGTATGCAGGCACATATCCAGCATGTTTGTTATACTTAATGGAAAAAAGCAATTAGATGTGCGTCATAAAAATCATTTAGAAAACTACATCATTAAAATCAAAGCGCATTTAAATTAGCCGAAGATTTACGACTCAACCGGTTGATGGATCATAATATACTATTTCACTGTTGTTTTTTGAAACGCCCAGGGTACAAACAAAATACACTACAGACATTTCTATGTGTGTGGAACAGTCAGTTAAAAAAACTAAAAGACGTTGCTAGGGTAACTATTTATATTTTGAGCCTTGCCAACACTTTTACAATTATTTAAAAATTGTGTCAGCGTAAAAATGGAATTGACTCTCTGCTAACTAACTTTTGTCAAATGGGACTTTTACCTTAAAAGCCGCAGCTTCGTTCCGAATAGAAGTAGTACTTCTTCCGGCGCGGCGAAGGTAATTCGAGAAATTCTTCTAAAATAGCAGATCTTTTGCTTTTCGTACTCAATTTCGATTAATGGACAAGTTGCTCGCTCTCAACTTTAAACTTTTCCATTAAAAGATGAAAAATCACCAAACCGTACGCAAATTTGGCGCTTCAACACCTCTTTGTTCTGCCTTCATCCCATCCCTGGTTTGCAGTGGGTTAAGACTCTATGCAGAGGGGCCGTAAATGGTCTTGGTAGCATGGAAGAAGGCTCTGGTGTTGTTGCTGTGGGCTAGTTGTTACATTTCGATCGATTTAGCTGTCCATGGTCATGGTATACATCCACCGCAGTATTTTGCACAAAAGTCAAAACCACCCTGTATCTTTTAAACGGTTCAAGATATTGAGCAGCGGTTTTCGGCATTTGATTTCGTTTGAAAATCGAGCTCGTGACATGTAGGTTAGTTTTCTTCTAACTCCTCTAGAAATCGTTGTTTCCTATCAAAAGTGTCCACCGTTGCTCGGTTATCCCGAGACCCTTTTGTACGTTGATAGTATTACCACAGCTCGTATTACTAAGTCAATATTTTGAATTAAAGAAAGGCATCGAACTGTTAACGATCTTTCTTGATCTTTTTCAGTGAATCGTTATTGACATATTCTGGTTCTTTTTTTTAGTTTTGCTCTTCTTCGTATACCTTGAAGTGACACCATAGTATAAGAACAAGTAGGTAAATATTCGACTACCGTATATAATGTGAACTCTAGTATTTTTTTTTCTTCTTCTGTCTTCGTTATAACATTAAGTTGTGTTGACATAGCTAACGAGGTGTGTTTGTATGTTAAATTATTGGTAGTTGGTCACACCTCATGTCAATATTTGTTGAAATCCTGTGCTCAAAATAAATACAAGGTGTCTCAAATAAAACTTTATTTTCTTCACACATTCTGTATGCTAGAATGTTATACAACAACGGTAATTCGGCAGTTATAGTACGGAGGATATTTAGCAGACTTTGTTTGGTTGATGAGGTGACGTATCTGTAAATAAACAGAAGGAAAGTGTGACCAATTTTGTTCTACACAAGTGTGTATGTAAAATCTTCAATCTCGTTGTCTTTTAAGACTTTAATTCAGATAAAATCAATCAAAAATTGCCAGTAACATATCATTCATTGATATACTGAGCGTGCAAAGAAACCAGGGGAAGGTCACGCAAGGTATCGCTCCAGTTATCACAAAATTCAAATAACCCTAGTTCCGAGTGGCCATGCAGATGCAAGGCACCCCCCAACCCACCAGAACGCCAATTACACAAGTACAAGATTAAACACCCATTTCAAATTTAACCATTTATCATAATATTAGAACTCCCAATCAATTCTAGGTTGCTTATGAATATTTTCATAAATTTTATCTCAACTGATCTGTTAAATTTATGTTAATTATGTTAGTTCTTCTCTAAAGAGAAATAAAAAATAAATAACATAAGCAGGTAGGTAAACCCATACCTTTTGGCTCTGTGTGAGGTCCACAGTCATATGTAATTTTCGAGGATTTCGTCTAATGGCCGATATAAACATAATTGTTGTTGGTTTTACCGTTGACGGAGTTGTTCGATCAACGGTTTTACTAATTTATAATGAAGGGACGATATAAATTAGTTTTATCACATGTTATTGATTTGAGACACGATAACGCCTAACAGAGTTTTTGATGCCTGCTGTTTTTCAACTGTTTTTAGATGATTTTTGGAAGTTGAATTCTAAACGACTATCAGATTTCCTCTATCAGATCTAGTTTTCTAGATACGCTATACTGGCTTCTGTGGAAGAAAATCATTTGGTTTTTTAAAATACATGTATTTCCAGTCACAAAAATTAATATTTCATGCAACTGCTCATTAAAACTAAGGAATGCAAAGTAATGTATTTAATTATGAAGTAAATAAACATACATTCAATGTTTCGTTTGTAAGTTTCCTAATCTGAGGACAATCAAACAATATGTCTGCTTTCAATTTTTGTGCTAAGCCCAGGAAATTTACGTGTTAAGAACTGAAAGCAAGGTCCATCCCGATTCATACTTAAGTTTTTTCAGGACTAGTGATGTTGTCTCGTATTGCTGTGTGCTGCAATGGGTATTGCGCCATATTGATTACCATTGTGCAAAAGAACACATTTCAAACTTCGTTTAGAGCTATCAATAAAAAGACGCCATTCGTCTGATGTGTATTTTGATAAACCCATTTTTCCTAAGAGTCTTCTTATATCATTGCAGAATACCAGGTTATTTTCCTGATAATTTTTTACTAAATATAGTAACCAATCAAATTACTTAATTTTAAGTCATGTGTCAAATTTTATCCAATCACCTCTGGATTACAACGATAATACTCTACATGTGGTGTTTTCAGTTTGGTGTTTTTTTTTATTAAAAATTAATTAAACGTCAAACTGACAACTGGTTTAAAAATGTCGCGAAGATTTGGTATTGCATCTAACGCTGTAATTAATGATATTATATCTAATAATATACCAAAAAATACAATCAAATCAAAAAAATATGTATGGAAAATATTTCTCGAATTTTGTGCGACCAGAGAAGACGAACTGAATGCTGAAACGAGTTTGCATAATTTGGCTAATATATTGAAAGATTATGCGGTAAATATGAGAAAAGCTGACGGAACTGAATATAAAGAATCAACTGTAAAAACAATTTGGAATACTACGAGTAATCTACTCCAGGAAAAATACTTCAATGACTTCAAAATTGTATTTGACCCGTTTACCAGTGTGATATTCAGAAATGCGCGAGATGCAAGAAATGCAAAACGTAAAAGATTACAGCAGGATCCAAACAAACGAAATAGAGAATCCTTCAAGCGAGTTGCTCAAGGATAATAATTATCAAGCAACACGCTTTCGGCATTCTCTATGACAAAATTATCTCGGTATTATCAAGACCTTAGGAGTATTACTACTGAGAGTAAAAAGGCACCAGATCCTTTTCTCTCATACGATAGTATGTTATATTCGTACCTTGAGTAAGCAGGTTTTTTCTGTTAATCTGGAGGCAAATAATTCTGAAGTTACTAGTTCGTGGTGGGGGTTAGTTCGCTTGGGAAGGCCCAAAATCTAAAAAACTAGAGCTGCTATGGAAAAAAGCCAAGTATTTTTGGAATCTGCGACTTAAATACATTCAAAAACTCAGTTTTTCGGCACCAAAACAAAAATTTGATTTTGTTGGGCTGTGTTATTATTTTACGAATTCATTGAAATTGAAAACGGTAGGAAGGTAGCGAAATAAAAGTATTTCTTCACATAAGAAACAAAGTTGCTCATTTTAAACGTGTTAGAATTATATAAAATACTTCCTAAAAAATCTTTTGTATCTGAGAACATAAAAAAAATGAAATAAATGAGCACGAGCGTTCTATCTATCATTAAATTAAATCTATATTTTTATGAATTTCGATTTACCTCCTGCTGTATTAATAATATCGGGCATATTGAAGGGTTAAATAACTCTTTCAAGATGTGGTTTTCTATAGATCATCATTTACTTGCTTTGTTTGTCTTATGCCGGTAAAAAAAATACTCAACTATTTTTTTTATAACAGATTTTATCAGCAGGATTTTTTATTGCAGGTGGGTTTGCCTATGCGCTTGGTGGGTAGCTAAGGTCGGATTGTCATGGTCGCCAGAGAAAATTCGCAGTCTAAGTTCAGTTCTACATGTATGCGCTTGGGGATTTCCTGCAGCTCAAACTGTTGCAGCACTTGTAAGGCGAGATGTCGATTCAGACGAACTGACAGGTAAATATAATATTTCACACTGTAATTCTTACTATTTCCTAAGTAAATCGATCGATATCAGGTCCTGGTGACAACTGGTTTAAAAGCTGTTGAAGCTAAACAAGGAAGATCCTGGTCATCCTCGATGAAAGAGTTTTCAAGGATGTTGAGCTAACATTTTAAATATCATAATAATAATAATAGCATTTATTGACCAATAGTTTAAGGCTGTAAATCCAAGGGCGCATTCCTGAACCCATTGTATGTGTCCTAAATTGTCTGGTTTTCATATACAGGATTCAAAGCTATTTAGATCGCCTGACTTCAACAAAATAGACTATTATTTCATCTAAAATCTTTAGTTTTTGTTACACAGTAAAACCATAAAGAAATAGAATTTTTTGACGGATTCGTTACTCGATGATAAGAAGAGCAGAAAACTGCATAGAAGCGGGAGGTGGTCATTTCTCTTAACGCCTTTACTTGATGGTGCTCCAGCCCACTTTAGCATATTGGCTCGTGAGTATTTGAATGGCGCTTACGGATACGCCGAGGAGGAGCACAAGACCACATTTGTGGTCCTAGATCGCCTGACTTCAACAAAATAGACTATTATTTCTGGGGGCATCTAAAATCTTTAGTTTTTGTTACACCAATCAAGACAGTAAAAAAATAAAGAAAAGATTTTTTTGACGGATTCGTTACTCGATGATAAGAAGAGCAGAAGCCTGCATAGAAGCGGGAGGTGGTCATTTCTCTCAACGCCTTTACTTGATGGTGTTCCAGCCCACTTTAGCATATTGGCTCGTGAGTGTTTGAATGGAGCTTACGGATACGCCGAGGATGACCACAAGACCACATTTGTGGTCCTAGATCGCCTGACTTCAACAAAATAGACTATTATTTCTGGGGGCATCTAAAATCTTTAGTTTTTGTTACACCAATCAAGACAGTAAAATAATAAAGAAATAGAATTTTTTGACGGATTCGTTACTCTATGATAAGAAGAGCAGAAGCCTGCATAGAAGCGGGAGGTGGTCATTTCTCTCAACGCCTTTACTTGATGGTGCTCCAGCCCACTTTAGCATATTGGCTCGTGAGTATTTGAATGGCGCTTACGGATACGCCGAGGAGGAGCACAAGACCACATTTGTGGTCCTAGATCGCCTGACTTCAACAAAATAGACTATTATTTCTGGGGGCATCTAAAATCTTTAGTTTTTGTTACACCAATCAAGACGGTAAAAAAATAAAGAAATAGAATTTTTTGACGGATTCGTTACTCTATGATAAGAAGAGCAGAAGCCTGCATAGAAGCGGGAGGTGATGATTTCTCTCAACGCCTTTACTTGATGGTGCTCCAGCCCACGTTAGCATATTGGCTCGTGAGTACTTGAATGGAGCTTACGGATACGCTGAGGAGGAGCACAAGACCACATTTGTGGTCCTAGATCGCCTGACTTCAACAAAATAGACTATTATTTCTGGGGGCATCTAAAATCTTTAGTTTTTGTTACACCAATCAAGACAGTAAAAAAAATAAAGAAATATAATTTTTTGACGGATTCGTTACTCGATGATAAGAAGAGCAGAAGCCTGCATAGAAGCGGGAGGTGGTTATTTCTCTCAACGCTTTTACTTGATGGCGCTCCAGCCCACTTTAGCATATTGGCTCGTGAGTATTTGAATGGAGCTTACGGATACGCCGAGGAGGAGCACAAGACCACATTTGTGGTCCTAGATCGCCTGACTTCAACAAAATAGACTATTATTTCTGGGGGCATCTAAAATCTTTAGTTTTTGTTACACCAATCAAGACAGTAAAAAAATAAAGAAATAGAATTTTTTGACGGATTCGTTACTCGATGATAAGAAGAGCAGAAGACTGCATAGAAGCGGGAGCAGTACAGTTTTGATATTTGAATCAGTAAATGAAAATCCATTGCTTTCTTTAAGAAACAGGGCTAAGAATTTAGAGGTGATGGGAAAATCTACCATTCAAAAAGTTTTAAAAGAAAATAAAATTTATCCTTACAAGCCTCATTTCAACCAAACTTTGGAGGCTGGGGATGAAGCAAAATGTCTAGATTTTTGTTTGTGGGTTGGAAGTCAGATTTTAAACGGCAATAGAAATTTTCACAAGCTTATAATATTTTCTGATGAATCAACATTTTCAACCAACGGAACTGTAGCTTCTCAACATGTAAGAAGACACCAAAATATGACTGTTTGCTCTTGTTTAATTTTATATTTATGCCTTTTTGAAACGCCCTGTTTAATAAAAATAATTTTTTTCATGGTAGTTCTTATTTTTTTTGACAAGCAAAAATTTTTATCAAGAATAACTTTTTTGTATCTTTCAATTTTTGGTCCATTTGTTCTCTTGTTAACCGCATTCGTGGACATACTGTCTATACTATAAGATACTATCCTATAACTATAAGCGCGGCGAATTGCTTTGTAGACATGAACATCTAACGTGCCGACACGAGGTGAGGTAACTGTATATTATTTTAAACTGTGCTAGCGTGGAAGAATACACACAGACAGACTTCCACCTGGTGTGGGAAAGTAAAAATGTCAAAATTATCAGATATTATAATTTGAGGGGAAAAGTAAAAGAAAAGTCTCCTAAATTGGATGCTTGAGGAACACCAAGCTAATTATGATTTTAGATTTTCAGTGAAACCATGCTTCAATCTGTCAAATATTTAATGTTACGGACAAATGTTTAAAATAATATTAAAATGCTGGGTTTATGCAAAATTCCCTAATACAGGTCAGGCTTTAGAATTGATATTCAGTTCTGTAGTGGATAGTGTTAGATGTGTACTATGAAAGGGCACTAAAAAAATCATCGACATAATATATCACTGATGTAGATTTGTAACAGATATCCTTGAATTTCTATAGAATTTCTTCTTATTTAGATTCCTTATATTTGCATATTGCATTTTCGTTGTAGATTGTAACAAAACGCCTAATGAATTTTGTCCAGAAGAGATTTATCGTGGCATTTCGCTTATTTAATTGATAGTTAAACAAGTAGGTAACTATATACCTACCAAACCGAAAAGGTTTAAGAGAGCGGGCGGTGAAATCCTGGCGAGACCATATTACCATCTGATAGTCGTGCTAAAGAGACATAACAAAAGAGAGTCATATATATTGCCCGAAAATGAAATTCGACATTTGAATGGACCCACCGTTTATTTGCGGTGTCGTCGCCCCGATTCAGAAGATAGGAATTCTTTTGGTTTGTTGAAATTTACTGTGCGTGTTTTGGGCTATGTTCGCCAGGCATGTTGTAGATAACGACATGACAAAGAGCATTCCTACAGAATATCATTTGGTTACTGGGAACTTTTAATGCGTATTTATATTGGCTATACTTTTCGTGAAACTTCTCTAGTTTCCTATTATGATAATACGAGGGTTGCCTTTTATATTTCGGGATTAGAGAAAAAAAACAAACATTAATTATCGAAAATCACTTTATTGTTTTCAAAATATTCCCCATGAAGATCTATACACTTTTGCAAGCGTTTGAACCAATTGTCGAAGCACTTTTGCCACTCTGATTGAGGTATCTCCAAAACATGCATTCTGAATGCAGCAACCGCTTCTTCAGGTGTCGAAAAACGTTGACCTCTAAGTTTGTTTTTTACGTACGGGAATAAAAAGTAGTCATTCGGTGCCAAGTTAGGACTATACGGCAGATGACTCATCAAATCGATGTTTGGGGTGCTCAAAAATGCAGTTGTTTGAGACGATGTGTGATCCGTTTTCGGCGGTTGGTTTTCCTGATTTCTTGAAAGACAACTGACAAACAAATGGCTGTGTGCCACTCAGAATTGGCTTGGAAATGCTTCGTGCGCGAACAACTTTTGTTGGATTTGGCTCATCTTGAAACACTCATACAGTCGACTGCTGGATACTTTCGGGCTCATACACGTAAATCCACGATTCATCACCTGTCACGATGTCATAGACGTGTTTCGATGCACCGCGATCGTATTTTTTGAGCATTTCTTTCAAACCAATCGACACGAGCCTTTTTTGAGCGATTGACAAATTTTTTTGACAGTCAAATGTTTATGCAATATTGAATGTATGCTGGTCCCACTAATGCCTAAGGTTGTCTCCATCTCTTGATAGGTCACATGACGATCTTGCGATATCAGTTCGGGCACAGCATCATTGGTTTTCGGAACAACAACTGATTTTGGACGACCTTCACGAAATTCGTCTTGGAATGAACTACGACCACGATTGAATTCACCATACCATCGATAAACACTGGTCCTTGATGGAGCTTCATGCACTGTTTCTTACTTAATCCACGTCGAAAGTTGTAAAAAAATAATCGCACGAAAATGTTCACGATTTAATTCCATTTTTGGACCGAGATGAATCTTTTAAACAACACAAATAAGCTCGTATGTCAAAACGTTCCGTATAACCTCAAAAATTTACGATAGAGCTGTCTGTCGCCAGATTGCAACACCAGGGTTGCGAAATCCCGAAATATAAAAGCCAACCCTTGTATGTAATATTAAAGATGAACTTTAAAACGGGTTTGGGTTTACTCATTGCAAGAGTTTTTTTGTGACGATTTGTCATTGTGACCGTTTGACAAGCTGTTCTATCGGGTGATAAATATGTACAGCTTTTGGGTAGTCAAAAAGTGCAAATACTTATTCTTTCATTGTAATTTGATTCTTCAACGTGTATTGTATATATTTCCAACATTCTATTCAAAATTGTTTCGGAAATAAACGATTTATAATAACGACGATCTGGGTTACATTAACTGGAAATTGATATTTGAACGGTTATCAGCGAATGATATGGTTGACCAATTTTATCAGGATATTTATGACGACTACGAAACTCTTTCCGCGTTGGTATTCATACGAATTGAAGTCACTCATCTTCGCAAAAAAGCAGACCCATGAGCGATACAAATCTACGGACTCTCGTGCGGATTACGCGGAGTTCAATCGACTTAGATCCGAGTCTAGGTGGTTGTATCAGATTTAATAGAATCCAGATGCGTAAGTAAGCTCAAAACAGTAATTCAAACTCGATTTGACAGACTTATGTTACCCACACCAAGGCATTTACAAATTTGGGTTGGGTTATAAAAAAGATTGTCCGCACCAATATTTTTTTTTAATATTTAAAATATCTATACACACCAAACAAAAATAACATCACAATCAAAATATGTTTTTGGTTTACTACACAATAACAGAATATTGGATTCACAATTATTTTTGAACTGTATAGGTACTTTATGATTAAATTATATTGAGTCAAATATTAGCGACCTATCTAAATCAATGTTGGTATTATTGTTACTATTTGTTATATTATATTTCTTATAGTTTTCTTTAGATTTACAATTTATATTATTTCCAATAGAAATGTATTTATTTATTTTAAATAGGTCTATTTTTTTTTTTTTTAATAAGAAAATAATGACAAACCGCAATATCAACCGCTTTATACCTAGCATGAACCAAATTATCGGAGCTGGCACTTTCTCGGTAGGCGTGGTTTCAAAAAGAATTGAAACAGGCGCGCTCGCTTGCTTTCGCTGGTCTATTAAATCTGTGGTTATGTGTCCTATAATCACTCTATCGAGCAGGAGTTGCTTCAGAACATCGGTGCCAAAAAAAAAAAAGAACAGGTTACACCACTATTGCTTGGCAAACGAAAGGAATGCGAACAAAAAATCATATATTGCCAAATTTAACTACAAAAAATCACTAGTTCTAGAAAAGAAGTAGTATTAACTGGAAAATCAATTTTTTACAATTAAAAACAATAATAATTAAAAAAGCTCAGAATTTGTAAGTGGTTGTTTGTTTTATTTTTATTTAATAACTACAATTTTTACCACTGAATATTAAAAAAGGCAAAAGAAATTACGATTTTCTGTAAAATCGGCAATACCACGCGAAATAGGTGGTTAAACGCCGCCTGAATGATCCTAATTGGTGCGTAGACCCTCGCACGTTTTGTCGCCATGCGGGTGTTCAAGTCGCAATTGGTGGAAACTGAGTTCTTCCCGGCAATTGTTGCCGCCCCTCGTAGTAATATTGAATCAGCCAGTGGCAGAGTGGTGTTATTATTTATACTTTTGTTGTCGTGTATGAGTTGCAATATTATCAAATATTATATCATGTTATTATTGTATATTTAGTGTTCTGTTACCTTAGTGTTTTAGGTTTAAAACAATTTTTCTTTGTTCTTGTAGAAATATAAGCTTACACATTGTTTGTTGTTTATTAAGGCATCAAAACTGGAAATTTTTATTGAATCTACTTAGAATTTTGGAATTTTAAAGATTAACAACATAATCGTGACAGACGTTAACACTATACCAAAATTACAGTGTCCAAAAATCCTCGGAACAATAAATTTTTCAATACCGTTCTTAATTTTTGATATTTCTAAAACTAAAACTATTAAGTCTCGTATATCATTTAAAAGGAACAAAAATATGCAATTTTATTGGCTAAAAAAAATTAGGGTAGTTCAATTTAAAAAAACATCTCTTAGAACGCCTCCGTATATATGCGACTTAAACCCAATAGGGTCAACTTACGCAAAACTTGAATTAAATATATAAGAACCCGCAATACAACCGGAAATGTTAACCTAACTACATTAAAAGAAGTTTTTAATATCCAGTAATGATTGGAATAGTTTTTGCCGACATGTTAAGGAGTTGGAAGAAGAATTTTGGAAAAAATTGAGCACATTATGATAACTTTAGGACAAGATGACGACAGCGAGACTGATGATAATTGACGAAATCTAACAGATTGCCACCTTCTATAAAGTAATACTAATTATGATCGTTATATTTAATGGAAATATTTAAAACAGTTAATTATAGTTTCTAAACGTGACTTCAAGCAACAAAAAGATCCAAGGTATTTTAATTATTTTCGATAAGTGTTAGGTTGTTTTAGATTTTTTTATTTAAATCAAGCAAGATTGCCAAAGAATTTAATGTATTTCGTTAAGTGTTTTAGAATGTTTTTGTTTTTTATTTTCATTTTTGGTATGCAAACTTTAATACATATTTGAAATAAAATAAATAATTAATTAAATAAATAAAATTCTTATTGGGTGTTATAGATTAATAGCAGTAGGTGCTTTTACGAAACACGTGAAGAACTTTTCATGAATTTTAATTTTTTAGTAACACATAAATGTTTATTAATTATTACTAAACTTTTACAGCGCACGCCGCTGGAAATTTTATGAATGAAATCAGCAATGTTTTATTACAACTGTATTCCCCTTACCGACACCGCGCTGTTACAGATTAATTTGCCAAACAATACTCATTGCTATGTAAAGAGTGTGAGCCTCAGTTCACGTTTAAAACAGTCCAAAGGCATAAGTATAAATTCGATTAATTTATTTAAAGGTTTTGGCCCGTTATAGGCAAAACATCTTTCAAAATTGGAGAATGTTGATGAATTATACTTATACAAGTTGCAACGCAAACCCAGTCCTTCTTACAAATATTTGAAATAAATACTCAGGTGTATGAAGTAATTACTATAAATAGTAAAATAGAGTACAAATAATTGATTCTAACCGCTAAATTAGGTTCGTTAGGTTTTGATATTATAGTATAATGATAGCGAAAAGACATAATACCTATACCGCCATAATTATCTTATATACCTTCACTTTTCCCCTCGCCAATTCACTCTCCATATAAGCGAACAAAAATATGCCTCATTAATGATAACAGGCAGACCGCCATTCCGCGCGCCGCGCCGTTTTGATTTCAAGCATCATTTTCGAGATCCGGTCTCCTCATGGGTGTCATTCTTATTTTCCTTTTAGCACACCATAAGTCGATGGATGACCATTCGACAAGAAAATGTTCCGGTATGCGGCACAGACACAAATTAATGAAGCTATTTATCCATTTAGAATTGCAAGGAATCTCTGCGCGTGTCGATTGCAGTTACATTTTGTGTGGTGGCGGTTTTGTCTTTAGTTCAATTCAATGGACTTATTATTTCAGATTGCTTATTCATTTTGTTTACCTACTTCATTTGGTAAATATACTCAGTGGCATTTAGACCGATTTCGAGGATTTAGTTAGTGAAATTTGATATTAAGAATTAAAAATTAAAGTGTTATTTAAAGCATGCTATGTCAACTTTTTAACCTTTTTTGCAATAGCAAAGGTATAACCAGCTAACTAGTAAGCACTACATTACTTATTACGTCTTCGCCTACATGTGTTGGGATGCCTCGATTTCAAAGACGTCCAATTGCCTAATTTTAACTAGTTAGAGTAGCTAGATAATAACATTTTGCTAAACTCACCATGACCATTAAAACTATTTGTAAGTGAAGTCCATCCTCCTAGATTTCTGAACAGCAAAGTGGTTGATGACTTGATCATTAAAATTTGAAATGGACTCCACAAGTTTTTTTCAATAGATAGCATTGCTAACGCGCACAACCTTTTCTGGCCCATAGTGTTTCTTAAAAATGTTTTGATCCGTTTGAGGGTAAAGAAACATATTTCGCTTTCTACAGTCGTCATAAGGACAGTACACAAAACAGTCAGCAATTCCACAGATTCACTAAATGTTATAATAATAATAATAATATTCTTTATTGTCTAACAGGTTACAGACCCAAGTACCAGACAATATAACTAAATAAATAAGCTACTAATAATAAACTAATTAATAATCCTACAAAACAAAATACGCACACACCTCAGATGGCCAGATTTTGCAGGAACCGAGACAATTGAGCGCAGAAAGATCTTACAGGCTCATTGAAATAGTTAATTTCTTGACTAATTCCTTCTATGTTACATGTTTGGCATGCTCGAAGTAGTGGTGCTTTGGATTCATAATTAGTATGAAAAACAGGAACGTGAAATAGGCTGCTACTCCTCGCAGAGAGGGGCGCGGTATGTTAAAATTCAACGATAGGAGTAGGTTTGAACAGTCCACCAAGCTATTTATAATCTTAAACAGAAAGCGTTGTCCGGCATACACTCTGCAAGCAGCCAGCGAAACCATTTGAAAGCGATCGAGCAGTGCTCTATGATCGAATCCTCTACATGGGAATCTACCGTCAATTTTAAACGCTAAATATTTAAGGAATTTGCGCTGTATGTATTCAATGTGTCCTGCATGAGATTGGTAAATGGGAGACCATATTATAGATGCGTACTCAAGCTTAGATCTTACCAGAGCACAATATAAATTCGTTATACATTCAATATCACTAAAATCTTTGGTAACACGAAACAAAAAGCCAAGCATGCGTAGTGCTTCTCGGGTAATACTTTGAATATGATAATTAAATGACAATTCAGTGTCGACGTAAACTCCAAGAGCCCTGACAACATCACAACACTCAAGCGCAGTGTCACTCAGCTGATAGCGATATTTAAAAACAGTTTGCGATTTCGAAAATATGACAAACTTACATTTATTAATATTTAAAGGCAATTTATTATAGTTACACCAATCTTCAAGCTTAGATAAGTCGCGCTGCAACAATACGCAATCCGAAGTGTCTCGAATAACACGATACAACTTCAGATCGTCTGCAAACATCAAATGGTTGCTTGTAAGTTCCTGGGATTTTATTTTTTTTTATTTTATTTATTTATTTATTAATCTACGGACAAAGTCCATTATTACAACATGTACAAAACAATAGCATACAACATAATACAGAAATTATAAAACTTACATAACTCTAGACTATCTATTACAATTGAACTTAATAAAAAAAAAAACAAAAAACCAGCAATTGCGCGACGTACAACAGCTCGCAGGACTCCAACGCTCGCTGATGTTAAGGAATTAATGAATGCTAAATCATTTTAAATTTTAAAAACAAGAATTAGGGAAACCATTCATCTCTAGACCCCCTCCTCAAGCGACCGGCGAACTCACCAAATGGTGCGAAGAAATCGATGTTATGATTAGAACAACGATTCGCCAGTCGCGCCACTCTGGGGACAAAGGTATTCATAGCGTAGTTGGCGCGGTGGAACGAGACGTGAAAGAGATCAGAACTTCTGCTTTGTCTAGGGGGAACACGAAAACCAATCTGGGATAAAAGACTAGAAGATAAAAGAGTATTGTTTAAAATTTTATGTAGTATAGTCAGATCCCTGACAACCCTGCGGGCGCCCAATGTAGCCAACTCCAGCTCACTCAGCAATACGCCGTAGTTGAAGTTAAAATCAACGGGTGGTTCACGGCCGAGTCTAAAATCAACGTACCTCAGAAAACGGTGCTGAACCCTCTCGATACAGACAGTGTGACAAACATAAGATGGAGATCACACCGCAGAGGTGTACTCCAAATGCGGCCTCACAAGGGACGTGTACAGGGCCCTGAATGTACCAATCTGACTGAAATCCCCCGAACAACGTCTGATGAAGCCCAACATCTTAATGGACCGCGATGTCGCGCGCCTGATGTGGTCGGTGTAGCTCAGTGAAGAATCGAAGTAGACACCCAGATCCTTGACCAAAGTCTTATAATCCAAAGCGTCCCGGTCAATAAAGTATTCGTGAAAAAGTGGATCCCTAGTACGGTTAAAATTAACGGAAAAGCACTTCGATATATTCAAATCCAACCCATTCGCCTCGCACCAATGCACAAGCCGAATAACATCCTCCTGCAAAAGGTAGCAATCGGATGGGCCTGCAATACGCCTATAACACTTTAGATCATCAGCAAATAACTTGATCTCACTATGAACGAAACATTGCGCTATGTCGTTGACAAATAAGTTAAATAATAAGGGGCCCAAATGAGACCCCTGAGGAACACCAGATGAAACTAATATGGGCCTGGAATGAAACTCATTGATCCGGACAACCTGAGTTCTACCACATAAGTAGCTCCCCAACCAGTCCAACATAGGCGGAGAGACTCCAACAATCCCAAGCTTCTCAATGAGAAGTCGATGGTTGACACTGTCGAAAGCCTTAGAGAAGTCGGTGTAAATGGCATGAACTTGATATCCGTGCTCCAAAGCCCGGGACAAGTAGTTTGTGAATTCGAGGAGATTGAGCTCGGTAGATTTACCTGCCTGAAATCCAAATTGATCGGAGATCACCAATGGGCCCAGAGTGGCCGTCAGATAACGAGTGATCAGGTTTTCGAATAGTTTCGGAATTGAATTCAATATACAGACCGGTCGGTAATTTGTTACTTCATTTCTGTTGCCGGATTTAAAAATAGGGGTAATGAAACTAGTTTTCCATAATACAGGGAAAGTGCCAGTGGAGACCGAATGATTGAAAATAATTTGAAGCGGTCTAGCAAGCGAAAAGCTACAATTCCTGAGAAGCAAGGCTGGGATTCCGTCGGGACCGGCCGACTTCCTCACCTCCAAGCCAACAATTGCCTCCAAAATATCTGAGAGAGAGATGTGATGATCGGAAACATTTACCAGGGTGTCCCCGACACAGCCAACCGGAGAGTCAAGACATCTGTCGTTATACACTGATTCAAAATACGCAGCAAACAAATCCGCCCCACACTGATCGGCGTCGCTCGTTCGTTCACCCCATGATAGACGCGAGGGCAGGTCTGAAGATCCTCTGTTAGAATTAATGAACCTCCAAAAAGCTCCAATGTTCTGAGGCAGCTCACTCTCAATTGCATTTGTAAAAGACATATAGCAAACGCGAAAAAGGCGATTACATTCACTTCTGAGTCTGCTAAAGTCCGCATAATGGGTCTGCGAGCCTGTGATTTTGTAACGCTTGTGAGCCCTCTTCTTTTCAAATATGAGCTGTTTCAGCTCCAGTGAATACCACCGCGGGATATGTCATTAATGAAAATTGAAAATATTAATGGTGCCAAACACCTGCCCAGAGGCGTTCCGCTGGTGGGTGTGAAAGTTTCCGATTTATGACCATTGTATTCGACACAGTGCTGTCGATCTGACAAGTAGGAGGCAAAAAACGTTAAAAGATCCTCATGAAAACCCAACCCCGAAATTTTCCGTAGGACAAGCGAATGATCCAGCTTATCGAAGGCCTTCGAAAAATCTGTATAAATCGCATCGATCCGCAGACCCTCCCCAAGGGTACGAAATACCAGGTTAGGTTGGTTACTGTAGAGCGGCCTGGGAAAAAACCGTGTTGCTCTGGATCAATCTCATGCTTAATTTGAGTAAATATTTTTCGGTGTAATGCTGCTTCAAAAACCTTCGAGAAGTTGGGCAGGAACGAGACGGGTCTATAATTTTCAACATGATCATTCTCAGCAGATTTATGGATTGGGCAAATGCGGGAATGTTGATATTAAATTGTTTTGGATAAACATTTGTAACAGAGGCACAACACCACACGTGCAAATTCTATTCGCATAGACTGAAGGGCAGGGCAGCACCCCAGATATGACGTCATAAATGCGTTTAATTTCTACTGTTACTAGCGTACCGCCACTGCTCTAATCTTCAACAAAAACAGAGTTAAGTTATGGTAGATTTCCTCAAAATCAAAATAAATGTAAATTATGCCATGTGTTTTTACATACTTTTAAATATGTAGCGCAATGCAACGTTTATTTTTGTTGAGGCTCCTTTGAAGGGACACATTTTTAAAATAGTTCCCAATCGTCAATTTTTTCATAAAACTAATGTCATTGAAAAAGAAACTCATAGACTAAGGATGATGCTTTGAACCACTGGGTGAAAATCCCACATCGGCAAAAAAATGTTGAGGTTATGGCTAGTCGAAATTAGGTACTGCTAATTTGTTAGCATGCTCCATCCGCATGAAATCGGGCATGTTGAATGAAACCGACTTGTTATTTAAATTGGAGCCTTCGTGAATATTCTCGTTTCGTATTTATTTAATAAATAATCGTTACGTATATGTACGCGAGACGGTTATTATTTCTTTTTCATTTTTCTTTATTATTATTTTGCATCTTGTACATCATCAACTACTACACGACCTGTAATTTGTGCGAAACGAAATGGGTTATCATCAAAATTATTGAGTATGTCTATAGGTATAAGATTTATATCATCCAATGCATCTCGTTACCATTTAGCTGAATATGTGGCTGTTGGAATTATTTTTTTTATAAGTATTTAATTAAAGATTTTTTTAAAGACTAGAGGTTATTCGATTTACATAAAAAATATACACGTTTAGCATATCCTGCAGTTGAAAGATATTTTCTAGAATTATTGTTTAATACACCTTCGTACGAACCATTTGTCATAACATTTTTCCGATTCCGATTTTTGATTCATTTTGATGTCTGAATTCGATTCAATTTTTTTTCTTTCTTTGTCTTTGTCAAAAATTATGCTACATTAACAATTAATTATACGCCCGCATAAACAGCGAATGGTTAAGGTTTGTTTGTACCGATCAAAATTTAAGATAGGCTTTTTAAGTTAAGCTGTGCTTATCCAAAAATCACTTGTACCAATTAGTAAGCTAAGCTCGATAAAACCCAAGCTGTTCTTTAATTTTGACAAAAATTATGCTACATTAACAATTAATTATACGCCCGCATAAACAGCGAATGGTTAAGGGTTGTTTGTACCGATCAAAATTTAAGGGAGGCTTTTTAAGTTAAGTTGTGCTTATCCAAGAATTCACTTGTCCCAATTGGTAAGCTAAGCTCGATAAAGCCCAAGCTGTTCTTTAATTTTGACACAAATTATGCTACATTAACAATTAATTATACGCCCGCATAAACAGCGAATGGTTAAGGGTTGTTTGTACCGATCAAAATTTAAGGGAGGCTTTTTAAGTTAAGTTGTGCTTATCCAAGAATTCACTTGTCCCAATTGGTAAGCTAAGCTCGATAAAGCCCAAGCTGTTCTTTAATTTTGACAAAAATTATGCTATATTAACAATTAATTATACGCCCGCATAAACAGCGAATGGTTAAGGGCTGTTTGTACCGATCAACATTTAAGATAGGCTTTTTAAGTTAAGCTGTGCTTATCCAAAAATTCACTTGTCCCCAGCTAAGCTCGATAAAGCCCAAGCTGTTCTTTAATTTTGACAAAAATTATGCTACATTAACAATTAATTATACGCCCGCATAAACAGCCAATGGTTAAGGGTTGTTTGTACCGATCAAAATTTAAGATAGGCTTTTTAAGTTAAGCTGTGCTTATCCAAGAATTCACTTGTCCCAATTAGTAAGCTAAGCTCGATAAAGCCCAAGCTGTTCTTTAATTTTGACAAAAATTATACTACATTAACAATTAATTATACGGCCGCATAAACAGCGAATGGTTAAGGGTTGTTTGTACCGATCAAAATTTAAGAGAGGCTTTTTAAGTTAAGCTGTGCTTATCCAAGAATTCACTTGTCCCAATTGGTAAGCTAAGCTCGATAAAACCCAAGCTGTTCTTTAAGATTGACAAAAATTATGCTACATTAACAATTAATTATACGCCCGCATAAACAGAGAATGGTTAAGGGTTGTTTGTACCGATCAAAATTTAAGATAGGCTTTTTAAGTTAAGCTGTGCTTATCCAAGAATTCACTTGTCCCAATTGGTAAGCTAAGCTCGATAAAATCCAAGCTGTTCTTTAATTTTGACAAAAATTATGCTACATTAACAATTAATTATACGCCCGCATAAACAGCGAATGGTTAAGGGTTGTTTGTACCGATCAAAATTTAAGATAGGCTTTTTAAGTTAAGCTGTGCTTATCCAAGAATTCACTTGTCCCAATTGGTAAGCTAAGCTCGATAAAACCCAAGCTGTTCTTTAATTTTTACAAAAATTATGCTACATTAACAATTAATTATACCCTCGCATAAACAGCGAATGGTTAAGGGTTGTTTGTACCGATCAAAATATAAGATAGGCTTTTTAAGTTAAGCTGTGCTTATCCAAGAATTCACTTGTCCCAATTGGTAAGCTAAGCTCGATAAAACCCAAGCTGTTCTTTAATTTTGACAAAAATTATGCTACATTAACAATTAATTATACGCCCGCATAAACAGCGAATGGTTGTTTGTACCGATCAAAATATAAGATAGGCTTTTTAAGTTAAGCTGTGCTTATCCAAGAATTCACTTGTCCCCAGCTAAGCTCGATAAAGCCCAAGCTGTTCTTTAATTTTGACAAAAATTATGCTACATTAACAATTAATTATACGACGGTTAAAATTTAAGATAGGCTTTTTAAGTTAAGCTGTACTTATCCAAAAATTCACTTGTCCCAATTAGTAAGCTAAGCTCGATAAAGACCAAACTGTTCTTTAATTTTGACAAACATTATGCTACATTAACAATGAATTATACGACGGTTAAAATTTAAGATAGGCTTTTTAAGTTCCAATTAGTAAGCTAAGCTCGATTAAGCCCAAGCTTACTTTACACTGCTAGGAATGATTTATATACCTGTTATAACCGAACATTTTTTAGAAAATTATAAATTATTACTCAGGACATTAAAAAATAATAACAATGGAATTTTAAGCAACTTTTAATGAAAAATGACTGTGTTAGATTATTATACTTAAAATACTTATAAATAGTATGCCTCGTACTCACCCCATCAGTGTTTAATTTGATTTTGTTCTCATATGAATTTAATGAAAAGCATATTTTCACATGGTACCTATAAACAACTGCAACTAATTTAAAAACAGACATAAAAAGGGGGTCTCCAGTCTCCACAGCACAGAGCATATCGTTAAATTTGCCAGTTTTATGGTGCCTGGTTGGAAGAATGCAAATGTGCGACTACCATACATAAAACAAGCCACAAAACGAAAGAATGAGCTCGCTCAAAGGGCCCTTAAAACGAATAATATGTTTTCAACTTAAACGAATTCAGAGGCGGTGTTGTAAATATAAATATATTATTGTATAGTTGTAAAATTTTATTGAAACATAAAATCGTGTTTCTGATTTCATTTAAGTGGATTTAATAAAGCATTACTTTCAATGGTAATTTAATTACTTCAATTTTAAGAAACAAATCAAAATAAAATGACACTTTTTACGATTTTGCAAGAACAATATTTATTTGCGAACAAAATATGTTCCACACAACTTGACCGAAACAGTAGCGTGTCGCATAGGGGGCACGGTGGGACAAATGCAAGAATTTTGAATTTACAAAGGGCTTCAATAACTCAAGAGACGACAAATAGTAGCTCATCATTACTTAGTATTGAATCAGAAAAAGCTGAAATAATTGGTTATAATAAGATATTAAACAAACTTTATTCTGTAAAAACAAGAAGATTATTATTTAAATTAAGTGGGCAGTTTTATTTTTTGTTTGTAGCTTTACGTAATTCATTAATTTGCTTTGCTAAAACAAAAACAAAATGTTAATATGAGTCATTTGGGTAATAAATGTCATTATTTTATTTGTTAAAAGGTTCTCTGAAGCAGATTGGAAATTTCTTTATGACAAATAACAACAAAATAAAGCAGCTTTTAATGTAAAATTACTTACGGTGTTTTAATTATTAGGCTTAAAATATAAATACTAATAAATAGTGGCCCACGTTTGTAGTAAGTAATTTACAGTAAAGTCCCTATCGACATTTGGTAAAGAACCACCCTATATACAGCATAAATTTTGCATCTCGCAGGCCACAATAATAATGGCATTGCACGCTGGTTACCAGAACAACAATAGACCTTTTTAAATCGAGCTTGATTCTACCTACCATTTGGGTTTGTGATTAACGAGCACGAGTTACATAAAACAAAAAGCAAGGCAACGAAAAGGAAAGAGAAGAATTGAATGTATACGTATAATACACATACAACCTACACGATTGTCACCGCAGAAAATAAGAAAAAAAAAACAACAAAACGGTGAAAATCGCATGCAAAACAGCTGCCCTTGTATATTTGAGACTGCATATACCTAGTAGCTCTTAAGCCGACTGTAGGAAACAGTATGTGACAGTTAATTTTGAGATACAAGGTGTCGTAAAAGAAGTTTGTGCAACTATGAGCATTTTCAAAATTTAAAAGCCATTTTTTATTGCTACGCCAATGCGTTTTGCAAATAGTAGGTATTTCATAAGATGTACAACATCCTGTAGTAAAATAATCCATTACACATTGGTTCGAAAAGCTATCTATTATACAGGGTGATGACATTTTGCAAACCCATAAATTTCTTGTTTTTCCAAATGGCACACCCTCTAACTATTAAAAAGCCAACATTCGAACGGTTCAAAAAATACCATAAAAGTTATTGCTTTAATAACAATTTTAGAAAAAAATTAAATCTAGTGTGTTCCATTTAAAAAAAAACGCAAGTTTGATATGTTACGGGATAATGTAACACCCTATATAAATGGCACCTATTTTAGAATGTAGTCCTAATAGGTCTACAAAATCAGACGTTGAAAGAATTTTGAAAATAGTTTTGCCACAGTAGACCGTCACGTCTAGGGCAACTCACCCTGTATATATTATATAAGTACCGGGTATTCCATTAAGGGTGGACAGGTAGCATATCTCAGGAAATAATAGTCGTAGGACAATGGGAAAAAAAGTCTTTTAGGGAAATCGACAATGGGAAATCGCTGGAAATAGTTTTTTAGTTCCTAACTATACCGCTAGGGAGCGTAATAGATACAGTAATGCGAAAAATGCATTTTTATTGAAAATTTCGCAATATAAGTTAGAAAAACAATACTACCACGGTAATGCTACTGAGATTCGGCATCTTTTTGGTGTATCACTTTTTATTGTAAGGCTCGAAATAAAGGCAGCAGGGGAGGACGAAATTTTACCTATGATAATGTAATCTTAACCGAATATATCAATCTAATTTTTGTTTAAGAACTCAAGCCTTGCTGATGAAGAAAAAAAGATTTCCAATCATAATTGTTTTTTGGGGCTCCGCTAGATGGCGATATTTGCATCGCCTAAGGTTTTTTTGATTTTTCTTTAAAAACTTAAATGGAATGATACAAATATTTTATCAAAAATGAAAAGTAAATTGAATTTGCAATAAAAAAGTCCAAAACCGCACAGGAAAATCTTTATTCGTTTGAGAGTTATGGCCAAATGAATGTTGTTCACCAAAATTCGTTGAAAAATCATGTATCTTTAATTTTCCGTGATCAAGAATGCCATGGGAAATAAAAAAATAAGTTTAAACTTTATTAAACTGATAGTTTAACAAATAAAAATAATGAAAGATCCATTAAAATTACCAAAATGCAGAGCTTTCATAAAATTTGTTAAAAGAGGTAGATCTTGATACCCATGAAACAAAATTGGGAAGTTTCCATGCATGGAGACAAATAAATAAACGCAAATATGCTCCTAAATACCCTGACCGAAGATACCATAGCAGAAAAGTGTTCTGTCGGTTAGCAATCCGTTTACGAGAAACGGGAAGTGTAAGAGTTGATCCAGTCTCGCTCAGAAGACGTCCAGTTAGCAGTGAAGATAATATTATAAACGTTCTTGCGTATATGCAAGCAAATCCTCATGTAAGCGTCAGTGACATTTCTTCAGACTTAGGAATAAATCGCACTTCAGCATATTGGATTTTAAAATCTTTGAAACTGCATCCTTACAGTATGGTTTATATTATTGGTGACAAACAAATCCTCATTGGATACGGAAAGTTTACCATCAAAGTAGATGGAGTGTAAACGTGTGGTGTGGAATCGTACACGGCAGAATTACTGGACCATTTATAATTGATGGCCATCTGAATGGAGAATCGTATCTTAATTTTTTAAAAACTAATTTGCAAATTCTTTTAGAACACGTTCCACTCAACGTACGGATGTCCATGTGGTATCAACACGATGGATGCCCAGCGCATTTTTTTGAACAGGTGCGCAATTTTTTAAATGTTGTTTATCCAAGTCGCTGGATTGGAAGAGGTAGCGTATTTTTGTGGCCATCTAGATACTTGACAGTGTTAGATTTTTACTTGTGGTGAAGGGTAAAAAACATGGTTTACCAAACACCACCAACCATTCGAGAGAACATGATTGAGCGAATTCAAAATGCAGTGGCGTCGCCAATAGTTGCATTTTGCAAAATGGGGGTCATTTTGAACATTTATGTTCTGTTGGTAGTTATAATGTTTTTGTTATTTCTTTATTTCCCATGGCATTCTTGATCAAGGAAAATCAAAGATACATGATTTTTCAACGAATTTTGGTGAACAACATTCTTTTGGCCAGAACTCTGAAACGAATAAAGATTTTGATGTACGGTTTTGGACTTTTTTGTTGCAAATCAATTTACTTCATTTTTGATAAAATATTTGTATAATTCCATTTAAGTTTTTAAAGAAAAATAACAAAAACCTTAGGCGATGCAAATATCGCTATCTAGCGGAGCCCCAAAAAACAATTATGATTTAAAAATTTTTTTTTCTTCATCAGCAAGGCTTGAGTTCTTAAACAAAAATTAGATTGATAAATTCGGTTAAGCCAAACCAAAGTTATACACATTATCATAGGTAAAATTTCGTCCTTCCCTGCTGCCTCTATTTCAAGCCGCACAATAAAAAGTGATACACCAAAAAGATGCCGAATCTCAGTAGCATTACTCTGGTAGTATTGTTTTTCTAACTTATAGTGCGAAATTTCCAATAAAAATGCATTTTTCGCATTACTGTATCTATTACGCCCCCTAGCGGTATAGGTAGGAACTAAAAAACTATTTCCAGCAATTTCCCATGGTCGATTTCCCTAAAATAATTTTTTTCCCATTGTCCTACTACTATTATTTCCTGAGATATGCTACCTGTCCACCCTTAATGGAATACCCAGTATGTATTTTTATTTATATTTTCAGTGTTCATTAATTTATCCTCAATTTTTTTTCTGTTTTGTATTTTGACGTGTCTATGTACAGAATATATGCACTTTTTAAAGGCTAACCTAAGCTATTTGTACCGGGAACTATGTATATTGATCTATAAGTACTGTGAAAGCGTTATCAAATTTTCACAAAAAATAATATTAAAATCAAAAGTCAATTTTTTGATATGGAAACCCCAAATTTTATAATTTTATATAATTTAGAATTAAAAATAAGAATATACACCACCAAATCACCATCCAACCAATAAAAACTAAGTCTGGAAAATTGCATGCAGCAAGACAGGAATGCATTTTGCAATTTAACACCTGAGTCGATAAGAAAAGCGAGTGCCGTATTTTTAAGAAATAAATTCTTATACTCTATGTTTTAATAATAAATAAAATGCCTCTCCATCATCAACATCTTTTTTATTTTGATACATCAACTTTCTTGTGAAATACTATACCATTACAGCAACTTAGCCTAATTTATTTTTTTTTTATTTACAGGTACATGCTACATCGGAAACAGAAACACCACCACTCTGTTGTCACTCGTCATCGTACCGTATTTCCTGTACTTCACATTCGGTACCCTCCTGCTAATCCTTGGCCTAACTTACGTTATCAAGAAACCAACTCCATCAGCTGCTGCACCGTTAACTTCAACAACACCACGGAAAGAAAGCGACTTCCTAGGCGTCTTGTGTGCATTGTATGCAGTATCAACATTCTGCGTAATGGCTACTCTATACTATGAGTTCAACAACAGAGATAAATGGCTTTCTGGTGAGAGAAAACCAGCACTATGGGCATTCCTTCTACGGCATTTCATGTCGTTATTCGTTGGAGTTAGTTCTGTGTTTTGGATATGGTCGATGAAAAGTGTAACTGCATGGAAGTCAGTGTTGAGACGTTTGGGACCGAGAAAACAGCTTCCAAATAAAGTACAGACACTGCAGGTACTTCGGTATGTGCCTCATCAACCGTTATCTAGTGGAGTTAGTACGAGTTCAAGGCATTCTTCAAGATCGCATCCTCATAGGAAGCCACGATTACAACATCATAGTCTGCGAAATGGTGGTGAAACTGTTATTTAGAAGCTAATATAGTTAGGGTAGAGACAATTTTTGATTAGCTCTAAATTGTATTTTTGTGACGTACCAACTCTTCGATGGGTTTACTTTTAAACAGCTCTAAGTTTAATTCCAAAACATTGATTGATAATTATTGTCCATCGTATATTTCAGCCTTCAAACGATCCATTCCTTGGTTTCCACTGTATTTTTTTTTTCAACAAAAAGCAATTCTTATCAAAACTGGAAATTCACTTTTTTTCGATAACAAACGTTGCTTCACTCTCGAATCAAATGTCAGATTGCTGTCAAATTTATACACGTATCGTTTGAAGGTTAGTACTAAATAAAAATCATATGGAAAAAATTCTAGTAACGCCATCTATAGACTTTTTGAATGATCTAATGCAATACAATTGTTGGCCTCATTTTCGTATCAGAAAATCCTCGTCATTGATCGTAGTGACATTAATCGGGGTTTGCTCATTTGCTTCAATGCTGACTCATTGACTTGACTTTCTTCAATCCCAATCGGACAATTGGAGTCTCACTCACTTTAGTCTGATTTTATGAATTTTTTGCAGATATTTTTGAAGCGATTCACAAAGGTCGTTTGTCGTAAAATCCCTCGCAATGTTATCTGCCACACTGCCGATTTACTTTATCAGGGTAACATCAATCGAGGTTTGCTGCAAGTGTTTTCATAGGTTGTCCATTCGAAATTTTTACGGCGAGGATACCAAAGAACATTATGTAAACACTTGGTAGATCATAAGCTTTTGGAAAATGGATCTTGATCTAAATATATTTTTTCTAGTTTAACGCTTCTTTAAGAAATTTCTCAGTATTCTTCTGACGCCATCCAATCGCTTGACGATTCATTTGTCATCCTTCATTGCTCACATAATATTGTCTTTTTTTTTCCTTTTTTTTCTTGGACCATATATTTATAATTTTTTGGACATGAAACTAATAGACAAAAAAAATCCTGAAGACAAAAATTTGTCGAAACGTCGAAGTAAAAATCAAAAACCCCAAAAAATTATAATGTTGTCTGTCCACAGCGTGAATTTGTCACATTGCTCAGTCATTTTTAAAGACAAATGGATACAAAAAATTACATATGAAGCATGCGGGTACCTAAGGCTAAGCGCGTACTGGAGCTTCGGAGATGCAAGCACGCGTCTAGAGCAAAGCGACGCGATCAAAAATGTTTGTTTTCTCTGCTCTCATCGATGAGCATTTAAAATGACTATTGAAGAATTAAGTAGTTCCATTTTTGTAAAAAAAAATGTTCTGTAGGACAAAAACCTGCTAGACGTTCTGTGTTCTGTAGGATCGATAGGATTCTGATTACAATTTGTCAATTTTTTCAATTACTTACGTTTTCTTTGCTCCAAAATACAAGGTGTTTCTAAAATAGGTGGTCAAAATTTGTGAGCGAATTGGGGGCATCTAATCATGAAAAAAAAACTAAATTGTAATTTTTCGAAAAGTCCTTATTTACAAAGATGACTGCCTGAGGATGATTATTTTTAAATATTTTCGAAACGAGTAGAGATGAATTAATCAAATGTAGCATATTTATTCACCTAGTTAAATGTCGTAAACTGACATGAAATTGAATAAAAAGGGATGACCATAGGCAGGTAAACGGGGGGTGGACCCTTGCCTTAATTATAACCTAACTTTTTTTCTTGTGACTTTTATTCCATTTGTGTCAAAAATGTGATAAAATCAAGTTTTCTACATAAAAAAGGCATACTTGTTTTTTCTCGAAAAACTTAAAGGTTTTCGAGAAATTCGAGTTTGAAAATTTTAGGACAAAACTGGTCCTTAGTAAACAGCATTAATAAAATTATTGAGTTTGCTAACGAAAAGTTTTCCAAAATTTTATTAATGCTGTGTGCTATGGACCAGTTTTGTTCTAAAATTCCCTCCGTTTACCCGCATATGGCCATATTTTGAAAATATTTCAAAAAAATCGTCCTCAGGCAGCCATCTTTAACACCCTGTATATTTGTAAATAAGGACTTTTCGAAAAATCGCACTTTAGGTTTTTTTCATGATTAGACGTCCCCAATTCGCTCACAAATTTTGACCACCTATTTTCACCCACACACCACACCTTGTATAATCGAAGATGATAATACACATTCTGAAATATGAATGAAACTTTTCAGGATATTCTTGTAACTGACTATACAAGTGATGGAATTCTCCATGACTGTGTCGGCTTTTATTGATCTTCTGGATATGGCAGGTTTTAGTAGCTTTTTTTTTGTTCATTAAATACCAAATTTTTAATGAACAATTTCCGAATAATAATAAATCCATCATTGAATAATTACGATGTAAAATCGACCACTGAACTCGTCAGTATGTGCATTCAAACTCGTTCACCGTCGCGTTGCACTTTATCGCTTTGCTTACTGCTCCAGTAGGCGCTTAGCCTAAACTAGGAGAACCGGCGAGTTTTCGAGGAATTACTGGTTACGTTGAGAGGCAATATCAAAAATTCAATTCAATTTTAGTAAAGTTGCCTAGGAGTTTTAAATATTATTTATTTTTGCCTTTTTTCATGTAAATACTCTGTGATGTATATTGTATACTACTAAATTATATTTATTCGTTTTATGAATAAACTTTATTTTGCCAATTTTGCTGTTTGTAAAACTAAGAATAGATTTTTTTATTTATTTTATAAGAATATTTTATCTTGTACATGCTATCCGCAAATAAGAGGCCAATTCGTTACACCCACTGAGCTCTATATATGGAATTTTATTATCAGAATCCAATGATTGCTCCCTGCTGATAATGTAAAGGGCTTTTTAGTAAGGGCGGGTCGACGTCGAAATAAAATAAAAGAAGCTGTGTGTGAGGCATGGTATTAACGGCATGGATCTAGCTGAATTCTAGCATGGCCGAGGTTATATTAAGGTTAAGGGCATCAGTCGATTGCGGCTTATTAGCATATACCCTCGCCTTCATAAAAAGAAAAAGTCCAGCCGAGCCAATTCGCACGATCTTGGTGACCAATTCACGTCACCTATGCGAGAGGTAACCATACCCTCAAATAGTTCATACAGAACGCCTTTCGTGCTTGTTAATATATCCAATCATCGGAAAATGCTCCTCGTCGCTAAAGACGATCTGTCGGTCAATATTGGTGTATTCTTCGAAACAGCCCAGCCAAACGTTGTCTATAGTCATTAACTATGAGCTCCTATATCAGTTGGATCATGTACAGGTGTATGCCTAAATCCCGACGCTAAATTCACCCAAGTTGAGGTCTGCGAAAGGCGCACAAGACAAGGAATGGACTGCCTCGGGTTCTCCTGCCTACTTTCAGGGACAGCCGGCGATCTGGTGTTTCTTTGACGTAGGGGTGTTGGCCGAACCAAACACTGGAGAGTCGACTTCGATCGGTCACCGCGTCTGTCGAAGCAATTCTCATGGTTAGAGAGACACTGCTAAAACAAAATGGCAGCCAATATCGACCCGTCGAATTTGAATAACCCTATACCTTGATAACTCATTGGTTTTTTATTTGCAACACTCTGTATATTATGAATGTGCCTTTTACTATGAATATTTATAACCGACTGAAATCTCACATAGACAATAATACTGTCCGTTCTTCCACCCCTTTTCTTTAGAGAGGATTAACTAACTACCTTCACATTTCACTTGATTCCTATTGTAAAAAAAAATTAAGAAATAGTAGGAGAGGGTTCACATAGACTTCAATCCATTTTTAATAGAAAATCAAATAAAAAATAACTTTGAACTGATTTTTTTGTGACAATCCTGTACATAAATGTGCCATTAAGTAATATAAATAGTTGCTTAATTTAAATAATTTTTTTGTAATATTTTTAGTTAGCATGAATTTTGTGTTTGTTGGTAAGTTTGTGTAAAATGTGATATGTGTCTTGTTTGTAAGTATTAAGAATCCTATAATTTGTAAATAGATAATTATTTTAAATAAAATCATCATGTAGTTTAATTTCTAATGGACTTTGTCGCAAATCTCTGTCTAGATGATTATATATTCGACTACCAACCCTTGTTTCCTATGAATGCAAATCACCATCGAAGAGCACCTAGTGTCAGAACCCTCTGTTACATCCTGTTTATATTTATTTTGAATTGTGTTTTTATTATTAATGATGAACTCAGTGTCAAAGTAAAAACTATTACACAGGCCAACACACATTTTGGTGCCTGCGATTTTTTAACTGTTCCTGAGTAATTTTTGGATGCAGAATGTAAAAAGGTTCTCAGATTTTGTCTATCAGATCTAGTTTTTGAGATTTTTTAAAAAATTGTGTATATAATTTACGTTATAACTGTTATAATATATAATATTACTATTGACAGTTAAAAAAAACAAAGACACATGGATTTAAGTATTTATTGCAAAAACTTAATTTACATAATTACATTAGTCACTAATCACATAAAAATTTTCTTTTATACGATTTTCTAGAATGGAGTTTACTAGGGCAGTCTCGCTGAAGGCTCCAGCAGTAGTCCGCCATCATGTGGCTATCCCATCGTCCTTGATAACGATCTTCCATAGTTTTAATATCCTGGTGGAATCTTTCCCCCTGTTCTTCACTACAATCACCTTAGTTTTCTGGAAAACGATCTAGGTGGCTGTGGAGGTAGTGAACTTTTATACTCATGTTACAGCCGAGAATATTAAAATTTGAAAGCATAGTTTCCACTAATTCTACGTAATTGTCTGCTTTATGATTGCCAAGAAAATTTTGTACTACTTGAACAAATGAACTCCAAGCGTTAGATTCAGTCTCGTTCATTGATGTGGTGAATTGTGGATCTTTAACAAGTTGCCTTATTTGAGGACCATCAAATATACCAGCTTTTAGTTTTTCCGTGCTAATGCCAGGAAATTTACGTGACAAATACCCAAAACAATTTCCATCTCGATTTAAGGCCTTCACAAATTGCTTCATTAGGCCTAGCTTGATATGCAAGGGCGGAAGTAAGATTTTTTCTCTTGAAACCAAAGGTTCGTTGATCACGTTTTGTATTCCTTGAATCATGACATCTCTTGAAGGCCAATTTTTGTTAACCCAGTGCTCATTTTTAGCTCTGCTGTCCCAAAGGCACAAAAAACAAGGATATTTTGTATAACCACTCTGCTGTCCAAGGAGGAAGTTAATCATTTTTAAATCAACACAAATTGACCACTGATGTTCTTCGTATTTAATTTTTCTCAAAACTAATGCTATTGTTTCATATTCTTCCTTCATGGTAGTAGAATGACCAATAGGAATTGAGCCATATTTGTTACCGTTATGTAAAAGAACACATTTTAAACTACGTTTTGAACTGTCAATAAAAAGGCGCCAATCATCTAGAGTGTATTCAGGCAAACCCATTTTTTCTAAGAGCCCTTTTATATTGTTACAGAATACCAAGTCATTTTCCTGAGTGAAAAAAGGCAGCAGATCCTTATCTCTTTTACGATAAAATGTAATATTAGTACCTCGACAAAGTAGATTTTTTTCTTTTAATCTGGATGCAAGTAATTCAGCGGATTCCTTTGAGAGATTCAGGTCTCTTATAAGATCGTTTAGTTCTTCTTGATTGAAACACTGCGGAGTTGCTAAATCTGCTTCAAAATCGCTGTCGTTTTCTGATTGAATTCTTTTAACTTCGTCAGACGTTGATGTTTCTGTATCATCTTCTGTCAGTTTGGGTAGACTGCTGAATGATGGAACGGGTATTTCTTCCGAATGCACTACAGGCCTTCTTGCAGAATCTAGATCAGGATATGTCCATTTGTGTCTATTGTTTCTATTTATGCCTTTAATATTAACGAGACAAAAATAGCAGTCGTCATGATGGTTCCGCGGTTCTCTCCAAACCATTGGTACACCAAACTTTAGGCACTTCCTCTTTCCAGTTGTCCACTGTCGCAAATGTTCAACACATGTTTTACATATGAAATGTGGGGCCCAAGATTTATCTTGATCTCCTAAATGAACGCCAAAATAGGCAAGATAAGCTCTTTTCACAAAGTCAGAAATCCTTTTTCTGCTCTCTTTCAAAGTGTATTCACCACACACATAACAAAAAACATCGGGATGATTTGCACAGGTACGTCTGCTTGTGGATGCCATTGTTTCAGTTTAGTGTCTTGATACTACAAAACGACCAAAATTTACACAAAATGATAGCACAACTTTACTTGGGAAAACTCAGTAATATACTAAATCAAGTACAGCCAAGCAGGTATAGAAGGATCGGGTCATAGGCAATTACAGGTATAAAAGTAAGTAAGAGCATTGTATTGAGTAGTTCCTAGTATAGGAACATTGGGTCAGGGACAATTCCAGGTATCCATTTGGCTAATTAGATTCTGGGAAATTCCTATTTTGACGATTAAGTACATATTTATCTCTTTATTTGTTGTCCTTTATCAGAAAAAAATATATCATTTAACCTGTAACGTGTATCTCAAAAACTAGAGCTGATAGAAAAAATCTGGTGGCATTTTTGGAATCAGCACATTAAAAACATCTAAAATCAGATGTTAGATTTCTGGCACCAAATTTTTTTTTTCATTTTGTTGGCCTGTGTTATAGATATTAGACTTTGATTGTTAAAAAAAAAATAAACTAAATTTGTTGGTCCTTCGAGCCGGATACGACCAATCTGGAATACTGACAGGATCCAATAAAACACAACTAACAGAGCATCCATCAATGTTAACATTTTTATCCCCACCACTTGCGAAACAACAATTGAGTTTAGTCTCCAACAGTCTGGTAATCCATCTACAAATGCAGCTATAGTGACATGCACAAGTAAAAATATAAATGCGCTGAAATCGAAGGACCGGATCCATTAATTTCGCTGAAAAATTGTAGTGAAATTGGATTATGATCCTAACTGTCTGTATTCCAGATGGGTCGTATCCGGCTCGAAGGACCAAAAAATTTAGTTTCTTCTATTATTAAAAGAAGAAACTAAATTTTTTGGTCCTTCGAGCCGGATACGACCAATCTGGAATACTGACAGTTAGGATCATAATCCAATAAACCACAATTAACAGAGCATCCATCAATTATAACATTTTTATCCCCATCACTTGCGAAAAAACAACGGAGTTTAGTCTGCAACAGTCTGTTAATCCATCTACAAATGCCGCTATAGTGACATGCACAAGTAAAAATATAAACTGCGCTGAAATCGAAGGACCGGATCCATTGATTTCGCTGAAAAATTGTAGTGAAATTGGATTATGATCCTGTCAGTATTCCCCATGGGTCGTATCCGGCTCGAAGGACCAAAAAATTTAGTTTCTTCTTTTAATAAACAAAGTTTAATACATTATTTTGGCTAATAATTCTATTTGACAACTCTATCCTTACTTTTTACTTTGACACTGACTTCATCATTAATAATTAAAACACAAATCAATATAACAATTAATAAATAAAAACAGGATGTAAGTCCCTCAAAAGATATATGGATAGACCGCTTACCTATATGATGTCCGATGTGTTAAATCAAACATCATTCGTATAATTCGCTTCTGTAGAATAATTACTCTAGTGATATCCCTGACCCGGCCCCATACCACTATATTATAGGTCAGTGTCGAATACAACGACGAGGAATAATGAACACTGAGCAAAGAACCACTATCAATTGAACCTTTTAGATTTCGCTACAGATAATAACTATCGTTAAGTTTCTTACCAACAGAATCTATGTGTTCCAGTCCAAAAACGATTTTTACACCAACAAGCTTTGCACTCAACCATTGAAAGAGAAGGCCGAGTTCAGATCAGAGCATCTATATTTATTTAGTATAGGCAAACAAGTTGTCTTTTTATGATTAATTATAAGTTTATTTCTAAAACACCATTCGTTGAATTCATGCAACACAATTTCGACTCTAAATCTCAGCAGATCGCTCGCAGCCACAATAATTACAGTAGGTATCGTCAGTAAACATAGAGACATATCCCGTAGAAATATAATTCGGCAAATCATTCACAAACATCAGGAATATCAAAGAGACCAATACTATTCCCTGTGGAGTTCCCACTTCCGAAGTGCACTCATCAGACACAGCCTCACATACTCGTAACCCTAAAGGATCTATCCTTCAGCAAAGATGTAAACCAGCGGTTTATAGGACCAGGGATTCCCAACGCATCCAGCTTCTGAGCAACAAAATTAGTATCCACCAAATCAAAGGCAATGGTCAAATCAACATGCAAGGCGATCACAAACTCATTTTGATGCAGCCTCTCATACACAAAGTTCATGAAATTGACAGTATTCGACTCAGTACAATGCTCCATTCTTCTCTAAGAATGACACCGTCTGTGAACTGTGAATACATAATTTCTTCAAAGATTGTGGAAAAACACTAACATTAGTGACAATTTCTCAATATTCAGCGCATCTTCCTTTTTAAAGACCGTGATGATTGTGGCAGTGTTCTGACTCGGGAAAATTCCCATCTCAGCAGATTTGTTCAACAATAATGAAAGAGAACTCAAGAGCACGCTCTTTGCGACTCGTACAGGCATTTCATCGATTCCTATGTCATCACTAGGGTTCAACTTTAATGATTTTGTTTGGTATAGGACGCTATCATTCGAGACCTAACAAACTATCCTTAATGACCCTATTGCAGCATGTCGTTTGTCATGCAGGTAGCCCTTCATAATATCATTGTCCTGCCTGAATTTCACAACCCCACCATTAAAAGAACAGTTTTCAATTTTCATACTTTTGTTTGGTATAGGACGCTATCATTCAAGACCTAAGAAACTATCCTTAATAACCCTGTTGTAGCATGTCATTTGTCATGCAGGTAGCCCTTCATAATATCATTGTCCTACGTAAATTTCACAACCCAGGAGGCAACGAACAGTTTTCAATTTTAATGCTTTTGTTTGGTGTAGGACGCTATCATTCAAGACCTGAGAAACTATCCTTAATGACCCTAAAGCAGCATGTCGTTTGTCATGCAGATAGCCCTTCATAATTTATTTATTAAACGGTAAATGATTGTCCTGCCTGAATTTCACAACCCCAGCATTAGGGGTGTTCCTGTTGGTTTCACTTTTAATGCTTTTATTTGGTATAGGACGCTATCATTCAAGACCTAATAAAATATCCTTAATGACCCTGCTGCAGCATGTCGTTTGTCATGCAGATAGCCCTTCATAATATTGTCCTGCCTGAATTTCACAACCCCATCATTAAGAGAACAGTTTTCAATTTTAATGCTTTTGTTTGGTATAGGACGCTGTCATTCAAGACCTAAGAAACTATCCTTAATGACCCTGTTGTAGCATGTCATTTGTCATAATAATAATAATAGCCTTTATTTGCCCAACAGTACAAAACCCTTTACAGGACAAATAATTTAATAATTTTAAACCTAAATCGTAATTCACCAATGCACAAAATAAATAAAACTAAAATGAGTACCTATATCTAATTACCGAAGTGTTGGATGGCAACTTCCAGAACCTCTCTCATCTCAGAATTGAAAATGTCACAGTCTGCACAAATCAAGTTATAATTACCACATAATATTGACAGGAGAACGCAGCAACACATTGGTTCTAGCTCTCGCAATGTGAAAAGTTGAACTGTATCTAGTTTCAAATCTCGGAACATTAATATTTACATTCATTAACATTTCAGAACAGTCAACCTTTCCATGTAGAAGTTTATACAAATACTCAATTGAATTCAAAATTCTTCTTTTTTCCAAGCTCCGCGTATCAAATCTAGTCAACAATATATTATAGTCAACTCCCCTTTCAGGATATATTCCATCTTCCTTATACACAAGATGTTTAAGAAATTTACGCTGCATTTTTCCAATTGCAACTTTATGAACATTATATATAGGGTACCAGACTAACGAACCGTATTCAAGCTTAGGCCGAATGTATGTAGAAACAAGAATTTGTAAACCAAATTTATTATTGAAGCCTTTTGTATTTCTCATAATGAAACCATAGGTTTTATTGGCTTCCGCTGTCTTAGTTAATATGTGTTCAGCAAAACTAAGTTTAAAGTCAAAGATGATTCCCAGGTCAGTCACTGTCTCAGAGGATGTTATGGCTGTGTCATTTATGCTGTAGTTATATTGAATATTTTGTTTTTTCTTTGTATACATCACGATTTTACATTTTGCTGGATTAAAAGGTAAATGGTTAGTTTGACACCATTCCGATACATGATTCAAATTTGCTTGAAGCTCATTACAATTATTAATATTTTTTATTTCAAGAAAAATTTTTAAGTCGTCAGCAAACATTAACTTGCCACAGGTCAGTATTTCCTCCAAATCATTAACAAACAATAAAAACAATAAGGGCCCAAGGTTTGAACCTTGAGGAACTCCAGAAGCTGCATGGAAGGGAACTGATCTGTAACCGTTATGTGACACAATCTGTTCTCTTTTTAACAGATAAGATTTCAAAAAGATTTGCAAGTCCTTAACAAAGCCGAACTTGTCCAATTTCATTAGCAATCTGCCATGATCCACCCTGTCAAACGCCTTCGCGAAGTCCGTGTAGATCACATCCATCCGACCACCACTGTCAATCACCTCTGAGATACTTTGTGATATTAAAGTTAAATTACTTATTGTGGATTTCTTTGACATGAATCCGTGCTGAATTGGTGTGATCATGTTTCGGACAGAGGGATAGATGCGACCAAACAATACAGTTTCAAAGATCTTACAAAAATTTGACAGAATTGATATAGGCCTGTAGTTGCCAATATCTGATTTATCCGCCGACTTGAACACTGGTACAATCCTCGACTTTTTCCACTCAGTTGGAAATACACCACTATTTATAGCCAAATTAAAAATAAAACATAAGGGGCCAACCAAAACCGGAACACAATCCCTAACCAAAAACGATGGTATACCATCAGGTCCAGAAGTCAGTTTATTCTTGAGTTTTTTACCCGCTATTAAAGCTGTCATGCAGATAGCCCTTCATAAAATCATTGTCCTACGTAAATTTCACAACCCAGGAGGCAACGAACAGGGTTCAATTTGAATGCTTTTGTTTGGTATAGGACGCTATCATAGAAGACGTAAGAAACTATCCTTAATGACCCTGTTGCAGCATGTCGTTTATCATGCAGATAGCCCTTCATAGAATTATTATCCTACGTAAATTTCACAACCCAGGGGGCAACGAACAGGGTTCAATTTGAATGCTTTTGTTTGGTATAGGACGCTATCATAGAAGACGTAAGAAACTATCCTTAATGACCCTGTTGCAGCATGTCGTTTGTCATGCAGATAGCCCTTCATAAAATCATTGTCCTACGTATATTTCACAACCCAGGAGGCAACGAACAGGTTTCAATTTTAATGCTTTTGTTTTGTATATGACGCTATCATTCAAGACCTAAGAAACTATCCTTAATGACCCTGTTGCAGCATGTCGTTTGTCATGCAGATAGCCCTTCATAAAATCATTGTCCTACGTATATTTCACAACCCAAGAGGCAACGAACAGGTTTCAATTTTAATGCTTTTGTTTTGTATAGGACGCTATCATTCAAGACCTAAGAAACTATCCTTAATGACCCTGTTGCAGCATGTCATTTGTCATGCAGATAGCCCTTCATAAAATCATTGTCCTACGTAAATTTCACAACCCAGGAGGCAACGAACAGTTTTCAATTTTACTGGTTTTGTTTGCTGTAGGACGCTAACATTCAAGCCCTAAGAAACTATCCTTATGTCTTTAAAATGTCTGGGATTCTGCATTCAAGCAACGAATAAAAAAATACAAGTCTTGGATTGTACCTATTTATTAATTTCCATAATGACAACAAACTTATTCTCAATAACCTTAACTCTCATCACCAAACAACAAGATCTGCCCTAAATTACATCAACGCCTTTTGAGACAGATCCCACATTAATATCGCCATAAATACAGGGTGCTTAAAAAAGACGCGGCAATAGTTAAGGGGGTGATTCGTGGTGTATTCTATAAAAGTCCCCATAAACATGGCTCCGAAAATGCACGGTATGGGGTGTTAATCCATTCCAAATATTTTTAACAATCCATAATTGTACAAAAATTTTAACACCCTATACCTTGGAAACAACGCATTTTCGCAGACATGTTTATGGGACTTTTTTTCTTAGATCACCTCCTTAAATACTTCCGTGTCTTTTTTAAACACCCTGTATAATGTAATACCTATCTTATTTCACTCCTCACTTTTCTCATTCTCTATCCTTCTATTCTCCTCAATATCCCCTTCCGATCGAACTACTTCTGTCGTCCCCGATTTCAAGGTAAACACAATTGGTACGTTAGCTAAAATAGGATTGCCATCAGTTTCTAAATGTCTTATCCATGACAATAACGAATCCTTGCTAGAAGAACCTGTCGCACATACGGAATACACTACACCATCTTCCTGTTCATGGACACTGGGCAATTTCTTCAACTCCGTATTTTCGGGCGGTTTTATCCCAAATAATGGCACCTTAATATTGCTAACATCATCTAGATCTGGTACTTCGTCAACGAAAGATCTTGCTTGGCCTCGTAACATGAAATAATTGATTGGTTTGCCTCGCAGCCAAATTTTAAAGTAACCTTCAACATAAACTGGGGAATCGAGTGGGTTTTCACTCAGCAATCGTTGTTGGACAGGTGATTGGGCGCTGATTATCCATGTGTCGTCAATGGAATCTTTTATATCTGCTGTTTGGTAGACTGTCACCTAAATGAAAGCAATCGCATTAAAGCATTTGATTTTATACAAGACAAAACAGGACATCGCGCAGACTATCGGCGAATATCCATCAGGTCAAAATTGGTCATTTTCAGTACTTAGTAACAATACATTAAAAATGCTTTAGACGTATTCGTTAAAAACTACAAAACACTAATAAATACCTTTGTTGTAACATCAACACTGCTAATCCTTTCAATAGCTAATTTGGCTAAATCGAATGTCTCATCTGGCAAATTATCCGGTAAAGGCCAGGGTGAAAGGTTTCTAAATTTCGGCATCCAATACATCATACGCCAATATCTAAAAGTACACCCAATATCTAATTATCCGTTAAAGTTTAAACGGCAATATGTTCCACAAAATTATTACAATAATTTATTTCAAGAATCGAATTACCTAAATTTAGGCAATAAACTTTACCTTCTTACGGGATAGCCCCTTTTCCCGAATATATTTAACAATAAATCCTCCATGTCAAAGTCGGGCATTACACCATTTTCTTCCATTTGTTCCAACACATCTATCCCACATTGTTGTTGTTTGGGGTAATGCATGAATTCTGCTTGTAGCATATTTTCTGGGATAAACTTTCCCTTTGGTAAGATATCAATTAATCTTTTATATGCCTCTAAATCTCTATGCACTCCGAACTCTTTCATATGTTTTAGTGCTGCATTGATAAACTCTACATGACCTCTACGGTATATTTTGTCCTGATTAACAAATATTCGTAACATTTCTAAATATGTATTACGGTTTTTGTCCTGTATATCATCAAAAACGTCCCGTTTCAATATTGCTTTATTTGCCTCTACTCTTTGCTCTCTATATCTGGTCTGCCATATATGAAAGCATCTTGTGAGTCTATGTGTTGATACTGACTTTGTATTTTGTAATTTATTCATTATAGTAGCATAGTAGATCAATTTTTTACAAAACATCATATCAAATTTCAAAATTATCACTTTATGTAAAACTAATAAATGTTTATTAACCTAAATCACAAAACATCTGTTTTCTGACCTAAATGCAATTAACCACAAAATAAAATTGACAGGTTCCTCTTCTCTTCCATTTTGGCCTCGACCATAATATAGTGATTGAGCCACTTATGTAATTCCACTTCGTTTAAAAAAAGTAAGAGACCAAAAATAACATCGAAATTGCAAGGGATAATAATAATAATGACTTTATTGTGTGAAGTTAATTACACAAAAGGCGAAGTTGAGGCTAAGCCTCCTATCTTAACCTATTCACAACTTTAGCTAATCTAAACTAAACAAACCCTATAAGAAACGAAAACAAAAAACAATTATGATGCTACCTCAATAGATCCATTCAATAAAGATTAAAGATTCTTTTGAAGAGAATACAATGAATAAAGAATAGAACCTCCTCTTTATTCCTTGCATTGATCTAAGAATAGTACCGTTAATATTAAAGGGCCAATGGGCTATTCAAGAAGCAGAGGTTATCTGTAAGGGCAAATTATATAAGATTTTGTTAGGTTATATATCACTGTTGTTTGGCATTTTTGCTATTTTTGAGGTGACTAAAGCTCAACTTGATAATTTATACTTAATTTTGACTTTTCTTAAATGAAATAAGCAGTAATTTAACAGTTCTACAAGAAGATACCAAAAAAACCTGTAAAAGTGAAAAGTAATGGGAAATATAAACGAAAAAGTTGAGGCTGCCTCTGAAAGTCCTACTAAAACTGTAGATACTGCACCAAAAAAGTTGAAACCTTGTTGTGCATGTCCTGAAACCAAAAAGGTCCGAGATGAATGGTAATGATAATTCAACACTTCTTGGCTACAGTATAGAAACAGGACTGATTAATGTTCATATTTCTTGCTATGTTGCGTATAGTGGGGTTAATCAGTCCTCATAAATATACTAATCCCGTAATTTATTATATTATAATTACCTATATTTGCAGTATTATCCTAAATGGGGAAGAGAGTTGTCAGCATTTAATAGAAGCTCACAAAGAATGTATGCGTAAAGCAGGATTTAATATTTAAATTATTTTCTGTATGTAAATAAATATGTAGTTATTATATATTAAATTATGAATTGTATAGATTAAAAGCCATTTCGTTGCTGAGGCAGTATTTCTTTTAAAATATCTCAGTTAATTGTCAATCAAATTAGCAAAAGGAACGTGAGTGAATATTTTGCGTAGAAGGGCTTGGTTGTTTTTTTAGCCAATGCCTAAAGAAGATTATTAATTCGAATCTAACCTTACTTTTAAATTCAAAGTCGAATATTTTGATTTAATAAATAAATACCTAAAATCTTTAATTAAGATGAATGATAAAACCAAAGAAATCCAGGATGCAAATTTCTTCTTGAGAGAACGCTTTCTTTATTATCTTTCATCTTTACCAGGTAAAATAGTTCAAATTTGTACTGTACAACTACGAAATGTATTCTGATATGTATTTTTAGGAGACACCGTATATCAGTTTCAAATGTATGATAATACAAATGTTGTAGGAAAAATAAAAGCAGTTGACTTCAATTTTCAAAATATAGTAGTAGAAAATCTAGATACTCCATTGCCTCAAGAAGTCCTATCGGAAGCAATACTTAGAACCAGTGATATTTTAGCTATACGATTTTCTTAGCTCTTAGCCATATACCTAGTATTAAGTTATTACGATCTGTATTTAGCTGAATTCAGTATTATTGTAATATAATTAAGTATAATACCTAAGTCAAGTCTTAATTGTCGCTTGTGTCTCTAAGGAAAAGACTGCCTTATGCATTGAGTTATATAACTAATGGCCTGATGCCTGTGTATATTATTTCGTGGACGGTGGAATATTCTAAGCAAAATAGTGGAAAGCTACTTCACAGAGCTACTTAAAACATGGCCGTGGAGTTAAATTGTCAGTCGTCGTGTCAAAACCAAAATAAAAAATTCTGATTTATCCCTCAACGCAAAATATCATCAATTTATTAGCTATCATAAAAACATTTTAAGTGACATGTAAGTGAGAAATCAACCTTAGCAAAAAATAATTTTGACAGTTTGTACTTCAAGAAAAGAGGTGAGCGGTAAAATTTGTCACATCAGCCCAGCTGATCTGACTGTCTACTTTTTGGCTGCATGAAGACAATGCTTGAGGCTTTCTCCTTCTACAATCTCAGATCAGTTGGGCTGATATGACAGGATCATCTACCGCTCAGCTGACTTGCATTTTCTATAAAAGAACCCCAAACTGTAATAGTATATTAAGTATAAAGGGCGGTAAAGCATTCGTTGCAGCCCGCCGCTGTATAGACGCACGAGTGAGCGAAGCGAGCGAGGGCAGCTATACAGCGAAGGGCTGCAGCGGCTTTACCGCCAGTGGTGCTTACAACTGTTTTTCGCCTGCCTCTTCCTACTACAATATTAAACCAAAAGAACTTTATTTTAATAATTAATTATGACTGTTATGAACTGACAGTTTTTGACAGTAATTAATGGGAGTATTTTTTGACGTACATGATAATAGGCGTCATCCTTTGACAAACTCAGATCAGATATACTTATGTGACAGGCTCACATGTCAGTTTTGAGTATTTTAAATGTAGAAAGAACCTGTCAAATTATTATCTGAGCGTGTACGCTATAGAAATTTGATTTTAGAATCTTAGGTATATTTCGGTACTACAATAATAATTAAAAAGTGATTACTAATCAATAATGGACAATTTTAAATAATTAAATGAGTTTAGCGGAATGGCAGACGACTACCTAAGTAAACTTTCTCAATCAATTGTCAACTTATCCTCTAGATGGAATTTACATTAAGTTAAGTGAGTGAAAACTACTGATGTTAACGTTATTATTGGAAATCTAACAGTAGCGCCATCTATGAAAAAAAATTAAAAAGAGCGGGCGCTAAATGGACATTTACCGCCCGCATATGCGGGCGGTAAAACTCTGTTTAAGTGCAGGCAGGCGAAAAAAATAATTATTATTGTCTTTATAAACACAATGTCATTGTCTTTAAAACATATAAAGACAATGACAATGTTATTGGCTTTGAATAGGGGTGGCAAAATAAATAAATATATCGATATATTGAATCAAAAGATATATCGAAACTATATCTCGATATATCGAATGAAAAATATCGATATATTTGCTATAATTTATTTTATAGTGGATTGTAGTTGTAAATAAACTTCAAATTTTAAAAATTCAAATTATGAAATAAAATAGTATTCATTAAAATTTATTTGCCTGAAAATACATATGCATTCCAAACAAACGTAAGAATATTTTTTAGAAATAATTAAATTAGGTTAAGTAAATTAATTCAAAATTTTCTGGAACAGAACTTAGAAATAATAATTTTGATAATCTATTTCCAGTTAGACGATTTCGATTTTTTGTAATGTGCGTCGAGTGCTACGACAACACAACGAGGACCTTTTAGTTTTAAACCTGTGTATGTAAGCTGGTTTCTATCGCTACTGATTTCAGGATCCAAACGCGTTTGGATTCACATGTTCTTTCGCTAAAAACGCATTTTCTGATTCATCCCCACTTTAGCGCCCATCGCGATCCCGATACGTAATCCCCTTGTCTCTTTTAGGTAAACTTATAGAACCTTCAGAAATCCAACAAATCCTGGTTAATAAATCCGGATCAAGAAAACTAGCGAAAGAAAGCACCTGTAGCAGATACATTTATTTTGATAATGTACCGATATATCGTGTTGTATATATCCATATTTGTTATCGAAAGAAATATATCGATATATTAAAAAAAATCGATATTTTTAATATATCGATATATCGTTGGTATTCCTAGCTTTGATTTTGATGTTATCTCAGTTAACTGTCAATCAAATTCATAAAACCACCATTTAATATGTCAATTGTCATATTTGTCATTTTCAATAGTGGTTATTGATTCTGCAGTCTGCAGTCCGAGTGTTTGTGTATTAAATTTTGCTTTTTCTAGTTGAACAAGTAATATTTTGGTGTAAGAATCAATCAAAACAATAAATTATAAGGTAAATCAGTAGTTTATGTTGGTTACTATTCCTAGGGCTTACCAAATTTGTTTCGTTTGTTTTCATCCCTAACGGTAAAGACCCAAGCTCTTACCCATGGATACTATGTACCTATACTTATACTACTAGTATAAATTTTTATTTTAATAAAATTCTAGAAAGCCATAAATTTATAGAATTGTTTTTTTTACTTATTATGTGGGTTTTCGAGTTAATTTTTTTGTAAATAATTAAGCATTGAAATGCCAGTAATATAATAGGAGTTGCTGTCCATGTTCTTTGTGTTATTACGTGAGTTTGTGGCCGATGATTTAATCTTTTTAACAGGTATAAATCTCCAACAATATTATAATAATGTTTGGTAACGGTAAGTTGTTTAACAGAAGAAAATAAAAATTATTTTATACATTGTAAGTTTCTTAAACATATTTTTCAATTACAGGTTAGGTATCTACTAATTTTCAGAATCGGTAATAATAACAATAGATACGGAAGAAAATAATTTAGTGAAGAAAAGTTAAGTTACATACTATGGAACCGCTGGCTCCCGGCACCGAAGATGATCCCATTGATTTAGCTTCACTGCGAAAGCAGGTAAAACCTCTTGTTATTACTTTAAACATTTGATTTAATGTACAGTTTTAGTATGTAAAATAATTTGGAGGTAAGTTACTATTTCATTAATACGTAAATATTTAGGTTAGTCTACTGAGTAACCCGAAAACAGTTTTAATCACCTATAGGGGATGTTCTTTCAGTCACTTCGTAGAGTCTAAATCATTTTGTTTGTAATATGATTGTTGCATTTGCAAAAGCCTTGCTTGTTCTAGCGGGTCTTTTCAGTTGTATTATTTTAAACAAGTTTATTTTCATATAAATTGAGAATGAGAGATAATTGTCATTTCAAATTCAAAAAGGGGTGATTCTTTACAACTTTTATTACTATTTTTATGCCTCTACTTTTAAACAATTCCAACAGGAGCATGAGTTGGTTGTCATCGGACAGAGTGGCTCTGCTGATGTTTTAGTGAAGGCGTTTAGTGAATTCGCGAACGGTTTTTGGAATAATTTAGTGGTGTTTATATGCGCAATGATTTTGGACAAATGTCGTGATGGCAAATAATTTTTGAAAAGCGAGCATTAACGACTGTTGTTCATAGCTCAGGAGTCCCCTTAGCAACTTCAATGCAGAACCTTATGAAGAGTATATTTTTATAATTATTAGTTCATGTGAATTTATATTAAAGCGAGCGTTCAAATAGTGTTTGAACCCAGTAATCTAGGCATAACTGGAGCAGAAAAGCTGTTGGAACGTAGCTTATTCATTAAGTAATAGATAATCTGGTTCGGATAAATTTGATAGACATTTTGAAAGAACATCATTGGTCTATAGTAATTCCATAAAATTGGAAATGGCATTGTTGCATTTTATAATTATTATTTTTCAATTGATCATTCAGTTTTGAGTGATCGAATATAAATAAATAAATGTATTGAGTTGTGTTGATTTTCATCACAACTTATCAAATTTAAAATTACCAACAAGTACTGGTACATCATCAAAGTGTGTGAATGTGAAGCTTCGTGTGTTGATTGTTATGTTTATTAACAATTATTATTAAAATATGCTTAACAGCTTTTTTTTGTTTATGACAATTTTGAAAGTTGTAAACAAAAATTGCGGAAAAAAAACGTACTTAGTAAATTTGGTTTTGATTTCATTAAGGTTGATTTAACAGTACTTCTTTCTGAAACGTTATTAGTTAATTTTTGAGGCTGTTCCGTGAGGTTTAAGTTTTTAAATAAGATTTGATTGTAACGATTGTAGTTAATTTAAAAACATGGAGACCTGCAAAAGGTCCGTAATTATTGCTTCAACATTGTAGTGGTAGAAGAAATTTCGTTGAGGATTTTTTAACAGTTCTAACAACCAATTAAGTTTTGTTATTTCTTGTCATATGACAGAATTCATCCAATCATTTCTTAACTGAACACGATCCTAGGGTAGTTTCCAATCACTATTACAGCCCGATTGTTGGAAAAACTTTCTGACCGAATATCCCTCTGACATGGACAAATGCCTCATAATTTTATGTCGAAATTTCTCAAGCACATTTGTTTGTAACAGCCTTTGGCGTCGGGCTGTTACCAAGCAACGTGCCTTCTGTTGTCATAAAATTATCTCGTTTCAATGTCTTAGGGATGGTTGTTACATAAAGTGACAAGACCGAGCTTATACTAGCACGAGAGATGACTGACAACAAGATGTTTTTGGCGACATCTAGTGTGAGCAGACAATATGCACGGTGAAACACAGTTCACAAACGATGGCCGGAGACAAGCAGTAACAACTCCATTAAATCCTATTGCCAATACTAGATATGCCCGAATTCTATGGCGGAAGGCTTTATTTATTAATTGCTTGTTACATAAAGTGACAAGACTTTTAGTTCTGTTGGAAATTTGTTTGTTGTTTGTCGACAAAATTATCCTGTTGTCAGTCATCTCTCGTGCTAGTATAAGCTCTTCGTAAAGGTTGGACATTGGGGTCACACTGCCTGCCGATCACCACTGATGAGTTGTGGATCAACGAAAGCCCGTCTGGTGAAAGCATGGTAGTGTGAAACAAATTTCCAACATAACTAAAAGTCTTGTTACTTTATGTCACAAGCAATTCATAAATAAAGCCTCCCGCCAGGGAATTCGGGCGTATTTAGTCCCTCGTGCTAGTATAAGCTCTTCGTAACCAACCACTGATGAGTTCTGGATCAACGAAACGGCGTGTCTGGTGAAAGCATGGTAGTGTGCAACAAATTTCCAACATAACTAAATGTCTTGTAACTATATGTAACAAGCAATTCATAAAGCCTCCCGCCAGGGAATTCGGGCGTATTTAATGTTGGCAATAGGATTTAATGAAGTTGTTACTTCTTGTCCAGCTATCGTTTGTGAACTGTTTCACCGGGCATATTGCCTGCTCACATTAGATGTCGCCAAAAATATCTTGTTGTCAGTGATCACTGAGTGACGTCTTAACATGGTGGATGCAAGAAAAAGATGTAAAGAAGGCTTAATGAATTAAGCGTTATCCCAGTTTATAATTTTGTATTTAAAATAAATGTTTTTTACTATTCATATCAGGTTTCTAGAAAATTTTCCGCGATAGATTCAGAAAGGTAGTAATATGGAGGATTTTAGGAAATAAGCTAAAATGCTGACAATTTGATTTGAAAAAAAATCCATCTGTTTATTTATTATGTTTTTTTGAGACAAAGACAAAGGGCTGGACCAGCAAATAATAAAAATAAGTGCGACACTTTTTCTGGAATGTATCGAAAAACTCCGATAAAAAGGAAATAAACATTAGAGATCTGCAAATCTCACTTTAATTGAAAAATGCTTATGAGCATGTTTGGTATAAGCAAATCACAAATATATATATATATATTTTTGGTGTTACTTATCTCAAGACAAAATAACAGTTTGTCAGTCTTTGTCATAGAACTTTCCTCAAAACAGAGATAGAGATAGAAATATGAACTTCTATTTTGACGTTTATAAACCCATTATCCTTTTTAATTCCCATCTCAAAAATACAGAGTTCAACATATATACTTAGTAGTAAGATATTTTTTGTAAGTATTTCACGGCAACACATTTGTTATGTTGCTACAACATACCTTAATCAACTATTGAACTTTTCAATTTTTTTTTAAGGAAGCTGAACATGAGCGTCTTCTCAAACAAAAGGCTATACTCAAAAACGGTCAGTATGAGAACGTGTTTGAGCTTAGCTATGTTCATGGCGCTGAACACTGGTTCTGTAAGGTATGCCAATGTCCGGTTATGGGTCATGTTTATCAACACGAATTGGGCAGGCGACATTCCTATAATATGCAAATGACCAACCGCCATTTGGACCGTGTATCTCCCGAAAAAGAGAAAGAGGAGGTGACAACGTTATTGGAAATTGCACCAGGTGAACCAGCACCGCCAGGTTTCGAGACTGAGGTGCACAGGCAGCCTCAGATTCAGGTGTGTTTATTGATTGTATAATTTGACATTTTTTTGTTTTCTAAGAAAATATGCAGACTATAACCTCAGCGTTATTACCAGATGGTTCTTTCGTAGATCCAGACTCCTTACTGGTGCTAGGTATGTCTGTAGACCAAATTCCCATACCTGTTGAGTCATGGATCTTCGATACGACTGGCTGCTGATAGCTCCCAATCCCCAATATAAAAAAATTAACATATGTTTGCACTTTACAATCTTTGTATTAGTTTCAAAAACCCATAAAATACACATGACGTTGAAGACACTTTATTGACTTTGCTCCAAACAAAAGAAGGTCCTTTGATAATAGCTTTAGGATTTAAAAGAAGTGCTGAAACATTTACAATCTTTAAAATACAAAAATATCTTATTTCTTAGAAAATGTAGGTACTTCAAACCCATGTAATTTCGTTATAAAAACTAGAGGAATATAAATATTCCACGCCAATCCAATCCATCTCAAGAGGAATAGGAGTTTCCTCGAGCCCCATATAGTTCGAGCTTCAATGAAATGCGACCAAAATGCCGTCTCGCAGTCCAAGTAGGTTCTTTAGTACTGTTCTGCTTGGTTCACAAGTTGAGACACACCGATAGGGCAGAAATTGTGTCATGCCTTCGTAATGACTTTCTCTGCATTGGAATAGGGGTTCAATGCATCTTTGGAGAACAGCTTATTTTTTTATTTTATTAAATTAACGGAATACCCCAATTATATTTACAACAAATTTCTTATATACATGACAGTACCTAAGGCAAAATAAACAAATTCATAATAAATTCAAGGTCTGTTATGAGTACTACTCAATACAACAATTAATTTGACGTTTAAATTCTAAAAGTGAATTGCAAAAGATATCTATACAATCATGTTCATTCAGAGTGCGAAGAGTTCTATCAATAGGAGAAAAGTATGTATAATTATTTCTTCTTGTATGGTGAAAGAAGAGATCATGGTGTCGTAAATCACGCACTGGTACATTTAAGAAAATCCTATGCAGGACAATTTATGTTACCTTTCAACACATTATACGTAAATACCAAGTCGTTTAAAACTCTGCGTTTACCAAAAGTATCCAAGTTTAACGCCCCTCGTAGGTCCGATCTATGATAATTGCGCATATGTATCCCCATTCTAAACGCAGCATAACGCAAAAACTTGTCCTGAACTCTCTCAATCATATTTATATAAGTCTGATAATAAGGCGACCAAATCAATGACGCGTATTCCAGTGAAGAACGAACCAGGGACACATACAACAAACGACAGCTCGCAATCGATAAGTCTCTAGAATTTCGCATCACAAATCCCAATACTTTATGACCATTCTGAGACATTCGGCATATGTGTTCATTAAAATCAACAGACTCTGAAAAGTGAACACCCAAGTCTTTTATTTTGTCCACATATTTCAACTGATCACCATCCATCGTGTACCGACTAGGAAATCTATTCCTCTTGCGAAAGAAGCTAATAAATGAACACTTATTCGCTGCAAATATTCAACATCGGCCTCACACGAAATTCTTCTATAAATCTTTAAATCATCCGCAAATAGATTAGCCATCGAAAACTTCAATACATCACTGATATCGTTGACAAAAATATTAAACAATTATGGGACACAATGGGACCCCTGCGGGACTCCTGATGTTACTCGAAACTCATGACTTTTGTGATTCATGATCTTTACTACCTGTGTACGCCCCCTCAAAAAACTTTCCAACCAAGATAAGGCATGGTCAGAAAATCCGAACACTCCCAGCTTTGCCAACAAAACATCAAAGTTCATCCTATCAAATGCTTTGGCGAAGTCGGTATACACCGAATCCACCTGATAACCTCCACTCACAGCATCCAATATATCAAGTTCATAAGAAATCAAATTCGTAACTGTAGATTTTTTTCTACAGAAACCGTGTTGACCCTCCTTAATGAGACCTCTGCATTTCCATTCAAGTTGATCGAACAGAAGGCCATCGAATAACTTCACTACTGCAGATTGATTGCAAACTCCCCTGTAATTCGAGATGTCTTCAGAGGCACCAGATTTGTATATAGGTATCACATAGCTAGTTTTCCAGGTGTCTGGAAATTTCTCTTGATCCAATGACATGCTGTACAGTCTCTGAAGAGGCACCGTCACAGTATGCATGCAACTCTTAAGAAAGTAATTAGGTATGTTGTCTCGACCAACGGAAGTTTTATTAGGGATTCTAAGGATTTTATCATATACCTCACCTACAGAAAAACCATCCAATGTGATGTTTCCCGAATTGATACCAGAAAATTCCCCAACATTACACGCAGATCCATCATAAACGCTGGAGAAAAACTGAGCGAAAAGATTTGCGATGTCGGGACCCGTACCAGCCACCTGATCGTTAAAAAACAGTGATCTTGGAAGACCATTGTTATTTCTCTTATTATTATGATAACCATCCAGGCCCGGATTGTAGTCAAACCTCAACACTATGAAAGCATTACTAAACTGGTCTGCCAACGCATTTACAATCGCCCTTGGACATGTTATAATTTCCTTAGTTCGTTATTGTTGTCTATAAAGCATTAATTACTTTTCAGGAACGATTGGATGGCTTTAAAGTTGGTCCTTTGATTGCATTGGAATATCTTGTCGAGATGATTGATTATGATCCGTCAAAGGAACCATTGTATTTGTGCATTTTGTGTGACAAACGTGGTGATCCAAGGACAGTTCTTACACATTTGGCTAGTTATAACCATATCTCGCAGGTAAACCAAACGAAGCCTACCCTTGATTTTTGTGCTATTAAAAATTATTGATTTTCAGTATCTTCAGAAGCATTTCCCGACATGCTACCGAACATTGGCTCCATACATGACTAAACAATACAAACGGAACTGGCAGTCGGTATTGCAAAAGATTGCCGAGGCAATTGAAAAGAAATTTGGTCGTTTGAAACCGTTTTGCATCGAAAAGGACAAGTTTGAACAGGACAGAGTACAGTACTTGACAATGATCTGTAAGGGACGACATTTCTCTGAGATCACCGGAAATACATTTCAAGAATTGGTTGTACATGATGAGCTAACTAAAATTTACGATGGTAAGTTACAGTTGATCTGAAAGTGAATGAAATTTCATGAATTATTTTCTATTAGATGATAAAGCAGACCAACCATACACCTCATCGCTCAACAACTGGTCTGGGAAATCCTTTATCGAGAAACCGTTCAAGAAACGTAGTCCTTCACCTCCGGTTGTGGTGCGTCCCGATAAGAAAACCCGTTTAAGTCCAGCACCAGCCGCACCGGCAGTGGCACCAACACAAATGAACCAAAGTAGCACTGTTAAATCCACAAAACCAACTATGCGTCGACCCCAGCAGCAAGGGCGTAGTGATCCGATACCGGGTACCAGACGTCGTTCCTTATCTAGCCTATCGAGTATGTCTAGTGATGAGGAGCGCGATAAGCATGATCAAAGACGCGGTGGAGCTGTTGGGGCTCGTGTTAGGCGAGATGATGCTAGGGGACACGATAGACGACCATCACCAGCATCAGTTATGCGGAAAAGGAAGGAGCCCGAAGGCAAGCGCTTGCCTTTTAATAGGGACAGGTAAGTTAGGACCAAGAACTGGAATTTTCTCTTACAAAATATTTTTACAGACTTCGTAGATCTCCATCACCAAGGGATAGGTCTAGCAGTTACAATAAGCGCTCAGGTCGTGATGAAAGCATTTCAAAGGAAAAAGAAAAACTGCGTTTGGAAAAATTGCAGGAATACAAGCGATTGCTTAAAGCTATTGATACTGATATGGAGAAATCGTTAAAGAATCATGAAAAGAATCCAGAAAAACATCCTAAATATAATGACGAATGGAAACTATTTTGGAACAAAAGGTTTGTGATTCAATTTATTTTCAACTAAAATTAAGGGTCATTGGTCAATATTTTTTTTAAAGGTATAAAGAATTGCAAGTTGAAGGTAAGAATGCTGCATCCCACGACTTCAAGCCTGAATGGATAAAGTTTTGGGGTAAAAGAATGTTGGACCTGCATCACGAGGAAATGAAGAATCGGAAAGAGTCGCTGAGAAAGAGGTACTTGTTTAATTAATATTTATTCCAGCATTTTCGAGCTTCGAAGATTAATCACATTCAATCAATTAACTTGATCAGGTGTGGCCTCGGTATCGACTATTACACGAAGGAAAACAGTAATATTTCTAACACGCGACATAAAGATACAGAGTATTCGGGTTTATGGGTACAACAAAAACACTAAATCATTTTATATATACGAAATTTTATTTTAAACTCACATATCGTATACACACAATAAATACCCACAACAGAATGAATTATTTTTCACACAAAAATTAACTGAAAAATATATGCCCGCAGTAAATAATGCATCAGTTCTATTGAAATTCAATGAAACAATAACAAAAAAAGGGAACAAAAGAAAAAGGGTGACGATGAGACTATCGGTTTGAGTTGGAATTTATAAAAATAAATAATACAGCAATGCGGTAATAATAATATAATGGATCAGTTTGGTTAAATCGAATTATCTCAACACAGAGTAAATCCTCAAGAGAGAATTAAAACTAAAAGATTAAATCTAGAGATTTAATTGTCTCATCAACACACTGTTAGTATCCTCAGAATGGAATTAAGACACTAGCATCCTCAAGAGAGAATTGAAACTAAAAAATTAAAACTAGAGTTTTAATTGTCTCATTAAGACACTGTTAGTATCCTCAGAATGGAATTAGGACACTAACATCCTCAAGAGAGAATTAAAACTAAAAAATTAAAACTAGAGTTTTAATTGTCTCATTAAGACACTGTTAGTATCCTCAGAATGGAATTAAAACACTAGCATCCTCAAGATATAATTAAAACTAGAGTTTTAAGTGTCTGATTGACTCACTGTTAGTATCCTCAGAATGGAATTAAGACACTAACATACTCAAGAGAGAATTAAAACTAAAAAATTAAAACTAGAGTTTTAATTGTCTCATTAAGACACTGTTAGTATCCTCAGAATGGAATTAAGACACTAGCATCCTCAAGAGAGAATTAAAACTAAAAGATTAAAACTAGAGTTTTAATTGTCTCATTAACTCACTGTTAGTCTCCTCAGAATGGAATTAAGACACTAGCATCATCAAGACAGAATTAAAACTAAAAGATTAAAACTAGAGTTTTAATTGTATCATTAAGACACTGTTAGTATCCTCAGAATGGAATTAAAACACTAGCATCCTCAAGAGATAATTAAAACTAAAAAATTAAAACTAGAGTTTTAATTGTCTCATTAAGACCCTGTTAGTATCCTCAGAATGGAATTAAGACACTAACATCCTCAAGAGAGAATTAAAACTAAAAAATTAAAACTAGAGTTTTAATTGTCTCATTAAGACACTGTTAGTATCCTCAGAATGGAATTAAAACACTAGCATCCTCAAGAGATAATTAAAACTAGAGTTTTAAGTGTCTCATTGACTCACTGTTAGTATCCTCAGAATGGAATTAAGACACTAACATACTCAAGAGAGAATTAAAACTAAAAAATTAAAACTAGAGTTTTAATTGTCTCATTAACTCACTGTTAGTCTCCTCAGAATGGAATTAAGACACTAGCATCATCAAGACAGAATTAAAACTAAAAGATTAAAACTAGAGTTTTAATTGTATCATTAACTCACTGTTAGTATCCTCAGAATGGAATTAAGACACTAGCATCCTCAATAGAGAATTAAAACTAGAGTTTTAGTTGTCTCATTAAGACACTGTTAGTATCCTCAGAATGGAATTAAGACACTAACATCCTCAAGAGAGAATTAAAACTAAAAAATTAAAACTAGAGTTTTAATTGTCTCATTAAGACACTGTTAGTATCCTCAGAATGGAATTAAAACACTAGCATCCTCAAGAGAGAATTAAAACTAAAAAATTAAAACTAGAGTTTTAATTGTCTCATTAACTCACTGTTAGTCTCCTCAGAATGGAATTAAGACACTAGCATCATCAAGACAGAATAAAAACTAAAAGATTAAAACTAGAGTTTTAATTGTATCATTAACTCACTGTTAGTATCCTCAGAATGGAATTAAGACACTAGCATCCTCAATAGAGAATTAAAACTAGAATTTTAGTTGTCTCATTAAGACACTGTTAGTATCCTCAGAATGGAATTAAGACACTAGCATCCTCAAGAGAGAATTAAAACTAAAAGATTAAAACTAGAGTTTTAATTGTATCATTAACTCACTGTTAGTATCCTCAGAATGGAATTAAGACACTAGCATCCTCAATAGAGAATTAAAACTAGAATTTTAGTTGTCTCATTAAGACACTGTTAGTATCCTCAGAATGGAATTAAGACACTAGCATCCTCAAGAGAGAATTAAAACTAAAAGATTAAAACTAGAGTTTTAATTGTATCATTAACTCACTGTTAGTATCCTCAGAATGGAATTAAGACACTAGCATCCTCAAGAGAGAATTAAAACTAAAAGATTAAAACTAGAGTTTTAATTGTCTCATTAACTCACTGTTAGTCTCCTCAGAATGGAATTAAGACACTAGCATCATCAAGACAGAATTAAAACTAAAAGATTAAAACTAGAGTTTTAATTGTATCATTAACTCACTGTTAGTATCCTCAGAATGGAATTAAGACACTAGCATCCTCAATAGAGAATTAAAACTAGAGTTTTAGTTGTCTCATTAAGACACTGTTAGTATCCTCAGAGTGGAATTAAAACACTAGCATCCTCAGGAGATAATCAAAACTAAAAAATTAGAATTAGAGTTTAAATATGTCATTAAGAGATTGTTAGTATCCTCAGGAGAAATTTAAAATAGTCATCGTATTCCCGGAAAGAATTAATACGCTGTTAACATTCTTAGGAGAGAATTAAAACTAGGGTTATAATTATCTAATTGAAATCCTCAGCAGGGAATTAAACGTAGAATTCTCAGAAGAGAAATATATAATTCCTAGTGTCCCATGGAGAGACTTAAAACACAGCCTCGTCAGAAGAGGATTAAACTAGTGTAATCTTCGCAGTTCAACTGTTACCATCTTTAGGAGAGAACTAAAGCTCTGTTAGCACTCTCAGGTCAAGATAAAATGAGAGTTCTCTCAGTGTTTTAACTCTCTTGAGGATGCGAATGGTGTTATGTTTTCTTTTTTAGGCTTGGACTACCTGAAGAGCCCGCACCAATTAGTTTCCGAATCGGTAGTGTTCAATCTAAGCCTAAAGATATTGTTAAACCCGTAAATTTGTTACCCATGGCCGCTCAGCCGGATAACGATCCGGAAGTGATTATTATTGATGAGGATGTACCGCAGGTTAGTCAAAAATCATATCATGTCATAGGAAGCTCCTCTAAGTTTATGTTTTTAAATTAGGAAGTCGTAAAAAAGGTATCAAAAAGAAGATCCCATAGTCCATGGGAGCGAGAATCTCCCCCACCTGCAAGGAACAAGAGTCCCCCATCAAGAGGGCGTGATAAGGCATCGTATGGAAGTAGAAAATCACCTATTCGGGATATTGCAAAACCAGGTATATTCATTCAGTTGCTGTAGCCAAATTAGGAATTTTAATCATTTCTTTTTGCAGGTTTTAAACCGTTGGATAGGAGGTCCAGATCGAGAGAACGTTCTAGCTCAAGAGATCGAGCGGTACGTGAGGCTCGTAGGAGATCGCGATCGGTTGAAAAATTGTCCAAGGGTAAACGTTCGAGATCAATTGAGCGATTTTCGCGTGAGAGACGGTCTAGGTCCAGGGATAAGGAAAGAATATCGAGAGATAGGCGTTCAAGGTCTATAGAAAAAGGTTTGTATATTAGTAAAGTGGGGAGTTACCAGCACATACACTGTATTGCTGTCTGGTGATTACACATAACTTCAATTGTGTGTTAATTTGTAGAAAGAATATCACGAGATCGTCGTTCACGTTCCATCGAACGCATTCAACGTATTTCCAAGGAACGTTCATTCGAGCGAAGTTCTCTTTCACGAGAACAACGACCCATGGCTCGAGATGTTCGCCCAGCTCTATACGAACGTGAAATAATTAGACGATCCAGATCAACTGAACGTGAAGTAAGGATAACGCCGACGAGAGAGAGAAGTTGGGAACGGGAACGGATTAGGCGTGAATTTTTGCGAGAGAGTTCATTTGAGCGTGATGTGAGACGAGATAGGATACGAACGGTGGCCGAATTACCATGGGAAAGGGAAAAAAGTGAGCATTTGTTTTGAGTTTTTATGGACTTCTATTCTTCTATTACATATTGAGAAACGTTGACAAACAAACATGAACGGTTGATATAATTTTTGTTTCATTTTTCAGTTATGATGGAGGAAGAATCATGGCTGCCACCAGGGAGACGTAAGTTTTTTTCTTTATTCAATATTAAAACTAATTAATTAGAAGGATTTAGGCCTGATATGGCTAGAATCTTCCATAGCGATAATAATTATTGTAATGAATGGTATCTGGGAACTAGATCAATTTTTATCGTACGCTTTACCTTAGAGGTCACTCCTCTTCTTCTCGCCAAACACATCCATCTTTAGAGCAAAGTCTAGGTTTACATAGTACATCTGAATCTGTCTATTTAGACTGAACTAAACTCATTCAGTTCGTACAATTCTAAAGCAACAGTGCCAAGTGACTGATTCCATCGCAAATGTTCCTGTCAGACTAATCTTGGTAGCTAAATCAGTATATCTGTGGTTGTTGCACTATTCAACCAGCAGTAAGACAGTTTAGTGCATCCAATGTCTTCGGAGCTGTCCGACCATGCGAGCATATAAACACCTAGATTTGCGCTCCAAAGACGAGCTGTCCGCATTATTGATAATCTGAGGTACTGAGATGATCGGAAGAACAGTTAGGAGGCTTAGTACCAGGTTTATTTAAATAAATATTATAATATAAATATTTATTCCATATCTATTTTGCCCCCTTCAAAGCAGTACCCCTTAGACATAATACATTTGTTTGTTTTTTTCCGGTCATTTAGCGAGGTTAAGAAATTTGTTCCACTGGTTTTTAAATCGTCGCATACTCGCTTTGGTTTTGCCTTGAGCTATTCCAGCGATACGAAATTTATCTCCTCAATTTTGGCCGTCCGTTTGCCGGTCTTTTGGGAATACGAAAAAGTCCTGAGTACGGTGTTGTTTTGGATAAAAAATCACGAAGAAACAAAGATGTGGAGCAGGTGGAATATCGTGATCAAAACCCATGAATTGTTTAGCCAGAAATCAAGGTGTTCCCTCGTATTACGGCGCATATCTCTAAGATAATATTCCTTATTGACTGTACGATTTTCTGGCAAGAACTCATGATGCACCCCACGTCATTGTAGTCGAAGACAACAGTCCACAAAACCTTCATATTTACCCGAATTTGTGTTTTTTTCGGTCTTGGCTCTACTGGCCGCTTCCATTGAGGTATACTCACAATTCATCATCAGTTATGACATTTTTGTGCAAATCTGCTGACGTTATTCAACCGCTGATGAGCGATGCTCAAAACTGTTCCATTGATTAACAAATTTCGCTGCCATACGTTTCATGCCGAAAACATCTGAAAGAATTGCATGGCATGAACCAACCGATATGCTAGCTGGGTTTCTCTAATAATTGTGATTCGACTATTGTTCATAACAATTTCCCATTATACCTGAAGATGATCAGTATTCACTCGCTAACGCGTATGAATTACTCCACCTCAGGGATTTCTGTTGTGAACCCTAAGATGGCTAACAAACCGATCCTCAAGCCGCAAATTCTGTCACAAAATTGACACACCCAACCAGCACCATTCGATGCATTCTCTCTCCTTTCGATGCTGTCTTTTCGCATCTCCATGTCGTCGACACTGCTCTTCAAAAACTTGATGGCCCTCGTAAATGGTTCGCCTCCATCTCGGTCTGTCGTTCGCGATCTGCTCCTAGATGTTCTTCACATCTTCATGTTGGTCTTAAGAACATCCTTGTACCTCTTTTGCTGTGCTCCCTGATTTCGTAAGCCGACCTTAAGCCGTGAATAAAGAATTTTATTTGGAAGGCGTTCCGTTGGCATGCGGATTACGTGGCCGGTCCATTGCAGCTGTTGCATGAGGATCCTCGCCTCAATAACTAGCATTCCTCTAGAACGCTGATGTTTGTTCGTCGACCCTGTCATTTAATTCCAAGAATTCCTGTAGGACATCGTTGATGGGACTTCTCTAGGGTTTTTAAATGCCTCCGATAAGTGGTCCAAGACTCACAGCTAAACGTAAGGGTAGGAACTACACTCGCAACTTAGTTCGAACGTCGATGTTATGAGCGATGCAGTTGCCCATCTTATACGATGCGTTAACTCACATATTCGAGTTAACGCATCGTATAAGATGGGCCTGCCACAATGTTTGGTGTAGGCTGGTAGAGAATCTGTGTTTTCTTTATATTCAGTTCAAGTCCGATACTTCTGTATGCGCTGTTAAATACTGAAGCTCAATGACTGATGTGGAGACGATCTTTGTCCCAGCTTTCAGTCTACGAAGGTTGAAGAGTCCGCCGCCATCAACTGTGTAGACGATCTCTATTCCCCTCGGCATTTCATTCTTAGCATCCATCCATCATGTCTGTGGCACTGTATACCTAATTAAAAGGATTTCATGTTCGTAAATATAATAAATGAAAATAAGTTCGGGGCAAAGCGGACCTACACAAGGAATTTGGTTTAATTTAGCAGGGCCCCAGTCTAATTCAATAGAACCAGACCGAGGCATGGGTCGACAGATACTGACGAATTCGTTTCGCTCTTGTTATGAGCTCGTCAGAGTACCATAGTCGTTGCCCATCTACAAATATCGGCCTGCATTTAAGCACAATATTGAATTAGACTGGGGCCCTGTTAAATTAAACAAAATTCCTTGTGTAGGTAAAACCAACATTTTAGTCCGCTTTGCCACGAAATTATTTTCATTTATTGTATTTTCGGACATGAAATCCTTTTAATTTTTCATTATTTGGCATTAAACATCGACGGCAGAACGCTTGGAGACCACCGTCCGAGCATTGCTGAAACCCAAATATTTGGGAGATGCTGGCAGAAGGATGCTAGCGTTTTGTGTTCATACTATTTTTATTTATATTTATTTCTATTTATACGACTGGTTTTACCTATACATTGAGTTTGTTCGGCCTCTGCATGGTATAGGATATGCATTACTATGTACATGTAGATGATACGTGTTTACATGTGTCTACTGTTGTGTATCCTATTGTGCTTAAATGCAGGCCGACATTTGTAGATGGGCAACGACTATGGTACTCTGACGAGCTCATAACAAGAGCGAAACGAATTCGTCAGTATCTGTCGACCCACGCCTCGGTCTGGTTCTATTGAATTAGACTGGTGCCCTGCTAAATTAAACAAAATTCCTTGTGTAGGTAAAACCAACATTTTTCTATACCTAATTATTGTTAATGTATTGTTAATTCTGTTCCACAGCTCAATTTAGACCTGAATTCGATGACAGATTTTATATGACACAGCCAGGATTAATGCGAGATGGAGCTCGTAACCACCACGGTATGCATGCAATGTTGGCACCACCTGGTTTACATACAGTTCTACCAGAGGAAGAAGACGATAATGAAGAAGTAAATATTGTGGCGGTTTTGCGGCTACTGACAGCATTAGAGGAGCGTTTAGGATCATTGGGACCGAAAGTTATTGATCTGTTAGCACAAGCATTGGCTTTGGAAAAGAATGAGGCTAATAGTTCTGAAACCTTGTTGGACAATGAGATTAATTGTGTGATGTTTGAGACGGTAACGGTGGTTTTTTATTGTATTCAGAAACAAGCAATTAATGGTTTTTCGATTTCAGGTCAAGGAAAAATTGAAAGGTCAACTACTCGCCGGTTTTGTTGACATGTTACAAGAACGTGCTTTCAAGCGTGCTGTTAAAAAAACTGCCAGTTTACTTCATTTGGCTAGCGAGAGACGGCGTTTGCGAGAGAGGACTCAACCGAAAAACACTCCATTAACAGTACCTGGTGTGGGGGCTGTTGATAAAGGCGCCATAGCGAAGCAGATAGCAAATGCGCTGATTGCGCAAGGAAAAACCGACGTAACGCAAGCTGAATTGGAACAATTGATAAATGCAGTGGTAAGTATATTGAATACTTCTCACTCCTTTTTTATATATGTGTTATTTTTTTTAGGTTGGAATGGCTGAAGCTTCAAAGACTCTCGGTAAACCAGTGACCACAGCCAGTTTCCTAGAGCAATTAGCTGGAGGTGGCAGTTCATCTAATGCAACAGTAAAACCCAAGGAAAATAAAATCAAATCTGAAATATTCAGGTTGGATTTGGAGCCGTTATCGCCACCAAGTCCTGAACGAAATTCCACCAATAACATGGAGAATTTATCCGATTCTGATCTACAAACACTTCTTCAAAATTTCAAAGATTTATCAACGGACGAGCAAATGAACTTAATAAACTATTTAAAGAAGTTGGAAGTGCATGAGCCAGAACGAGTAGAACGCTTGAGGAAATTTGTGAATTTAGGGAGTAAAACTGACGATAAAGATGAAGATAAAAATAAGGCTGAAGACAATAAGGATGAAGAACGTGGTAGAGATAAGGAAAGTCCTTTTGCCAACAGATTAAGTAGTGTCAATCCTAGCGAAGACGATAGGAGTAATAAACTTGTGCGCATTGATTCAGAAGAGGAAGACTATTCATTTGATGATGTGGTTAAGGCAGCTTCGAAGAACGTACAAGATAAGGAAATGCAAAATAACAAGAAACTTGTTGAAGAGAGTATCGAATTTGATAATAAATCTAAGAAGGATGTGGATCTTTCAGATGCAAAGGCTCTAATATCCAGTCTTATGAGTAATATCACAAAAAGTTCATCGAATGTTAACCTTTTGGGCTTAAGTTCGTCTAGTACTGCTACTTCCGTCTTAAATACAGTAACAAGTTCGGCGGAGTTGAGTAGAACATTAAGCTCTATTAATATGGCTAGTTTAGCTAATATTGTGAGCAGCGTACAACAGCGAACAAATGAACAACAGCAGAATCGAGTTGAATTTCAAGCACCTGTCGATGAACGAAGAACTCAAGAGGATAACATTCCAGCACAACGAATTGTACCAGATTATCAACGGTCTGAAGACACTTTCATGGACGTACGACATAATAATATGGGATTTGAGTCCCATCCCATGGTTACTGGGCCTAACAGTATGGAACGAGGACCAAATAATATGGGTCCTAGACCTAATTACATGGGGCGTGGTCCAAATGATTTGGCCCAAGGATACAATATGGGACGTGTACCAAACGATATGAGTCTTGGACATAATAACATGGGACATGGACCAAGTGATATGGGATCTAGACCTAACTATATGGGTCGTGGTCCAATGGACATGGGTCCTGGGCCGAATAATATGGGCCGAGGATCGCTGGACATGGGTCCTAATTCTAATATAGCCCGTGGACCGATGGATTTGGGTTCTAAGGGATATGGGATGAACAATATGGGTTCTGCACCTAATAATATGGGATTTGATGATTTTGGGTCTGGCAACATGGGCGGAGGTCGTGGTTTTCGAGGTGGTCCTGGAAATATGGGTCCAGGGTTGATTAATAATCCTCCTACTAATATCAGAAACCCAATACAACCAATAAGACCTGTGAATCCTTACGGAAATCCGTTGGGTAATAGCAACTTTGGTCCTCCACAACAGAACGCTCCGTACCCAAGCCAGAATCCGAGAGGTGTCAGACCATTTTTTGGAAACAGTGGTGGGAATAATCGTGAAGGTTTTAGTGGTGGGAATCAACGTTTTGGGGCACCGCAGAATAGATCCAACAATTTCAACAGGTGGTAAACGTTATTTGGCGTTTTTAATTTTTGTATTATTGAAGCATGTATGTATAACTATTACAAATAAATTTAGTAAATAAATATGTAATAAATAGAATAACTTCTTTTATTTTTATACAAGGTGTATCGGAAAAGGGAGGATATATGGGCAGCTCTTTGCGCATGCGCAAACTTCGTTTTCAGAAATTTTGTCAAAATGCTCTGATCTATTTTCCCCTGGGTTCATTGGTTTTTAATATGTACGCTATTCCTGAGTGATTTTGGATCCAATTAAGACATTGATCTATTGCATTATTGAAAACAATAATGGACCATATTATTATGAGTTCTGAGGCATTCAAAAATTCACTAAAATAATAGGAAAAAGGAAACCGCAAAAAAGCATTTCAAACAAATCTAAGCGTGCATCAGTCCACGCGGATTGTAAATAATTGTAGACCCCGCGCGGATGAGCGAACTCCTGCTACGGACGCGGCGAACGCGAAGACTGCGCAGACTTGCGGTTGTCGACATTTTCAAACTTGTATGAGAGACGTACTATGCACGACACAACGCAAATTCGTACGGTTTTATTAGTGATCTAGACTAAGTTAAACCTGGCTAACCACAACAAATTAAAACAAAACAGTATATAAACATTTATTTATGCAAAAAAACTAATTTAAACCCCACGACACTGAGAACCAACGAAAAATTAGCGAAAGCACACGCCATTGAGTTAAACAGAAAATATACCAATTACCAGTGGGCACCTCACATGCGCACTCTATACTCCCTCCAGAAACATAACATTCTCTTTCGTTTGAATGTTCTCTGCTTCAACATCAAATGTCGGCAATTTTCACTCACTTGTCTTTAACGAGTGTTCGTTTTACAATAATATGTGAATTGCCAATTCGACGGTCCTTTTGCGACAAAAATAAAAGTGAGGTGAGTTGTAGGTGATCATCACTAGCCCAGCTGACCTGCGTTGTAGAAAGATAACGCGTACTACTGTATAACAAAATTAAAAAAAGTTTAAAAACAAATAAAATCATATTTTCGGTACAATAAATATTATTAAAGTGAAATTTAATTACTCAGTAACATATAATTATTTTTTTAAATTAAATCAACACGTAAAAACATTAATATTACAATATCAAAGGTGTGTTCCATAAAAAATATCTAGTTCCTCTCCGTGCGTTCGATAAAACATATTTTGCTATTTTCTACACGTCACAAGAGGAATAATATGCTACTTTCAGCATGCACGAAGGGTTTCTTTTAATTAATTACAACACACGAAAATGCAATCAAACTTGAAAACCAAAGAAATGTTCATATTAAGGGCATTGGAAAAAATTTTAAATGACAAGGAAATCAAACGATCATATCATTCCCAGTTGAAAAGAGCTTGTGAGGCTGCTTTAGGTGAGTACGTAAACTGCTCCTAAACCTGGTAATTTATTGCCAAATATACCTTATTTTTATGAATATTGCATTAGGTAATAAAAGATTATTATAATAGTTTACCTTTTCTTTTTAATAAATTAGCTATCTACTGTTTGCTTAAAATTTATATTATATTAGCATGTTATATAGTTTTGTAACTACTAAATACCTGATTATTAATTATCATATATTTGAGTGTAATAATGATAATTTGCGTGACTAATATACCACAATGCTTATCTCAGACAAGTAGTCTCTTATTTGCGGATGACTTCAAACTTTTTGAACTCATATCAACAGAACTAAATTGTTGGGAATCACATCAAGTACTGAGCATGAACCTTCGTTTGTGGTTTCTAGTTCTGTACTACTACTGATCGAACTACTGTTTCATGCTAGATATAGATCTTGAGCTGGCACGGCCTGTTATATCTATTAATGCTTCGGAACATCATTTGGATAATTTGGAGACTGCCGCTGTGGAGCTATAGCACTCTCTCCCGTCTGCAAGAATGTGCATAGAGGAGTCAGTTCATTGCAGTTTTCTATGATGTTTTTAAATTCATTATACCTAAATTGGTGAACTCGCACTTTGTATTTGCTCTTTTCGCTCGTCTTTTTGAATCCCTAGCCCGACACTCGGACTAGACAGCAGCTTATTATCATTACTATTGACTTAAATTATTAAAACTTAAGAAATTGTGCAAGATATTGCGTTTCGTACAATTAATATCCCACTGGTTAGCATTAATGTAAATTATTTTCAATAAATATATTAGAGGAGCTTAAAAAGGAAACACACCATACAAATCAAAATGACGACGAACAGGAGAAAATATCCGATGCTCTGCCTCTGCCAAAAAGCGGTGAAACTAACGATCTCAGCACGGAAAAATATTTTCTACCATTCGAATTGGCATGTCAAAGTAAATCGGCACGTATTGTTGTGACAGCATTAGATTGCCTACAAAAATTAATTGCCTATGGACATTTGACAGCTAATGTACCGGATTCAACCAATCCCAGTAAATTACTTATTGACAGAATAGTTGAGACAATTTGCGCATGTTTTACTGGGCCACAAACAGATGAAGGTAAGTGATTATGGTTTTAATTAAACCGGGACCGGGATTATATTTTTATATCTGTGTTTTAGGTGTACAACTTCAAATTATCAAAGCTCTACTAACAGTGGTAACTAGTCAACATGTTGAAGTCCATGAAGGAACCGTGTTATTAGCCGTCCGTACTTGTTATAATATATTTTTAGCTAGTAAAAATTTGATAAATCAAACAACTGCTAGAGCGACATTAACGCAAATGTTAAATGTTATATTTAATCGAATGGAAAATCAAGCATTGGAGGCTGAAGTACGTGCTGAGATTCAAGAGAGTACCAATAAGTTTTCTTGTGATATTCGGTTAGTTGCTACTGCTTTTCCAAAACCTTAACGTTACTAAATAAATTTCTGTTTCAGATTAGCTAATGGTGACATAAAATCGAACAATAAAATAGATATTGAGGTTGACACTAGTGCATTAGAGAAACATAACAGTTGCAGTGAGCAAATTGTGTGTGATATTGTGGATTCTATTTTAGATAATGTTATGAATGAAGTTGATGATGGTAAAAATTCGGTGATGACAGGGTCAATTCATTCAATAGAAGAAATAGAAACCAAAAGCATATCTTCATCGATAACTCGGTACTTAGCGGCTTTTATTCGAAAAGAATTATATTAATATTAAAGTATATGTTTTTATTTTAGAGTACCTTCGCAAGAAAGTATGGATACACATTCAGAAAACGACACAGCAGTAACAGCAAAATTCACACATATCCTACAAAAAGATGCTTTTCTGGTCTTTCGCGCGCTCTGCAAACTCTCAATGAAACCATTACCAGACGGCACACCTGATCCCAAATCACACGAACTTCGCTCCAAAATATTGTCACTTCAGTTACTCCTGTCAATTCTACAAAATGCTGGGCCAGTGTTCAGATCAAACGAAATGTTTGTCACGGCAATCAAGCAATACTTGTGTGTTGCTTTATCAAAAAATGGCGTCAGTTCGATACCGAAAGTGTTCGAACTGTCCTTGGCTATATTCTTGGCATTATTGTCCAATTTCAAGATGCATCTGAAAATGCAGATTGAGGTGTTTTTCAAAGAGATTTTCCTCAATATTTTGGAGACTACAAATTCGTCGTTTGAACATAAATGGATGGTGATACAGGCGTTAACAAGGATTTGTGGAGATGCGCAGTCTGTTGTTGATATTTATGTGAATTATGACTGCGATTTGGCAGCGGCTAATTTGTTTGAGCGGCTAGTCAACGATCTGTTCAAGGTAAAATACAGTAACTTGATCTTAATCAAAATTACGAGCTTAAACCAAGAAATAATATTCTCTCTCTCTTCTTAATCGCTCTGCCCACTAGGTGATTGCTTCTTGTAACTATTCTAAGATTGAAGCGTAGTCATAGAAACACCTTTATTTTTATAATCAATCATAGAATTCCCTCTCAGTCCCAAAAGATGGTGGTCATGAGTTTTCTGGCTCTGTGTGACCCTAAACTTTTTTGGTAGGGTGCCTTTTTTATGCAATTCCATGAAATCCTGCTTGGACTCAGGTTCATAATGATGAATCGAAGTTTCGTTTTCAGTAACAATCCGAGTCAACACAAGCTCCAACTCACGAGAACATTAGACGCGCTGTTGTTTTTGCGGTTGCGTGAGCACTTTCGGCATCCTTTTAATGATTATGCAGAATTTTAAAAATAGTCAGATACTCCAACCATCTTTCTGTATAATTTTTTCCACAAGTAGGTCGAGGGTCCTCTTCAAGTGATCCCTGCCATGCTTAAAACGTCAATGCTATTCGCAATACAAATATATAAGAGCAATTACATGGCCCAAAACACTCTACAAGAGAGTAACACAGCACAAGCTGACTTAAAACTACTTAAACTAAAGAGACCATGGTCACTCAACAAAAGCAAAAAGCGATACACGAAACAAAGTAAAGGAAAAGGGAGGGGAGAGCTAGGTGTAGGTCTAGCGGAACCCTTAGCCTCGTTGGGTGCTTATGGCGTACGTTACAAACGCAATCGTATGCAGAATCTACGACTAGTTGCCCAACCCTTACAACGAGGAGGTGGGTTTCTAAGATTCCCGTAGAGAGGAACCTTGACAAGCTCGATCTTAATTGAGCGAATATGGGTATAGAGTTTACCCAAGGAAATGGACTGGGCTTTAAGTCGCCCAAGGAATACAGTTCAAACAGTAGAAAATACAAATCACTAGCTCAATTTCGCTCACTATCTCGCCCTCAAGCTTGAAAGGGGCGAAAGATTTATTCGCTTTCAAGAGAAACCAATCTCTTTTTGAACAAGACGAAAAATAGAGCTTTCAGTTGGTGGATTACATTTCCCATAAATTTCGTAATGTTTTTCGAAAATAAGTTTTAATAATTTCTACTCTCTGTTGAATACTGTATCATTCCATAATAACTTGACAGACACTACTGTCAACTACAGTGCCCACCTAGCTGTGACAGTTAGTAGATAGGCTATGCAGATTCTGGAGCATTTCTTATGGAAAATAACATGGCAAATCGCTAAGGTCCCAAAACCACGAAAAAGGTCACACGCTTGATGGCCCCGCGAGGTTGTAAACGATGTAAATGACATAAACGACGTGAATGACATACACAACGTAAATGACAAACGACATAAACTATTAAATGACATAAACGACGTTTATAATCTCGCGGGCCCATTAAGCGCGTGACCTTGAAAAGCACAATTTTTGTGGTTTTGGGCCCTTAGCGATCCCCATGTTATTTTCCATAAGAAATGGTCCAGAATCCGCATATTCATCTACTGCTACAGTTTAAACAGTGTTGCCACCGTTACATTTTAAAGTTCGGAGGCTCTTATTGATAAATCCATAAATAAATGTTCATAGGTAGCCCAAACTAGACACTCTCAAGAGCTGGGCGCATCCCACAATCAAGAACGTGCAATGAAATTGAGAGGTTTAGAATGTTTAGTGTCGATATTAAAGTGTATGGTTGAATGGAGCAAAGATTTGTATGTGAATCCCAATCTACAAAGCACTGTTGGGGAACGAAAATCAAAAGATGGCGAAGTAGATGATACAACGTCACTGAAAAGTCATGGTGGTAGTACAAATAGTTTGCATTCAAGTGAGAGTGGAAACAAAGAGGTTCTGGATTCTCCAGAACAGTTGGAAGTGTTAAAGCACCAAAAAGAAGTAAGATTGTGGTCATTTTAATTTGATTCTTATCGTTATTAATAATAATAATGCATTTATTTACAACAGACAAAACATAAATAAAGACCGTTATTATTATTTAAAGGGAATTTACTTACACTATAAAAAAAAAAAAAACATAATAATGTGCAAATTTTTTATTATTTCGAACTGAAGCTTTTGATAAAAACTTGTCAAGAAATAAATATATGAGAATTATCGACCCATCTCTCTTCTCACCAACTTTTCGAAGGTCTTTGAGACAACACTTCATAGAAAAATATTAAACCAGGTGAAACAACAAACTTGACATGCTTCTTGGAGGATGGTTTTCGCTCACTCGGGGGAGGGACTCAGGGTCGATGCTGTCTATGCCGATTTCTCGCAGCCCTTCGCTAGGTTGGATCATGCGGTGATACTTTGGAAAATATCTCTTATTGGTTTCGACTACAATTTTCTATCGTTTTTTGCTTGTTACCTTTGCGACCGTTAGTACTACGTCGAATACAACGGTCACAAGTCCTTAACTTTTATGCCCACAAGTGGATATCAACGGGAATATCAAGCACATATTTACTATTTGCTGATGACCTGAAAATCTATCGTGTGGTTCAGGATAGCGAGTATTGCAACTTGCTGCAGTTTGCCTTGTTTACGCTTGCGGAAATCTAACAAACTGCCTTTGAACGTTCAAATATGTAAGTTTGCTGTATTTTCACAAAATTATTTGAATTCCATTACCAACTAAATGAGCGTTGCGAAGTATTGAGGGATCTGGGAGTCTATGTTGTTGGTCATATTGATTGCATCACCCGGGATGCATTGCGCATGTTTGGATTTCTGTTTCGAATTACCACGGATATTCAATGTATAATAAATTTATACTGTGCTCTTGTGAGATCCAAGCTTGAATATTTCCCAATTATATGGTCTCCCATATCTCAATTATTATATATTGGTCACATTGAATACATACAGCGCAGATTCCTCAAATATTTGGTAGGTTTCCGCACAGAGGGTTTGATCATAAGATACTGCTTGAACTTTTCCATGTGTTTTCACTGGAAACTCGTCGGATTTATGCAGGGCAACTGTTAATTTTTAAAATTATCAATTTCATAGATTGCTCAGAACCGCTCAGCCAAATTAATTTTCATCTTCCTCGAATTTTTGTAAGAAATAGTAGGCTTTTCTATGTTCCTGCCTTTCGTACGAACTACGAGGCCAATGCACCTGATTGTCTGTCCCTCTTATACGTTGGCTATTTATATGGTTTTCTCCTTTCTCGAACACTTCCAGTAAATAGTCGCTTGTTCTACAACATTCTGGCACGCGTACGGTAAGCGAGGCACATTCTACCAAATTAACACAGCGCTCCCCGGGCAAGGTATAGCCTATTAAATCTGTACAGAGTCGCCTCTGGTTATTTTGAGTCGCGAGCTTTTGAGAACGAGTACATCTGATTACAATAGTAGCCAAAGCGGTGTTGTCGGATGTAGTTATTATCTCTAAGCATAGGAGACATTTTAATATTCGTCACAATAATTAATTAATAATCTTCATACAAATAATATATCTATAGTCGTAATTATTTTTCTTTGCGAATATTGTCAATAAGTTAACTAATATAATATGATTTTTCAGGTATGGGAAACTGGTATTGAAATGTTTAATAGAAAATCTCGGAAAGGTATTACATATCTCCAAGAACATTCTCTGCTAGGTAATACTTACGAAGAGATAGCAAAGTTCTTACATAATGAAGATAGATTAGATAAAACAAATATTGGTGATTTTCTTGGGGAAAACGATGATTTCAATAAGGAAATAATGTACACATATGTAGATCAAATGGATTTCATCAATATGGATTTTGTTGCGGCACTGCGGCACTTTTTAGATGGGTTTCGGTTGCCTGGTGAGGCTCAGAAGATAGATCGGTGAGAATATTTATTTATTTATTTACGGACCACCAGTGCTCATTTTTACAGGTTTATAAAACTATACGATAGCATTGTATGCTACAAAAAGTAAAATAATTAGATTTACAGGAATTCTAAAATACATACCCTGATATCATCCACCTCTTGTTTCTGCCCTTGAAACAATGCTTCCACTAGAAAAACGGATGAAACAAATTTAATTTCAGGTTAATGGAAAAGTTCGCCAGTAGATATTGTGAATGCAATCCAAACAACAATCTCTTCGCCAGTGCAGATGCCGCATACATTCTTGGATTTTCAATTATAATGCTAACAACAGATTTACATTCGCCGCAGGTCAAAAATAAGATGACTAAAGAGCAATATATCAAATTAAATCGTGGCAATACGGATAGTAAAGATGTACCTGAAGATTATCTGTCGCAGATATATGATGAGATAGCGGGACATGAGATTAAGATGAAGAATACAGTGAATAAACCAGGTGAGCTGAAATAACAACATTAATATTTGAGATAGCACAGTGAATTTGTTTTCAGGGAAGCAACAGAATAATAGTGAAAAGAGGCGGAAGATTCTGTTCAATATGGAGATGGAGGCTATTTCCAGTGCAGCGAAAAATCTTATGGAGTCTGTTTCACATGTACAGGCACCGTTTACGTCAGCGAAACATCTAGAACATGTACGGCCAATGTTTAAAATGGCATGGACGTCATTTTTGGCGGCGTTCAGTGTTGGTTTGCAGGATTGCGATGATCCTGACGTTGCATCACTTTGTTTGGATGGTATGTGATTGTGCACAACATTTTTACACTTTAATATTGCATCCGGTCGAACTAAGTATTTTTCGCTGATTAATAATTTACAAAAGTTCATGACTCTAACATCGGTATTGTATCTACGAAATAGACAAAATTTGCTGATTCACATTTTTCTACACAAGTGGCACGACGCCAGGAATAGACAATTTGATTGGTCGATGTTCGAAAGAGTGGAAAAAGAAAGTTATAAATATTGGTGTAACAGGAAGTTACAAACATGCAAAGAAAAATGTGAATCAGCAAATTTTGTCTATTTCGTAGATACAATACCGATGAACTTTTATAAATTAATAATCAGCGAAAAATACTTAGTTCGACCGGATGCAATATTTTTATTACAATATACCGGGTGTGACAATATGCCAAACAATTGTGCGTAATGTATAAAAAAATAATTAGTATTTGACGTGACGAATATTATTGTAAACGGATACATATTTGAGTTGACGCGGATGCTCAATATGTCAACTTTCATTAATTAATAGAGATGAAAGAAATGTATCGATATATACTATATATTCGATTCGATCTCAATTTCTTTTTAAGGTTGAACAATTGCCTCGAGGTCTGCAACTGAGTTTATTGGCTGCTTGTCAATTTATATAATTACTGTAATTTGTTTGAATTATATTCCTGTTCTTTGACAATTTCAGGTTTCAGATGTGCTATTCGTATTGCATGTATTTTCCACATGTCATTGGAAAGGGATGCCTATGTTCAGGCGTTGGCTCGTTTCACGCTTCTAACAGCAAATTCTCCGATAATGGATATGAAGGCAAAGAATATTGACACAATTAAAACACTGATAATTGTAGCACACACGGACGGAAACTATTTAGGTAAGTTAGTGAGAAAAACAATATACTAGTCTGCGGTTCCCTTCTAACTATCATTTAAACTGTGACAGAAGAAGCATCCGAGGGCTAATAAAGTCTAATCGTAAGCAGGGCTTCAAGATTTCAGCTCACTTCTACCGCTAATTTTTACAGATTTCAAAATTCTCACGGTTGTTCTTTTTCTTATTTTGTCAAATAGAAGCTCAGGCACGCCATTCGATTTTCAGTCAAATGGTTCTGATTGCGTTCTGCGGCTAAACTGTTCATAATATGCCCTGTTTTTCTAAAGGTACCTCGTGGTTGGAGATCCTGAAATGCATCTCTCAATTGGAGTTGGCCCAATTAATAGGAACTGGCGTGAGACCAGAATTTCTAGCTGGACCTGGTCATAAACCGCCTGATCCCAGTTCTAAAGAGCACATTGGTCAAACCAGTTCTCAAAGTGTTGTTGTTGCTGTTGATAGAATATTCACGGGTTCGACACGTTTAGATGGTGACGCGATAGTGGACTTCGTTAAGGCGCTTTGTCAGGTAAGCACAGCTTTTGATGAGAGGCAGGAAACAATCAATGTATTAAGTTGAAAGTTTGTTTTTAGGTATCTCTAGACGAACTAGCGCATCCAGGCCACCCAAGAATGTTCTCCCTGCAGAAAATCGTTGAAATCTCCTACTACAACATGGGCAGAATCAGGCTGCAATGGTCACGTATCTGGCAAGTATTGGGCGAACATTTTAACACTGTTGGTTGTAACGCAAACGAGGAAATTTGCTTCTTTGCCGTGGATAGTTTAAGACAGTTGTCAATGAAGTTTATTGAAAAAGGCGAATTTCCAAACTTCCGTTTTCAGAAAGAGTTTCTCAGACCATTTGAGCATATTATGAAGAAAAATGCTTCAGCCACAATAAGAGATATGGTAGTGAGATGTGTAGCGCAAATGGTGAACTCACAAGCGAATAATATTAAATCAGGGTGGAAGAATATTTTTTCAGTATTCCATTTGGCGGCTAGCGATCAAGAAGAAGCAATAGTTGAGTTGGCGTTTCAAACTACGGGAAAAATTATTACGGAATTGTATGAGAAACAATTTGCTGCAATGATTGACTCATTCCAGGTGTGTATTATATTATCGTAATGTTTGTATTTTATCCAACGTAGGGGTAACATTTGCTTACGGGAGGGTCGTTACTGGCTGGCGTTTAACTGGTTCACGGCGGTTTGTATTTTTACGTGGTATGCTCCAATCGGGTAACTAAAGTGGAGATAGTAATTCCAGGGGTCGGGTCCTTAATCCGACTAAAAGAGGGCCTTAAGTCCTGGTATCAACAAACACGTTTACAAAACTTAATAATTTTTTTACAATAAACATAAATATATAAATCACAGTTAAACTTAAATGCAAGAACTCTTTAAATATTGTCACGTTTAGGATTAACGTGAACTACGGGGGCATTGAAAATAAGGACCTTATCTAAAAGATTGAAACACCGAATACCAAGTTTAAATAGACTAAGTTTATTAACAGTTAAAGTTGAGAAAGTTTAGAAGAGTTTACAAAATGATGAAACTTAAATCAGAGAATAGTTATAATAATAGAATACAAATAATATTACTTACATTAAAATATAAGACCACATAGGGTCAAGTTGCACTATGGTTCACATTTTACTGCCTTCAGGTTTTCTTACTATTAGTTTAAAATTAGGACACAACTAAACTTATTTCTCTGGAGAGGAGAATTTATAATAAAAGAGTTATCCCTCTCTTTAAACAATCTTGCGCCTAAATCCTCCCTGTGTGACCAATGATAATGTGGGAGGTTGGATTGAATTAAAGATGGTTTCCTGATTTCTCTATGCTAATTGGTTATTAACATAATAATAATATTGCACCACCACCCCTACATCGCGTTTATTTAGTTGTGCTGGTCAGAATAGCTAATGCTGCATTTTTCAATATGACTACCCTTGAAAGCGGAGGGTAAGAGGCAGGGCTCCTGATTATCGAGAAATGGTGACTCATCTAGATAAACTAGAATAAACAGGAAAATAATATTTTTGTATTTTTCCATCGAACATCTGGCGTTTGTTATTTATTTATAATTTATATTTATTTATTAATAATTTTGGAATCTGTACTCGTGACAATATCAATAAACTTGAAATGTCTGGATAGCAGAATATGCAGGACCGTGGATATTATCGAGCGTGTTTCCCCACGTGGCGAGGTTACTACGGTTGTATTGAAATTTCTACGAGCCACCTCGGAGAGCACCACCGGTCTGCGGTCTCACGGGCCTTGAATCAGCGGTTCAGGGGAAGATGGACACCGCCTTAGGGAAAGGTCCAAACCGACCGAACAGTCAACGCGTGGCGCCTCGAGCTAGTCCTGTTCAGGGAAAGGTGGACAATTTCCTAGAAAGCCAACAAACAATAAACAGCCCATGTTGGAAAACAATGTAAACCCTGCCATTCGCACTAAGCCTCGTGGTGTTGATTTTGTTTCAAGATAATGTACAGTCACAAATAACTTAAGACCGCATTCGAAAATTGGGCTGGGAGATTTTTCCACACGTTCCTTTTAGCCCAGATCTTGACCCTTCAGGCTTGGATCTGATTGGTCTCTCCACGTGGCAAGCAATTGGGCTTTAACGAAGAAGTACAAATTCTGGTGCAAACTTGGTTCCGATAGAAACCCAAAAAACTTTATGCCAGGGGAGAAACGGTGCATAAGTGTTGGATAACGTTGAAAAGTATCCAAAATTAAAAAATAAATCAATTTGTCGTGTTGTTAATTACCGAATGTTCAATAAATATAATCACAACTGAATACACCATGTATTTCTATAATATTCGTTTAATTAGGATGCAGTAAAGTGTCTTAGCGAGTTCGCTTGCAATGCCCGCTTTCCCGACACTTCGATGGAAGCAATACGGCTGGTGAGGGCATGCGCGTTCAGCGTCAGCAATGCCCCCCAACTCTTTGCCGAACACGGCGGAATGGAGAATGACGTTGCTATACCTGAAGACGATAGAGTATGGGTGAGAGGATGGTTCCCATTATTATTTTCGCTGTCATGTGTCGTCAATAGATGTAAATTAGATGTGCGAACGAGAGCTTTGACGGTCTTGTTCGAAATTGTTAAAACTTATGGAGATACATTCAAAACGCATTGGTGGAAAGATTTGTTTAACGTAGTGTTTAGGTAAGTAAAATTTTATCAAGTGCTTTGAGGTAGAATTATTCGACTTTTATCATGTTTTCTAGGATATTTGACAACATGAAACTACCGGAAAAACATACGGAAAAAGCCGAATGGATGACAACAACATGCAACCACGCCCTCTATGCTATTGTTGATGTATTTACGCAATACTTTGACGTATTAGGCCCATTATTATTAGAAGAACTATATGCCCAATTACATTGGTGTGTACAACAAGATAATGAACAATTGGCTCGATCCGGTACGAATTGTTTAGAGAATTTAGTGAATTCAAATGGTCACAAGTTTAGTGATGATACGTGGGAGAAAACATGTCAATGTATGTTGGACATATTCAATTCTACTATCCCAACTGCAATGTTGACGTGGAAGCCTGAAAGTATGAAGACGACAGCGATTATTGAGCAAAATGGTGATGTTGTTCCTACTAATAAAGGTAAGCAGTCAACGTAACACTCTTCTTGTGTATTGGAACATCCTCAGGGAATCCTTCTGTATAATTTTTTATTATTTTAGGCATTCTAAAACGCACAACATTCGCGGATCAACTCATAAACAATTCAGATGTGAATCTCTTTGTTAGTTTGGAAATCAAAACTGCCGTACAATTAGAGTTAATTCAAACAATTGATAACATTGTATTCTACCCGGCAACGTCGAGAAAAGAGGATGCGGAAACGTTAGCCTTGGCCGCTGCAGATATGACTGGTACCGGAACAATGACGGAATGCCAAAGGGAGGAGCAGGGCATGTATAGACTATTAAGTTCACCGCATTTATTGCAATTGGCTGATTGCCTTTTGCAAAGTCACAGATTTGCAAAGGCGTTTAATCTTAATCACGATCAACGGAACTTGCTTTGGAAAGCGGGCTATCGGGGCTCAGCTAAACCGAGTCTTCTTAAACACGAGACACAAAGTTTAGCATGTCTTTTAAGGATATTGTTTAAAATGTATTGTGATGAAGGCCGCCAGCGACATTGGAGTGCAATAGAGACAAAATTGATTGGTGTATGTAAGGAAGCGTTCGAATACTTTCTGCAATTGGACAGTGAGAATCACAGGGAGGCGTGGACGTCGTTGTTATTGTTAGTGTTGACTAGATTGTTGAAAATGCCTGATAACAGGGTAAGTTATTTATCGATGTTCTGCAGTGGCAGGTCGTGGCAGTTTACTGTGATGAACCGTGAAGTCTTATACAGATACAGCTAAAATTAATAGGAATATCTCTACCTCGTCAACTGCATATTACATAAAATATTATAGGTTATGTTTAGCTATATATATTTTTAACAGGATCTTTCTGATCTTGAGAGGAGTGTTGTTTAAAAATCTTAACTTTTGTTAATCACCCCGAAAACTAAATATATAAAGAATATTAGCATAGCACTAGAAATTTGCGCCCTCTTTTGCAAGTTGGTCCGCCGCTTCGTTCCCCTCTATGCCTTCATGTCCTGGCACCCATGTCAGAGTAATCATTTTCCCCTGAGCTGCCAGGTGCTTTAGGGTCTAAGGAGTTAGGCCGAGTTGTGTTACTCGGAGAAATTTGTACTCTATGGAGAATGTCCTCACCAAACATTATGAGGATCGGAGCCTTCCAATATAGTGATATGTAAAGAAGGGCAAATATGCACATAAATATGCATGTACTTTATTCAAAATATGCAAGAAAATTAAATATGCCTATTTCTACTATTTATTACACTAGTATTTATGTCACAACACTATTCTCAACTATGGACTGTTCACTTCATAACTGCCTTCTGTCCCTGTTACGTTGGGTATATATATTTATGGTTGGCCTTCTTTCTCGTACACTTCCAGTGAGTAGTCGAACATTCTGCCACACGTATGTCCATTCTAGCTCCATACGGTAAGCGAGGCACATCCTAGCAAGTTAACAGAGCGCTGCCCCGGACGAGGTACAGCCTATTAAATTTGTACAGTCTCCTTCCGTTGGTTGGAGTCGAGCTTTCGAGAATGATCACCTGATGACTATATATTTATATATATTTTTGCCAAAACTTTTTTAAAATTTTCAAATATATCTTCCCCAATTTCACCCATTTATGAAAGCTGACTGAGAGTCTCTTACTAATTGCGAGCTTTCTGTTAATGGTCAATCACATGCCTCTAATTCAGTCAGAGATTTTGGCACAAAACCGTAGTTAGTTAGCATTTTATAAACGAAAGCTGCTGCTTAATTTGCTTATTTTCACAGATTTCTTTTGCATCTAAAAGTGATTTACAAGAATCATTTGACAAATCTGAAATTACCTCTTTAATCTGCATAATAAATTGCAGATTCCAGCCAAGTACCCCATCTTAAATCGGGCTGAGGTGGAAGCGAAGTGTTTCCTTAAAATACTGCACTCGAGTTAAGAAATATTTTTTTACACTGGAAATTAAAACAAGTGGAAATTTTTTACCAATCTCTTCGTCAACCCTGTTTAGGCCATCTGCTGAACATGTTACATGTATTAGTGTTGGTAATATATTTTTAAATGATTTTTTCAACAGGTTTAAGAGATACCGTTTCTAGTCCTTCTTTATCGATAACTTTCTTGTCTTTTGGCGTCTTTCTCAGTTTTGGTATTGCTTGAGTCCACGATTCTATTTCTAATTTCTTTGGAGCTTCTTTAACTTCTACAGAAACCAATGCTTCTGGTTTATTACCCTCCTCTTCTATTGTAACATTTCAGTTTTTTCTTCCCTATCACCCTCTTTTGTTTTGATAATACGCCTTTTCTTTATTTTCTTTTTAGCTGTGCCATCTTCAATCACTGTAACTTGTTCTATTTGCATTGGTAATTCCTCTACGACATACGTAGGTTTATCTTGAATTTCAACTATAGGTTGTTCTTCAATAATAATCGCCGTTTCAGGCTCTTTACCTTCTTCAACAGTTACTATTTCAGTAGTTTCTTCTTTACCATCTTTAAATTTCTTTATTGTACGCTTTTTAACTTTTTTCTTAACAGTATATGTCGGTTGTTTTTCTTTAGTTTCCCTAAGAGGTACTTTTTCTTCAGTAACTGTAACTGTTGTAAGAGGTTGTTTACCTTCCTCTTCGACAGTGACGATGTGAGTGACTTCTTCTTTATCACCTTTGCGTTTTTTATTGACGCTTTTCTTTTTAATAAGTTTCTTTGGAACGCCTTCCTCTGCAACAGTGATAGTTTCTATTTTCTCAGGTAGTTCTTCTACAGTGTAAATAGGCGATTCTATGTCTGGGGCCTTGTGTTCTTCTGTTATAACAGATACTTCAGGTTTCTTTCCTTCTTCCTGCACTGTAACTATGTGCGTAATTTCCTCTTTGTCCCCTAGCTTTTTCTTTATAGTTCTCTTTTTGACAGTTGTTTTCTTTGCAACACCACGATTTATAACAGTAGTTTCCTTAATTTCAACTGGCATTTCTTCAATAGAGAAAGTAGAATCAATTTTGTCTTCTTTAACCGTTTCAATTTGCGGCAATGTTTCTTCGTGAACCACTACAGTAGTTTGTGGTTTCTTTAGTTGTAACAATTTCAGTAGTTTCTTCTTCACTATACCATGCTCAACGACAGTTGCTTCCTGAATATCTTCAGGAAGTTCTTCTACGACATACGAAGGTTCCTCTGGAACAGAATCAAGTACTCGTTCTTCAATTATTATTGTGGTCTGAGGCTTCACACCTTCTTCTTCTACAGTGACTATTTGAGTAATTTCCTCTTTTTTGTCCCCAATTTGCTTTCTAAGAGTTCTTTTTTTAATGACCTTTTTCTTTGCTACTCCTTTATCAAAAACGACAGTTTCCTGAATTTTAATTTTTTACCATCTTTTATTAGGGTGGGTTTACCGTTATTTAGGTAGCTGCTTTGGATTTAAATTTAAAAATTATGTATAGAATTAGGAATTTCTATTCTATCAAATGGACGTTCCAAAGGCAACGGCATAAGAATTAAATAGGTACTAAAAATTCCGAAAATTTATAAAAACACAGAGGTTGCCCTTGCCAATTCTCCCCTGATAACTACGTGAAACTGTTTGTCCTTGGCTAACTAACGTTTGTTAGAGACTAGGAGAACCCAATTGGCCACTATTTAATTTGCTGCTATCGTAGCATATGTTACATGCGCCTGGAGAAGTATAGTTTAACCTTTTTCCTTCACTTTCAGTTTGGTGTTCACGTGTCATGCTATTACCCTCATCTTTGCGAAATTGTATGTTTCGATCTCAAGGCTGAACTAAGATCAATTCTGCGCCGTGTATTCGTACGGATAGGACCCGTATTCCACATAACAACAACATAGTTGCGTAAAAATGTATGTTTATTTTATTATTTTTAATAATTTTGACTGTTAACTCCCTAAATATATTGTCAAAATAATAAACGAGTAGTAAGAAATAATCACAGTTTGAGTATAAAATAGCCTGTCATAATGAGGCGGGCCTTCGTTAACAAAACTTTTAAAATTTCCTCGACATGTTGTAATTCTGTGTTCGTAGCAAACTCAAAACAAAATATATGAAGACCATCTTTCAAATTAAAGGAAAAGTACAGCGACTGAGCTACGATCTCCGCGCACCACTGCTTATTAAGCAAATAAACGCTTTCCTCCGCGTGGCTATGTTTAGCGACGTTCCTCGCGAGTCGACTGGTCTGAGAGCAGTATAATCGCGGCTGCTGGGTGAATCATACACTATATGGGATGGATCAACAATACATTCTTCTATCAAAGAACATATCATATTTTTTCTCTGAGTCTGTGTTGTATCTCGCGTTAAAAAAATGACTTTTGAAGACGAGGACGCTGAAAAACTTATAAAAATGGTGGCTAAACACCCTTTCTTATGGCTTTGGGCGAGTAATTATTTCTTCTAGTATTTCATCGTCTTCCATTTCTTCAAGAAATATATACGACAAACTTCCATGTGGAGTCATTCTGTCAATGTGCCGACAGCCACGAGGAGAACGGACAATAAGCGACGATCGCAGCTCTCAGTAGGTCCGAGGAAACCGGTCGAGGACTATTTTACATTTAAACTGTTTGGTCTACTCGTAGAGAGCGCTTACATTATGTGATTTTTGTTAATTTAATTATGTTTTTTAGACGTTAATTGTCTTTATTAAGAGGATACGAGTTACAATAGTAATAATTATTATGAAATATTTAAAAGCTTCAAGCTTTAATGCCTAATATTATAAATTTGTCTACCTAAGAGTTTGTACATAAAATAAATACATTTTTGAGTTTATAGTCATTCCTTTAGTGATAATACTTATGTGTAATAAATAAAAATATTTTACGTGCCTTGATATAGTTATTTACGTAACATTTAGTCATGTGAATGAACCGTTGTAGAAATAATTAGGTACATATTTACTTATCACTTTCACTGTCATTTAGTCTAGTTGACGACAATATTCTTTTCAGAATTTATTTTATAGCTTATACCCCCTTACTTTGGAATTAATTAGCGGGCACAATTTGTAGAAGATGTTCAAAAAGGTCACTACAACTTTCTCTATTGGACTCGGGGAGAAATAAGATATATACAGGGCATAGTTGAGGAGTTCCACTCTTACGAAGCCTTCGTAACTTTGGGTCTCGCGCACTATAAGGTTTTTATTTACAAAGTATAAGGCTACGTCTGAATTTCTGTCCTTCACCCACGTATAATCTTTCACTAAGTTTTTATTTGGTTCGCTAACAGCCAATAAGTGTATATTATTTTTCAGTGCTGTGGCGTACGCCAGATCGTGCGCCGCACGACAGCGATTTAAATTGGCCTGGAGGTATTTATGCATTGTTTGTTTTTTTGGTGGCCTCCGTCCACGCTCTTCTGTATATTGGACATTTAAGATGTCCAGCTTGGTGCCCCTCCACCTTACAGTTAGTGCAGTAAGGGTTATTTCCGCAGTTTTCACCTTTGTGACCATCTTTCGCGCATTTTGAGCATGCGTTTCTTCTATATTGTGCTTTACAATCTGCCATAATGTGATCAAGTGCCCAGCATCTGAAGCATCTTTTTATCTCAATGCGTTTCTGGATTCTGCATTGGACCCAACCTACCCTGATATGCCTTAATTTGCTCAATGTTCTTGCTATGTTTGTGTCTACCACTAGCGTTGCGGTCTGTGTGTTCCCGTATGCTGGCCTTATAGATTTGATTTTTATTTTTTCTTTAGTTACTTGGGCCGCCTCTGTAACACATTTCTCTATTTCCTCCCCAGTTGTAACTGCATCTAGATCTCTGAGGTGGAAGATTTCTCTTTTGGACTTTGGATTTATCACCGTCACCCCTTGCACCTTATTTTGGATTTTCCTCCTCAGGGTTTGCGCCTTTTCTGCTCCATCTTTGACTGTGGAGAGTAGGTCGTTGTTCCTAGTCTTCCTTATTGAGTTTATATTTACTCCAATTTCTTGGAGATTCAGCTCCGTTTTGACGACTCTTAGGAGTTCTGCGTAGGTCCTGGTTCGGTCTGCCTTGACAATGACTGCATCGGTCTTCTTCTGGGTATCTCTTTTGCTTTTTGTTATTTTGTTTGTATGGGCCAAGATTTTAATGTCTGTGTCCGAGAAAACATATTCGAATGTTTTAATTAGTATGTCGTTTTGGTCTGGATTCAAATTTGATATTATCGCTGCCGTGCTTAATTAACAGGTGCTTTAGGTTATTTGTTCCCTCGTATAATATGTTCTGTTGTATTTCCGTGCTTATTAGCATGGGGAAATATTGGTAGGTTTCAGTCTCAATAAGGTTACCTGTGTCGTCCGGGGTTTTTGTTGCTTTTACATGGTATGCAACTTCCGTCATCTGGGTGGCCTGTCGCTTTAGCTTACTGGAGATCTGGTATTTTCCTCTGAGATTTGGGAGATCTGCGATCGTTGTTTCCTGTTTATCTTCGGCGAGCCAATGTGTCGACTACTAGGTTGGCCACTTTTCTTCCACAATGCAATCCCGTAGAATCGAAACGCTGTTGCGCAAAAGAAGTTCTGCAGCACTTCTTTGAGACATCATTTCATCTGATGCAGATTTTGACTTGGCAGTGTCCTGTCAGAGTTCCCATGATGATTCGAAGGGAACTTCTGGGCGTTGCTAGATATTTGTATTCCCGTTTGTATAGCTTAGAACTTCCCTGGTTAGTCTACTGCTTCTTGTCTCATCCTATTTTGTCTCACAGGGTGAGATATCTGGTCTGGTTTTTTCGTACATCAACCGCAAAATATCTAAAGTTCCTGAATCTGGAATTTATAGATGTTCAAGAAGGTCACTACAACTAGGCTCTATTGGACTCCTTGTGTGTCTTCTGCAAGCCACTGAAAACCCTCGGTTTTCACCAGCGTGCTACTACTAGGTTCGCCACTGTTCTTCCAGAATGAAATCCCGTGGATTCGAAACGCTGTTGCGCAAAGTCTCGCCCTCATGGTCTGAACAGAGGTGAGACATCATTTCATCTGATGCAGATATTTAGTTGGCAGGGTCCCATTAGAATTGCCATGTTGAGTCGAAGGGAACTTTTTTTTTTATTAGGCCAAGGCAGAGAAATCATCATGACACCTAGGGAGTTCCTTACCACTTCCCTAGGTAGTGTGGGACTCTAACCCAAACTAAAACTCTGCCTTATCTTTGTAGTATGGCTCGGGAACCCTCCCTTTTCCATGTCCTCGCTTGATTGTCCTCTGTTGCTGTTGTCTTCTGATGTTGATTGTCGTCTGTTGCTGTTGTCCTCTGTTGGTGGTGCCTAGAAAAACTCTGAAACATACCTTTAGATGAGTATACCTGACCTGAAAGAAACAATATTAATTGGTGTCCTAGTCCTGTGGATTCCTTCGTCAGAGTTGACTCCTCGGTCTCCGGTACCGCCTGGCACCGTCTTCTACGTTGTAGTTGACTGCTTCGCGAATCAGTGGGTTTGCATGGGTCTCTGCCATAGCAAAGACCTTCTGGGCTCTCAACCTCATGACGTCCCTGAGGGCGTCGAGTTTGAGGTCCCTTCGGATCTGTGCGTTTGACACAAACCAGGGTGCACCCACTGCCATCCTTCTTGCCTTGTTCTCCGTGGCCTCCAATCGTTTCAGGTACGATGGTGCCGCGTATCCCCATGCTGAACTGGAAGGGAACTTCTGGGCATTGCTACATATTTGTATTCCCGTTCGGATATCGTAGAAATTCCCTGGTTAGTCCACTGCTTCTTGTCTCATCCAATTTTGTCCCACAGGCTGAAATATCTGGTCTTATCAAAAGGGTTTTTCCTACATCAACCGCAAAATATCTAACGATATCTAAAGTTCCCGCTATTGGACCTCTTGTGTGTCTTCTGTAGCCAATGAAAACTCTCGGTTGTCACCAGGATGTAACTACTAGGTTCGCCACTGTTCTTCCAGAATGCAATCCCGTAGATTTTCTATATTTCGTTTCCCACTTTTGGTTTTAATTAATTAATTTTCCTCCCTTCTCTGTTTTTCTAGCTCAATTTTATTTTTCTCAGGCGTGCTGGTGTAGATTGGTACACTGTCCCTACAAATTTGCCCCAAACAGCAATATCGCGTAAAACATAAAACCATTCATTTACTGTTCTACTTGGGTTTTGTGTCTATGCTCTAAACTTAACCTCACACATCCTGGATTATTGTAGACTTTACTTTATGTTCTTACAAATAGGATGTTATAATATTTTTTTTCACACGTGATAAAATTGAAACACGCTTGCAGATTGAAATGATGCAGCGGCAAATTCATCAAACGGATAAGGTGGTAAATTGGAATTGTCCCGAAGTGTCCCATCCTACCCTAACCCAATTTTTCATTGACACATTTTTGGCATAATAGAAATATGTATGCATTTGTAACAAATGAAGAAATTAAGGCAGTGAAAGGGTTAAAAATCGTACCTAAAATAATTTATTACTCTTTATTTTCTAAAAAAAAAGTTTTGTTAAATTATTATCGTGGTGTTGTCATTATATAATATTGTAATAAATAAATAATATATTATTCAAATAAAATAATTCACACAATTTACTGCTAGTCTTTATTTTTTATTTTAACAAAAAATGCAAGGCGAAATTTTTAAGACACTTCTTAATATTTTATATCCTGAACATGTAAAAGTTATCTATTATAAATAAAATTTAGCACCTTTTTATATTACGTTTATTACAAAAATTAGAAAATATCACTAGATACTTATTAGTAGTTATTTTTTAACAAAAAATGTATAAAAAAGTCGATATGCATCAATCAATAAAAACATGATTAATTAATCATACTTTGGTAAGACTTCTCGATTGCTCTGGAGTAGATAAAGGCGTCATTTTATGACTGGAAGAAGATCTGCTTGATTTTACCGATTTCCTGCTACTAGTTGCAGATAACGGCCGTGATTCTTTTTCTTTTTTACGTTGTCTGTCAGTTGCGATGATTTGCATTTGCTGGCTCTTGGTTAACTCAAAGAAAATGTCATGGAATGCTTCACAAGCAGCAGTTACCTAAGACCAAATTATTTTCTTTATTTAATTAGTTATTTACATCTTCATACACTAAATTCTAATTAAATGACGACATGTTTTGATATCAGCCGAAGATTTTTCGGCCACTTGAGTTGATCTGATGTACTTATCAATTACTAAATGGAAAATAATTTAATGGCAAAGCGGACTAAAATGCTGGCTTTATTTACACAAGGAATTTTGTTTAATTTAGCAGGGCCCCAGTCTAATTCAATAGAACCAGACCGAGGCATGGGTCGACAGATACTGACGAATTCGTTTCGCTTTTGTTATGAGCTCGTCGTTGCCCATCTACAAATATCGGCCTGCATTTAAGCACAATAGGATACACAACAGTAGACACATGTAAACACGTATCATCTACATGTACATAGTAATGCATATCCTATACCATGCAGAGGCCGAACAAACTCAATGTATAGGTAAAACCAGTCGTATAAATAGAAATAAATATAAATAAAAATAGTATGAACACAAAACGCTAGCAGGAGACCATTTTATCCTTCTGCCAGCATCTCCCAAATATTTGGGTTTCAGCAATGCTCGGACGGTGGTCTCCAAGCGTTCTGCCGTCGATGTTTAATGCCAAATAATGAAAAATTAAAAGGATTTCATGTCTCTAAATATAATAAATGAAAAATAATTTAATGGCAAAGCGGACTAAAATGCTGGCTTTACCTACACAAGGAATTTTGTTTAATTTAGCAGGGCCCCAGTCTAATTCAATAGAACCAGACCGAGGCATGGGCCGACAGATACTGACGAATTCGTTTCGCTCTTGTTATGAGATCGTCAGAGTACCATAGTCGTTGCCCATCTACAAATATCGGAAAAAAAAAATCCTTGTGTAGGTAAAGCCAGCTTTTTAGTCCGCTTTGCCATTAAATTAATTTTCATTTATTATATTTACGGACATGAAATCCTTTTAACTGATCAATTACCTGTTGTATTAGGCGACGATGCAACTCTACATCTGCTTCGTCAATGTTCTCTCCACTATGCAATTGTAATGCACATATTAATGCATCCTTAATTGTTTCAATAAGTGTTTGAACTTTTTCGGTTTTTAAAATTCTTCTAGTCAGATATCCTCGAATATGTGCTCCGATAATACTTGCAGCCCATTCCTAGAAATAAAGTGAAGCGATATTGCAATGAGACCGACACAACACTAGGTCCAAGAAATTTGATTCGCGTAACGATAAGAAGTAAAAACTTCGAAAATAAATTTCTTGACACTTCATGCTAGCAAATTAATGTTTTGTTAAACAAATGCATAGTAGATATCTAGAAGATCGTCTCTGTTCATATGATTCCTCAGGCAATAAATTATGAAACACTGCTTAATGAGCTTCCGACTGACAGTGTCTACGTGGTTCATCCATCTTAACTGTGGGTCAACAGTTACTTTATATACTTATTAACATCTAATAGTAGGTATACTAAAACCAAAATACTTTATATACATGGTGCATATAAACAAAATTCAATAAATGAAAGCAACCCTCAAGTACCCCCAATTTGACAATTTAGTACACATACATAACACAGGCTTTTAACAGAAAAGCAAAGCAAAGGCCATCAGTGATCAACAACTCTATCCATGAAAGTCCGCAACCCGTTCCTAAAATTATCAATATCTTCGTCAAAAAAATTCAATTCTCTATATATCTCATAAAAGTTGGTCCATCGGCATGCTCCGTTCGACAGGCGCCCTTCCTTCATAGTTGGTTCGATGAAATAGAACCTCGAATAAGTGACTATTGCGAGAATTATATTGCGGGACTCGAATATTTATTGCCGCCAAAAGCTGAGGACAATCAATTAATTCAGCAACTTGAAAACAAACATCTGACCCGCGCAAACTCTGCGAGTGAGGAGCGATTGTAGGTCCGGAGAAGTATACTGTGATCAAAACCCCTCACAGGGAAGTGACCATTAACCTTGGAGAATACATATTTTAAAAATTTTCTCTGTACCCTCTCGATTCTCTCGACATGCACCCGATAAATTGGTGCCAATAAAATTGAAGCATACTCTAATTTGGATCTTACCAGTGCTGTATACAGAGACTTTTGACGTTCTGAAATTCAGATGTATTTCTAAAAATGAATCCCAAGTGCGAAGTGCACTCTGAGTTACTTCCAATATATGCCGGTTAAAAGTCAGATCGCTGTCAACGAGAATCCCAAGGTCCCTGGTGACATTGTGCAGTTCCAACACCGACCCATTCAGAGTATAATTGTACCGAGTTGACACCTGCATTTTACTGAAACTCATAAGTTTGCATTTGTTAATGTTTAGTGGTATTCTGTTTACAGTACACCAGTTCCCAACCGTTTCTAAATCCTTCTGCAACTCCTGACAGTCGGACTCATACTGGATCGGGCGAAACAATTTGAAATCATCTAGAAAATGACTAGACAAAGTCTCCCCAATATCGTTAACATATATCGAGAAAATCAAAGGGGCCAGATTACTGTCTTGGGGCGTGCCGCTGGTCGCCACAAATTCTTGGGATCTGAATCCATTGTATTTCACGAAAAGTCGACGATCAGTTAGATAAGATCTAAAGAACCTTAACAGATCATTAGTGATAATATTCATTTTTTGGATAATGGTGGAATGGTTTAACTTATCAAAGGCCTTAGAGAAATCTGTATATATTGTGTCGACTTGCAAACCTCCCCCAACAGCGGGATATATTGTTTGTAAAAACTGAGCTAAATTTGTAACTGTTGACCGCTTTCGGAAAAAGCCATGCTATTCTGTAACAATAGAGTTTTTGACTTGATTATAAATAATTTGATGAAGCACGCTCTCGAAGACCTTCGAAAAATTTGACAATATTGAAATGGGTCTGTAATTATTGACCATGTTATTTTCTCCCGATTTATGCACCGGGCAAATGCGCGTCAGTTTCCACAATCGCGGAAATGTTGCAGTACGCAGCGACTTGTTAAACAAAGTTAATAGAGGGTCAGCCAATACCTACGCGCAATCCCGAATTATAAATGCCGGAACATTATCGATACCTGCTGTCATTTTAGGATCGCGAAAACGCGCACTGAAGTTCATCATCGGCCGATATTTATTAAATTGGAGAACAGTTTTGTCGTGGCGGTTCCGATGACACCATGAGTCAAATACCCCCATCACTGAAACAATCCTATGGCGCAGCACTTCCGGATCCCTGTCAGAGACCACCAACGATGTATCATCTGCATACATAAACACTTTAGCTAATGAAACATGCTGAGGAAAATCATTAACATACATCAAGAAAAGCAAAAAAATTCTCTGGGGTGCACCGATAGTAATGTCTCTAAAGTCCGATGAACATGGACATTAATTCCAAACAATGATCTGGATAGACTGCTACTTCAAGAAGCCCGATTACATTTTAACACAAATACTGACAGGACATGGGAGTTTTAAGACGACTCTTGGGTGTATTGCAAAGAGCAAGACACTGTTGTGCATACTTTATTTAAATCCACGAATCTAATTAGATATAATTCACATAAGCACTAAAATAATCACGGCAAAAATGACTAGGACAATGACAACAACAAAATCAAACTGGAATGACATGCACTCCTTCGTTAAATTGGTACTTAATGAGAACCAAAGGAGCAGACAAAGCCTGAACCCCTAATAACTCAGACATGAATTGTCGGGGGATAACCTCTAAATTATGCACATATCAGAAGAGAATAAAGAACAGCCTAAATCATATAAAAAGTCTGTGGAATGACGCTAACTTTTGGCAGTTAAATTGTAAACTTACCTTCCTTATGACATTAAATTTTGCCACATCCATTTGACTAGGAAACAACTCTCTATTTACACTACGAGATTCATTATTTCTATCATCATCCACTCTAGGACTCTTTTCATTGGAGTCACCATCGAAATTAGTCATTCTCACTGTTGGGGTCGATCTAGCAGTTAAGGTATTATTTGATGTGGTACTTGCACTGTAATAAATTGACTGACTTGGGGACATTGAGATAGCACTATTCGTAAAATTACGGTCATGCAGTGGAAAATTCGATGAGTTCTCGTTATCCTCACTGTTATCAGGTGTTGGATAATCGACATGCCAGTCATGTTGCTCTAATGTTCGTTTTTCGATCAACTCCATAATCTGTGTCGAATAATCTTCCGGTGTTTTCTGCATTAACTGTGTATCTGTACCAGCTATTAATATATCTGGTTCTTTGTCAACAGTATTAGCGGTTACATTATTATCCGTATATTGTTGAGTATTTTCATTATAATATACCGTGTTAATGCTACTAAATTCACTCTTTTCAAATGGTATAATATGATTATTAGCATCAACAGAATTTAATTTATTTTTTTCTAAATAATGTGCTATTAACATTGGACTTGGACTCTCTAAAGTATATGAATTGCTTCTGATCAGTTTCGGTCTCGGCGTATTCTCATCAGTTTCATTACTAAAAACAGACTCATTGTCCTGTTTAATCAGTTTGATTCCATTTGTGTTGTATTCAGTTACATCAATTAATTCTGTACTTAATCTCGGCCGAACTTTATTATTCTCCGAAATTCCCAGTGCTTCAATATGTGAATTAGTATCACAAAATGTTAGGATTGATAAAGGTCGTTCTCTATATTTTTCCGAACATAACAGATTATCTATGCTTGCTCTAAGTTCGCGAAGATTTCTTAATCTTGATTCTAATTTGATAGCTTGTTGTTTATAGTTCTGTAGTACTTTGCGTTGTTCTGGTTTAATCTGAAAAATATTAAATCACATTTTACATCTGTTACAAACTAGTAATTGTTCCAAATTCTTACCAGAGGAGGTAATATAGGAACCCCATTAATTTTGATACAAGATACATATGGATTAGAACCTGATTTATCACACATACTTATTACTTATCTAATATATTATTAAGAATATATTGCTTAATGATAAAGATATCAGATACTAATCATTTTTCTGTCGCTCAAAAGTAAAATTAAAATACACACAAATAAACAAAAAATAAAACACAAACATTATAATTTTACAGGTTATGTTATGAATAGGGATTCAAAAGACTATTTATATCGATTCGAAGTTATCGCGATACAATCGAAACCTATGTATTGGGTAAAAAACCTGAAAAGGCACTATTGAATATGGAATTTGAAATGTCAAGTGTCATTGGCAGTGAATCTTCATTTTGTAGCCTCAGCTGCCAGGACAATTTAAACGAACTACTCACGTGAAAGTTGTGACTTTTATTGTCTTGTTCCGATAATGTGGATAATATGTAATGTAATTATCAGCAATTTGATTGATACGAGTAAAATATCGGAACGTAGCTATCGATATAAATTTATTGGCATCGAAAAGAAAATATCGATACTGGCATCGTAACAGTAGTACCGGAAGATCCCTACAAGCCGACAAGCCGTCCTGTTTCCTGTTATTGTAGTTAGTGATGCGGTATCGATTCAAAAGTATCGATACCCTATACCAAGTTTCCCATTTTGGTATCGATGTACTACTTGGTATCGAAGGTCTTGCATAGAGACTTCAAAGTATAGATACTCGATGCTAATAAAAAAAAGTATATTTAAAATAAAAATGAAAGCGATTTTTTTAAGTCCATGTAGCTTTTGATACAATTTTGCTGTTGTTAATGTTATTTTTAAATTTTAGAGGTTGCAGTGAGATTAAAAAAAATTAATGATTGTTCCGCTTAGGGGGCTGAGGCGTCATGATAATTAAAATTTATATATAAAACAATAATTTAACTTATCAGTTGTACTTTTAAACTTTTAACTCATTCTATCTAGATTTCTAGATTCTAGTGCCAAAATTATCAAATGTCTTCTTCTATTGCCAAAGATTAATGTATTAATCGTTGGCGCTACTCTAAGTATCGATTCCAAAAGTATTTGGTATCGAAACTGAAGTATAGATATGTACTAGTATCGAAGTATCGTTGCATCCATAATTGTAGTCTGTAGTTGTAGTACCTACATAGTACATAGAAACAGAAACTAGATCTACGATACCTACCTAATATCGTGGGAGCAAGTCAAAGTGCCAACCGAAAGTGCTAAATATTTATTAAGTCAATTAATTTAAAATACTGTGATTTACAAAAATGAATGACAAATTTATGCCACCACCAGCCTATACTCCAATGGATAATTCATATTCAGGTAGGATTGTATTATAAATAGGAATTGGAGGTTTATATTATAGAGGTTTTGAAATTGGTTAGAGATCCTACTTATACGTTTATATATTTGCTTAAATGGCCAACTTTTACAAGAACTAAAGGTAGGTAATTTGCGTTGTGTATTACCGATATTTGTAACTTTTTGTTTAATAAATTTGAAATGAACGCTTTTGCCTTACTTAATTAAACATTTCTTTTTTTGTCTTACTGATTCGAAATTCAATAGTACCTATATCTATCTATCGGCTAAAAAACAAAAAAAACTGTTGCCCTCGAGGCACGAATAGCTCTCCATATTTAAGTGTAAAGTAATATTTCTGTGACCTCTTTGTTATTTACCTTTCTCGTGAGACTCTTAATGACAAGCTATATTTACAAATAATTTTTTTCTTTATTATTTACTGTAAACATCAGCTATTTTATATTTAAATTATTCAATATTTCGAAGAAGATTAGGAATTTTTTCCATTGTTTACGAACGTGTATCGTGGCTACAGACAGACAGACCCAGACTGACAGACAGAAAACTATTTATTTATGTGTATAATGAACGAAAATACGTATTCCGGTCAAAAAAAAAAAACAAAATTAATGAAACTAATAGGTAAATATATAATAAATACATAATATGTAGGTATAATTATTTATTTATATGACATGGAGTGCTAAAAATAAGTTGCATTGGAAGATTATGGAAATTGATAATAAGATACTTAATTCGACTTTTAATTGGCAGGAAATAAATGATAATAGAAATAGATAAAATAGGCTATACGAGCGCAATATGTGTGTCATCAATAGGGTTGCCAGATATATGAATTTCAAAAATAGGTTAGCCCATATACAATTATATGAGATAGCATAAAAATATATGAGAATTTTATGTCCTGCAAAATACCTACATTATACAAATTGAAAAATAAACTCTTTATTCTATTTTAGGTATAATTAAATTAAACATAAATTTCATTAGCACATAACTACAAATGAAAGAAAAAATACACGCACTGCGGCATTATTGCAATTTTACATGAATCATGTACCTAAACCTAGAAATATGTATCGACACAAAATAATATGATTATTAAACCAAACTAAAACTAAAATATTAAATTCTGTAATACAAAGAAACGATGACATAGGAAGACAGTTTAAAAGCTTTTAACAATTAATTTGTTTTTTTGGTATTTCAAACAATTGCGGCATTCTGATAATAATTGAAGGTCTATTAAAGCTTAATCATAAAAATCATTACAGCAGGAAATATCAAAATTTAGTGTTACCGTAGTACGTGCAACTAGGGTTGCCACATGCTACTGGCCATCTGGCCTGACACGGGCGTATCTATTAATGAAAATATATGAGAAATAGTCTTATATTGAGCATGTTAATAGGAGATATGATTAAGAGTTAAAATATATGAGTCTCATATTAGAAAAGGAGGTCTGGTAACCCTAGTCATCAAAACCATAAGTTTACCCCTGTGAGTATACACTGTGGCCAAGATAAGAATGGGATAGCATTGTAATCTTTGAAACTGTAAAAGATACAATGTCGGTTAATTTAGAGAAAAGATGTACAATTTAAACACCTTTTAAATGGTGTTTTCAAAAGGAAACTAACTTTAGCCGTTTTCGCGAATTTTTAAGAAAACGATTTTTTGCGATTTTAGTTTTTATTTAGTTCCGACTTTATTTTGACAGATATAAAAAATGAAAAGCTCTCTCTCATTGTTACTTTTTGTCGAGAAAAAGATAGCGCTTACAAATTTTCGCTACGACGTTCATTTTTGGAAAACCATCATAAACGTTTTTTTAAATACCTACGGCCCTCGATTTTTAATTGTTAAATTTAAAGCCAGTTTCCAATGCTATCCCATTCTTATCTTGGACAGATTTATTATTTCTCATTTCAACTCTGAATGAGCAACTTATTATATTATTATTATTATAAACTGAACTAAAATTCCTTTATCCACAAATCTATTTTAAGCAAAACAAAGCATTCTTGTCTTACGTTGTAACAAATTGATGAATTTTGCAGAGCCATCAGCACCCATTTATCATCAGCCCGCTCCATCTCGTAAGTATCTGGGTATATTATTAAATAGTGATATTAATAGTAGGTGTACAGGGTGACTCTCTGTGAAAACTATAATTAGGACAGTTGTGAAAGGTTTATTTCAACTACTTTCTTAACATCTTTTGTTAATTTTTGTTACACGCAGCTCCGGTTTAAGGTAACATCACGTCATAGGCGGCAATATGGACTAGGGGCTCTGCGGGGAATTTCTCTAAATTCCCCGCAGGTCGTAGACAATAGGGGGATAAAAAGTGTCACTAATCCCTATAGCAAACCACTGGTTCATTTTTAAAAAAGTATTGTTTATGTCAAAATATGACTTTTTAAAGAATATAGCGGTCACAAAATTTGAAATAAATATTAAAAAGCGTTTTTGAATTATGGCCAATTTGCGATTTTAAATTTGAACCTTTGAGACCGTGTAACTAGACAACTAAGCCTTTTAAGGGTCCTTATATCAAAATACATGAATTAGCGAGAGCTTCATGTGGGAGATCGTTGTTTGGTCGAATATAGCAACACCCTGTATACCTACAATTTTTTTAATAAATTAATTAATAAATTATGCCACACAGAAGCCTTCACTAAAATTTCTTAAAAAATCATCGAAAATGTCAATAACTTAAATAAGATAAACAAACCTAATGTTAACGAAAATATTGCTGCTTATTGTATTGACATGGAGGCTGAGTTTTGTGCGTTGGAATTGTGTGATGTTCGAGTGCTGGTTCTTGGTGTATATATATCTATATCCGGTGATCTTAATATATTTGTTTGCCAGCTTGAGTAAGTATTGGATGAACTTTTGTTTAGGTATGAGGGAGTTGTCGTAATTGGCGACTTTAATTATCATTTTGATAGACCTTACAGGGACTGCGACTTGATATCGACAGTACAGAGTTTTGGTCTTAAAATTACAATATCTGATTTTACTAGAGTGACTGACAGTTCCCGTAGCTGCATAGACAATGTTCTTACTAATTTGGATGAGAGTTTGTATGCCTTTCGTGTTTTTGATCCCTACATATCTGACCATGCTGCTCAGGTCATTGAGATTCGGGTTTCTTCGGGTGTTAAGGTTAACAGTAGTTCTCGACGAACAGTTATTCAAGCGGGTCTCTCTGATATGAGAGAAGCCCTGAAGTCGACAGATTGGGATCAATTTTTTTGTTCCAATGATGTTGATTTTCTGTCATCTTAGCTGTTCGTCGAAAGAAATGCTCAAAAAATACGATCGCGGTGCTTCGAAACACGTCTATGACATCCTGACAGGTGATGGATCGTGAATTTACGCGTATGAGCCGGAAAGTAAACAGCAGTCGACTGTATGGGTGTTTCAAGATAAGCCAAATCCAACAAAAGTTGTTCGCTCATGAAGCATTTCCAAACAAATGGTCGCCTGTTTTTTTGGAAAAACTGGACATGTTGCAGTCAATTCTGAGTGGTACACAACCATTTGTTTGCCAGTTGTCTTCCAAGAAATCAGGAAAACCAACCGCCGAAGACGGATCACTCTTCACCACGACAATGCGAGCTCTCACACATCGGCTCAAAGAACTGCATTTTTGAGTACCCAAAACATCGATTTGATGAGTCATCCGCCGTATAGTCCTGACTTGGCACCGAATGACTTCTCTTTATTCCCGTACGTAAAAAATAAACTGAGAGGTCAACGTTTTTCGACACCTGAAGAAGCGGTTGCTGCATTCAGAATGTACGTTTTGGAGATACCTCAATCAGAGTGGCAAAAGTGCTTCGACAATTGCTTCAAACGCATGCAAAAGTGTATAGATCTTCATGGGGAATATTTTGAAAAACAATAAAGTGATTTTCGATGATTAATATTTGTTTTTGTTCTCTAATCCCGAAATATAAAAGGCAACCCTCGTATGATATTTGAAAGAAATTTATATGAATCCTCGCAAATATATCACACATTTTGGATATCACTTTTCACAGTCCACTTGAATATATTTTAACAGTAATCTAAAGTGTTATTTTTGATGCATTATTTTTGTGTCGTTTAATTAGATTTACTTTATGTAATTAATAAACAAAAGTTAATAGCTTTCGCTTGTTCCATTTGATCATCCAGCATTTTATTTTTTTAATGATAGATAAGCATGCTATTTCTGTTCTGGCCAACCAAACTAATAATTATTCATAGAATCGTGAAAAACCAACGGCATATTATAGAAAAATGTTAAATTGACAATATTTCGAAAACTACAAATTTTCGAAATAGACAAACTATCACAAAAGTGCCTTTATTTTGAATGCTAACTGCGATAAAATTATAAAAACTGATAAATAAATAAACTGATATTCAACTGTATTTTTTTTTGCTTCATTTTCAATATATTTTTTTGCCACCCTGTGTACAGATATTACGAAATAAGTTGGATAGTGGGCAAAAATTGACCTTTCTTTTCAAGAAGATCAAGATAAATGCGTCTCTATTGAAAAAAAAAATCACGTGCAGCACAGTACACGTGATAGAAGTGAATACTTCTTTCACGAGAATTTCAAACTACAACATATTTATTTATCTTGGGTAAAGTATATATTTTTAATTGACTCATAGTTTTCAAACGAACCCAAGCATTACGAAGCCCAAGCACAATCTTCTTCCTTATGGCTAACCCTCTCTAATATTTTGTTATTATATATGATTACTTAATCTTAATGTATTTTATTTTAGTTTTAATTTGTTTATTTTCTTCTCAACCAGCATAATATTATGTGCGCTGTAGAATTAAAATCGCTTATATTGCATAATGTAATATACACAAAGACAATGTTGCTGTACTCAACTACGCACCATACTCTTATAATATACAATTATTTATTACACTATGACAAAACGGTCTAAGCAGTATAAATAATACAGGGTGAACTATGACTCAGTACAAAAATTTTAACTAGAAAAAATAAGATTTAACAGAATCGCCTTTCAAAAAATTTCCAACATTTTTATTAAGGCTGAAAATAATTTTTTTGCAAATCATGTTAAACTCCCTTTTTACGACGCCCAACTGAAGTTTAAATTAGACATTAGCTTAAAGGTTATGATACAGCGCCATGTTGCCAAGTGTATCGATTTACCGAGCATTTAAAGTAAAAAAGTTATTTAGAAAATGTAGATGATTATGTGACTTCAATCATGCGAAATATCAAATATTATGTAAGCTCCTACCTTTCGGATAGGTCTAACATGCCATGCCATGCGGTCATGATTTGATGATTGAACTTCCTGGGGACCGCTTGATTTACCTCGTCCACTCTTCTTGTTTAATGTCAGGTACTCAGCCCGACGATCACAAGGTGGATCCCATCCGTTAGGAAAACCCCAAAGGGCAACAACAAACACACAAATGCAAATAACACTAGCACTTCAAAGCACTACAACAGCAAATGTTCAAAGAGGCCACCGTTAACTTCACCACACTTGTTTATGCGCTTAATCACTGAACTACTTCTAGTGCCTGTACCTTTTGTATGTGATACGGTTGAAACCCGTTCTCCTTCAGAATCCTCCTTGTTCTGAGATATTCCCAATCTTTTTGCAATCTCCGTAGTACTTATGGAGGGTTCCTCCTCTATTAAAAATTTCAAGTGAGGGCTAGTGGTAGGTGCGATGCCACATCAGCCAATCTGATCTGAGAAATTTGTGAGGAATTTCTTGCGAACGTGGTATACACATGCAAAGCACATGCGGAGGTCAAGGATTAAAAGTAGCATAATATGGCTCGATACACAATACACATTGAGTTTGAATAAGTTATTTTTTTACTCAAAATAAAAAGCTTAATATGTGTGTTATAAACTTGGCAACACGTTAGGCTGTTGGTTGACAGATGACGTCGAAGTTGTCTGCACTCTGCACAATAGATCATGAAGGTGTCCCGGGCGGTTATTAACCTATTAACCGATATTTTATTATTTTTGTGTTTACATTTTCGTCCCGATTGGAAATAAGGATTTAAATAAATTAAAATTAAACAGGCATTTTACATTTTAGTCCAAGATAAGTAAATTCTAGTTTTACTTATCTGGGGTTTAGTGTGCTACCGGCCATGTTTAGTTAGTGTTTGTGTGTTCAAAATGCGAAAATACCGTTCTAGAAGTTTGCAAAAACGAAGATATTATCTACAATTTGGAGTATTCTTGATTGATTGTTATTGATCAAGTATTATAAGACAGCGCCGCTACAACTGGCTATCATAGTTTAATATTTCGTTAAATTTAAAATAAATCGGCATCAGCGAATGTTAAAAAAGTGTGGATTTAGTGTATCTACTTCTCGGAAATCTGTTGTGTTTTTAGTGTATTCAATAAGTATGCCAAAATATCGTTTTAGGAGTTTGTTGTTTGTAAAAACGAATAAGTAGTGTACAATTCTGCAGTAGTAAAGATGGATTTATTGATCAGTATTATAATAATTCTTTCAAAAATGTTCATTTTCACCTCTCTACAATTGGCAACGCCGCGTATAGCTGTTCGTAGGTTGTAAGCTTAGACAAGGAAAGAGAGTGGACCCGTAACTGTGCCGGTCGTTGTGTTACCACCTAGCACTTATGCCTTAGATTCAGAGGCGTAACATACATAACTTATGTGATATATTTTTGAAATTTTATTTAATTTTGTTGATTAATAGTTTTAATAAAAAAAGATATGTGCATGTTGATGTATTAATAGTAATAATAACAATTCTTTATTTCAAATAAATCTACCTACATATCCACAATCACACGAGCATACAAATAAATGAAACGACGTCAAAAAAGAGAAAAACAAAAAAAAAATGATACTCCTAACTACATATCAAAATAATCCGCCAATCGATATGGTTCTAGTTCCACTAGTAATTTCCTAACTTCATTCTTAAATATCTTCAATCTATTTATTTCTTTGATACTGATTGGTAGTTTGTTCACAAATCTAATTATCATATTATATAATGCTGATTTTTCGGTTAGAGATAATCTGTGAGTGAGAGGTACTGCAGTAGACACAACACCAATACATACCGTTTTTATTGTCCTTTAAATAGAATGAGTTTTGTTAATTGATTTCGAGAATGGGATTTAATTTTTGAGACTGTAGTTTTGTTATGAAATATACACGAACATTAAGACATTTAACACAAATAGATTTTATTAAAAAGTATATTATGTGATTTGCTGGGCTATCTAGTGCATGTTGTTCTAAAGATTGAATTAAAAAGCTAAAGTGACATTATTTTATTCACTTTTAACGCAAAAATGTGTAAAAAACAAATTTTTTCGAAAAATATAATGTCTACGCCCCTGGTAAAGTAAACATCTATAGAGGTTTCTATCAATAAATAATGCTTTATCATGTTGATTTTAAATGAATTGTTGTATCAAACAGTTTTAATTAGGTAAACTGAAACCTGTTATACTACATACTAAAAGATAATAGCCTAAAGATTACTTATAATTATTAAAAACTAATAAAAACTAGAAGCGACTTGATACATCATTCTAAGTTTTACCTATTAAACGAAATTCTGGACTCCTTTTGTTCACTGCGACTTGGGCATCCAAAAGCCACACAATGTACCATTTTATTAATATACAAAATAAATTTCTATTCCCAATTTTCACAAATAAAATCATCAAAAATGCAAACGTAGTTTTCTGTTTTTCAGCACCTATAAAATGGCCGCCGCATTAAAAGCGTAACACTTGCCATACATTCAGATATACGAACGTGCGGTATCCCCTCTCTTTCCTAATCTAAGGTTGTAAGCCATCGTGAAAAATAATTGTCATAGGCGCCGATTTACCAGGGAAAAACCGTTGATTTGCCCCATTTTGTAAACATCGAATAAAAATTCCGAAACAAATTTTTTATGGTTTTTCATGCTTTCCTGAGCATATAGTTAAAATTTTTGTACTGAGTGATAGTTCACCCTGTACAGCAATAATGAAGTGCTGCCCTTTGTTTTTTCCTCTATTTTTGACTTTGGTTTTTGTTTCAATTGAATAGACGCACTTTAGATCCCGAATATAAAACAGCTCAAAATTTGTTTCTCCAATTTGATAATTTACTATTATAGTAAAAATACTGTAATAATTAAAATAATTTTCGTTTAAATAAAATATAAATCACCAATTTTATTAATTAGAAAATAAAGTAAAATATTGTAAAAATTAAGAATTGTAATTGCAACCAGCAAAATTTGGATAAATTAGAAATTAAGGCAGTCTTTTATTATGTTGTGCTTTAATTTACAACAATTCATGTTGAATATAAATAACGTAAAAGATCAAATTAATTAATTTAAGAAGTGTGAAAGTAATTAAGAACGTTATAATTTAATGCGTTAAAAGTTCATGCAATATTTATTTGACGCTCAATTTCATAATATTAATAAAAATAATAGCTTGATAACCGGTTATTGGTGTTATAGGTTATTACCAAAAATCTTAGAAAAATAGAATAATTATGATATTTATAATATGAATAAGAATAACAAAGTACAAGAAATTGAAGTATACAGGGTGGATTGTGTAGGTTCCTATAAAACATTTAAAATCTAAAAAATACACTATTATTTAAGTATATTATTCTAATTATACAATAATAACTACTTATCTATTTTATTCAAAAATTGGAAATAAAAAAGTAAAAATAATAATTATTTCATGCTAAACTAACACAACTATCTACTACCACAGTATAATAAATAATACAGTATTCTGACTTTCACGTTTGCAAGCCGTCCTGCGCATATCGTCGCGCATGCCGCCATTATGGGTTACAACGTCAAAATAATCGCATAGACGTAGATAGATACAGTTCACTCCTGTGTTCAATATATAGTTCATTGTCGGCGTGTACGAGATAAATAAATATTGTGTTTAAATCTAAATCTGTGTTTTGTGTTTTTGGTATAGTGTTCGTGAGAATTAAAAGGATTTTATTTTTATTAACGTGTCTTGGGATTCATACAATGAATAATCACGGAGAACATGTGTTGCAAAATGTTGTCCCAATAAGCGGTACACTTGCTCTAAACATTTTTTTCGCTTCCCCAAAGATCCTGTTAGGTGAGTAATAAGTAAAAATTAAGATGAATACTAGATAATTTTACGTTGTATAACCGTAAAATTTATATTACGAAATGACAGTATCTAATATGTTTTTAAACTAAATACAAGTGAAACATAAACACAAGTTGTCGCGTGGCTAGTTGTTATTTTATTGACAATATCATTATAAAGTTTCAAGAAGTCTTTGCCAAAATTTGCCTTTAAAGTTGCTGTTGCTGTAATTTGTGAATTAAACTACCCGTTTAACTCACTACAACGATATTCATAATAAACCACGAAAATTGAAATAAACGCGATTTATTAATAAAGAAAAATAACAAACTAAATACAAAACTGAAACGATTTTAACTGACCAATATAATATAGAAATTGAAAACTAATCAAAAATCTGACAATCTTAATTCTTTTTTGACAATAACAACTTTTTCCAATAGTTACCATGAGCAACTGATACGTACGAACTTTTACTCATTTTCGTTGAAGATTACAGTGAATAAGGGCTATCACGTTTTATATTAGTTAAAAATAGCCACTCTAATTGACTTAAAAAATATTAAATATTAAATAAAGCGTTTACTATAACTTAACAAAATAAAAAAAAATTGTTATATTAAAAAAAAACAATAACCCATGGAGACTTCAGCTTTTCGAATTATCGACCATTACAGAAAAAAAATTAGATATATCAATTCAACAAACAAAATAAAAGTTAAATTTAGGTTAAGTTAGGAAGCACTGCTTCAACTTTTGTAAAAATGTATTTTTTTTACTAATAAAATCTTTATTATTGTTGTGTTTATTATTATTGTTATTAAAAATCACCCAATCATGTCAACATTTAACTGATAACACCACTCAAGGTTGTTTTCAATCACTATGACACACCACAAATATTTCTGACATTGACAGCGATATTATTATGTACTTAAATATTTTTACAAAAATAAAAATACAGGACTGTGGTTAGAAACCAAAAACTATAATTATTCTTAGTCAGGACATGACTTGTAACCCAAAATGGCGGCATCTTACGTCACAGTTTTTTTCAAAGTGCGAACGTGGAGTCGGAATGCTGTACTTATTAATGCTGTGCTACTACTATTACTTTGGTCAAAAATTAATCTACAGGGTGACTCACCGTTGACGCGACGGTGTGCTGTGGCAAACTATTCAGCTTTTCAAAATTGTTTCAACGTCTGATTTTGTAGACCTATTAGGACTTTTAAAATAGGTGCATAGCTCGTAACCCAGAAGGTGTAAGGCATTCTCACTAGGCTCAAATTATTTCTCAGGAAGAGGACTATTAGAAAAAAAAAATGAAAGAATCCAAAAAAAAAACAGCTCATTTGAAAAGACGATGTATTATGGGGAATCGGCATGAAATTATCCCTAGATCTTCAGCAGACTCGGTACCGTTTCTGCATTTTACACCATGTTGTTTTTGACTGTCGAAGTTTTACCACGCGCTGCGTTGTTATATCCGGTATTGGAAGTAGCTATCATACTTTGTAAGGAAGGAATACATCATAGATTAATTTATTTTGCTATTTGATTTGCATTACATTTATTTGTAAGCGGAAATTGAATATGTATGTATAGTACAAGTACAAGATCGTTATGATGCAAAGCAATTTAAATTCTGTTAAGCTGAGCATTATTTTCATTCTAGGAAATTTTGATGTTTATTTATTATTAATACAGACAGTATATCACGCTATTGTTTATTTTTTTTCTTTCTAAAAAAAATGCTGAATTTCAACACATCATTGACGTTGGTAAGTTTTTTTGCCTGAATTTCATTCGCAAAAATTGTTTTGGGTGCAAAAATTTTATTGAAGAAAATGTCAAAATACACAATTGTTGAATCAAAGTTCGTCAAAAAAATGTTCTTATACAGGGTGCGTCGAAGTTCGATATTACCTCAAAGACCAAAAATTTCACGCAAAACTAAGCAGCCAGTGTGTAGGCAGTCACAAAGTACGTTTTTTAAAATTATTGATATTTGTACAGAGTGGCTCATCTCATCAGGGTGAACCAAACTTAGGTTTTTTTAAATGGAAAGCCCTATTTATTATTCCACAATTTCATTGGTTTAGACTTGACATTAATCTTCCTCAAATATTAGAAAATTATACAAAGTGGTACAAAAATTACCACTAGTATTATATGCAAAACACGTCGAATTATAAGGCTTCTGTACTGGAACTGAAATAATTTAAACTCTGCGTCTTACGGGCATAGCATTTTGATAGTTACCAATTTTGAGAAAAAGATAATTGCTAGTATATAGTGCAAAACCTGTATACAGGGTGAGTCCAAACTCAAATTTGCGTTTTACTCGAATTTTCCAAATGAGACACCCTGTATATGACATCAAAAACTAAAAGGAAAATTGATAAGCTTTTATTCTTATACAGTGTGATTCATTATGGTTGCAACAAACGAAAACTGGAGATTGCTGAAAGTGATTTAAGCATTTTTTGCCATTGAACCCATGTCCGCAAATGCTTCGTTATCGAGATACAGGGTGTCCAAATTTAGTAGTCAAATTAACTTTCTTGTTCATGTCTCAAAAACTAGCTAACCGATTTCGACAAAATTTTACATGCATTTGGGGACCTATAACCTAAAATAATATGTATTATTTTGGCTTTCATTAACTGTTCATTGGCGTAGATGTAGGGGGCATTTGGGTAAATTTTACACATAAATTAATTAAAGAGAGCTTTGACAAGCTTAATTATTTTAAATTATTACTTTTTTAAAAAGAGCAACTTATAAGCTACAAAAAAGTTAATTACGTCGATGTTGTGATTTCTACCATTTTTATGGAAACCGATAAATTGCAAGATAATGGTAGATTTAAATCCAAATAACGTTTACCAGAAAACCAAATGAAAAATCAAAGTTGCCATGGAAAACGAATGCCGCAACAATAAAAAAAAATTGACAGCAATAAATTTATATTAGTTAAAATTGTTTTATTATTTCGTAGTTGTTTTTAATATTGCGAATGTTTTTTTCTAAATTAAAATGAGTTTTTCAATTGAGGAATATGTTTGTGTAATGCAAATGCAAGAGCAGCAGCCAGAAAATACCAAATTAGGTATCCTAATAGACGTCATCCATATCATAAAACATGGACTGCTACATTTCACAGGCTTAGAACGACAGGGAGTATTTTACCTAGAGTTAACAAACGACCGCATCATCTAAACATTCAAACTGAAGAAAACATAGTGGATTTAGTTTTAGACGATCCGAGAATAAGCACTAGAAGAATACCAACTCAATTGGCATTACCTCGAACAACTGTTTGAAGACTATTAAATCGAGAAATGCTCTATCTCTATCATCATCAAGATTTCCAGGCCCTACATCCTGGAGACCCTGAAAGGCGCCTACTATTTTGTAATTGGGTTCTTGGTAAGCATCAAGAAGATGAAAGATTTTTAGAGAAAGTGCTCTGGTCAGATGAAGCAACTTTTACTAGAGATGGCATAAATACAAACCATAATGAACATGTATAGTCTTTAAACAACCCTCGTGCTATTAGGCTGCGAAATTTTCAAGAACTTTTTGGTATCAATGTTTGGGGTGGCATGTTTAACAATAAATTATTGCCGTTGTTCGTAATTAATGGGCATTTAATAATAATAATAATAAATGACTTTATTGTAAATTAAACATTTACAAATGGCGAAGTTGAAGTGTAACCTTCTTAACTTAACCTAGATAACTTAATTAATTTGTATCCAATACATTCAGTAGTGTTAGCTTTACAGTAAGTTGAAAGAAGCACTATCTGGAGGCAATTAACATTTTATACAAATGAAAGTAATGTGGGCAAGCTTTTATATATTATGATTAATTCATACAAAGTCCTGAATAATACTCTTTACGGATTGCTTAAAACGATATCCATTTAACATTTTTACATCATAGGGTAACTTGTTATACACAGTAGCTATATTATATGAAAAAGATCTTTCGAAAGTTGTCGTCGAGTGCATAGGTGGTGTAATATTAAGCTTATTGCGTATGTCTATATTGTGTACATTACCCCTGAACGATATCCTTTCAAAGAGATAATCTGGCATTTTATTTGAAATTATTTTGTTATATAATACAAGAGCGTGCAGAATTCTGCGCTCATCCATCTTCAGCCATCCTATCTCTCTTAACTTGTCAGTAACACCTCGTTCTCCCCACCTTATTCCCCCTGCCAATCTAACAAGCATTAACTGAATACGACCACTATCGACTTTTGTCAAGCATGGACCATAGACAGCATCTGCAAAGTTGAAATGGGACAATACAAGGGAATCACATAACAGTTTTTTCGTCCTGTTATTCAAAAAACGTCTGCAAGCATATATCATTTTCAGATTACAAAAAGCATTTTTAATGCATTTGCTTACATGATCTGAAAATCGCAAATATCTATCCAGAGTAACCCCAAGTTTCTTGCAGATTTCACGCTTTCCAACTTTGTATTATCAACCGTTATGTCCACAAGTTATGATAGTTAGATATAAAATTTTTATTTCCGAACATTAATAATTCAGATTTCTTCGGGTTTATTTCCAGACAATGATCTTTCGATGCGGTCACCACTAGATTTATATCAGAGTTAATTTTCACAGAGTATTCTAAATATTTCTCAGGAGGAAAGGACATATAAATTTAAACTCAAATCAATACAGTCTTTTCCTACACAACCGCCTACCCTACCCTAATTTATTGAGGATGTATCTCTGAATATTTTTCAAAACATGTGGTATCAACATGACAGAGCCCCTGCGCACCGTGGTAGGCAAGTAACTAAAGTTTTAAATAAACTGTTTGGAAACAATTTGGTTAGTTTGGGAGGTTCCATTGAGTGGCCTCCAAGATCACCGGATCTGAATCCGCTCGACTTCTTCTTATCGGGGTACAACAACCAATTGATTTACAGTGTACCAATTATAAATGAAGAGATAGTTCATGAAGCTGCTAGGAAAATAAGAAACAATCATAATATCCTTATTAGAGCTACAAATTCATTAGTTGAAAGATGTAAAATGTGCATTACTGTCAATGGAGGGCAGTATGAACAGTTGTTATTAATTTTCTTGTTATAATTTCGAGTTCAGTTTTTTTATTGTTAAATTTTTAGTTGTACTGATAAGCCTTAAAATTTGTTGTTATTAAATCGTTTTCCACGCCAACTTTGATTTTTCATTTTGATTTCTGGTAAACGTTATTTTGATTTAAATCTATCATTAACTTGCAATTTATCGGTTTCCATAAAAATGGTAGAAACCGCAACATCGCCGTATTTAACTTTTTTTGTAGCTTACAAGTTGCTCTTTTTAAAAAAGTAATAATTTAAATTAAAGCTTCATTAACTAATATATGTGTAAAATTTATCCAAATATCTACGCCAATGAAAATAATTCAGAATATTTTAGGTTATCTGTCCTCAAATGCATGTAAAATTTTGTCAAAATCGGTTAGCTAGAGAAATGAAATGAAAGTTAATTTGATCGCTAAATTTGGACACCCTGTATCTCAATAACGAGGCATTTGCAGACATGGGTTCAATGGCAAAAAATGCTTGAATTGTTTTCAGGAATCTCCAGTTTTCGTTTGTTGCAACCATAATGAATCACCCTGTATAGCCTTTCTTATACCTAAAGCTATTAGTTTTTAAGATATTTTCATTTAAACAAAAAAAAATATTAGAAAGTTTGGACTTTAAGTGATCATTTTGCATAGGTATACCTCATTTCATTTTTTTGATATTTGTTATTGGAAACATTACACAAAATTACCAACATAATATTTTTCAAATTCAACCTTGTTTTTAATAGTTATTTATTTATCATAATCGTAAGCAAAACCGGTATAAGAATTGCAATATTTATCAACTAAATCAACAAGGATTTGATCGAATGACAGTGACATTTAATCATTAGCTATTTATTACAAAAGTGTATTCTATTAAGTACCTATAACAATTAGTTTATTAATAATTACTAAATTAAATTTTGGTTGAAATTAATTTTCCCAAAAATGAGTTAATGGATATGATTTGGATTTAGGCCCCAGCATGATTGCGTTTCTTCACTTTTAAATTTAACAGACGATATACTTCATGCGAGTGACAGGGGAAAACTAACAGTGCTTGTGCTCCTAGATTATTCTAAGGCATTTGATACGCTTAACCACGGAATGTTGCAATCTATTCTCCACTATGTCGGACTATCGCCAAGCTCATTAGACCTCATGTCTAACTATATTAAGGGCAGGCATCAGGCGGTGAACTGTCGAGGAAGTGTTTCGAATTATAAACCATTAGTTAGAGGTGTTCCACAAGGTTCTGTGTTATCACCTCTGCTCTTTACTGCTTACACATCTAATTTTCCGGCTGCCTTTGTTTCATGTGACCAGCATTACTATGCTGACGATACACAGTTGTGTCTCTCCTTTCAGCCAAGCGATGCCTTACAGGCGGTATCGGCAATCAACGGGGACTTGCAGGTCTTGTCTGATTTTTCCAGGGACCATTGTTTGAAACTTAAGCCTAATAAATCGGTTGCTATTGTGTTTGGACGGCGAAATGACAGATCTCTATTTTTACGTGAATATCGGGCCTCACTTGTCATTGAAGGTCCTCCTTTGCACTTTAAGACTACCGTATAGACCCTCGGATTGCTCTTAGACACAGAATTTAGATTTGTTGATCATGTGAATCGATGTACACGGATGGGATTTATGAATCTGAAATTGATTTATCAACTTCTCACTAGAAAATTAAAAACAAAATTATATGAAACTCTTGTTCTCTCCTACCTAAATTATTGTGATATAGTTTACTCTCCTTGCCTTACAAATGCAATGAAATTGCGGGTGCGGAGGCTGCAGAATTCTTGCTTGAGACTGATCTTTGGTGTAAGATCTCCAAGAATTAGTCACACTCTCTCCTACGTGAACTGGCTCAATATGGAGAACAGAAGATATCTGCACTCAGCCTGCCGTTATTACAGCATACTGCGACACAAAACTCCACCTTACTTATATAGAAAACTGAGATTTAGAACTGACATTCACAGTATTAATATTCGTCGTAGAGATGCAATATCCATTCTTGCCCATTCTACAGAATTGTTTAAGAGGTCGTTTTCCTATCAGATAGCTAAATGCCTCAATGAGTTGCCTGCTGAGTGTAAGAATATGTCTAAGTTACAGTTAAAAAAAAAACTTTATAGCGGTTTGCTCTCCGTCCAGAACACTGCGAATATGTGAATAAGAAACTGCCGTTTTTCTTTTTTTTTTTTTTAATCAAACCCCGTGATACACTTATTTATTATATTTATTCTGTTTACTGTTTTTATTATATTCATTGAGTTTATTATATTTATTATTGTTTATTGTATTTATTTTGTTTGCTGCATTTATTATATCTGATCTGGTAGTAGGTGTTATAAGAATGCTAATGAAGTAAGGATTTTGATAGTGTTGTATGTGTGTAATTTTGGTATTTATTGGGTTAGCTGAACAGACAATTATGGCCATTGGCCATGATTGAACTGAAACTCGCCCAATATAAAAAAAATAAAGGCCTTTGTTATTATTATTGGGAGAATGTATGCAAAATGTTTTACTTGCGCAAAGAATTTACCAAGAAAGATATCCTGCTCGAAGGCAACCAGAAAAGATAACAATGGAAAGGTTACTTAATGAATCGTTTTGGAAACACGGGATCAGTAAAATACCCGAAACAAACTAGGACCAAAACTGTTTTGAATGCTGAAAATTAATTGAATCTAATGTTAAAAGTGGTAGAAAATCTGCATATAAGCACGCGTGAAATTGCTCGGGAACAATCGGTAAGCCAAAGCTCAGTCAAAAGAATTCTACATAAAAACAAAATGACGATGACTATCTCCGGCGAACTATGTTCTGCCAATGGGCGAAACAACAAATTCACAATCAGGTAGATTTTTTGACTTTGTGTTGTTTGGAGATGAAGCCACATTTCATAAATGAAAATATCTTAAAAACTAACACTTTAGGTATAAGAAAGGCTATATAAGAATAAAAGCTTATCAATTTTCATTTCAGTTTTTGATATTATATACAGGGTGTCTCATTTGGAAAATTCGAGTAAAACGCAAATTTGAGTTTGGACTCACCCTGTATACAGGTTTTGCACTATATACTAACAATTATCTTTTTCTAAAAGTTGGTAACTATCAAAAAGCTATGCCCGTAAGAAGCAGAGTTTAAATTATTTCAGTTCCAGTACAGAAGCCTTAGAATTCGCCATGTTTTGCATAATATAATACTAGTGATAACTTTTGAGCCACTCTGTATGATTTTCTAAAATTTTGGTATGATTAATGTCAAGTCTAAGCCAATGAAATTGTGGAATAATAAATAGGGCTTTCCATTTAAAAAAACGTAAGTTTGGTTGATGAGATGAGCCACCCTGTACAAATAACAATAATTTTAAAATACGTACTTTATGACTGCCTACACACTGGAGTGTAACCTTATTGGAATTAGTGGGTGTTATATACATTAAGAAAGAATACTAATGCTCTAGCTCCATCCGAATGAACCCCAATATGCTATTCAAATTGTTACGGGTTCGATTCAATGTTTTACGAGCGGTTTCAAATAAAGAAGAACAAACAAAGAATATCAACTTGAATAATAACAGAATCAAATTATTATATGAACAAACAAACAACTAAAATAAGCTTTATTAATCTGTATTGAAGTAATGCAAAATTACTTACCATTATAGTCTTGGATCACTTTTTATTTAAAAGAAAATATTTAATTGGTTGACCCTTTTGTCAATAATTCATCGAAACTTTATTAGAAATGAAACACAAAGTTTGTGGGCTAAAAACAACTAATTTAATAATTAAAACTAATTAAAGAAAATGAATAACAATAAAGAAATAAATATGTATAAATAAAAGAAAGAGAAAGAATAAAACAATTAAGCGATAATGAGAATTTAGAAGAAAATCGTAGTTATTACTTGTACTACTTAAAAATAGGAAAATTAATATAATATCGAATAATTATATTAATTCCTATACGAGACTTTAATATACTAGTGAAAACGGAATTTATTTTAATTACTAAAAGAAATAACTTTAAACTTTATATAATAAAAACTGATTAAACAAAAAGGCCTTCAATTAAAAGTATATCAAAACTTACGGAACTTTATACAATTCACTACTTCAGAATAAAATGAGAAATGAACTTAGTCTTTAAACAAAAAAACTAGAAAATAAATCTTAACTGAAAAATTTACTAAGTTCAAAAACAAATTAAAATATTTAATTTAACGTTATACAATTTTGAAAACACTTCTTTACTCGATCAAGACTAGAACCATTCTAATCTTAAAATCTTATTCCTGTCCAGAATTGCCTCATAAAAGTTACATAGTAGGTAATACAAAATGAAAATAAACCAATCAGAAAAAAGGCATTTTACAATATATACCCAAATACATTTACAGGGTGAGAACATTACAAAATAAGATACATTTTTATTTGTATGTCGACTTTAATAAAGATTCTTAAGTTGGATTTCGCGACTGGACAAAAACCCATAATTTTTTATGTGCCCATTATATATATATTATTTTGATATGGGAAACCGTGACGCTTTCCAAATAGCTTTTTGTATATAATAAAAAAATGTTCGACATTTAATTTGCATGAAGATCTATCGATGGTCTTGAGTGTTTAGATCACCGGGTATTTCCGACATCTGGTTATCTTTCCAACATGTCATTCTTCGAATAAGAAAAAAGGTTGTTCTTGTTAGATACGTAACAATTCCTTTAGGCAAAGCTAATACTTGTATTACTTGTAGATGTTGTAAAACCCATATCAAAGGAAGATAAGATAAAATAGAAAACATCCCTTGAATTTTATGACTGAGTTTAGAACATTTGTATACAATCTTACTTAAATAATATTCCCAAACTAATATAAACCATAAAACTCAGACATAACCACAGGGCCGGACAACAGTAAATTCCATTGCCCGTCCGTTTTATTACATTAGTTTTGCGTGAAATTTTTGGTATTTGAGGTAATATCGAACTTCGACGCACTAATAACTCACCCTGTATATATCTCATCACCATTCCACGTGTGTTAGTATGTTTTGAAGAAACATTCACTTGCCATTGTAAGGTAAACATACATTTTTAAGAACGGAATGAATCATGTTTCATGTTTAATTGTGGGAATGAGTTTGGCCAGCCAGGTCGCCAGACTTGACACCTTTAGATTTCTATCTTTGGAGACTTAATTTGCAAACAATCAATTACCTCAAGAGAGGTGTTGGAAGAAGCATTGCACAATGCTTTTGGGGTGCAAAACAGTTGAAACTTGGAAACTGCATTAATAGGAATGGCCATACTTTATTTGTATGGATTATTTTCTTAAAGTCAAATATATTGTTAGGTTTAAAAAAAAATATACATTTTGTTATATATTTTTGAAAAGGGAATTTTAGGGGCTGTAAGAAAATCAAAAATTATACAGGGTGTCCCATAAGGAAAAACATATTTTTCGTTACAGTAACTTTACGCGTGGCCCTGTAATAAAACAGGTTACTATGTATTATTCTACGTTGAAAAGTGCTATGAGAAAGTTTTTGCAGAAATCAATTATCTCATATAACAAAAAAGTTATAAGCCATAGAATAAAATATCTATCCGAGATGTTGGCGTTATGCAAACATCATCCCGATTCCAAAGGTAGGTGATCCGAGTGAGTTTAAGGACTTGCGGCCAATCAGCATTTTACCTGCAATGTCTAAGATTTTAGAGAGAGTTCTTTACAATCAAATGAAGGATTATATAGAGGAGTTTGGGCTTGTGCCTGCTGTGCAATCCGGATTTCGAAAGAACCACAGTTGTTGCACTGCTCTTTTAAAGGTTACCGATGACATTTTTCGTGCAATGGATCGTGGTGAACTGACTGCCCTCATACTCTTGGATTACACTAAAGCATTCGACCGTATTAACCATCAACTTATGTTGGCTATGCTAGGGTATCTGGGATTTGGTGATTCAGCCAGAGTTTTAATTGAACAGTTTCTAAGTGGGAGAGGACAAGGGAAAGAAATCCGATATTTGTCAGGTGAATGGTGGAGTTCCTCAGGGATCAATACTGGGTCCAATTTTATTTGCACTATATACGTCTCAGCTTGTGACGAAAATTAGAAATTGTTCTGTTCATTTGTATGCAGATGACACCCAAATATATAGGTCGTTTGATGCGAGCTCTGCTATTCACGCTGTCATCGATATTAATAAAGAACTTGACGATTTGTTAAAGGCATCGCGTGATCATTGCCTGGATATAAGCCCTGGCAAATTCACAACTACTTATTTTTGGTAAGCCGCATCTACAACAACGCTTTCGCGATAAGATTAAAATTGACATTGAAAACCAGCGACTTGAGTGTGTGGATACGGCGAAAAATCTTGGTATTATTATGGATACGAATTTGAGATTTCATAAGCACGTCAGCTCCTGTATTAAAAAAGGTTTTGCCAATTTGAAACTCATTTATAGTCAGCGTAAATTTCTTACAACTGAGATCAAGAAACTCTTGTGTGATTCATTGGTTGTCACACTTCAACTTTTGCGATGCTGTTTACGGTCCTTGTTTGCTGTCTGTGGACCAACGGCGAATACAACTGATTCAGAATTCATGTGTGCGTCTTATATCAGGTTTTAGAGGTAGAGAAAGTGGTATAACTGCTACAACTAGGGAGATAGGGTGGCATAGAATGAATGAGAGACGAACACTTCATTCTTTAATGCTCTATAATAAAATAATAATTAATAAAAGTCCTAGGTATTTATTTGATAAGGTTCAGTTTAGGGGCACTGCCATGCCGTTCATGTTAGATATAAGTTAACAATATCCCCGCCGGTTCATCGATGGGCGATGTATGAAGGGTCATTTTCATACAATATCGCGAAACTATACAGGGTGTCCTACGGTGGCAACCCATTAGATTATTTCAGAAACTACTTTGAATTGAATTTTGAAAATTTCAGTGTCTATATTGTCAAATATGCTCTACTCAAATAATATAATAGCAACGGCATAGCACTTCCGGTTATACCGGAAGTTGATGGCAACTTTGTTATTTTAAATGGAATACCCTATATATTATTACATTTTTGGATTCTAAATTAGATTTCAGACATATTTCATGTATCATGTCCTATACCTAACGTCAGTCGTTTTTGACTTATATCAAGATTTATGTCAAAATTGACAGTTTAGGACTCTATAAGAATTCCGTTTTTTCCTTGTAAATGAGTATTTAATAATTATTTTGCAGGTATTTTCTTATCAGGTGGGATCTTCTTTTTCGAATTGACAAGACATTTTCTGATTAGTTTATACAGGGTGGTCAAAAAATTATATTGAAAACGGTTCAAGAAAAACAGTTGAAACTCAATTTTTTCAAATGGAATGGGTATATTATTATAATTTTATCTTCCTTAGCATTAAAAAATAATGCAATTTTGTAATAGGTTATCATTTCCTAAAATGCATAGTTTTCGAAATATCCGTTGTCTCTCTGGAAACTAGCTAATTAATTTAGTTAGCCATGAAAATAATGACATTTCTCTGAATTAGCATAAACGTCAAACTAAATACGAGTATAAAATTAGTTGTTGCTATCCAACCAGTCGTTATTTATCAATATTTGTGACCATTACAATAATTATTACAAAATGGAAAATATTTATTGATATGCTGATATTGTAAATGTATTATTAATCCATGGAGAATGTAACAAAGTGATTAATAGAACCTGTAGAGTATTTAACGAGAGAAACCCGCATTTGCTAACAATGACTAGAGAAAAATTAAGAAGAATTTTGATAAATCAAATACGGTGGGGGCAGTGTCATGCAAATCGACTACTACAAAAAACCTGTAACTACAAATGAGGATAATGTGGTAAATGTTTTGGCATATTTTAATACATATCCTGAATCATCAGTGCGTGCGTGCGTGAACAAGATCCAGGAATTTCAAAATCCTCTGTCCAAAAAATATTAAAAAGTAGTGGTTTACATCCATTTAAATTCAAATATCTTTGTGCTCTGGAAGCAGGTGATGCCGAACGACGTGTACGGTTCTGCGAAACCATTTTAACACGAACGCAAGAAGATCCTGGGTTTCTGCAAAAAGTGATGATGACAGATGAGTCGAAATTTTCGAGAGATGGAATCGTTAATAGACAAAATATAGTCATTTTTGGGCTTCTGAGAATCCGCACGCTATTCGTGAACAAAATTTTCAAAATAAATTTAGTGTGAACGTTTTTTGTATGGTGAAAGACACACATGTTGAATATTTTAAATAGGGAAGGTTATCTTTATATTTTGTAAAATGTTGTGGCGAATTTTTTGGAGAATCTATCATTAAATGAATTAAGAAGTTGTTGGTACCAGTTACATGGAGCACCACCTCACTGTGGAAATAGAATCACACAACAGCTTAATGAAATGTTTGAAGATCGATGGATCAGACGTTTAAGGCCTTGGGATTGGCCAGCGAGATCTCCAGATCTATCACCGCTGAATTTTTATGTTTGGGGTGCAATTAAACAAAAGGTGTATTCCACCCCAATTAATTCAAAAGAAGAATTAGTAGGACGCATCCGAATTTCATTCGAAGAAATTTATAATATCAATAAGTATTTTTCATTTTTATTAATTTGACGTTTAGTTTGACGTTAAAATGACAATAATTTCATGGCTAACTAAATTAATTAGCTAGCTTCCAGAGAGACAACGGTAGGCGCTGCAGAAAAATTTAAAATGACGATATTTCGAAAACTATGCATTTTAGGAAATGATAACCTATTACAAAATTGCATTATTTTTTAATGCTAAGGAAGATAAAATAATATACCCATTCCATTTGAAAAAATTGACTTTCAACTGTTTTTCTTGAACCGTTTTCAATATAATTTTTTGACCACCCTGTATAAACTAATCAGAAAATGTCTTGTCAATTCGAAAAAGAAGATCCCACCTGATAAAAAATACCTGCAAAATAATTATTAAATACTGATTTACAAGGAAAAAACGGAATTCTTATGGAGCCCTAAGCTGTCAATTTTGACATAAATCTTGATATAAGTCAAAAACGACTGACGTTAGGTATAGGACATGATACTTGAAATATGTCTGAAATCTAATTTAGAATCCAAAAATGTAATAATATATAGGGTATTCCATTTAAAATAACAAAGTTGCCATCAACTTCCGGTATAACCGGAAGTGATATGGCGTTGCTATTATATTATTTGAGTAGAGCATATTTGACAATATAGACACTGAAATTTTCAAAATTCATTTCGAAGTAGTTTCTGAAATAATCTAATGGGTTGCCACCGTAGGACACCCTGTATAATCAGTTGCCGGAAGATGTCAAGATTTTGTCGGGCATGAGATTTAAATCCACCGTTCGTCGCTTGATTCCTTCTCTAATATGTAATAGTGTTAAGAAACAATGTTACACCGTATAAATTATATGTGTATGTTTACGAATTACGTGATTCCTTTTTCTTTTCTTTTCGTTTCTTTAGGTTAGAATATAAGTCTATTATATTAGGGTTAAGTTAGGAAGCATTATGCTTCAACTTCGCCTATTGTAGTTTTTCATTATTACAATAAAGTCTTTTATTATTATTATAAAATAACATCGACCAAAATTGAGAAACGCCACTTAGCGGCTTAACCGTTACAGATAGCCCAATTTCGTTTACACGAGTGAGCTTTTTTTCATAAAATTGCACCCTGGAGGACCTTGGTGGTTAATTTGACCAAAGCGATTTGATGCATCTTTATGGAGTTTTTGAAATCGTAAAAAATCATTTAACGATCACCATCTCGTGATTTTAAAACAACAAAAGGTGATCCTCGTACACCAAGAATCCACGGATTTCACAGAAATCATTTACCCATTCGCTACCTGCGGTTATGAGTTGAATAGTTGACGCTTATCTTTGGGTGTTATACATGCTTGGAATATTCGTGCATAAGTACAATATTTGATAAAGATTTAATGTATTCCATTTTTATTGCCCAGAGCTTGCGCATTTATATATTTAGTTCGTTTGTATGAAAATAGTTGATTTATGTTTTAAAAATTTTATTTAAATATATCATAGTAGGTATCCAAGTAGTGACGATTGAAGATTTCTAAGCATGGTCGGTTAGTATAATTGTTTAAGTTTTATTAATTTAGTGAGATATAGTGTGCAAATGCAATTTTAAAACTTCATTTTCTTAAAAAAGGTGATCCAAAACACATAGTAATCGTTTTCATATAATATATACAGGGTGAGTCACGAGGAACTGTACATACTTCTACCATAAGTTGAGGCACGTTAGGGGATTATCAAATGACCATTAAAAAATGTCTCCTTGTTTTGATTATTAATATACAGGGTGAATTGTGGATCTTCACCAAAACAATGTTTCGTCATATCTTTTCAATGATTAAGTCGATTTATCTAATTTTTTTATAAAAGTGTGTATTGGTGCCTGGCAACTAACTGATATATTCAGAATTGAGAAAATCCAGGTCCGTCTTCGAGAAAATTTGTGGGACTGCTTCATATTCAACACTTCACCCTGTATATGATTTTTCAAAAATCTGATATAATTTTTTCAGAGGGCATAAATAGACAGTTAGACTTGGGTATTTGAATTTTTTGTTACACTCACCTCACATTTTCAATTAAATACTCATTTTAGAGCCAAATTGAAAATTGGCAATACTGAAGTATCTTACTGTATAATAATGTTTAGTTATTAAAAAGAAATCTTCAAAATAGACAGAAACGACACACCCTGTGCTCCAGTATGGTAAATACCATAATTTGAATTGATTAACCGGGCCGCATTTAACAATCTGGCATATCTGGTTCATCCCAATAATTCACCCTGTATGTAACTTTTTCCCCCGTAATAGACAGAACACAGATAAAAAATGTTTGTAATAATCTAGTTTTCTTATTTGTTTGAGGAAAACTCATGTGTCTAATTATTTTAATCGGAATGAAATGAACAAGCCAGGGAAATGTTTATTCATAAATTAAGAAATAAAATAAAAAACAATAACCAAACAATAAAACAGTTTTAATAATGTGGAACAAAGTAAAAAACAATTTGATAAACATTACGATTATAAAAGATGTTCAAAATGAAATCCATCTGCCTTAATACACTTTTCTTGACGAATGTTTAAATGTGTAATGGCTTTTCTGATTGTCAGTGGATCATTTCTGATAATATTGCAACAGTGAAGAATTCTGCGTTAATGAGCTGTTGTGTTTTATAATCGTAATGTTTGATAAATTGTTTTTTACTTTGTTCCACATTGTTAAAACTGATTTATTGTTTGGTTATTGTTTTTTATTTTATTTCTTAATTTACGAATAAACATTTCCCTGGCTTGTTCATTTCATTCCGATTAAAATAATTAGACACATGAGTTTTCCTCAAACAAATAAGAAAACTAGATTATTACAAACATTTTTTATCTGTGTTCTGTCTATTACGGGGGAAAAAGTTACATACAGGGTGAATTATTGGGATGAACCAGATATGCCAGATTGTTAAATGCGGCCCGGTTAATCAATTCAAATTATGGTATTTACCATACTGGAGCACAGGGTGTGTCGTTTCTGTCTATTTTGAAGATTTCTTTTTAATAACTAAACATTATTATACAGTAAGATACTTCATTATTGCCAATTTTCAATTTGGCTCTAAAATGAATCTCTAATTGGAAATGTGAGGTGAGTGTAACAAAAAATTCAAATACCCAGGTCTAACTGTCTATTTATGCCCTGTGAAAAAATTATATCAGATTTTTCAAATATCATATACAGGGTGAAATGTTGAATATGAAGCAGTCCCACAAATTTTCTCGAAGACGGACCTGGATTTTCTCAATTCTGAATATGTCAGTTAGTTGCCAGGCACCAATACACACTTTTATAAAAAAATGACATAAATTGACTTAATCATTGAAAAGATATGACGAAACATTGTTTTGGTGACTATCCATAATTAACCCTGTATATTAATAATGAAAACAAGGAGACATTTTTTAATGGTCATTTGATAATCCCCTAACGTGCCTCTACTTATGGTAGAAGTATGTACAGTTCCTCGTGACTCACCCTGTATACTACCGTTTTTTGTTAAATTTTTTTTATAAATTATTCCAGTTTATATTTGTCATACCAAACGTGGAACTTTTACTGTCATTAAAAGTACGTGGGTCACAGGAATGAATAGGTATGTCATTCTGTTTGAATATGCCTATAATCGTAGGGGATATTTGAAAATTATAAATTGGTGTACCCAGTACTTCTGTCTTGTGAAATATCATTTTTAAAAAGTTCTTTCTGTATCAATTTCTGGGCAAAGGGATACTTACATTAAAGTAGCAGACAATCGGAAAATTATTGTATTAAATGCTCAAAGTGAGCTCAATTATTTTCTAAACCTACAGCTTATTTTCAAAAGTTACATCGTGTTTATGTATATTCCTTTCCCGTGGTTGATGAGGTTGCTGGGGTTATTGACTGTGAGACAGTTGACCATCAGCAATCACTCGCTAACGAGTATGAATTATTTCAACTCAGGCATTTCTGTTGTGAACTCTAAGATGGCTAAACAGATCGATCCTCGAGTCGCAAACCGTGTCACAAAATTGACACATCCAATCACCACCATTCACCGGCTGCCCCATCGATGCTGTCTCTTTGCATCCTCATGTCGTCGACGCTGCTTGAATGACTTAATGACCCTCGTAAATGATACGCCTCCATCTCGGTCGGTCGTTCGCGATCTGCTCCCAGTTGGTGTCGGTCTTAAGAACATCTTTTACTGACAGTTGATATGTTCGACCTCACTCTCGATGATGTTATCCAGGCTGATCGGTCACTTAACAACAAGCTGTGGTACGGATGGCATCCAGAGTTTTATCGTGAAGGATTGTATTGCTATTTTATCATATCCATTACTACATATTTTCCGGTTGATTTTTAAATCATTTCGATCGTGTACAACTAAAATTGCCGTGTTCTACGAGGTTGTCTGTTCCGCTATGTATCGTCTACAAAAGGTGGACGTGGTTCATACAGATTTTCGGAAATCGTTTGACCGTATGGATCACTATCTGTTATTGAGGAAGTTGGGAGATTTTGACTTTTCTGAGCAGTTGGTGGGATTCTTTCGCTCATATGTTGTTGGTTGATCTCAGTTTGTGGAGTACGAGGGTTCTACTTTTGCTTCTTCTTCAGGCGTGCCACAGTGTTCTAATCTTGGACCCTTATTGTTTGATATACAGGGTGTCTCGAAATTAAAATAAAATAAATTATGGGGAGATTCTACAAGCGAAAATAAGATTTCTTTTGCTTCGTTTTTCAGATACATAGTGTTATTTGTAAATTCCTGAAAATGGGTTTTTAGTAATATTTCGGAAACGCGTCTCGATATCAAAATGACATTTGGCACACTTAGTATCTTTGTAGGAAAGGGAGAAGTCATTCTGTCATCCCTTAATACGCATTTGCACCCTGTTTCTTCTTGTATTATCGTAGCCGTACAATAATCTAATAATATTGGAGACGTTGCATAGAAATTTTCAGTCATTTATCTGGAAAATGGTTTCTTCTAGCGTTATGAAACAAGTGCACATTTTTTATGTATAAAAGTCTCAAATTTATAAATCTTTTTAGAAAAAGTAAAAAAAGCGCACAACAAAAAAGTTGGGACAAAATTTGTTCCGACCTCCCCAGCCTAACCCACCCCTGACATTTTCCTAACCATGGGATATCATATGTTTTGTAATAATCCTACAAAGATACGTAAGTGTGCCAAATTTCATGTTGATATCGAGAGGCGTTTCGGAAATATTACTAAAAACCTATCGTCATCAGGAATTTACAAATAATCTAATCTGAAAAACGAAGCATTGTTCATTGTTCATATGACAAAAAAACCTTATTTTTGCTTGTAGCATGTCCCCTTAAATCATTTTAAGGGACACTGCACACTGCAACAAACTTGACTATGATTTGTCAGGAAATATCTGAAGTTTTGGACAGAGGAGGCCGTATAGATCTGGTTTATACCTACCGATTTAACTAAGGCCTTTGACAGGATGGACCACGGAATTCTTATTAGAAAACTTGACCAATACGGTTTAAATTTAAAGAAAACTTTATTGACTCCAAGAAGAATTACAAACTTATAGTGGGAATCAAAGTATAATTACTTATTCTATACAACGGCAACGTAACAAAGTATTACAGAAGAAATGGCTATCTCTAAAACAATGAACAAAACAAAAGAAATTAAAACAGCTTCCAAATAGGTATAAACTCGAGTCCAATTTCAACGACAGCAACTATATAAATTAGGTACATATTTCGTAACATAAAGTACATCTTTCGTAGCATAAATTACATATTTCGTAACAAAAAAAAAATACATATTTCGTAACATAAATTGTTTTAGCTTTGACTTGAATATTCTAGAATTTCTGGACTTTTTTAGATAATAAGGCAGTTTATTATAATATGTTGTAATCCCGCGATAGTAAATTGACTTAGCACCAAAATCAGAGTGAATTAATGGAAGATATATATCTTTGTTATGTCTAGTATTATGTTCGTGAACGCGTCTGAATGGGATCAAAGAAGTTGAAGATTTTCTTTCCCTTGTTAAGATATAATAAATATACAAACATATTTTTTGAAATTATATATATTTTGCAAGCTAAGTAATGAATATTCACTATATAATCTTTTTGTTGAATACAGACGTGGTAGAGTAAATAGAATTTTTAAGCACTTATTTTGAAGTATTTTTATACTATTTAAGTACACATTACCTGGTGTTCCCCATACTGTAATTAAATAATGCAAGTGCGAGTAAACATGTGCGAAATATATTTCGTTTCGTCGATAAGCTAAACATGTTTCTTAAATCCTATTTGAGCAACCGAGTTCTATATGTTTTTTATCATCGGGTGTTCCTCAGGGATCGAATAGATTACAGATGAATAAATATACTAATAAACTTTAAAGACGTAAAATTTATTCCAATATTTTAGTTTTAATAGATTTTCTGTTTAAATTTCAGATTCCACCAACGTTGTTGTGGTGAGTGGTGCATCAGGAGGTTGTCCAGTATGCCATAATAATAGTTGGACAGGTACGTTGGTTGAACAAAAATTGTAGAGGTAACTGACCCGATAGATATTTTTTTAATATAACAAAATTAAATCATCCCTGCTCTTGTTCAACTATTTCCAGAACCCCAGCTATGTACTATTGATCCGCAGATCTGGTTCCAGAAAAATGGAGTACCACCAAATTATGCTGGAGTAGTAAGAAATTATTTAAATACGGTTTTTCCCAATCGCTGGATAGGTTGGAAGAGTCAGAAATATCGCCCGATTTGAACTCCTTAGACTTGTTTCTATGGGGACATCTCATAAACCGTGTTTACCTAAATAGACCACAGAATTTAGATGCATTAAGGCACTGCATTCAAAACGAGAAGATGAAATTGATCACTGCCGAGATTATAGAGAACGTGTAACGCTCGTTTGCGGAACGGTTCCCCATTGCCAAACGGGTAACGGTGCCAACTTTGAGGAACTGCTCTAAATAGTCCTCCCAAAATCAAAATTACTTAGGTCATTCAATAAGTACGATAAGTAAGAAAAATACAAAATTTTGACAAATCTCGATTTTATTATTCAATTTCTTTCCAGCAAGCATTAATAATAATAATAATTTATTCATTTACATTCACAGATTCTCCATTATAATTTTACAGTAGTATAATAGTTAAGCAAACAAATAAACAAAAAAAGAATTCGGTATATAACTGCTTATCTAGCTCTTTTTCTTTCTAATATCCACAAAACGCTTAAGGAATCCTTGTCTGCGCTTTGCGGGTACTAGAAACCACCACAGAATTAAACTGTGGAACCACCACTCGTTCACCATGCGTGTAATTCTACGTTCAGTTTATGTAAAAGACTGTCGTATAGCCTTTATGTCTAAATATAGTATGTATTTTAAAGACTTATTGGATATTGGCAAATATTTTATTTATCACTGACTTTTCATATATATTAACTGACATGACATTTTTTCTATATTCCCCCAATAACAATCTAACAATACATTAACATACAGGGACTAAACTATTATTATTAACTAAATATTTAACATTTCTTCCACCACTCGACAAATATCAATTGTCCATATCAATCCAACATAACTTTGCTACTGGCCGACGGAATATGCCTGATGCTGTCTTCAAATCTACAACTCTGACTTTTCCGTCAGGACCGGGAAAAAGAGTCAATACCTTCGCAAGTTTCCACGATTTCCGTGGAGCACTTTCGTCAACCACTACCACAATGTCTCCTTCGTTAATTGGTTTGCCATCTTTATTCCATTTCGATCGTCTGTTCAAGGTCGGTAAATAGTCTTTAGTCCATCGTTTCCATAATGATTCTACTAAATTTTGGGACTTCCTCCATTCTTTTCTTAGATCAGTAGTAAGTGGACCATAATAATTTAAATTATTCGAAGTTCCTCGAAGAAAATGGTTAGGCGTTAGTGACTCTAAATCCTCAGGATCTCCGGAAACTTTCGTTAATGGTCGTGAATTTATAATGTTCTCAACCTTAGCGAATAAGGTAAGTAATAACTCATCTTTTAAAACTTGTCCATGTAACACGTTCTTTAGAGATGATTTTACTGAACGAATTAATCTCTCCCACACTCCGGCCATATGAGGTGCACCTGCAGGCAAAAATTTCCAATCTATATGAGAGTTTAACAATACTTGTCTCATTTTTTCCTGGTCTAAATTGTTTAAAGCTTGTCTTAATTCTTCAGCTCCTCCTCGAAAATTCGTGCCGTTATCGGAGTAAATCACCCGGGGCTGAATTCTTCTTGACGCCATTCTTCTCACAGCCATTATAGCCGAATCAGCCGTTAACGAATGAGCAACTTCTAAATGTACGGCTCTTACCGTTAAGCATGTAAATAGTACACCCCATCTTTTTTCACGTCGTCTTCCGACTGATACATACATAGGTCCGAAATAATCGACACCGCAGTAAGTGAACGGCTGGATATTCGGTGTAAGTCTAACTGCAGGAAGTTGACCCATTTCAGGATGTTCTGGTTTCGCTTTTGCAACTCGACATTTCTGACACTTTTTAAAGGCGGCTTTTACTGCTACGCGTCCTTTCAAAATCCAAAATCTCTGCCTAACTTCATTTAGAACTGTTTCAATCCCTTGGTGATTATAGTCATCGTGATATTTTTGCAGTAAAAGTTGCGTATATCTATGTTTAGGTGCCAAAATTAATGGTCGTTTTGTAATTTGTACGTTGTTGGGTGCAAGATCAATCCTTCCTCTTATTTTAAGTAGTCCGTCACTGTCTAATATCGGAGATAATGCTTTTAGTGCACTATTGGGCTTTAACATTTTATTATTGGTCAGAATTTCTATATCTTCATGAAACGAATCCCACTGACATTGCTTAACCCATTTTAATTCTGCTTCTTGTACATCCGCTGTTGTCAATTCTTTAGGAACGTTCTTATTTTTAAATTTCTTAGATATCACAATTCTGGCATATTTAAATACGTAAGCTGTGGCTCTTATTAAGCGTGACCATTTTGAAAATCTAGAAATGTCAGGTAAATGAGAGCTAGAATTTTGAAGTTTACAATTCTGAACTGTTAAGAGCTGAACTTCATTATTTGCTTCACCTTCTATTAAATTTTTACCAAAGTTTTTAGAAGGCCATACGTTTTTATCCGTTGATAACAAAAATTCTGGACCAGCATACCATTTCTTAAAATCTGTCATAATGTTGTGATCATTGTCATGAACCCTTGTTGCGTGATCAGCTGCGTTTTGAGATGAAGGAACCCAGTGCCAGTCGGATGAATCGGTAAGTTCTTGGATTTCACCAATGCGATGTGCTTCAAACTGTCCTAATTTTCGTCCATCGCCTTTTATCCAATATAATACAGTTGTCGAATCCGTCCACATATAAAGTTTGTTAATTTTAATTGCTAAAGTATTCCAGACAGTAGTTTTTAAACGACTTCCCATCAACGCTGCTTGTAACTCCAAACGAGGTATCGAAATTGGTTTTGTAGGCGCTACACGAGCTTTTGCCATAATTAAAGCAACATCAACATTGTCATTTCTACCTACAACTCTTAAATATGCAACACTAGCAAATGCTTGTTTACTAGCGTCACAAAATATGTGTAGTTCTATTTGTTTAGCGGTAGGGATCTGTTCACTGTAACATCTTGGTATTTTTAGTTCAGAAACTTGTCGAAGATCGTTCAACCAGATTGTCCACTCTCTAAATAATTCGACATCAATAGAATCATCCCATCTTATTCCGCTACGCCATATATACTGTATAAATATTCTTCCCCGTATTGTTAAATTTACTACTAGACCAAGTGGATCAAAAACAGCCATAACAAATCTCAAAACTTGACGTTTGGTAGGTCGACAATCTTGAGTAAATTCAATACAGTCCATCTTTACTTTAAAACAAATGATGTCAATCTTAGAATCCCGAAATAGACCGAGTACGCGTTGAATTGAATAATCACTATTACATAAATCCTTACAAAATTCATCGTTTTCCGATAATGATTTCATGACGTTTTCTTATATTCCAACAATAACAATGTAACAATACATTAACATACAGGGACTAAACTATTATTATTCACTAAATATTTAACAGTTTATGTTTACATCCAAAAACCATTCTTACTTTTATCCTTTTTTCTCTCTATTACCTACATTATTTACACTCTACATTTCTAACAAAACAAAACATCAAATTAATTTGTATATAGAAAATAGATTTAAACTAAAATTAAAATACGATATAATGTTCTGTAAGAAGCAGTAAGAAATAACCCTCCAAGACAATACAATTAATCCAAAATACTTATACTATTCTCCAACAACCACCCTGAAATAATTCTCTTAAAACTGCAATACGACACTTTCGCCATTACATCTGGACTTATCATATTTATTATATTTACTAACTTTGGTATAATATAGGCAAAGGACCTTTGACCAATCGATTCTCTTGAGATATGAAAACTGGACTAGTCGCTAGGGGCTAAATCAAATGACTATCTATTGGATTGTGTGATGTAATAGTGAAGTCACGTTTCTACCATTGTCACATATCGACGATAGAATTCCATTTTATTGCGGTTTAACAGCGCCAAAGACTCCTCTGGAGCATCAATTCGTTGTAGTATTTGGTCGACTGTGACTTCACGCGGCACCCACTTTGCACAGTGAAAATTACCTCTTTTGCTAGCTCAGATGAGAACTCTAAAATCTCAGGAAAAGAGTTCGGAAAAGGATTTGTCACAAAATCAAAATTTGGTTTAATTATTATTATTAAAAAAAAAAAAAATCGAAACTGAATAAAAACAACTAATACTATACTAATATCTAATTATAACTACTTACAGTTCTGATCACTTTAAACCCGCACAAATAAATAGTCTCCAAATGTCTTTTCTTCGATGGCCACCAAGCTTTTAGTTGGTTGATACTGCCCCAACAACACTCAAACCCCCCAAACAATAACAGTATTTAATGAGTAAGTAATTTTGAAATTACTACGTAATTTGAAGAACCACGTTACTGGTGCTAATGACTTCGTTTTCTTACAATGGCTCAGGCCAAGTACTACTCATTATTCTACTTATGTAGAATTGTTTTATTAAATTTAAAATCGGTTCGGGAAATTAAAAACAAAATGCAACCTGCTTTTAATGCAGTTGCTTCCCGACTACCAGCTCTTTCCATCATCCTTTCATCATCATATGTCTGGTACGGAAAAACCCAAAATCTTTATATTCTTTGAGCGGTTATACCGCGTTCCTTTCGGCATCCCTTTTAGAGAAGCCGCAATATTCGCAGCTGTTATTCATATTGGCGCACTTCCACATAACCACTTTTGTTTATCCTTATATCTAAAAATCCACAACTTGCACCTAAATAACATAATATTTGAACTTAATTACTAATTATAACTAATTTAAATTAGAAAAATACATTTAAAAGAGGGTTTGGCCTGTTACAACAGAGCTTTCGCATACCCAATTGTTCGTGTAAAATGGTAAAAGCACTACCATCTGATATCTTGTTACTTGTTACTCGGTGCTAAAGCGACAAATTGACACTAGTGACAGATGACAGAAAAGGAAAAAAGAAGAATAAGAGATTCATTCGCGCGTTTTTACAGCTTCTACAACATGTTTATTCGTTCACGTAAATGCAATTGAAAATCATTATAATAACATTAAGTTTGTTGAATAAAGTTTAATTGAGTGTATTAGAACAATTGACAAATCATTTCCCACTATAAAATAGAGACTACATATAGCACAATAGCTATACATGACTCAACTACATAGGCTACAAAATTGCTTTTCTTTTAAAAATGTACCATTTTGAAAATAATCGCCCGTTCTGTCACTTTACGGGCAGCCTGTATGAGTTGCTCTCATTTCTAAGTAAATACTTACATGATTATCGTTTCATTTTCAGGTACATATTCATGTCTGGCATGGTTATGTTGCATATTTTGCTTCCCTTGCGGTATGATATGTTGCTGCTGCATGCGAAAAAAGAAATGTGCCAAATGTGGCTTAGTTGTCGGATAGTTTGTTTATCTTAAAATTTATATACAATGGGCCTAACAACGAAGCGTTACTAAGTATATTTTATTTAACTTTTAAGGAAAAATAATTGATAAGAATTTTACTGTTACTCGTATCTTGACGTTTCCTTTATATCTTCGAAAATTATATTATGCATTTGTTAATTATATAGTATATTAAGTTTATAATAATTACTTTAATAATACAAAACAAAATAAAAGTCGTCTACTCCACAATATAACGTAAATTATATTTTAAAGCTGGAAATGGATAGCTGGATATAATTTCCTATTGTATTCTATTACTTTTAGATTCTTATAATTATGAGTAACTAATACCTAATTTTCGCTTCCTGACACTACGTTATTTTACCACTGATGATGAAAGTTTGAACTTTCGAACATGTATGGTTTGGTTGTACCAATGATGATCTAGTGTATTTATACAGAGTTGTATTGTGGAGTAGACGACTTTTATTTTGTTTTGTAACATTAACACTCCTCGTCACAATGGATTAATTTTCGAAAACTTTAATAATATTTGTTAGACACCACATTTTATTGCCTCCTAATATGGACGATTAGTATTTTCTACTTAAAATATTAATTCTAGGTATGTTTTTGTATTTCTATTGTATAGGATTCAAGGGTTTAGAAACCATCCTCATCTTTTTCGATCTCCCTCTGCTCTCCTTTATTTTTCAAATAATGGTTATTATAAATAAACCTTATTATTTGTTTGATGATTTACTTAAATAAAATGTAATGTCACAGTTTTTTTCTCACAACTAGCACCACTTCAAACAATCAAACTAAGCAGTGGATGAAGTGGGACTGTCAAAAAACTGCTTAATTTTGACTAGCTATAACTTCAACATTTCTCTTATTTTAAGAAACTTAAACCTTATAGTTTAAATTGTCTCTTTTTTCATTTTCTTTGAGTATAGGTTCTATTACAAACGATTTTTTACTGAGACCATTTTATTTCAGTCATTAATTGCGACGTTTCGGCAAAATTTTATGTTCTTCAGGCACCCTAATAAATATATTATAATAATAATAGTAAAAGGATTTATTATGCAAAAAAGAAAAATACAAATCAAATCAAAAACAATACATTGTACATTTTTTAAGGGTAAGAGATTTGGCTTATTATGCAATGTTGGCCAGGGGAATATGTTTTAATTTGTGAGGGACCCTACAAATTTCATATGTTGGGTGGATCACTAGTTCGGGACATCTTTGCCATTTTTTGATATCTTGTGTTGTTGCTAAATCGCCATTTTATGAAATTCAGTTTTTCCTTTTAAAGTTAGCCTTACTCATGCCTTACGATCTTTTTTTCCCAGAGAGATTATCCACCGTGTCGGTGTGAAGCACTATTAAGCTTCTCCACTCATTAAAATAAAATCGAGTGTTGTTTGTTTTTAATTTGATAAAAATACTCTTTTGCACGCTGCTGGTGACCATTTTCTTAGGTCCTTGATGAATTTCGGAAATTTGCGATATTTCTCTTTCTATTTGGTGATCTTAGTGATTCACCTAACATCAGAAGAAGAAAAATCTTTATAGCGCCGCCCACGTTTTTTAACAAACAAACATTTTTCACGGCCTGAAGATCCAACATCGGCAAAAATTGTCGACCCCCCCCCCCCCCCAAAACTCCGTCGGTACGCCGCTATTTTGGTGGGTCTGGTAAAGTCGGGGACCCACGGAATTTCGCAAAAATTTTTTTCTACTTAAAAGCTCTACTCTAATAGAACACTTTTCCAAAAAAAAAAAAATATATGGACAAAGCACATTTGAAAGAAAAAAATGATTTTAAAAGTTGAATAAAATAAGACGTTTACGCAACGCAATAGTAAAAAGTATTTACACGCGTTGCCAAGTAATTTTATTTTCACTGAGTTTTAAATGTACTGCATTAGTATTGTCTAATCGTACTTTAAAAACTGAAAGTAATAAACGAAAATAAAAAAATTACCTTTTTCACCACCTATAAATATTTAAATGGTCAAACTAATACATTAACTTAAACAAACCCAACTACCCCAACCCAACCCAACATAATTCAGCCACATTAACCTAACTACCTAACCCAAACTAATCAAACTAACCTAACCTTACCAACCCAATCTAATCACACTATCCCAAACTAACCCAACCTAATCTAACCAAACTACCCCAATATAAGCACACTACCATAAAGTAACTCAAATTAACCCAATATAACTCACCCAAACTAACCTAACTACCTAACCCAACCCAAACTATTGAAACTACCCCAATAGAACTCAGCCAAACTAACCTAACTACCCAACCCAACAAACGAAACTACCCCAATATAACTCACCCAAACTAACCTAACTACCTAACCCAACCCAAACTACCGAACAAACGAAACTACCTCAATATAACTCACCCAAACTACCTAACCCAACCCACACTAGCGAAACTACCCCAATAGAACTCATCCAAACTAACCTAACTACCCAACCCAAGAAACAAAACTATCCAGCCCAACTATAATATTAATTTTAAACTAAGTAATCAGAGCGAATCCAAATTTAAACTACTTTCACTATAATCGCTAGAAGCAAATAAAATACTAACTTGTCTTAACTTGCAGAGAAATAATTTTTGCGCAAAAAAACATTTGAACGTCTCGAATATATATGGCAACATCGCATATAACCTCTATATTCTTGTTTCGTAGAATTGGTAAATGTAAGTAAACTTGTAACACATTAACCATATCTTAAAATTTTAGCAAATTTATTTTACTTAAAAAAGGGGTTTAATGTGGTCTGTGTGTCTTCAGTAGGAATTCTGTGGGTCATCAAGTTTACTAAATAGATGAATACCCCATAAATAGTTTATATAATTACCGGGTAATGGCGTTTTTTGTTCCAAAAGAAGCGAGGCATTTTAGATCTTCATTATTTATTTAAGAACAAAAAACTATACGATCCATTGATTTTTTGGTTTAATTCATCTCTATTTAAGGTAACCTTTATAAAAAGTTAAGAAAAAGTGTCAAATTCTGTGGGTCCCCAAGTTTACCAGAACCAAGATCTATACTGACCTTCCCCCAGTCTATCTCGACGTGTAAAGTGGTTAAAAAAAATTATTATTAATTTTTAAAAAATAAATAATAAATATGGTTTCTAAACCCATTAGGTATTGAATTTGTTACCCAATTGCAACATTTTCTAAACTTGTTAAATAAGAAAACAATTTTTTATATTATAAGTTTAAACAATTTGTATTTTATATAAATATTTACATAATTATATTTAAATTTTTTAATAATTTTTATGTCGATATATAAGTAAGTACACAAATAAATAATTTTTTCTAAATATGAAAATGTACACTTTTTATTAATAATAAAAAATATATTATACAGTGAGGACTAAAAGTCGCGCCCATGTCATTCTTGCTTTTTAAGTTGCCGTATTTTGACGTAACAGAAAAGTATACAGGGTCGATCGTATTTTGTTTATCCATCAGATTCAAACAATATTTGATATGTTTAAAATTCATGGTTTTTTACTGATAAATATAATGAAGTCCAAATCCACAAAAATATCCAGATTTCTTAAAATCCATTTAAATATAACTGCCATACATGTTTCGAGTCTCACATTGTACTCATCTTCAGTGTAATAGATTAAAATAGCAAATCGGTCATTTACACAAATACGGAGAATTATTTGTTTTTACTTTTCATTTGTTGCAAATAAGGCAGTGTTGCGTCATTTTTAATAGCGACACTAAAATTTTTGAACATCGATTGCTATTCTGTTTGTTAAATAAACTGATATTCAAATAGTTTCTATTATTTATCTGTTTATTCGATCTAAGAGTTTATCAGCAGCCATATTGAAACACCATCGCGGTCGTATGACAATATAAAAAATGCTCTTCCTTCTCTCTTTATATTCTAAGGTTCCCACAAGATGGTGCACCTAAACATTTTAGTATAGAGGTGCGTCAATAATTAAACGAAGTATTTCAGCTCCGAAGGATTGGGCGAAGGGATGAAATCACGTAAGTCCCCAGACTAACGCATTAACCGTAAAATAATACATACAGGTCCAAACTTTTGACGGATAGTTTAAATAACAATCAAAATATATTACCTATTAACAATAAACGTATAAATATGTTTTATAATTATTATATAAAACCATTCTGTTCATAATATTTTAAAACACTCTTGGCCAACAGTCTTTAATTGGAAATCTTGAAAGTTTTCGGATAATATCGCCAAACCGAAACTTACGTCGTTCAACTGTACAAAGTTACTTTGCGTGTTCTAAAAAATGTCTTGAAAAACAACAGAAAATATCGACAAGTCTGTTATTACACGTAATTCGTGTTCGACCCATGCCTTTATTTTTTCTTCGAACTCTAGACGCAATCCTATTTGACGGATCAGTTCTCTTATAAGTTCTTGTCGTTGGTACAAAGACCTCAAATTGTCAATATTAATTTGGGTTTCTAAAAAATAATAGAAAGACTTTTTATTTTGTATATTGAGCTTACGGATTTTTCTTCAGAATATTGGACGTTTTAATGTTTATTTTTCAAACTAAAAATATTTATGAGGGAGATTTGTGCTATTCAATCGTAAATATCTCGATAACCGTTGACTTGTAAGTGAATTTTATTGCTAGAAACTAACGCAGAATAAAAAAAAAACAAAATATATAAACAGAGGGTTCCATAAAGAAACATCCCCCTGTATACTTTTCTGTTAGGTACGTCAAAAAAAAAAACGGGCAACTTAAAACCGGAAGGTTGGTTCTTTTATTAATTAAACAGTATGTTGTATGATAACAACAAATTTTATTCGTTATAGAGATCTTAATTATTTACATTAAAATATTGATCAATATATTACAGTTAGTTAGTACCTTCTATTATTACAGAGATTCATTGTTTCGGCTTCAATATTTACGTTATTTTGATTCCATTTGTTAGTTCTGTTGAAGATTATAATAATTAGTTGGTTTAGCTTAGAAGTGAAATTATGTTTTTCTACGACTGTCTTTAAATGCCTTTACTACGGTTATTGCAAATCACCATAGCAACGCCTACATACAAACCAAAGTGACAGTTTAAATTATTTCGCTCATATTGAAGGTTTCAAAGCTATTTATATAATAAAAAACAGTGATAATGATAGTGAATATAGTTTATCACCACCTAGTCAATTTAACTCATCGTATTTAGGCTTACGCCAACAGGGCAGTAAAGGTAAGTTTCGAAAAACAAATATTTTCCTAAAAATTATGATGTTTAACTTATTCAAAAGTTGTAGAATAAGTATAGTGTGAAACTCGCATAAAATGACCATTTCCTACTTGTATGATTTGCAAACGATCATACTCTTAGAGGGAATATAGGTCATTTTATGTTCGTTGCACAATTTTAGCCCAACTTTTTCTATTTTATGCATGAAAAAAAGCTTTAATTTTCAATGAGTAGAATGAGTATGTTGGCGTAGAATAAAAATTACAAAATTCGTTTTAAACCCTTTACCTATTTCTTTATTACTTGAGGGTCACTTTTATACGGTTACAAACGACCACTAAATGGTGCTTTTGGCATGTGTCTACTTTTTGTTAATGCGCTTCAGTAGTTTGTTGTCAGTGAAAGTAGACAACAAGTTTGTAAAATAATTGATATTACTCGTGAAATTAAGGTTTTCCTTGGATGTTTTTATCGACATGGAAAAAGACCTAACTCCACAACCATTCCTTAAATCCCATTGTTCAACTTTTGCTAATGAAGCATCATCTGAAGAGGCAGTATATATACCTACAATTGGTTTGCATGGTCGCGAGTGAGGAATCATGTGAAGGTCCTCGAAAATTGGTTGTCATTCCCAAAACCATCGACTCGGTGCGATAAAACAAGATCGACATGTGACCTATAGAGAGATAGAGCCATATCGCAGCAACAATCTACTGTGAGTCAAGATGAAGCGATTCTCACAAAAGTTGTTTGCGCAACAAGCCCTTGCAAGAAAACTATTGCTTGTTTCTTCGACTGTAGGGATTGGGTATGTTGCAACAATTCCTTTAGAGGATCCAAGAGCAATTAACGCTGAATGGAATAGTTATAGTATTTGATTGTCAAAAGTCATAGACGAAATTAGGAGGAACTACCGAAAACGTCGTATTATTCTTCATCATGACAATATCATCTCGCATACAGCATGTCAAACAGTTGACTATTTGAAGGAGAACTAGTAACTCATTGTCCTTATTCGATTGACTTATCACTTAAAGATTTCTGCTTGTTCCCAAACGTCAAAAAACCGTGGACGACGATTTTCATCATCCCAATAACCGGTCAAAGCCTTTCGATCCTTTCAGAGAGGAAACATGTTTTGAGGACTGGTGCCAATGTATGTAAAAGTGTGTATTTGATTGTCAAAAGTCATAGACGAAATTAGGAGGAACTACCGAAAACGTCGTATTATTCTACATCATGACAACAACAGCGCGCATACAGCATGGCAAACAGTTGACTATTTGAAGGAGAACTAGTGACTCATTGTTCTTATTCGATTGACTTATCAAAGATTTCTGCTTGTTCCCAAACGTGAAAAAAAAGTGTGGACGACGATTTTCATCATCCCAATAACCGGTCAAAGCCTTTCGATCCTTTCAGAGAGGAAACATGTTTTGAGGACTGGTGCCAATGTATGCAAAAGTGTATAACCATAAATAGGAATATTCTGATTATCAATTAAACAGTTTGTTTTGTAAAAATTAAAAAAGTAACCGTCATAATTAACTGAATTTACACTTTTTATGATTATGAAGTTCATTTCACCCTTGATTTCTTAATTTCACTTCTCATTTCATTAGTATGTTAATTCTCTACAAATATTCTTTATTTATTCCATACACAGCCACGCTCTCTACGCTTCTTTATGATTTCATCAAGTTCCCACGTTCAGTAGTCATTCAATATCGGCCATTTCTATCTGAATATTTGGATGACAATTTACTAACGGAATAACGATCACTGTATCTGTCATCATTGCTGTATTTCTCCGGGGAAGCACCTATAGTCTTGGACCAATGATGTGTCCAATACAACTCGTCTGGATTCACGTCTTTCGGGTGTTTAATATCTCGACAGATGACCACCATGTATATTAGACTTCCTATTAATGTGAGGAAGCCAAATATGAGGAAGATGATGCCTAAGACCCTGCAAAAGGGAGAAGAACACTTAAAGTTTTGTTGATTGCATAAAATGAAAGAATAAAAGGGTTGGCTTGACGAGCACTGTATTTATAATGGATCTAAATACTTACCAAACAAATACCGGTTCGAAGAATTGTAGGACTATAACAAATCCTAACGTAACTAATATAATACCCAAATTTAAAAGTAACATTAAACAACACATGCCTTTAATGTTTGGACAAAAGGGATTTGGAGCTGCCATGGTTTCGATAGTTACGCCACCTACAAAACAAATATACTTAAGTAAATGTTACTTTTGTTTCATTACTTCATTTCCTAGAATGTAATTAATTACCTTTTCTGGAAGTGCGTCCAGTTTTAGCTGTGCTTGCTCGACTAGCTCTTGAAGCAACTGATGGTGCTATTCCAGACCTGTACGAGTAGTGACTTGGTGCAGGAGCTCGAGAACCTCGACTGGAAAACGTATTGCAAAATATGTATGAGTATTTTTTGTATATTGTAAAGCCAGCGAGATATTTCAATAAGCATTACTACTAGCAGCTTAATTTAAGTTACTACTGTTTTAAGTGTGCCTGTAAGTTATTACATAATATGGATAACTTCAAAAAAGTGTTTCCCAATAGTAACGATATATTTTCGAAACAGCATAGCATCCATCTCTAAAACTGTAGAAATGTCCTTAACTGTTCTTTATTTTGGGTTTAGTTTGAGAATTCATGATGACAAAATACATTGTGATTCAAACATTCGATATTCATGCTCCGCATATAAAACTGTTAAATTCTCAAAAACTCCATCACCTTGGCTAACTCCAAATGTAAAGTTTTTGAGGGAACTTAATAAGTACCTACAAAGAAAAAAAATCTCTACCTCATTGGGATTATTTGATAACATTTGAGAAATTTAGTAACACAAAGCATTCGTAACGAAAAGGGTCGATAATTTTAAAAATGGTAAAAAGTGAAAAAAAATTATAGTAGGATGATATACCCATTGCAAAAGGTAGAGAATATAACAAAAATTAAAGGAAAAATAAATTACGGGCGATCTGAGGTCGGGAAGGGGGAGGGGGTGAGTTTTTAAGGGTGAAAAACGGTTAATCTCGATTTCCGGTAAAACTGCCAGTCCTATGCAAAAAAGTTAAATGGCAAACTTGTAGGTAATAAAAAGATCTACAACTTTTGTATCGACACTTTTTTCACATAACCTCAAAATTTATGTGAAAAATTCGAATAACCGAGTTTTTGGTTTTTTATTTTTATCTTTTGCAAAAAAAATTATTTTTTCACGAAATTTGGTGAAAACTTACCTTTGTATGTCCCAAACATACAGTATTTTTTTTTTTATTTAAAATATTAATTTTTTCACCTTATTTTGACTTAATATCGAAAAAGCACCCTAATTTTCAATCGAAAATTGTCACGTCAAAATATCTGCTTTTTTTAAAAAGTGGTGTGTTTTTTGTTCGTTGAAATCTCTACTTTCTGATGGTATACAAAAAATATACATTACTATGGAAAATGTTCTCAGAAAATGCAAATAATGAAAAAAACTCGAATCCGAAATTTTTTTTTCTAATTACTCCATTAGTTTTTGTCTCTTTGATGGCATTTCTTCATCGTTAGATTCGACAAACCATCCCGATTCTAGTGGATCTTCGAAATCTTCAAGACCATCACCGTCTTCGTCTGCAAGATTATTTCCGGTCTGCATTGGTTCTTCATCCACAATTTCATATGAATCATCAACTTCCTCGTAGGTATTTTCTTCCACATTGGAGCATGTTTCAGAACCATGACAATTTGAGCATAAATTTGTGCATTTTAAACCATGTTTTCGGGGCGTTGATGTTACTTCCAGCCCCAATCTGTTGCCCAGCCAAGCTGAAGCTGATAATATGCCCTGTACCAATGTTGTTCTGCTGCACCTTCTGTGGGTGGGAGATTGGCCAATATGAAAGAAGATTTAATTGCCAATTGGTTCAGTGTTATATCATTTCTACATTTATTAATAATTTGATTAATTGTAATCAATTTTTTTTATATCTTCTTTGTTCGCATCTTTTTTATAAAAAAAATTGGCCAATTTGATACATTTTTATCGGCTAATAAAGAGTTGACGATACTCTTCTTTCCTTTTCCGGCAAATCCAGATGTTGTATCGCAACCAGAAAAACAAAGGAGAAATGCAACGATATTTTTTAAGGATTCATATTTGAAACTATTAGATCATTAGCATTTTCTGAGAACATTTACCATAGTAGTGTATATTTTTTTTTTATAAAAGTAGAAAGTAGAGATTTCAACAAACAAAAAACACACCAACTTTTTTAAAAAATCAGATATTTTGACGTGAGAATTTTCGATTGAAAATTAGGGTGCTTTTTCGATATTAAGTCAAAATAAGGTGAAAAAATGAATCAAAAAAATTACTGTATGTTTGGGACATACAAAGGTAAGTTTTCACCAAATTTCGTGAAAAAATAAATTTTTTTGTAAAAGATAAAAATAAAAAACCAAAAACTCGGTTATTCGAATTTTTCACATAAATTTTGAGGTTATGTCAAAAAAGTGTCGATACAAAAGTTGTAGATATTTTTATTATCTACAACTTTGTCATTTAACTTTTTTTCATAGGACTTGCAGTTTTACCGGAAATCGAGATTAACTGTTTTTTTGACATGAAACCAAGTTGCATCGATGTGATCTTATCTCGGACGGACATAGATGCAATCAAACAACACACACTCAAATAGCTTACAGAAATTAGACAGAATGGATATAGGTCTGCAGTTGCCAATCACTGACTTATCACCCGCCTTAAATACTATAGACTTCTTCCATTGAACTGGAAATAGTTTACCTTTTAATGATAAATTCAAAATAAAACATAATGGAGCAACAAACGCCGGAACACAGTCCTTGACCAAAAACGACGGTATACCATCAGGGCCACATGTTAATTTGTGTTTTAATTTTTTGTCTGCCAAAATAATTTCATTCTCAATATCGCTCCCAATGGTGACCGTGTCCGCGCACGATAAAATTTGTGAATTAGATCGAGATCCTGATTATATTATTATTATTTCTTATTTCTGGACGTTTTCTTGAGGCGTTAGTTTATGCCAACAAAGCTCGAACTAGAGACGCTTTGAAATTACACCTGATCTATTGCAGACAGTTATTGAAAATTGGGTTCTTTTAATTGAATCTTGAAGGCTCCGTTGGGCCTTGGTGGACATATAATGATGTGAGCTTTACTAAGATATAAAGAAAAAACTTCGCTTTGTTGCGAATGTTTTGTATTTTATTTAATTTTAAAAATATATCGTTCTTGTTGGGAAACATTTTATATCTTATCAACTTTTCGATCAATCTGAATTGTCTATTATGACTTTTACTGATCAAAGATTCTTATCCCCATTATTCACACTTAAACTTTAGATATTTCATGTTAATTTTGCAATGACTTGTTCTGTTTAATTAATCTATTCACTTTTATTACTTAATAATAATTGTTATTATGAATAACTCTTTTTTTTTTCAATTATTTAAAATATACAAAGGAAAACTTTCGCTAACCTTATTTCCGATGGAGCTTTATATGCACCACTTGTAACATAGACATCGGACCCATTGTCATCATATCTGCTGCCTTTACTTAATGCAGATGGTGCTCGTGATGATGGAATATAATGACCATTTTGGTGATAAGTCCTTGCACCGTTTCGTGATTCATTTACTATCGTATATGGCTGGAATACAAAAACTTTTAGATTCTCAAGATGATAACCTTCCTCACAAAATTGCCGATATTGGTCGAAAGAAAATCCTAATTACGTAATCAATTGTAGACGGTAATATTTTAGAAAAGTTAACGTTTGGTGTGCGAGTTTGTTTCATTTTGTTGGGGGCAGATTTAACCAGGAGTCCTATTTAAATATTTTGGATCGGTCAGCACAAGGGAGTGTCCTGGGACCGCTCCTTTTTCTGCTGTATCGCCGATGACACCTTTCTAGTGTTATTAGGTAAGAGCAGATAGTCTTTGAATTAAACATTTCTTTATAAAGTTTTCACGTATCGCTTACCACTGAAGTGTATTCTGACAGAGTTCGTTCTGATGGAGCTCGTTGACTTTCTTCACCATCTGAATATGCCGCGGATCGTGATACATGGACAGGTACTGGAGATTCTATGTGTCTCGGAGATGCAATGTAGTGGTTTTTAGCTACTCTGCGAGCCATTATTCCAAGCTAAATTGGTTACTGTTTTAAATATCACTGGAGTGGCATCTGAAAATTAAAAACACTTTGAATTAATGATGTCAAGTTTCACTAATGTTCTCGATAACATTCAGGTGGACAATGCTTTGCACGTTATCTTTATCTAAACTTAAAATTTGTATTAAGAAATAATAATAAGATTTTTGAAGGCCTAGCAATACATGTGAGTATGTACGAATTGCGATTTCTCATTTGGTACGAATTCAGATCCGCTTACCAATATAAACAAAGATGGGAATGTCAATATTTTTAAATTCACCAAGGTTTGACCGCTTCCGGAAACCCCTTACTGCTTTGGTCTGTAAAAGAAATGCTTTAGAGGAGTGTTGTTCAAGCAAAATACGCCGTTTTAAGTGCATTCTGTGAAACGATGCTCTGCAATTGCCTGCAATCAAAAAGATTTCCTCGAATTTTCCAACCGAAACTGCACTGATCCAGAGATGCCAAGAACCTTGTTTGCAATGTTTCGTCTGCAGTTGTTTGCATCCAACAGTGCCTTGCAAGAACATTGCAATATTTCATCAATGGACTTGTTTCTAACCAAAATTTTAGTGATATCAGCATTCAGCGTAAAAAGCTCACCAGACCAAGCTCTGGTGGTAAATCATTTATAAATATTGAAAAGAAAGAGGGCAATCATTATTTTTGTTGAAGTTATAGTACCTACTTCAATTTGTTTAGCAGAACGTCATGGAAGACACAATCGAAAGCTTTTGTCAGATCATAGGACCATTCCCTATGTCATGTACCTGACCTCTACCACTTGTAAAATCGAATTGCACGTTAGTAACAAAGACCATTCTTTTCAAAATAATCAGAAATTTGTTTAAATAACACATTTTCAAATAGGCCTTGGAAAAATCAAGATATGTGTTTAATTAATACAAAGCGTCTAATTCAAGATAACTTTATATTAAACATGAATATTACACCGCACACAAATCATTAAGTTGATTTCCGTGGTTGGATCTTTGTGTTTTTTTTGACCAATAATAACTACAATTGTAATTCATTAAAAAAGAAAATGTATTTTCTTATATACTTATTTATGTATCACATTGTATTTTATGATTTGTACATGTTGGCTAAATAAACATTATTATTATTATTATTATTATTAATTACTTGGGTCCTGCTTGTCGCCGGTTGAATATACAGGGTGTCCCGAAATTAACTTAAAATAATTTAAGGGGACATTCTACAAGCGAAAATAATATTTGTTTTTTCATATGAACATAATATATAGAAAAATGCTTCGTTTTGCAGATACAGGGTGTTATTTGTAAATTCCTAACGATGGGTTTTTAGTAATATTTCCGAAACGCGTCTCGATATCAAAATGAAATTTGGCACACTTACGTATCTTTGTAGGATTATTAAAAAATATGATAGGAAAATGTCAGGGGTGGGATAGGCTGGGGGGTCAGAACAAATTTTTCCCTTTATTATATGTTCAATCATGATTTGAAAATGTAGTACATTGTAATGCTGTTTATCATTTACCTGTGCGTAATAATATTTCCCACTAGTTACCTAGCAACTAGTGGGAAATATTATTACGCACGGATAAAATTTCCTGGTAATGACAAAAGTAGGGGCGGGCATGAAAAATCACCATAGCAACGCCGAAAATACAAACACCAAATTGACAGTTTTGGTATTTATAATTAATAATAATTATAATTAAGTATTTCGCTAATTTCAAAACACATAAACAGTGATAGTGAATATAGTTTAACACCACCTAGTCAATTTAATACTTCTAATTTATCGTATTTGCGATCGCTATACCCCCATGCGCAAAAGGTGCGAGTGATGCAAATTCATATCGCTCGCAGTGCATTTCAAATAAGCCGTGCACTAATTTGTAATTGCAATCGTCATTCGCGTACACGCAAAGTTCCACCGATTTCAAATCAAGCCCCCCAGAGAATATGTGTATGCAGCCCCTAACAAAGAAACTAGGGATGCGATCGGTTCCAGAGGTAAATTTGTTTTGAAGTCGCTTGCCAGCGATGATAATATCATCGGCAGAAATGTTTTCGACATTCAGGACACTTCGTACCTTGGTTAAACCCAAACCACCGTCAAATAAGCTGTGAAGAAGCTTGCAAACTCATCCACGATCTCCTTGATCTTTCACAATTCGCTGCATAAACCGAATACGCCTGCCTAATTCGAGAGGGTACATGTATGCAGCCTTAACCAAGAAACTATTATTTCCAAAACAAAAATGAGAATTCCCTTGTATATAATAAATACGCCACAGAGAAAGTTAAATCCTGCCTGCCAAACAAAACAAAAGAGCTTCAAATTGGCATTAATAATCAAATAAGGCTAAAGGATATAAGTAACAGTAATTTAATATAGATACACTTCCGTATATGGCCAACTAATAGATAATAATCATTGTTTTGTTCGTATAATCGTATTTTAAATAATATTATTATAATAACCCTTCCGGGTACTTTTAGTTCCAATTTTATTTGCTTTTCTATACTTTGTTTAACAATCATTTGAACGGTTACAATGACAAGCTTTGATTATAATCGTTTATTGATACATTAGAAATGAATATTATGCAAAAAGGCAACAAAGTCCGACATAGCATAGTAAGATATGTTCTTTTTTGCTGAAATTAGGTTAATGACTTGTTTAAACCTATAGTTAGTTACATTGAGATATATAATCAAACATTATAGAACATTAACCGCATTACCTACCCAAGAGATCGGTTATCTTTATGTTTCAATGTTTACCAGAAAAATACAAAGCGTATCATGGTTCGTTACCGTAAAATTATATTCCTGAATGCGTCGACTTTTTTTTTTTGTCGATAAAAACCTTTGTCTGTTCCATTCTTAATTTTTGGAAAGAAATCTTTGGGACTTAGGCCGGGACTTGCTAGCATGTGAGCGTTTGCATTGTTTTGGTGTAGGATGATTCGTCAAACAAATGGGTGCCCATCAATCGGAAGCAACATGACCTGTTTTCTGTTTTGGATGCCAATGGCGCGACCTTCTTTTAGAAGACACTTTGATGATAGTTTTTACTGTCAGAGATACACAACTTCGGGAAACACCGAATTTTGCAGCAACTTCCTCCAAAATTTTAATTTTCTCAGTTAAACTAACACAACCGCTTGGACATCTTACATGATTCTTAAACAAAAACCAACTGAACCTAAATTTGCGATTTACTAAGCGTAGACTATAAAGTGGGTTAGGAATTCCCCAGGTGTCACACAGAAATCTGCCTGCTTTATTGCCTACCATTAGGCGTTATGAACGCGTTAAGAACAGTTTCAAAAGAATCCGATATAAAAATGTAAATGGGAAACCCGAAAAGGCCAAGATACAGTGGGGTTCCAAAATGAAGAACTTTCAATAAAAAAGTACCAACAGTTCGTGAAAAAATAAATACCATGCAGTCTATACCAATTTGGGACACAGTGTACCTACATTATGTTAAATTATCGATACTGCGAAAATATCTAATTGATTAGTTAAGTCAGATAAAGTGTTTATAGTTGACAGTATAGGTACGTACCTATAAGCAAATATTAATTGTGTACATTAATCTTTGCTATAAGTACTAATAATTATATCGGATTTTCAATAATTCGACGGCGACGTGCCGTATACAGTAAGCAACCTACACTTGACAATATCGTGAATTATAATGGACGACCTTCCCTTGAATTCGTCATTGTGCATCTGTTGATCAATGCCACGAAATAAATACCATTTGTATTGGTACCAATTTTATACTATGTAAAAGAAATTATTCTGTTTCACATTTTTAACAAACATTCATTTTTATTATAATTGTCGAAAACAATATCTTAGGTAGGTACATACATCTTTTCCTGGAGAAAATAAATACTACTAATAAATCTATACGTATCCATTAGAGATCTTTTACTGACTCAATGATATTTTAACGTTTCGAACTATTTTATATCATATTTATTAAAAGCACTAATCTATAACTGGTGCTATATAAAAAAATACATATTTACACTAAGAAATATATATTTGTCAAAAAATTAAAAATAATTTGTAGACAGGTAAACAAAACATATAAAACATAAGAATAATAATTAATACATACAGGTACATCGTCAAATAAATAAATCAATTAAGATACTTAAAGTAAATTAATTAAGTAAATATTCTACAGTTCAATATATATATACAAAACACACAATACAAACTACTAACTACTATCCAGTGTGTGAATCGCTCAAAAATTAATGCACATTAAAAAAGTCACCTACTGTATAAAAAGCTTTTTCTAACAAATACGTCTTTAGAGCTTTACGGAATCGAGGAAGGGATGATAGCAATTTGATTTCCATTGGCAGATGGTTGTGCATTTTTTTGCATTGTATATAATCGAGCTTTTGATTAATTCGGAGGATGGGGCTGGAAGATAAAGATCATGTTCGGCGTCTCTAAGGAGATAGTTATGGAATGGTCTTTCAGAGACATCTGACAGGTGTTTGCGGATTAAGCAGACCGATTCCAATATGAATAAGGAAGGTAGTATTAGTATTTTAAATTTTCTGAAGAAGTCCTGGCAATGGGCTCTATAGTGCAATCACAGAGAGTATCGAATAGCTCTTTTTTGTAATCTAAAAATACGCCCAAATTGCGTTGCACAGCATGTACCCCAGAATCGGAGGGCGTATCGAAGAGTGAAAAGTAACAGGCAGAGCTTAATTTTTTTGATGACGCATCAATGTGCAACTTCCACTTCAGGGAGCTGTCAACAACAAGGCCCAGAAACTTCACAGAAGAAACGACGTCAATAGTGGAATTACTAAGTTCAAAAGACTGCACCGCACCTTTATATGACACAGATTTAGTTTTCGCAGTGTTCAAGCACAACAGGTTAGAGTCACACCATGATTTGATGGTGACTAAGTCTTTGGATATGGTACTATGAAGAGCCACACTATCCGGGCCGCACCAAGTGAAACTAGTATCATCAGCAAAGAGACATACTTTACCGGTGATGTCTAGGCACGTAATGTCGTTGATAAATAGCAAAAACAAAATAGGACCCAACACCGAACCCTGTGGAACTCCACAATCCATCGGCCTGCAAGAAGACACAGCCGCATTGACACTCACACACTGACTTCTGTTGCTAAGGTACGACTTAAACCATTTCAGTGGAACCCCCCGAATTCCGTAGTGCTGTATCTTGTTAATTAGATTAAGGATTTAGAAGTTAAAATACAATTTTTAACACCGTGTTTAAAGTAAACTAAAGGAAAGCATTGAGATTATGGAAAGAACAAAATGCGAGGCGGGTCCATTTGATTTTGAGTTAAAACTCGGTACAAATTGGCCTTTATCTTTGAGAAACGATTTGAGCCAGCAGACAAGCGGGGCGCATATTCCCAACCTTGCCAATTAATAAAACAATATGTCATAAAGTATACAGGGTATTACAGTTAAAAACATGTCAAAATTTCGAAAAAACTGACTTTTTATTTATTTTTTGACTAGGGACCCTACACAAGCACAAAATTTATTTTAACTTTGATAATTTAAACTTTGTCTAGGACCAATATAATATACGTGATCACCCGGTACCTAGGTCATCAAACATTTGCTTAATGATTAACGTAATGGGAAATAAACGTCGTGCTATTTATAAAAAAAAAACATAACTTTGATATTATGTAGGTATCTATCATTTCTTTGGGTCGCCCTGTATACTTACAATGTCTTGCAAAATGTGGCCGTATTAGTTCAAATGAAATTTGCTGCTGTCTTGGTACAGTAAACCGACTCACCCTGTACACTGTTATACTACAAGTTCTTTAAATACACATTTAACTGCTTCTTGCACAACAGTTATTAACATACATATCTACTGACTTTTACATTAACGTATTGTTACATAAACTAAACATTCATGAAACCGTTACAGACATAATTAATTAAATTATTTTTTCCCAAATAATCCGGTTTCAATATCCCTAACATATTAACAAACACTACGTCAAGTACCTCTCCTTACTTACCCAATAATTAAAAAAAAAACACTAACAAAATCTTTCTAACTTTCAAGAATTTTAAGAGATCACTCGATTCTTTGAATCGAATTATTATTATATTAAAATAATTATTCCAGTACGAGTACCTCCACTCTTTGCAAATCTCTTTACAAGTACTTAATAAAAAATTAGTCGCACGTAGATATGTTATGATATTCAATTGCAATTAAAATTCCTGACATTTCTGTACAAATTATATTTTATAGATTTAAAAATCGGTAGGTATACAGGTTGGATTTTGTTTAGTTTCAAATTACTACATTTGCTAATTCTGGCATTATGCTATATTCTCTTTGGATTGTATTCTGCAATCAAAAAGTCTAAAGTAACTTAAAGGGTTTATTCAGTTATAAATAGTATTAAATCGTCAACTGCAAATGACGTGTATGCCTTGAATTCTGTTTTGATTAAAAATTCCGTGGATATCCTTGTTGTGCCTATGACCAATTTGGCAAACTTATGTTTTACTACCGGTATTTTTCCCGAAAGATTTAAACTAAGTAGAATAACGCCTGTGTTCAAGAAGGGCGATTGCTCGGTTCTGGGTAATTACAGACCAATACCAATTACTGTAATCTTCTCTAAAGTCATTGAGGTACTGTTGAAAAATAGACTAATAGAATATTTTGAAGAACATGACCTGTTTGACTCTGCTCAGTTTGGTTTTCGATCCGGACGGAGCACGGTCAAAGTAGTGTCGGAGATTGTTGCAGTCATAGTTGATGCCTTTGAGCGGGGGGAGCACGCATCGTTGATGGTGTGTGACCTTGCCAAGGCGTTCGACTGTGCCTCGCATACTATTCTTTTGGAAAAGTTGCGTTTTTACGGTGTGAGAGGTGTTCCTTGGAATCTTATAAAGTCCTACCTCACTGGTAGACAACAGTGTGTTAAAGTGGGAAATATTGAGTCCATCAGGGTTAACGTCAAGCACGGTGTGCCCCAGGGGTCGGTACTGGGTCCCCTGTTTTTCATAATATATATAAACGATATATGTTCTTACATGAACGACAAATGTCGCTGTGTTTTGTTTGCTGATGACACGTCCTTTTTAAGTACATCGGGTGTGTTTGAGAATCTCAACATTTTGTCTAAGGATGTCCTGGAAGCAGCCGAAATCTGGTTCTCAATAAATAATTTACAATTAAATTGCAACAAAACTAAACAAATTTGTTTTTCTAGTAACCCTAAATTTGCTAGTAATGACTCTTGCAAAATACTTGGGATTGTTGTTGATGGCGGTTTGAATTGGGCCCAACACGTGAGTCAGCTGAGTAGTAAGCTGTCTGGTATTTTATTTGTAATTAGGCAACTCAGAATGGCGCTTTCCTTTGAGGTTCTTATGTCTGTCTATTATGGCTTGTTTCCTTCGCGTATTGTATACGGAGTTATTCTTTGGGGCACCTCACCCAACGCGTTACAGGTTTTTAGGCTACAGAAAAAAGCTATTAGACTGTTGGTTGCTGCGGGGCCTATTGATCACTGTCGTCCATTCTTTCTTGGGTACAGGATAATGCCTTTGCCTTGTGTTTATGTGTATCACCAGCTCATGGAAATTCATGAGCATAAGGATAAGTTCCCTAGGCACGGACAGGTTCATGACCACAATACTCGTTCAGTTGGGCTGACCATTGCGCCACGTTTTAGACTTAACAAAAGTCAAAATAACTCGCTAAATATACAACTATACAACAAGCTTCCTGCTAGCTTCAAAATTTTAAACCAGAATAAATTTAAAAGAAAAATAAAGGAACTGCTCTTAAGTTACTGTTATTATTCAGTTAATGAATACATGTCACACTCATTTTGACAAGGATGGTCTATACTCCTTGTTGGATTTGAGATAAAATATTTTGAAATTTGTTTGTAAAATGTAATCGTGATTGTTGTTTGTACATACATATTATATGTTATACAAAGATTTTACAAGTTGAATTGTAAATTTTCTATTTTGACGTGCTGTAAATTGTTATTATCAAATTTTTGTAATTGCTACTATGGTAAATAAAGATCTATCTATCTATCTATCAAAAATTCTGTATAGATTCTCGTATTTTACTGAAAAATACATAACGTTTTTAAGCGTTATATTTGGATTTAATTTAAAAATAATATCTCGACTATTTTAACGAACCAAAATTTTTGGAAACAAATTATTTTATTGCTTTTCAAAACATTCTTTATGGTTTATATATTTTTGCAAACGTTCGAACCAGTTTTCAAAACAATTTTACCATTTTAAAGGTTAAATCTCTGTTGAAAGACTTCGAGACATATTTTTAAGCGATACATCAGGCGAATATGGACAATGGGAAATTATTTCAACGAAGTGGTTGATCCACAACTCATCAGTGGTAATGTGATTCAAATTTGCAACATTGATTCATTTTGTCTATGACTTTTGCTACAAAAAATTGTTGCGATGTGTTCTGTACAAATGCTTCGAGTCCGAATGACTTGTGGGATTCGTTTCATCTTAAAACACGTATACAGTAGATTTTTGCTTGGTTTCCTGTTCATAAAAATTCCGTTGTGTTGCCTCAAAACTTTCCCGACAAGATATAATATAATCAGAAATATATGACCTGCGTAACGAAACACAATTTTAATAATAATTATTATAATTGTATTATTTTCATTATTTCCAGTAAACTAACGTAACAAACTTAGACACTATATGTATTTGGCCCCACGGTTTTACAACCTCTTACCTCCGGAAGTCAGATTCAAGCCCGCTTTGAAGAGTTTTAAGGCATCTGTAAAGGAATACATGCATGGCAAGACTCGAGAAGAGTGTCAGACTCTTATCGGTTTTCTTTGATTCTGTGAATCATATAGGGATTTTTTTCTTTAAATACTCAAGTCATTCAGTCTTATCCTTTTTCGTTGTGTAGTATGTGGTGAATTTTTTGTTATGTTTTTTTTTATTAAGGTGTATTAGAAGCTGGCTTCTCATCTGGATGTGCTGGTACTGCGGCCTGGTAGATATGTTAAGCTCACGGAAAATCTTTATAAAGATTTTGTGAGTTAGACATGTTTATTTTGCTGAATAATTTAACATTGTTATTGTACCTAGTAAATTTTGTTGTTAACCGTTTTGAGGGCTTTACTGTAATATTGTTATAATTTTTTTATTTTGGCAAAATAAACGTTATTATTATTATTATTAAAAAAAACTAACTACTTTATTGAAAAATTAGAAAAAAATAATAATGCCAGAGTTAGGATTCGAACCCATAACTTTCCGCATGCAAAGCGAACGCTCTATCAATGACGCTACAAAACCCTCTTTGAAAATGTTATTATTGTAATAAGATAGGTTCCAACTACCTAATTGGTGAAGTTTTAAAAGCAATTTTCTCAAGAATTATGGGGCAAATAGTAATAGTGACCTATGGCTGTAAAGCAGATAAAAAATGCTTTAAATGATATATCATTCGACCCCTAATGCTATTTGAAAATTTGGCGGTTGTGTCTATCCCTATCACAGGGCTAAAGCGATTTTAACCAAAAATTAATGGGTTCATCCAAGGACTCCCCCAAACCCATACACCAAAATTAAGCTCAATTGGTTAAAACGTTTAGGCGCTATCGTGGAAGAATACATACAGACACACAGACAGACTTCCATCTGGAAATAGTCTTAATCGTCTCAAGGAACTTCAAAATCGTTATATCCGTCATTATCTCAGTTTTGTAGTGCGTTCACAATACTTTCCCTGTGCGAGAAAGTAAAATATATCCATAAAACCTGTGATGGTCGTCTATACGGATTTTCTAGTTCCTAATACGTCGAAATTTTTAGCTTTTCTTTACAGCAATTGACACGAGCTTTAGTGGAATCCATCTGGGAAATTATTTTTCCACAAATAAATGTTCAAACCAAATCGAATGTATTACAGTCTGCGATACGCCAAGAAATTCCTCTATCTCACTGTTGGTCACATGACGATCTTGTTCTATGATTTTGCGCACAACATCGATGATTTTTGGAAGCACAACAGAATTTGGGCGACCTTAACGTGATTGATGACTCATTGATGCATGGTCATAATGAAAATCTTCATATCAATTGTGCTTCATTGCCAAACGTAGACCCAAGCGATTTAATGCATTCTTGTGGAGTTAGCAGAAATCGTAAAATATCAACGAACGAAAACCTTCACAAACTTACTGTCTTAAAGCTCATGCTGTCAAAGAACTCATGAATGGATTTTTACATTACCAAATGTTAAAATGTATGGAGATAGTGATGACCGAGGTGATGACACATAACGTTTGTGGAAAAATATAGGTGACCCTCATGGAGATGATTTCTCGGCTTAAAGGCAGTCTAAACTACCACCAAAATATAAATTTTTCCTGAATTGAAAGTACCTACCTACTAATATTTGGTGCACCAACAAATGCAATTTACTTATTAGAATATCGTCTATAAAAAACTGGTAAAATATGAGAATTTTGTGTAGATAACACTTTTTATTTGATCACTAACAACAATAATTATATTAAATCTTGCTATATCCGTTTTCACTTTGTATAACGATCAGATTAGATAAAATTCCATTGATCACAATAATTTTGTAGGTACTAAAATAAATCTTACCGTCAAATAACTTTAGCAAAAGTGTTTAATCCTTGTAAAATTCAAAAGCAAACATCACCACCACACTTGGTCATAGCCTTCCATATTCGTACATTAACACAACCAACAAACAAAATGCAAAAAAAGAAACTAATTTATGACATCACTACTCTCACTTTTGTTCACCAACATCGAAAAGTTAACTCTGCTGTGGTAATATGTAATAATTATTATAAACAAATTCTTATATTATTATGTAGGTAGGTGTTATTGAATTTTTTTTCTAAAGCACGAAAGTGGGCGGTCTTTATACCAACATATTCACCACATAGTCACCTTTGTTTTGTTGCGTTGCCGATTTTAACCACAACACTCACTAATGGAAATTGTTACCTGTTGGATTGTAAGTACCAAATGTAACAAAAATATCGGAATAAGAGGAGAACTAGTTTGGCTTTGTACGAGATCTATGCAACAGGTGGGGAGGTCAGATTGCGTCATTCTTGTCTAATGTTAAGACTGTGAATACTTTAAGATCACACAATATGGATGTATATATTTGGGATATATTACGAGGGTTAGCTTTTATATTTCGAAATCTAATTAATGCTATTTTAAAAGTCAAGTCTAAGGCTACTGGTTATGACGAGGTGTCTATTGACATGATTCTGCTTTGCTGTCCTTTTATCTTGCCTTACCTTCTTAATATTATAAACTCTTGTATACTATCGGGCGCATTTCCAGACATTTGGAAAGTCTCTAAAATTTTCCCTTTACCTAAGAATAAGAATGCATCTACACTAAATAATTTAAGACCTATCGCTATTCTGTCTCCACTACTAATAGAAAAAATCATGTATAATGAAATCTATGAGCACGTCAAGAAATTTAATCTTTTGCCTTTAAGATAGTCGGGTTTTCGGAAGGGATACAGTTGCACCACGGCGCTTTTAGATCTAATAGACGACATTGTTCATGATATCGATACTGGAAGAACAACCGCATTAATCCTTTTAGATTATAGTAAAGCTTTTGATAAAATAAATTACAATACCTTATTTTCAATTTTACATTTTTTAGGATTTTCAGAATATTCAATAAACCTGCTTAATAATTACTTTAACAATAGGTTCCAGTACGTTCAGACAAATAAAGGTAAATCAGAGCTAGGTAGAATTCATAGCGGAGTACCCCAGGGTTCCGTCTTGGCTCCACTACTTTACTGCTTGTACTCAGCCAACATTACAGCCTGTTTACAGAACTGCACATCATATGCTTATGCCGATGACACCCAACTCAAATTCTCTTTCGAAACCTTTGACTTAAACACTATAAGCAACATTATTCATGAGGACCTGAAAAAACTGGTGGACCTTTCCGATCGCCATAAATTAACTATTAATCCAATTAAATCTCACGTCATGTTTTTCGAAAGGTTTAGGGAGTATGCTGAACGCAATCTTAGCATTAACGTAAATAATCAACCAATTGGATCTGTTGCGGTTGCTCGGAATCATGGAGTATATGTGGACGTCCATCTGAGATTTTCGGATCATGTCGGTAAAATGCTTCAGAGAGGCTATTATACTTTAAAAATGCTGTAACCACTACGACACATTTTGCCGCAAAAACTAAAAATAAAATTAACCGATAGCTTAGTGTTATCGCACTTTAATTACGCTAATGTCTTGTCCCCCTGTCTTTTGAGAGCGGATAGAGACAGAATTCAACGATTGCAGAAAGCTTGTCTGAGGTATATCTTTGGTATTCGCAAATTTCAGCCGGTAAGCTTTAAGTTGACTGATGCTCTGTGGCTTAACATGGAACATAGACGGAGGCTACACTCCGCATATCTTTTTCACTCAATTATCATGCATAAATCGCCTCCGTATTTGTTTAGGAAAATTAAGTTTCGATCGGATGTTTATACTCTGGGCTTGAGGTTCCGAGGGATGATTTCACCTCCTCCACATCGTACTTCTTTGTTTATGAGATGTTTTTCTTATAATGTCTACGCTTTGTATAATGGATTGCCCTCTCATTTAAAATTTTTAAAATTAAATGCATTTAGAGCAGCATACAGAAATTTTTTGTTTCACTTGTATTGAAACTGAATTATATAACAAGTCTTCTCATTTGCTAACCTACACTAAGTATTAATCTCTATATTATTTCGTTTACTTAATTATAATGAAGGATTTTTTTTGTAGTCAGGTTGTGCTACTGCCAGAATTAGTTCTTTTTATTTATGTATGTTTTTTTTTCTTCTATTCGTATACCTTTGGGTTAGGATTAAATACCAGATTATCTGCCTCCTAACCCTTTTTGCAAATAAGTTTAAGACTAAATATTGTATAAATTATAAAATTTTGTATTGTTTTCTATATTTTTCTTTTTGCAAATAAACGGAATTATTATTATTATTATTTGACAACCCTGGTGTTACAATTTGGCAACTCACAGCTCTATCGTAAAGTTGGACATTTTTGAGGTTATACGTACTCAAAACGTTTTGACATACGAGCGCTAGTTGGAAAATGAAATTAAATCATGAACATTCTCATGTGATTATTTTTTTACAACTTTCGACGTGGATTAACTCAGCAACAGTGCATGGATGAACTTAATTCAATTTTTGCCGATGAAGCTCCATCAAGGACCAGGGTTTATCGATGGTATGATGAATTCAATTGTGGTCAGAAATCAGGTGTTGTTCCGAAAACCATTGATGCTGTGCGCGAACTGACATTGCAAGATCGTGATGTGGCCTATCAAGAGATTGAGACAACGTTAGGCATGAGTGGGACCAGCATACATTCAATATTTCATAAACATTTGACTGTCAAAAAAAATTGTTCGCGTTGGATCCACACCATTTGTCAATCGCTCAAAAAAGGATCGTGTGGATTGGTCGAAAGAAATGCTCAAAAAATACGATCGCGGTGCTTCGAAACACGTCTATGACATCGTGACAGGTCGTGGAAAGTAAACAGCAGTCGACTGTCTGGGTGTGTCAAGATGAGCCAAATCCAACAAAAGTTGTTCGCGCACGAAGCATGTTGGAATATGGAATCATCCAATACACTCACGTCACAATGTTACAAATCGAATAATAGATTGTCAAATTAATTAATATATTATTGTCAGTTAGTTTTTATATAGTTTTCGTTAATAAAAGTTCTAATCTAATCTAATTTTATGGTTTTATATATATTATAAAGTATCCATAAACAAGTCTCTGCTGCATCAAAGCACTTCCAAGCAAATGGTCGCCTGTTTTTTCGGAAAAACTGGACATGCCGCAACCGTACCACTAGAACAACACAGAACAGTCAATTCTGAGTGGTACACAACCATTTGTTTGCCAGTTGTTTTCCAAAACATCAGGAAAACCAACCGCCGAAGAAGGATCTCTCTTCACCGCGACAATGCGAGCTCTCACACATCGGCTCAAACAATTGCATTTTGAGCACCCAAAACATCGATTTGATGAGTCATCCGCCGTATACTCCTGGCGTGGCACCAAATGACTTCTTTTTATTCTCGTACGTAAAAAACAAACTGAGATGTCAACGTTTTTTGACACCTGAAGAAGCGGTTGCTGCATTCAGAATGCATGTTTTGGATGATACCTCAATCAGAGTGGCAAAAGTGCTTCGACAATTGGTTCAAACGCATGATACACTTTTTCATGCGCAATAAAGTGATTTTCGATGAATAATATTTGTTTTTGTTCTCTAATCCCGAAATATAAAAGCAACCCTCATATAATAGACCAGGTGGTTTAAGATGTCTTTAAATTTAAATGTTCATTATTTCCCTGATAGGGAATAGGGGCATTGGGATTCAAACGAAAATTAGCTTTCTGTGAACACAAAAGAACTTTGCATTATACCCTAGTTGACTATGATTGATTTTTTAGAAAAAAATCACGATAAAGTTAAAATTGGAAGTTTTGGTTTTTTTTAATTTAAACTGCAACTCCATTTTGGGTGTCGTCAAATTTAATACAATATATGTCATAAGAGATTATAAACCTCTTAAAACACACAATGTTTAAATAAAAATAAATAATTTAGATTTCAAATCTTTGTCAAACATCAAACATTCATACATATGCACATATCGACAAAATTAATACATCTAAAAATTACAAATAGTTAAATTAAAAAGACAAATACTAATGTATAAAACCAAGAAATTCCTGTATGCTATAGAATGCGTTATAAGACTGGCCATTCCCTATCTAAGCTGGGAGCATATTGAAATAGCTATAACCCGAATACATTGGTGATTTTTGAAACTGTTCGTACTTAGGGTACGGTAAGTATAATCTATGCCGCCCGCGTGTATAATGTTCATGACACAAGTAAGGGCTCAGCTTTTTTTCCTAAAGGTATAACAGAGCAACTTGTAAAGGTAAACTGATGTAACGTAAGCAAATTTGTGATCTCTGAAAGCATTCCGACAAATGTCCCTGTGTGGTATATCAAAGATCAAATGTCATTGAAAGATCAAACAATAATGCCACCACATAACAGCCCCCGTCCATAAAGTTATAAGTTTCATCACTAGCCGTGACCAAAAATTGATCTGACTGATCTCTTCTCTGGACAAAACCTTAGACTTTTTAGGCTTTTCGAAGTTTGTCAATTTGAATATTTTCTATAACACTTCTTACAGCAAAGAATATTTCGACCAAACTGTCGACTGTTTGAACGTTTGTGACTGTAATTTAAGAGTATTTTAATTTAATTTCATATTAAGTTTCGTGCAAATAATTTAGCAATACATCTTGCTTTACAACGAGTACGCCATTTCTGTATTTACATTCAGTAAAATCATCATATTTATACTTTATGGTAAATGGCATGAGACTTCACGGAAGTAAATCCAACACGATATCTTTGGTATTATTAGCAACATATTCGGGATTTAGCATTTTAAAATTGATGTGACTTTCTGCAAAATTTCGAATGGCATGACAAAATTATCAAATAAACAAACTTTCTACGATACCATTATGATTTAAAAAATTATGGGAAATTGGCAAATTTAGTTCTGAGGAATTGTAAAAAGCGTATAACCAAATTATGGGATCGTATGATAAAGAATAGTGTTTGTCACACGTATCTACCTACCTTTTTTTTTTTTTTTTTGTTTGGACGTAGTCTGCGCTTCAGCTAACAGAGCAAGAGGCCCTCATGAAAGCCGCCTTTTTCTTGTGGATCAGGAACCGCCTAGAAGGCACAACTTCTATTCCACAGGCTGTCTTTATTTTTTATTTTAATGTATTTATGCCGTTCGTTGTGGCATTTATTCTTGGATATTCACATAATTCGATCATCCCTACGTCCCCCTTCCATTTTAAAATGATTAGGAGTTCGGGTTGCGGATTCTTTCTCTATCTCTTTCTTCCCGCTCTTTGTTCTTCATAATTTCTTTTATAAGTTTATGTATTTCTGTCCATTTCTCTTTAGATTCGAGCATAATGTATGATGTTTCCTTCATTTATGCGGTTGTTTATTTTTAGCTCCGTTTCAAGTCTTATCCTTTCCCACCTATGACATTCCATAATTGTGTGTTTTGGCGTATCAAATCCTTTTTTCGAAGGATTCAAAACTGAACAACACTTCTTGTCTCTGTCTTGGTCCTGCTAGAATTATTGCCTCTGTTTTTTCTTTAGCTAATTCAAGTCCATTTTGCGTCATCCAGTCTTGCACCACTTCTAGGGAAACCTCGACTTTGTACACCAGGTCGTTCTTGCAGTCTGCCGTAACCAAGATGCCCAGATCATCGGCAAATGCTATGGTTTGTACTCCTTCCATCAATGGAAGACTGAGGACAGGATCGTAGAAAATGTTCCATAAGAGGGGCCCAACACTGATCCCTGTGGTATTCCGCACGTAACGTATACTTCTGCTTGCTGCTTCGGCTTGATTTTCCTATGTCTGAGATAGTCCTTGACCAGATTTATTAAATAAGTGGATATATTTTTCCTTTCTAGGCCCTCTATAATTTTTCCCCACGGTGCCGAATTAAAGGCATTTTTGACGTCGAGAGCTATAAATGCACACCACTTTCTGTGCCTTGAACGATTTCTTCTTGCTTCCCTAGCAGTTTTTTTAACTTTAGAAACTGCATCAAGAGTAGATCTTCCCCTCCTAAAGCCAAATTGATGTAGGGAGAGGTCCTCCCGTTCATCGAGTTCTTTTTGTATGCGGCTCTTGATCAGTTTTTCGTAAAGCTTTGATATGGCATCCATGAGGCAGATTGGTCTGTAATTAAATATTATTAAATGCAAACAGCAATGATTTGATCTGCAAAACTGCATTTTAGGTACTTATTGTAACAAAAATAACTAAGTATTTTAATTCTTCAGTCAAATTATGGTATACAAAATACTATAAACGAAAATCATTTTACAATAATTTGTTTTACATTATTTTTCAATTAGTTTTGTTTTTGCATTCTTGGGTAACTTAATAACAAGAATATGGTTTATTTAAAAAAAAAACTTGTAGATAAGTTGATAGACTGGTGAACCATCAATGTGATGTTCTTTTTGTGCATTGGTTTGAAATGAGGAAGCAAATTATCTTTAACATCTAGTTTGAAAAAATAATTAAGTAGGTGGTTTCATGCAAATTGTATGGTAAATAACAAAGACCAATCATCTTCGTATATTTGTCCACCAGCAATAATTCAATTTGCTAACATTATTTCTTTCGACATTTGTTCATTTAAATTTAAATTTTTTGTTGAACAGCAACAGCGTTTTTGTATAGCCTTAAGATCATTACTCAGTATTCAATTATTGATTCCCTTTCCCCTCGTTATATAAATATAGTCTCTACTTTTTTATCATCCCTCTCTACATGCCACATTCTTTAGTTTTTTGACTAGTGTAAACGTGGGTGTGATCCAAAGACTCCTTACATCTGTTTTTTTTTCGTGTAAAACTTCCAGTCACGCCCTGAAGATGATATGGCGTTGATATATTATGTAAGACTTTCGCAGCCGTCTTTTTATAGCAAAGGCCTAATAGCCGCAGGGTGGTCTAATCAACTAGCGAGATAGGAAGCATGAGTTCCTCATGTATTGACTGAATTTTGAATCAAAAACGCATCGGCACGAAAATTTACAAGATTTACCGAAAATATAACTATAGAGTTTTGTGTTTAAAGGAATCTGCTGTACAAGATCGAAAGCAGCTTTATTTGGGATGGTTACTGATTTTTTCCATCGATTAATTTGAAAAAAGGTAAAACAAAAGCTTAAGTATATTGCTTAGAATTACTGATATATAATCTGAAGCCAGGCACCGCGAAAAAACCAGATCTGGATCTCAGCGGGTTTGACCTATATGCAGAGTAACAAGGCCCATGCAAGGTAGCACGACGTCAAACAACAAACCCTATAATTACCTAAAATAAACACCAAAAACCAATGTATTAATTATACGTCCGTGGGTACTTAAATTAGGGCCAACCATTCTAACAGCCAATGAGACGTTCATTTTCAACCTAATACTTAATTGATTCCAAACTAATTAGAAGAATTAGAGGATATTAAGAACATTTTCAAACTTCTAGCGACATATTTCGATATTATAATACATTAAAAACACTGCTAACAGGTATCTTTACCAACAAATTTAGTTTCACTCACGGACGTGGCCTCCATGGCGCATACTTTAATGTTGGTAATACGAGGTCTATACCTACTCTGTTATCTAATGTTACTTACAGATAAAGAATGATGGAGTTGGATTATCTAATATACATACCAAAGTTAAATATACAATTTGTTCAAGAAAGATTTAACCTCTATAGAAATTGAAAAGCTAAAATATGCTACGTTTAAATGTGAGCTTCATCAAAATTATAAATTATCAGTCATTTTATAAGATAAACCAAACATCGATGATAACGTTATTGAGATTCTAAAATAGGTATTCTTTATATTCATTATTTGGAGTTCACGATTTTGACCTGCATAAAACCTGCAAAATCCCTTTCTTAAAAGTGTCTGCCGACATCTTGGAAGCTGCCGATCACGGTGAGCTTATGGTGCTTGTCCTATTGGACTACTCCAAAGCATTTGATACGCTAAATCATAAGCAGCCTTTTGAAATTTTAAGGTATGTTGGATTTCGCAATAATGTTTTTATAAAGAGTTTCTTTGTGGGTCGGGTGTAGCCTGGAAAACTAAATGGACAGGAGTCCAACCCATTAAAAATTTGAATTAGTGTTCCACAAAAACCCATCTTCGGGCCTATTTTATTCACTACAAATTTTAGCTTTGTACCTACGAGGTTGTACTGGACCATTTTCTTTGATTGCTGCTGTTTACTGTTCTTGGATTGAGGCGTAGTATTTGACAGTTATAGAAATACCTTTATCTTTATAATAAATTAATAGGAGTCCCAAATGTGAGTTTTCCGGCAAACTCTGTGACCTCAAACTTCTTGGACTCATAATCATAATGTCTAAAATAGAATTGTTTCGTAATAAAATTTGCATTTTATTTCTATGATGCGCCTTTTGATAATTATTTAGCAATAAACTCTTTTAAACGTTTTGCGTAAATAGAATTTTGTATATCACACGGAACTCTTATAAATAAACATTCATACCGGATCGTATGGTTCAAAAATTCTCTACAAAAATATTTAGATTCATACGCTTTTATGAGTGTGTTATAAAACATTTTTCATTACAATTTTTGATCTGTCTTAAAAAAAATTACATACCTACATCTAAACAAATTAATAGATTTCATATTCGGTAATTTGCCTAAATATTTTCGCGAACCGCGAACTCCAAACAACTTTTGATGTTTGTATATTATACCTAGACTTTTAATATTTCATCAAAATAAAGATTAACCGTCCCATATACTTACTTTCAACCTGATAAAGGATTCAGGTGTGAAATTAAAAAAAAAAAACTATTGAGTTACTAAAATAAATAAATTTATTTATATTTTAATACTTAATAATACCTACATATTCACATCAGTCTTGTTAATATAAAACTTTCATGGCAAGTGCTGCTACATCTTACGAGTCTTTAATTGAAGCCCATATTTATAAACCCAAATATCAGTCAGTCAATCAATGATACAGGTGACAGTTTCGGATGGGCGATCACTCTCAAGTGAGCCTCAATGTTACAATCACTAAAAAATTGATTACATTTGATATGAATTGATAGTTCAAGAAGTGCCCAAATCTAAAGGCCACAAATCATGGTAAGGATGGAGGCAGGGGCGGCATTCATTAGACTGCGAGAGCTGGTAGGAACTGTACCCACTTATCGGGCACATACCAAAATTGGGGCATGTATTGGGGATGGCATCATAGACATGTCCATAGACCACATTAGACCAAAATTTGAATTCGACATAAACTTCGAGGTACATATTATGGACCGAAAAGTTCTTAATCAAGACTGCATGCGAACACTGAGAGGGATAACCGAAGGTGGAAGTGGTGCAGGAATATATAGTGAGACAAGGAACTCAAATCTAAGATTGTCACTAGGGAAAAACACATCCGTGTTTCAAGCCGAAGTATTTGCAATTTTACAGTGCCCTCAATCTATTTAGATAGATTGAGGGCCTATACAAATAAGTGAATCAATGTATGTTCAAATAGCCAGGCGGCCTTAAGGGCGCTAAAAAGACCTAAGGTGACAACTAAACTGATATGGGAATGCCAAAAAAAACTTAGGGCCTTGGCGGAACACAATAGGGTTATTCTAGTGTGGGTCCCAGGGCACTCGGGAATAGCAGGTAACGAGAGAGCGGATTGGCTGGCTAGACAAGCCTCTGAAAACCCATATACTGGCACTGAACCTGTGCTGAGCTTGTCTAAAAGAACGGCACGGGAACTTCTGAAGTGCTGGGCCAAAAAAGAGCACCAGAGATATTGGGAACATATTCCTAAGCAGGAACATGGTAATACATTCATACCTGGTGCAGCAACAAAACGAACTGAAAAACTGCTAACATTAAGCAGGAGTCAGCTTCGAATAACTATAGGACTCTTCACTGGACATTGCGCCCTGAGAAGTCATCTAAATAAAATGGGGCTGTATAACGGGGACCTGCAATGCAGATTGTGTAATGGGGCAGTTGAAACAGCTCACCATGTGATATGTGAGTGTGTAGCCTTACAGCGAAGGCGACACGCTATTTTTGGGCACGCGTTGATTGCGCTTGCAGATTGACACCCAACACATAACTGAACTCCACAAGTTAGTGGAGGGTACATGGTTGTTGGATTGGGTGGCATAAAATACGGGGAATTTTCACAATAAGCCCATGAGGCTGCAGTGAAACCGGGAACACATGTCGAACGGACCCTTACAAAAAAAAAAAGGCAACAAATTAGGTTATATGCTCATTAGGGTTCAGTTGTGTTAATTGAATTTTGTAAGCATGGAGACACAGATCTTTAGTGAATATACGCTGTAAAGAGCTTCTTGCAATTTGCAATTCTTGTCTACGACGCCGAATTGAGGTTCCTGCAATTTTTCAATTAATCTCTTCACAGTTGACGAATATAAAACCCTATTCCTCAACTGTCACTTGTCGATTTGATTTGTTTTTAGGGTTGCCAACACTTTACTGCAAATTCAAATTTTGTGACACCCTTTATTATCATATAATATGTTTTCTTTAAACTTCCAATAAATTTGGTTTAAAAAACTAAGAAACAGACATTTTTGGACAAACTTGTTGAACTCACTGGAGTCAGAGTTTCATCTTTTTTAGCTAGTGTTATTACTCAACTAATATCGGATCTAGATGTTAAATCACAACATTCTAGATGCTATTATTCATGAGATAACATAGCATTTTCATTCCTAAATTACAAAAACTCATACATATACAAGGGGTCTTCGAAAATATTCGCGATAGATATTGGGGTAATCATAATAGGGACAGACAAGATATTATTACACTTTTGGATTCTACGAAGATTCTAGACTTGGTATATTATCTCGTATACCTCTAGCCGGTTATGAAATAGTATCTAAAGTTTTATGTCAAACATGACGTTTGTAGGCAGTGGAGTATTATTTTACCGCCTTATATAATAAATGACTATTGATTTGAATTGCAAATAAACTCTCCACTTTATAAATATATTTAAATATAATAAAAATGATTTGAAAAATAGTCAATTCTTAAGTGGAGTTGTGTATTTTTATGATGAAATAAAACAAAATAAACTTAATAGAAATCTTAACTATACCCAAACATGTTTCGGAACCCTCATCAGTGGTCAAAAGAGAAACTTAAAATATTGTTCCAGAAAATTTCTATTGAGGTCTGGAAATATATATATTTTTTGTGAACACATGTAGATCAAAATTACATTAAAATGAACAACTCACCATTTTATGGAAAATGTTTTTGTTGTTTTTATGATTTAAAAATTAACATTGTTATACTACCTCCTCCTATCTTTCTTAATTTTTAAATCATAAAAACAACAAAAACATTTTCGATAAAATGGTGAGTTGTTCATTTTAATGTAATTTTGATCTACATGTGTTCACAAAAAATATATATATTTCCAGACCGCAATAGAAATTTTCTGGAACATTATTTTAAGTTTCTCTTTTTATCACTGATGATGGAACTAGTTTGAAGTTCCGAAACATGTTTGGATATAATTAAGATTTCTATTAAATTTATTTTGTGGAGATTAGACTTTTATTTCATCATAAGAATAATAAAAATGATTCAAAATCAAGTGCTTATATTTTCAGAAATTCAGAGACAAATTATTTCCAATATACACTGTGTCCAAGATAAGAATGGGATAGCATTGGAATCTTGGAAACAGCAGGAGTTACAATTTCGGTTAATTTAGAGAAAAGGTGTAAAATTTAAACACCTTTTTAATGGCGTTTTCAAAAGGAAACTAACTTTAGCTGTTTTCGAGTACGATTTTTTGCGATTTTAGTTTTTATTTATTTCTGACATTATTTTTACGGAAAAAAAATAAAAGCACTTGTCATTGTTACTTTTTGAGGAGAAAAAGATAGCGTTTACAAATTTTCACTACGACGTTTTGTTTTTGAAAAACCATCATAAACTTCTTTTTTTTTAAATACGGTCCTGAATTTTTTATTGTTAAATTTAAAGCAATTCCCAATTCAAAAATAGGTGATATATCAAATGTAATGAAATTAAAGAAGTAATCCATTGGATGCAGTGGATTTTAATATAATTACAATAAAAATACATACATCGACAGTCTGTCAAGGGCCTTGCCCGTATATTTGTTTTTTAATACTTAAGATTTCAATTTAAGGCTGATGATGGAGCGGGACTCCGAAACATGTCCCCTTTTATAAAGGAATCTTAATAAAATTTTATTAGTCGAGACGATGTATGTATTTTTATTGTAATCAAATGTAATGGTTTAAATAAGTTTTCAGTATTTTTAGCTGTTATTTAAAATTATTCAAGAAAAACCGCCTTAGTTTGGCACTTAACTGACTGAATGCACAGTAGTAGGTTTTGCAAAAATATTCTTTCGTCGTTACTTTATTATTATTTGACACTTTATTTCTGTCCCAGTACAACATTTTATCCTGTACGCGGTTTTTTAAATTTAGTTAAAATTTTTGTGCTTTTTGAAGTTATTAAAAAAATGCATTTCTCAGCTGAATGGTTTATGCAAAATAAGTGCCAAACTGTGCCGATTTTTCTTGACTAATTTTAAATAACAGCTAAAAACAACACTGAAATCTTGTTTAAACCATTACGCGTAATATACCACCTATTTTTGAATTGAAAATTGCTTTATATTTAGCAATAAAAAATCCAAGGCCGGTATCAAAAAAAAAAAGTTGGTGATTTTTCAAAAACCATTTGAAAGTTGTTTAAATTGTACAACTTCTAACTTAACCGATATCCTAACCAGATTCCAATGATGCTATCCCATTATCCCATTCTTATATATTATGTGTCCACGGATAGAGTTTGGAAGAGAAAAAACTTTTTTATTTGTCGATTTAGAAGAAAAAGTCAATCTTTATCAAAACGTCTGCTTGTGTCGAAACTACAATTTCAAATGCCAAATTTACGATTACTATACAGGGTATATCAAAAATAACATTTTTAATGATTTATTTGTTTTTTTTTAATTTTATGAAAATATTTTCAAAACCGTGGTTTATTACACCAATTGTGCAAAAAACACTAATAAACTTTTTTCTCAAAGTGGTTAATTTCATAGCTAGTAAAATAATAAAATTAAAAAAACAAGAAAATCAGAATCGTTAAAAATATTATTTTTGATTTACCTTGTATAGTAATCATAAATTTGGTATTTGAATTTGTAGTTTCGACACAAGCAGACGTTTTTATAAAGAATGACTTTTTCTTCTAAATCGACAAATAAAAAAGTTTTTTCTCTTCCAAGCTCTATCCGTGGACACATAATATATAAGAATTAGGATTTACTCTAACCTTATTTAGTGTTTACTGTGAATTAGGATTTACTCTAACCTTATTTAGTGTTTACTGTGAGATGTAGGAAGAGTAAGAAATTGATTTGTATATTCCAAATGCAAATTGTATTTTAGAGGTGGGATAGATCTTGCGTAGGGTTAAGTTAGAATAGCCAATGGCTAGACTTCGCCTGATGCAGATCTTTGTTTTATATACATATATTGTGACGTTAAACTGTTAATTGAAATAAAGTCGATTTATTATTATTATTATTATTATAATGGGATAGCATCATTGGAATCTGGTTAGGATATCGGTTAAGTTAGAAGTTGTACAATTTAAACAACTTTCAAATGGTTTTTGAAAAATCACCAACTTTTTTTTTTTGATACCGGCCTTGGATTTTTTATTGCTAAATATAAAGCAATTTTCAATTCAAAAATAGGTGGTATATTACGCGTAATGGTTTAAACAAGATTTCAGTGTTGTTTTTAGCTGTTATTTAAAATTAGTCAAGAAAAATCGGCACAGTTTGGCACTTATTTTGCATAAACCATTCAGCTGAGAAATGCATTTTTTTAATAACTTCAAAAAGCACAAAAATTTTAACTAAATTTAAAAAACCGCGTATAGGATAAAATGTTGTACTGGGACAGAAATAAAGTGTCAAATAATAATAAATAATAGAGTAACGACGAAAGAATGTTTTTGCAAAACCTACTACTGATCATTCAGTCAGTTAAGTGCCAAACTAAGGCGGCTTTTCTTGAATAATTTTAAATAACAGCCAAAAATACTGAAAACTTATTTAAACCATTACATTTGATTACATTAAAAATACATACATCGTCTCGACTAATAAAATTTTATTAAGATTCCTTTATAAAAGGGGATATTTTTCGGAGTCCCACTCCATCATCAGCCTTAAATTGAAATCTTAAGTATTAAAAAACAAACATACGGACAAGGCCCTTGACAGACTGTCGATGTATGTATTTTTATTGTAATTATATTCCACTCCACTGCATCCAATGAATTACTTCTTTAATTTCATTACATTTGATATATCACCTATTTTTGAATTGGGAATGGCTTTAAATTTAACAATACAAAATTCAGGACCGTATTTAAAAAAAAACAAGTTTATGATGGTTTTTCAAAAACAAAACGTCGTAGTGAAAATTTGTAAACGCTATCTTTTTCTCCTCAAAAAGTAACAATGACAAGTGCTTTTATTTTTTTTTTTCGTAAAAATAATGTCAGAAATAAATAAAAACTAAAATCGCAAAAAATCGTTCTCGAAAACGGCTAAAGTTAGTTTCCTTTTGAAAACACCATTTAAAAGGTGTTTAAATTTTACACCTTTTCCCTAAATTAACCGAAATTGTAACTCCTTCTGTTTCCAAGAGTCCAATGCTATCCCATTCTTATCTTGGACACAGTGTATATTGGAAATAATTTGTCTCTGAATTTCTGAAAATATAAGCAGTTGATTTTGAATCATTTTTATTATTCTTATGATGAAATAAAAGTCTAATCTCCACAAAATAAATTTAATAGAAATCTTAATTATATCCAAACATATTTCGGAACTTCAAACTAATTCCATCATCAGTGGTAAAAAGAGAAACTTAGAATAATGTTCCAGAAAATTTCTATTGAGGTCTGGAAATATATATATTTTTTGTGAACAAATGTAGATCAAAATTACATTAAAATGAACAACTCACCATTTTATCGAAAATGTTTTTGTTGTTTTTATGATTTAAAAATTAAGAAAGCTAGGAGGAGATAGTATAACAATGTTAATTTTTCCTCTTTCAAACTCTATCCGGGGACACATTGTATATACCGAGGAAAATTTCGGGCTGCGAGTTTCTTAAAGAAATGTTATGAAAACAGGAAGAAAAAGTTACGAAAATCAATGGTTAAAGAAACATAGCAAATTACACTTACTGGAGGGGACCCTCGCCTAAAAATTAAAGCCGAAGATATTGATGAAATTCTCAAAGCAATAATTAATCAAAATAGGTATAGAACATGATGATGACATAAAAGCAAAAAATGTAATAATATACAGGATATGACACTTGATATAAGCAAATTTACATAAACTTCCGGTATAACGGAAGTGCGATCATCTTAAAACAATTTTGTGGAGGATCGACTTTTATTCCTATTAGGTACATCTTGAAAATATTTAAGCGATGTGACCCCTTTCAATTTTAATATACCCCTAAATTTTCATAACTGCCCTAATTATAGGTTTTCCAATATCTATCGAGATTATTCCCGCAGGGACACCCAGTATATATAAATACACATTTATTTCTCTTTGATAAACACTATCATGCAATTGAATATTGTCTACTAAGCACCGCTTTTCGCTCAAATTCTTTGTCTCTATTGTTAATCTCACATCGTTCGCTCTCAGTGTGTCTTCGACTTTCCCGCAATGGTATTGTTTCATTTTCTTCAACATATGCCTCGTTATCATGAGGAGGTGTGTCAGCAATTGCTCGTAAATTATTCAAACTCACCATCACCTCTGTAACGTGTTCTTCGAATGCTTTTTCGGTTTTCTGTAAAAAAACCTGATGCTTTATATTTCAACAATTTTAAACATTATTAACTAAATTGAATTGACTACTTTGAACGAGCTCATTGAAAATGGTCCATATAGAAAACTTAATTAAAATCACGGCACAAGGTAAATCAACTCTTAGTAAATGCAAAAACCTTCTTACTCCTAATCTGAAGCGTAGGTGACAAATATCTAATCCAACTATCTCAAAATTGTATTGCCTACCAAAAATCCACAAACCAGGGAAATCTGTTAGACCGATTGTATCCGCTATTTAGTCTCCGACTAAATAACATATCAAAATGGTTAGTTGAACAATTCAAAAAATTATCCAATCCGTTAAAATCTTACTCATTCATATGAATTCATCGAGAGAGTTGAAAAGTCCCAATATAAGCTGTAGAATTCCCTCTGAAAACATGTCCAAGGTATGCCAGTTTTCGGCATTTAACTTAACAAATTAGCTGCTAAGTTAAAAATAAGTGTATTTACTTATTATCGAGCCTTCCTTGCGAAAGGTTTATCTTTGCATTGATTGCAAATGCTCAAAATGTAGTTCAAATACTATCAAAAACTTCTAATAGTTAAAAGCCATGAATGATGAAACCTGCCAATGTGGCCAGTACTCCAATTTCAATAAGGATTTCAAGCTATACATTAGATTTATTTAAACCGTACTTAATTTATTTATTTTTTGTTCTCGATGTGCTTAATTGCAAAAAGATTTTGTGTTCTTTCTAATGATCTAAAAATCTGTTTGAGGATAGTGTAGTGAAATTACAGTTTTTGCGTTAGGAATTTGTATTATCCAGTTTAAATCTAATTTCGTACTTACCTTCAGTAATCTCTTTCGCCGATGTGAAGCGTATAGTAGCCACAATAAATAAAGAAACATAATTAGTGCAGCACCCAGAAGAGCTGACATTTTTGTGGAACCATAAGTGACAGCATGATATAGACCAAGAACAACAAGGAAAATGACTATACCAACTGCTAGGTAGCGACCGGTTACTTTTCGTTCTTCCTGCAATAACAAACAAAAACAATTTATATATACAGACGATTGTGGAGAGTCTCATTTACGTATATTCAATATTTTTGGATAATTTTAATGATGCCAAAGTTTTCTTCTCAAGTAAATTATGCTGAAAGTGAGGTTAGAAATTTTGCCACACTTTTCTCTATACAAATTGAGATGATAAAATCGATTTCTGTCACTCTACTATTATAGAATGAATGGGTGTTGTATAGGAACGTTACGATTTCATCATTTTCATGCCTGTCTTTAAGAGATGAAGGAAGAAACCTGTGCAAAAGATTATTAATAATGAGAGCAAAATTAGATTTTACTAGAAATTGAGGACCAACATGGCTTTAAAATCTATATAGAACAAGATCGCATCTTCGACATGTCCACTTCGAATTGGTGCACATAACACAATAGCTACAATCAACAGGGCGGATCATTTCTTCCTAATTCGATAACGCCAAACCTTAATAAAAACTAAAGCGCCAAATAAATTTCAAAAGTATACATGCCTAAAAGCTTTAGCGTAATTTATATAAGGTCAGCACAATTAGTGCACGTCATTAAAACAAAATTCCAATAACCCTCTCATGTCTAGATAGCCGTTGATTTTAGTCAATTTCATTACATATCAAATATTGTTAGAATGTTATGGAGTCAAAAAAAATAATAAGAAAAATACATAGAATTATGTGTATTTACTACACGATATGTATCGTAAAAAAATATTGTCAGAGCTGGGATTCGAACATAGAACCTTCCTCATCCGAAGTGCACGCTTTATCAATGACGCCAAAAACCTTTAATCAAACTACTATATTCTAATAAGAGTTCCAACTATTTAACCTGAAATTTGAAACGCAATTTTTTCGAGAATTATGCAGGCCAATATCAAAAGTAAACCGGTAAGGCAGATAAAAAATGCTTTAAACTGATGATGAGCACTCGAACTAATCATCCTACGAGTCCCCCACATTCATACACTAAAATTTAGCTCAAAAACATCAACTGATCAACAACCCGTGAGGCTAATCAAGGATTTGGTGCTTCCAAATTCGTTGACTGACAATTAGAGACCTTGTTGACATTGTTGGCATCTCGTTTTGATCACTTCAAACAATTTTTAAACACGATTTGGGCCTGAAAAGAATTCGTCTCGTCTTTGAAGCAAGGCTTTCTGATTACCAGGGTAAGATAAAAACGTATAATTACTGATGATGCTAATTTGAGCTATGTATGCGACCCAAAAACGACTGAAAGAATATCATGCCAAAACTGAGACAAGGCTTGAAGTCTCTCAACAATGAAGGTCATGTTGAGAGTTTTTTTTACGATTATCATGGTGTGGTGCATTATGAAATCTTTCCGCCTTATGTTTGAGTGTTATGCGTCAAGCTAAGAGGCTAGAATTGTGGAAACACAACGATAGTGCGCCATCCCACACTACATTTATTATTCGTTGTACAAACTGAATCGACAGTATTGAAGCCCATTCCGAAAGAAAACTTTTGAAGACGAGTGTTAGCATAAGTGTATTGCATCGGAAGAAGATTCGTTTGCAGGCGATGAAATTGATTTCGAAGAATAAAGATTTTGCTTTCTATAAAAAAACTCATTTACATTACATAGTAGTACGACTAAGATAAATATTAATTATACTTAACATGAGTGTTTAATAAAAGGTTATTAAAACTGGGTTGTATTTTCACTTAGTTAATTGTAGTGTAGAAAATAAATTTCTATGTTAGTGTTTCACAATGCTCAGCAGAAAATGGAATCTATTTTATAAACAAAATATGTTTCAGATAGATTCCATTCCTTAACCGAAATTTTAGAGTATCTATGAAGCATAGACGAAATTAAGATGAAGAGTCATATTATTCTTCATCATAAAAATGCCAGCTCTCACACAGCCCGTCAAACAGTTGCCTATTTGAAGGAGAAAAATGTTGAAATAATGTCTCATTATCACCTATGCGTCAACAGAATCATGTTTCTTAGATACAACCTTTAGAGTGGAGACACTGTTTTGAGAATTGGTTCGACACGCAATAAAATAGTTTACAACTGATATTTAATTTTGTGATTCTTTTACCTGTAAAGAAGTTTCATTTAGTGGTGGCATATCCAAAAAATTCTCCTTTGAACTATTTATCACAGCCATTTTATACCGGTTAATTGAAATACACTGCCAAAAACTCACTGAGAATTAATTAAAACTTTAGTAATCAGTGGATAAAGTTTATTTTTCTGGTTAGTAAATCGTTTTATGCTAAAGTTTGAATAATAACTGATCGGAACTAAATCGGTTGGAAAATCGAAAATCCAATCGATTCGGTAGCTGACTGGTGGGTGAATGCATGAAATATTTCCTACAGTAGCGTAACAAATGATAACATTTTACCGTCTCCTCAAATTCTCTAATTATTTATCTTTAAAACTCTTATTTGTACTCTCGTATTTGTCTGTTGATATAAAGTGACTGCGACTGTTTTTTATTGATTTTTTAACTTGTTTGTGTTATAGTATTGTTATATCGTTCGCCCATCTCTAATTTAATGTTTGACTTATGCCAGTCTGTCTTTCATATGTCATAGATAGAACACTTATGATTATCTTAAAACCATGTCTGTATTCTGTATAACCTAATTTCATTTTGATTATTAATAAATCGTTTAATTATTAATATATGTGTTTAATTAATAAAAATATAAACACAACATGGCGCAGTCAGAATAAAGAATGAACCTAAGCAATTGATTAATAAAAAAGAGTAAAGATTAAGTGTAAAAACGCCGATATAAAAAATGGAAAATTTGAAACAACCGAAGCCTATGTCGATAGAAGGTGACATCGGGGCTAACTGGAAGAAATTCCGTAGTGCGTTTGAGCTCTACAGTATTGCCACAGGCTGTGTAGAAAAGCCTGAACAGGTGCAGGCAGCGGTCTTTCTCCACTGCGTGGGTGAAGAAATATTAGATAACTATGGAACAAACTTGGAATTAACCGATGAAGAGAGAAAGAGCTATACGTTACTAATAAGAAAGTTTAACAATCAGTTTATACCGCAATGTGGAGTGGAGTGTGGAGTCACACAAATTTAATAGGCGAGTACAGGAGCCCGGCGAATCGTTTGATGCTTTCTTAGGAGACTTAAGAAGGTTAGCAACTAATTGCAACTTTGGTGAAATGAAAGAACGTTTGATTATTAATAAATCGTTTAATTATTAATATATGTGTTTAATTAATAAAAATATAAACACAACAGTTTGTATCAAATAAAGTAAAGTTAGTGTTCTGATTCTTATACGTAAAAGTAACCGTTAATACTCACGTTTTTTTTTAATAATATCATAAATCCAGGGGGTTTTCTTCGGTCTCCTTCACGTTAACTTGTAGCTAGTACTCCTAATTGACAAGCAGCCTTTGAGGCAAAATCTGAACTTAAAATCACAAAATACAGTCAGCATAACCTTTATTTCCTTCTTATATCAATTAATCAAATGTAGCATATTTATTCACCTAGCTAAATGTCGTAAACGGACGTTTGTAACAGGTGCCAAACCAACGTTGTAGCTATTTACAGAAACTGCTCATCATTGTAAAAAGGATCATCGTCAGTTGAGAACTCGAATTAAATTTCTAAGTAAATTTTTTGTTTTGAGATTTTGACTGTTTTACATACACACCACTGCTTTTTAAAAACATATAATGTTCATCAAATCGGTGTTGGCGGATAGTAAACACATGGTGGCTTTTTTCAGACAGCCGTTTTCATTCACGAATTAACATTGGCCTATTAATAATCTTTTTTCGAAAAAGTACAATGTGTGCACTTCGTTCAGCATTGTGTAAGGATAATAACAGTAAAATCAAATAAAACCCGATAATAATGCAAGTAATTGAATTTAATCCGTTCAATACAACAGCTTATTTTCTATATTCGACTATTCTCTAACAATATTTTTATTTATTTTTTTTATTTATTTACCCAAACCTTACAAACACCAGATGCTAATTACATGTAAAATGTTTACACAGACACACTTAACCTAAGACTTAGACTAAATAGACTAGGACGATCACAAGAAGGGATTACACGTATAAGGAAACAACTAGTAATTTTCATAGGATTTGATTAAGTATCAAAATCATCGAAGACATTTTCAAGAGAATTAGTTAGTTCTTTTAATTATATGTTATTTAAATCTACATCAGTTTTTGCAATGAAAGTATTGCAAACTTGCATCATATTATTTATTGGAGATAAACTCCCTGATGCTGTAAAAAAAGGATCTTTATTCAAGATTCCCAGATTTACTTTCGGTACTTTAAATGTAATATTGTCTATAAAATTGCAGTGTTTGTATTTTAAGTAATTTACAATAAAATAAATAAACAATACAGATTGCGTTTTTCGTCTGTTTTCTAATGTCTCCAATTTATAATTAAGGCATTGATTTGTACGATACCTCTAAATGTCCGATCTTCTATCTAATAGCTCTCGACCGATATGATAATCTGCTTCTATCGGAGCTGCCCTTCTAGTATAAGATATCACAAAACATTTCCCAGTATTCAAAGTCATTTTATTGTACAAGGCACCAGCCCGACACAGCTTCAAGATCAGAACACAGCAAATCCACCTCAATCCAGTCATTTATCACTTTAAATAATTTGAAGTCGTCAGCATAAAGCAAAGCTGAGGATATATAATATATTATTAATTATTATTACTAATTATACTTTAATTTTTAATATAAGATAAGAGACTTTAATTTTTTTTGTTCTCTTTTACTGGAAAGCACAATACAGTTCTTTATTTAATAAAGATTTAAATATTATTCTAAATTTTATTTTTTATTTATAATAATTAAGGGCACGTGTTACCAGATCACACCTTAAGATGCTGTTGTTTATTAAATAAAATTAAAAATATTATTATTATTGTTATTATATCTATTATACCTATCGCTATGGTTCCTGTGATTTCCAAAATATTTGAAATATTACTGAAGCAGAAGTTACTATCATACTTGACGAGTAAGTCAATAATTTGTCCTCAACAATTCGGCTTTCAAAAACAAAGATCGACAACATCGGCAATTTTAAAATTTGTCGAGTTTGTTGTCGAGGGTTTTGATAAGCGTAAGATAACACATGCTACATTGTGTGATCTTCCCAAAGCATTTGACTGCGTTGATAATAATATTTTGATCAGTAAATGGAATTCTATGGCATTAGAGGTACGCCGCCAAAACTGTTTGCATCATACTTGCCTAATAGAAAGCGGTTAGTTTCTGTAAATAATGTAAATTCAAGTATAGTTTGTATTAGGAATGGTGTGCCGCAGGGATCGGTATTAGGACCTATCATTTTTTTGCTGTACATAAATGATTTAGCTCTTAATATTGATATATTAGGTAATGGGACCAGCGTTTTGTTTGCCGATGACACGTCATTGTTAACGAGTAGTGCGCGAGATAGAGATGAGTGTTTTAATGCGGCAAAAACTTGGTTCAGTGCTAATAAGTTGTGTTTAAATGAGGCCAAAACACAACAAATAGTGTTCGATTCTGATAAATTTGCAATTAGATCAAATCCGGTTAAGCTGCTTGGGTTGACGCCGGACTCCACATTGAACTGGTCTAATCATGTGTGCGCGTCTGTCAAGTCAACTTTTTGTCATGAGGCAGATGCGTTCATTGCTATGTTCTAATGACATCATGAAAACGATTTACTTTGCTCTGATACACAGTCACCTAAATTATGGCGTGGTTTTGTGGGGAAATTCGGTGTCATCCCACAGAGCATTTGTATTGCAAAAGGCTGCAGTGAGGATTGTTGATGGCGCGGGTCACCGAGATCACTGTAGAGCCTTGTTTCTTAAATACAGAATTTTGCCTCTACCTTGCGTGTACATACTCGAGCACCTTCTTAATGTACATAAAAAAAGGCATGATATTCAAGCTCACTCCGCGTTTCATGCATATGGAACTAGACATGTGAGTGAGTTGGTTGCTCCGTTCTCGAGGATTCGTATAACGCAGGTCAATAAATTAGATGTAAAGTTATACAATAGGATTAAGCAATTGCATCCATTTGTAAATATAGAAGATATGACACTAAAAAAATTTTGTAAATTTTCCAAAGACTTTCTCATAAGTCAGTGTTTCTACAATATTAATGAATATTACATATTTAATTACGATTAGGTGGGAAAAATTGTTATTTTTAGTTTGATTATTGTTATTTTTAGTGTAATTATAGTTATTTTTAGTTGAATTATTGTTGTTTTAGTTGAAGTATTTATATAGGTCAGCCATTATGATGCTGAATTTATTATTATGGTAGATAATTAATTATTAGTTTGTAACACATTTTAGTTAATTTATATAATTTAGTTGCTATGCGAACCATAAATGTACAAAGTATGTAAGAATGGTGAATAAAGTCTAAAAGTATAAATGGTCTGAATTGTTTCAAGTCTTGTCTCGATGGCCTTTATCTCGTCTCGTTTCGTCTGGATATTCGAGACAAAATGCTCTCGTGACGAGACGTCCTGTGTCTCGCGGCAAGACTCAAGTCTCAAGTAGGCACAAGTGTGTCCGGAATTTTCGAATAACGACAAACGCATTTGGTTGGTTTAGTATTATTAAATATTTTATGTAAGTATGGATGAACTCAAATCAAATATGTTTGGTTAGAATTTATTAAAAAACTAAGCGTCAATTTTTTATTTGCTATTATGTTTAAAATATCATCAGGATCAACTTGTATATCCCAGTGAATCGACAAGAGAGGCAATGAACTCAGTCTCTAGTTTCCCATTTTATTTCTTGACCTCACAACTCTATAGTACGGCGTACATTATTGAAACTATCGAGGGAATTCCTTTGAGAGTTAAACTTAGTAGGGGGTTACGTTATTCCCATACCGTACATACGGGAAGAATGACTGATTTCACTGCCTATTCATCAAAAAAAATTTATTCAAATTTTAAAAATAAATACTGAAAAGCACAATGCATGATGATAGAATTGTTTGATTCTGTTCGAACATGAAAAACCACACCAATATATTGGATGCAAGCAAATTGAGCCAAAAGCTAAACAAAATAACACGCACACAAAACAATGGAAATTAAAAAAGAATGTTTGTAACGTATGTTTATGTCTATATGTCCAACTGATATACCGATGTGCTTTTTTTTGAATTGTGTTGTCTAAATAAATAACTTAAAACAATTTAATAAAAAAGTATTACAAAAATTCGAAGCAAAAATACAATTTCTCACATGTTTGGAATTCTTTTCCAGAAAATCAGCAAATAAATCAATATTTTACAGTTTTTAATTAATAACATACTTAGAATCAAAAAACCATTAATAAATTCTTACTCGAATACTATTAAACGGAATTTAGTAGGAAAAACTACTGTTCGTATATACAGGGTGGATGCGGCTGGTTTAAAAGAGCATAAGTGCACTCAGATAAATTGAAAGAAACAAGTATGTCATTCACCATTAAGTGCATTTGTTTATTTTTGCCTCCCGATTACGATATGACTAAGAAGCAGTGGAGGCCCGTGAGTCCTGAGGGTTGTGAGGCAGTACAAAGATTTTTATAAAAAAATTGTTGATTACTAATTATTAGCTACTGAAAACAAGACACAAGGCCAACAAAATAATATTTTTAGCTCCCCGCTCAAAACCTCTGTTACTTTTTCCCGCGGTGCTAATATTTATTAAAGATTTACTTAAATCTGGAATAGGCTTCGCTAATTCTTGAACGACGTATAGTTTATCGTCATATGAGAGCTTTGAAAATTACCGCCGATATATTAAATAATTGATTATATCCCTAGAATTTCGCATTTCTAAATCTACGTTTACTTGTACTATTGTCGACGTTGCTGCACTACAGCCTGTATCTAGACCATCCATATTTTCCATACTATTAACCATTCACTATCACTACATTATCACAAAAAAGAATGCTTCAATTTAAGAATCTTTACACGAAAAATTACTAAATATCTATTTATTTATTCTATTTATTGCCTGTCCCTAGTGTCCCTTAATTTTTTACGATTATTATAAAGAAAAACAAGAAATGAAATAAATGCACAATCTACTGGATGATAATTTAAAAAAATTTCTTAATGCGTATATAGATACTATAATAATATTATAATCAAAATATAAGAAAGCAAAAGAAAACAGTAAAGATGAATTGAACAAAGATCAAAGATAATGCATGATCAATAGGTCAAAACGAGAGAACATTAAGTAGTAAATGAAGGGGTATATAGACAGACGTGGATGAGGCATTTTACCCCTCATATATTGTGTCTTTGTCACTCAATCTGTTGTAAAAAACGCTTGAAGAGGCAATGCCGGACTTACCATCTTTGTTTCACACATTAATGTGTTGCTGCAGTAATACCTCCTATGCTAGACAGAATTGTGCAACTCCAATTGGTATTAATGTGCATAGGGACGAGAGGCAGTGCCTCACGCTTAAAATTATTTAATTACGGCCAGTATGGATGTTTTTATTGACGTTCGTCTACTTTCGTTCTGCGTCGCCGACGGGCAAGCTCATTGGATAACGAGCATTAAATGGACGCACGATTAACATGACAGTTATTTTCATAACTGTGTCATTTTTATTAAGAGTAAGAATCGGGACCGAACATGTAGTGACAATCACAATTATTCTACTCTACAATTGCCCAACTCAGAACATGTTCAAGCAATTATTACCGATACCGAAAGAAATCAAAGATCAAAGAAATCTTAAGGTATTTAAAAGAAAAATGTTAGGCTGGTTGCACTCTAGAAGAAATACTTGTTACAATTTTAAAAATTTCAATAGTTTTCCATTTTGATATTATAAGTAAAATATATCTACAAATTATTGGGAGTAGGGTATATATAAGTAATATATATAAATATAAAAAAAAATCAAGCTATTGTTTTGAATGTGTTAACATTTTTGAGGTCTATTAAATATAGAGGAAGGTTTTTTGAATGTATTAATTGTTGGAGTATACACATTTTTATTGTTTTGAAACGAATAATAAGTTATTTTGTATTTTTTTCGATTAATTCTTCTGCTGTTGTTTGATTGCGAGAAATGGATATGAAACTTATTCACGCACAAACTGTTTTAACGGTTTCAGTGGATTTTCATTTTATTTCCGTAAAGAACACATAGCATAAAATTATGTACATGTAAATGTTCTTTTTGGAAATAAATTATTATTATTATTAAAAAAATTAACGCAGGAATTTGCTGCCTCAGTATAGTTTTTATGTTGTTTTAACGTTTGTTATTTTTATTGTTTATATGTATAGCATTATGATTTATGTTTTTTTTTTAAATTTGGTTTATTAGGTGCTTTATATATAATTTTTTTTATTTTTTGTATCGTATATTTCTTAGAATTTGATATTCTGATATGACTATGTGTCTGATGATGGTAACACTAATAATAATGACTAGTCTATGTACAAAGCTAGTTCAAGACTTATTTCATTGTATAACTTTTGCACAATGAAAACAAAACATCTTTGCCCAATCGACTTATTCATTTTAGGCACCAGGCATCCAGGTCAGCACGTGTAAAGTTTACCCTCTCTGCGGACGATAATGAGAACGTTGATGTTATCAAACGGGATATTCAGAGAGATTTGATAGAACTAAAGGAGGATAGCAAAGACGCATATTTTTTGTCTTTTAATTTTGACTTTGGTGACTTGATCCTGGAGAGCAATCCCATCGAAGATATTAAGTGTGTTAAATTTCTTGGGCTCCACAAAGATATAAAACTTAAATTTGAGGAACATGTGAGGCAGTTGAGTGGAAAAGTTTCGTCGGGTTGTTATGCGTTAAGGGTTGTTGTGTGGGCATTGGGATCGGAGGCTGCGCGTATCGCTTATTTTTGGCTAGTTGAATCACATCTGAGAGAGATACGGTATAGCCTTCTGGGGTTCATGCAGTCGAGCTTTATTCAAATGTCTTTATTTTACAGAAACGGGCAATGCGCTATCTGTGTAGGGTTGCTGTAGGAGCAAGTTGTAGAGAACTGTTTAAGAAACATCAAATATTGACCCTCACTTCATTATTTATATTAGAAACTGTATGTTTCCTGCATAGAAACTTGCAGATTATATCTTCGTCTGCTCCATCTGCTCACCGTTATCCTACGAGATTGCTCCAGCGCGCACACCTCCCTATGCTTCGATCAGCCTTAGCAAGGAGATCTCTCATTTATGAAAGCCGCAAAATTTATAATCAGTTGCCACCAACTTTAACGGCCATGGACAATTATAGGCAATTTAGAAGGTCTCTCAAAAAAACGCTGTTTGACAAAGCCTACTATTATCTTGATGATTTCTTTTCAGATGCCTGGTAGTTTTTTTTTTCTTAACACTGTTATGTTGGGCTCACGTTTGTTATGTCTGGTAGTGCCCATGTTTTCTATTGTTGTATGGATCTGTTGTTTATTGTATTGTTATGTGTATATGTTTGTAATTTTACATTTATATTTTTGTTTTTTATTTATTTGATATGATGATTGCACACTTGTGTATATGTTGTAATTATTTAACTGTATTTTTTTAAGTACCTGACGTTGTCTACAAGAAAGTGTAATTCTTTATGACAATAAAGTTATAATTTATTTACGAGTATTTATTCATGACCAAAGAAATTCAGGGAGCGATTTCCATGCGATAGGTTGTCAGGCACGACTTGTACAAAATATTCCTTATATGACGACCCCTAAGTATTTTACGTATCTAATGTCCATGCTGTACGTCGGTGTTGTAGTTTTACCTAAAAAAAACTGTTAACCGTTCTGTAGCAAAAATAAATGGGACATACTTGGTTTTTTTCCCGGTTTACGGTAAGCATATTCACGTCCAGCCAATTAACAATCCTTCCGAGATCCGTAACCTAATAAACAATATTTTGTTTTATCTGTTTAATATTCAAGAAAGAGATCAGTGCGTGTAATAAACAGTGTTGAATAATTTACAACACATCACAGAGAGGGCATAGAAGCACGAAAATTCTGTTTCTCACATAAATGCATGCATTACGTTCTACGCAAAGTGTACCTGAACAGTGCTTATTTGCGACATAAATGTAATTTCTCCAGTATATTTTTAATCCAGTTTCTTTTAATAATAATAATAAGCATTTATTCCCAACAGGTCAGACGCACTTACAAGAAAATCAATTCAATTTTGAATTAATTGTTTGTTAAAGTAATCCATTGCAGAGAGGAGTATCAAGTTTAGTAGGAAATAAAATCACGTCTACTCCACAAAAAGTTATATATATGTAAAAGGATGTGTTTGGCGACATCTAGTTTTAGTTGGTAGTACGCCGAGTGAACAACAGTTCCTATATCGGCTGCCTGGGAGGTCACTGACCCCATAAAGCAACTACCAACACACTAGATGTTGCCAAACACATCCTTTTACATCTCTGTACCGTGTGGGGTATGTACCTCATTATTTACGAGAGTTTGGCTGTCAACTACTGACCGATCACCACTGATGAGTCGTGGATCGACGAAACGGCCGTCTGGTGAAAGTATAGTGGTTGACAGACAAACTCTCGGAATATAAGTCTTGTTTTGTTAAATAAGCCCATTCCAGTTATATATATGTTCAAACTATTACCATAAGGTCAAACATGTTTCGAGATTCATCTCATCGTCAATGACAAAAAATCACAGAAGTCATCATAATAAACTTAATTCAAACATCTATACATCTAAAAGATATTCCAACAATAGAAATTAATTCACAATCATACATGAAAGAGTGACTTACCAATTAGTGAAAACATTTTTGTTAAAAAACATTATATAAACAAAATAAAAAATTAATTAAAATTTAGAACATGAATTTTGAATTGCATTGAAGCAGAATTTCTTTTTATATATCATATTATAATAATTATTAGAAAAATTGAAGAACAAAGCAAAACAAAACAAAGCAATTATTGAATTAATTGAAAAAAAAAACATATCAAATCAAGTAGAACAGAAAAAACAAAAAAAAACAAACAAATAAATACGTTACAAAACAAAACAATAAAGAAGAAGTCCCAGTTACCCAGCGCGAACATACCACAATAATAATAAAAAATTAACACACTTTATCCAAGAATACTCAATTCTATTCATAAATAAATATGAAAGGGGATCAACATTAATTTATAAATAAAATTGACTCTAACTCAAAAAAATAAAGCAAAAGTTCACCAAACCTGGGCGCAGGTTTACTACTTTGCTATTCTTTTGCAGCACAAAGCTGTATAATAGGTACCATTTTAAAGAGAGAATTGATGGTTTATTTCATTCGTAAAGATTTATTGTTAGTATTTCTACGTATAACATTTTCCCTTTTAGTTCAATGTTCGCCTATGCCTCACATGTTGATATTTGCGATGGGAAATTCACGACGTAGCTGAATTGAGGGTCATTTATATTTATAGATATATATTGTACCAATTTTTCTCTCTCATAGGGAAACTGTACGAAGACCGCGTGATAAATTCATGGATTACTCAAAAACTGTTTGATAAACGTCATACACCTATCACTGATATAGTAGACTACAATAATTATAAATAAAGTAAATTACATATTTCAACTTAATGAAAATTCTCCTAAATACTAAATAAGAGGTTTCGGGCTCATTTGGAATATTCATCCAAAAAACCCTATTTTATAGGCACACAAAAATAACTAATTTGCTATTCTATATATTTCAAAACGCATCCAAATTGGATATATGAATCTTAAATTAATATTTCAGCACCGCTCTGTGCTGAGTGTTCATATAAAAGCAAAATTATGCGAGGCTTTAGTCTTATCACAACTTAACTATTGCGATGTCACCTACGCTCCATGCATTACGGAGATCTCAAAATCCCGTTTACAGAAATTACAGAACTCACACTTTGTCTGCGATCAGATGGCTAAACATGGAAAACCGAAGATCATTTTATATGTCGTTTTCACAAAATTTTGTGTGACAAATCTCCACCCTATTTGTACCGGAAAATAAGATACTGCACGGATGTTCATAATATAAATGTGCGTCACAAACATGCCCTTACCCCACCTGTTCACTCTACGGAAATGTGTAAACGATCTTTCTCCTACATTATAACGAAATACATTATCAAAAAATGTATTTAGAATTAAATTACATAAGACGCTAATTTCTAAACCAAATTTGATTTAGATATGTTCATTTATTGTAGGCTTTTTTAATTGAATTAATGACCTTTATATTGAATTGTACCTAGTTTTTCAGATTGTTATTGTCTATTTTATTGTATGTTTCAAAAGAAAATGTTGTAATGATTGTGTGTACTTTGGTAGCAAGTTTGTTGTAACATTATGTTATACATTATATAACATTATATTTTCAGGGTTAGCTGAACAGAATAGTGACATCTGCCACTGTACTGAAACTAGCCCTTTAATAAAGGCCTTTATTAAATTAAATTAAAATATATGTAGACACTACATTCCAAAAAATCAATTAAAACAAAAAAATCTCGATGACAGCCAGTCAGATTTTCTGTTTTAGAATTTTTATATACGAGTAAAAATTAATGTTGTGTAGCGCATGTCTTGAGAAAACTGGACCCACCATTGACAGAATTTGAAATTAACAGAATTAGGAGAACGAAGCTTTAGGTCTCACCTAATTTGTATGTTTGAAGAGTTTAGTTAGTGCTTTTCATTTGTTGCCCTGATCTTCAGAATGGTCAGCCTCTTTATTTTTCTTCAAGTTTTCAAATTTACAACAAAAATATCTCAACACACAAACTGCATACACGACCACTCTTAACTTAACTTAAAGGCTGTTTAGTTTGGTGTAAAGACGGGTGGGCCTTTTTCTATTTTTTTATCAGTTAAATGATTTGTTACTAATATCCATTTTATGCGAAAAATATTCAACATATTTGATGGTTGACTGCGAACTTTTCCGTAAAATCGCATTAGAAAAATTGTACAATTCTCAAGATTATTGTTAATTGCGAATTGCCTACTAATTTAAATAATTCTGGGACTAGTTACCTACTAATTGAACATTTGTGTACATAGATAGATCTCAGATTCTCCTGTAAAATAAATCGGGTTTATCTCGAATTGCGAAGATATATTAAAAACTGAAGAAACCCAACATTTTAATTTTATACTTGGTATTTATATTAAGTAACCATAAACTTTAAATATAATTATTGTATTAAAAAATATAAAAATGCACTTTTTTTAAAAGCTTGGTATCTGGTAGTAAGTAGGTCTAACCGTTTCATTTATTCATTCTCTTTAAGCTATTATCTAATTTTGAGGTAAACCATCGGTAAAATCCTTTACTCGAAACGTCTCCCGCTTGTCCCATAATTTTTTTTTTAGGTTTTTAACTGTTATGGAGAAAAAATTATTTAATTAAAGAAATAATCCTATATGTGTATGTTTTTATTTTAAATAATTGTAAAGACTCTATACGTTCAACTGCTGTTCTAGTCTGTTAAGGGCTGTGCCTATATGCGGATTTAACTCCACCATAGTTGCGCTATTTTAAGGTACTGTTAGTTTTAAGTTTAAAAATTTTGTATGGTTGCCTTCCAGGCTGATGATGGAGCTGGGACTCCGAAACATGTCGCTTTGAATAAAAATTTAAAAAAATTAATAGTGGAGACGACGAAATTGTTTCATTGCAATTCAAAAATTATTTGTTATCCGCCTTCAGTTCTCTAAAATATCCCCAGCCATTCGATTTAATTAAGAATCTTCCAGTGCCAAGCCAGATGGAAGAAAAATTTGTTACCATAATTTTCCTATGTTCGTTTTGGAGCTACCGTTCAAAAGACAGACATGCTGAAGAAACTGGAATCTTTTTGTGGTTTAGGGACCCCAAAACAGAATAATATACAAGAATCTGGATGGGATAATTAATTACTGTAATGATGGCTTAACTGATCATGGTGAATGATTTTATCGCTCGTTGTTTCCGATAGGTTTGACTCATAGTGCGGTCGAAATCGTTTGATGGTTAACCACGATAAAACCATTATGCTACAATTTAATAAATATCAGCCGTTCACGACATATCATTTAACAACCAACTTTTGGCGTGGTCCTCAAGCGCAACAATTCTAGGTGACACTCTTGATCATAAATTAAATTGGTCGGATCACATTGATGCGGTCTGTCGGAAACTCAGTCAGAAATCTTTTGTAATACAGAAAAGAGTAATTCGTACCATCTTCGGTCTCCCGTACATATGTTCATGTAGAGCTACATTTAAAGATAAGGAACTACTCACTGTGCCGTCGATATACTTGTACAAACTTCTAACGTACGTGTTCCAAAATACCGCAAAATTTCAGAGAAATGACTCGCTCCATGACTATTCAACAAGGGGGAGAAATCAACTCCTTCTGCCTCGGCATGAGGCATATAAGAGGTCGCCTCACTACGTTTATTTTATTATAACATTCTACCACAGTTCATTAGATCTGATTAGGCGTTGAGCATCTTCAGGAGGAAATTGAAATCTTTTTTGATTACCAACTGTTTCTACTCAGTTGATGAGTTCGTTGACCATTGCTCGGCGCTTTAACTTTTGGATACGTCAACATTACTCAGTGATTTTTCTTTTTTTTAATGTAAATGCACTGTGCAAGTATTGTGTTTTGTAGTATGTACTATGTACCTATAATGTTAGTTGCCATCATTGTTTGTCATATGTGTATTTGTGTAGATTGTATCTTACTAGATTTTAAATTTTTAAACTTTGTCAAGTCTGACGTGCCAATGTACATAGTGATCTATTACTGAATGGCCAATAAAGAATTTATTATTTATTTATTTATTATTGCACCAACTCAAATAAGTAGTTACAGTGTGTGATGCGTTGGGCGAACTATAGATAGATAAAAACACTGATGGGAAAAAAAATCAATACACGACGAGCAGAGCGGGAAATATTCTGGAATATTATTGCGACGCGACCTTGCTCATTGGCTTCTAATTCCTCAATATTTCTCTTCTATTCCCTCATGAATTCCACTAAAATTTACTTATACTTTCCCAAGTAATTCTCTCTAATTCACTACCAATTCCTGCTGAAGACTGGATACTAAAATTCCGTTGTGTATTACCCATTGGAAAATATGTTTGGAAAAAAACTGTCCTTTGTATTGTTGTGAGAAAATAAGAACAAAATTTTTGCGGTACGCAATTTGAGCTCCTATTATAAGTTTGCGCATTCGCTCCGGCTCCCGGAGCCCGGTAGGGAGCGGGAGATCCGGGAAAACAGTCAAAGATTCAACGTTTTACCTGTTGAAAGGGTAAAGGAAAATCTTTTTACATTGTTTATGATCCAAGAGACGCGTTATTAGAAAACCTGATCAGTTGATTTGTGGTTTTCACGAGCGCAATAAGTTGGTTTAGAAGACTCGCCAAAGCGGTAAGTTTAGTTTTATAAAATACCACTGAAAAATATCTAATTAATTACTAGCTTTTATAAATATCTCTCAATTATTATTAATAGTTTTGTTTAATTAATAATTTATTAATTCCAATTAAATTTACGTATTACTATTGCATCCGTTTCGTAAGAAATTTATCTGAAATAAAGTTAAATGCGCCTTGGTAAACAGCGTGAAACTATTTCCCCATGTAATAGGGAAGTTTATATATATATACGAAGTTACCAACTTACAACTTTCAAGCTATTTCATAATACATAACTTTTAGCCTATATATGCAATTAAAAAGTTTCTTGTCAAATAGGCTTTCATTTCAGTCTTAATATACAAGTCTATTGTTTACTGAAGTTAAAATTAAATATTTCTCAGTTTAACAAGCACTTTCAACTTGAAAATAAAGAAGCGCTATAAAATATATTTTTTGTTCCTATACATACGAAAGAAGTTTATAAGAAATAATTAAACGCACCGTTCAATGGAATTTAAACAAGTTTAAAAAAGAAAACAAAACTATTTGACATGACTTTTTTAATATTGCATCAATTTTGACAATTTTTTTTTCGAATTGTAGGATCATTTTTTCGTATCGAAACTTCAAAAATTTCGAATGGATTTGTTGTTATACAGGGGTAAACAAAAAGTTACATTTTACTCTAAACTTTTCAACATCCTATAGAAAAAAACTCACGACTGAACTTGTTTTTTGATTCATTCACAGGGTATTCAAAATGAAACAATCCCCAAAAATATTACGTGTGTATAGGTGTTTTTTGAACAATTGATCCAAACAGTTTCTGGTTTTATTAATAATAATATTTGCAAATTAATATCTAGAAAAAGAATGTTTGAAGAAATAAATATTTTTTGAAATAATCCATTCAAAGAGGAGCGATGAGTAATATATAAATCAAACGGCGTCTGCTCCACAAAACAAATATATTTCTATATCAAAAATCAAGGCACATTGCCTATGTCAGTCAGACATGTTTCGAGAAAATTAACTTCTCATTATCAGTGACAATCAAGTACAAGATGAACAATTTCAGTTTTACTAATGTAACATATTCTAAAATAAGAGATAAGTAAACTTTACAATGTGTACAACAACTTGAACATTAGATGTTTCTTACCAGTTTGTGAAAAAGGTTATGTGAAATATTATGTAAATTAAAGTTAAAACACTGTTTTATATGAATTCAAAATTAAAATAAAAATTTAAACTAAATTATAAGTTAACATTATTTGATGGCATAATGCCTATTTTAGTACTTTCTTTTTATATATCATTACTGATGTTTTTAATATTTTAAGAGAAATTTTTAGGATTTTACGTTATATATAACATGTGTAGCTAATAATGGTAAATGACAATTGTTAATAACAAATTGTTGAGGCTATGTTTATACAAATTCTTCTTAAATCTAATTGTTGTCGAAGCTAGATCATACTTCTTGGAAATATTATAAACAATAAATGAAGTGAAAGGAGTGATGTTTATAATTAAATTTACGTTTGAAAAAGAATAGGGATTTAATTACAATTAACCAGCTAATTAGTTAATTGAAATGTATTTAATAATAAAAACAAAATAATTGATTATCGGATGAGAAGTGAGGTGAGGATATTAGTAGGTGAGGGTTAGCAAGTAAGTAAAATGTTCAAATTGTTGTACACATTGTAAAGTTTACTTATCTCTTATTTTAGAATATGTTACATTAGTAAAACTGAAATTGTACATGTTGTACTTGATTGTCACTGATGATGAGAATTTAATTTTCTCGAAACATGTCTGACTGACATAGGCAATGTGCCTTGATTTATGATATAGAAATATATTTGTTTTGTGGAGCAGACGCCGTTTGATTTATATATTAAATAAATATTTCTTTGTAACAAACAAAGTATTTATTGGAAGCAAACTACCAGATTTTGCCGGATCATATTATTTATTTGAATAGAACAAAAAATCATATATTTAAAACAAAAAAATGTTAGACACAAATAAAACAACGTCTACTCCACTTGGTGGAGTAGACGTTGTTTTATTTGTGTCTTACACTTTCAACTCCTCTCGAAGATGGATTACTTCAGAAAAAAAAAAAAAAAAAAAAAAAAATGTTAGTTTATATAGGTATACCTAATACGCCTAGTGGATTTCGATGTTTCAAACAAGTATTTGTTTGAACTACATAAATATTTTATTGGGTGACTTTCTTGTTGGTCCCTAAATATAAACAAGCCGTCATCTTTGTATTAAATACTGTTAAATAAAATCTCAATTTCAAGATCATTTACACATTATCCACGTGTATCTACTACCCTTATTTTATCAATTACAATAATTTTATCCAAATTTTATAAGAGTCAAAAAATAATCAAAAATACATAGTAACCTATAAAAACTTAGTTTAAACGTCATTGGCGTACGTAATAAAAAAATTGGGGGGGTCAATGGATACTGAACATCCCGTATTTTGGCTATTAAGAAATTGTTTTTTGTGTTGTTTTTTGGAAAGAAGTAGCTCTTTATGCTGAAGCAACACACTAAATTTGAATCCAATATCTCACTAAATACTAGAATTATTTAAAAATATTGGTTTTAAATTTTCAACTTTGACGCCCTGTATATCGAACATGGAGGGCTAAAATGAAAAATGACATCTTAAAACTCATATTATTTTTGCTCAAGGAATCTGTGGTTAACGGATTGAGCTGAATCTTTATATCGTGCAGAATTTAATGTACGGAATGCATCAAAGGACGAAACGTATTTATTTGTAAATCGTAAAGTTGTTGACGTTAGATTCCGACAGTTTTTTTGTAATGTCACCTAATTTGGACCACTCGACATTATGTCGACCGAAAAATCGCGTATGCGACATCTTCATATTTGTGTCGCATACGACATTCTATTATCGTGATTCGAGAATACACCCCCAGGGATATAGTATGTTTATAGCATTTCTTGACACGATCAATCACGGCTTGCAGGAAGCTCCGCATATTATGAAGCAGCCTGTATAATACACAGTATCGATTATTGTTAATATTTGCTATCTTCACGTATTCTCAGAAACACTAACCTTGTTCTCAAGTGAATATTTAGTAACAAAAAAAAAGTAAAACACAAACTCCGTATTTGAATCATCAAAAATTATTATTTTCCAAAATAACAGCCAAAAACTTTGGCTTTGGTTGGGTCATCTGAGAAATAAATATAACCAAATGCTGATTTCCCCTTTACAGTAGTAAATAATCCTTCAACAAAGTGGGCATCAAAGCAACAAAAAGATTAGATACTGTGTATTATTATCCTTATTTTACAAACTATTTTTCAAAATACAATATCTTACATACAATAAAAAAAAGATGAGTAAATCACAGATAAAATATTACATTTATATTTTTTATATTATATATTTTTTAATTATTCTCAGTATTTATCATGAATCGTTATTAAATAATAAATTTAATAAAGAATCCTCCAACAACACGACGTTTATTTTTTATGTAATTAATATTACTTCTGGATCCTTTATTACCGACACAAAAATAAAAATTGTACCTACCAAACTCTAAAGTTACAATTACAAAAAAACATTATGGCTAACACCAGTCTCTATTAAAAATAAATTTTTAATTAACTAAAACTATATAAAACCTAATATCGAAAAAATAATTTTTGACAGTTCAAATGTGCGTTTTTATGGTTTTTTTTTATTATATTTTAGAATAATCAAATAAGGTTCTTTCGAACTGATAGTGCAGTTGTTTATTGAGATTTTTCCACCACGGCACGATGGGCTTCAGTTCGAAAGAACAAGAACATTATAAGTTTTATTTGAAGAATTAAGGTTCAATAAAATATCCTTTTTAATCCTACCACTGATTAATTGAAATTGCTCGAGAAACATTCTACGCCTTAAAATCAACGAAAAGAAAAACCAAAATACTGCAAAAAATTAATAAATAAAATAAGCAGTAATATCTGAAAGTTGCAACAACGTTATTAATAAAATTACAATACGATAATATAAAAAAAGGATCTCATTATAATATTAGATTTAGATATCTATACATATACTTACATGAAATAAACAATCATGCATTAGTACTCAAGCATTTTAAGATTTTTTGTCACCGTTTTAATTATAATTAACTTAACTTAACATTTAGACACTTACATACGAAAAGCGGTCATATAAGTGCCTTAGGTTCCACACCACTATAATCACGATTCAACGAACATTATTATTTTTATTTATTATATAATATATGGGTATAAGTCAAAACTAACACAATAAAAAACACCTTCTACATTGGACTAATACTAAACTAAAACGCGTGCGCTATGGAGTTGAATCCTCAACAGCCATGCGCGTCGCGTCGGTTCATTTTATTATTATTTATTTGATTCAAATAACGGTGGACTTGTTTCAAATAATCAGGAATTAACTTTACTCTGTTATTTAAATTAAATAAATATTTATTTCTGCCAAAGCACCTCAGGCCAAATGAATATTTTTAAAAAATCAAATAACTATTTATTCCGGACAAACACTGTTTATTTGAGTCAAATAAATTTTGTTTGAGTTTAACAAATAAAAGCCAAATAATTATTTATTAGGGTTCATTTTTAGAACTTTTTTCAGTGTATAATGGAAATTAAACAAAAACTATATAAGTAAAATCAAATTATAATAATAAGAATTATTATATTCTCCGTAGTTTTTAAGTTTTTATCAAACCATATCTAAAGTAGCCACCTTATTTTGTTTATAAAAACTATACAAAATTTTCCTACCCTCGACATCAATTTTTGTCGAATACGTTTTCTGTTTAAACTAGGTCAATTAGGTACATTTCCCTTTCTAATACATAGATAATTTAGTCAGCTTGTTATTTTTTTTACAGATATTCAAATCACATTCTTCTTCAAGTTCGTTTTTAAGGCTCATATACATATTTAAAATTATTCTTTGACACTGTAGATGTAAATCTTTATTTTTAAATTCTACATTTCCAAAACGCCATATTGCAACAGTTAAAAAATAAATAAATATACAAACAAAATAGAAAATAGTTATCATATACTAGGTACTTACTAAAAATAGTTTTTTAAGTGTGACATTGGAAATAAATATATCTCTCGACAACTACCACAATCCAAGATATAATGAAAAATAGGAATTCTCCCAGAGTGCATAATGTGGCACGTTTAAAATGCTCATTGTGATTAAGCAACTATTTGTTCACCTATATATCTGACTTATGATATCCTTTCCAAATCCAGACTATCTTCAAATAAAAATATTTGTTAGCTACGATATTGTAGGTACATATTATAGGTACTATCGCCGACCACTATCGTAGATTCGGCATAATTTCCAAACTGAAGTAAAATAAGTAATTTAATTTTATATGTAGAGTAATTCGTGTGTCAAGGGCAGAAGTTTATTTTTTTAGGTCACTAAATTTTACTAATAAACATAAAAGTGCTATTTCACACTTTTTGCTGATTCTCTATGTTGTCAAACAATTAGATATACAAAACCTCTATTGGTTTCCAAAGTTTTAAAGCTCATAATTGCATTAAATCCTTTCCTACAAAAGCACAATATTATTAACCAACCATGTTAATACAAGTTTAAATAAATCATTTTCAAAATTATACCAATGTATAATCAAATTATATAATTCAATTTATTGATAATAATTCAGTTAATTAAATCTTGTTGCTTTGATAATATAATATGCATATAAATATCAATATAGTTTCAATAACTATTCTACATTAAATATTACAGCGCCGTACAATATAATTTATCGTTACACGAGGAATACTTGAATTAATTATAAACACATAATCACAAATAAATATAAAAGCATTACATTCAAAATTGAAAAGGCTTTGTCTATTTGTCATTTAAATGACTACAATCCAAAAATATATTGAATTGGTCCAGGCGGGCATATTTCATCCTACACAGGACTCCTGACTTAAATCCCTGCAATTTCTACTTCGAGGTGCATCTAAGGCAACTGCTCCCGTAGCGATATAATACACTAACAACCTCAAGTTTTCCAAAGAGTCAAAGAAGTACACCATCTAGAAATCTCCAAGACAACATTTTTAATTTTGAATAAGTTGTAACTAATAACCTTAGACTATTTAGCACAGATAGACAAAACATTTCATTGATAAATAGTTTAAAAACACAATCAATGATGTTTCAAAATTTTTTTTTTCTTTTTTTTTTTTGGATATCTTTCTTGGGGTTTTTTGGTTCGCATTAACAAACAATAGTGAGATGAAAAACTTTTATTTCATGTCAATAATAATAATAAAGGCTTTATTGTAAAATGTATATATCTTACAAATGGCGAAGTTGAAGCCAATGCTTCTTCACTTAACCTAACTAGATTTAACAAAGTTAACCAAAAACATATAATATTCTCTGGTATCAAGTATCCAATTTAAGCTAAATCGAAAAAACAAATCCACAGTAAAGAAAAATAAAATTAATAAATCCACAAATAATAATTGACACTATAGTAGTTCGACTACATTATTTTTAACAAAATGTTTAAACCTGGCGCCAGTCAGTTTTTTACATTTAATGGTATTTTATTATAAGTTTTACATATGTTGTAAGAAAAAGATCTCTCGAACATTGCGGTAGAATGAGGAGGTGGGGAAATTGTCGTTTTATGCCGAATATCTATGTTATGTAAATGCCCACGGAATTTTATTTTGCATATAAATAAGCTGGAAGTTTCAAATTGATAATTTTGTTATATAGAACCAATGAATGCAGAGCCCTTCTTTCATTCATTCGCATCCATCCAAGATCTCGAAGCTTTGCGCTAACACCCTGTTCTCTACTTCGGATTCCACCAACTAGACGAACACAAGAATTTTGCATTCGTTGGACTCTGTTCTCGTCCATTCTTGTTAGGCACGAACCGTAGACAACATCTGCGAAGTTAAAATGGGACAGTACAAGAGTATCACACAACATTTTTCTAGTAGGGTTATTGAGCAGCTTTCGACTACTATAAATAAGTTTTAGGTTTATAAAAGCTCGTTTAATGCATTGACTAATGTGATTCGAAAATCTTAAATTTGTGTCCAGCATTAAGCCCAAATGTCCCGCACAATCGGTAGCATTAAGAGACATATTGTTAACACGCACGTTTAGCAGATTGAGATAATTATTTTTATGACAGTTACCGAATATTAATAGCTCAGATTTCTTAGGGTTAATCTCAAGACCATGGTTCTGAGACACTGCAACCAAAGACGCCAAATCGCTGTTTAATTTTGATATGCTTTCTACTGTTTTACTCGGTGGAAACGATAAGTAAACTTGCGTATCATCTGCATAGACATGCGTGTCACAGTGTTCAATTGATTTTAACAACTGCGAAGCATACAGACAGAATAGGACGGATCCCATAATTGATCCCTGTGGTACTCCACTCTCAATTTGTTTCAATTCGGAAGTCTTTCTCCATAGTGACACACTCTGCTTTCTTCCAAATAAATAACTATGTATCTAGCTGACCTAGAAAATCCAAGGTAGCCAATAATAGATAAAAGCAACTTGTGATTGATGCGATCGAACGCCTTGGTATAATCTAGAAGTACCAAAGCTGTGATATTACCGCGATCATTTGCCCTCAATCGTTTTTTTTTTTTTTGACAAACAATTTTTGTCTTCTTCAGGTTTTTTTTTGTCAATCTACAAACATACAATACTATAACATTATTTAAATATAAATAAAATTCTTAAAATACACATATAGTACTACCAAAGAAATCTTTGGTACTACACACAATAAATTTAAATAGGTGTAATAAATATTCTTACCTTCAAACATCTTATTAATGTTCTCTTTTCCTTTTTTTATTATTATTTTCATTATTGGTATTGTCATAATATTAGTAAGAGAATTTTTATTTTAAAAATAAATAATAAACATACCTACCTCGGTGATTTTTAGTTAGGTGTAAAAAATTGCATGTTATAGGTAGATAGTGTAGTAGGCGTTAGATTAAATGAAATTAAATTTCTGTCAATTACGGGGTTGTTTTGATATTGGAATTATTAAATTGAGTGATAGTTGTTGATTATATTATATTATGATAAATTTGACTTCAGACAGGTGTTGAATGTCTGTCCTATCATTTTTACTATTTTGGTCTTTTTTTATGTAAATCATTTCTAGCACTTCCCTTTTTTTTCTTATTTCGGTCCTTTGCAAGAATAGTAGTTTTATCATAATCAAAACTATGGTTGTATGTCTCTTGATGTTTATTCAGAGCCGTTATTCTTGTGTTGGGATTTTTATGGTTACCTATCCTTTAATTTAAATGTTGTTTGGTTTGACCAATGTATGTTGCATTGTAATTTTGGCATGGTATTTTGTTCCACTTTTTAATTTTGTATATATTTGGGATTTTAGACCATTATTACTTTTGTGACAGACGGTAATATTGTATTTTTTTAATCTTTGCTTTAGATTTTCAGACAACCCATTAATATATGGTAGAGACATAAATTTAATATTGTTATCATTGTTATGTGTTAGGTTATTCTTATTGTAAAATTTATGTACCCGTTTTTTGAAAATAGTTTTTATCAATTTTTTAGGATGGTTATTTTTTTATTAGAGCTATTTTGGCTTTGTCGATAGCTTCTTTTCTATGCTCGGGATCAGACAGCTTAATTGCTCTGTCTGCAAGACTAATTCTAACACTTTTTTTGTGGCTTATTGGGTGGCTCGACAAGTAATTTGTATATCGTTGTGACCAGCTTGGTGTAGTGTACCATTTTGTTTTTATACAATTGTCTGTTTTTATAAGTGTGGTGTCTAGAAAATTCAGTTTGTTCTTGTGTTCAATTTCAATAGTGAATTGGAGTTTCGGATGGTATGAGTTGAAATTATTTTTAATGTTGTGTACTTGGGTGTTAGGGATTAGGGCCACACAATCATCCACGGTTTAAAATCTAGTGAATTTATTATGGCTGTTTCTTAAACAATGTAATGCGTGCAACGACAGCAGACTAATCTATATATCTCTTAAAGAGGCGTACCAAAATGGCAACACTGTTAAAAATCTGACAGACCGACTCAGCAGTAGCGTATCATAATGTTTTGTTTAATATCTTTTAATTTTTAGTTTTACATAATAATTCAAAGTTTATGAGGAAAATGTCAATATCGTTATAATTATTTTTATAGATTCCTTAATTTTGGATTATAGGCCAAAGTGTTCGCAACAAATGAGAAAATTTGAGATTTCTCAGAATCGCGAACTCGGCGACTTCGCATTTTCACTAGTCAGATCGCGTTTTTACAAAACTTCGGGGTTTTGTTTAATATTGTTTCAGACACGCAAAGGAATGTAACCTATCGCGCCACAAGAACTCTGCGCGCAGAAGAAAGTAATGATAGATTTACCCAAACTTTAAAAAATTGTAGGATATATTGGTTCGTAAAAATTCCAACCATCGGTGATATTTCCGCAGCACCTTGCCCGTAATAGTATCGATAGAGAAGTGATAAATAAAATAAAATATTTCGTCTATGTTGCAATGATTGTAAAGAGCGTGTAAGCGATTCATCACCAACCACACCAACTGCTCGTCGTGCCAGAGCTAAAATCAATATAGGAACTCGTCGTAGTTAAAAAAAAAAAATATATGAAGGGTTGGGAAAAATTAGTGAATTAAGTTCCGGAACGGAATCTGCTGTGAAGTACCGATTTCCCTTGGGTTTAGTAATAATAACACTTGGATTAAAAGAGCTTGCACATATTTCGGCATATTTGGGAAAGTTTTCAAGATCCTCCATCCCAACAAACTTAAACTTTCCTACTGTCAGGGTTTGTTGGACATCTAAAATAAAAAATCATTTTTACAACTTGGTAACATTATGCTATCCCATTAATCCCCAACGTTGCGTAAACGAAACATTTTTTAAATATTTTTTTTTTTCAATGTGCCAGTAAAAAAAAAAAATACTTTTTTGTTGCTACAATTTTTTCAAAATAGAACAAAGACTTTACGTTTTAAGAAATAAGTCGACAGAGTCAAGATATTTATTTTCTGCGAATTTATGAACTCGCAACATTTTGAGATTTATCATTTCATATATTCGTCAATCTATTCGTCTGACACAGAAACGGCTGAGATATTTCAAATTATGGATTTAGATTCCCATGACCTTTAGTAAAAAGGGCGTTATATGATATTTTACAAAACATGTATAGTTTTTGCATATTGGATCATTTTTCCTAATGTTGCGTATACGCAACGTTGGGAATTCCGGTAAGAAGGCGCCATAATGTCGCGCCCTTCGCTGACCCACAATTAGGTAACATTTATTTTGTTTCTTACATTATTTGTGTGTGATTCTTCTTAGTGAGTGTCAACAAAGATACTAAGTTATAATTATTGTGATTTAAAATTATATTATATATAAAATATAAAGTGAAGCTCTGGAAAATATTGACTTGAAGTAAGTTATAATTATGGTTCTCTTTGTTAAATTTTTTTCTAAAATAATTTGTTTCGTTATAGTGATGTCTTGGAAAAACAGAATGCCTTTGTCATCTGCTGAGCTTTTAGCTACATTGGAGGAGGATGAGGATTTACTGCAGACTGATACCGTTGATGCAGTATATATTCCGCCACCCGTAGATGCACTTACAGACGAAGAGGAGCTTGACGAAGATATATGTGAGAACGTTGAAGATTTACCAGATGTTGCGGGGACCTACGAAATACACGCAAATTTGTCTGATACTTCTGAAGCCTTAGATGATGAATCTTTACCGTCAAATTCCAAAAAAGCAAAACTATGTGCAAAAAATATAAAAATGAAGTCGAAGAAAACTCTACCGAAGTGGAGAAAAGATACCCCTATATATACAACAGGACCATATAATGAAGATAATAATAACTTGGAACAAATTGAAAACAGAGTTTGCGGTAAAAGCCCTTTGGAAGTTTTTTCCTTGTACTTCAGTGACGAAGTTTGGGAAAAAATAATATCTTATACAAGAAAATATGCTCACGACAATAATCGGCATTCATTTGATATTGATAACACAAGCCTAAAGCGATTTTTCGGCATACCCATTTTTTCGGGATACCATACGTTACCAGCTACAAAACTCTATTGGTCAAAAGACAACAAAGCTAGAAGAAGATGCCGACAGTGTAAAAACAACACAATATACATGTGTGCTAAATGTAAGGTGCATCTTCACACAAACTGTTTTAAAATATTTCACACTAAGTAGTAGTAGTATCTGTTTACCGTAAATCCCAACATTTTTTTGTAAGAAAACTAAAAACTTGTATTTTTGATAAACAGTTATTTGGACATAGGTTTAATAATAAAATAAACTAAAATCACCGAAATTGTTTGATTTTCCAAGCTTGGGAATTAATGGGCTATTCAACTTTAAAAGTATATTATTACATGTATATTTTTCCGACTTTTCAACTAGAAACTGCAAGAATTTGCTAAGCTTATTTGCACACAAGTTTGGTGCTTAATATCAGCAGTTCTTTCCAAAGTTATACGAAGTAAAAGTTAAATATGAATGTGAATTCAATTTTCAAGTGCAATAAGAATTTTGTTATATTCTATCATTACAAATTATTATTAAATATTAATGAATATGTACATAAAATACCTATACTAATTATTAAAAATGAACGGAAACTGACATGATGACATTAGAGTGGTTAGTAGGTATCTAGGTATTTTGTGTCGAAAGTGGTCAGCAATCAGCAGTTCTTAATTTATATTTTATGTTGTCTTATAATTACGTTTTCAGGAAATGTAAGAGAAAAACAGCAACTAAATTATGCAATATTTCTAAATACAATTATTCGTAAAATATTAATTAAAAGATTCGTTCTTTATTCATGTTCATCAGACAAAGTAAAGTCGATATCAAAGCTGGAATAAATTATGACTTTTATACTAAACGTTCGTCGTTTAAAAGACAACCGTTAAATATGACGAGGAACATTTTAACACTCTATAAAATATTCATTCCTTTTTCTCAAGCACAAATCCATTAAATATGAACTAGATCTTACCATTTACACAGTATTTCAAGAGCACATGAACCCAGTTTTCGGTCCGCTTTAAGAAAATACAGGGTTTTATACGAGTATAACATTTTGAAATTGATAAACGTAAACACACACGTTCCATAATATTTTTTTTTGATGCTGTCTATACTGTTTGGAATATTTTCCTTTTAATACATGTAAATTACTCATTTGAATTTCTATTCTCATTTCACAAATAGCTTATTGATAAATGCAGAACTACGAGGTATCACAAAAAAGTGCGACTGAGACTCAATTAGCTTTAGCAGCAGGAGTACGACGACGCGTTTATAATTCCGCAGGGTGAGGGTGGAAATTAATCGCGAGGATCTTTTTAGTCTGGGTCTATTACTCATCCTTAGTTCTACCAATCGGTTTACGGGCAATATTGCCCAGGAAAACAATAATTTACAAGTGGCCTGGGCTTATTAAGCATGGGAAGGAAGATGACCCTCGGCCAGGACGGCCTATTGAAGTGACTAATGCGGCATTTGTTGAAAAAACTAAAAAAAATTATACCGAAGGAGAAACAAGTTGCAGCATTAGTTGGAGTATTCTATAAAACCATTTTAAGAATCCTGCATGATCATCTTGGCATGATAAAGGCATCGAATATTCTATTATTTTAACTGTGATAAAGGTCAGTGGGAGAGAATGCCGATAATGCAGCGCGTCCAATGTTCTCATGTATTTTTCCTATTCTATTTAGTGAACTTAAGGATGGTGTGCACAATATGAAAAAGAACTCTGTGGGTAGAAATGTTGTAACCATTTTGAAATTAGCGGGTATTTCGTACATTCAGTAAGAATACTAATTTTATAGCTCAAACCAAATGAATCCCAATATGCTATTCAAATTGTTACGGTTCGATTCAAGTTTTACGAGCGGTTTCAAATAAAGAAGAACAAACAAAGAATATCAACTTGAATAATAACGGAATCAAATTATTAAATGGAGAAACAAACAACTAAAATAAGCTTTATTAATCTGTATTAAAGTAATGCAAAATTACTCACCTTTATAATTTTGTATTTAAAAGAAAAACAATAATTCAAAGACCCTTGTGTCAAGAATTTATCGAAAACTTTATTAGAAATAAAACGCAAAAATGTGGGCTAAAAACAACTAATTTAATAATTAAAACTAATAAAGAAAATTAATAACAACAAGAAATAAATATGTATAAATTAAAGAAAAGGAATAAAACAATTAAGCGATAATGAAAATTTAGAAGAAATTCTTATTCATTATTGCACAACTTAAAAATAGGAAAATTAATATAATTACGAATAATTATATTAATTCCTATACGAAACTTTAATTACTATTGAAAACTGAATTTATTTCATTTACTAAAAGAAACAACTTAAAACTTTATAAAAACTGATTAAAACAAAAAGGCCGTCAATTAAAAAATAACAAAACTTACGGAACTTTATACAATTCACTACTTCAGAATAAATGAAATGGACTTAGTCTTTAAACAAAAACTAGAAAATAATTCTTAACTGGAAAAATCTACTAAGTCCAAAAACAAATTAAAATATTTAATTTAACTTTATACAATAAGAAAAAAACACATCTTGACTGAACTAAGGCTAGCACGATTCTCATCTTAAAGTCCTAATGCGTTTCCAAAATTCCTCATAAAAATCACATAGTAGGTAATACAGAATGAAAATAGCCAATCAGAAAAAAGGCACATCTTTACAATATACCCCAATACAGAAACATCTACAGGGTGAGAAGATTCACAAAATAAGATACATTTTTATTTGTATGTCGACTTTAATAAAGGTTCTTGATACTTAGGTATCTTATGTTGGAGTTCGCGACTGGCCAAAAACGCATTGTTTTTTTATGTGCCCATTATATATATTATTTGATATGGGAAACCGTGATGCCCTCCAACTAGCTTTTGTATATAATAATAAATGTTCGACATTTAATTTACATGAAAATGTTCCGAAAATTTTAAATGTTTAGACAACACTGTAACTGTAACATCTGGTTATCTAAGAGTTGAACAAAGAAAAATGACAAAAATTATATATTTTTGTTACCTACTTGTAGACGTATTTATTGCTTTGATAAAACTTATCTCAATAGAAGGTAAGATAAATAGAAAACAGACCCTTAAATTTTATGACCAAAAGGAGAGTTTAGGAACATTCGTTTACAATCTACTTAAATAATATTCCCAAACTAATATAAACTATCTATAAAATTCACCCAACTATATATACAGGGTAGGACAAAAGTAAATTCTATTGCCCGTGTGTCTTGTTACAATGTAGGGGCGATGAAGAAAGTAGTTTCAGCGAAATATTTAACATTTTTTTGGCTCGCTTACATTTGTTTTAGCAATCGCTAGACATTCAATTCATGTGACTTTCAACGTCCGCAGAAGTTTAATAAAAAAATCGCTTGGAAACGCTTTTTAAGACAGATAGCGCTACTCTCGTTGCATATTGACCAGAGCATGCGTCGCTAGTCAGACTTTAGTGGTTTGCTAGCATTCATTTGGTTAAGACGTACTTCTTGTTTTGATATTCTTTCTTTACGTGTTTTTCTTTCATTTAAAGTTTAGTTTGACTGAATTTTAGGCTGACTGCAAACCATGTTCGTCTTTGGAATCTGAATTCCCTGGTTAGGTTAGGTGTGGAGTCATTTTTACTTAATATATATGGCGTTTTTAATACTTATACTAAGTTTATAATATTTATAATAATAAAAAAAAAACGTATGAAACTATGTTAACCATAATCTTAGAATAAAACTATTTATTTATAAACAACCAAAAAAACATAACCACAAAACAAATAAACATGGACTTCGTCTGTCATTTTACATTTTTGTCAACGTCAACTGTCTTGTCAACACTGGGATCGTAGACACACTACACGTACGAGAGAATAAAATGTCTACACTTCTAACAAACCAAAACCCATTGGTTAATTATTAACATATAAAAAATTTTTTTCCACGTTTGTCCTAGTGTTATTAATTTTAGATGTGTCCACATAATATACAATTTTGCATATAGAGGCCACAAAACATTATTATAAACTCTACAAATAGTGCGTGCATATGCAGAGTTTAACATCGCAGCATTTTGTTATCTAATCGCGACACACAACAGGTGTGTTCCAACATAATAATATCACTGACATTTTTATAATATTATAATTCTATACGATATTCAAATTATTATAAGTTCTGATATAAATTCCTATTAATACATATTTTTATTGGACTTATGTTTCTAATTTTAGATCATTTCAATAACAAATTGCATTAATTAATTTATTAATAACATTATTGCAAGTTTTCTACCAGTATACAAGGTGTCCAGTATAAAATCAACATAAGGTTTTTGGAATGAAATTTCGTTTTTCTTTTTAACGGAAAATAAAAGTCAAATCTCCACCAAAAGAGTCTATAAGTGTCAAAAAATCATAAGAAACCATACATGTTTTGAAGCTCCTGTTTCCTCTTCAGTGGTTAGGTGGTAAAGTTAATTTAGAAAAGCAGAATTACATGGTGTAGAACAATCTGACATTGATTTAAAGATACATGGAGAAATATATTAAAGTCTGAACCAAATGCGTAGTTGTAAATAAGTATTATAACTCACCATTTCGTGGAAAAAGTTGGTAACTAACTCATTAAATAAATGTTATATTTACTGTAGAAAAGGCATTGTACTTTCGAACACCACCTGCAATTATTGTTTATTTTAACTTTTTGCTATAATATTTAGTGTGTTATTACTTATATTGCAATCCAGGTGCGTAGTGACCATTGTTCCGCGTGTTCCACGGAACACGGGCCCTGTATCCTCAAGGGGCCCGGACTGCATTCTGCATCTTTTCTATATTAAATACCTATAAATTTTAGTAAATTTGCAAAACTTTTCGTGGATTATCTGCAGATATGTTAGGTGATGATTCAGTTTCTGATGCTGCATTGTATCGGATGGGTCAGGAATTGTACGTCATTCCGATGACATTTCCGACACGATATCGTCTCAACTTGTTTGATTTAGGAATCGTTTTAAGGTTGATTTATGTAAGATAAAGACCTGATGGAATTTATATTAATTGAAAATTTCAGTTCCTGTAGTAGCTTCAGTGCCTTGCAGACATATTACAACCATTAAACTCTTGATTTTAAACTTTGTGTCGAAAATTAAAATAGTTTTCAAAATATTTAAGAAAATAAAATTTGACGTTTTCCACAAATCACCCTGTATTTCAGAAACTAAAAAGAATTCGCCTACATAGTAAAGAGATATTAAATAGGCATCACAAACTGCAACTTTGGTCTAATTTAACTAACTCTCTATCTTGCACGGTTTGAGAAATAGCATGTAGGTATATTTTTTAGTTTTTATATTTTAAATTGTGCTTTGGTAAAATTTGTTTGATTTTAATAAACGTATAAATATTGGTACCTTGTTTTTCAATGGGTGTGGCGGTGAGGGCGTGGGCCCGGAAATTCCTTGGAACACAGGCCCGTAACGGCATCACTACGCCCCTGTTGCAATCATTAGATCATTGACACAATATTCCTAAACCGAGAGGGCACTGTACTTTCTATGCAAAAAGTAGAGTGACCAGTTAGTTAGATGATTATGTTCTTAGAGAATAGTCGGTCGAATATAGAAAAAGCTGTTGTACTGAACGGATTAAATTCAATTATTTGCATTATTATCGGGTTTTATTGTTATTATCCGTACATAAAATAAAATTAATTGTTCATAAATCATGATTCGCGCTGTGGTCTGGCGGAAACCGATTTACTACGTGTGGTCTATTTAATTGTAAGAATACAGATTTTTTGTCTCATCCACGGCTAGTTATATAAAGTTAAAACTTCAGGTAAGGTGGGAATTTAACGTAGGGTTAGGTGACGTGATTGGGTATCTAACTTACAGATCATATTTTAACCTCTTACAAACAAACGTAGGATCATGGAATTTCCACGAACCACCGTACAAAACGTGTTTTTTCAACATGACGGCACTCCGCCACATAATGGGCAGATTAGTACCAACGAACTATTTGCACGATGAAGTTCCCAATAAGTGGATAGCCAACTTCGAAATCCCCTGAAATAACACCACTTAAAACATCAAGTATACTGTAAGTCGTGAAACCGTTGAGGAATTATTAAGACTAATTGGCGCAAAATTAATCATTCAATTTTGTTTTTGAATAACTTTTTTAGTAAATAAAAAAAAATATATTTTGAGTAGTGGAAATCTTTATTTGGACCTGTAGATTTTTTTTTTTGTTAATTGGAAAATATGATATGGGCCAAGTGGCTGCCGCCAGTGATACACATTAATTTGTGCCCGTTTTGTCGCAATTTCCATAACTTTCCGCAATATTTCTGGCGATAACTGTTCGCATTCCTGTCCAATATTCTCCTTAAGGGCAGCGATTATCTGGGGCTTGTTGGCATAAACCTGCGACTTCAAGTAGCTCCAAAGAAAGAAGTCTGGGATGGTTAAATTAGACGATCTTGCTGGCCAGGCCAAATCGCCAAAACGGGAGATTAGGCGACCAGAAAATGCTTCCTTCACAATATCCGTTGTGGCTTCTGCTGTGTTTGCGGTTGCACCGTCTTGTTGAAACCACATATTCACCAAGCAGCGCTCATTCAATTCCGGCAGTAAGAAATACGGTCCAATCACTCCTCCCGCGTGAACACCACACCACACAGTAACCTTTAGTGGATGTAACGGCTTTTCGTGCATCACACGCGGATTTTCAGTGCCCCAGAAACGAAGATTTTGTTTATTGACGGTTTTATAATATTCGTGGAGTTTGGTTATATGTATTTTAATGAACCTCTTAGCTAAATTTGCGTTATGTGTGAGCATATATCGCAGTGTCATCGGCGTACAGAGCTACTTTGATGGTTGGGTCTTTAGATTAATCTGCAGTATATGAAACGTATAGTTTTGGGGCTATGACTGTTCCTTGAGGGACACCAGCCTGTAAACGTCGTGCTCTGGAATGTGTATTGTTCATACGTACCGTGAAGGTTCTGATATATAAATATGACTTGGTTTTTTTAGCTCGTTCACTATACTTTCCCTGTGCGGGAAAGTAAAAGAATAAAGACACTGAAAACAATTACAAATTATATTTGTGGAGTTGACGTGTTTCATGTAATATCAGAATAATTATAAATATATAAGGCAGTAAAAGACAAGAAATTGGGCATGTAATGATACGATGGTTTATTATAAAATCCGATGCCAAGTCCAATACCAATAAAACACACAACTTGTAACTTTGATACGTTGCAATACTCTTCTACTCGTTCGAGTATATTTGTTTTAGAAGTTGTAATAAATGTTTATTATATTCCTGCAAAAGTTTGAGTCGGAAATAAATGGCAGGATTTACGAAGATTTCTTAATACCTATTCGTTTCAACAAATAATGTTCTTTAAACTTTATTAATTTTGTAAAAGTTCTTTTTCATAAATCTATTCCATAATTAAATATTATATTATAAACTGTTTTCTTATACTAAATTATGATTTTTCCCGATTGCTAAGCTCAACAGCAACAATACTATTCTGTGAAGCTTAATGAACCGACGACGAAACTAATCAAAAAAGCTTTTGCATAAATATTTTGCTAAATCCAATTTTAAGTTTATACACGTGTAGTTCAAAGTAACTTTAAAGTTTACTATGGGGTAATTGCATGAACCGTAACATGGATCAAAATATTTTTACGTGGCAAATTTAATGTATCCTGTATATTATTATAAAACGCCTTTAGCCACGAGGGGGTGGTTTTAATTCCACGGACTAGGGAATACGGATAGAAAAAAGAAATGCAATATTATTCTTCTTTTTCAATCCTAATACACTTCTCAGATCTATCAATTAGTGTTTCTATTTCAGTAAAATTTTCCCCACAGAGATCTTTTGTCATTTTTGGAATGAATAATGACGGCTCGGGGCCAGGTCTGCTCTATATGAAGATGAAATAACATCAAAAAATAAACTGTTGCGCTCGAGGTACGAATAACTCACATTTTTGTGACCTTTTTGACATTTACCATTCTCGTAAGACCCTTGGTGACAAGCTATATTTCCAAATAATTATATATAATATTTTTGACAACCAGATGTATTTGGCTTCATCTAGTTTGAGCAGGAAATATGCCCGGTGAAACAAAGTTCACAAACCCCTATTGCCAACACTAAATACGCCCGAATTCCCTAGCGGGAGGCTTTAGTTACGAATTACTTGTTGCATAATGTAACACGCGTGTATATAACTTTTAGATTTACGTACAAGTTATCGTGTGTCTAGACACAGCGTAAAACAAAACGCACTCATAAAAAATATTTAATTGTTAAAGTGTCACGTCATTTTTAAAAGTGATTATAAAACTATTGCACATTGATTGCGTTGTCTGTCGTAAAAGTTAAAATTAGCGAAATAAGATGTATAATTTAAGCGAAAAAATAGCTTCTATATGTTTATTGTGGCGCGAATTGTTTAAAGCTCATTGGCTGGGTATTTCACAACTATTAAAATTAATCCTTTCGGATTAATAATAAAGGCAAATTGATTTCCGAAAGGACTCCATAAATTTTTTAATTTACGTTTATATTTATGTTAAGTTTTTTGCAACTTTTTTTTAACATACAAGCCATTGACAAATAATAATAACAATAATAGTTATTTATTATACAAGAGAAAAAAGTACTAGATTTTAGCTCGAGGCTAAAATCTAGTACTTTTTTCCCGTGTATGATACACTATTTTTTTCTGAGACGGGAAAAACTTCGATTTAATATTGAAAAAAGTCAGAAAATTATCCAAGTAAAATTTGAAGTTTTAAAAACCTTTCAGTAATCAAATATCTGTTAATTTCATTCTGTGATTTAATTTAAAAATTGCGAACACTCCACCGGAGTCAGTAGAGGCATTAAAAGTAGCGTCACAAATTATTGCCAGTTTTGATATATAAAGAAAATGTAACTTTTGTATAATAAAATTTCTTAAAATTAAATATCTACCGTTACTTATGTGTCCGGGAAAAAAGTACTCACTTTTTTCCCGGGGATAAAAAGTGACATTTTATTACCTGTCAAGAGAGAAAATATGTCAAACTTTTTTCCCGTCACAGAAAAAATAACTTTTTTCCCGGACACATAAGTAACGGTAGATATTTAATTTTAGGAAATTTTATTATACAAAAGTTACATTTTCTTTATATATCAAAACTGGCAATAATTTGTGCCGCTACTTTTGCTGCTTCTACTGACTCCGGTGGAGTGTTCGCAATTTTTAAATTAAATTACAGAATTAAATTGACAGATATTTGATTACTTTTTTAAAACGTCAAATTTCATTTCATTAATTTTCGATAATTTTCTGACTTTTTTCAATATTAAATCGAAGTTTTTCCCGTCTCAGAAAAAAATAGTGTATCATACACGGGAAAAAAGTTAGATTTTAGCTCTCGGTTTTTTGTGACAACACAACCTCGAGCTAAAATCTAGTACTTTTTTCCCTTGTATAATAAATAACTATATTTACCAATTTATCATACTACAAATCATATAAAATATATAAATTGGAAAACCAGGTGCTCTACCACTTAACCCTGACATGACTTAAACCAATTTCAACCATTACACCAAATTGATAAATTTTATGCAGTAAATGTTCTCCTTCAAATCAACTAAATAAATTTAAATTCAAGTATTATATAAAAAAAAAGACAAAGTAAAATAGTTTGAAAAAATAGTCCATTCTTAAGTGGAGTTGTATATTCTCAATGACGAAATGAAAGTGGAGATTCGACTTTTATTTCATCATTGACAAAATAAATAGCATACAATATACTATGAGCACCACAACAAGTCAAAGTTATATATTTTGTTGTTGATATAAATATTGATAAACAGAGCATCTAAACTTAGCCAATTTTATCAACTTCAGTAAGGAATTATTTTGTTTCGAACCCCCTCTGAAAAAGAACCGACCTATGGATTGGGGAAGTCATGAGACCACGAGATCGAACGTGAATATGATGCACATCTGAAGGAAACTTGACTTTATTAAACAAGCAAGGTGGTGTTTTATTCGAGATTATTTTATGATAGAGATATAGAGTGTAATATTTGAACCTGTTTCTCATATCAATCCACTTTAAATCCACAAGTTTATGGGATATATGTTCACATTTTTTAATTCCAAAAATAAATCTCATACAGGAATTTTGAACACGCCATCATCAACACTCACTCGCTAACGAGTATGAATTATTCCAACTCAGGGATTTCCGTTGTGAACGCAAGATGGCTAAAAAGACCGATCCTCGGGCCGCAAACCTTGTCACAAAATTGACAAACCCAATCACCATTTACCGGCTGTTGTAGGTGCGCTGCCCCATTGATGCGTTCGCTCTCCTTTCGATGCTGTCTCTTTGCATCCTCATATCGTCGACGCTGCTCTTCAATAACTTGAGGACCCTCGTAAATGGTGCGCCTCCATCTCGGTCGGTCGTTTGCAATCTGCTCCTAGTTCTTCTTTACATCTAAACCACACTTCTTCATGTTGGTCTTAAGAACATCCTTGCTGGCCTTCCTGCTTGCATGCCCATCTTATGCGATGCTGAATTTCATCATCAATATTTACGTTCACGGCGAGAATGCTGCTGAGGTAAGAGAAAATCTCGATGTTCGGAAGTCTGTGGTGCACAATAGGTAAATTGAGACAAAACCAAGGTCTCAGAAAGCAGTTTTTTGTTTTTATATCAAGAGACGATCTGTAAGGATATAAAAGTCTTAATGCCAACAGACAAATCTGTCTATTGCAAATCCAAACACGGAATATCCTCAGGCAGTGATCAAAGAATTCGAATTACGGCTTGCTTACTGCCTAGATGTGAACGAAGCAATATTTATGAGTGCGTTTTGTACTATTCAATAATTTTATTGTCACTTTTAAAAATGACGTGACACTCTGTATTATTTGCAAGAATTGATTGAAAAAATCCAAGGAAACTTTAACAATTAGCGTTTTTACAAGTGCGTTTTGTGCTATTCAACAAAATTATTATTTATCTCAAATAAAAGAAAAGGGTTTCACAAGAAAAACGTATGCAATTACGGGCAACTTTAATAATAATAATCGTCTTTATTGATGCAAAAAAAATATAAAAAAGAATAAAGTAAATTAAAAAAAAATAATAAAGTAAAATAAATTAAAATAAAGTTAACAAGATGAGTCATGTAATTATGGCGAAGTTTAGCATTAAGCTATTCTTCCACTTAACCATAATATAACAGTACTAGAAAAAAAAAATAAAAAAAATATATAAATACAATGAGCCCGTGATGTGTACAAATTCACATTATATAGTAAAAGAAAAAACAACAGTCAATGATAGCTAAAACTAAATAAATGATAGCTAGTATAATTATACATAGAAAACAAAAACTAACAAATTTGCGGCGAACCATTTTACATAAAAAAGAAAAATCAGCATACAGTACACACAAAATAAACTAAAGTGAGAAATAGCATTCCATCATTAGCTCTTTTCTTATTTTTTTACGAAACTGGCTTACAATTAATACTTTATTTTCAGAATTCAAATTATTGTATAGTTTAACAGCATTCCAAGTAAAAGATTTTTTGAAAATAGCGGTATGAAAACGAGGCATAGTTAATAAACTCTGGCAACGGATATTTACAGAATAAATATGGTGTCTAAATATTAATTTCTCTTTTAAATACGTAGGTTTGGAGCATATCATTAATCGGTTTATGAAGGTTGCAAAATGGAATTTAACAACAAATTCAAACTTGAGCCACTCAAGCCGTTTTATGTTTATGTGGTCGCATTTTGAAATTCAGCAAATATTTGTTTGCATATAATAGCTTCAAGCGCACATACGTCGATTTGAGAATCTGATTTACATGGCCATGAAAACTAAGTTTTTCATCTAAGATCACCCCAAGTACTCTCATGTTTTCCGCGAACAGTAAGGTGTCATTTGCTAATCGCAAACTGATTCGTTCTTTAAGAGCAGCACGAGTAGTTTCTCGACAGAATATCATCATTTTGGTTTTATTTGCATTTAATTTTAAATTATGCATTTCAGAAAACTTTAAACCAAAAGTGAAATTTGCGCAGAGCGTTGCTACCAAAAAATTGTATTTAAAATTGTATCGAATTTATGCGTGATTTTTGGACCTCACTTTATATCATAGATCTAATTATAGATGCAAAAAGGATTTATGGCATGTATTCGTTATCGGAAAATTTAATTTGTAGTTCATGTGGAAGTGACTAGATCAGATGATAATTTTGATAGGCACATATACACGATAGTTAGCATTCTGGATTTGAAACTATAGAAACACAATTTTTTTCGAAAAATTCCAATGATAAATGGAATGGGACGGTTCCTAAAAAAATAACCAGTTTTTCATGATCAATTTGAAACAAAGGATTACTTTGACACCATTTATATAGCTCGTTTCCAGTTATGTTTCACGAAATTTTTCTCTGAATTCCCAACGTAAAAAGTTGTTAATCACCACGCAATGCCACTATTAACAAAGCATAACGATCTAAAACTGAAAAGAAATACAAACTAATTAATCATGAAGCAAATACAATAATTAAGCTATATGGGGAGAAAACCGACAGACCTCTATTCAACTCTAAACATTAAAGCTTTTACGTGTCATTGCGGTGCTCATTTCTAAAAAAAATTTATAACGAGAGCAGCGTGAAAAGTTTATTCATAATTCCCATAAACGCATGTCACGCTGCTACTGTCAACCTGGATGGGGGAACAATTCGAGCTTCAATTCATTGAGTTCAGCAATTACAACTACCGACTTATGAGCAAACTACAAAAAATTCCTGTAAATCCTGGTGATTTTACATAATAAATCAATATCGACTATATTATATTTACCATAACATCCAAGTAATTTATAAGTTACAGATACTTAGATGTATTATTACATCAAAAAAGTACATTTCCACAAAAGTGCACAGTTTTACATATTTTTCCATTTGTCTGTGTAATAGAATGTGATTGTATGTAAAATGATAATAATAATAATATATTCTTTATTCAGAAGGTACAATGGTACATTGATTGATGTAACTTTATGTGAGAGTATGTAGAAGTACGCTGAATTACATCAAACCACGTAAAATCTCCTGTTTTACTGTTTAAAATTGAAGACGTCCAGAAGCCAGCAGGCGTCGCATCCTCGCGTGCTTTATTTTCAATCTTGCCGTTTGTTGTTGTGTGTATAGGAGTTAGGGGTATACGAGATTTAAGACATGTATTGGTTTTTGATGTGCCGCGTAAAACATAATAAGCAGTTTTTGATTTGGAAACTTCATAATCAGGTAAGTACGTATAACAATATAAATACTATTTCTGTAAGGGCCATTTTACCATTATCAAAAAATATTGTATACACCAACATTTTCACAGAAAGAGCAGCAAAAATTTTCGATGTCCATTTGAAAGTTGCAAAATGGTGTTTAAAACGTATGGCGCCTTTTACCTATTCACATTTTAAACGATCGCACAACTGCTTTGGTCAGGAGGATACCAAACTTCTTTTGCAAAATTTGACTAATTTGAAGTGCCCATTACCAAACTGTTTATTATATTACATTATATAATTATTTTTTCAGAGAATGTAGTCTGAGTCTAATATAATTTTAAATTACCTAATGTATCTTAAACTACCTAAGAACTTACGCCTAAGATTTGTTTATTGCATTTTAGATTAATATAATGTTGAGTTCCTTTTTGCTAGTTGCTGTATTTTTACAATACTTAGATATTATAAGCTAACAGTAAAGAATAGGTATTTTGTTACTGTTTATATAAGTACGTCAACATACGTATTACTATGATGTGTAATGTTTTTCTTTTTAATATAGCTGATTAAATTTTACTACTTGTGTTTTTATCTAAATATAATATGCTGAAGATGGTTATTTTTCAGATAAATTTTTGCCCAACGTTTACGCGACATCCTGTATATACAGGGCGATTCAACTTTGAATAGGGAAAATCATCAGCTATTTATATGGTTGTGAACAAAAAAAAAGGACCTAGCTCGGTAAATGCTTCGTATTCAAGACAAGGTGTTAAAAGTGAAGCTCTAATGTTTCGGATCTATAAGATAAAAAAGCATAATCGGAGCTTCACTTTTAACAGCATGTAGGTATGTTGAATACGACCCATTTTCCCACCTATGTCTATATTATGCTTTTCATCATATTTTGAGCCATATAACTCGCAGGTGAAGATTCCCCATTAAAAGTTGAATCGCCCTGTATACGTACCCCTTGGAGTATCTTGTATTTATACGTGTTCAACTTTGTAATTGTAAACATATACATATACAATAGGAATTTTACTTTAAATTTCATGCACAAATAATTGAAACTACATAAAGGTTGTATTAATACAAGGTTTATGTAGTTTTAATTATTTGTGAATGAAATTTAATGTAAGAATCCCATTATGGATATGTAAAGGCATGTCTTGATAGGTAGATTTACATGTTCAGTTATGTAACAATTAATTATTAAACAACTGAATCTGTAAATTTACCTACAATACATGCTTTTATTTTCCATATACAACAATGTAATTTTTACATGGTAAACCAGGGCATAATATTACCTATGAATTTTATGGTAATTTTACACAAATTTTATTTGTAGTGTAGTTATAGTTTGGATTTAGATCGGGTACAGGTCCACTACATACGCGATCGGATATTTTGTCCAGGATACAATATGCGCTTTTGAAGAGCGACAGTTTGCTGGATGTATATTTTCTGCGTCCTGTCGAAGGTTTGGAAAACTTGCCAAATATGGAGCTCAAAATTCATCTGTTGAACTCCTGGCAAGCTATTTCGATCAACATCAACAGCGAACATTTTATAACAACATTTTGTCTGCTATGTCGTTGATTAAACATGGTGCCCCAAAGACTCTGTGTTAGGGCTTTTACTATTTCTTATGTATGTCCAGGTTATAATAATAATAATAAATGACTTTATTGACATCAATTACATACATTCAAAAATGGAAGAACAAATAAACTAAGAAAAATCAGATGCCAAAAGGCGCAAGCTCAGCAAAGCTGATTTTCAGCAAGGGCCCTATAATACATTATAATTCTGCTAACAAATATCTAAAACGAAAACACTAAACATAATAATATAATAATAATGTAATAATAATAATATAAAGGTTACAATTTCCAACATAAGTAAACACACCTCAAACATCAGACTCAATGAGTGTCATCTGCTCTTGAAATAATTTATCATACAAACAATTTTTAAACTTAGACAGTGATAATGTTTTCATCTCCGAAGACATCTCATTATAGAATTTAGCTATATTGTAACTGAAAAACCTCTGATACATGGCAGTTCTGTGTTGAGGAATGGTAATAATATCCTTGCGTCTGACATTTACATTATGTATGTCAGTCCGGAAAGTTATTCTTCTATACAAGAAAGGCGGAGTTTTCAACAAAATGATCCTGTGGTATAGAAACACAGAGTGCAATGTTCTTCTGTTAATCATATTAAGCCACTTTATGGTTGATAAGGTATGAGATATTCTGTCAAACTTCCGTATTCCAAAAACCAATCGTAAGCATGAGTTCTGAAGTCGTTGGACACGCGCCGAATCAACCCGCAAGAGACACGGACCGTAGACGTAATCACAGAAGTTCATATGCGACAGCACCAGTGATTCGCACAACAACTGTCTCAGGCTAAATGAAAGTAATTTCCTAGTGGCATAGACACTCTTAAGATTGGCATAGCCAATTTGAAGCTTTGATGTTATATGCTGAGTAAATCTAAGCCCATTGTCAATAATTAGTCCCAAGCTCTTGGCATGATCGGAGATTTGAATGGCCACACCTCCAGTGACAAGCGCATGTCAGATTCAACAGAGAGTCCAAAAAACAAAGCTGTTCAAAATCTGAAGGATTAACAACAAGGTCATGGCGCTTTGAAAGATCCGCCAGGGCCCCCAGATGACGGTTTATCCGCGCTTCTGCGATGGTCAGCTCCCCTCTCTCGAAGACATGAACAATCTGAGAGTCGTCAGCATACATTTTCATGTGGCAGTGCTGTAAGAATTCAGGAAAATTAGACGTGTAGATAGTCAAGGACACTCATTTTACACTGTTCGCAGACAACACGACAATGCTCCGAGTATCCGGTAGCTTTGAAAGTGTTCAAAATCAGCGCGAGGTGTGGTCGAGGGCTTCCGACTGGTTTGAGGCCAATAAGTATGACCATGTTTAAGTTCAGCGATCTACTTCTTTACCATTTGTCTCGATGGAGCAGAGATCGGATAATGTTTATCAAGCCATTGTTTGGTTTGCACTGTATTTTTTGTGCTTGATCGACTGCGTTATATTCCATGTACATACAACCAACACGTACAACAATTTTTTCAACTTGACATCTCATTCTACGAATCATGCATACATACTCAAAGAATGTGTGTAGAATTGCAAATGATTTTGGGGTGATTTTTTTCACTAAAACGGGAAATTGGGCACAAGTTTCATCGGCACTTCAGTTCATCTTTGATTTGATGATAACCCGCATAGGTATACGTTTTTTCTTTATTATAAACTGGAAAACTCGTTAAAAATTATCTCCATTCCTCGTCTCAATCGCCTTCAGCGTTCAAATTTAAATTGGTATTTCACTATAGCTCAGTTTTAATATTTAAATCAGATATCAGCCAATTTGTTTTCCCATCCTGAAATATACAATTTTTCACTTGTAGCTCACTTGCGAAAACTTGGCTGAAGAGAAAGACAAAATAAAATAGACTTCTATTATATTCATATATTTTCTTTTTTTCCTCGACATCTAAGTAGCGGTTTTCACTGCAAACGATAAATCAGAAAAAAAAGGTTTTAGGTTGGAAGAGATTCTTTATGGTTTTGTGAATTTATGAGTGTCTTTTACGATATAGCAGGTTAAATTTGCAGATTGCGTTTTTTTATTATACCAAATCTTACAACTGAATGTCTAGAAGATACAATTTCAGATTTGAGTTATACATAATAAAATAAATCCGATAGGAATGTTACAAAGCTATTCTTCCATTTACAAGTTATCCTTATTCCAAGCGGAATGGCAACAAACCAACCTACGAACATTTTTAATACGAATCAAACTGAAAACGTACGCCATACAATCATGTAGCGAATCCATCTGTTACTGTTTCTAAACAAGGGTGAAACATATAACCTCGGGGATGTCAACCCGTTTACTATATGGGTATTCCTTCAACAAAAACAATATGACTTTCTTCATAACATTTCTCATTTTAAAACCTCATGTTCGATATACTTGAATTTTTAAATTTAAAAATGATTTTTTTTAATAATTTGAACAAACAAAAAACAATTTTCTATCAATGAAAATAAGTGGGATTTTTGTAAATTATGTCTTTAATTCGTCCCCGAAGATAGAAATCTAAAGGTGTCAAGTCTGGTGACCTGGCTGGCCAAGCTATAGGTCCTCTATTTCCTATCCACTCATCACCAAAATGTTCATTTAAGTAGAAGTTATTACCCTTGAATTATGGGGAGGTTAAATAATTACCATTTCTTTTCAAATCAACTGCATTTAATAATTAAAATGAATAACAAATAAAGACATAAATATGTAAAAATAAAAAAGAATAAAACAATTAAAAGAATGAAAATCTTATTCATTAATGTACAATTTAAAACAGGTAAATTAATAGGTATAATTACGAATAATTATATTAATTCCCAATCGAAACTTTTAATTACAATTGAAAATTGAAAAAAATTCAATTACTATAAGAAATACCTCTAAGCTTTATGAAAATTGATTTGCAAACAAAAAGGCATTCAATTAAAAGAATTAACAAAAACTTACTGAAACTTTAACTTTAGAAAAATTAACTATTTCGGAATGAAAAAGAAATGGACTTAGTCTTCATACTGGTATACTTTAAAACAAAAACTAGAAAATAATTCTTTAATGTGAATCTTCTAAGTCCATAAACAAATTAAAATATTTATTTTAACTTCATAAAATTGGTACCTCTAGACCCTACCAAGGCTAAAACGAACTAACTTGTCTTTTCAAATAGCTGCATAAGAATCAGAAGTACCTACTATAGAATAGAAAATGGCCAATAAGACGGGAGCATTGAAAATACACCCTTATAAACTACAACTACAGGGTGAGAGTAGTTTTAGAAATAAAATATATTTTTATGTCGACTGTGATGATTGTGGTTACTCAGGTATCTTATGTCGTTCAAAAGATTAACCAGTCACTACCATTTGTAAAGCAAGAAACAATACGATTTTATAATGACTTCTCAATCTCCCGAATGAGCTACTGGACAAAAACCCATTGTTTTTTTACTAGCCCTTTATATATATTCTTTGATATGGGAAACCGTGACGCCCTTCAATTAGCTTCAGTATATAATAATAATAGTCCGACATTTAATTTATATGAAGGTATTTCGATAATATTGAAAGTGACCACCCTTTAACTAAAACATCTGGTTTTAGTTACAGGGTATTTATCTTTTTGACTAACTCATAAACAAACATAATATTTTCAACTAGAAAAAGGTCCTCTTCTAGGTATCAATTCTTTTATCACAGAGAAAAAGGCACCCGAGATAATATTTATTATTTCCAGATGTTGTATAATATTTACAAAAATATTAGACTTCCAGACACGTTAGGTATAAAACTATAAAACTAAGAGAAAATATCCTAAACTACCGAAATATATATACAGGGTAAGACAAAAGTTATTCTATTGCTAGCAGTGTCTCTTTGTTTTTTTACAATTTAGAGGTAGTTCATCTAATTAATCTGCCGTCAAACATACCCACCCATACATTAAAAGCAAATCCTCCTTGGTTCATGACCGTCACTGTTGCATGCGGATTAACTTCGGCTCATGTGTAACAGTTGTACCTTTTAAATTAAATATTCCCTCGCTACTGATGCATGCTTCCTCTGTCCAAATACACGTCACACCCAAGTTGGCATTCTGCGCACACTTCTGCACATACCATTCGCAAAATTGAAGTCTTCTGTTTAATTCTGCCGGAAGTAAATGATAAACGACTCGCATTAGGTGTGGCCTAAATTTATGTTTTTTTTAAATTTTCTTCGTTGATGCTCTTCGGACACCTGTTTCGCCCTCTAACATTCGGGTGGACGACAGTGGCGGCTTGTGGCAGTTTAATGTGGTGAAGCATAACATAAAATAAAGCCATATACTTTATAGGTAGCTAAAATTAATAGAGATATCCCTACTTCGTCAATTGCATAAAATATAGGAGGTTATGTTTATAAGTAGGTACCTCACCAAAGTATTGTTTTCTTTAAAAATTGTAATTAGTATCTAGAATATATTTACCTACTTCATAATAATACTAAATAAAACACATTTTATGAAACTATCAATCAAATCAAATTAATTTTATGCTATCTGTTAGCAAAACATAATACGTCTCATACCAGATATTATTAAAAGCTCTGCTTTTATGCGTTTGCCTTTATTTATATTTACAAGAAATCACTGCGTGATTTCCCAGTCGTTTTGTGGTAGTTTTATCTATGACAAAAGTCATTGAGGGTTATAAAAAAAAATTCAAAAATCTATATGTCTCCTAAAAATATTGAAGATAAATTGAAACATTTTTGAGTTACCCCGTAGATCACCTCTACGAGCTTATAGTTACACGCTAAAGAAATCATGAATTCAAATCTAAATCAAAAGATTATTCAAAATATTACTTTTTTGACCTTAAAAAAAAATAAACAAATACATTTTTGACTCACCCCGTATAGAAATTTAAAGTGTATGCTAAAAATTTCTAAACATTTAAAATTTATTCCATTGCAATCTAGAAAATTTGTTAAATGTCGGCTAATTAATGTTTTTTTTGCATCACCCTGTACATGCTGCTTATTAATTAATGTTGTTATAATCTGATAAATACTTAATTTAAATAATAAATCCACATGTCAAATTCAATAACCTTATAAACTTTTAAACTAAATACCTATTATAAATATATTAGATAGGTATTTTAAATCTGCTAGTCTAAAAATGGCTGCCTATAATATGATTATCATCATAGGTGACGTTGTTTTTTAGAACTACCACATCTCTCTATTTGAAAATCGTTGGTGTTAAATTCACGTTAACGTTAATAGCGGCGGACGTTATTTTTTAGGATACCATATCTCTCTATTATGGTTCGTTGGTTTGTAATAATTTAGTAGTATTTTTTTCTAACGTTGGTGTCACTTATTTTAGTTTAGTTGACACTTCTAGTTCACGTCATTATTTGCTTTTGGTAAGATGTTTTTTCTAACGACAGACAAATTGCTTGTGTCAAATAGTTTATTATTATTTTCTTTGTTTACATTAATAGTCTAAAAGTTTTCGGCATTATTTTCATGTTTAAGATCAAGTTCTATCAACATGTTGTATATTGAAGTGTTATAAAATGGGTATTCCATATAGTTGTAGTAAATTTAGAAGTTGTCATTGTGTATTTGAAGTAATATTACTGAAAAAGTGATAATAACCTAAAGTGCCAGTGTCATGAGAGCCGTCAGATGGATGGATGTGATCATATATTTTTCAATAACCTAAGTCTGATGGATGGGAAATAGTTGATATCTCCCTCTGCGTCGCACACAAAATAAATTGTTGTAGATGTAATTAAATGAATTAATAAAATAGTGTGGCCGCATTAAATCCCCTTGAAAAGTACTTGTTGGGATGCAGCAAAAAAATTTTTTTCTATATAGACAGACCTGCGGCTTTAAGTTAAGTCACATAGATAGCGGTCATTTTTTTGCAGATTTTCGACGACAAAGACAGCACTATCAGAAAAGTATAAGGATTAATCAAACATTTATTTAAATCTGGAACAGGTGTATCTGTATAGTTTCAATAAGATTTTTCTGTTCTTTAAAGGAGTGTGATTAAAAATACTTAACTTTAGTTAAAATTAAAAAATAAACATCATTTTTCATAATAACTTCGCTTACCTGATGTCAGCGTAAATATAATTTACGCTGCTGATGTGTAGTACTTCCACTTGCTTCTTCCATATTAAAGTATGATATATTATAATATATTATTTTATTAAAAAAAACAATATTTTACGGTACCAACCCATTTATTTTTATAGAAATAGGTAGGTACCTGCTAATTAATAACCGTATATACAGTTTTTTAATTTGTTCACTACTTTAGATTTTAAAACTTAAATTAAATATGTAGGTAACTAAATATTTGTATTCAAAATATCAAAAATCAAAACTTTAAGGTTCCCTAAATGTAAATAAAAATAATATTAGCACAGAGCACAACTGTGACAGCACTAGAAATTCGCGACTGTGTAATAGAGATAGATATAATCAAAATAATAATCCACATATAGGTACAAAACACTCGCCAAGCGTTGTCATATAACCTTATTTTACATTAAATCTCTGCTGCATCTATATGAAGCGTGCTTCTTATAGTGTTTTCTTAATGGCAAGATTCGTATGCTATGCTTAGTACAATTAAACGCTGGCAACCATATTTAAACGGAGAGCGATATGTGGTTGTATAGTGGGTATATGCAAGATGGCAGTGTTGCCCATTGTTGCTGATTTATAGATGAAAATGCTTTGAGGCACGCTTCATCTGCATAAGAACGTGTTTGATGAATAAATAGGATATTGTCATAGGACACAAGCACTGACAAGGGTGTCAACTGTCGCACACAGGGAAGAGAGTGAGAGACCGAAATTAATAATATTTTAATATTATTACACAAATAAAAAAAGAGGGAAATACCTAGTATGTTAATTAAGTATGTTAAATAGGTGTATACGATAAAGCCTGCTTCAGATGAAGACGAAATTCTAAATTACAGTTGTATGGTAAAGCAGGTTGAAAATTAAGTATACATTAAATTATAGTTTAAATTTTTTATGGAGAAAAATAATTACACAAAAAAATAAAACTAAATACTTAAATATTATTAATTTTACTGATTATGCTTCACTTGCTTCATACGACAAGCTGCCACTGGTGGACGAGCATGGGTTATTTGCAACTGCACCCAAGACTGTAATTTCTTTTCTTGCCGATTATCAATATTATTGACAGTAGTCCGTAGTTTCCGAAACGCACCAAAATTAATAAGGTTACTTTTTAATCTTTGAATCATCGAATTCGATGGCTGCACTCTCTCTCGATATCGGTTTTCGTAAAGATTCTTCACAGCTCCTATATTTTCATTACACTCAATAAAGCATTTTAAAAGCTCACATTTATTTTAGATCGGTATTCATCTACCAAACCACTTTTTTTCCAAAATAAACTTGACGTACCAAACTTTTCAACATATTTGGCAGCTATTAATGTTAAGAAAAATGAATGAATAAAGAAAACAACGTGAAGTTGAGGAAGAAGCATTCAAGGTGCAATGAAGATGCCAGAGAGTATTAAAAAAGAAAAAAGAAATCGAATAGAAGACTTAATAAAAATACGTGGATCTGGGAAAAAAAGAAATAACGTGACAAACTGACAAACAAAGAAGAATAAATAAAAACGATGCGAGGCAGACAAGGAAAAATTAAATTGAAACTTCGACACCACCTTGACTAAAAACGTAGAAACCAAAGAAGAACTGGTGAGAAAAGCCAACGAAGAAAAACAAGAATTGAATCAGGATTGATCAGAAGTTGTAATAATACAGTAGGAATAAGTAGTCGGTGGTCATTTCTAAAGATGGCTAGTTGAATCTGTTATGTAACAAACCAAAATTACAAAACTATAGGAAAAATCCTCATCAGATGGTATGATACTTAGAACAATTTAATCGGCCGCTAGAAAACCTCTTACGAACAGTTGTGAACCAGCCACAGACAGACTGGCATCTTTCGTTTCGCTGTCGTTGTCTCAGGAAACAATGAAGTATCATTTTTGGAAGAAAATCTACAAGTTAGAGAATATTTTTAGAAACAGCATAAAATATTTTTTGTCGTCATCAATAGGTTCTCTGAATTGTCACCCAACATAACTCCTATTTTATTCCAGGAATTGTTAATCATAGAGGGACATTTATAATTAAATGTTGTTTATTTGAACTAGTTTTATGGTTCAATTACATATCATTTTTATTATTTTTGTATAGTCAAGTGGAGTAATAAACACCATAACAAATTAACATGCAATACGAGCAAACTTTGTCATATTATATGTGTAACGTTAATTTGCGAGAAAAACAATTATTTAGTGAAATAAAAATTTTAGTTGATGGATTTTTAAGCGTTTTTGTTAATTTAGTTTATGTAAATAGCCAATTGGAGACTCTTTTTATTTCGCCAATCTAATGATTTTGTACAATTAACGTTTCTCAAAATAACTGTTATGAATATTTTCTTAATTCATGGAATATACAAATTTAAAAAAATAGACACTTTCTGCCATCGACTTGTTATACCATAATAGAATCTTTGTTTCGGAATATAAATTCTAAAGTGTTATGAAAAGTTGATCATATTGACTTAATTACTATTGTATCGCCGCGGTGTTGCCGGATGTATTTATTTATCTCTAAGCGTAGGGGACATTTTAATATTCGTCACATTGCCCCCGTCTTAAAGACATTTCGTCCCGAAACGTGACAATTGGTTCATGACGATATTTGCAGTGGGCTCCCTTATTGCATCTTAAGAAGCGATGGAAATAACAACTAACGGTTTTCACTACGGGATTTCTTCCAGGATTCGAGGCACATACTAAGATTTCGATTCCCGTAAATCTGAACAGGATCTCTAACATATTCCTGATTATTCGCCAATCCTGATCATCCAAACCGCACGCAATCTTCGGAATCGCGACTTTTGTGATGTTCTGCCTCAGTAGGGCTTCTCGTAAATTAGTCAAAGCAGTCCAAACACGATAGTAGGTGGATTTTTCAGATGACTGCTCCTTCGTCACTAGGTAGAAAATCTTCCTTTGCCCTTCAGGTTCCTTTTGATTAAGTTCTAACAATTCGCCAGCTTCCGGATTCTGCTCATGAAGTTCATAAACTTTACCAAATTTATTTTTGAACGAAGCGGCTTCTCGTAAATTAGTCAAAGCAGTCCAAACACGATAGTAGGTGGGTTTTTGAGATGAGTGATCCTTCGTCACTAGGTAGAAAATCTTCCTTTGCCCTTCAGGTTCCTTTTGATTAAGTTCCAATAATTCGCCAACTTCCGGATTCTGCTGATGAAGTTCATAAACTTTACCAAATTTATTTTTTAACGAAGCGGCTATTCCTTTGCACATTCGCAGGTCTTTGGCTACACAATGAGCCCAAGCATACTCCAAGGGGACCCCGAACAAGTCGCGTATCTCCTCTTGAGGAACTTTGTATCTTACTTTATGACCGGACGATTACTCTTTCATAAAATCGTCGAATGAATTCGGGGGCTGAAGACTTCGTATTTCACCGTCTTGTATAATATATAAAAAGAGAAAAACATATCAAGAGGAACTTAGAAATAGTTTAGTTGAGCAAATGCTTCGATTTTAAATAAATGTCTGTGTTCGTTGCATTAATGTTTTAATGTTTTGATTTCCAAAATTTAAGCCATCATTTTTAAATCGTATGTGTACGTCCTTTTAATAACTTTAATGACAAAGAAAACAAAATGGTTCATGTGAGAATGGATTATATTATATTATTGTACTTGTGTGAATATCTATTGTTGTATTTGGATTTGTAATTGTATTATTTTGTTTTTATTATGTAGTTTGGAATCTTTATACAAGAAGTCATTAGCTTTTAGCGGATTTTATGGTATTTTCTTCTTTATGCTTGTAGTGTCTTTGAAGATGATTTAATAAAAAGTAGAAACGTCGACAAGGGAGCAATATTGTTTTTCTTCAACGACCTAAATCCAACTAGTTAATAATTGTTTTTGTTCAGTTCATTGTACTTCTGTAATCATATATAAACAAGATTCTTGAATATAAATCTCTTGACATACCTACGGGCGAAATTTCATGTCATTCTCTATTTTTATTCTTTTCCTTTCTTGGGATTTAAGGTTCTTATAAGCAAATTTTTTTTTTTGCCTTTTGAAATATGTTTATTTCATGTCAAAGTACGTACAACGTTCGGCTTATTCACCTTCCTCAGGTACATCTCGTTTCTTTTTTTGTAAACAGAATTAAAAATAAACAAGTAAGTGGTACATTTACACTACATCACAACGACATTCAGTGTAAAAAGGTAATATATAAAACACATACACAATTACATATAATATTCTTAATTATTTTCTATTTTGAATTTTTTTTTTGTATTTGTGTTTACCTTACCAACATCGCATGATTCTGTGGAATTTTTGGTAGTATACCACTTTTAGTGGGTATTTTGTTTGAATGAAAATTTTTATTCATTGATGTGGATACACACATAGGTATCAGTTGGAGTTTTTTTTTCCTTTTATATATTTTATTTTACCACTTTATCAGCCAACTACCACATCGTTTACGAGGGATGTATTAGAAGTTTTTTTCTTTGTTTTATGGATAGTGATGTTTTTTACTTATTAATTTAGAGGACATACATTTACATTTTTTATTAGTTGTTGATTGCCGGTGTGCCATGTTATATGATATTATTATAAATTTGGCTAAGAAATTGTATGTCTGTTCTATCATTAATGCTGTTCGTGTTTTTTTTTTTTATGTGAATCATCTCCAATATTTCTCTTTTTCGTCTGTCATGTTCTTTTGTTAGTATTGTGGTACTGTCAAAGTCAAATTGATGGTTGTGTGATTGGGAATGTTTCTTCAGTGCTGTTTGTCCTGAGTTAGGGTTTTTGTGATTATCCAACATTTTTTCTAAGTATTGTTTTGTTTTTCCGATGTATGTAGCATTACAGTCTTTGCATGGTATGTTGTATACTACATGGGTATTCTTCAATTGGTATTTTAGATTTCAGCTTTGTCTATATTGAAGTCTTCAATGTTTTTGTGTTTTTGTGACAGACTGTTAAGTTATGTTTTTTTAATTTATTGCTGTGGTTTTCTGATAGACCATGTATATACGGTAGTGAAGCATACTTTTTGGCTGTGTCAGTTTTATTATGGTTGGTGATATTGTCATTGTAGAATTTGTGAATGCGTTTTTTGACTATTTTTTGTACTAATTGTTTTGGGTAGTTGTTCTTATATAATGCAGACTTGGCTTTGTTTAGTGTTTCTGTTGTGTCATTCTATTTATTTATTTACTAGTGGATGCTGGTTTTTGTGAACATCCAAAAGTATTTTTTCGATTTTTACGATGTGTGATTCTGTTGTGTTAAATTTCTGCTGCTAAAATATTCAGAATATTGCAGAAAGCTTTTGGTGAGCACTATCAAGACCAGGAGTGTTTCATTGGTAGAACATGTTGAAAGAGGGTATATTACCATTGGCCTCAATCCTGGTGCGTATCCGATGAAACCCTTAAGGAATTGATGAAGAAGGTATTCAAGGCCATTCCGGAAGATGATGTTTCAAAGTGTTTCGAGAATTTTAAAAACGTTGAATTGTCATATGTTGTGTATTAGATCGGATAGAGATAACTTTGAATGCGATAAAGATTTTGGTTTCTCTAAAACAAATCTCGCTATATTTGATCACAGTAGTAGATCGTAAAATTACTGATGATTTTAAAATCATCCGAGGCATTTAATTATGCGTAAGAAGAAAAGAAAGAAAGAAATCCGAATGAGAGATATATAATATCTCTTATTTTGTATATTTTATGATCAATTTCTATATGATTAATTTCTAAAATATTTTTCCACAATGTGGTAAGTTAGAGGCTTATTATTGACAATAATGTTTATATTTTGAATATGTATATTTGTTTACAGACTTAACACTATGGACACATTTTCAATCCTTTGAGAGATTTTCTGATTTATATTTATACCACTGATGATGAGATCGTAGAATCTCGAAACATGTATGGTCACTAATAGTGTTTGACAATTCAGTTATATGAAGTAAATATTGTCGAATGCATCTGGATATGACTGGATATCGGTTTTAATGCTTATTTTCCTCATTGTTGAAAGAAGGTTTTTGTTACACCTTTAGCAAAACTTGCTGAACAGGGTAGTATTTTTAATGATACAGATATCGTACTTTAATAAGGATTCCGTGCGAGACATTGACCATAGACAAGTCTCCTACAGGTTACTGATAATTTTTTAGGCATGTGGAGTGGATGGCATTGGATTTTTCAAAGGCCTTTCATACCATTAGGCAGCCTTTAAGTCTTACTGGTTCTCTCAGAATGTTGTTGACTTTACTAGATCATATTTGTCTTGGACTGCTCAATGCTTCCTTCCTTTTGCGTATAGTCCAGTCATTCAAACAATTTAAAATCATTTATTCAAAATGTGGCTCGGCAGTCTATAGTTTTTATATAAGAGTTCAGAGAAATTATAACGGTAGGCTTGTGGAAATATTTTGTTTATAAATTGGGGCTGTATTTTGTGGGATATGTTCAACTTTCAAATAATATTTTATATTTTATTTGTATATCATCCGCCTTACGCCTTCATTTTAACGAAGAAATTTTATACAAAGAAATGACTGCAATTTAAGAGACAGAAAAAAAAATAAAATAACAAACCCTCCCAGTATATTTTAGTAAATAAGCTGATGAGAGGGAAGGAAAGACAATTAGTAGATGCGAATATGAAGCCCTGCAGCTTTTTGTTGTAATATTTATTTCTGGAGAATCTGCCGCACTGAAATTATTTCACTTGGGCATATTATATTTAAAATTAAAGTTTAGTTGGCGGATTGTTTTGATATTTTTCAACTTTCATTTATTTCTCTTAATATCAAATATAGTAGTATATATAGTATTAATTGATGTGTTCTTATATAGGTATATAAGCAGGGGTTTACCACATGCTTTCGCGTGGCTGTACCTGGTCTTCTGCACCTTCACGTCAGCGTCGTACTGAGAAACTGCCGGAGGGCGGTCTACTTATGTCACAACTATTATCTATGATAACTAATTCACATCTATATTTTAATTATGGTTTTTAATTAAGTATATGCACTTAACACTCTCCATTCGACAAGAAAAGGACACGGTGGGGATGTGGGAACACGCGTACTATTAATTAATGCATTCTTCTTCTTAGGACGCCGTCTCCCTACGAAGGTTGGCGATCCAAATGGCTATTGTTGTGCGGGAAACCGCAGCTCTGAAAATTTCTATGGACGTCTGTCCGAACCATCTACGTAAGTCCCTCAGCCATGAATTTTGTCTACGGCCGACTGACCGTGTTCCTTCGATCTTTCCTTGTATTATCAGGCGGAGAATCTCATACCGTTCGCCTCTCATGATATGTCCTAGGTACTGCAGCTTTCTCTCCTTGATTGTCGTGAGGAGTTCTTTGTGTTTACCCATTTGCTGCATAACCTCTATGTTTGTCTTATGTGCCGTCCAAGAAACTCGCAGCATTCATATGTAGGCGTACATTTCGAACGCATCGATTCTCTTTTCTGTGGTTGCATCAATGGTCCAGCTCTCACATCCGTATAGAAGGACAGGGAAGATGTAGTAGCGAAGTAATCTAATCCGGAGGTCCAGGCTGAGGTCTCGGTTTGCCAGAAGTGTCCTCATGTTATTCAGAATTTTCCGTGCTTGCGCAATTCTTGATCTAATTTCGGTCTTTGAGTCGCATTGCTGGCTGACGAGTACCCCCAAGTATTTTATAGATGACACTTGTGTAATGTGCTCTCCGTTGATCATTAGAGTAACGGGTCTTGGTGATTTTGAGAATACCATCAGTTTGGTCTTGGATGTATTCATATAAAGCCCAAAGTTCTCACTATACTCCACAATAAGGTTCATAAGGGATTGAAGTTCTGTTATACTGCTGGCTGTTACGACGGTATCATCTGCGTATCGAAGGTTACTTATATTGATTCCATTGATCTTTATGCCTGCAGTTGAATTTTCGAGAGCTTCGATGAATATTGCCTCAGAGTAGAGATTAAACAGTAGTGGGGACAGTACACAACCTTGTCGCACGCCCCTTCTTATTGCTATTTCTTCTGATGTGGACCCTTCGATTTTGACTGTTGCTGTTTGGTGCCAATAAAGTTCAGTAATGATCTTTAGATCTTGATCATTTTTTGATGAGACACACAATCAAAAGCTTTTTTATAATCAATAAAGCACGCGAATACATCGACGTTCATGTCCCTACATCTCTGAGTTAGCACATTCAAAGAGAAAAGAGCCTCTCGGGTACCCGTTCCATTCCTAAAGCCAAATTGCGAGCGATCAATTACGGACTCACACTTTTTGTATATGCGGTTATGAATGATCCGCAATAATATCTTCAAGGCGTGGGACATCAAACTGATCATGCGGTATTCGTCACATTGTGATGCCTTGTTCTTCTTTGGCAAAGTAACAAAGGTGGATCTCAAACAGTCTGTGGGTATTTTCCCGACTCTGTACATTCAGTTAAATACAGTAGTAATGAGATTTAGAGCAACCCCGTCCTCGGCAGCTGCAAGTTTAAATGTTTCCGCATGCACGTTGTCAGGACCAACTGCTCTTCTGTTCTTTTGTAGTTTAATTGCATGTTTGACCTCTTCTTTTGTAATTATTGCATTATTATTTTTAATAAAACAAAAAAAAAAATAAAATAATGGAAAAATAAGACAAAGCCGGTACAACCGTTCGAGAAGATTTGTGTGGATTATAGACGATTGAAAGGCAGTTATCCTCTGCAGAGAATAGACGACACGCTCGATACGCTATCTGGAGCAAAGTGGTTAGCTACATTAGATTTAAAGAGCGGGTACTTCCCAGTGGAGCTGAATATAAGTCATGCCGTTTTGATTATGTAATGCTCCCGTAACATTGGAGCGTTCGATGGATACCTTCGCGCAAGGCCTTAAATGAAAAATCTACGAGTGGTTTATTGACTTCTAATGATAATATAAATAAAAACAATAAATATTTTATCTCTTCACTAGAACAGTTTTTCGCGTTCTGCTAATACTGTTAGAATTAAATCAAAACAAAAAGAAAGTTTGACAAAGAAGTGAAATGCGTTTACTAATAGAAATACTTTTAATGTTGTCTTAAACATATTCTTAGATTGACAATCCGAGCGTCTCAGGTCAAGACAAAATTTAAGCATTTTATTGCGTCTATCAGTTCGAAACAAGATTAAATACATTGTAATAAAGTTCCGTATCACAACACAATTTTGTTATGATTACTGAGAGTATAGCCCTGTTTCACATTAGAGCCTCTAATTCCAGTTTCAACCCTATTTTCCGGGTATATAGTTACTTTAAGCGCTTCACATGTATGTGAACTAAACTCGCCCTATCTATCTATAACCTCACTTGTTATGCATACGATATATAGTTATAGGATGCATCACAAGGATAACCAGCAAAATCCAAAAATAAAATGAATTTAACCGAAAACGGTAGTGTTGCGATAATTGAAATTTTGCTATAAAAAATTTCCCGCTTCCTTTTTTATATGAAAATTTATTGGACATTTAATTTAATGAAACATCAGCGGACATAAAAAATGTAATAATTTAATAAAGTCCCTTTTTATAGGTCGCCCTGTGCTATTATCTGCGACTAAGGGTCGGTTCTACAATACAATTACAAAGTCCGGTATAGTTAGTTATTCTTGGAATATTTTATACTTTAATGCTTTTGCAAGGATGGATTATGAATAGCTCCAATTCACAATATTATACAGGGTGTCCCACTTAAGATGGATACTCTGTTATATTTTGACCGTTTTTTTATCATTTTTGGTAAGAAGGTGTACTCATCGACGGAGTAAACGCCCGGCCAATGAAGAATCTCCTCAACTATATTTTTAGCTTCGGCAATTTTAAGGATCTGATCCTTTCTGGCTTTCGATTATAGAAGGCCCATAGTAATTCACAGCATTTCTATTAATCTCTTATAATCTGGTGGTGAAACCGAATGGCCTGTGAGAACGCCTGATCTAACCTAAAATATATGCATGACTTTTGGGTTTCACTGTATTTTACAGGGTTATTCACGCTTTATGGCGCGGAATATTGTGGCGAAACCACAGATCTAGGAAGAGGGAGATAAAACTGTTTACTTTTCCAAGCGATCAAACATCATTATTTGCAGATATCGATAATGCCAAACTTCCGCTTTCATTCCCGCATTGTTTTAAAATACACTATTTTGATACGGCATTTTTTACCGTTTTAAAGCAAAATATAACTTAGGTGATGGTACTAATTTTTGTGTATTATAAAACGATATACCCAAGGTATTTTTTAGTTACTTTTTTATGAATTTTAACATATTCAAGACATATTTCACCAAATTATAATTTATTTATGAAGTACACGTGGCAATTCTGTAAAGCAGAGCAACTTGAATAGTACGCGAAGAATTTACTATTTCATTCATTTGTGTAATCAGCCGGTAGTTTGAGCTCTGTTGCCAACTATCCTTTGTTTGCGTATTTATTTGTTGTTAGTTGGTGATTTTGAGGAATTTTGAGTGTTTTCTTGTGCAAAAACTATAAAAAAACAATTAACAATGGTGCGTCAGTGTATAGTGTGTAAAAATAATGAAAATTCCAACCCAAATTTGATATTTCGGAGGTAAGTAAGGTTACGACTTGTTATTGTTTATCAGTGGTGTAGTTTGCTTGCTCTACAAAATAAAAATAAATTCCTATAAATAAATACCTAATGTAATTGTTGATTTTTGTGATGTTATAGAGATTCTAGGACTATTCAAATCAAGGTTTAATTATAAACTAAGGTTGCACTTCGTTATAAACTAAGGTTGCACTTCGTTATAAACTAAGGTTGCACTTCAGTATTAACATATTTAGTTATCACTAAATATGTTAATACTGAATTGGTAGGTTACAAAAGAATTAAATAATTTCATATTGTAGGTGTCCAGTAAATTCGGAAAGACTACAGCGTTTGCAAGTATGCACAAATATGCTCAAACCATTTTGATGTGAGCGACATTAAGATAACTGAGATTACTGGTCGCAAGCAAATTCGACCAGATGCTGAACCTCAATTATCATTTCTTTTTAATGAGCCTCTGTCGTACAGGTAATTATATATATATATATATATATATATATATGCTTAATAAAATGTGTCTATATAAAATTTAAGGTATAATGTTCAATAATATTGTAATAAACATATGGTGTATTTACCACACATCTAGATTCTAGATCTGTGGTATTTACCTATTGTATTTATTATAGTGTTTAAATGAAAGTCGAATCTCCACAAGATAAATTTAATAGAAACTATCGGCCATACATGTTTCAGGACTAGACCAGTCCCATCATCAGTGGCATGTCAACAATCGTACAAACACAACGCTAAGACATACAATATTCCATTAAATTTCCACTGAAATCACCATATGGAAAAATATTTGAACTATTAAAATTTAATTAAAATTACAATTAATTGTTAGTTTGTATATACTAGTTTCCCAGATAATATATAATGGTGCTACCTATTTCCTATAACCATTGTTGGCGCCAACCCTTATCTTTGTAAATATATTTTTACCTAATTATTAATAATTTTATTGCACCCTTATCGGCGCCTTAGCTGTCTTGCTTTTATCTGTGGTTTTTCCAAAACACTTAAAGACCAAACATATTATTTATTGGCACGTCTCGTCTGAGTGTCAATAGGATTATTTAAGTATTTTTTAGTTAGTATAGTTTAACCATAGTCTAATAAATAATATATTATTTATTAGACTATGGTTTAACAGCGGTTCAATCCTGATCATATAAAAAACGTTCATTAAATGTATATATTTTATTTAAATTAATTATATTAAATTTAAAAGTTATTTGATGGTGTGTTTCAATGTTATTTATTTATGAAAATACTCGGAAACCAGCAAAACCGTACGCCACTGGTACATAAAACGAAATCGAAACGACGAAATTGGTACAACGTTGCCATTTTTTCTATCTGTCCTTTTCTATCTTATATATCAACTGCCAACTTATGTCTGATTGTAAACAAATGTGAATTATGAATGAAATTTCAGATAATGTTATATCTCTCGAGTTTCTAGATCTGTGGGCGAAACTACGTAACTTTCAAAAAGTTTCATTTATTGGACGTGTGGGCATCTACTATGGCTACTTTTTAAAATTGGTTTCATATTATACAGGGTGTTCCAAATAACCTAAAAGTATCAAAGTTGTGTTTTTTTAAATGGACTGCCCAAATTAAGTGTCTGTGTCATTAAGGTTTATAATACCTAAACCTTAAGATTGTTTAAATAAATTGAATTTTCTCAAAATATAGCCTAATTTTGATCTTTCAAATACTTGTGAAGTATTTAAGTCATGTTGACGAAATTAACTCTAAAGTGTAATAATAGATCATATTTGGTATTGCATTCAATTTAATTTGCTGTTCATGCTTTACTCAATGTTGATTTACAATTGTTAGTTTTGGTGTTGCTTTATTAAAATGAAGATTATTTACTCAAAAGAAGAACGTATTCATATCATATTGATCCATGGAGAATGCCATCAAAATTCTTCATTGACTTCTCGAGTTTATGCTCAAAGGTTTCCCATACGAAATCATCCAAGACCAGCTGCTTTTCAGAGACTTTTAAATCAGTTTAAGGAAACTGAAAATGTTAGTTATAAGAACTACGTTACAAGAAACCCTGTCACCCAAAAAGTTGCTTCAGTAATCGAAAATCCTAATATTAGTCAATATCTGATATTCTAAAACACCAATATTAGTCAGGCAAGTATTTCACGAGTGGTTAAAAAACATAGATTTCATGCTTATAAAATTCAGCTTTGTCAAGAGCTTTATGGAGATGATTTTGGCAATAGAATTGAATTTTGCAAGTGGGTGTTAGATAAAGTGGTAGCAAATGAAGCATTTTCCGATAATGTGTTATTTAGTGACGAATATACATTTCACAACAATAGCCTAGTGAACAGACACAACGACCATTATTATTCTCACTCGAATTCCCATGAATACAAAATCATCAGCAATCCAAATAGGTGGTCCATTGATGTGTGGGGTGGAGCATTGGGCCGATATTTAATAGTACCCTAATTTTTGAGGGATGGTTAAATGGTATGATGGTACTGGATTTTCTTCTACACCAACTTCATGTATAATTAGAAGAAATTCCTTTAAACAGGAGAACAACCATGTGGTTTCAATTAGATGGAGTCCCCCTCATTATCATCACAGGTGAATTGGAAGAAAAAATTGACCTCCCATATATCCGGATATCTTTTTATCGAACAACACCACATGATATGAAAATACGCCTAAGAGATACTTTTCAAACTGGTACCCCGCAAATGTTGACCAGAGTTAGTCGTAGTTTTCAAAAAAGAATATCGAAGTGTCTCGAAATGGACGGTCAACATTTCGAATACATGTTATGAATATTACTTCCCAAGTATTTGAAAGATGAAAATTAGACTAGATTTTGAGAAAATTTAATTTATTTAAACAATCTTAAGGTTTAGGTATTATAACACTTAATTTGATCAGAGGATCTAAAAGTGCAATAATACACAGGGCAGTCCATTTAAAAAAAACACAACTTTGATACTTTTAAGTTATACCTTGTATAATATGAAACCAATTTTAAAAAGTACCCATAGTAAATGCCTACACGTGCTATAAATGAGACTTTTTGAAAGTCACGTAGTTTTGCCACAATCTTCCGCGCCATAAAGCATGAATAACCCTGTATATACTATTGAGTAACAGAACAAAGCAAAATTTATAGCGAGCCAATAAATATTGGTTGTATCGATTCCTGTCAATTTATTACTAATAATATATTGTAGCTAGTGCAAACTGTAGATTAAAAAACACAGAGACATGCATCAAAGGTTTTTTAATTTAATATTCAACTTACTGTCAGTATTCCGCTCGTGTTTCGTTGAAAAGGTGTTGTGTCCAAAGTAATAACGTAATCCCCCAAGGCTGTGTTTCTTTGTGCTTATATAAATTGGTCTGTAATTAAACCCCTTCTGTGTCAATCAGGAAATGACCATAATATAATTAAAGCAGAGTACATGTAGGTACAGGGTATACAGATAAGAAAGGACGCCGGCTCTATCTCGAAAACTAATCATGTTACGGTCTTAGGAATATTTTTTTTAGTAAAAGCGGACTAGGGAAGTCGCTGGAAGGCGTAAATCTAACTCTAAATTGAAAAACACTGTGTCAGAATAACCTAACTACAATTCTAACACATTTTCACATAAACCTTTTTTCCCTATCTTCTTAAATAAATGTTGATTTGTATAAAAAGTTATCTAACTTTCTTATGGATGGTCCGATTTTAATAAAATTAGACTCAATATAAAGGTAATGCTTGGGAGTATTAAAAAAAGTATTGGTGCTTTTATTTATTTTTTATATATAGCCGCTAGATGGAGGTATATAATAATAATCTTTATTCAGCCATTATAAATACAAACTGTAGATTGGCAAGTCGATTGATGGATTGAACACACAATCGGTTCGGTTTGTAAATAAATGTAAAAAAATCAATGAATACAAAACAAACAAAATATAGATAAAAACAACACATACATCTAAAATCAGTCAATAGAATAATAAACAAATAAATCAAATCAAAATGTGACAATCATACAATAAAATCAAACATAACACAATCTATACTGAGGCAGAAAACTCTTGCACACTGTAGAACGCACCATCCGTTAAAAGCTTTTTTAGCAATTTGTTGAAAATGCTCTCGGTTTGGCAGCTCTTTATGTTCGAGGGAAGAAGGTAAAAATACAAATATCTAGAGTACATGGGCGATTTCTAATAGAACTCGTGTTTAGGGCGAGGCAAGTACAAATGATCCCTTCCCCGGGTGGGATAATTGTGGTTATCTCCGCTAGTCCTGGCCTGATGCCTACTTTTATAAACAAAACAAATCAATTTGTAGGGACATATACAAAGGAACAGTGAGTATATTGTTTTGTCTAAAAACATCCTTACAGGTTCCCCTGATCGGAATGTCAAATATGCATCGAATTGCTCTCTTCTGCAATACAAACACCCTGTTCATCTCTGTGCCCCCACCCCAAATCGCGATATTGTAAGCGATGATCGAATATGTAAGAGCATAATATACAGAGACCAACGAGTGTCTACTCATATAGCTTTTCAAAGAGTACAGGACATATATATTTCTGCTGAGTCTGCCACACAGCCCCTCGATATGCTCCATCCAACTCAAGCCCGGATCCACAAAAACACCCGACTGTGCCCATTATAAAGTTACGTTATTACAATTTATACTGGAAATCAGCGGGTTTCCATATTTATTAAAATGCAAAACCACTGTTTTGCTGTAATTTATAATCAGCTTGTTTTTCTGACACCAGGACTAAAATTCCATCTTGGTCTAATTGATTTTAATTTTTAGCACTTCTGGATCCCTATCGTATATAAGTATGGTGGTATTGTCAGCGTACATATATAGAGCGTCATGAGATATACTGGAAGGGAGATCATTCACATACAGCAGGAAAAGCAGCGGTCGGAGTTACTACCCTGAGGAGTACCTATATCAATGTCTTCGAATTCTGATATGCATGAGTCAATCATGACCCACGCAGACCCAATTAAGCAATTTTTTTACACAGAAACTCCCTATCCACCACATCAAAGGCACTGGATAGATCAAACAACAGAGCAACAATATAAAATATTGTTTCTGATTTTGTAAAGTTTCTTAGAAAAATCAAATATAATGGTACTATTAGTATTCACTAGATGGAAAGAGCATGTAAAACTAAAGAAAAAATGAAAACCGGAAGTCTCTATCTTTTTCCTGTCCACAAATAACTAAATATAATTTTGCCGAAATTTAACATTCCATAAATTTTTATAAAATAAGAATTACGCTGTGATAAAAAAAAATCGCGTGCAGCACAGTACACGTGATAGAAGTGAATATTTTTAATTGCCTCATAATTTTCAAACGAATCCAAGCATCACGAAGCCCAAGCACAATCTTCTTCCTTATGGCTGACCCTCTCTAATATTTCGTTATTCTATAAATATATGATTACTGTTTACGTCTACCTCCATATAAAATTGAATTCAATACAGACACCGCACAGTGGGGTATTTGCCTAATTTAGCGCGCCAAAATTCAATTTTGTAAATTTGTTAGAAATGGGTAGTAAATGTACCTATCATAAAGCCAGATAGACAAAGAACCATAAAATATTCTTTTTGGACCTCTGTTTTTACCCATAGGTGCATAGGGTTAGTGTATATCTGACTATTTATATAAGAGCATGTGTTTCAGTTAGTATTTCGTTATATAAAGTGTGTCTTTGTGTGATAATTTTTTTGTACTTGGACATTGTTTTAAATAGAATTTATGATGGAATCTAGTCTTTCAGGTAAGTTATGTTATATATAGTACATAAGTACACTTTTATTTACTTTTCTTTTGTTAATAATCATATTTGACAAAAATAGTGTTTTTATTTGTTACTTTTTATAAGGAACTTAAAAAACTGTAAGAAATTTGTTATATCTCCAAGCGAGTCCCAGCTATAATTTTTACTTTAGAATGAAGTACAGTTATCCTGCTTTCAAGCTCAATGAAATTCTCATTCGGTTTTGTCCGGTTTTTTAGTGAATTCGGCATTCTAATAATACGCTGTGTCCAAGAAATCATCACTATTTTTATGCACTATGTTCGAAATACATAATTAAAAAAATTTTGCAAATCGAAAATTATTTTGATATAAATTGTTTTTAAAACTATTATAGTTTATGTCTATTTTAATACAAAAATAGAGGTTGCCATATTTTTTTGTCTCATTGGATTTAATATTCTTTAAAATCTAAAGTTGAAACTTCTCTAATGATAATAATAATACCTTATCAATAAAAGAGTTGGATATTTTTATTGCAAATATTCATTTAAAATAAAAAAAATGTTTTAACGTTTCGAATAGATGGATATCCACGATTGAAAAAATATTAAAAATCTTACACAACATAATCGAACGAAGAAGAAGATAAAGGCCAAATAACTCCCCTAGCGGCTCTGATTATGTTTGCATATTTTTTTTTTTAGAACTAAGCTAGTTGTATGTTGGTGTCAGAATTGGAACACCCTGTATATGGATAAATTTGTAAAAAAAAACGTAACTAATTTTCAATTAATATCTTTCCCCTAGAATTTTTCTAAAGTGGTGAAAATGTTTGGTACACTTGTGGCCACAGATCTAGTAACTCGATTTTCTTCTAGATCTGTGCTTGTGGCGACCATCATTGTTCTTGTGCCACACTGTATATATATATTTTAATTTAGTCTGCTGGTACTATGGCGACCATTTATCTTGTGCCACACTGTATACATATTTTAAGTTTAGTAATGCTGTAAATAATGTACTTCAATATACGAAATTCATATTAAGTTCTGTAATTAAATATTTAATTTTGTAAATACCGTAACCAGTGTTTTAATCAATTTACATACACATATTTTTGATCATTATAAAACTATTTTGTATTTAATACTTTCTCCTAGATGTTTTCTTGTTATATTTGCCAAGGACACCCTGTATATTTACGTTGTGTAAGAAAACTTAGCTAATTTATCAATATTAGTAATTATACAACCAACCTTACTGTTAGAACCTGTTTTGCACTTAGTGTCTTTCTTGTATAATTTTGTCTTGCTAAATTGGCCAAATACCCCACTGTGCACCGGTTGTATCGACAGTATCTCGTATAATACACAATCTTTGCCTTGTAAAATAACACCCTAAGTGTAGCCATCGAAAAATTAAGGAATAGTATCGGCACAGTTTATACAGTTGGTTCTCATCGTGTCGGAACGTTTCATCTTCATGTCTTCAAAGCTATTCGCCGCCCGCATAGTTATAGTATAGTATCTTATAGTATATAATATTATATAATATAGTATAACATAAACGTACGACTAGAGACTATCACATAACAATCACAAAGATATTTTGTAAATATTTTTTTTAGGGCCGGGAGATGCCCACATGTGCAAGCGCGCATCGACGTGATTATGATACCGCAGTATCTGGTCACGTGGATGGTGGTTGGATGGGTGGACGGCGCTCCCGGTCGCATTTTCGGAATTCGCCGACACATTAGCTGCTCGGAACAACTCGGGTGATGAGAATCACAGATTCATAAAGTCCCGATGTATTAGACAAATGCGTCAGCGATTTACGTATGAAATTGCACATCTCAAACTAAGAATATCTTTTCGTTTTGAATCAGATTGTTGTAATTAGTTTTTGAGCTGTTAAAAACATTTTGATTCCCAATAAAAATAAATTTTACCTATTAATATTGAATTAATGAAATGGATCCAAAGAAGGTATGTAGATTCTTTGAATTTTAGGTTAGGTTTATACCGTTTGTGTTATATTTACGGTCGTGTCTGCTCGATCGTTTGACGTAAGCTCGAATAATTTCGGTAATTGGCGCATCTAACGGTCGTTTACGGTGAGTAGGTAATGTATGCTTGTCCCGAAAATATTAGGACTTCCTCAGAAAGTACAATCAATTAGGTGTCAGCGATGTTTCGCTGCTTTATTTCAGCTTTTTCAAGCTTCTTCCAGTTAGATTGTATCTACAATTAAAACAATTAGATGACATTTCTATATACAACAACAGTACCAATAGTATATTAAGTATTGAGAACAGTAAGTGCAGTTTACCGATCGACGACAATGTTTGGCGACTGAGCGAAGCGAAGTCGCCAAAATTGGAGGAGATCGGTAAACTACTTACTGTTTGAGATGCTTATACTATTTTTTGTACGATCGAAATAGCTGAAATTGCAATTTTATTATTTTTAATAATTAATATTTTCAATTAAATACAAATTCAGGTTAGCTGAATACCCTCTACAAATTTGCAGTTGAACGTTGTCATGGAACTAATTGTTATTGTTATGATTGTTATTGTATTTTTTATGTCATGTATTTGTCAAAACTTATTTAAATAAGTATTATTATTGAAAATGAGTGACTTTGAATGTGAATCTCTTGATGAAGCATGGAATGTTGGAATAGCCGCTATAATTCCAGAGAACGGTATGAAAATGCTTATAAAAGTTCATACCTAATGCCGTTTAATATACAATTTAAAAATCAAAATAATGACGTCAGCATAAATGCGCAATGATATACCGTCGTGAATTTACTTACCGTTCCCTGAACGGTAAGTGAATTACTTACCGTCGTGTTTGGGTTGTCAGCCAGTAAATGTCACTTACTGTCATAAAGACAGACACGGTAAACAATCAAAAAAGGTCGATCGTACAAAAAAAATGTTACTATACACGATTAGTGATCAATTCAGTTAGTGTTGACCACTAACTTGTATATAGAAATGTAATTTAATTGTTTTAATTGTACATTCTAACTGGAAGAAGGTTGAAAATCGGAAATAAAGCCGCGAAACGTCACTGACACCTAATTGAGTGTACTTTCCTACGAAATCCTATAACCCACTCTACAAAAGAAACCATAAATTATTGAGGACCCGAAATACTCAAACATGAATTAATTTTTTTCATAGTTTCCAAACTATAACCGAGATTTGTAAGAAAAAAAAACATTATGGGAAACCCTTTAGGAGTTGGCACGCATTAGTCTACAACGTCGGGACTTTATGAATCTGTGATTCGCATCACCCGAGTTATTCCGAGCGGCTAATGTGTCGGCGAATTCCGAAAATGCCTCCCGGTCGAGTCGGTAGACTTGCCAATGTCATGTACTTATGGACTACATAGTCGTAGGTGCTGGCATCTGGCAGTCGATGAGCGTGGTTCGGATTCCACGCTAAACTGTAGGTCCAAGAATTCTCACAAATATATATAACTAAAGAAATGGCTAAATTACCTAGTTGTAGAGGTCAATAATATAGAGAGAGAGAGAGAGAGAAATATTTTATTTTATTATATTTGCTTTTGTAAGTTTAAACAAAGATAAATATGCAACGTATATCTAATTACATGTTTATAAATCATTGGACAAATTAATGTTAAGAATATAGCGTAAAACAAAGTTTTTGGTCCAATATCAAATTATTATTCATTAATTTTTAATTATGGTATAGGATATAGTGTGTAACATATACCACAAATATCTCTGTCTCTTTCTCCCTCATATTTGTTATATGCTTCATCTCTTTTGCCTGATGAAAATATTAAATCGTGTCGTGAAAAATCACTCTCATGCGGCAAACGAAGTATTCACTTCAAAAAATACTCATGTTGTTATGGCAATGAAGTTAATGTCAATGTCAAATATAATTAATATCTATTTGTCAAATTAGTCATAAAACCTTAGACTTTTAAGGCTCGTAACCGACCGAACTCCTCATAACTCATGGAAATTTGTCAATTTGAATATTTTTTACAGCTCGACCAAACTGTCGACGCGTCACGCGAAGGTTTTTACGCTTGTCTGTAATTTATGAAAGTATTTTAATTTAAAAGACTCAAAATCCATCTTACGTCAGTAAGTGTTTAGTTTTTTGAATAAGTATAATATGGTAATGGAAGAAGAAGACAATTGAAGATTAAAATGATTGATTTATTTAATTTGTATTTAATTATAAGCAAAGTATGCATAAAATTGATCACAATTACTCTATGCACATCCTACTATTAACTACTAATGTACGGTATGTGTCCTAACCACATGTTTAATACCACAAAATACCCACAAATACACAACATATTATTGCAGAGGTGATTGGAGATGAGAATTTGCTATGACTATGTTCCATACAACATACATTTGTCCATTCAGAAAGTTCCATTCGAATAGAATTGCTTGATGTGCACCGTAGAATGGTTGAGAAATGTTAAACGTTTTTGAAAAGGTATTTCTATACTCATGAAATGACCAGATTTAAATAGAGATTTATAGTGGTATTTCATTTTGATTCAATTGAATGTGGGGGCAGGTTTATTGCAAGTGAAGTACATTTTTCGTTCGTTGGCATTCTGGAAAATATGTACCTTTAGGGTGCGAAAACTTATATCCCGTATTTTTAATATTGGAAAATTGATATTTTAGGAGATTTTATGGTTTAAACCGCATATTATTATATAAACTTTAGACTTTGGTGGACCAATTGATGTTATATACACAGTTTTCTCGAAGGCGTTCGACAAAATGGATCATGGTGTGTTGATGCAAAAGTTAATAAACCAGTTTGGGTTTTCGAAAAAGCTAATTTTACTTATTTTATCCTACTTGAGTGACATATGTCAATTTGTATATTTTAATGGACATAAATCTAATACATATTTTACGACTTCCGGGGTTCCGCAGGGCTCTAATTTGGGTCCTTTATTATTCATCCTTTTTATTAATGATCTGCTATCGGACCTTAAAATTTTTCACTCAATCAATTCTTTGGCAGATTATTATGCATTGCAAAATTATATTTCAAGGTTTAGTGACTGGTGTGAGAGAAATAAGCTTGCTTTGAACATAGCAAAGTGTATGTCTGTTTCATATTCGAGAAAAAGGGACAGTACTGGATATTCTTATGAGATCAGTGGTGTTCCGCTATCTTCGTTGGAGACCTTGGTATTGTGTTCGATTCACGGCTTATGTTTGTTAATCACGTTCGTGGGAAGGTTGAGGAGGCCGGTCGCATGTACGGATTTTTGGTTCGGAACTGTAAGGGATTCACGGACATAAATACACTTACTCTTTATTGTGCATATGTACGATCGAAACTGGAGTATGGGTCCATAATTGAGAGTCCATTTTACTCGGTTCATAAACAGGCAGTGAAAAGAGTCGAAAGGATATTCCTAAAGTATCTGGTTTGGAGACAGGATGGTGTTTACCCCGTTCGGGGATATGATCATAGTCTGCTTTTATCATGTTTTTCGATGCAGAGTCTGGAGCATCGTCGTCCTTGGCTTTCTTATATAACCTTCTTCATGACAAGATATATAGTCCTTATTTGATTTCGAAATTAAATTTCAATGTTCCTCGTCTTTGTGGTAGATAGAATTACTTATTTAAATATGTGCTTCCTAGGACCAACGCTCTCTTAAGGTCACCTATTTATATGATGACCAGCAACTTTGTTAGAATAAAGTTGGTTTTTGATGAATTTTTCGAACAATACATTTGTATTCTGATTTTCTACAAAAATTATTATATAATACACCAGAAAATCAGAATACAAATGTTCAAGTTAGAAACAACCATGATTCTAACATTAATAACGAAATTTCTTATATTCCTTTTCCAAATATAAAATTTATAACCCCAAAAATAACTAAAATTATTAAAAAAGATCTTCCAAATTTAAAAATTGTCAGCAAGTCATCAAAAACGATTAACAATTTATATACAAAAACTAAAGACCAAAACTCCATTTTAAAAAAATCTAATGTAGTTTATAATATACCATGTTCAGACTCTAACCAAATATATATCGGACAAACTTCCTGAGTTTTTAAAAATAGAATTACCCAACATAAAAGTGATATTCGACTAAACAAAAAAACTTGTAAATTGGTTGAACATTGTATTAATACAAATCATTTTCCTGACTTAAATAATGTAAAAATTCTTGCCTGTGAACAAAATCAAAATAAAAGACGTTTCATTGAAATGTTTGAAACGTATAATACCGAAAATACGTTAAACAAAAAGAAATACTCTAATGAAATCAGTAATATATATTCATATTTATTTACTATTAATAATAACAACCATAATGACAGTAATATTTCTTTTGAATCTACTTTCTAACCTAAATAAAAAACTTGACATTTCACTTAAAAAACAATTTACCAGAAATAAACTAAACAAAATATTTTTGAATAAACATGTCAGTGTCGATTATAAAAAATTCAGATAACTTAAAAATGTTAAATTTTAATCATTATTTTGCCAAGTTGACGAAAAAGTTTGCATTACTGTTCTTCAATATACAATTTTTATTATTTTTACCAATGTAAAACTTGCCTCGTATACTAAGGTAAACATATTTTTAAATTTTATATATATATTTATACTTAGCTTACTCTTATATTTGAGCCCCGAAGAAGATATAAAAATACATCGAAAGCTTGGCATAACATAAAATAGTTTTATTCAAAAAGATTTGCTGATCAACCCAAGAAACACATTTATCTATATATATATGTATATTTTCAATGTATTTGTGCTTTAAAGGGATTGTTTATCTGTTGGGCAATAAAGCATTTATTTATTTATTATTAAAAATGTTAAAATATTTAAAAAACTGTTAGGTTTAGGTGAGATGTACTTTAATGAAAGTTAGGTTCATTTTGAAGGGGGAATCTAAAAATATATTCATATACAGGGTATTCCATTTAAAAAAACTATGGTTGGATTCTTATATTTGGGACACCCCGTATAGAATAACAATATAACCCATGAATAAAACTTTTAGGAATTTAAATAGTTTAGCCACACTATTCCGTGTCGTATGGCGTGAATAACCCTGTATATTATTTTGAAACATATCCGTCATTGAAACTAGTAGTAGATTTAAATTAATAGAAAGAAATTTAACATTTGTCAAGATTATTGAAATTTAACATAGCGGAAGTACCTGTAGAATTAAGAAAACTTCTCAAAAACTCAAAACTAAATAAAAATGCTTGGGCACCCGAAATAAACACTATAAACTAATTAGATTTTCTTAAAGACAAAGTGTTATCATAGTCTAATAGACTATATTAAAAAAAATATATATTCCCCTATCCTAAAGGCTGTAACTTGAAGGGATTTTAGGAACACCTTGTATATCTGTGTTCGAAATAATATTTGTCTCTATTTTACGAAATTTGAGAATACTTACTAACAAAATTTTGTGCGATGTCTCCCCCATCTTATTTTCTTATTTAGTCCCCAGGGTTGTAGATCAATTGAGGAGTGACAAATAATGTTGTATATTATGTTTTTACCTTGTGACAAGGGTTGTACCATGATTTATTATATAGAGCCTGATTTTAGGATTAATGAGTCCTAGACAAACAGAATCTGTATACCTATTGTTAAAACACGTCATTTACCGTGTGTAATCTTTCCAAGTCTAAAACTATATTATTATTTTCCGGTGGTTTACCTACTATAATTGTTATTTTGTGTTAACTGAAACAAATCAACATTTAATCAGAAATTGTGTATTGCAAACTAGATGGCACATTTCCATTTTTAATCTGCAACCCTCCTTTGTGAATACAGCAGCCCCTATTCTGACTTATTGTCGAAAAAGTCATGACTGGTCTTCTCTGTTGTCGTTTACCGATTCTGCAAGTCAGTATTGCATTTCCGGTGGTATTTGAATTTATTTAATTATAAATGATTACCAGCAACAAGAAGCGAGTCCTTCAGGAGGACCAGTTGCCACAGTACTTGTTGTTGCCTTAGCAAGGCTAGAGGACTTTTCGAAAAAATACAATTTATAGGTGTTTTTCATGATTAGACGTTCCCAATTTGCTCACAAAATTTGACCACATATTTTAGAAACACCTTGTATAAGTTAAATTAACTTAATTTTTAAAATTCTCATAAAATATCTCCACTAGAAGTTAATTCACAAAAATTTAATGCAAATTTGTGTTTATAATTGTAGTTAGTACATACTAAAAAATTCCAGAACTTTTCGCAACTCTATCGTGGAGAAGTTTCTTCTTCTAAAATTCAATCTAAATTTATAATGTTTAAGACGGTGCTTTTCTATTAATATCATTTTAAATTATTATAAGCATGGCTTATATAGTTGATTACATATTCAACGTAAAAAAAGCATTTCCGGGAGTTTATCAAGGAGACCAGTTCCTCAGTATTCCACCGACTCAATTAGTTTGTAAAATTATATTATATCTCTAGATATTATTATAAAAAAATTCCATGTTCAGTTATAATTATTTTTCAAAGAATATCTAGTAGGTATATTATGACGACTACTTCGCCCTAAATATTACATTTATATAGGATTTCATCTTCCCTGCGTAGGCGTAATCGAAACGGCTTAATCATCCTGAGGATATAAAATATATTATAGTTACTTTATATCTATACACACCGGCAAATTTACAGGAACGCACATAAATTGGGTTGTTGTTAAAAGGATTATAGCTAGCTAATTGCAGTTTGTTTTGCAAAGCTTCATACCCATTTTGAAGCATGTTACGACAAAAAATAGCGTTTTTATATGAAATTGTACGTTTTAATTTGTTTTAAACATTTAATTATGAAGCAAAATTACAGGGATTATTTTTTTTAATAACGTGTGTTTCTCCCACGAGCCCTTATGAGTAAAGTCATCCGGTGTCCCATACTTTTAATGACGTTGTCGATCATTTCCTGAGGCAAATTCTCCCATATTTCAATTAAAACAGTTGTCGCTTCTTCTGTGTTTTGGACACCAGGAATTTTTGACCTCAGTCGTCTGCCTAGCATGTCCCATACATGTTCAATCGGATTGAAGTCCGGGGAACATGTTGGCCAATTCATTGTCGGTATCGCCACTTGATTTAAAAAGTCAGTTACACAAAGAGCCACGTGCGGGCGAGCATTGTTCTGCATTAAGAAGAAATTGGCTCCGATATGTGGGGTAAAAGGTACCACATGGTTTTGCAGAACATCCCTTATGTACCTATCTGCAGTTAAAGCACCGCCATCAATAACCACTAACTCTGTGCGTGCGCCTAAACATATGCCACCCCACACCATAAGTGAGCGTCCACCGAAAGATACAGTAGGAGTAAAATTAAATTGTACATTTTGTTCTCCTGGTCGTCGATACAATCTTTCCCTACCATCAATCGAATGTATGCAGAAACGGCTTTCATCCGTGAATAAAACTTGACCCCATTGGTCATTATTCTAATTTTGGTGTCCTCGAGCAAAGGCGAGTCGCTCTACTCCATGACGTCTCTGAAGTTTTGGGGCTTTTTTTGGTTTATAGGACTTGATACCAACTTCTTTGTGTCTTCTTTTAACTGTACGCTCACTTATTCTGGTTCCACGCACATCGTCCAGTTGATTTCTTGTTTGAACTGCTGTTAGACGCCTATTTCGAAGTATGTTCAAAGTTATAAATCGATCATATACAGCCGTGGTTCAACGTTTTCTGCCTTGACCTCCTCTTCTCACATACTCTCCAGTTTGCCTCCAATGTGTAACATTACGATGGATCGTTGATTTTGTTTTACTAAACATTTCAGCAACATGACTGTAAGATCGACCATATTCGATCAATGTTACAGCTCTAGCGACATCAGTCGATGCTAAATCGCCCATTATGGTCCGTCTCACAATCAAAATGACGATAGTAAACAAAAACAAACCAAATGTAAACAATTACTTATGAAAAAATAACAAATTGTGATGTATGATGTAGGAAAAATACGCGTTTCAAATATAATGCAACAACTCACAAATGTTTACACATTGAGTTTGGTTTTGGATATATAAAAATGGATAAAATATCCAAAAAGCGTTCATGGTTGTCTAGACCTAGGCACCACAAGAAATAAATAAAATAATAGTATATTATGCAACGATCATGTTGTAATGATGGCTATTAATACACGAGCATGAACCGGGATACAAAACGAGCCGAAGTTGAGTTTTGTATGGTTTATGCGCGTGTATTAATAAGAATTACATGAGAGTTGCATACGATATTTTTATTTTATTTTTGCCAAACGTCAAACGCACAGCATGCTTGATTGAACAATTATGGGTTTCTATTGGTTAAAAATCCGTATCGTTATGGATCTCATTATGAAACGGATTTTTGGCATATAAGTGTAGTATTATAGTACGGGTGTCGAAAAATATCTTTAATTTCATACAATTTATCGTCGTTCCTTTATTAAATTTGCCGGTGTGTGTATATCCAACAATGTTTTCTTAAATAAAAGGAAGTATTACTATTTTCTATTATACACTGCTCAAAAAAAAATAAAGGAACACTTTTGGATAACCCTGTAATTTTTTGGACTTTATTAAACTGAAGTCTTACACCTGCAAGATATATGGATATCAGTCTGTTAGATCAGGTTATTCCTGCAGCGTATGGTATAGGCCCTGATTTTCTTTTCATGCAGGATAATGCAAGGCCTCATACTGCTGCGATTACTATAGATTTTCTCAACGAGCATGAAATGGATTGGCCAGCGATAAGCCCTGCCGTCAATCCAATTGAACCCTAGGGGATATATTGGACAGACGTGTTTGACGTCGTCCAAATCCACTTCAAACCTTTCAGCAATTAACAGAAGCCCTAATCGATGAGTGGGACAGTATATCACAGGAAGTCATTCGAAGGCTCGTGAGAGGTATGCCAAGAAGATGCCAAATAGTCATTCGTGCTGCTGGAGGGCACACGATAGCGGAACATTGCCATTTCAAAAATGTTTTCTTTTCATTTTGTTATTGGCACTTTTTTTTAAATGTTGATCTTAGTTTACAAATAAAGGATTAGTTGAATGTTCTATTAATCGGTTTATTACAAGAACATATGTGTCTTTCAGAATCTAAATGGTCATCTGTATATAACTATAGATAGACCTTTATTTACCATAGTAGCAATTACAAAAATTTGACAATTAAAATTTACAGCACGTCCAAATAGAAAATTTACAATTCAACATGTAAAATGTTTGTATAACATATATGTATGTATAACCAACAATCACTATTACATTTTACAAACAAATTTCAAAATATTTTATCTCAAATCCAACAAGGCGTATAGACCATCAATTTCAAAATGAGTGTGACATATATTCATCAACTGAATAAAAACAGTTACTTAAGAGCAGTTCCTTTATTTTTCTTTTAAATGCATTCTGGTTTAAAATTTTGAAGCTAGCAGGAAGCTTGTTGTATAGTTTTATATTTAGCGAGTTATTTTGACTTTTGTTAAGTCTAAAACGTGGCGCAATGGTCAGCCCAACGGAACGAGTATTGTGGTCATGAACCTGTCCGTGCCTAGGGAACTTATCCTTATGCTCATGAATTTCCATGAGCTGGTGATACACATAAACACAAGGCAAAGGCATTATCCTGTACCCAAGAACGAATGGACGACAGTGATCAATAGGCCCCGCACCGGTCAACAGTCTAATAGCTTTTTTCTGTAGACTAAAATCCTGTAACGCGTTGGGTGAGTTGCCCCAAAGAATAACCCCGTATACAATACGCGAATGAAACAAGCCATAATAGGCAGACTTAAGAACGTCAAAGGAAAGCGCCATTATGTGTTGCCTAATTACAAATAAAATACCAGACAGCTTACTACTCAGCTGACTCACGTGTTCGGCCCAATTCAAACCGCCATCAACAACAATCCCACGTATTTTGGAAGAGTCATTACAAATTTAGGGTTACTAGAAAAACAAATTTGTTTAGTTTTGTTGCAATTTAATTGTAAATTATTTGTTGAGAACCAGATTTCGGCTGCTTCCAGGACATCCTTAGAAAAAATGTTGAGATTCTCAAACACACCCGATGTACTTAAAAAGGACGTGTCATCAGCAAACAATACACAGCGACATTTGTCGTTCATGTAAGAACATATATCGTTTATATATATTATGAAAAACAGGGGACCCAGTACCGACCCCTGGAGCACACCGTGCTTGACGTCAACCCTGGTGGACTCAATATTTCCCACTTTAACACACTGTTGGTGTGTAATAAGTTACAGGGTTATACAAAAGTGTTCTTTTAATTTTTTTGAGCAGTGTATTTTTAAGACGAGAAAAAATAACATATTATGGACAATTTGATATGCCAATTTGGTGTTTATTTATTTATCTATTTTTGTTCAAGATAATAATGAAATAGGAATTGAATCTTAGAAACGGTAGGAGTTACAATGTAGGTTAAATTAGAGAAAAGTTGTACAATTTAAACACCTTTTAAATGGTGTTTTCAAAAGTAAACTAACTCTCATACTTAGTTTTTTTTTTGCAGAAATATTTGTTCTAAATGAAAGGAAGACACCAATTTCGCAGGCGATTCAGTTTGCAGCCGTCTTTTCTAAAAGAGGAGTCAGAAAATGAAAACAAACACAGCAACAGGTAAGTTAATATAATATTTATGTAGCTCGATGTGTTTCATTTGTATAAACCAACTGAAGCAATAATTTATATAGTCGTAATATATTTTATTTCACTAGGAATCTATTATGGTCTCAAAGTTTATTCAAATGACATTTTCTGTGCTTTAGTAAAATGCGTTCTCTGCCTTTGACCTTTGATATGTTTCAATTTCAGCATAGATAATGGGATTCATTGGTGGGTATCTTTGGTTTTTCCAATATGGGAAATGTCAGGTTAATATTTTTTTGTCGATTGGGTTGGTGGGTGAAATTTATTTAGACTCGCTCATTTTCAATCTGTCGTTCTATTTGAAATTTGTACATCTGACCGTTTGATCGTTTTCACAATAAGCCCATGAGGCTGCAGTGAGACCGGGGATTTATGGCGAACGGACCCTTACAAAAAAAAAAAACGTTGATCGAGACGATCAAAGCTGTTTAAATGGCTCTGCATTCGCCAGTTTTAATTGTGTATTTGTACGTCAATTAATTTACGCGATAATTGAAGACACTGACAGAAAACTCTATGTGACTCGGTAAATAATAATCGTATTGTTAAAAGACGTAATATATAGTGTGTGAATTTTTGAAAAAAGAAATAACGTAACAATTTGGAAGCGCAACAACGGCAGTACTTCTAGTGCCTCACCCTGTAGAACTAATACTAATTCAATCCGTTCCTTTATCTCGTCCTAGTTGTTTGCTGTGGCCAACGAACGTCTCAAACTGTACAAGCGACAGTTTGACCACAAAGATTTCACCATTGAATGTTGGTAGCTTGGTTGTGGTACCTGATGTTCAACTTTTACTGTGACAATTTCCATCATGTTTACGTATTTCTTACCTATTTTAATAACTTTCTTCTTAATTTTTGGCTAATTGTTCGTACACTTTTTTTACTAACTTCTGCTAATAATTCTTCTTTGACACTTCTTGAATCTTCACCGCTTGTTCTTCTAAACAGGTGTTTAATGTTTCTTCTCGGCTTTTTATGTCTAAATCATTAATTAACTCTTTCTTGTTTTTGGTTGTCTAATTTTCTCCCCATTTCATCTTTGGATTCTTCGATTTTCTTGAAGGTTGTGTTTTCGGATTTAGTGCTTATTTGTTTACATCGCGTTGTTTCTGAGCTTTATGATGGTTTCTTTGTTCATCCATTATTTTCAATAACTGTGTTCTGCAAATATGAAAAATTTTTTGCACGGAACAACAATGAACATAATGGTTAAGAATATTCATAAATAGAAATCTTTGAAGAGTCTACAAACAATTATTAATAACTGTTTTTCATATTGTGTTTTATAAATTTTACATTAAGTCGTTACAAGCGACGTCTTAATTCTCTCCTGGTATATGAAACAACACGACTCTTGCTCACATCTACGCTGAGCCTATTATCATAACACCATCGCGCACAACTTAAAGCAACTGGCAAAAAAAAAGGAAAATCTTCCATTATTTAGCACACAACAATCCAACCTGTCAAAATAAAAATTCTTATTAATAAAAAAGAAAAGGAAACTCGCAGTTCCCTGTTGAACACCTTTTCCAATACATCTCCATCGCTTTATATAACAACTCGTAAAAATGTAAATTTAAAGGTTAAATTAAAATTTTTGGGTAAAAGCTTTTACACGAAATTGAATGGAAATACTACGCATAAAAAAAAGCGAAAAAGTTTAATCAGAATTATGTAAAGTTAGAATATAACCAAGCTTTGTAGAAGCAAAAGGCAAAAGCTTTCGTCCGTCAATAATGAAGTTAAATTTTGCTTAAATTAATGATTTATAGATAAAGTTACAAATAATTTTAATAGTAAACTATTTAAGCTACATAACGCTTAACATATTTTGAAACTATTCAAAAGATAATTACTTACAACTGGATGACTCTCATTTCTCCGAGCCATTTGTTGAGTTTAAGAAGCGAGAGATAGTCGCTGCGGGCTAAATCTGGTGAACTTCAATTCGTTGATTTTAGCCGTCGCGTCGCGACGACTGTTGCTTGGGCGGATGAGTTATTATTTCGATTTTTCTTTCCCAAATGAGGCTGTGGTTTTTGCACGTTGTCGTTCGCCTGATTCAATCCACTGTTGTTTAGTTAGTGGAAAACGGAACCCAAGTTTTATCTACAGTCTGTGCAGAAATTTGCTGGGCTTTTACTTGTGGTACTATTCTACAGGGTGTTATGTTATGATAGGCGGTAAATCCAAGGGTGCAGTCCTAACCCCATTTCAAGTAAAAAAGTTTGTATAAACATGTGTCTTGGATTGTTTGGTTTTCAAGATACAGGGTGTCAACCTTAAAAAAAAACAGCTGTTTATTAATATCTTAAAGATTCTTTTGCCGATATTGTTGAAAGTTAGCAGTTTTGCTCATTGAGCAGACGCTAAGTTATAGCACTAACTATAGATGATAATTATGAGTTCCAGTCCAGAATAATTATTTACCATTTTTTTATTTTTTAGCTCTCCATATCATATATGTACCTATATATATATATATATATATATATATATATATATAAGTTGAGTGGTAGTCTTTGCTGACTAGTTAATAGATAACTTAGTGTCTTGGGTTGATCAGCAAATATTTTTGATTAAAACTCTTTTACGTTATGCCAAGCTTTCGATATATTTTTATATCTTCCTCGGGGCTACAAATATAAAAGTAAGCTAAGTATAAATATATATAAAATTTAAAAATATGTTTACCTTAGTATACGCGGTAAGTTTTACATTAGTAAAAATAATATAAATTGTAAATTAAAGAACATTATTATATAAATTTTTGTAAACTTTGCAAAATAATAATTAACATTTAACATTTTTGAGTTAATTGAATTTTTTTGTGATTGACACTGACATGTTTATTCAAAAATATTTTGTTTAGTTAATTTGTGGTAAATTGTTTTTTAAGTGAAATGTCAAGTTTTTTAATTAGGTTAGAAAGTAGATTCAAAAGAAATATTACTGTCATCATGGGTGTTATTATTAATAGTAAATAAATATGAATATATATTACTGATTTCATTAGAGTCTTTCTTTTTGTTTAACGTATTTTCGGTATTATACGTTTCAAACATTTCAATGAAAAGTCTTTTATTTTGATTTTGTTCACAGGCAAGGATTTTTACATTATTTAAGTCTGGAAAATGATTTGTATTGATACAATGTTCAGCCAATGCACAAGTTTTTTTGTTAAGTCGAATATCACTTTTATGTTGGGTAATTCTATCTTTAAAAACTCGGGAAGTTTGTCCGATATATACTTGGTTACAGTCTGAACATGGTATATTATAAACTACGTTAGATTTTTTCAAAATGGAGTCTTGATCTTTTTTTATATAAATTGTTAATCGTTTTTGATGACTTGCTGACAATTTTTAAATTTGGAAGATCTTTTTTTATAATTTTAGTTATTTTTGGGGTTATAAATTTTATATTTGGAAAAGAAATATAAGAAATTTCGTTGTTAATATTAGAATCATGATTGTTTCTAACTTGAACATTTGTATTCTGATTTTCTGGTGTATTATATAATAATTTTTGTAGTAGTTTTCGTGGATATGAATTATCGAGTAGAATATTAAACAATTTTTTGTAGTTCTCTTCTTTGAATTGAGGATGACAAATTTTGTTAATTCTGTTTTTTAACCCTAATACCAAATTTATTTTCATTTTTTGTGTGTGGTATGAATAATAATTTATGTATCTACCTGTATTAGTAGGTTTCCTATACCAATCTAAAATGATTTGGTTTTCTGGGTTTCTTAGTACTTTAGTATCTAAGAACGGTACAAATCTGTCTTTTTCTTCCTCAATTGTGAACTGAATTTTTTCGTGGTAACTATTAAAAATTCAGTTCACAATTGAGGAAGAAAAAGACAGATTTGTACCGTTCTTAGATACTAAAGTACTAAGAAACCCAGAAAACCAAATCATTTTAGATTGGTATAGGAAACCTACTAATACAGGTAGATACATAAATTATTATTCATACCACACACAAAAAATGAAAATAAATTTGGTATTAGGGTTAAAAAACAGAATTAACAAAATTTGTCATCCTCAATTCAAAGAAGAGAACTACAAAAAATTGTTTAATATTCTACTCGATAATTCATATCCACGAAAACTACTACAAAAATTATTATATAATACACCAGAAAATCAGAATACAAATGTTCAAGTTAGAAACAATCATGATTCTAATATTAACAACGAAATTTCTTATATTTCTTTTCCAAATATAAAATTTATAACCCCAAAAATAACTAAAATTATAAAAAAAGATCTTCCAAATTTAAAAATTGTCAGCAAGTCATCAAAAACGATTAACAATTTATATACAAAAACTAAAGATCAAGACTCCATTTTGAAAAAATCTAACGTAGTTTATAATATACCATGTTCAGACTGTAACCAAGTATATATCGGACAAACTTCCCGAGTTTTTAAAGATAGAATTACCCAACATAAAAGTGATATTCGACTTAACAAAAAAACTTGTGCATTGGCTGAACATTGTATCAATACAAATCATTTTCCAGACTTAAATAATGTAAAAATCCTTGCCTGTGAACAAAATCAAAATAAAAGACTTTTCATTGAAATGTTTGAAACGTATAATACCGAAAATACGTTAAACAAAAAGAAAGACTCTAATGAAATCAGTAATATATATTCATATTTATTTACTATTAATAATAACACCCATGATGACAGTAATATTTCTTTTGAATCTACTTTCTAACCTAATTAAAAAACTTGACATTTCACTTAAAAAACAATTTACCACAAATTAACTAAACAAAATATTTTTGAATAAACATGTCAGTGTCAATCACAAAAAAATTCAATTAACTCAAAAATGTTAAATGTTAATTATTATTTTGCAAAGTTTACAAAAATTTATATAATAATGTTCTTTAATTTACAATTTATATTATTTTTACTAATGTAAAACTTACCGCGTATACTAAGGTAAACATATTTTTAAATTTTATATATATTTATACTTAGCTTACTTTTATATTTGTAGCCCCGAGGAAGATATAAAAATATATCGAAAGCTTGGCATAACGTAAAAGAGTTTTAATCAAAAATATTTGCTGATCAACCCAAGACACTAAGTTATCTGTATATATATATATATATATTTTTTATTTTATAATATTTCGGCTAAATATATTTAAACTATTGTGTGTAAGGTTTTGGGGTGTCAGCCTATATAAGTTAAAACTCTTTTTACTTTCCAAGCTTTCGGAACACTTTAATTCCTTCTTCAGGGCTAAAAAATACAACGACAATATGAAACTACACTTGTAAGAAAAATCAATTTTACAATTAAATGAATATAAATATTGCTTTACCTTTTTTCTAAGTAAGTGAGTTATAGTACAATGCTTTTAGATTTTTTAGACATCACATAATTTAAGAATAACGGTAGAGAACGATCTATTGACATACACCTATGTAAACAATATTCTCATAAAATCATTACAGATATAATTGTTGTTTGTTACATTTTTGAGTTTGTTTTAAACGAGACCGGTGTTTGAAACATCCAAATTTTCACTAAATATATGCTTAAATAGTTGGTATTTATTATCTATTTTGTTAATTGATAAAGCCAGAATATACGAAATCGATGGATTTTTAATTTTTTTCCTTTTCTTGATAGTTTTATATCGTATAGACCAAGATCTAAGAGCAAGTAAGTGTTTTATCATTATGGAACCACGATATATTACCAGACTGCCACTATCTGACAAAAACCATAGTCCACACGAAAAAAACCCGGTAAACTCCCCGGAGGATAACCATAAAATGTATTTTGGATTGCCAGCCATCAAAGGTGTTACACAGAAAATAATTAAAGTATTTAAAAATGAACCTTTCAAATTTGCACAAAAGTTCTCAAAAAACGTTGGTAACCTCTTTTCAAGAACAAAAGAAAAAGATTCTCCACAAAAAACATCCGAAGTGGTTTATAGCATTCCTTGTTCGTCTTGCAATCTTATGTATATTGGTCAGACTTCCAGAGTCCTTAAAGATCGAATAACATCGCACAAAAGCGACTGTCGCTTACATAAAAGATCGTGCTCTTTAGCCGAACATTATCTAGATACTGGCCATCAACCAAATTACGAGGAGTCGAAAGTGATATGTAGAGAAGCAAACCAAAGAAAGCGATTGTTTTTGGAAATGGTTGAAACAAACACAAATAAGAACATCCTCAATAAAAGAAAAGACATCGACGATCTTAACATAATATATTCCAATATCCTTGATCCGGGGTTTACTGATAATGTTAGTGACTCAACAATAGACTCAAATCTATCAGAATAGAAAACTAATGATTCGGCTAATTGTGTGACTCTTTTAGTGTGAGCAATACTATTTTCAGAAAAACATCGATGATATCTTCAATATCATGGAAATGGGGGTCAGCGGTAGTGACAGCCGCTGAACTCCATAACCATCAATACAGGATTTACCATTACAATTATACTAATACTCAATGAAAATTAGTAGGTACCTACACAATTAAAAATACGGGTTATTGTGTCTCGTGTATGATCTGGCTAGACCTGGGAGTGACAGTCTTAGGTTGGTATGTTCTTCGGGAGAATGTGATGACCTGAAAAGAGATCATGGGATTTGAAGTTTGCAGTAGTGACAGCTGTAGGCCCAACTCCCATTTTTTTGATGTATTTTGTGAGGTATTTCCCTAACACTGTTAAACACATATCACATTCCTTTTTTTCGTGTGGACTATGGTTTTTGTCAGATAGTGGCAGTCTGGTAATATATCGTGGTTCCATAATGATAAAACACTTACTTGCTCTTAGATCTTGGTCTATACGATATAAAACTATCAAGAAAAGGAAAAAAATTAAAAATCCATCGATTTCGTATATTCTGGCTTTATCAATTAACAAAATAGATAATAAATACCAACTATTTAAGCATATATTTAGTGAAAATTTGGATGTTTCAAACACCGGTCTCGTTTAAAACAAACTCAAAAATGTAACAAACAACAATTATATCTGTAATGATTTTATGAGAATATTGTTTACATAGGTGTATGTCAATAGATCGTTCTCTACCGTTATTCTTAAATTATGTGATGTCTAAAAAATCTAAAAGCATTGTACTATAACTCACTTACTTAGAAAAAAGGTAAAGCAATATTTATATTCATTTAATTGTAAAATTGATTTTTCTTACAAGTGTAGTTTCATATTGTCGTTGTATTTTTTAGCCCTGAAGAAGGAATTAAAGTGTTCCGAAAGCTTGGAAAGTAAAAAGAGTTTTAACTTATATAGGCTGACACCCCAAAACCTTACACACAATAGTTTATATATATATATATATATATATATATATTAGTTTCATGAATTTTTTTTTTAATTTCACCGGAAATACTTGTTTTTGGTCATTTTATACATATATAAGTAGTTTTAAAAAAATGTCTGTCTGTCTGTATGCACGAAAACACAAAAACCACTTAACAGATTTTAACCAAATTTGGTACAAGAATACTATAGGACATGGCAAGGAGCTTATTAGATTTTTGGAAACATTGAGCGTAGGCAAGGGGTTTAAAAGAGGGTTCGAAAATTAAAAAAATTCATAGTTCTTAAACTTATCCGAAACACTGCATAATTTTTGATGCATTGAATTGAATATAAACTAAAATATTGAACATAAAATATTAGACCACATTGGCGTTCGAAAATAGTGTAAAATGGGGTGAAAAATATTTAAAAAAAACGTACTTCTTAAGCATAGCAGAAATATTAACTAATTATTCTTAGCTTTAATAGAATATAACCTATAAAATGTGTCATAAATAACTTACTTTCATAGACGTTCGTAAATAGTGGAAAAGGGGTCAAAACATAAAAAATATATATTTCCTAAACTTATTCGAAATATGCAATAATTTTTCATAGTTGTGATAGAATATAACCTAAAAAATGTTACATAAAAGAATTTGTTCACACAGGCGTTCGAAAATAGTCTAAAAAAGGGTCAAAAACGAAAAAAAAATGTTTCCCTAATATTCCAGAAAAATTGGCTAATGATATATAGCTTTGATATGAGATAACCTAAAAAATGCAGCATGTAAATAGCTTGATATGTGTTTCTTCTTACCAATCCTATTTGACTGAGGCTGAGAGTAGACTTAATGATGATCCTGGGAAGTTCTGGTCGACATACATTTGCGTAAAAATTTTGAACGCTTGCCGAGTAGTATGACGTATCATGGGGAGAGTATTGAGGATCAGCAGGGACTGGTAAATAAATTTGTTGAGTATTTCAGTACATCCTACGTTAATTCCCATTCTTTTGATATCAATGATTGCATGCTTGAGTCATTAAACGTACCTTTTTTGTCTGATCGAAAAATTGTGGAATCTGAGGTTTATCATGCGCTGCGAAAATTAAAACCGAAATTTACAGCAGGCCCCGATGGTATACCATCTTTTTTGATTAGAGATTGTTCTGCTGTATTCGCTGGACCATTATGCACTATTTTCAATCTGTCGTTGCAATCATGCATTTTCCCATTTATTTGGAAATCTTCTAGAGTTACGCCGGTTTATAAAAAAGGCGATAAACATGATATTTCAAATTATCGACCCATATCCATTCAGTCTTGCTTTGCGAAGGTTTTCGAATTTATATTGCATGATATTATAATGAATCATGTAAGTCGGCATATTTCAACTGTATAGCATGGTTTCTTTCCGGGTCGTTCTACAACAACCAACTTACTTGTTTTAACACAATTTCTAGCCACACAATTATATCGTGGAGGTCAGGTGGATGTTATCTACACCGACTTCTCCAAGGCCTTTGACAGACTTGATCATGACATCTTATTGGCGAAATTATCCCGTTTGGGTCTATCAAATAACATTCTCCTATTTTTGCAGTCCTATTTAAAGGGACGTTGTCAGTATGTGGAGTACAAAGGATTCAAGTCTGTCAACATTATGGTAACTTCTGGAGTTCCCCAGGGTTCGATACTGGGACCTTTATTATTTCTGTGTTTCATTGATGATATCTCCAGCAACTTAACTTGTAGTTCACTCTTATATGCGGATGACTTCAAGTTGTATTCTGTCATTAATAGTACCGATGACTGTTATCTCCTTCAAGAGGATTTGAATAGGCGTTCGTTGTGTTCGTAACAATCTTTTTTTGAATATAAATAAGTGTGTTTCTATTTCCTATACACGTAAGATGAAGCCTGTAAGTTCTCTGTATTTTATACACAATAGTCCATTAACTGTTTGTAATCAAATTAAAGATTTGGGAGTTTACTTTGATAGTAAACTGAACTTTATTGAACATTATAATAACGTTATTTCTTCATCCTTTAAGTCTCTTGGTTTTATTGTGCGTAACTCAAGGGAATTTACGTCCCCGCAAACGCTCATTACCCTATTTAATGCATTTGTGAGGTCTAAGCTGGAGTATGTCTCTGTGGTATGGAATCCTGTTTATGATATACATTCCACAAATATTGAAAGGATTCAGCGTCGTTTTGTTAAGTTTCTGTGGTTTCGCTGTGATGGGACTTACCCAGTCATTGGATTTCCTCAGGACACTTTGTTGAGTCGTTTTAATTTAATTTCTTTGAGCAAACGTAGGGAGTTTTCTGCTTTTGTTTTACTTTTTAAAGTTTTGAATGGAATGATTGATTGTCCGGAACTTTTAGCAATGAATCCTTTCTATGCACCAAGTATACGCACACGTAACATTAACTCTATTTTTTATTTATCGGGAGCGCGCACAAATTTGTTGCTCCATTCTCCTATATTTACAATGTGTTCTGTTTGTAACTCCTTATCGGACCAGATTGATTTGTTTAACACTAAATTATCGTTCATAAGGAAAATAATTTTGAGAAGTTAATTTTAAGTTTTTAGTAGAGTACTAATTAAATTAAATTATAATATTTATTTTTATGTTTGTAATGTACATATATATGTATTTTTTTCCTGCCCTTTAACTAGATTCGTCTGTCTGGGCAGTATCTCAAATAAATAAATAAATAAATATGTTACTATTTTCTTGAGTTTAATAAATGTTTTTGAATTTGCATTTGTTCGCTTCGCATGCGGAAGGTTATGGGTTCGAGTCCTAGCTCTGGCAATACTTTTTGTTTCTAATTTTTAAATGAAGTAGTTAGTTTGTTGCGTTAGTTTATTGGAAATAATGAAAATAATACAATTATAATAATTATAAAATGTCGGGAAAGTTTTGGGGCGACACAACCGATTTTTTTTATTAGCAGCAACTTTCACCCAGAGAAAAAAAATAATATGAAAATGTGACGGAGAGTCAAAAACAATATATTCATAATAACAAAAGTACATATTCTAGCAACCACCAAAACTAACTTAATTTTATTTTAAAAATTTCTCGACATTTATTTATTTAAGGTACACTGCCCAGACAGATAAATAATCCAATTAAAGAGCAGGAAAAATTACAGTAAATTCTTAATATCTAACACTAAATTTATATTCTAAGAAATATATTTTTATACAAGACAAAGTTGAATTAAAAATGTCAATTTGCTCGGACCCAGAGTTACAAATATGGCACATAAAATATAAAGGGGAACGCAACAATAAATTAGTACGCGGGGACGGAAAGTAAAATACAATTCCGTTATTACGTGTACGAAGATTTGGGACACAAAAAGGAATCTGGCTTATAAACTCTGGACAGTCAAGAAGTCCATTAATAATCTTAAAGAGCAATACTAGAGCGGAATATTCTCTCCGAGCATTTAATGATACTAGATTAAAACGGTTTAACAGAATATCATGAGGAAACCCCATCAACCCGAAACCACAGCAACTTGGTAAAACGACGCTGGATGCGTTCAATATTATTTATGTGTATGGCATACATAGGATTCCATACTACAGATGCATATTCCATCAGTTTAGATCTGACAAATGCGTTGAAAAGAACAATGAGAGTTTGAGGTGTCACAAACTCTTTCGAATTGCGCACAATAAAACCCAGAGATCTATAGGATGCTGAAACTATATTATTGTAATGATTAGTAAAGCAAAGTTTACCATCAAACCAAACACCTAAATCTTTAAACTCATCACAAGTTGTTAATGGACTATTATTTATACAATATGAAAATTTGACAGGGTTTATTTTCCGTGTATAGGAAACACTAAAAAAATTACTAATATTCAGATAAAGATTATTACGGACACACCACTCATATACAACATTTAAATCGTCCTGAAGATGAGAACAATCTTCAGTACTATTAATGACAGAATATAATTTGAAGTCGTCAGCATATAATAACGAACTATTTGTCAAACCACTAGAAATATCATCGATAGAACACAGGAACAACAATGGTCCAAGGACAGATCCCTGGGGAACACCAGATGACACTTTAAAATTTGCGGAACGAAATCCTCGACTTTCCACATACTGAAATCTATCCTTCAGATACGACTTCAAAAGCAGCAGTAAATTATAAGATAGTCCATAACGACACAGTTTACGCAGTAGAATACCATGATCAAGTCTATCAGAGGCTTTAGAAAAATCAGTGTAGATTACATCTACCTGACCCCCGTTATCAAGTCGCTCAGTTAAAAACTGTGTTAAAGCCAATAAATTAGTTGACGTAGAACGACCGGAAAAAAAAGCCATGTTGTACCGATGAAATCTGACGCCCAACATGGCTCATAATAATATCATGGAGCGCAAATTCAAAAACTTTAGAAAAACAGAACTGTATGGAAATTGGTCTATAATTTGAAATATCCTGTTTATCTCCCTTCTTATGAACCGGCGTTACTCTAGAAGATTTCCAATCAGAGCGGAAACTACACGATCGCAAAGAAACATTGAATATTGTACACAATGGTTTAGCAAACACAGTGGCACAATCCCTAATTACAATAGATGGTATACCATCAGGACCCGATGTAAATTTAGCTTTTAACCTTCTCAAAGCTCCATAGACCTCCGTCTCAGTAATCACACGATCCGGTAAATGAGACACATTCACAACATCAAACAATCCCTGATCAATACAATACATGCAATAAAATGGTTTTTATTTTTTTCCTCTAAAATAAAGTAGGATGCAAAAAAATATCAAGATACAAAAAATTTTGTGTTTTTAAGTGGCGTACATTTTTGATTATATATTATATCTTGTCGGGAAAGTTTTGGGGCGACACAACCGATTTTTTTGTTTCACGTTTGGAAACAAAAATCAGTCGTTAGGTGTCAAATCAGGCAAATATGGACAATGAGACATTATTTCAACATTTTTCTGCGACAAATTAAAAACTAATTCCCATTAAATTTGTTCTGTTTAATTAACAAAGCAATTTTTCAATTTTCCTGGTTTTAATATTATTGGACAAACAAGTTGTGGTGTTGTTTTACTGACTGATAATCAACAACGACGTTGAAAAATAACACAGGCCAACAAAATGAAAAAAAAAATTTGGTGCCAGAAATCTAACATCTGATTTTAGATGTTTTTAATGTGCTGATTCCAAAAATGCCACCAGATTTTTTCTATCAGCTCTAGTTTTTGAGATACACGTTACAGGTTAAATGATATATTTTTTTCTGATAAAGGACAACAAATAAAGAGATAAATATGTACTTAATCGTCAAAATAGGAATTTCCCAGAATCTAATTAGCCAAATGGATACCTGGAATTGTCCCTGACCCAATGTTCCTATACTAGGAACTACTCAATACAATGCTCTTACTTACTTTTATACCTGTAATTGCCTATGACCCGATCCTTCTATACCTGCTTGGCTGTACTTGATTTAGTATATTACTGAGTTTTCCCAAGTAAAGTTGTGCTATCATTTTGTGTAAATTTTGGTCGTTTTGTAGTATCAAGACACTAAACTGAAACAATGGCATCCACAAGCAGACGTACCTGTGCAAATCATCCCGATGTTTTTTGTTATGTGTGTGGTGAATACACTTTGAAAGAGAGCAGAAAAAGGATTTCTGACTTTGTGAAAAGAGCTTATCTTGCCTATTTTGGCGTTCATTTAGGAGATCAAGATAAATCTTGGGCCCCACATTTCATATGTAAAACATGTGTTGAACATTTGCGACAGTGGACAACTGGAAAGAGGAAGTGCCTAAAGTTTGGTGTACCAATGGTTTGGAGAGAACCGCGGAACCATCATGACGACTGCTATTTTTGTCTCGTTAATATTAAAGGCATAAATAGAAACAATAGACACAAATGGACATATCCTGATCTAGATTCTGCAAGAAGGCCTGTAGTGCATTCGGAAGAAATACCCGTTCCATCATTCAGCAGTCTACCCAAACTGACAGAAGATGATACAGAAACATCAACGTCTGACGAAGTTAAAAGAATTCAATCAGAAAACGACAGCGATTTTGAAGCAGATTTAGCAACTCCGCAGTGTTTCAATCAAGAAGAACTAAACGATCTTATAAGAGACCTGAATCTCTCAAAGGAATCCGCTGAATTACTTGCATCCAGATTAAAAGAAAAAAATCTACTTTGTCGAGGTACTAATATTACATTTTATCGTAAAAGAGATAAGGATCTGCTGCCTTTTTTCACTCAGGAAAATGACTTGGTATTCTGTAACAATATAAAAGGGCTCTTAGAAAAAATGGGTTTGCCTGAATACACTCCAGATGATTGGCGCCTTTTTATTGACAGTTCAAAACGTAGTTTAAAATGTGTTCTTTTACATAACGGTAACAAATATGGCTCAATTCCTATTGGTCATTCTACTACCATGAAGGAAGAATATGAAACAATAGCATTAGTTTTGAGAAAAATTAAATACGAAGAACATCAGTGGTCAATTTGTGTTGATTTAAAAATGATTAACTTCCTCCTTGGACAGCAGAGTGGTTATACAAAATATCCTTGTTTTTTGTGCCTTTGGGACAGCAGAGCTAAAAATGAGCACTGGGTTAACAAAAATTGGCCTTCAAGAGATGTCATGATTCAAGGAATACAAAACGTGATCAACGAACCTTTGGTTTCAAGAGAAAAAATCTTACTTCCGCCCTTGCATATCAAGCTAGGCCTAATGAAGCAATTTGTGAAGGCCTTAAATCGAGATGGAAATTGTTTTGGGTATTTGTCACGTAAATTTCCTGGCATTAGCACGGAAAAACTAAAAGCTGGTATATTTGATGGTCCTCAAATAAGGCAACTTGTTAAAGATCCACAATTCACCACATCAATGAACGAGACTGAATCTAACGCTTGGAGTTCATTTGTTCAAGTAGTACAAAATTTTCTTGGCAATCATAAAGCAGACAATTACGTAGAATTAGTGGAAACTATGCTTTCAAATTTTAATATTCTCGGCTGTAACATGAGTATAAAAGTTCACTACCTCCACAGCCACCTAGATCGTTTTCCAGAAAACTTAGGTGATTGTAGTGAAGAACAGGGGGAAAGATTCCACCAGGATATTAAAACTATGGAAGATCGTTATCAAGGACGATGGGATAGCCACATGATGGCGGACTACTGCTGGAGCCTTCAGCGAGACTGCCCTAGTAAACTCCATTCTAGAAAATCGTATAAAAGAAAATTTTTATGTGATTAGTGACTAATGTAATTATGTAAATTAAGTTTTTGCAATAAATACTTAAATCCATGTGTCTTTGTTTTTTTTAACTGTCAATAGTAATATTATATATTATAACAGTTATAACGTAAATTATATACACAATTTTTTAAAAAATCTCAAAAACTAGATCTGATAGACAAAATCTGAGAACCTTTTTACATTCTGCATCCAAAAATTACTCAGGAACAGTTAAAAAATCGCAGGCACCAAAATGTGTGTTGGCCTGTGTAATAAAACAAACATCCAATTCTAAATATGTCGTTTCCATTCTATTCAATTTATACGCTATAGTTTGTTTGGTTTATTTTTTCTGAAAATTAGTTTACAAATGAGGATAAAAAGGCACGCATTAATTCGATAAAATATGAAAGAAAAAAATGTTTAATTTGGCAGTTTGACATATCAGAGAATTACACAGAGTTGAACGTGAAGTGTGTGGTGTTCTCCTTTGCTGCCAGTTTCCTCCGGTATGTTCGCTGCTTGTCCTAATGGTGCTGATGCGTACGACATGACCGGTCGTACGACAGCCTTGATGAGGAGTACTTGCTTTTAAGTAGAAGTCTGCTTTTCTTGTTGATCAACGGGAGCAGCGCGTTGTTGCCCTTTTCCGGACGCAATGCTGGTGTGCTTCTGTGAGGCGCTTTCCCAAGTAACACCAAAGTACTTTGCCGTGTCCTGCCATTCGACGTCTTCTCCATAGATTGGTACATGTCCTCAGTTAATCCCGCACCAAAATTGTGGAAAACCGGCGTTGTTGCATGATTCAATAAGTACTTAAGTGTAGAAATTATCAGAGCCTTGCTCCATATCGTTGGATGCACCGCAAAATCACGATTTCAGTAAATTGAAGAACTTTTCTAGTCCCTGCGGAAGACGTCTTTGCTCAATATTCTTATATAGGCTTCACATTTCTAATTTAAAACTCGCGTTCATCGCGTAAACCTGAAACTGGGATAAGAAACTGGGTATATATAATCGTGTATATTTGAAACAGATGCAAACTTTGTAGATTTCATTCTGTGTCATCGGCCGTTTAATTTATTTTATCGGTAAAATGTATATTTGAGGTACCTATACATATTATTTATGTATATAGAAACCAATTGTGTTTTACCGAGACTTTCATACAGATAAGAGGCGATAACGCTCTTAATTCTGATCATTTTGATAACTAAATTCTTCATTAATATGCGGTGGAAATTATTATTTAGATAAAACATTGATCCATTATATTAAATGTCTATAAATTAGTAAATTTAGCTTAATTGTCACCTTTTATATTTTTAAAATAATAACACACGACTACTAGATGGTAATGAGGGAAACAGGGGTCCAGCCGATATGATATTTAGTGCCAAGCAAATTCAGGAAAAGTCACGGGAGCGAAAACGTTCTCTACGAGGGTTGCCTTTTATATTTCGGGATTAGAGAACAAAAACAAATGTTAGTCATCGAAAATACATGCGTTTGAACCAATTGTTGAAGCACTTTTGCCACTCTGATTGAGGTATCTCCAAAACATGCATTCTGAATGTAGCAACCGCTTCTTCAGGTGTCGAACAACGTTGACCTCTCAGTTTTTTCTTACGTACGGGAATAAAAAGAATTCATTCGGTGCCAAGTCACGACTATACGGCGGATGACTCATCAAATCAATGTTTTGGGCGTTCAAAAATGCAGTTGTTTGAGCCGATGTGTGAGAGCTCGGATTGTCGTGGTGAAGAGTGATCCGTCTTCGGCGGTTGGTTATCCTGATTTCTTGGAAGATAACTGGCAAACAAATGCTTGTGTACCACTCAGAATTGACTGTTCTGCGTTGTTCTAGTGGTACGGTTGCGGCATGTCCAGTTTTTCTGAAAAAAACAGGCGACCATTTGCTTGGAAGTGCTTCGTGCGCAAACAATTTTTGTTGGATTTGGCTCATCTTGAAACACCCATACAGTCGACTGCTGTTTACTTTCGGGCTCATACGCGTAAATCCACGTTTCATGACCTGTCACGATGTCATAGACGTGTTTCGAAGCACCGCGATCTTATTTTTTGAGCATTTCTTTCGACCAATCGACACGAGCATTTTTTTGAGCGATTGACAAATTGTGTGGGATCCAACGCGAACAAATTTTTTTGACAGTCAAATGTTTATATGCAATATTGACTGTATGCTGGTCCCACTAATGCCTAAGGTTCTCTCAATCTCTTGATAGGTCACATGACGATCTTGCAATATCAGGTTCTCGGAACAACAACTGATTTTAGCCGACCTTCACGAAATTCGTCTTGGAGTGAACTACGACCACGATTGAATAATAATAATAATAATAATGCCTTTATTTTTTGACAAAAAAAACAGAAAATGCATAATTCTATATCTTAATGTACCAAAAAATTGTCAAAAAAAGGGGGAAGTTCACACGGAGTGTGCTCTACCACTTAACCCCATTGAAATTAATAATTAATCAAAATGTATATAAAACAAATGAAAAAAAGAAAAAAAACAGTAAAGTAGATATATATCCAACCCCGGTAGGAAACATTAACAAAAACCAGATTACACTAATTGTAGATATTGTATACAGATCATATTTGGAGTACCAGAAAAAAAATAAAAATAGTCCTCCAAGAGTTTTGCTAACTGAGAAAAAAAGAAATATAAGAATAAGGTCAATTAACAAGAGATAGGTGAGGTTTGCTGTGACCAAATCCTCTGAAACATATGTTTTTTAAAAGTTGAGGGAGACAGTGTTTTAAAATCGCTAGGAATAGAATTAAGAAAGTTGCATATCGTGTATGAGAAGCTTCGTTGAAAAGTTGATGTTCTATGCACTGGAGGTGTTAGTAACGATCTGTTTCTTATATTAATATTGTGTACATCACTGCGATATGTTATTTTGTTGTAGAGATAAGGAGGAGATTGAAATTTTACGATTTTGTTATATAAGCAAATAGTATTTAGATGAAACCTATTTCGCATATTAAGCCACTTCAAGTCAGGCAATTTGTGAGACACATGTTCATATTTTCGTATGCCATATATCAGTCGAATGCACGAGTTTTGTATTCTTTGGATTTTATTTACAGTGTCCACATCTAGAGATGGATAATATACAGGGGAACAGTAGTTGAAATGAGATAGAACGAGAGTCTCACATAACATCTTCTTTGTCTCCTGCGTTAAATATTCTCTGTGTGGAAATAATAGACGTAGGGCCGAGTATGCTTTTTGAATGGTGTTCTTAATGTGATCCCTATATCTAAGAGTTTGATCTAATAAGACTCCCAAATTCTTACCATTGTTTGATATCGACAGCAATTCACCGTTTATTTTCAACTTTAAATGATCCTCCAGACGCTTGCAGTTCTTCCTATTTCCAAAAGCGAGAACTTTAGATTTGCTGGGATTTAAACTTAATGAATGGTCGCGAGATAACCTAAATAATGAGTCGAGATCGTTATTCATAGCAATAGCAGCTTGATGAATTTCACTTACTTTAAAAGAATGATAAATTTGCGTGTCGTCCGCATACATACCAATATTACATATAACTAAATCTTTTGGAAATTGACTGGTGTAGAGAGTAAAAAGTAGAGGAGATAAAATTGATCCTTGTGGTACGCCGGTATTCATTTCTCGCGGAGCGGAATTAATATTATTAATTTTGACCAACTGTTTACGATCTGACAGGTATGATTCGAACAGTTGCATTGCCGACAAAGCAAGCCCACATGACTTCAAGATTGCTAACAAAATGCTATGGTTTAATGTATCGAATGCCTTACTATAATCCAGCAGAACCATTGCCGTGTCTTTTCCCTGATCAAGACCCCTAAAAATATCATCGGTGATATTAAGAAGTGCTGTGGCGCAGCTGTATCCTCGCCTAAAACCGGATTGAGCTATCGGTAAAATATTGTTTGAGCTGAGATACTCACTTAACTGCATTGCCATAATTTTTTCAGCAATTTTTGATATGCTGGAGAGTATGCTAATAGGTCTTAAGTCAGAAAAAGTTTGAGGGTCTGAATTTTTTGCAATAGGAGTAACAACTGCTGTCTTCCAAGCTTCAGGAAATCTACCTTCAAGTAAGACTGTATTAATGATATGAACTAGATATTTCAAAATAAAAGGACAACACAATTTTAAAGCTACCACACTAATAGAGTCTATACCCGCTCCTGTGTTTTTAAGTTTTCCAAGAACTTCCATAACAGTTGACTCGTCAGTCAAAGAAAAGTTAAAATCAGATGCACATATTCGGGTATTCCGATATTTGTCAATGGTTTCCATTATATTTGACCCATTTACTACTGGAATATTGTCTAGAAAATGATCGTTAATTTCGGTGGGTTTTGATAAATGAAGTGGTAGTGATTTATTTTTTGTATTAGTTATGTTTAAAGTTTTTAGCTCTTTCCACAATTCCTTCTTACTCTTCGTTCTTACAATATGGTTAAAGTAAGCTCTTTTTTCAGATTTAATTGCCTGATTTGTTTGATTTCTCCACTTCTTATACAAGTTCCAGTCGTGTTCTGATTTAGATCTTCGATATTTAGCCTTAGCCTTATCTCTCTCTCTCATAAAGAACCGAATGTTTTGCGTTAGCCATGGCGCTTTATTTTTCGTTATAATTGCCGTTTTTGATGGCATATGCGCATTAAGTAACCCTAGGAAATAAGTGTTAAAAAGATTCACTTTGTCATTGATATTGGGCAAAAAAAATATGTTATCGAAGGGGATCTCAATAAAACTATCATAAAAATCCTCAGCATCAAAGTTTCTAAAATCTCTATAGGTGAATTGAAAAGGTTTTTGTTTATCGTGATTGCTCAAATATTTACACTGAATAATTTCGTGATCTGATACATCGAGTCCCCCAACTTCAACAGATGAGATTTTATCTGGATTACTACTAATAATAACATCAATTAAAGTCATATTTTGATCTGATAAGCGAGTAGCGTCATTAACCATTTGTACAAAATTAAGTGACTCTAACATTGAATTGAAATATGCTGCTGCTGGCATCTCAGTTTTGAACATGTCTATATTTATGTCTCCGAGGCAAATTATATCTTGTGCATGCTGCATACCTATTGAAAAAGATTCTTCAATTTCATCAATAAAAAGCTTAGCGTTAAATTTAGGTGGTCTATAGCATACACCCACAACAAGATTTGTATGTGGTAGCGCAATTTCACCATACCATCGATAAACACTGGTCACTGATGGAATTTCATCGCCAAAAATTGAATTAAGTTCGTCCATGCACTGTTCCGGAGTTAATCCACGTCGAAAGTTATAAAAAATAATCGCCCGAAAATATTCACGACTTAAGTCCATTTTTGAATGAATGAATGAATCTTTTAAGTTACTGTAAACAACACAAATAGCGCTCGTATGTTAAAACGTTCTGAGTACGTATAACGTCAAAAATGTTCAACTTTACGATAGAGCTGTCAGTTTCCAGATTGCAACACCAGGGTTGCCAAATCCCGAAATATAAAAGGCAACCCTCGTATACATGGGTTTTATAGACCTTATCAAGGCGTTAACCGTGAGGCTCTGTGGAGGCTATTGAGGCTTAACGGATGTCCTCAGAAATTCATCCGGATACTTCGACTCCTTCACGATAATATGAAAGCAGCAGTTCTCAATATTCATCATATTTTTTTGTCTACGTTTCGGCAAGGTAAATCTTGCCTTGTTCACGACAATCTTATTCTAATCTAAGAAGGCAAGATTTGCCGAAACGTAGACAAAAAAAATATGACAAAGAACTAAAAAAAAAATAAAAAAGTATATACAACGCAAAAAAATATCGTCACCTCCACAAATTTGAAAAAATCAATTAAAAACATACATGTTTTGAGGATTTAGATCCTCATCATCAGAGTCAATCCAGTGTATATATTTTAGAGATATTCAGTATAAGAACATCACATTAAAACGGATACACACGAGACGTCACAATATATAAAATGTAAAGTATAGTTCCAAATGATAGTTGGTGTTCGAAGCTCATCTCAAGAAAATATTCATTGAATTATAAATAACAAGGTTCAAGAAATTGAAAAAAGAAACATTTTTATAAAATACTCGTCAACTATATTATTCCTAGCTAAACCAGTTTCGCAGTAGCAGACAATAAACAATAATAAAAGATTATAAGAGAGTTGTCACAATAAATCGAGAATTTTATTGAAGTCTGGAAACATATTTCAAGTCATCACAAAAAAAAAGAAGCATGTAAATTATTTACTTTGGGATGGTTGAACATGCACAGCTAAAATATCGTATTGCTTGCTTCGTACACAAGCTTCTCAAAACTGGAAATCCCACATATTTGCGTACAAAACTTTCTTTTCGATGTGCAATCCATAATCGTTCTACGCGATATTGTAATCTGCTTAACATACCTCGCCACCGTACTACGCTGTTTAAGCGCACCTTCTCTTACGTGGTTCCCAGTGTGTACAATGATTCAGAGATTGGAGAACAGTCCCTGAACCTAAGTTACAGCTCTTTTAAAAAAAAGTTAAAGGATAGATTGCTCTTTAATAGTGGATAATGGGGTTAATTTTCTAGTATATTTATGTCATTTTAATTTCGTATGGGGAGTGGGTCTCTTTAGTTTTAGTTGTTGTTTACTTTAGTTGTAGTTTACTGTATTATAATATCCTTATTGTTATGAATGTATTATTATATGCTTAGCGTTATGAATAATGATGTATTGTAAAACATACATGCTCGGTTAAGAAAACAGCTTTGCTGCTCTTCGCCGAGTTAAAAATAAAGACGTTTCTATTCTATTCTATGTACTTCACTGAGGGCCTGCTGAGAGCCGATTGCTCCCACTTTATAAAGGGGGTCCAAAATTGAGGTATCATTTTCATTTAAAAAAAAAATACTTTTTTTTTTCAGATATTAAACATATTTTTATTTCAGTTCGCAATCTTTTACCACGATTATCAATCACGTTTTGCAATAAATTGTTGTCAATGGTTGATATCCGCTCGATAATGTTGGTTTTAAGCTCGTGAACTGTTGTGGGATTATTGCTGTACACTTTCGATTTCAAAAAACCCTAAAACAAAATCTAAAGGTGTCAAATCGCACAATCTTGGTGACCAATTTACTACTTCTCTACGAGAAATAATGCGAAATTTCGAACTTTTCATTCAAAAGATCCATTGTTTCTCTTGCTGTGTGACAAGTGGCACCATCCCGTTGAAACCACATAATATGCTCTACGTCTCAATCATGAATTTTCTGCCATAAAAAGCTTCGGATAATCTCCCTGTAGCGATTTCCATTGGCCGTAATCGCATTTCCATTTTCGTTTTCAAAAAAATATGGTCTTATGATTCCTCTGGACCACAAACCACACCAAACGGTAACTTTTTCTGAATGTACTGGTTGCTCTAAGATAACTCTTGGATTCTGTTCACCCCAACTGCGGCAATTCTGCTTGTTGACTTAGCCATTGAGCTGGAAATGGGCTTCGTCGGTGAAGATTATTTTGTTAAAAAAAGTTTCATTTTTTTTTCTGTTTTTCGATGACCTAAGAATCGAATTGCCGACGTAATGCGTACTCAGCTGGTTTTAATTCTTGAGTCAGCTAAGCCTTTAAATGGAGATCACGATGCAATATGTTGAATAATGTGGATCGTTTGATGTTTATTTGCTGCCAACGATGTCGAATGGATGTTTTTGGAGCTTCTTCAACACTCAGCTCACAGCTCTCGGTTGAACCACCACTAAGTTGATAAATTCTGTTTCTGTTAACATGAACGGATCCAGTTTCTTCAAATTTCTCAACCATCAGCTTGATGGAACGATTTGTTCGAGCATTTTCTCTACCGAATCTTGTTCTTAATTTCCTAATTACAACTTGAAAACTTTTGCCATTTTCAAAATAGTTTTAATAATAAAAACACGTTGTTCCTTCGTGTAACGTTCCATATTAACTTACCGGAATGTATTTAGAATCTGAAAATAAAAATTTCGGATAAAAATTACATATAGAAAAAACAATGGCAGCAAAATTAAAATGATACCTCAATTTTGGACACCCTTTATTAACTACAAATCACAAGAGTTGTAGACTAAGAAATTCGTATATTTAGTAGTTTTGGTTTTTCGTTTATTATTCTACTTATTAAATTTAACTTTACTGCCATTTAATATAATTTAGTTTTATAAATACAATATAAATAGAATGGCTGTGTACAGAAGAGTATTTTAATCACACCAAACGTTTAATTATTTGCACAGAGTTCTCAAATCTCAACGGAGCGAAGACGTGGAGGCGGAAAAGGATGATCGTGTCGGGCCGCCGCCAGTCAGTTGCAACAATGTACGCCACAAAATTGTCGTAATGGGAGCAGCAAAAGTTGGCAAATCTTCCATAATCACTCAGTTCCTGTATGGTTCGTTTTCACTTAAGTACAAACGCACAATCGAGGAGATGCACCATGGGGATTTCAACGTTTCCGGGGTAAGAATACAAAGAAATAAAAGACTTTATTACAGGGTGAGGTCTTGTAACTAACAATGCCGAAAACTTTTAATTAATATTGGAAAACTTTAAATGTCGATAGGACTCATCAAAATAATAGTAGTTTTTATTAAATTTTCACCTATCCACAGAAGGCTTTATTTGGTGATAATTTGTTGGCATTATAAATATACACAGTCTTTTCATTCATTAAAGTGCATTTGAGATTGGACAGTTAGATACAAATGGATGGAGTTCTAGCGCACATTAGACGACGCGACGGGTCAAGGATTGGATTAATAATCAGCGTTCCGAGAAATGGATAGCACACGCTGTCAATAAGGAAGATACGGATACGGTTCTACGCCGATCGATTATTGTCTTTGGAGTTACCTCAAATAGAAGTTTCCTTTTCCGAAGTCGAAACTCAACAGAACTTTAGCCTTTGGTTAGAAAATTCTTAAGAAATCGCATTTTCTAATTACTATTGTTGGGTGATTACCTTCAAATTGGGCAATTGCACACATTTTTCATGCTTAAAGTTTATATTTTATAAATTTCGTGGCAAAGCGGGCTAAAATGTTGGTGGTGGCCCTGCTAAATTAAACAAGATTCCTTGTGTAGGTAAAACCAACATTTTAGTCCGCATTGCCACGAAATTATTTTCATTTATTATATTTACGGACATGAAAATGGTCTCCTGCTAGCGTTTTGTGTTCAAACTATTTTTATTCATATTTATACGACTGGTTTTACCTATACATTGAGTTTGTTCGCCCTCTGCATGGTATAGGATATGCATTACTATGAACATGTAGACGATACGTGTTTACATGTGTCTACTTTTGTGTATCCTATTGTGCTTAAATGCAGGCCGATATTTGGAGATGGGCAACGACTATGGTACTCTGACGAGCTCATAACAAGAGCGAAACGAATTCGTCAGTAGATACTTGACAGATGTCGACCCATGCTTCGGTCTGGTTCTATTGAATTAGACTGGGGCCCTGCTAAATTAAACAAGATTCCTTGTGTAGGTAAAATCAACATTTTAGTCCGCTTTGCCACGAAATTATTTCATTTATTATATTTACGGACATGAAATCCTTTTAATTTTATATTTTATATTATTTGAGTAATGAGAGATTTTAGTAGACTTGGGCAGAATCTAGTATGAATTAGAGTAGAGAGGGTAGTACGTAAGCCTTAAAAAGCTACTCGATACGAAAAGTTTCTTCTTCAAGTCCCCCTGACGTTGACAATTACTTGGGCAAGTCTTTCTCGATTCTGGTATACCGGTCCATTTACGGATTTTCTTCAGCCAGGAAGCCTGTTTTCTTCCCACTCCTCTATGTCCTTTTCCCATCATGGTCAGTTGTAGGATTCTGTAACGCTCTCCTCTGAGGATATGTCCAAGGTATGAGATCTTCCTGCACTTAACTCTATTTAGTAGCGTACGTGTTGCATCGGCCCTGTTTAGTACCGTTTCATTGGTCTGCATAGCTGTCCATTAATTGTAATATGTAGGATTTTACCATTCTCTGCCGTTATTTTAGGTTCAGATTATCATTCATTTTTTGTAACGCTGTTCGGGCTGTCTCTATGTTCGGTGATATAACATCCAGGATACTTAAAATGGGTTACTCTGTCTATATTTATCGTATCAATTTCTAGTGCAGCATCAGGATGTGGTTGTCGAGTCACGACCATAAATTTTGTCGTGTTGATATTTAAGTTGAGCCCCATTTCTTGGCCTTCTGCGTTTACACCAAAGACCTTACTAACACAGGAGAAAAAATATTTCATTGATAACGTGCTTTCAAACACGAGCCAACATTACTTGTAAACAAGTAATGTGTAAGAGAGAGAAAGACTTATCCTTGTCGCCTTCAAGTTGCTCATTGGCAACGTTGTAATCTCCGGTATGCGTTCTGCAGCCAGTGGCGTACTGATCGCTGACTGTTTTTGAACTAGGTATACAAATACATAATATATAATTAATAGCATACATTAAAAAGCCAACGTGCCGAGAATTTAACCGCTATTCAACTTATTTTGAAACTGAAATTTAGTCGATATTTAATTGGAATGAGTTTTTCAGTAAAATAATTTAAATATTAATATGTATAAGGTATTCGCTAAGAAAGTCTGTTAATCTTTCTTTGTAGTAGGTATTTGTTGATATAGCTGAAAAACCTTCGTTTCGTATATCGAAAAAACGATACTTAAATTAATATATTTATGTATAATTTGAAGATAATCTAATTTTAAAATCATTTTTTGCATTACAAATAGGAAGTCAGGAAATAAAAAAAGGCACATTATTCTCAATAGTTTATTTTTAGCTACATATATTAAATTATACACAATGATAATACATAATAATTACTATGAACATACAAATTAATTATGTTTTTGAAGACTTTATGCAGTTTCTGTATCGCTTTTTAATAAGTATGAAGTCTATTTGATTGCGAATAATTCTTTCAGGGGTATGGGCGCTAGAGGTCCACGTATAGAGCCTTCTATTTGGAAGTTTAAAAAAGGTGTTTGAGACAATGAAATTATGTTCCTGGCAGAACTGAACTAGCCGGTCTCCTCTATCGTTTGCTGTACCTAATCCGTATATACCGGTAATATCCTCTCGTGGTGTACTTCCTACTTTGGCATTAAAATCGCCCATGATAAAAGTCACCTCTGATTTTTTCGCCAGCTTCACGGTATGTGTGATTTGTTCCTTAAAACTATCAATAGATCTTTTAATGATTTTACGCGGATTTTAAGTCGTCTAACTTGATTTTGTAAGGTGTGTATTCTTTTCCTTTGGCACGTTATTTTATTTTTTAAAATTCCTATATTTTTTCTTCTCTTAGTAGGGGTTGAAAAGTCACTACTATCCATATCACCAGGATAACGCCTTTTCCTAAAAAATATCAAGCCCCTGGTAAATTATACTAAAAAAGAGCTTTTTATGAACAAATATCAAAATTTCATAACGGTAAAATGTAAATTTGAATAATGTTCTAAATATACCAACATTTAGCTTCAGCCCCTTTATATCACCCGCTTCTGAAACATGTTGGTGTAATACCTACCTCTTTTTACTTCCAATTTTTGCACTAGCTACAGGAGTTTCAATTATATCAGAATGGGATTCTCCTGCGTCTGATGCAGTCATTCTGTCACAGAACTGGTTGAACCCTTGTTGGCTTCTAATGAAACTGGCTCTGGAGGTGTCAGGAATAGATTTAACAATTATACTTTCAGACCTAAAATATGTATTAATTCAATATATCAAAATATTAAAAAGCTTTTCTAAAGGATACCTTTTGATTAGGGACCCCATATTAGCGGTTGAAACAGTGGACTCCATGATAGTTTTTTTTAAGAATAGCTGAGCAATCCTAAAAATGGATATAAATGCGGTTAATGCACATACCTACTTAGCTAGTTTAATTTCATCCAAAAAATAATAATAACAGAACTTACTTAGGATATTCTTTCGGTATTGGAGGTGTTCCAAAAACAGATGAGTCCACAGACCTAACATCTGTGGTTGAGTCAGAGCTAGAAGAATATAAATTATTATTATAATATAATAAATATAATTATAAATATTTTTTACCTAGTGGATGCATCATCCAAAAATAAAACACCTTCACACCGTCGAGGATTTGCACCCTTTCTAACGAATCTTGCTCCCTTAGATTTCGTTACCAGATCCTCAGGGAAAAAATGATCCGAGCATAACCATGGATTTTTTGGCAAAAGTGGTCCTTTAGCAATGCCAACTAAAGAAAACCAGAGTTTTTGTTTTTCCGGTTCCTGAGGAAACCTAATTTAAAAAATACAATATAAGTACCTAATGTAAAAAGGCTATAATCAGCCTTATACTCCAGAGCTAGGGAGGTAATATCCTACGTAGATTTACCACTTACTTCTTTAATGCTGCTTTGAATTACTAAGCGGTTACATTGTTGGGCATAAATGAACCAACATTATTTTCGGAAAGTATCTGTTTGCTTTTGTTACTAATAATTTAATAGAAATAAAAATTCAAAATGTAACAAATTTATCATATCAAACAAACCCCGCCACTGTGTAAACTAACACCAAACACAAACAAATTTCCAAACATAACCACACTTACCTGTGAAAAGTTAAATCTGGAAATAAACTATCCACTTTTCCACAAACTACACAACCACGAACCATAGTTATTCAATAAATATTTAAAGTTTAAAAAAACACACACCAGAATATCGCAAAACAGGAAAATACTTCAAAAAACGATGAAAAGCGATAATGACATGAGTGTTTCTCAACGTCAACGTCGCAAATTAAAATTTCATTCATAACGCCGTGTTCTGTCGTACAAGAAGCGTAAAGTTGTAAACGATGTTGCCGTAGTGCGCTTTTATTTTACTATGAGAATAATTCCTAAAATAAAATAATTATCCCGTTTTGTACAATTTAATCTTAAAATGAACTAATTTATAACCTAAGTATAGTAATAAAATTTTTTATTAACATCCTAGTTACAAATAATTATTTACATCGCTCATTTTTTATTTGTTTTGACAACAATTTAAAGATATTCCAAATACATTTGTAAGTCTGGCAATGCTTGTATTAGGATAAATAAAGGAAGGGACGATGTTTGCTAACCCTGAAAACGTAAACAATGTGGTCTCCTGTATTATTAAGGTCTTTGGTTTACACCGTTTAGTAGATGTTGCAGGTCCTGTAGTTTGTCACTTAGAATGACAGTGTCGTCGGCATATCGTATCGTATTTATATATTCTCCATTGATTTGTACTCTCATTTCTTGTTCTTGAGTAGCACGTTTAAAGATTTTGTCAGCATATATGTTAAAAAGTAGTGGTGACAGTATGCAGCCCTGTCTGAGGCCTCGTAGAATTTGGCTATTTTCTGTAAACTTTACGTTTCATTGTACTGCTGCTTGCTGTCTCCAGTATAAATTTTCGATAATTCTAACGTCCCTGCTGTCCACCTCCATGCTCGTTAAGATGGCTATAAGCTTTCTGTGCTTTCTCGTAATCAACGAAACACGCACAGTGCCTCTCTAGTTTCTAAATTCAAATTGGGTTTCATCCAAATCTGCCTCACATTTGGATCTTATCCTCTTGTGAATAATTTTGAGAAAGACCTTCAAGGTGTGGCTCATTAGGTTTATTAGTCGATACTCCTGCATCGTTTTGCGCGTTGTTTTTTTGGAATTGGAATGAATACAATATCAGCCAATCTTCCGATGTCTTCCGATGTCTTCAGTCGTGTACAGCACCGCATTAAACAGTTTGACCAAGATTCCAATGCTTTCCTCTTTGATCATTTGTATATAACAGTATTGTTGGGATGTCATCAGGTCCGGTGGCTTTTCTGGTTCTTGCAGATTTTATTGCAAATAGAACCTCACAATAAGTTTAAGAAATTTAACTAATTAACACCGATAGACAAAAACATTCAGTAATGGGAATACAATTAGAATATATAGAAGGCTTATAATAATAATGAAATACGGATTAAAATTAAAAATTAAAGGGACAAAACAATAATTACAAAAAACTAGCTGTGGAAGCGACACCTATGATAAATTCTTTAGTAATAAAGAGTTGCAGGAAATGTAATGGAGCTCTTGCTTTAAATTACTTTAAATAACAACAACAATTTATAATACAGGGTGAGTCACGAGGAACTGTACATAAGTAGAGACACGTTAGGGGATTATCAAATGACCATTAAAAAATGTTTCCTTGTTTTGACATATTCAAAATTGAAAAAATCCAGGTCCGTCTTCGAGAAAATTTGTGGAATTGTTTCATATTCAACACTAACTTTTTCCACCCGTAATAGATAGAAAACAGAAAAAATATTTGTAATAACCTATTTTTTTTATTAGTTTGAGGAAAACTCATGTGTCTAATTATTTTAATCGGAATGAAATGAACAAGCCAGGGAAATGTTTATTCATAAATTAAGAAATAAAATAAAAAACCATAACCAAACAATAAAACAGTTTTAACAATGTGCAACAAAGTAAAAACCAATTTAATACACATTACGATTATAAACCACAACAGCTCATTAACAGAATTATTCACTGTTGCAATATTACCAGAAATAACCCACTGACAATCAGAAAGTCCATTACACATTTAAACATTCGTCAAGAAAAGTGTATTAAGGCAGATGGATTTCATTTTGAACATCTTTTATAATCGTAATGTTTATTAAATTGTTTTTTACTTTGTTCCACATTGTTAAAACTGTTTGATTGTTGGGTTATTGTTTTTTATTTTATTTCTTAATTTATGAATAAACATTTCCCTGGCTTGTTAATTTCATTCCGATTAAAATAATTCGACACATGAGTTTTCCTCAAACAAATAAGAAAACTAGGTATGTAATAACAAACATTTTTTATCTGTTTTCTGTCTATTACGGGTGGAAAAAGTTACATACAGGGTGAATTATTGGGATGAACCGAGGGATGAACCAGATATGCCAGATTTTAAATCCGGCCCTGTAAATTAAATCAAATTATGGTATTTACCATACTAAAGCACATTATGTGTCGTTTTTGTCAATTTTGAACATTGTTGTAAAGTAAGATTATTGCCAATTTTCAATTTGGCTCTAAAATGAATCTTTAATTGGAAATGTGAGGTGAGTGTAACAAAAAATTCAAATACCCAGGTCTAACTGTCTATTTATGCCCTCTGAAAAAATTATAACAGATTTTAGAAAAATCATATACAGGGTGAAGTGTTGAATATAAAGCAGTCCCACAAATTTTCTCGAAGACGGACCTGGATTTTTTCAATTCTGAATATCTCAGTTAGTTGCCAGACACCAATACACACTTTTATAAAAAAATGAGTTAAATCGACTTAATCATTGAAAAGATAGGACGAAACATTGTTTTAGTAAAGATCCATAATTCACCCTGTATATTACTAATTAAAACATTTGATAATCCCCTAACGTGCCTCTACTTATGGTAGAAGTATGTACAGTTCCTCGTGACTCACCGTGTATAAAAATATGCGTTGATAATTGGCAGTGGATGACACATTTTGAATTAATAACTTTAAAATAAAGAAAAAATTAAAAAATATACTAGAGAGACAAAATTTGTGTCCACCAAAATATTGCCACTTATAGCATAGGGTTGGAAAACGCATGTTAAATTTGAAAGTAATATAATCACAGCTTAAAAGATCCTTAGTAAAAACTTACAATTACAAAAACAAAATAAATAAAAGTTTGCCAAAACGGTTCTTAGTATTATGTTTATAAGACAAACTACTATAATTTTAATGAGTTCAATCAACCCTTAAAGTTTGTCCGGTTAATGCGGTCTCATCCTGTATATAAAGCGTTCGCAAAACTTTAAAAGCTTTGTCAAGAAGGAGTAGGTGAAATCAAAAAGGAAAAGTTGGGATCATATCGTTATATACCTTTTTCGGTACAGCATTTTATCCTGAATTCTTGAAGCAGCTTAAATTAGTGTGATGAAACTTCTTTTTGTGAAGTTACCTTAAAGCTCAAGTCTTCAAACATCATCCAACGACCGTAAGGTAATGAAAGAGACAATCCGACTGAAAATTCACCGAATGCCGCAATAAATGCTAGTTTCAGTTTAGTAGTAAGAGTTATGCAAAACGCTTGCGGCAGTGCAGAGATATTGGTGGGCATCATAACCGACAGGTTTGTTAAAACCACATAAAACAAAACTGTTTTTCAATTGAATTGTCAGTTATGCCGCACCCTGTAGTTTGTCTATCTTTTTTTGCGATCAATATTGCAGCATGAAAATGATAACTGAGATATAGAAGAGGCGTTGTTGATTGTGCCATTATTTTGGTTGGCATGAAACATGTTAATTTTTCCGTGATATAGCCAGTGGCAGGTAATTCTGAAAAAAAAATCACTGACGAAAGCAACGGGTGATAATAAAATCATGCAACGTTCTCATCGCTGCTTGTAAGGAGTTTTCAAAGTCAGTTAGCGCTCTCGACGCATTTGGTTTGCTTCAATCTTGTCTATGTGCTGATCCTTTCAGCGTAGTTTTTAACCTTGAGAATAGAGCATAGGAGGCCAATTTGAAAATGTAAATCTCCGATAATTGCGTTGGGACATTATCGTGATGCTAACAGTCGCCGCTCGCTCAAAAAAGGAGCCGTTTTTTTCTTACTCTGTTATGCAATATTTTGAGAATTTCAAGGTAACATTTTGTATTGATCGTCTATTCCCTTCCACTGTAAAGACTTGAATTTTGTTTCGGGATTCTATCCGTAAACCTCCGACTAACTTAATGATCTTGTTAAGTAGAATCATTCATTATTAGCGACCATTTCCAAATCCTAATCGATTTCATAGAGTTATCTGATCATCTGTAAGCAATTATAGAACAAATTTTTGCATTATCGCCGCGCTAAGATGCTGGAGGAATTATTAAAATGCACGTCATTGTCGACAGATGTGAGGACCTAAAACCTTTCTGCAACATTTCAATATAGTATTAATGCAAATACTTTGGTTACGACTCTCCGTTATTTGTAAAGACAAATAGACACGACACATGAACAAATTAGTTCTGATGGTAACTGGGGCAGCTGGCGAGCTTGCGATTAGTCACAAGTTAATATCGTGCCCCACAAAAATGACGTTCAGATCTTCTGGAGGTTGAATATTTATGGGGTAGAGAACATTAATAATATAGGGGTTTCCATAATAAAATAGAACATAATATAGAATTACGTAAATCTACTACAAAATCGACCATGTATAGGTGTGCTTTTCTTCAAATTCTTCACTGTATGTCTTGTTATAACTGTCAAGAATAATACCTAAAATTCCAAGCAATCTCTTTGGGGATAACATGCTTATACAGGGTGAGTCACGAGGAACTGACATACTTCTACCATAAGTAGAGGCACTTTAGGGGATTATCAAATGACCATTAAAAAATGTCTCCTTGTTTTGATTATTAATATACAGGGTGAATTATGGATCTTCACCAAAACAATGTTTCGTCATATCTTTTCAATGATTAAGTCAATTTATCTCATTTTTTTTTTATAAAAGTGTTTATTGGTGTCTGGCAACTAACTGACATATTCAGAATTGAAAAAATCTAGGTCCGTTTTCGAGAAAATTTGTGGGACTGTTTCATATTCAACACTTCATCCTGTATATGACTTTTCAAAAATCTGATATAATTTTTTCAGAGGGCATAAATAGACAGTTAGACCTGGGTATTTGAATTTTTTGTTTCACTCACCTCACATTTCCAATTAAAGATTCATTTTATAGCCAAATTGAAAACTGGCAATAATGAAGTATCTTACTGTATAATAATGTTTAGTTATTAAAAAGGAATCTTCAAAATAGACAGAAACGACACACACTGTGCTCCAGTATGGTAAATACCATAATTTGAATTGATTTACAGGGCCGGATTTAAAAATCTGGCATATCTGGTTCATCCCAATAATTCACCCTGTATGGAACTTTTTCCACCCGTAATAGACAGAAAACAGATAAAAAATGTTTGTAATAACCTAGTTTTCTTATTTGTTTGCGGAAAACTCATGTGTCTAATTATTTTAATCGGAATGAAATGAACAAGCCAGGGAAATGTTTATTCATAAATTAAGAAATAAAACAATAACCAAACAATAAAACAGTTTTAACAATGGTAGAAGTATGTACAGTTCATCGTGACTCACCCTGTATATACCCAACTGCCTATAAGAATTATTATTCATATATTATTTTTCAGGTGCATCTTATATTAGATATTTTAGACACATCTGGTGCCTATGAATTTCCTGCTATGCGCGCCTTGTCAATCTCTTCCGGTGAAGCCTTCATTTTGGTATATGATGTGACTGATGCCAGCACATTCGAGGAAGCGCGAGCACTTCGAGACCAAATTCACGAGACGAAATGTTCCACAAATGTGCCAATTGTGGTTGTTGGAAATAAAACTGATTTAGTCGGAGAGCGACAGGTATAAATATTGACTCATATATTACGGAATTAACGTTGAAGTTTACGGGGTTTATTTAATATACACTGCTCAACAATTGAAGTGGGTATTGTAAAACTTTGTATTTTGTATGTCAATAATTTAAAATAAAGTATATATAGTCCACACATTCAGCCGCATGGCGACTTCTTCTTGAGGCAAACCTTCCTCTATCCAACTCACTAATTGCTGGAGTTGCACTATTTCTTTACAACTATGCTACGTTGTTAAGATTTTTAAACATTTTCTTGAAAGAGATAGAGCATCGGCAAAATACAATAAACATACAACAAATATTCGCTCTGAATTAATAGTATTTATTAATAATATAATCCACATTTTTCTTCAAAATGTTTTTAAATGTAAATTTCAGGATTTTTTCAAATTCCCAGTTCAATTGTTGAGCAGTATATTATATCCTAAACTTAACTGCAACAGTTTTTGTGGTATTTGCAATTTTAGAGAAAAAAATATATACAGATAGAGGCAGACCCGTACTTAATTGTTAGTTTCTTCAAAACAGCTACATTTTTTGTAACTCACTCGTGGCGTTATGTAGACAAACACGTAGCGCATCCAACGAAATTCCATAAAGAAAATTTTCAAACTTTCAAAAATATTGAATTTTTATTTTAAAAAATGCCAAAAACTGAACATTTTAAAATTGAGACTTCCATTATAATAATCTTTATTGGTCATTAATTTATACCGGTGTGAAATTGGCAGCCAGAGCCAGCCCAGTTTCATGGAGATCCACCGTCTAGTTTGCCAGCAATTGGAATTTGAAAATTTACAAGTATATGGGTTTTCCTCAATTTTCTCAAAAACTAAGTCTTGGGAGTCGCTCCCACCTAGATCATCCGACGAAGTTAGTTTAGTGAGAAATATTTTCAAGTTTCATGGTAATTTAAAGTATAGTTTGCCAGCAATTTGAATGTGAAAATTTAGAAGTATATGGGTTTTTCTCAAATACTAAGGGAATATGGCTCCCACCTAGATTACTAGATACAGCGTAGCCTTAGGAAAAACATTTTTAAGTTTCATGAAGATTTACCATTCGGTTTGCTACCAGTTAAATTTTCATTTTGTTAGAAATCTACTCTATATTTTTTTTTAATACGGTATATTTATAGTTTTTCTAAGAAAAACTGTTCATTTATCTGTAAATAAAATTGGTATCATGTTTATATATTCATTTAATATACTGTATTCGGAAATATGGGCTACTGGCTCGGCTGCCAATTTCACACCGGTTTTAATTTATATACAAACATATACACATATTATATATTGACACGTCAAATATCAACAAATAAATAAATGAAAACCACACAATACTATACATATCATTTAGAACAAACAATAAAATAAAGCAATACGCTAAAGCCCCCAGCAGAACAAGAATCATAAAATGGTGGAGCAAGGCTCCTCAAATTCCTGAAGCGTACAAAACAATTCTCCACCAAACGTGATTTTACTATGTAATTCGTGCGGCGATTTTTTGGAAGGTTTTAAAAAATTTTGGAAAACTTTTCGTTAGCAAACTGTATTTTAATATCAGTTTTATTAATGCTGTAATAATAATAATAATATTTAGTCACCACCAATAATCTTTTACAAAATAATAAAGTATAAATACATTGGGTAACAAATATGTAAATAGCTGATACATCATGTTCTAGTACAAAATAATACCTTGTTTTTCCTTAAGCAAAGCTTGTCTGCATAAAACAAGGCTTAAAATACAAATTGAGAATTTTACCCTACAAAAAAAGAATAGATACACAACAATATAAAATTACATGTCTAATTCATTGGCTAATGAATTTACACCGATAACTAATTATAATAATATAACATAATAATCTTCTTAATAATTATACATTTACAAAATGGAAAAATTTTCGTCAATTTGTTAAGAGCTTTTTGAAGGATTTTAATTTACTTTTTTCTCTAAGCTCTCTGGAAGTAGATTATAAAGTTTTACATTTACATAATTATACGATCTTTGTCCGATACTTTTTCCTGTTCGTAGCAAGTCCAAATTTTTATTTTCTTTAAATCTTGTTCCATTATCATGAGAGGACCCTGCTGAGCTGTCACAATCGCTTTTTATAAAAAAAGAATGGTTTGGTTATACAAATTTTTTCTTATTGATAACATTTTGCATTCCCTAAAAAGCAGATTGGTTGAATAATAAGCTCTTAAACCAAATATTATTTTTAAAATTCGTTTCTGTGCTATATCCAGTGGGTTTAATACATTTTGGTAAGCACCTCCTCAGCCTATAATTCCGTACAAAAGATGGGGTTGTACCAATGCATAATATAACGATATTACTTGGCCCGAGGTTACGATAGTTTTCAGTTTTCTGAACATAAATAACAAAGATCGTACTTTATTTGCAACATTACGAATGTGTGTAGCCCATTTGAAACAGGCATCAAGAGTTACGCCAAGATATTTGACTTTATCAGAGGGATTTAATGTCCATAGGTATTGCCCTTGCGGTAGATATACAGAAAGTGTCGTATCCGGTAGTTTCGTTTTGTTAATTGCAAATGGGATGTATGATGTTTTAGTTAGATTAATTGTTAACAAATTCGAATCGAGCCAGTCAGTTATTAGCCTGAGATCACTTTGAATTTTGACTTCAACTTCTTCTTTGGTACTTGCAGAAACTAATAGTACTGTATTATCAGCATAAGATATAACCTCCCCATGACATTGCAATGAAAGGAGGTCATTTATATATGCTATAAATAGGACTGGGCCCAACACAGTCCCTTGTGGAATTCCATAATTTATAGCACGTTGTAGGCCTATTGTTTTGTTGATTTTCACCATTTGATGTCTATTTTGAAGATATGAATTAAGTAAGTCATGACACGCCCCTCTTATCCCCAATGAATAAAGTTTCTCCAAAAGTTTAGTATGACAGACCGTATCAAAAGCTTTTGCTAAGTCAATGAAGATGCTAGCGCAAGGCCTGCCATGGTCCAAATTGTTGTAATTTTTTTTAGACAATAAAGCTATTGCGTGAGACGTGCTTTTTTTGCCTGAAATCCAAATTGTTTATTTGAAATTAGTATGTTCCTATCAAAAAATGAAAACAAACGTTTAATTAATGCTATGTACTAAGGACCAGTTTTGTCCTAAAATTTGCAAACTCCAATTTCTCGAAAACCGTTAAGTTTTTCGAGAAAAAACAAGTATGCCTTTTTTATGTAGAAAACTTTATTTTATCACATTTTTGACACAAATGGAATAAAAGTCACTAGAAAAAAAAGTTAGGGTATAATTAAGTACAATTTCATGTCAGTTTACGAAATTTAACTAGGTGAATAAATATGCTACATTTAATTATTCCATCTCGTTTCGAAAACATTTAAAAAAAATCGTCCTCATCTTTAACACCCTGTATCTTTGTAAATAAGGACTTTTCGAAAAATTACAATTTAGGGTTTTTTCATGATTAGACGTCCCCAATTCGCTAACAAATTTTGACCACGTATTTTAGAAACACCTTGTATAATAAATATTGTGGATGGGGTGGCACTATTGACCTACACTGTATGATCAGCTACAATAATACGTGTGCGGTTAACCTTAAATGTTCCGGTGCCCGATATCGAAAATATATATGTATAATGTTTTATCATAAAATTGCACCGCATAGAGTGCAAACACTTGTTAGCGGTAAAAACAGCCCACCTAAAAGAATTTTAATGTTCTCAAAAAGCCGTAAAAATGGATTTTTCACTTTATCGAGCGTAACTTTTATTTGCCGCTTTTTATATAATATTTTACGGCGGCTTTTAAAAGTCGGTACCATTTGTTAAAAAACATGTTTTAATGATTTTGAAAAAAAGGGACACTTGCTCTATTTCACCGCAAAACTAAATTTTTATATCATCTTGAAATAAATACAGGGTATAACAAATGAGTGGCCTATTAGAAGTTTCTCAACATCACAAAACGTCACAAAAACATTCTAGTCTCCATTTTAAAATTATTTTGGTTTAAGGCAAGGTTATATTTAGTGGTAGCATACTCTCTGTTTGCAATATCTTCTTTACATTTTGCCTTTATGCAAGATTATTGGGTTTATACTACAGATCTAGAAACTCGAGAGATATAACATTATCTAAAATTTCATTCACAATTCACATTTGTTTATAATCAGACATAAGTTGGCAGTTGATATATAAGATAGAAAAGGACAGATAGAAAAAATGGCAACGTTGTACCTGGTTCGTCGATTCGATTTCGTTTTATGTACCAGTGGCGTACGGTTTTAAAGGCATTCTTTATACTTATAGGATTAGATTGGAGATAGGTAGAAACCACTATATATTATCTGGGAAACTAGTATATTATATAGTGTGTACCCAAATACTAGGTGCCCCAAAAATAATTTCCAAATCTAATGTAATGTGATAAATAAATGTAATACAATAAAAAATTAACAAGAAAAATTTATTATTACAAAATATAAATCGTTGATAACATTATATTTAGAGCACATAATTCCACAATCTTAGTTATATGTTGTAATTTAAAGCTATATACTTACAAATTAGATGGGCCACTCGAGGGGCCAGCAACTGCTTCCTCAGCAACTAGCATTTCTAAAGTTTCTGGATCACAGATCCCTGCTTCATGAACATCTGAAGTTCTAATAAATAAAATGTTTTAGCTTAGTATTTCAGTGAGTGGTAACATTCTAATTTAGTAGCTATATTTACAAACTATAGTTTGTAAATATCTTATCTATAGATAAGCCAGGAAGTTAATTTTAATAAGATCGCATTGCTACAGTTTGTGGATCACATAGGTTCTTGCTTGATCAACATCTGATGCTCTAAATATTCAATATCTACTTACCTACTACGTTTGCTTGGAGAGGATTCGGCTACAGTTGAATCTGAGCTGAAAATAAAAATAAATATAAATACAATAGTAAATACCACAGATCTAGATGTGTGGTAAATACACCATATGTTTATTACAATATTATTGAACATTATACCTTAAATTTTATATAGGCACATTTTATTAAGCATATATATAATTACCTGTACGACAGACGTTCATTAAAAGGAATTGATAATTGAGGTTCAGCTTCTGGTCGAATTTGCTTTCGACCAGTAATCTTAGTTATCTTCATGTCGCTCACATTAAAATGGTTTGAGCATATTTGTGCATACTTGAGGACATACTGATTTTCCAGACCCAAAAGTTGTAGCCACCTTTCGCGTCTTTCCGAATTTACTGGAAACCTACAATATGAAATTATTTAATTCTTTTGGAACCTACCTATTCAGTATTAATATATTTAGTTATGTAACGAAGTGCAATCGTAGTTTATGATTAAACCTTGATTTAAATACTGTAAGATGAACCTAGCATCTCTATAACATAACAAAAATCAACAATTACATTAGGTATTTATTTACAGCAATTTATTTTTAATTTGTAGAGCAAGCAAACTACACCACTGATAAACAATAACAAGTCGTAACCTTACTTACCTCCGAAATATCAAATTTGGGTTGGAATTTTCATTATTTTTACAAACTATACACTGACGCACCATTGTTAATTGTTTTTATATAGTTTTTGCACAAAAAAACACTAAAAATTCTTCAAAATCAATATGTTAAAATTCATAAAAAAGTAACTAAAAAATATCTTGGGTATATCGTTTTATTATACACAAAAATTAGTACCATCACCTAAGTTATATTTTGCTTTAAAACGGTAAAAAATGCCGTATCAAAATAGTGTATTTTAAAACAATGCGAGAATCACAGCGGAAGTTTGGCATTATCGCTATCTGCAAATATTGATGTTTGATCGCTTGGAAATGTAAACAGTTTTATCTCCCCCTTTTCTAGATCTGTGGTTCATACCAGATAAAAGTTATAACATAAAATTAAAAACAATCCGAAATACCAAATTTTTTGCAAGCTTTTTTGGCGGCAGATGTTCAGTTGCTATGAAAGTTCAAGTCCGTATTTTATTTTTTTAAATATATGCCGACAGATATGTACGTTGTATATTTCATGTGAACAATTAATTGGTTTTAGTTATTTGTAAACGAATTCATTTCTACATTTAGGTGAGAAAAAAAGGGATTATTTTTAAAAGTATTTTTTTTAATTCTGTAGATATATTAACAGTATATCAGTGTTTGATACCTATGACAGGTATTGAAAATGGCTGAATAGTTACTATATCCTTATATAGTTTAGTTTTTTGGTTCTCATAGGATAACTAGCAGATACTTGAAGGCCTCTTCCAGGAACCAAACATAAATACTTGCACTCGTAGAAATTCAATTTCAAAGTTTAAAAAATCTAGCCTATGTTGCAAGAATTTTTTTTTACACAACTTAACAATTTTGTATTAATTTGACACCATTACCTTTCTAATGTTTCATTAACGCTTCAGATTGATACAGCTACTACAGAATCAGTGGTTACAGTTGACTGGGAAAATGGATTTGTTGAAACGTCTGCCAAAGACAACACAAACGTCTCACAAGTGTTTAAAGAACTACTCGTCCAAGCCAAAGTCAAATATAACCTCAGTCCAGCGTTGCGTAGACGAAGACGTCAGTCAATGCCTTCACAATCAGGCCCACCAAATGCACGGACATCAAATGCGATGATCCCTTCTGCCGTCCAATTACAGCATTTACAACAAATTAGAGATAAACATGGCAAGAGAAACTCCTGTATCATATCCTAATGAATCATAGAGTGAGATGTAATTTTTCGAAACGTAGGCGGGAAAGAAGAATAACAACATATATATTTGATTTAATTTTGTAAATTAATTCACTGATAATCAAAACAATAATTATAAATACATACAGACAAAATGGTGGACACTTTCTACAATTATTGCTGCGGTCTTTATTTTAATTTATTTAAATTCCTTACTTTTTCAACAAAATACCAATTTAATGCCCACCTGTATATTCCTTAATTAAAAACAATATAAGTTTCTTAATACCGTTTTCCATTTTAGAGCCCCCTGTTCTATACAGGGTGTTTCATAATATATGCGTAAGATTTTAGGGTGTTACAGTGTTGATATTGAAAAATAATCAGTTTTTTGCGAATATCTCCGGAACCGTTTATCGTATAGAACACAATTTTTGTAAGCATTTTCTACTCATGCTACTCAGCTATGTTTTGTGTAAGAATTTTTTTAGTTTAAATTCAAAATAGTGGGTGTTTTTTTTCCCCAATTTCTACGTTACTGGACAAAGTACGGTTTTAAGACACCCATTTGAACCGCCAATGTTTTTTACACAAAAAAGGTTATAAGTTCTAAATTTTTTTATTTTTGTTTTTCTTTGGGTTTCAGAATCTTGAAAACAATTTTTTGCGAAATAGTTATTTATGTAATAAATGTGCGAAGGAGAATTTCGCGCATTGAGAAATTTATTAAATTTATTTTGACGATGCGCAGCTGAGTCAAAATATCTGTTGAATGTGCGAAATTTCTTCGCACACATATTACATACAACATTTTTTCTACAACTGCAGATATTTCGTTTCATCAATAATTACTATTCTAAAGGATACTCATATTATTTATATTAATTATAAATATACCTTATACCTTGTATATTTCGTTACTATGAAAAGTAGAATATACCCACATACTTTTTTTTAATTTTGACAAAATGGTGACAACTAGTTTTTATTGTAATTTCTAATTAAATATTAAGTATGTAAAGTATAGAAAATGGAAATATAAGCAATGACCAAGAGGCAGTATGAAAGGACATACAGTCAATTCAAAGAGTGCTGTAAAATTAAAAATTTGAAAAAGTGAGTGAAAATGTTCTGTTAGGATATTTGTACCATTAACGTGAATATTGTGAAGAATATTTAATACCTACTTAATTAAGAATGTTTGAATCAATTTATGTATTTCATATATTATTAGTACCTACAATAAAGTTGAATTCTACGTACTTAGATCGTGTTAAAGTTAGTGCTCGCAGTATTTCGCAAACGCCGATGTGCGAAGTATTTTCTTCGCGCACCGGCGTTTGCGAAATATCATTTGTCACATTAAAAGTGGTGAAAAAATTTAACTCTTTTTTGACAGTTGTAGAAAAAGTTACATTTCGCTTGTCTAACTTTCTTAACTACGTTTCGGCGACGGTTTATCGCGTTCTTCAGGTCATTCTAGAACTTTGCAAACATTATGTATATACATTCACAAACGTGGTATAAACCTGATTTACCTATTATTATTATAATTTTTTTACAGTTTGTTATTAAAATTCAGAATATAAATTGAACATTCTAAAAATTACATTTTATAAAATATTTTTCTTTTTTTTTTGTACAATAAAAATACATATATTTCGCAGGACTTCACGTTTACAAACACAATACTGTTTAAAAATTTTTGCTAATATACGTTTATAAAATTCTCTGAAATTGTCCTAGACCAAAACACCTGCTGAAACTATTTAGAGTTTTTTTATATTTACTATTCTTTTTATTTATTGAAAGAAATATAAGCTCTAAAATTTACCGATTTCGAGTAAAATTAACTAGTTGAAAAACATGGTCAATTTTTTGAAATAAATTGAATTTTTTCTATTAATTAAACATTAACTTCATAATTGCAAAATAAAAAAAAAAATAAGAAACGATAGAAAATTTGTCTTCAAAATTCTCCAAAAAAGTAACGCATTTCCCTCATTTCAGCGTTTGTGTAAAAAATTAGTAACTTGTTTCAACGCATTTACCAACAACTATGGGAAAATGGAAGTTTTAAAAAGAATACTGGTGATAATGGGCGGCCTATGGAAGTTCCAATACCCTTACGAGAGGCTGTCCTCAACGACATTGTAGAAAATCCGACCACAAGTACCAGAAAAATTGCTCACAACTTAAACCAAGACCGTTGGATCGGTCGAGTTTTCGAACTTAATTGTTTAGATTTTTTTCTTTTGTAGCCATCTCAAAACCCTAGTGTACGCTACTCCAGTTGAAAATGTTGACGAATTAAGAGAGCGCATTCTCGCATCTTGCGACATTATTCGGAATTCGAATTGGTGTTAGACAGTCAATGCGTGGAAGAATTGCTGCGTGCATTGAAGCTAACGGCGGACATTTCCAATCTTTAATTTAACTGTGTATGAATGATTTCTTATTGTTTTATTGTTATTAATGTGCTATTGTTTGATATTTCATTTTTATGTTCAGCTCTTCAAGATGTTTAAATTTTTGTAGCTGTATGCTTATTATTGAATTATTGTTTTTATGGTTCTGTAATCTTGATGTAATTAAATTTATATTTGTGTTTTGTATAATGGACTTAAGTCCGTAAATGAATAAATAAATAAATAAAATAAATAATAAATTTTGCAATTAGGAAGTTTTCGCTTGGTTTTGTTACTTGTTCTAACGGTTAAATCAATTTCGGTTAATTAGTAGAAAAAATTAAATTTATTTCAAAAAATTGACCTTGTTTTTTAACAAGTGGGTTTTCCTCGAAAACAGTCAACTAGCAGTTGTGTAGAAAACATTGGCAGTTCAAATGCGTATCTTAAAACCGTACATTTTCCAGTGACGTAGAAATTGGGGAGAAAAACACCCACTACCCCTTCAAAATCTTCACCAATTATGCATTAAAAAAAATCTTGCAGAAAGCAGAGCTTATTATGAGTAGAAAATCTGTTTTTCTGTACGATAGACGGTTCCGGTTCGCAAAAAAATTGATTTTTTTTCAATTTAAACACTCTGTATATCTCGAAAATGGTGCATTTTAGAGTGCAAAGTTAACAGAAACTTTTTTTCATATTTTTGGACCAGCTATCACATACTAAAGTTTTGCGCATATATTATGAAACCCTGTATACAGTACGTTGAAATTTTAAGACTGATCGAACATTCAATAATGTAATAACTTCAAATTTAGTACATTGCTTCAGCATGAAAAAACTCATGTTTTGAATAAAACAAAACAAAAAACAATTGTTAATTAATAAAAATAGGGGGTCCAATATACATTGACGCCCCTATTATTGTTGAATGACTTCTGAACTAATGTTTTCACATTTCACCGCTTCTTTTTGAATATTTTTGTCTCTTATACAATTTTAATTAAATTTTAAATTTCAGCGGCCTGAATATCGAACAAGGATATGTAAAACGAAAAATGGCATTATAATAGCAATATTGTTATAGGTTCAGGTGGTGCTTTTTCCGGAAACCTTGTATACTAGTGGTAGCTACCATATTCTGTAAATAATATGTTTTCTTTCTCGCCACAAAACAATCACAACAAAAATGTACCAATATTCCAATAATTTTGTAATTTTCTTCCAATTATATGTGATTTATTCAACTAAGTTGTAAAGTGTAGGTTTATAGAATAGTCTACATGAACTGCTATATACCAGATCAGATAACTATTTGCTTTTTTTATTTTTTTAATCAAAAATCGAATTAAATTTATTACTAAATCAATCACTAAATTCATGTGCAGGGATTTCTTATGGGAATTTATGTTCCTCTCAGGAATAGGTACCCAAAATCTAACCTAAGTCCTCCACGTTCAAATTTCTTACGAAGCTCATTGGAATTCTGCTACATTTAACCGTTTTGGGGGGCTTTTCTCGACTTAAGTCGATTTCGTTTTTCGTCCATAACTTTTCTCTATTCCTAGATAATTTATTTAAAAATGTATCGCCATTTAAATGAGTGGAAGACCCTGTAAAATTTACTTTGACAAGATGGATATTTTAATTCTGCATGAATTTTGTTAGAGAGGTTGCTTCATTTTGCTCTATTTTTCAGATCTGATTTTTTGAGATTACTTCTAAAACCTAGTAGGCTCACACCTAAATTGTTAGTCAGATGTGGTTAATTATTTTAATAAACAAAACACAGTAAAATCCGATTTAACAAAAATAAGGAGAATTTAAGAACAACCTGTCAATCTGCATCTTTAATTTTTTTTTTTAGAAATTTCAAATAACTAAAAAGATTCTTTCAAATCAAAAAACGCTACAACCGGAAGTGTCACTATCCTGAAAATATATTAAATGAGTAGTACTTCCATGATTATAGCGAAAACAACCCCTGTAGCTATCGAAAACAACCCTCTAACTTTATATTGTTGATTGACATAAATAACAACACTTTCTTAAAAAAAATAATCTTAATTATTGCCATTCTTAATAACTTTCTACAAAAGCAATGGCAATGCCCTTCATTTGAATAATATTGTCATTTTGAAAATCTCATTATTTGAAAGATTTTTCGAGTTACAAAAAATATCGCACGAACAGAATCCATAGCATCCATAGAAGAAAAAGTAACAAATAGTGTTACCAAGAAACACTAAAAACAGTCGTTTTGTAAAGAAAGTAACTATATTTTAACGCTGGACACAAAGATTAAATAACTTGCAGACATACTCCAAGATGGCTTTTAACATGAAGAAGAAGAACGGTGAGGAGTACAAAGATTTTACTACAATAACGATATGGAATTTGAAGGCGAAACTACTTCAAGAAAAGTATTATAATGAGTATCAAATCAAGTTTGATCCATTTGAAGACATTGAGTTGCTCAACAGAAATTTAAAGTTTCTTTTCTTTCACCAAAGGCTCCCTAAATTTTATTAGTTGGTATGATCACGTATATTTGAAAGAAACTAAAATCTACTAAAATAAATGTTAGAACTAGGACCAGCTCTAATTACATTGGAATTTTGAAACTAGTTTTGACTATGTATATGCTTTACTAATTTTAATTATAAATTTCATAAGGTTTTTAAATGTATTTGAAAATATACCTATGTCTACGTGATAAAATAAATAGGTATGATAATAATGAAATGCTTTTGAAAACGAACTAAGTGTTGGTAGTTCGGTTAAAAAGTTATTATTGATCCTATCCAAACAGACATAGTGTTGCTTTATTTACATAGATTCAGACGGTTAATAATCGATTGACATGGGCGCCGAGAGGAATATTTCCAGAGTTTTCGCCGAAAATATTAAAATTATGAATATTCATTTATTCCAAATATTTTAATTGAAAATTAAGTTGATATTAAATTAAAAACCCTTAAAATCAAATTAGGGGTGTATGATGCATTGTCACTTAAATATAACATGTGTCCCAGATAACAGTAACTAACCATTAAAATTAAATTTATACATTTTCCAAATTGGGAAATGTGGATTTGTATGCATAGTGACTATTTTCCTTTAAAAACCACAATCGAAATAGAGTGTCTAATGAAAATATGGAAAGTTTTAGCTCCCTTCGTCAACTGTAAAATAATGTTAAAGTGCCTAAATAAACTTGTCAGAGAATTCCTAAAAATACAACTAAAAAAACAACAAAATAAAATTACAAACTATCGTCCACATTATGTTGAACATAATAGTCAAGGACTCCAAGATAGAAACTTAGATGGCAGAGTATCGTTTATTACTATGTTCGTAGAGAACTGTCCAGAACATCCTCAAATTCTGCTTATCGTACACTTCTTTGATGGGATAATAATAATTTTTACACACCATAGTTGAGCACGATTCCATGATCATTTTGTTCCAAAACTTCAAACTAGTTTCATGGTTCCAGAGATATATTTACATAAAACGTACATTGTTCAAGATATTTATGATGTAAAACATAAATGGTGTACCTAATTAATTTTAAAATAAGTTAAAAAATATATTAATAAGAATAGGCATGTAAAAAATAGATTAATTTAAGATTCTATCATTTTTTTAACTATATTACATAAATTATAATCTATTATCTTAAGTAATAATGTCGGGTAGGTGTTATACAAATAATCAAACTTCCTGACACTTTGAGAATATAAATATGCATTTATTGTTGAATACTTTTCATCAGGAATATTTATACTAATAGGATTAGAGATCATTGCTATGAATCATGTTGGTCAAAAATATCTATAATTATTATTACAATTTTTCTAAATGGCTTTTTTAAAAACTTACATGAAGGAAATTTTCGGAAAAATACAGGGTGTGTGTGTGAAATTATAGTGTCAAAAATGCACCACATATTCACCGTGAGAAATAGAGGAACACATACTTTTTTGTTCAATCTTATTTTAAGACACTTAGGGGCCTCGCAAAAAGGAACCCAAAATTCAATTTTTTCACGATACCATTCGCTCAAATTTAAAACAGTTATTTAGTATCGTATTGAAAACCAAGCAGTAATATCAACTTGACGACATCAGCTAAATTATTTTTTACATTTTTGATAGGGTTTTCGTGAAATTATATTATGTAGTTTGATCAAAATTATTCTATTCTATTTTATTGCGTTTTTATTTTTTTTGTTCCCAACAGTGTAATTTTCAAAACGGTTTATCGTAATTTTCTATAAAACCTTTAGTATTTTCGAAAAGGGTAGAAATACCGTATCTAATGAAAAAAATCCAAACGTTATTGCTTCAATAAAGTGATTAATGGTGTAAACATTTGTAAATTCATGATCGTCCATTGCAAGTACTATTCGTACCTAAAAAAAATTGAACTAAAGACGGATATAACCAGGCAAGTACGGCATAAGAGACATGGCTCTGTATCAAAGCATGAAATATCATCAACAAAACAGATTTTGACAGTTTTGTGGACAAACCCCGCAATACATATGTCTTTGACGATAACCCACCAGAAACATGAGCGTGCCATGTCAATCTCTGGTTAATATAAACACCCAAGAACCTCACCGAATGACTATCACTGAAATCGGAGCCATTTCCCAACGAAAACACAATCCGTGCAGTCTTTGATTGATTCAGACTAAGACCATTCGCAGTGACCCAGTCTGAGGCCCTTTCCCGTGTCCCATCAAGAGCGTGAAGTAGGGGCTTTACATCCACATCCGCTCCTACCACAATGGTATCATCGGAATTATATTATAAATATAGAAGTGGTCCCTGCACAGATCCCTGCGAAACGCCGAAGACATTACCTAGAAATAAATTGAACACATCTCTATTATTTGTTGTAATACGAAGCCAACTATTCATATTTTGAATCTAATAATCAAAACACAGTACTTTTTCATTGCTTTATTGTTTTACAAAATATTTGCCTTTATCATTAATAATATAATTTTGCATGCGTTCGAACTATTTGTCATAACATGTTTTCCAATCTGCTTCATACATCTCCACGATATGGCTTTTGAATGTATCTACGGGTGCTTCTGCCGATGAAAATTATTGGTAACAATAGTAAATAAATAATTGTTTAGTTAAATAATTATCTTATAAGGTTATAATTGAAATAATTTATGGTTATCAATAATTGCTGTTTTCTTATCACTAAATTGTCAGCTCAGGTGTTAGTGGTTGCACTTCATATCTGTTATATTACAAATTTAATTATAAATAAAAAAATAACTACAAATTTTGAATTGAATTGACTGAGACTACTTAGGAGGATAGTATAGCAAGCTGGATTCTTGGACACCTTGGTAACCGGTCCATAAGGTTCTAAGCTGCTGAGGTTATATGGGGGTTACCATCCATTTCTTCCAACGGAGCCAAAAAGTGAGAAAAAAAATTCAATAAAAGATAGAAATCTGATTGCACCTGTGTGTATCCGAAGAAATGGTTGGGTGGAGAATTAGTTGAGATACACTGGTACATCATACAACGCGGACGAGAGAGATTATACTTACCGCGCCCTAAGCACGAACACTTTAAAAAGTCGCCGATGTACTCGTATTTGGGTTATAGCTATTTTAATGTGCTACTGGCTTGCATAAGGAATTGCCAGTATGAGATCAAATTTAAAAATAAACGAAAAAGCTTTTTAATCCAAAACACATTCTATAGCATACAGGAATTCCTTGCTTTTATAAAATAGTGTTTGTCTTTTTAACTTGTTTGTATTTGTGACTTTAGAAGTGTTGATTTTTGTTTTGTTTTTTGTTACTGTATATTTGTTAAAAATACTAGTATATTGTATTAAATTTGACGACACCCATGCATTCTAACATTGCTTGTGGTTAATAAAGGTTTATTATTAAGAATAATATATCAATAATTGATAAATAGATAAATAAATAAATAAATGATTTATTGTGAAATATAAGTTATTACATTTGCACAAAAAGACAAATATTTGGCAAATGCCATTCTTCCACTCTACCTTAACAACGATGAAAGAAAAAAGTGTTACTTAATTTATTAATATTTCTACGCAACTATAACACAATCAACTAAGCATGATTAAAAAACAACAATCTTAAATGTCGCTTAAAAGCTGCTAACGCTACATCAAGTTGGTCCTGCACTCTATTTAACAGTGAGGGTGCTACATATGAAAAAGATCCCTCGAATTTAACAGTGGCATGTTGAGGTATTTTCATGGAAATCTTATATTATATATGTACTCTAGAATGCTAATTAAATCCAGCCGAATACCAAAAAGTGTATGTAACGGGTATGCAGAGTTTTCTCGAACTACGCATGCTCCTCAGTCACTTATTTTCAGTACAGAGCTGCCATATTTAAAACTATTTTGTCGTTCGCCTTACAGAATTTATGCGACATATCTGTTTTATAAATAAATCCATATGTTGCGTCATACGAAACTGCTTGACAAAATCAAATAATTCAATGTTATCGGTAAAATTGTAATACTGTTTAGTTTTCAGCAATATGAACGAAACATTTTTTTCCAAATCTTATTAAATTTAGGAGATTTCGCAACAGCGTCTATTTTCGCAAATGACATTTCTCGTAGTGGGAATATCTGTCAGAGTCGGCTTCACAACAATTCAGATAGGTTTTATAATTGAATTATGGGTTTATGCGTGGTATATTTTAATTGTTGATAGATATACCTATTTGTGATTAAAATTGTTTTTAATATTTGTTATTTTGGTTTGGTAGTTTGTTTATTTAACAAACAATGAGGTGTATAGTGTTGTGGTGTAAAAATGAAAGTATCATTCCTGGTATTAAATATTTTCAGTAAGTTATTGTTTCGGGTTTCTAACAGTCTCAGTTTGAGTCAATATGATACCATTGACATGATACTCATTTTTAGCTTGACAAAAAAAAGACATGATGTTTGGATGCGGGCATTGGGATCCTAGTACAGAAAATGTATGTGATGGGAATGTCATATGCAGTAAGCATTTCGCTGCAGAAGATATCATTTGTAGAGAAGACGGCAAGAGGATCACCCTCGTACCCGATGCAGTTCCCAAACTTTTGTTGAAAAGAAGAGATTATGTAAATGAGAGTGGAAGTTAAATTCTTAATCGTTTGATATCAAGACACTGTTTACTTAAAAGCAGTCAGTCAAAAATGCATGATATGTATGTCAAGAATATATTTCCTACGTTGTGTAGGTATACAAAGTTCGTTTGAATTCTGTTGATAAACTGGAATATACTTAATTATAGAATCCTCCATGAAATTGCTGAGAATAAAAGTTCTACCAACCATGTTTTGTCACAAAATACTATTGCGAGTAGTACGGATGATATGGAAGTGGTTTACATGGACACGGAAAATATTCGTAAAATCACTGTTTCTTGCACCCCTTCTTTGAAGGCTGTAGAGAGGTAAGAGGCCTAAGGTGGTTGTATAAACAAACAAATATTATATAATAATAAAATAAATAATTAGAATGCTCAAGTCCTTACGATATTTTCCAATATTAGAATTTTTACTTATTTCTCGTTTCTGCTTAGATTTATTATTATTGGGTTGTACCTGTTAGACAATAAAGTATTTATATATTTAATGTAATTTTTTATTTCTTAAATTCCTTTATTCCATTTTTTTATTTGAATTACCAAATGGTAAAATTTAATTTTAAATATACCTATAACAGTAATATTACATTTAATCAAAGCCGGTCCTGTTGAAAAATAAGTGACTGGTGATCATGCGCATTATGGACAGCTCTACACTTTTGGTTATATTTTTGTACTACGGGATTATCATTCTAGAGTATATATATATAATATAAGATTTCTGTGGGTATTTTCAATGAATCTGTACGAACATTAACACTGTGTACAGCTGACCTCCTACTTAACAAATTATACAAATATAAAGGTGTATGACTATTATGAATTTTATGAAGTAAAACTAGGAACATATATTCTAAACGGAAATGTATCTTAGGTTCGTGAAACCGTTCCAAAAAATGGAGTAATATGGAGTCTGTGTGGGACGTCACAAATAAACCTAACACAGGCATTCTGCACCCTCTGTATTTTGTTTTTATTGTACTGCATCAAAAAATGATAGTAGAGACCTGCGAGCAATAGTCTATATTTGGATAAATAAGCGCCTTGATCAGCCTCAATTTCGTAGACTCATCAAGTAAATTTTTCAAATGATAAAGGCACTTAAGCTTAAAGAAAGAATTCCGATAGACTACATTACGCTGATCGCTGCACTTTAAATTATTATCCATAATCAAACCAAGATTTCGCTACTTCTCTACCCATGCGATATTTTCGTTATTTATAGCAAGATTAAAATTCTGTAACACAAAATTTCTTTGCCTATCGCTACCGAAGCATAAAGCTACCGATTTCTTAGGGTTTATTCGCAGCCCATTGTCGCTGCACCACTCTGAGAAGCTTCGCAGATCCAAATTTAACCCATTCACAGCATACTCTGCATGCAATAAAGTAAAAGGCATATAAAACTGTATATCATCCGTAAACATATGCAGTCTCAAGCAGTTCACAACCGACGTCACATCGAATGTAAAAATCAGGAACAAGACTGGGCCCAAAATTGGGCTAAGTGCCAAACCTAAAATTGTCGTTAAAGCCGGCATCTGCTATGTACCGCCACTTTTAAGTTAGAAACATGCTAAGTGCCATGTTTATCGTTTTGTAATAGTTTATTTATTGGGAATTTCAGTTGTTCGCCACTAAACATATGTTTTGTGGTTGTTCGCTTGACGTTCTTAAACGCGATGGCCCTTCGATATGAAGCAACCGTGGTTTTATCAAAAACTACCTATTCAATGAAATTTGGTCAAAAACTGAAATTTAAAAAAATGGAAAAAGTGTCCAGGATATTAGAAGCAGTGAATGAAGCTATTAGCGAAGAAATGAAACAAAAGTTACGGACCATAATTCATTTTTTCAATGACGAAAAGCATATATATTTTTATATGGATATTTCTTAAGACGCACTTACAACAGTGGTACTTTTGCCTAAAAAAATTTTTTTTTTCAATGTTAATAAGAATTTAGATTAAATTTAATTTTTGTACAGGGTGTATTTACGCACAATTGTTCACATCCTTGAGTTTATGCGACATCGAACAATTGATATTTAAAATAATATAGAATCGTATTGGAGTTCTAAGATATGCATACTTAAAAATTCTAAAATGTAATGTAATTGTAAATAAGTAGATATCCATGTGTCAGACCAAAAAAAAAACAAAAACTATTATGATATCCACTACAGTAATCGATATAAGTAAACTGATAAAAATTAAGAGGAATTTTTCAAGTGTCTATTGTTTTAGATAAAACCTGATATACCGGATGACCAATTTTATTATTATATCGACTAAAAAGTGTTAGATTTGCAAAACCCGTGGATTTCTTTTGGTGTTTAAGATATCTTGCACCTACAACAATATTAAATTTTTTACAAAGAATGTACTTGTTATGGTGTACCTATTTCCTGCAATAAATATAATTTATGCTTTCGGAAAAATAAATGCATGTTTATTGTTGCTATACAAATCTTTGAGTCTTAAATGTATGTAATTTGTAATTTTTGTGTGTTTAAACGTATTTAAGTGATTTATAGTAAATTTAGAAACACCAAACTATACGAGTATTATAATAATTTTAAATAAATAAATTATATTTAAATATAAATAAATGTTTGTGTATTTTAATAATTGTTTTAAAAATCAAAATGTTGTGTGTATTACTGTATAAGGAAAAGAATTTTTACTGTACAATTTTAGATCAAGAAACAGTTTACTGATATTTTTATTTATTTTAAACAGATTGCCTATTTTAAGCCCTTCCTATAAAAAACTGTTGGAAGATGACAAGAATAGTAATTTGAGGGGTGCCGCTGACCTTTAGATGCATTTGAATTTTGAAACAACTGATAATATTTAAAGTATTGATTACGAAAAATGTTTAAAAGTTTGTACCTTACCCTAAATGCATTTAGGGACAATAAACAACTCCGAGGATCATTCGCATTTTAATTTTTTCTAAAAAGTGCATTTTTGTTATTAGGTGTAACACTTTAAGCAAATACAAAACATTTCTTAATAATAAAAATATTAAATAAATTACTATACGAATATGAAAACATGAATTTGGATAGGGTTTTCACACACAGTAAAAAATTGCGTGTTAAATTTAACACTCAATGGTGGTACATATAGGACCACACGCAATCGGGTATATTAACCAATCATTAAATCTGGTAAAAATGATAATTTTGAAATGTTTTTTTTTATATCTGATGAGTGTTATTCTTTTAATTCATTGATAGGTACATTTACACTATCGCGTGTCAATTAACTAAAGTACAGTGTTAATATTTACACTCAAGGATGGAAAAAAAAACAATGAGACGTGTAAGTAAACCATCTCTTAAGGGTAATTTACGCCTTATTATTGTAAATATCATATTATTATAGTGTGAATTTCATTCCATTTGGGTGTGAATTTACTATAGCGGGTGTAACAATTTCTACCCAGGGTTAGTATATACTTTCCACTTTGTTTACGTCATTTATCATTATCTATCAAACTAACCAGGCGTTTGGAATTTTATGTTAAAATTGTCCAAGATGTTTGCCATTATAAACCTTCGCTTAGTTTGATACATGATTGAATGACTTAATCAAAGCCGAAAGTACCAGCCCCTAATATAAAATACTTACATTTTTCAAATCACTTGGAAAAGGTTTCTGAATGAATAATGACTATGTTGAATATACGATTTATTATTTATTAAACAAATTATAATTCAAACTATTTGGACAAAATGGCAACCTTAATATAGTACATAACCTGTTATGGTTTAACAAGTAGTATATTAACCATAAACACTAAACAAAAATATGCTTTGCAACAATATAAAAGATTGAAACTCTCAGGTATTATCTATAGATAATTAATACGCCTAATATACTACTTATCTACTTGTTATAATAACTATTTAGTTGAACAAAATGACACCTTAATGGTACATATTATACTATAATGGTTTAATTAACAATATACTAATATTAATACTATACATAATTTCATTGTTCACCATTGGGATCTCCTAAACTTTAAGAGTATAAGGTAAAAATCTGCAAACTATTATTATTATTATTAGAATTATTTAAAAGCTACAAGTAACAGAAATCTGTACTAATCCTATAATACCTAAGTACTTTGTTAAAAATCTAGTTACTTACCTAGTTGTTTCTATTAATTTCAATATGTACGTACTTACCCAATTTAACCAGATCCTGATAACACCCACTCTCATTTGGCACTTTGCAGAACTTTGCTTTATTTTTATATTATAGTTTAAATATAAGTGACATATTCTATTCTATAATAAATTATGCAACGTAAAATGTAAGAGTAAAAAGCCGAAAAATCCCGGAATTAAATAAAAATATGAAATGACATGTGACCTGCCGGCATTCAAGATTGAACTCTGTACCTGCTGGTGTGTGTTTGTCGTGTAAAAAAAAATAAAGCACGTTTTACACTCGGTGTGTTAAAACAACTTTTTAGAGGCGTTTATTGTACGCTCATATCGTGTTTTTAATTGTTATTGTATTTAATTTTTATCATACAGTGTAAACTTATAATAAAATAACACCCATTCGACAAAATTAACTTTTAAGAGAGTTGAAATCACTTGCAACTTTTATACCACAACTTTGGTCCAATATGAGTGTAAAATTGTGGTAAATTATATTGATCTGAGTGTTAAATTTAACACTACTTTTATTTACCACTGCAGAAATGATTTTTACTATGTTGATATTTTTTACTGTGCAGGTTTATAGAAAATTAGTGTTTGAAAATTTTCATATGCATGGCAGAAAACTTATGAATGATCCTCGGATTTTTTTATTGCAAACAAGCTCAAAATTCAACTGCATTTAAAGGCCACCGATACAATTTCAGGATCCAATGCTTATTCAGAAATGGTCTACATGAGCAAAATTAAAATTGTAATTCCTTTTATCGTCGTTATTTTTAGTTTAAATTCTTAATTTTAGAATTTTGTCATAGTGTTAAAAAAATATCTGATGTAATCATGGAAATTGATAGTTAGGGAATAATAATAGATATTAATAAATCAAAACAGAAACATTATTTTTCTTGAATTTATGTTAAACTAAACAGAACATTGAAAGCTGATGTACTTAAGTTTGTTTTCCTATAGAAAATACAGTCTTCCATTAGTGAAAAAAATTGTTTTATACACATGATGTCTCTGCGGGAATAATCCTCTCTAAATAATGATTTCATAATAATTTTCTTATTGATTTACGTTTATGTTACTGGTATCATATTTTATTCACAAACATTGCTAGAATTCTACAAAAATATAATTACTAGCTCTTCCAACTTTAATAATTAAAATTAATACACAGTGTACCAAACAATTGACCCAGTGAGTGTAGGAAAATATACGGTGGATATTTACCGAGAGAGTATCAGCCAATATTCCGAGTAGTATACTCTACTTTAATTGTCAATAACAATAAAATTCGTAGTACAATCAATAAACGGATACTTCAATAAAACGCAAATCATTATCATCAATTTTTGATACTTCAATAAAACGCATCATGTTTGTATTCACAAATCTGGTTAAATATTTGCGTAGTTTCTTAATTATTAAAAAACAGAAAAGAAAACTGAATTAATTACCTTTATGTGAATGATATAATGTACACAAAAAGTTTTTTCCACCCAGATTTTTCATAGCCGATGCTACTTTTGTTATTATCAGGAAATTTACTCGTGCATTTTTAAATATGAAATAAATGAAAACAGCATTACAATGTACCTACTACATTTTCAAATTATGTATTTTTGGCATTTAAAAATATTAATGGTTGACATCTTCCATAAACTAGACGTTTTTCATACTGTTAATTTGCTGACGATAGTAGGTTTTGTGTTTATTAATGATGGATTCGTAAAAAGCTCTTAGTTAATCTGCAAGTAAGATCTTAGAAATATAATTGGAATAGCTAGTAAATTAAATATTTATCATTCACCATAGTATAAGTTTCCCTCATATAATTAAAATGTACTTATAAATATTAAGGTATACTAAATAAATATAAAAATATGTAATAATAAAAATAAATATGTCAATTAAGAGAGTACGCAGTCAAATTTTGTTTGTAGACCCTCCCCCAGTCACAATGTGTCATAACTGGTACAGATAACATAACCACAGTATAATAAATAATACAGTATTCTGACTTTCCGCTTGCGAGCCGTCCTGCGCATTTGTCGCGTATGCCGCCATTATGAGTTACAACGTCACAATAATTACATAGACGTAGATAAATTCCGTTCACTCCTGTATTCAATATAAATATTGTGTTTAAATCTAATTCTGTGTTTTGTGTTTTTGCTATAGTGTTCGTGAGAATTTTATTTTTATTAACGTGTCTTGGGATTCATACAATGAACAATCATGGAGGACATGTGTGTGTTGCAAAATGATGTCCCAATAAGCGGTTCACTTGCTCTAAACATTTTTTTCGCTTCCCCAAAGATCCTGTTACGTGAGTAATAAGTAAAAATTAAGATGAATACTAGATAATTTTACGTTTATAACAACTATTTTTATAACCGTAAAATTTATATTACGAAATGACAGTATCTAATATGTTTTTAAACTAAATACAAGTGAAACAAACACAAGTTGTCTCGTGGTGAGATAGCATGATAACGCAATCAGCTAGGGGTTATATTATTGACAATATATATATATATATATATATATATATATATATATGGCCCTTGTTTGACTAAAATTGCTGAGAACAGGATTCAGTTGATGCAGAATTCAGGCACACGGCTTGTATGTGGAATTCGTAGTGGTGAAAGAGGCTAGCAATAAGATTAAGGAAATCGGCGGGTTAAGAAACAACGTCGGATTTTCATTCACTAATTTTGATTAATAAAAATCATCAGATGGAAATAGGCGGAATACTTATATGAAAGATTGAAGTCCTGGGGATCGGTGTATGATGTGAATATTCCTCATAAAACTGTCATTACGCCACCGCCAGACTCAACATCAATCTTTGAGCGGTCATTTTCCTATACGGTTTCAAAATATTACAACGCTCTACCGGAGAATATAAAAAGTTTACAGGGGTTTTCGTTTAAGAGGGCTGCCTGACGGAATGCTGTACTTATTAATGCTGTGACATAACCTCGTATTTGTGTATACTTATGTGTGTTTTAACAAACCCTATGCGTGGTATAGAAATTAATGTTGCTGAGCCTTTTTCGTTGATTTATTTACCAAATGAATTCTGAAAAATACTGTACTGACTAGATAATTTTTTACCTCACTTAGGGGTAGAATCTACGACCAAAAATAAGACGAAAATCACTTATATCAAAATTTCTAAAAATGTCTCCTTATGAAACTATGAGCATTTTGAATATTAAAATGAAGCAATTTTCGAAAATCCAATCAAATGATCACGAACGATCCATTAGTTGGGAAAACTGCGATTTAATATAGGTACTCGTATCTCGAACATTTCGACAATAATGGGCATCATGTTGAAACACAATATTTGGCTTTGTACTAAAGGAACATCTTCCTGAAGAGTAGGTAACCTGGTATCGCAAAAATTGGGATACTTTTCGGCGTTTAGTATCCTAGGTTGTATTATCCTATTTCCCTACAGACCAATCCACATATTTAAGTTCCAGTGTGCTTGCTTGTGTGATTCTATAATTTAGTGTGGATTTTCGTAATTCAAAAAAAAATACTTATTTAAAATTAATATTATTTATTTTGTTAGTTTTTTTTTTCTTATTTTTGTTTGTATATATATATATATATATATGTATATTTACGCTTAGTTTATAATTATTTTATCGAATATAGAATATCGTTGAGTTTAGGTTAGGTGTACAGAGTGAATCATCACTTGAGAGTAGATCCTTTTCATAAGATAGCTTATGAAATTGAATCCAAACCTGTATATATGTATGTTAATTTATGGTTGTCAATAAAGACTATTATTATTATTAAACAATGCAAGTTGTGCTGGTTGAACACTCCTTGCTGGTAAAAATGGCCTTCATCACTTCACAGTACTTGTTTAAAAAAGTCTTGATTTGACTCCTGGTAGTTTAAAAAAAATCCCAGAACGCAATTCTTGAACCAGCTTTAGATAGATTTTCTCTTTGCATGAATCTGTGTATGGTGCTACGTGGATGGTGACGATAACTTCCCATAATTCTGATGCTCACCCAAGGATCTTGTTCAATGTTGTGAAGGAATTGGTATTCCTGTTGCCATCTAAGTTTCCAAGTAGGTATTAAAAGCTTTAGACAACGACAACTAAAGAGACATTTTTCGTTGACATGTGATATTTGTCTTATTTTTGGTCGTAGATTCTGCCCCCAAAGGGCGTGGAGAATTTTTATGGGACAACCGGTATATTCAAACTACAATATCTTCCTAATCTCAATTGGATCACTCTGTATATTTTCGTTTTAACATTTGACCAATTCAAGAGGGCCTTCCAAAAAGACTTAAGGTATCCTATATACTAAACCTTCAAGTTTCAAAGTTATTTAGATTAATTGTAAATATTGTTGAAAAGTTTCTATGGGTTTATGGATCTTACGTGAATTAAACTATTTTGTTTTAAATTGTCAACGTTTCGCAAACTTTTATTTGCTTCCTCAAGGCAATTCAAGACAGCAGTTCCATATGTCTAAATGCTCAAACATGAGATTCTGATGTTTGGTAATGGCATACTTCTAGCGTGATGTGAGTTATAAGTTTTGGTTTATTCGATTATTTTTGAATATTTACTAATTTCTAATGCTAAACTTATTACTGCTATTATTATTTTTCTAATTATTTACTAATTTCACAAAGGTCTAAACAATGGACACAAAAAAAACACTAACAATCTTTATTTGTTTACAGTGTGTACCTTAGAAAAATAGTAATAGCAATAATAAGTTTAGTATTACAAATTCGTAGATATAATATACAGGGTGTTAGTAAATAAGTGCGACAAAGTTCAGGAGGTCATTGTGTATAAAAAAATAATGACAGTTTGCTATATAAACACATGTCCACAAATGCTTCGTTTTCTGAGATACGGGGAGTTAAAGTTTTTCTTAAAAACTGAAGACTTATTGATTGCTCTGAAACTGGTGGAGATATGCAAATGAAATTTAGTGGGTTTTATTGCGCATTTTTTGACATGCAATTAAGAATTATGTTCATCAGTTTTTTAAAGAAAAAAATGGTACGGCACAGGAATTTTCCAAATTAAAAATCATTTTGGAATTCCTCGTTTAATTTGTGGTAAAAAATCTCTCTTACATTTTCATCGTAGGGGGCATTTGTGAAAAAAAAGAAAACATCTCGCGGCGACGCTAGTATTGCTTGGCAAACCAATCTGTGACAACGAAAGGAATGCGGACAAAAAAATCCTATATTGCCAAATTTAACTACAAAAAATCACTAGTTCTAGAAAAGAAGTCGTATTAATTTGAAAATCGATTTTTTACAATTACAAATAATAATAGTGAAAAAATCTCAGCATTTTTAAGTCATTGTTTGTTTTATTTTTATTTTATAACTCAATTTTTTTCCACTGAATATTAAAATACGGAAAATAAATTACGATCTTCTGTATCATCGGCAATACCACGCGAAATAGGTGGTTAGACGCCGGCGCCGCCTGAATGATCCTATTGGTGCGTAGACCCTCGCACGTTTTGTCGCCACGCGGGCTTTCAAGTCGCAATTGGTGGAAACTGAGTTTTTCCCCGCAATTGTTGCCGCCCCTCGTAGTAATATTGAATCAGCCAGTGGCAGAGTGGTGTTATTTATACTTTTGTTGTCCTGTATGAGTTGCAATATTCTCAAATATTATATCAAATAATTATTGTATATTTAGTGTTCTGTTAATTTAGTGTTTTAGGTTCAAAACAATTTTCCTTTGTTCTTGTAGAAATATAAGCTTACACATGGTTTGTTGTTTATTAAGGCATCAAAACTGGCAATTTTTATTGAATCTACTTATAATTTTGGTATTTTAAAGATTAACAACATAATCGTGACAGAAGTTAACACTATACCAAAATTACAGAGTGTCCAAAAATCCTCGTAACCAAAAATTTTTCAATATCGCTCTCGATTTTTGATATTTCTAAAACTAACACTATGAAGAAGATTGCCATCTTCTATAAAGTAATACTAATTATGATCGCTATATTTAATCGACATATTTATAACAGTTAATTATAGTTTCTAAACGTGACTTAAAGTAACAAAAAGATCCGAGATATTTTAATTATTTTCTATAAGTGTTAAGTTGTTTTAGATTTTTTTGTTTGAATCAAGCAAGATTACCAAAGTAATTTAATTTATTTCGTTAAGTTGTTTTAGAATGTTTTTGTTTTTTATAAGAACGTTTTTTTTTTTCATTTTTGGTATGCAAACTTTATTACATACTTAAAATAAATAAATAAATAAAATACTTCTTGGGTGTTACAGCTTAATAGCAGTAGGTTCTTTTACCAAACACGTGAAGAACTTTTCATTAATTTTAATTTTTTAGGAACACGTAAATGTTTATTAATTATTACTAAACTTTTTACAACGCACGCCGCTGGAAATTTTATGAATGAAATCAGCCATGTTTTATTACAAATGCATTCCCCTTACCGGCGCCAAGCTGTTACAGATCAATTTGCCAAACAATAGGCTACTGTCAACATTCTGTTAAATACGAATATATCAACGAAATGTCAAAAAAGCGTTTCTTTATTATTAGTGTTATTTTCTCTTATTGTCTTGGTTTAATGTTTAAAAAAACGACGCCCCCTATGATAAAAAAGCAAGAGAGGTTTTTTATCACAAATTGAACGGGGAATTCCAAAATGATTTTTAATTTGAACAACTCCGGTGGCGTACCATTTTTTTCTTTAAAAAAATTGAGATCATTACCCGTATGCGCGCCACTGATGAACATATAATTCTTAATTGCATCATAAAAAATGCGCAATAACTACCTCTTAAAACCCACTAAATTTCATTTGCATATCTCAACCGGTTTTAGAGCAATCAATAAATCTTCAGTTTTTAAGAAAAAACTTTAACACCCCTCAGAAAACGAAGCATTTGCGGACATATGTTTATATAACAAGCTGTAATTATTTTTTCATGCAGAATAATCTCCTGAAGTTTGTCGCACTTATTTACTAACACCCTGTATATACATAGGTATATAATAGTGTTATCAAAATATAAAACAAAACTTGGATATGCCTCAAGTATTGATCTTCATACATGCGCGTAAAAAAAAATAATCGATGTATAGTTTTCCTAGAATGCACCGCTAAGTTAGTCATGATTCACCCTCTACATTACCATCTATCTCAAAAAAAAAAATGTTATCTCAGCAATTCATTTATTTAGGTACATTATTTGGTTCAGTAATTATGAATGTCTAATCCAGCATATCTCTGATAACGATAATAATTGGATGATCGAAAAAAGCGAACAATAATGAATTAATGTCACAGACTCTTACAATATCAATCAAACAGAAAGTGGAGTCAGTTCGCTGTGCCAAGTTTCTTTTTTCAAATAATGTGTTTGTGTTGATAACAACACCATTTCGGAAAATCGATAGTTTAGTTTTGGAAAAACTCAACGTCATAACAAACGAATGTTATTCTGTAAGTAGAGCTTGGGAAATACATACTGAAAACGCGCATTGCTTGATTCTAATAGTTATAAAAATAGAATTAACTGCATGAACTTGAACTTTTTTTTCAATGTCCTGAAAACCCAATTGCTTTGGCATCTAGTTTAGTTGAAATGTGCATTTGTTATAGAAAATACATATTATGATTTGAGTTTGTGTATCTATAGATTTTCATTAATTAATTATTAAAAACACAAATAAATTATTCGATTTTAAATCATTATGATCATTTGGTGATTGTTTGTTTAGAAAAAATGGGAAAGAAATCGAAAGATATTACAGTAAAAGGAATCAATCCATTGGATGCGTAAGTTATTCTTTGAATTTTTTATTAGATTTAATGTTATTAGATTTTCGTCCAATTATTTATCGAAGTTGAAAAGATAATTTTTAATCAGTTTAATGAAATTACACCAAGATAAACATGCTTCAAAATTTATACGTTTATCATCAGTAAAAAATCACAAAAACTCTATTAAGTAAATTTATGTAGAAAACGTCTGTAAAATCTAACTTACCTTGATATATCAAAAAAAAAAGGTTACATACTTTTAATTTAAATGCAGTAAGAATTCGATCAAATAAAAATTAGAAAATACGAAATATACTATAATATATAGCTTAATCCCATTGTGCCGATTGAAAATTTAAGCCAATAAACGTCAAGTGCTATATTTTAGAGTAAGTGACAGTATTTTGACATATTTTTAAAAGGGTGCGAATATGCTGTAATCCAAGTTTCGTTGAGCAAAGAAAATATACATTTTAGAGCAAAAACGTAAATATGTTTATTAAATAAATAAAAAAGGTTATTCAAATTCAGTGGGACGAACCATTGCATTGGGTTTATTTGTTTTTACATATTGGGAAAGATTATATTTCTTTTGGTCTTTTCTGGGCAGGTTCTCCATTTGCTGGACAACCGACCGGTCTTTTAGTAGATTTTTAAAAAAAATCTAACTATTCAGGAGATCGACACAACCGAAATTTTGAAAAATTTTTATGCAGTACTTCATTTTATGACCCCTGGATCCTAAAAATGACCTCAGTTCAACAGTTTATATATCTATATAGAAACTTTGCGTCACGTTCTAGGCCGCATTTTTTGACCAATCGAAACAAAATTTGGTTAAAAAATCGGCTAGGTCATGGAATCGCGTGAGTTCGTTGGCGATTGAAATCTGAGAGCTATCTTCAGAATGGCGGCCTGTCAAAGTTTTAAAAAAATCATATTTTTTTCGTTGTTAATAGAAAATACCGATGTTACATATCAAATGATAGAGCACTTAAATCTCTACAATATTTATTTGGAGAGTTTTTTCATCGCTGGCATATTTAAGTAAATGTAAGTCAATATAAAGTAACAAAAAATAAAAAAAATACCATCACCCGCTATACCTGTAATTATTTTGACAAATAAACACCTGTGAAATAACAATAAGACCGTACTTACGTATGTATTATAGTATAATGGGTATTTCAGTTAAAATAACTGTCAATATGACACTTTGGTTATATTTGGCGAATGCCTGAATATTCCGTTATTTGTTTATTAATAGTGGGTGTCAGTGGTAGACTAAGTATAAATAAAAAATAGATAAATCAAAAATCTACTTTTCCGACTGGCTGCCATCGGGATTTTTTTTGATTCCTCTTGTTATTCCAACTTTTCTTCTATTTAAAGCTGTAGGCTGAACTTTAATTGTGGACTTTTGCCTATATCGCTGGGGGCACGAACTTCCCGCAGTACACAAAAAATGGTTGAAGTAGAAGTGCCAAATTCGCAATTTTTAGAAAGCAATAGATCAACAACATTCTGAAATTTGAGGGAATTCTCAGCATTTGAGGCCATTTCAGTTCTATCTGAGGGTTTTTCTACATCTTCATTATTAATTGCATTTGTGTACACTAAATTATTTTGTGGTGATATACATTCATCGTTTTCAGTTACAATGCCACAGTTCGTTGATGGTTCTGAGACGAAGGGTTTGTAGAATGATAACGGCTGGACATTATCACCTAGCTATCCTAGCCATAGATAGGCGTGCTTCCGTAGAAGCTGCAGGCGCGTTGGTACAAGACACCCGTAAAAATTTAAAACAGCAGTTTGATATTTGCAGAACCTTCCTAGTCTGCCTTCTTCGCAACTGCAAAAGCCTGTTTGGAAATCTGCTGTTCCATTATTTTTACTGCTTGGAACAACATAAAGAAACGACGATATTTTTATTATGTCTTCTTTCTGTAGATAGCTATTTTTTTTTAGTCATTTATTTAGAAGTAAACGATTAGAACTATCCCGGTTATTGATGAAATTCCTCAGACGGCGATGAGTGATCATCTTGTAGGTCCTCTTGTAGATTGAACACAGAACTTAAGAGTGTTTGATCAGACTCAAAATAAAGATATAAGACGTGCATGATTGTGCACTTATTTTTTAATCGATTTGGAAAATTCTTTTTGGAGCATAGAAAGAACACTTTCACAGTGGTTTATATAGGAATAAAAATAAAATTTCTTAAAAATTTATTTTGAAGTCAAAAAAATTGTTAAGAAAAATTGTTTTTATTCGTATATAAACCTCTGTTCTTTCTATGTTCCAAAAAGAATTTTTCAAATCGATTAAAAAATAAGTGCACAATCATGCACGCCTTATACCTTTGTTTGGAGTCTGATCAAACAGCCTTAACTAGCTATATAAAATACCTACCTGCATAAAAGCCGTGGCGTATAAGTTATGACATTGGACACCCTTCAATTAGAATTGGCCAAGGTCACAAATTCACCCACCTATTGTCTAACATCATTCTCGGTAAATAGATTAGCTCTATATTTTCTAGGACTCAGTTCAAAATATTTATAATCCAAAGGTAACAAATTTCAAATTCAACAACGCATAACCACAACTGAACCCAAATAAACAAAATAAATCTGCCCAGCGATAACTATTACATTTCGGAAGTGCATATGGCACCGATTTATATTCCGTACGCGCATATTGCACTTAACGTGTATTGGCTTAAATTTTAAATCGGACCAATGGGATTAAGCTAGGTGCCATATACATGTATGGAATGTATAAATGCACACGGTATCTCGAAAACGAGATGTGATGGAAAAGAAGTAGTCACGATGCAGCAGACTCCTTTGATTTACAAATACATCTTGCTCCCCGTCCTAATGGATTACTTCAGAAAATACAATTATAAAGTTATTTCAATAAATATGATTGAGAACAAAAAAATGTTGTGACCATCCTGTATAATATTTACAATTAAACTATACATCGACCAAATGTATGTCCTATCCAGTTGCCAGTTTAAAAACTCAAACAGTTTAACTAAAAAAATGAACGAATAAAATGTTTTTTCTACGACTGTCTTTAAATGACTTTATTATATGTTCAATCATGATTTTAAAAGGTAGTACATTGTAATGCTGTGTTTCATTTACCCGTGCGTAATAATATTTCCCACTAGTTGCTAGGCAAATTTCCTGGTAATGACAAAAGTAGCGGCGGGCATGAAAAATCACCATAGCAACGCCGAAAATACAAACACCAAATTGACAGTTTTGGTATTTATAATTAATAATAATTATAATTAAGTATTTCGCTAATTTCAGAACACATAAGCAGTGATAGTGAATATAGTTTAACACCACCTAGTCAATTTAATACTTCTAATTTATCGTATTTAGCCTTATACGTTAACAGGGGTAAGTTTCGAAAAACAAATATTTTCCTAAAAATTATGTTAAATTTATTCAAAAGCATTAAAACAGTCGTAGAAAAAGTATAGTGTGAAACTCACATGAAATGACCATTTCCTACTTGTATGATCATACTCGTAGGAAATATATGTCATTTCATGTTCGTTGCACAATATACTATTTCAAAATTACTAATTTATGGTTTTTTAAAACCACGATTTCTGAACTCAATCTATGACCTTTGAAAAGCAATTTTGGTCAGATAATAAAAGTTGTGTAGTTTTTTTCAAAAAGCCATTTCTTCTACCAATCGTTTCTTTGTTCGTTTAAAACGATTATTTTCAATTGGCATTTTGCTTTTACTTCTTATTATAGTGTTGGCCATTGCTTTAAGAACTAGTGGAACTATTAGCCATTGTAGTACTTGTCATATGCTTCTACATAAAATTTACTACAGTATTTTTAATAACAATTATATTACTAATGGTTAACAGGGCATAAAAACAAAGTAAATCTACAAATTAGTATATATACATGTTTTTTTTTGTTTTGTGTTCCATTTATTATATTTAACTATAATCTCTTATTGTAAAAAATATCGTAAATAAGCATAATTTGCGCTAATACATAGTGAAGGCTTATCAATTTTTGTAAAAGCATTATCATCAAATGATTTGCAAAATTATTTTGGACTAATAATAATAGATACAACAGGATGGAAGTCTGATCTGATTTATATATTGATAATAAAATGACTTGAAATAACTGCGTAACACCTAGGTACTCCCAAATAGATTATTTTTCTACGAATATTAAGCTTATACTAAACTGAAAACATCTAACATGCCTAAGGCTCATAGATCGATAGGACTTTTATTATTATTTGTCAAATCATTATTTTGTAATAGTCTTTTGTTAAATTACATTTATCTTTTTTTTTATAGAGAATTTGTAACTGATGATCAAAAAGATGAAGTTCCACCGGCGTCATTTTTTGGACTAGTAAGTTGTAACTATATCTTACACAGTAAAAAATTGCGTGTTAAATTTAACACTCAATGGTGGTACATATAGGACCACACGCAATCGGGTATATTAACCCATCATTAAATCTGGTAAAAATGATACTTTTGAAATGTTTTTTTTATATCTGATGAGTGTTATTCTTTTAATTCATTGTTAGGTACATTTACACTATCGCGTGTAAATTAACTCAATTACAGTGTTAATATTTACACTCAAGGGTGTAAAATAAACAATGAGACGTGTAAGTAAACCATCTTTTAAGGGTAATTTACGCCTTATTAATGTAAATATCATATTATTGTAATGTGAATTTCATTCCGTTTGGGTGTGAATTTACTATAGCGGGTGTAACAATTTCTACCCAGGGTTAGTATATAATTTCCACTTTGTTTACGTCATTTATTATTATCTATCAAACTAACCAGGTGTAAATTTTATGTTAAAATTGTGCAATATGTTTGCCATTATAAACCTTCGCTTAGTTTGATACATGATTGAATGACTTAATCAAAGCCGAAAGTACCAGCCCCTAATATAATATACTTACCTTTTTCAAATCACTTGGAAAAGGTTTCTGAATGAATTATGACAATGTTGAATATATACGATGTATTATTTATAAAACAAATTATAATTCAAACTATTTGGACAAAATGGCAACCTTAATATAGTACATAACCTGCTATAGTTTAACAATGTAGTATATTAACCATAAACACTAAACAACAATATTTACATATTATACTATAATGGTTTAATTAAAAATATGCTAATATTAATCCTAAAAATATAATTTCATTTTTCACCATTGGTATCTCCTAAACTTTAAGAGTATAAGGTTAAAATCTGCAAACTATTATTATTATTAGAATTATTTAAAAGCTACAAGTAACAGAAATCTATACCAATCCTATAATACCTAAGTAATTTGTTAAAAATCTACTTACTTACTTACCTAGCTTTTTCTATTAATTGCAATATGTAGGTACTTACCCAATTTAACCAGATCCTGATAACACCCACTCTCATTTGGCACTTTACAGAAATTTGCTTTATTTTTATGTTATAGTTTAAATATAAGTGACAATTCTATTCTATAATAAATTATGCAGTAATTCACAACGTAAAATATAAGAGCAAAAAGCCGAAAAATCTCCGAATTAAATAAAAATATGAAATGACATGTGACCTACCGGCATTAAGATTGAACTCTGTACCTGCTGTGTGTGTGTTTGTCGTGTAAAAAAATATAAAGCAAGTTGTACACTCGGTGTGTTAAAACAACTCTTTAGAGGGGTTTATTGTACGCTCATATCGTGTTATTAATTGTTATTGTATTTAATTTTTATCATAGAGTGTAAACTTATAATAAAATAACACCCACCCGACAAAATTAACTTCTAAGAGAGTCTAAGTAGTCTTGTGCGTTAAGATTACCATCAAGAACGGCCCTATCATTGCATTTCGAAGAATGGCCACCCAAACAGCAACTTTCTGTGTAGGGTAAAGTAAGGTATGTTTGTGATGATTTTCGTTGGAGAATAATGGAAATAGCATGCGTTGTTGCTACAGTTGTGAGGGACTAACCCCGATAGTTATTCTTCATATTTATGTATTTTTTTATGAGGAAGCTTAGGAAATTACTTCAAAAAACTTTCAAATGACTGTCCTAGTCAAGGAAAGGTAATTTCGTGACTAGGATATGTAATTTCGTGATATGGGGTAGGTTTATTCGTGATACTACAATTAATGCTAAAAATTGATAGGTAAGATTTTATTAACAGTTACATTGTATCATTAACGCATAACATCTTATTCTGAGTCATTACTGGTATTTCCAGTGCATCGATTGCACATAAAACAATTTCTTCGTCAAATGCTTGACATTTTAGGTGATATGGTACCAAATAGTAGTAACATTGTATCCTCTGTGCTCCATTTTTTTTTCTTACAATCTAATGTGCAATAAGCTTATCTTTAGTTAAGGTTTGTAGTCTATTATAAATTTAACATTTTCTAAAAATATGGAATAATTTTACTGCACACAAAAAAAGATATTTAGCATTGAATAACCCTTGTTTTTTTAATGTCTTCAACGCAAGAAAAATATTGTAACAAACAAGCTCCACGGAATAAGCAATTACGGTAAAATTAAATCAAAATTTGTTTATTTTGTGTACAGGACGATTCCTCATCTAAAATACTATAGATTTTTGTACATTTCATTATCTCAGCTTCCAATTATTCCAGTTATTCCTGTAGATCGCTTCCCAGTTGCAAAATCTAGTAGGAACATACACTTACTACTATCCGAGATGTCATCCATCTAAAGCAAAAGGTAACTTGCTGAAAAATTTTCATAATTCTATCACGAACTTACCTATATCACGAACATACCTTACTTCACCCTATGTTGATTATATGGACTTTTATGGACCAAATGTGGATTTTGGTAGGATCAGTATCAACAGTTGTGTCACTTAACCATTCTACATAAATGAGGCCTCGTCCGAAAAAGCCTAGAGGTCCAGCTCCTGTACTAATTTGACCTTATAAGGGTGAAAGTTGTTTTTACGAAGAACTTTATGTACTGATGTTTCACAATGGCCTGCATCCCTGCTCAGTTGACGACATGAGGAGGGAGGGCTTTTCTGAATAGCAAGCAAAACGTTCAACTGCTCATTATCGGATAAACAGGGTTATACGAGTATATCCTGATTTTAGTAAGTCTTTCACATGACCATAAGTCGCAAAGTTTTGAACCAATCTGCTTACAATAGAGTTTGAAATACGTCGATCAGGATGCGTTTAATTGAACAGAGTACAAACCTGATCATAAGATAGTAACCGACCATCATTAAAATTGTAATCCGATCGGTCACGCTAAGTTGGTTTGCTATTTCAAAAAAGTTCCAAAAGCACAGAAGTAATTAGTCCTTAAAAAGAGTTTAGAATGAAGAAAGTTGTTGTAAATGAAAATCGCAAAAAGCAGGAGAAATCACAGCAGAGATCAACAAGAGCAACTAACACAATAACTACAATAAAGAACAAAACAAAATCATCGACAGAGAAAATAATCCCTACGTGGCTGAACCATAACAAGGTATAGTCCGATTCAAGGTCGAATAGGTCAGACCTGCATTTGTTCAGTACAATAATAGCAGTAGAAGCAACAAAATACTAAAATTGACTTCGTTAAAAAAACCTGCAATATCTCAAAACATTTCTTATGCTACCCCTCACATGTGGCACATCATTGTATTTAGCACAACAACAGCAACTTCAAAGTGCCCTAAACAATAGGGGTTGCAATTTGGAAATAAAACATTACTTAGATGGTGGCGTTGCCATGCCGCTGATTTTAGAATCAAATTCGTAAGCTCCAAAATTTCTAAACATAAATAGGCGTGTCTTTTAAAAATGTTCCATTTTGAAAATACTCCCCTGTTCCGTTACTTTACGTGGCGAGAGAAATGTCGACATTTTCTCTATTTGTTTTCAACACGATAGTAAATTTTTATAAGAAAAATGTTAATACCATCGATTAGTGCATGTTTTCAAGTACTTTTTTTTTTTTGTTAAAAAATGTTTAAAACTAAAACTAAACAACGGAGATTAAACAGGGCCCGAAAGGCTTCCAAGGCTAAATGCAAAATTTTTATGTTACTATTTATTTCCGACTTTGTTCAAATTGCTCTCTTATTTGATTGTAATTTTTCAATTCCAAGATACCATATGTCATCTGGTGTTCCGCAAGGGTCGAATCTGGGCCCATTATTGTTTTTAATTTTTATAAATGACTTAGCCGGACTACTGAATTGTCAGAGAATGCTCTTTGCGGACGATATGAAAATATATAATTCCGTTAATAATCTTGACGATTGTAATCGTTTGCAGCGTGATATGGATTTGGTTCAATGCTGGTGTGCGGAAAACAAACTAAACTTGAACTCTTCCAAGTGTAAAGTTATTGGTGAGACGATTTTAAATCGTCCTGAGTCCATTAAGGATCTTGGTGTGACCTTTGATAAGAGTCTTTCATTCGATATTCATATAAATAACATAATTCTGAGTGCATCTAGGTCTTATGGCTACATTGTGAGAAATTCCAGATCTTTTGAGAAAATGGGTACAATAAAAGCCTTATACTATGCTTATGTCAGGTCAAAGCTGGAATACTGCTCTTTAATATGGTTTCCATATTATAACTGTTACAATGTTTCTGTTGACAGAGTTCAGCGTAAATTCTTAAAATACTTATGTTTCAAAACTGATGAATCATATCCAGAAGGAATAGAGTATGACATCTTGTTAACAAGATGTCAAGTACAAAGTTTAGAATTAAGACGAAAAATTCATGCAGTAAAATTCCTTTTTAATATATTGTAAGAAGTATAGTAAGATTGATTGCGCTGAACTCTTGCAAAAGTTGTATTTTTTTGTACCAAGGCAAAATTTGAGATCTTCTAATTTATTTTATAACGACCGACCTAGGACCAATTTGTTGATGAAGTCGCCTGTCTACACAATGTCTCAGACATATAACTTAATAAGCGATGAGAGTGATTTTTTTTTTGATCACTTAAGTACTGTTTTGGGTGTTTTGAATGAACATTTAAGTTGAATGTATGATGTTTCTTTCTTTCTGTTTCGGCTTTGGTTTATTTGTATTGTTATTATTAAGATTAAGTAATTTTGTAAGATTGCTCTGTAAATGGATTTTCTGTTGAGCAATAAAGCAATTATTATTATTATTCCTAAAGTGAAATCATTCGAACGCATTCTCTGATAATACTTGCCTTCTATACCCTCATAGCATTTCGTATAATTCAGGGAAAACCAAAAGTACATATTCCAAAGTTCCAAGTCTGAATTGCTGTTGCATGTACCCTCAAAAAATATGGTCCAATTATCTCATAATATGAAACGGCACACCAGATATACTTTTTTAAAATATTGGCGACATGCAGGAATTGTAAATTCCGGAGTATCGGTGCTCCAATATCTCACGTGTTGAGAATAGTTGATTCATCAAAAAGCAGAATAAGTGTTTTATGTGCAATTTTGTCCGCTACTCACAAATAAAAATTATTTTAATGAATTGCTGGTTACCTAATGTAACAAGACTTCAAGTTTTGTTGGAAATTAGTTTCACACTACCATGCTTTCACCAGACGGGCCGTTTCGTTGATCCACAACTCATCAGTGGTGAGCGGCAGGCAGTGTGACTCAAATTCCCAACATTCACGAAGAGTTTATGCTAGCAGGAGACTTGAAAGACTATAAGATGTTTTTGACGACATCTAGAGTCGGCAGGCAATATGCCCGGTGAAACACATTTCACAAACGATGCTCCAAAACGAAAAATAAAAGTAGTTTTCCCTTCGGAATATTTTTTAACGTTTTCCGTAATTTTTGCGCACCCTGTGACAAGTAAGAGCTTTTGTCCAGAACAACTTTATGTCGAAAAATATAATTTAATTCATTTTCGTCTTGGTCCCTCTATCCGGGGACATACTGAATTGGAATTGCTTAAATACACAATACACTTATTTTTTTAGTATCGATACACATTCAGAGGAGACAAACTATTTTTGTTCTTTGGTGTCCTAGCTACGATTGTGACTGGAATACTCACACCGTTAAACATAATTATATTTGGTGATTTATCTGATAGCATAATAAGTTATGCTGTGAATATTGCCACTGCAACAACTCCAGAAGAAATCGATAGGATCACGTCTGATCTTATTGATAGCGTCACAGATTTTGCGGTGAAAAACTCATTAATTGGTTTAGGAATGTTGGTTTTCAGTTATATTGCAACTGAAGCGTTCAACTTTACTGCTATAAAACAGGTAATTTATCAACAATAATTAAAGGTTGCCGCCATCAGATCATTGCATATTTTCGGTAACGCATACTTTGGAAAATACACGAATTGTATCGTATCATAAAAATCATGTATTCAATCATTTTGCAAATCGAAAATTCTCTGAAACAATTCCTTTATTGATTGATTAGTGTTAATTTGCAGATATTCCGGATTAGATCTTCTTATCTGAAGAGTATATTTAATCAAGATATCTCATGGTTTGATGTGAATGAATCCGGTGATTTTGCCAGCAGAATGTCAGAGTAAGTATAAGTGAAATAAAGCTATACGAGGTGTCCCACCGGGAACTACCTACATCGATATGTATATATGTACAGAGTGTCCAAGATAAGAATAATATATATTTATATTACAACTTTAATGTTTATTTAATTCAAATATAAATTAGGCTAAATTATATACAGGGTGGCCCATTAGTGGGCGGAAGATATCTCAAGATCTATAAGCGATAGACAAAAAAATCATTTACAAAACTTTTAGGCACTGAAGAGATGTACAACCATAAAATGTTTTAAATTATACAGAGTAGTTCACAAACGCGCAGCAGACCAAACTTACTTTTTCTTAATGCGACACCCTGTATATTTTAACAAAAATGAATGGCGTTCTAAAAGACAAGAACAACGATATAAGGCTTGATAAGTAGTTTTTAAAATATTTGTAAATAATGGATAATTTTGACATAAATTTGAGGTGTTGTGGTTACTACAGAACCAAATACATACCAATTTTTCATGTTCGATCCATTTGAATTTTCTTCGTTTCTTCGTTTTACTGGATTTCATTGACCTCTAATTTGTAACTTTTTAGGGTGGTCACATTACCTAAATTGTATTGTTATGGGAAAATATTAAATGAGACACCCTGTATATCTGCTTAAATTCGAGAAGTTCCTTTTCCATACTTTTTATTGATATTATACTTCATGAGTTTAAGGCTAACCGTTTTTTTATAAAAAAATATTTAAACAAAAAAAATAAAACTGTTGTGTTAGTGACCTCTAAGTGTTTTGAAATTGAAGTTGGTTGGTTTTAGGTCAATTATAGAAACAAAGTAATTCCTGTGTCGACGGTTCGACTTTTATTAAGTCATCCTCAGGACACTAGAATACAACAAAAAAGAAAAATTTACAATTAATTGTTAAATACACAAATTAAAAAAAAAATATATAAAAATATAAATAAATAAAAACATCAAGACATGTAATGTAATTTGAAAAAATAGTCCATTCGTAAGTGGAGTTTCGTATTTATATGATCAAATAAAAGTCCAATCTCCACAAAACAAACCCAACAGAAATCCCAACTACACCCAAACACGCCCCGGAAGCATTTTCGGAATTCGCCGACACATTAGCCGCTCGGAATAACTCGGGTGATACGAATCACAGATTCATAAAGTCCCGACGTTTTAGACTAATGCGTCGGCGATTTATGAAATACGTGTCAACTCCTAAAGGGTTTCCCATAATGTTTTTTTTTGCTTACAAATCTCGGTTATAGTTTGGAAACTATGAAAAAATTAATTCATGTTTGAGTATTTCGGGTCCTCAATAATTTATGGTTTCTTTTGTATAGTGGGTTATAGGATTTCGTAGCAAAGTACAATCAGTTAGGTGTCCGTGACGTTTCGCGGCTTTATTTCTGCTTTTTCAACCTTCTTCCAGTTAGAATGTACAATTAAAACAATTAAATGACATTTCTATATACAAGTTAATGGTCAACACTAACTGAATTCATCACCAATCATGTATAGTAACATTTTTTGGTACTCCTGTTGTATATACGAGTAGAAATGTCATCTAATTGTTTCAATTGTAGATACAATCTAACTGGAAGAAGCTTGAAAAAGCGGAAATAAAGCAGCGAAACATCGCTGACACCTAATTGATTGTACTTTCTTAGGAAGTCCTAATATTTTCCGGACGAGCATACATTACCTACTCACCGTAAACAACCGTCAGATGCGCCAATTACCGAAATTATTCGATCTTGCGTCAAACGATCGAGCAGACACGACCGTAAATATAACACAAACGGCATAAACCTAACCTAAAAATACAAAGAATCTACATACCTTCTTTGGATCCATTTCATTAATTCAATATTAATAGGTAAAATTTATTTTTATTGGGAAATCAAAATTGTTTTAACAGCTCAAGAAACTAGTTACACCAATCTCATTCAAAACGAAAAGATATTCTTAGTTTGAGATGTGCAATTTCATACGTATATCGCTGACGCATTAGTCTAATACGTCGGGACTTTATGAATCTGTGATTCTTATCACCCGAGTTGTTCCGAGCAGCTAATGTGTCGGCGAATTCCGAAAATGCGCCCCGGAACCCCACACCAGCCCCACCACCAGTGGCAACAATAAGAGAAACCCAAAATACTGCTCCAAAAAACTCCCACCGAGGTCACCCCACGGAAAACTTTCCCGCTGTCCCCACGATTCAAAAATCAACACTGCCACACCACACCATCCCGTCCCCTCCCCCCTCCTACACATGACGACGCCGATTCATGCCCGGACACAGCCAAGACTTCGAGCTGGTTCCATCGTCAGTGGTGGTAGTGGGAGAGGCTTGGGGTGTTGTTCCGGAGGGTTCCCATTGGGGTCTCCTTGTGGAGGGTGTTTTTGTTGTTTTTGTGATTTGAAGATTGACATTGTTGTGCTGTCCTATCTTTTCTTTCTTTTTGTGTATTGTGATGTTTTTCGATTTTATGTGTGATCGTCCGACCACTTTGGTAGAAATCAGAAAAAATATTTTTCTGATTTATGTTGGGGTGGTTGGACGATTGCATGTGGGGTCGAGGAGCGTCGTGATGTGTAGGAGGGGGGAGGGGATGGGATGGTGTGGCAGTGTTGATTTTGAATCGTGGGGACAGCGGGAACGTTTTCCGTGGGGTGACCTCGGTGGGAGTTTTCTGGAGCAGTATTTTGGGTTTCTCTTATTGTTGCCACTGATGGTGGGGCTGGTGTGGGGTCCCGGGGCGTGTTTGGGTGTAGTTGGGATTTCTGTTGGCTTTGTTTTGTGGAGATTGGACTTTTATTTCATCATATAAATACGCAACTCCACTTAAGAATGGACTATTTTTTCAAATTACATTACATGTCTTGATGTTTTTATTTATTTATATTTTTATATATTTTTTTAATATTTTTTTTATTTGTGTATTTAACAATTAATTGTAAATTTCAAGTCACCCTTTATGTTTTTCTTTTTTGTTGTATTCTAGTGTCCTGAGAATGTCTTAATAAAAGTCGAAACGTCGACAGAGGAATTACTTTGTTTCTATAATTGACCTAAAACCAACCAACTTCAATTTCAATGCAATTCAATTATTTGTCATTTTAATTATTTTTTTTTTCTATTTAAAAACCCAAAAGTTAAATTACAGTTTTGTTTTAATAGAAATAGAACATCTTAAAAAATAAAAATAAAATGGTTTTAACACACATTTTTGGACAATTTAACTTGGTTAAACCAAAATTTCCGTGGAAGATGGATAGGACGTAGAGGAGCCACAAATTCTATGGGGAGTATATTAAAGAAATAGTTTACCGTGAACCACCAACCACCATAGAAGACATGAAAATTAGAATTCGAAATGCGTTTCCAACGAGCTAAAAATTCATTTATCTTAAGACTGCAGAAGTGCCGCGAACAAGGTGGTGGACATTTTGAACATTTGCTAAAATAAATTTTCTAACACTTAGATTGTTTATAGTTTAGTTTGAGATATATTTTTAGTATGTTAGGGTTTGTGTATACTTGTTTATTTGTTAACAAAAGAAATAGCAGGTAATTTTGCATTTAATTTAAGCTTATATTTTATTCTATTTAAAGTTAAATTGTCAGCAAATGTGTGTTAAAACCATTTTATTTTTATTGTTTTAAGAGCTTCTATTTGCAAACTATTAAATTAAAACTGTAATTTAACGTTTTGGTTTTTAAATAGAAAAAAAAAATAATTAAAATGACAAAAAATTGCAACTTTTATTTTGTTTTGTTTCAATAATTTTTTATAAAAAAACGGTTAGCCTTATGCTCATCAGATATAATAAAAAGTATGGGAAAGGAACTTCTGGAATTTAGGCAGATATACAGGGTGTTCCATTTAAGATTTTCCCATAAAAATACAAGATTTAGATAATGTGACCACCCTGAAAAATTACAACTTAGAGGTCAATAAAATCCAGCAAGACGAGGAAAAGAAGGGAATTCAAATGGATCTGACATGAAAAATTCGTATGTATTTTGTTTCTGTAGTAACCACAACGCCTTAAATTTATGTCAAAATTAACCATTATTTACAAATATTTTAAAAACTACTAGACCTAGGCTTATCAACCCTTACGTTATTGTTCTTGTCTTTTAGAGCGCCGTGCATTTTTGTTAAAATATACTGGGTGTCGCATTAAGAAAAAGCAAATTTGGTCTGCTGCGCGTTTGTAAACTACTGTTTATAATTGAAAACATTTTAGGGTTGTACATCTCTTCACTGCTTAAAAGTTTTGTAAAGGATTTTTTTGTCTATAGCTTATAGATCTTCCGCCCACTGACTAATGTACCACCCTGTATATTGGGATATCAAAACTTATCATTTTTCATTCCAGTGACTTGGGACGTTTAGAAGAAGGCATTGGTGAGAAAGTACCACTATTTCTGTACTTCCAAGTTGCATTTATCGCTTGCATCGTTACTGGTCTAGTGAATGGTTGGGAATTAGCCTTGATCTGTTTGATATCAACGCCACTTACCTTGATTACAGTTGCGTTTATAGCATATGTGCGTATTGAAATAATTCTTCTCTTAACAGTAGTAGTAACAGTAGTAAATTTCCGTAGTTATCATCCAAGCTGTCGAAAAAAGAATTAGATGCATATGGTGCAGCTGGAGCTATAGCTGAAGAAGTATTAACATCATTTAGAACAGTGATCGCATTCGGAGGCCAACACGTAGAAAAACAAAGATACGATGAAAAACTTGTTGAGGCGAAAAACAATAATATTCGAAGACATCTGCTTAATGGATTGGGTTTTGCATCTATTTGGTTCTTTGTTTATTGCAGTTATGGATTATCGTTTTGGTATGGTGTTAGACTCATGTTAAAACAACGAGGTTGGGAAGATCCAGTTTACACTCCAGGAAATATTGTCAAGGTAAACAATGCATTCAAAAATTGGAGGCAAATCTAACTACTACGTCTCTTACTTCTAGGTATTCCTCAGTATTATGCAGGGTAGTATGAGTTTTGGTGTTGCGTCACCATATATTGAATCCTTTTCAGCCGCCAAAGCCGCTGGTGGAAAAGTGTTTCATGTGATTGATAGTCAACCAATCATCAACCTAGCAAAACAATCTGGAGAGAAACCTGACAAAATCAACGGAGATATTATCTTCCATGACGTCAGTTTTAGATATCCATCAAGAAAAGCAGTTACAGTGAGTAAAGCGTGGTTTAAATATAACTCTGAAAACAATTAGCTATAAGGAATGCATTTTTAGATTCTATCTGGATTAAACTTAGAAATAAAAGCTGGACAAACAGTTGCCTTAGTAGGTAGTTCTGGCTGTGGAAAATCAACGTGTGTTCAACTTGTACAACGATTTTATGATCCAATCAGTGGAGATGTAAGTAACAACATAATAAAAATGCAACTACAATAACTATAATTCAGTTTATTCAATAAAGGTGCTCATAGATGGTCGTAATCTAAAAAACTATAACTTGTCATGGCTCAGGAATCAGATTGGTGTTGTCAGCCAGGAACCAATTCTGTTCGGTACAACAATTGAAGAAAACATCAGATATGGAAATGTGGATGCGACGCAAGATGAAATTAAAGAAGCCGCGAAAAATGCCAATGCACATACCTTTATTAAAAGTTTACCTAATGGTTATCAGACGATGGTTGGTGAGCGAGGTGCACAGTTATCTGGAGGGCAAAAGCAAAGAATTGCCATTGCTCGAGCATTAGTAAAGAATCCTACGATACTGTTGCTTGATGAAGCTACATCTGCATTGGATAATGCTAGCGAAGCTAAAGTCCAAGCTGCACTAGATTCTGTAAGATTTAATATTATTTATTTATATTATTTTACTATTATTAAAAGCTTTTTAGGCCAGCATAAATCGAACAACAATCATTGTGGCACACAGACTTTCAACGATCAAAAATGCTGACAAAATCGTGGTGCTATCCCAAGGTAAAGTAGTTGAGCAAGGCACTCATGGTGAACTTATGGAACTTAAACAGGAATACTATAAATTGGTTACTACTCAAGTGCAAAGTTCATCAGATATCGAGAAAGTAGAGGAAAAAGATAAAATCAAACTAATCGATGATCGAAGGGATTCTGTAATAGATCAATTTGCGGTAAGCTAGCTTAACTTTCACTGTCGCTAGATCGTCACTGAAACTTAATTTTAGGCAGATGAGACTGAAGAATTCCATGATAGCAGTAGGGGCGTTGGATCTGTATGGTCAATTACACGAATGAATGCCCCTGAATGGTATTTAATTCTACTTGGAATTTTAGGAGCTGCTATTATGGGTTCTGCTATGCCATTATTTGCTGTTTTATTTGGTAGCATTTTAGGAGTAAGTTTATATATTTTTTACAAAAATTGAATGCATCATTATTAACAAAATCCCTTCAGGTTTTATCTAACCCCGATGAAGATTATGTGAGAACACAGACAAATATGTATTGCATCTACTTTGTCATTGCCGGTATTGTAGCTGCGACTGCCACATTTACGCAGGTAAGTTTTTGGGATTAGTAACAAGTTTCAATCGATAAATGAATTGTGTGTTTTTTTTTTAAGATGTATATGTTTGGAAGAGCTGGTGAAAAACTGACTTTAAGAATAAGAAGTCGAATGTTTGAGGCAATGTTAAAACAAGAAATTGGTTATTTTGATAGAAAAGAAAATGGTGTCGGAGCACTTTGTACTAAGTTGTCTAATGACGCAGCTCAAGTACAAGGAGTAAGTCATGCATATGCATTAAGGGTGCTATTCTAAGAAAAAAGTTCATCTAAACTTAGCTCTGAAAGTGTTACAAGTTTTTTTTTTTTCAATTATGGATTTTAAAAAATATTTCGAATACTTTTTATAGCACTTGTATTAAAACTATTTCTTTGTGTCTTAAATTTGGGTCGTATATATCATGTTTAGTTTCCGAAATAAAAAAACAAAAACATTTAGAGCCGTTATTATGGATGATGATGATGATTAAATACCAAGAGGTTTCTGCTGTAGAATCTTTTAGAACAATTGGAATGAAAAAATTTAGTTTGCGAAATTGGAAAAAATTAATTACCTACCCCCTTAAATTTTAAATGGAACACCATATATATTATAAACTAAAATTAAAGATCATTTAGTTCTGATTTTAAAAAAGTACAAGTTACGGGTATTAGCTTCAGCCACTTTTTAGGTATTTGAGTTTAAAACTTAAATTTTGGTAACTAGAGATCATCAACTATATTGCTTATAAACTAATTCGCACATATTATAGATATCGAATGGGTGATTCAGATGAAGAAAAACTTTTTTTCACCTCGTTTAGAAACTGTAAGATATACAAATAAACTGTTGCCCTCGAGGCACGAATAGCTCTCCATATTTAAGTGTAAAACTAATAATTTTATGACCTTTTTGTCATTTATCTAAAATTTATATAGCTCTTTTGTTTTAGACATTAGCTATTTTTTTTAAGTATCGGGTTTTGTTCCTTTTTTTTTTCTTTGGAGGCACTATTTATACGTACATATTTTATATTTCAGATCTTCTACGCCAAGTTCTTTTATGCAAAATACTCGTAGTTTATTTTGCCTCATTTTCTACTATTTACGAACGCCTATGTAAACAAAATTGTTATGGTGCATGTTGTAGGTTTTCTTATAACAAAGCTATATATAATTAGCCAATTTTTCTGTTATATTTGGAATTTTTTTTTCGGTTTTGACCCTTTTTTACATTATTTTCGAACGCCTGTGTGAACCAGTTCATTTATGTAAAAATTTTAAGTTATATTCCATTACAACTATGAAAAATCATTCCGTATTTCGTATAAGCTTAGGAAGTACCTATATATTTTTTTATTTGGACCCCTTTTACACTATTTACGAACGCCTATGAAATCAAGTTATTTATAACACATTTTGTAGGTTATATTCTATCAAAGCTATAAATAACTAGTCAATATTTCTGCTATTTTTAAGAAGTACGTTTTTTTCTAACCGTTTTACGCCATTTTACACTTTATTCATATGGCAATGTGGTTTAAGTTAAATATTTTAGGTTAGATTTAATTAAACGCACAAAAAATTCATCAACAGTCCGGAGAAGTTTAAGAACTATGATTTTTTTAATTTTTGAACCCACTTTTAAACCCCTTGACTACGCTCAATGTTAATCACCACCTATAAATATCCTGTACTATTTTCGTACCAAATGTGGTTAAAATCCGTTAAGTGGTTTTTGAGTTATCACGGATCCAAATGTTTTCTGGCCCTTCAATAGAATTTTTTTTACGGACGCCTAAATTTATTAATAATAATTGTACTTGTTTCTTCCAGGCTACTGGTCAACGAATAGGAGCTATCATGAACTCAATGACAACTCTCGTGATATCTGTTGCTCTTGCAATTTATTATGAATGGCGATTAGGTCTTCTCACATTAGCGTTTACACCATTTATTTTAATTGCAACATTTTTACAACGTAGACAAATGGACAATGCCAATCAAAATTATACGAAATCATTGGAGAAATCCACTAAGGTATGCATTAGGAAAATGTTAAAATATTTGAGATGAGTCATTACCAGTGACACTATAATTTTAGATAGCCGTAGAAGCTGTTGGAAACATGAGAACTGTAGTATCTTTAGGTTGTGAAGAGATATTTTACAATATTTACCTTAACGAATTGCTTCCTTTCGTAAAGAAAAATTTAAGAGCATCTCATGGTAGATCAACGGTGCTTGGTATCTCAAGAAGTTTAATGTTCTTTGCATATTCCGCTTGTATGTATTATGGTGGAATCTTAATGAAAAACGATGGTCTATCATACGAAAAAGTTTTCAAGTAAGTGTATCATAATAATAATAATAGAACAGAATATAATTAAAGTTCTTTAACTTTATATTAATAGAGTTGCTCAAGCTCTTATTATGGGCACTGTGTCCATAGCAAACAGTTTAGCTTTCACACCAAATTTGGATAAAGGATTAAAAGCTGCAGAGCAAGTAGACAATTTACTTAGACGAATACCGGAAATTAGAGATCTACCTGAAAGCGAACCTGTGGAAAAAGTAAGTCTTTAATATAGTACCTACGGTCAATTCTAATTTCAACCAAATTTGTTTAAAGGTTAACGGGGACATTGAGTACCGCAAAATCGAATTTGCGTATCCAACTCGGCAGACAGTTCCAGTTCTCAAACAACTTGACCTTAGTGTCTTAAGTGGTAAAACAGTAGCACTTGTTGGAGAAAGTGGTTGTGGTAAATCTACCATCATCCAGCTTTTGGAACGTTTTTACGATCCAACATCCGGGGCAGTTTTGTTGGATGGTAAAGACACGAAAACAATCACTCTTGCTTCACAAAGATCTTTCATGGGAATCGTATCTCAGGAACCAAATCTATTCAATAGATCTATTGGAGAAAATATTGCGTATGGTGATAATTCGAGATTTGTCGAGGATCAAGAAATTATTGAAGCAGCTAAGAAAGCTAATATCCATAACTTCATTTCATCGCTACCTTTAGTATGTAGAACTTTTACTGATGTATTTTGGTTTAACATTAATTTTGAAATTTATAGGGTTACAATACAAAACTTGGTGACAAAGGAACACAGTTGTCTGGTGGACAAAAACAACGAATTGCTATTGCAAGAGCATTAGTACGAAATCCTAAAATATTGCTGCTTGACGAAGCTACTTCTGCTTTAGATACTGAAAGTGAACAGGTAAAATATGTTTTGCAATTAATATCTTTTTTTTTTTCTTACTTTTTTTAACCATATATTTATATTTTTTGGATATATTTTTTTTTGTGTAGATATCAGCTATTTTTTATTTAAATTATTCCATATTTCGAATTATTTTGAACCCTTTCCCACTATATACTATATATATTTCATATACAAAAAATTCTAAGTATCCTCCATGGTTTGCGGGTGATATTGTTCGCAGCATCAAATTGAAGTCTAAACTATGGAAAAAATATAAAACATCCGGGGATCCTCAATTTTTCAATGAGTTCTACGTCACAATATAAAAACTGAGGTGAGTTCCTCTTACAGGGTGTACTTCCGTGATACTGAGCGTAGATTGAGTAGTGATCCTAACAAGTTTTGGTCTTTTATCAATTCCAGAAGCAAATCTGGGCGATTGTCTGGAATGGTAATAATATTGATGATCCGCAGGAACTCGTGAATAAATTTGCGGAATTTTTCAACAAATCATACGTTGCATCTCAGGCATTTGATATTGATCAGGGATTGTTTGATGTTGTGAATGTGTCTCATTTACCGGATCGCGTGATTACTGAGACGGAGGTCTATGGAGCTTTGAGAAGGTTAAAAGCTAAATTTACATCGGGTCCTGATAGTATACTATCTTTTGTAATTAGGGATTGTGCCACTGTGTTTGCTAAACCATTGTGTACAATATTCAATGTTTCTTTGCGATTCCCCTCTGATTGGAAATCTTCTAGAGTAACGCCGGTTCATAAGAAGGGAGATCAACAGGATATTTCAAATTATAGACCAATTTCCATACCAAAGTTTTTGAATTTGTGCTCCATGATATTATTATGAGTCATTTTAGGCGTCAGATTTCATCGGTACAACATGGCTTTTTTCTCGGTCGTTCTACGTCAACTAATTTATTGGTTTTAACACTTTTTTTAACTGAGCGACTTGATAACGGGGGTCAGGTAGATGTAATCTACACTGATTTTTCTGAAGCCTTTGATAGACTTGATCATGGTATTCTACTGCGTAAACTGTGTCGTTATGGATTATCTTACAATTTACTGCTGCTTTTGAAGTCGTATCTGAAGGATAGATTTCAGTATGTGGAATGTCGAGGATTTCGTTCCGCAAATTTTAAAGTGTCATCTGGTGTTCCCCAGGGCTCTGTCCTTGGACCATTGTTGTTCCTGTGTTTTATCGATGATATTTCTAGTGGCTTGACAAATAGTTCGTTATTATATGCTGACGACTTCAAAGTATATTCTGTCATTAATAGTACTAAAGATTGTTCTCATCTTCAGGACGATTTAAATGTTGTATATGAGTGGTGTGTCCGTAATATTCTTTATCTGAATATTGATAAATTCCTATACACGGAAAATAAATCCTGTCAAATTTTCATATTCTAACTATTAACAACTTGTGATAAGTTTAAAGATTTAGGGTTTGATGGTAAACTGAGCTTTACTAATCATTACAATAATAGAGTTTCAGCATCTCTGGGTTTTATTGTGCGCAATTCGAAAGAGTTTGTGACACCTCAAACACTCATTGTTCTTTTCAACGCATTTGTCAGATCTAAACTGTAATATGCATCTGTAGTATGGAATCCTATGTATGCCATACATATAACTAATATTGAACGAATCCAGCGACGTTTTGCCAAGTTGGTGTGGTTTCGGGTTGATGGGGTTTATCCATCCATTGGGTTTCCTCATGATATTCTGCTAAACCGTTTTAATCTAGTATCATTAAATACTCGGAGAGAATATTCCGCTCTAGTATTGTTTTTTAAAATTATTAATGGACTTCTTGACTGTCCAGAGTTTTTAAGCCAGATTCCTTTTTGTGTCCCAAATCTACGTACACGTAATAACGGAATCGTATTTTACTTTCCGGCCCCGCGTACTAATTTGTTGTTGCGTTCCCCTTTATATTGTATGTGCCATACTTGTAACTCTGTGTCCGAGCAAATTGATATTTTTAATTCAACTTTGTCTTGTATAAAAAATATTTTCTCATAAATTTAGTGTTAGATATTAAGAATTTACTGTAATTTCTCCTGCCCTTTAATTGGATTATTTATCTGTCTGGACAGTGTATCTTAAATAAATAAAATAAAAATACGAACGCGTTTGAAGCAAACTTTTTATGATATATTTCATAGGTTATATTCTACCTAAACTATAAAAAACTAGCCAATATTTCTGCTATATTTAGGAATTATATTTTTGAGATTTTAACCTCTTTTTACACTTTTTCGAACGCCTATGTGAGCTATTTTTTATGTTAAATGTTTTAGGTGATATTCTATAAATTTTGGAACCCTTTTTAAACCTCTTGCTTACACTCAATGTTTTCCAAAAGTTAATCAGCAACTAGAAATATCCTGTAGTATTTTTGTTCCTAATTTGTTAAAATTCCGTTAAGTGGTTTTTGAGTTATCGTAGATACAGGTTTTTCTGACCCTTTGTTAGACTTTTGAGAGACATAATGTTTTCTCATGTATTTTTAGCACCAATTCAACTTCAAAATATAAATAGTTGCCATTGCAATCTCTCAATATGTTGTAATTTCCAGATTGTTCAAGAAGCACTTGATACCGCTAAAATTGGCAGGACCTGTATAACGATCGCTCACAGATTGACAACAATAAAAGATGCAGATGTCATTTATGTCATACATCAAGGTGTCATTGTGGAGTACGGTACACATGATGAACTGCTGAAAAGAAAAGGAGCATACTTCAGATTGTATGCTAGGCAACAATAACAATACACTAACATCATTTCTAACTCAATTGTATATTTATTTATTAAGATTACTATTTAATAATTGTTAACAAAATATTTTATATTTTATAATTTACCAAATGTCTTGTTCCTAAAAAGAATAAAAGCAAAACAATTTAGTTATTTACTTATTTAGTTATTCGTCACGAGGTTATAAATGATGTATATGACATAAACGTCTTTATGTCAATTACATCGTTTTTGTCATTTACATCGATTATGTCATTTACGTGATTTATATCATTTACAACCTTTATAACCTCGTGAGGCCATGACACGCACGTGACCTTGAAAGGAACCAAAATTGGTCAGATTGGACCTTTCCACGTTATTTTCCATAAAACATGGGCCAGAACCGACACAGTATATCGACTACTGTTATTTTGAACGTGGGTTAATTTGAATCCCACCATACCTGTCTGAAAGGTATCTATGGAACCATTGCCTTTCCATGTTGGTATGACCACAGATGAACTTTGCGAGGTACTTTATACTATTGAGAAGACAGGGTGTGATTACGTCAACCTGCCGTCCTCCCCCGAAGATGCGAATACCAGGATCGGATGGGATAATTATTTCAGAAGCTTCCAGAGAAGGGGTATCAGAGGATCTCGTTCCGCTAAGTGGTAAGTATTGTGGATCATGTAGTTGCTGACAAGTTCCCTACAAACCTTAGATATTCATATGCCTATCCATATAAAAAAAAAGAACAAAACTACACCAACCAGATGCAAATAGATTCACGTATGTACTACCAGACGTAGAAGTGCTGTTCGCAGTACGAAAGAAGTTGAGATTCGTGCCAATTGGCAATGCAGTGTAAGCCTAATTCCTGATTGCCTAAATTAAAAAAAAATGTGTTTCCGGTCGTACCATATAAAAAATAAGGCAAGTAATATGGTGGTTTAAATATTGTCCCATACATTTTTTTTAAATAATAAAAATATAACCAGTTTGTAGTCTATAAATATTTTGTATGTGTTTTTAATATATACAATCAAGTTTAAATGTAGTTTTCATTAAAGCAATTAAAAACATTCTCGTACCTCTAGGTAATTTTTAGTTAAATTTTCCGTAGTTACTTCAAAGAATTGCGTAATTTAGCGAATTGTAATAATACTTAAGATAGGATGTGCTGTATGAGGCTTGCAAAATGTTTATTGTAAAATATCCTGGCATTAGAATATCCCTGTGTATAGGTAAGCAGAATTGAAAAGAAATGTAGAAAAGTAAGACACGTACGAGAACTTCTTAGAGCTGCTCGACTTTAATTTCACAGAATGGGCAATTAATCGTCGTAAAAAAAGAAGAAGAAACTGAAAACCAATGCGCGAGTCTTTCTTCCAAAGCAATTTGCTTAAAATTTTATTGAATTTATGCATGACTTTTGGTTCTCACTGTATATATTATATAAACTACAAGATCTTATTGCTTTCATATCTATTTCTTGTTATATTTTACTTTTATTCATATACAATTTATTTCTTACAACTGAGTAAATTAATGTTGACCTGATTGCAGTTTATAAAAATCATAATACAATCCTTTACGTTCTAAAAGCTCTAAGTGAGTACCGCTTTCAGCTACACTTCCGTCATTAATAACACAGATCATGTCAGCTTCTTGAATGGTGGTGAGTCTGTGGGCAATTGTAATGCAGGTACGTCCTCTTTTGGCATTATCCAATGCCTCTTGTACCACCTAAAATCCAAAATATTACCCATATTTATGGAAATGAGTCGATTTTAGACGTTTGGGAGTCCGAGATTAAAAGTCATTAATATGAAAAGTTGGAATATGAAGTATAAAGAAAAAAAAAAGATTAACTATGCTTTTCATGTAAACTTTTTTAAATTTTTAGTTTTTTTAAAACTTGCTCAAATACAGGGTTATTCACGCTTTATGGCGCGATATATTGTGGTGAAACTAATTAATTAATTTGATCAGAGGATCTAAAAGTGTAATAATATACAGGGGATTATATTTAAAAAAAACACAACTTTGATACTTTCAGGTTATTTGGGAAACCCTGTATAATATGAAATCAATTTTAAAAAGTAGCCATAGTATATGCCCACACGTCCAACAAATGAAACGTTTTGAAAGTCACTTAGTTTAGCCACAATATTCTGCGTCATAAAGCGTGAATGTGAATTACCCTGTATATGCTATATATACCAGTCATTTGCTTAAGTTCTAGACCAAAAATCACACATATTTTACATGGGGAGCATACATTAACCCTTTTTCTTTCCAAAAATATGCATCAGATGAGATGCGTATCAGAGTTGTATTTAAAATAGGCTGGTTTTTTAAAATGTACCTATGCCTTTTGGAGTCCATTAAAAGAAAGAAAATATATATTTATTACATTATTAAAATGAGCCTAATCCAATAAAAGTGGTACGCAATCGAAGCACTTCCAAACAAATGGTTTCAGAAAAACTGGTCATGGGGCAACCGTCCCTTTGGTGGAACGTATACCTACGCCTAATTCAATCAATGCTGATTGGTGCACGTTCAATTTGTCAGAAGTCTTTGATGAAATAAGGAAAACCAACAATCGTCATTGGATCATTTTTCGTCATGCCAATGCGAGCTCTAACACATCTCATCCATACTGATTCAGCACACAATGACATCTTTTTGCTCCCAAACATTAAGAACAAATGGTGTGGACAAAATAGTAGCTAGAAATACCTTTTCACTTTCGTTATCCAATGCAGATGTAGCTTCATCCAAAAGTAAAATTTTTGGCTTCCTAACTAAGGCTCTTGCAATGGCAATACGTTGTTTTTGTCCACCAGATAACTGCGCGCCTTTACTTCCCAGCCTTGTTTCATAACCCTAGAAGTTGTTTGATATAAGTATGGCATAAATTCAAGATCACAATCGTAGTTACCAATGGAAGACTGATAATGAAATTGTGTATATTAGCTTGCTTTGCAGATTCTATTATTTCCTCCATCTCTACTTTTCGATTATTTGCTCCGTAAGCAATATTCTCAGCTATGGTTTTATCAAACAGGTTGGGTTCTTGAGATACAATACCAAGCTTTGACCGTAGACAGCTCAGCTCCATTAATTTTATTTCACAGTCATCTACATCACAATTATTAAGAGAAACTTTTAGTATAGTAATTTGATGTATCCAAATATTAAATATATAAAAAATCTTTATCTCATTTAAATGCAATCCAGAACGGTTAAAGCGCTCATTTAACCAAAACAAAGTAAAAACTGTACCATGTTCAAAGTAATTCTACAAAATACCCAAGAAAACGGATTCATACGTATGGGCCTTAGTTTGGGGTATTCAAAATTGTTTGCTAACCTCAAGAGTGTATGCCGAAAAGTTTCGCTTCTGTGTTCATTTAAAACAAAGAGCTTTTGAAAGGATACACAAAAGAATTTCTGAATTTCGAAATGTGGAATATCAGAAGACAAAATATAAAAAAACGGTAGCCGCAGACCAAACAACTGACAAAAATCTGTTGTAGGACAATCAAATACAAGCACTAGAATCCAGAAAAAAAGAATCGGTTTCATCCCTACCTTGTTCGAATTCATCCAAATTCCGAATTTCGAAACTTTTTGAATTTTTGTTTCTTTGACAATCACGAAAATGGAGCAATAGATTATCAACATTTTTGGAGTGTTAAAGTGAAATAGTGGGAAATAATTTAATTGTCCGTACTTTTTTTGATGATCATGTAAACGTGAATAAATTTTTCTTCTTGAAAAGAAAGGAAAAGATTGTGGTTACAGTTAGATGTTGTGTTATTCAGTATATGAAATGCAAATTTTTCGCCATATGGTTGGAAGACATTGTCATCTTATCTGGTGTAAGATGCCATGTAAAAATTGTAAAATCTCCGACCACCAAAGAAGATGTGGAGCTCAGAATTCAACGTGCATTTGAAACCATTTCTGCTGAAATCTTAAGACTTGTTCTTCGGAAAAGAGGGCTGTAAAATCGTTCGTTCGATTATTTTTTTCATATGAATTTTACATAGAGTTCTAACAACTGTTTGAGAATATTTTTGGCATCAAAAAGTAGCAAGGTGATGTTGACTGAGTAGTTAATTCCAATTAAATATTGTGAAATTATTACCAACTAAAACTTGTCCTTGTGAAGGATCATAAAATCGTTCCAACAGCTGTATACAAGTAGACTTTCCGCAACCGCTTGGTCCAACTAATGCTACAGTTTTGCCAGACATTACCGTAAGGTCTAATCCATTCAAAACAGGAGTTTGTTTCCTCATTGGGTATGAGAAATTAATTTTGGAGTAATTGACTTCTGATTTATTCTATAAAAACGACATACATATAATATGAAGACTCTTTTGGAGTTTGTGGAATACAAGATATTTACCCAATCGGTGTTAATAGGATATACAACATTTTTTATTTCAGGTATCCTTTCCAATAAACTAAATATTTGTACAGCACCTTGAATCCCTTTCTGATAGTTTGGTGAAAACGATAACGCATTACCAATCGACCAGGATCCAGAGATAAGTACCTCTGCTACCCTAAAATCAAATCAGTTAGTAAAGAAGCTACATTTCTTATGTTGTCGAGCGTTTTAAAATTTTCGTCATCTAGCGATAGTGTTCTGCTAATTTTTTGTCGCCTATTTTAGGCACTCCTCTGCTAGTGCTTTGGAAACAGGAATTCGGTCGTGTCATTTAACATAATCAATGCATAAAGAGATTTATTAAATTCAAGGTGTCGGATGTCCAAAGTCATTTGCCTTGCCCGAAAATATTGATGCTGTACGAAAGCTGATCACCAAAGATTGTCATGTAACATAGTATGAGATTGGGACAACTTTATACAGTAGTTCCACCAGCATACATTTTTTTTTTTTTTTTTTTTTTGAAAGGGTCCGTACGACTTAAGTCCCCGGTTTCACTGCAGCCTCATGGGCTTATTGTGAAAAATCCCCGTATATTATGCCACCCAATCCAGCAGCCCTGTACCCTCCACTAACTTGTGGAGTTCAGTTATGTGTTGGGTGTCAATATCTGCTGGCGCAATCAGCGAATGCCCAAAGATAGCGTGTCTTCTTCGTTGTAGAACTACACACTCACATATTACATGGTAAGCTGTTTCAACTGCCCCATTACACAATCTGCATTGCAGGTCCCCATTGTACAGCCCCATCTTATTTAGGTGGTCTCTCAAAGCGCAATGCCCAGTAAGGAGTCCCATAATTATTCGCATCTGACTCCTGCTTAATGATAGCAGTTTTTCAGTGCGTTTTGTTGCGGCACCAGGTATAAGCCTCTTCCCATGCTCCTGCTTGGGAATATGTTCCCAATATCTCTGGTGCTCGCTTTTGGCCCAGCACTTGAGGAGTTCCCTCGCCGTTCTTTTAGACAAGCCCAGCGCAGGTTCCAATCCGCTCTCTCGTTGCCTTCTATTCCCGAGTGCCCCAGGACCCACACTAGATTAACCCTATTGTGGTCCGCCAAAGCCCTAAGTTCTGTTTGGCATTCCCATACCAGTTTGGTTGTAACCTTGGGGCTTCTCAGAGCCTTTAAGGCCGCCTGGCTATCTGAACATATATTGATTCGCTTGTTTGTATAAGCCCTCAATCTGTTTAGTTTTGCACATTGCAGAATTGCAAACACTTCCGCTTGAAATACGGATGTGTTTTTCCCCAGTGAGAATCTTAGATTCGTGTTCCTTGTCTCACTGTATATTCCTGCACCACTTCCACTTTCGGTTTTTGACCCGTCTGTAAACCAGGTTATCCCTCTCAGTGTCCGTATGCAGTCTTTATCAAGAACTTCGCGGTCCACAATATGCACTTCGAAGTTTATGTCAAATTCAAATTTTGGTATGATGTGGTCCATGGGCATGTCTATGATGCCATCCCCAATACATACGCCAATTTTGGTATGTCCCCGATAAGTGGGTACAGTTCCTACCAACCCTCGCAGTCTAATGAATGCCGCCCCCGCCTCCATCCTTACCATGATGTGCAAGGGTGGGAGGTTCAGCAATACTTCCATTGCGGCTGTTGGAGTAGTTCTAAAAGCGCCCGTCATTGCTAAGCAGGCAAGCCTCTGCACCCTGCCCAACTCAGCAATGGCGGTATGCTGTTCCGTTTTCGTCCACCAAATCAGCGACGAGTATGTTATCATAGGTCTAACTACCGCAGTGTACAACCAGTGCATCATCTTTGGATTTAGTCCCCATGTTTTCCCATGAGAGCGTCTGAGTAGCATAAGCGTTCTCTCCGCTCTTGCTCTGGTTCTTTTAAGGTGTGCGGTCCAGGTAAGCTTTGAGTCTAGAGTGACCCCTAAATACTTTACCTCCCCGGACATTTTTACGATTTCACCTTGAAGGTACAGTGGTCCTAGTCCCTCTGTTTTCTTCCTCCTGGTGAAAGCGATCATTGCTGACTTTGACGGGCTCATTCTTAGTCCCTGTTCCAAAGTCCAGCTTGTTGCTATATCAAGGGCCCGTTGCATCCGTTCCCTTACTATGCTATTGAACTTTCCCTGGACATGTATGACTAGGTCGTCTGCAAAGCCCAGAACCCCAAATCCTTCATTGTCCAGAACTCTTAGCAACTCGTCTATAACAAGGTTCCACATCAGAGGAGATAGTACTCCCCCCTGCGGGCACCCTCGTACAGGCTTAGCTATTATTGTATCCCCCATTACTGAGGTACATACCATTCTTCCTTTAAGCATGCAGTTTATCCACCTGCAGCAAGTCGCATTGATGCCTCGTTGCCTCAGTGCTCCTAGGATTGAGTTCGTTAAGACGTTATCGAAGGCTCCCTGTATGTCCAGGAAGGTTGCAAGAAGAACCTCCCTGCTCTCCAGGGCGTATTCCGCCTTACTAACTAATTGATGCAGCGCTGTCTCAGTCGACATGCCGCATCTAAACGCATATTGGTTCGGGTGTAGTGGCACTATGTCCAGAGCCCCGTCCCGAATATGTCTATCTATTATTTTTTCCAGCGTCTTTAGCAAGAAAGACGTTAGACTTATTGGTCGCATAGCCTTTGCCCCTTCCTGTCCGGATTTCCCAGGTTTGGGTATAAATGCTACTCTGCTTATCTGCCAACTTTTTGGCAGATATCCCAGTGCCAGACTGCCCCGGAATACCATACACAGGCTGCTAATCAGGGAGTCCCCTCCCTCCTGCAGCATTTTTGGATAAATGCCGTCAATTCCCGGCGATTTATATGGTTTAAATGTTCTCAAGGCCCATTTAATTTTACTACAATCTATCACTCTCCTTGCGTATTGCCAGCTCTCTCTGGTAGCCTTTATTTTGGGTCCCAGATTCGTCTGCTGCCAATTTTCCAGTGACATATTTGTAATTTCGCAGCCGGGAAAGTGTACCCTCAGAAGTTCTCTAATAGTATCCCTTCCCGTATTTGTGAAGACACCGTTTTCTCCCCTTATAGTCGTAATGGTGTCTCCTGTTCCCTTCGCGAGAATTCTACCGAGTCTGGCACATTCTGGAGTCCTTTCTATGTCCTCGCAGTACCTCCTCCATGAGTCTCTCTTAGCTTTCCTTAATGCTTTATTATAGTCTGTCAATGCCCTGCTATAGCAGTCCCATTGACCAGTCCTTTTTGCATCATTGAATTTCTTTCTAACACTTTTCCTCAACCGAGCCAGCTCATAGTTCCACCAGGGTGTGTTCCTATTTGAGCATACATTAATTGTTACATCAAAATTTAGCCGTGGAAAGGTTTGTTCTCGTTAGATCACACATAATTTCACGAAAGCTCAAAACGATGTGCGTGTCAATTCGTGCAATCAAATGCTCAAAACAAGCAATGGATTAGAAGTAGAAAAAAATGGAAGTTAGTGGATTAGTGAGATGTGCCATTAACTGACTTGTATGAGCAGTATCCAGTACGACGGGATTCTAATAATTCTTTTTATTGCTCGAAAAAAAAATGACTCTTGCCTAAAAATTGCAGCAAAATGAAATCAAGACAAGTCATTTAATAAAATAGAGCCAGTATTTCGTCGATGTTAGTATATTTGTGTAATCCACCTTCGCCTTTTTAGCGTTTTTCTTTTTTTTTATAAACCGTACATTGTCAAAAACGTGGTACAACTTAGCAGTATACTTCAGCGTCGGTTTTGACGACATTTTTTAAACGTGTGTTCTCAAATATGCCCTAAGGCTCATGTAGGTTCTCCCTGGATGATTTTTTACCATTTCAAAAAAGACCTAACTCCACAAGGATACAATTGTTTAGCAGAATTTGGTTGTGTAATAAAATATTACGCTCCCAACGATTTTGACTTCTTCTTAGATTTTGTAACAACACATAAGGTTACCGTCGTTCTTTTTTTGCCTATTTCCGAATTTAAACTTACTTGAATACGATTCCGTATTCAAATCGTTCTTTAGCAATTAGATATGCTCCATAGTTAATTCCCCCAGCATAAGCGAAGAACATAAGGCTTCTAGCTAATCCCATTACAAATCCTCTAAAGTGTGATTTTTGTTTAATCATCTTCTCACAAGGTGTTAGCTCTTTTTGGTAAAGATCACAGAACACATGCTCACAACCTAGCGAAGTTACCGTACGAATTCCACTTACTGCCTCTACTGCAATCTAAAATAAAAATTTTGGATATCTTGCAATTTCATTGATTGATTGTTCATTATTACCTTTGAAGACTTTTCTAATAATTTCTGCGACTTTTTGGCATCGTTCTGTAGTGATTTTTGCTCGAAATGTATGGAAAGGAATATTATTGGGGAAAATGAGAGTAGAATTAAGGATAATCTCCATTCTAACACTAATCCAAACACAGATGCTAAAATGAATGTGGACAGTGAATTCAACAATACTCCAATACGATAGCCCCCAGCCTGAAGCAAACAAACTTAAATTATTTTGGGATAAGGGTGTAGTTTTAATGTGCTGTTAGAAGAACAATTTCAAGTGCCTCAAATATAGTGTGAATCCACTTACACCTTGAATACTAGCAGCATCTCCGGAAAGTTTTGCACATAAAGCTCCAACACCATTCTCTTTTCTGTCGTACCAGCCAATTTCCTGCGCTAACATCGTCTTGAACATTTTCTGTCTTATTCGCATGGTTAATTTTTCGCCGGCATATCCAAAGGTAATAGTCTACAAAATATTTTTTTTTGTAAAAATATCGTTTACAAATTTTTAAAATTATACAGAGTGAGTCATGAAAAAACTAGATACATTTTTTGATCTGTGTTGCAAGGATATTTTGAAGGTCTATTAAGGTTACAATTTTAAAATAATTTTAACTATACAAGCTGCTTCAAAAAATTGTCGCGTATTATGGTGGGGTTTTTTAAATGGAACGCTCTATATTTGATCATATTTTTGAATTAAGTATGGAAAATAAAATACATTTTTGTAAGGGTTCCCTATACCTAAATACGGAGCGTTTTGTTTGATTTTGAGTTTTCTTAAGCAGCAAGTTTTTGGAAAAAAAATAATTATTTGTCAAACGAAACTATTTTTACTTTCTCGCAAAGGGAAAGTATTGTGAACGAGCATAAAAAAATTGATATAAAGACGGATATAACCATTTTGAGGTTACTTTAATATATTGATAGAGCGTTCGCTTTGCATGCGGAAGATCATGGGTTTGAAATGATAAAAATAATACAATTATAATATTAATTAATTAATAAAACTCGAAACTCCACGAAAAATGACGATGAAGAGGACCAAACATGTTTTGAAGCTACTAGCTTCACTATCAGTTGTTAAGCATTTGCAGAAAAGGGATTTGCATTATTTAAATTATTGTAATTACATGGAGCCTAAGCATACAAAGAGAAATGTATTGAGGTCTGAGACAGAAGGTATTGTTGTATGTATTATTGAGGATGTTGATTGAATTGAAGATGATTATTTTAAACTCACCCTTTGGGGAAAAATAATAATGTTAAAAATTACTTAATTATTGAATAAAAACATTGTACAGCGCATTATTGCTTTTTCTTTTTGTATATCATCTCAATATTCTACTTTTCAGATGAAAACTCGACCAAATCTATGCCGTAGAGGTATCAAAATGGTGTAGGTGTAGGTACATTCAATTTTATTTAAAGTACCTATTTATTTTTGTCAAAATTGTTTCTGCATCGCAAAAACAGACTGTTTCATTTATTTATTTAATAGTGAAAAAAATTTAACTAGGTATACGATTAATTATTAATAGGGTTTTAATAAACTGAACAGTATTTAATTTATTATGTACAGTATAATATTACAAACAGTCAGTAAAATATTGTAAAAGACTCAGTACTTCTATAAAATTTGATCAGTAAGAACAGAAATTTGGAGCAGTAAAAGCACTATTTGTTAACTTAACTGATTGTTATTTATAATACTGACCGTTTAGTATTTTCAGCGACAATTTATTATCATACTGACCATATATTACTTCCACGGACCATTTATTATCATACTGACCAATTCAAATAAAATAATGGAAAAGTGTACTAATCATAAAATTGAAATACTGACCATTTAATTTGTACCGTTATTAATATATTCAAAATATAATATCTATTATTAATTCTCAAACTCATCTAAAATATAATTATTTCAATCAAATTTCAATCATCTATTATGATAAGCAAAAAGAAAAATAAGAATAAGGCTTGCCATTGACTATGTTTTTCGTTAGAAATATTTTTAATTAATTTGTATAATTGTGTTACAAATTTAAATTTTTCACAAGGTGAACGTATTGTATTGGTAATACTAAGCCGTTTGTAAAACTTGTATAAGTCACTGATGGTGAGAAAAATGGTTTCTCGAAACATGTCTGACGTAGGCAGACTGCCTTGATATAGTAATATAATTATGCTTATTTTGTGAAGCTGACGTTGTTTTGATTCTATACATATTCATCGCTCCTCTTCGAAATGGATTATTTCAATCAACAATATCTTCCTTATCACAAATGGGACACCCTGTATATTATAGATCTATCATCGAAATATACTTTTGATGTGCCATTCGATTTAAAGCTGTATATATGAAATTATTTTAAAAACACACTCCACGGCGTGACTCACTTTGAATACAAAATATTTCGTATTATTGATATCAGAACGGCAACAATTAATCAGAAAACAAAGAATATATGTCTTTGCCTCCTTCAACAAGGATGAAGAGGTCTGTGCCCTTCAGCAGGTCAGGGCTTAATTTAAGTTTTACTGCGAACAGGCAGTGATATTGAGAAACTGATACACATTTCATTTAATATGCGCTCACTATCTCATTTGAAAAAATTTTCGGCCCTATCCTCTTTTTCATGATTACGTTAAACTCTACAGAAAAATTTACCATAAAGCTATGAAAGCTGCTAAAAACATAGTATGTTATAACAACCGGTTAGCTAGAACCGATAATATAGCTAAAGAAACGTGGTCTATTGTCAACGATCTGAGAAATAGGGCTTCTTCGTCCAGTATAATCTCCACTTCACCTGAGATCTTGAACGATTACTTTGTTAATGTGGCAAAAAATTCAATGAATAATATACCTAGTCCCCTCCCAGGATCCGCTCTCATATCTTTCAAATACCAATGAGAATATACATAGTTTCTTCCTAACACCTGTTGCAACTCCAGAGCTTTGCAGTACAATTAAAGACATCAAAAACAAGGTGTCATCTGGAACTGATGGAATCACTTTGAAAATGTTGTCTAATCTACCGGAATGTACATTAATCGTTTTCACAGATTTAATTAACAAGTCATTCCAAAATGGAATTTTTCCACAATGCCTTAAGACATCTATAATAATTCCTCTGCACAAGGGCGGCGATAAGGATCAAGCTTCAAACTATCGTCCAATTGCACTTCTATCTACTCTATCCAAGATCATTGAAAGACTGGTTAAAAGGAGACTTCTATCATTTCTGCACAAATATGAAGTATTAAATAGCCACCAATTTGGATTTTTAGCTAATGATGCTATATTCTCCATCTTCAACAATGTTAACTCCAACTTGAACAATCTGCACTTTACAGCATCAATTTTTTGTGATTTCTCCAAAGCATTCGACTGTGTAAGTCATCACATTCTAATTAACAAGATACAGCAATACGGAATTCGGGGGGTTCCACTGGGTTGGTTTAAGTCGTACCTTAGCAACAGAAGTCAGTGTGTGAAGGTCAATGCGGCTGTGTCTTCTTGCAGGCTGATGGATTGTGGAGTTCCACAGGGTTGGGTGTTGGGTCCTATTTTGTTTTTGCTATTTATCAACGACATTACGTGCCCAGACATCAGCGGTAAAGTATGTCTCTTCACTTGGTGCGGCCCGGATAGTTTGGCTCTTCCATACCCAAAGACTTAATCACCATTAAATCATGGTGTGACTCTAACCTGCCTGAACACTGCGAAAACTAAATCTGTGTCATATAAAGGTGCGCTGCAGTCTTTTGAACTTAATAATTCCACTATTGACGTCGTTTCTTCTGTGAAGTTTCTGGGCCTTGTTGTTGACAGCTCCCTGAAGTGGCAGTTGCACGTTGATGCGTTATCAAAAAAAGTAAGCTCTGCCTGTTTTGCGTTAAGATCAGTTTCCAAAGAACTTAACTTGTCAACTTCCATAACAGTCTACTTTTCACTCTTCGAATCCCATCTTTGATATGCCCTCCCATTCTGTGGTACATGCTGTGCAACGCAATTTGGGCGTATTTGTAGATTACAAAAGAGAGCTATTCGATACTCTCTGAGATTGCACTACAATGGAAATTGCTATCATCCCTTCCTCGATTCCGTAAAGCCCTAAAGACGTATTTGTTAGAAATAGCTTTTTATACAGTAGGTGACTTTTTTAATGTGCATTAATTTTTGAGCGATTCACACACTGGATAGTAGTTAGGAGTTTGTATTGTGTGTTTTGTATATATATGTATATACAGGGTGTCCTACGGTGGCAACCCATTAGATTATTTCAGAAACTACTTCGAATTGAATTTTGAAAATTTCAGTGTCTATATTGTCAAATATGCTCTACTCAAATACTATAATAGCAACGGCATAGCACTTCCGGTTATACCGGAAGTTGATGGCAACTTTGTTATTTTAAATGGAACACCCTATATATTATTACATTTTTGGATTCTTAATAAGATTTCAGACATATTTCATGTATAATGTCCTATACCTAACCTCAGTCGTTTTTGACTTATATCAAGATTTATGTCAAAATTGACAGTTTAGGGCTCCATAAGAATTCCGTTTTTTCCTTGTAAATCAGTATTTAATAATTATTTTGCAGGTATTTTCTTGTCAGGTGGGATCTTCTTTTTCGAATTGACAAGACATTTTCTGATTCGTTAATACAGGGTGGCCAAGAAATTATATTGAAAACGGTTCAAGAAAAACAGTTGAAAGTCAATTTTTTCAAATGGAATGGGTATATTATTATTATTTTATCTTTCTTAGCATTAAAAAATAATGCACTTTTGTAATAGGTCATCATTTTCTAAAATGCATAGTTTTCGAAATATCGTCATTTTAAATTTTTCTGCAGCGCCTACCGTTGTCTCTCTGGAAGCTATCTAATTAATTTAGTTAACCATGAAAATAATGACATTTCTCTGAATTAGCATAAACGTCACACTAACTGGTACCAACAACTTCTTAATTCATTTAATGGTAGATCATCCAAAAAATGCGCCACAACATTTTGCAAAATATAAAGATAACCTTGCGTATTTAAATTATGCTCGTAAATAAAATATTCAACATGTGTGTCTTTCATCATACAAAAAACGTTCACACTAAATTTATTTTGAAAATTTCGTTCTCGAATAGCGTGCGGATTCTCAGAAGCCCAAAAATGACTATTTTGTCTATTAACGATTCCATCTCTCGAAAATTTCGACTCATCTGTCCAAATCACTTTTTGCAGAAACCCAGGATCTTCTTGCGTTCGTGTTAAAATGGTTTCGCAGAACCGTACTCGTCGTTCGGCATCACCTGCTTCCAGACCACAAAGATATTTGAATTTAAATGGATGTAAACCACTACTTTTTAATATTTTTTGGGCAGAGGATTTTGAAATTCCTAGATCTTGTTCAGCAGCACGCACTGATGATTCAGGATATGTATTAAAATATGCCAAAACATTTACCACATTATCCTCATTTGTAGTTACAGGTATTTGTAGTACTCGATTTGCATGACACTGCCCCCACCGTATTTGATTTCTCAAAATTCCTCTTAATTTTTCTCTAGTCATTGTTGGCAAATGCGGGTTTCTCTCGTTAAATACTCTACAGGTTCTATTAATCACTCTGTTACATTCTCCATGGATTACTAATACATTTACAATATCAGCATATGAATAAATATTTGCCATTTTGCAATAGTTATTGTAAAATATAATGGTCACAAATATTGATAAATAACGACTGGTTGGATAGCTAATTTCATATTTAGTTTGACGTTTATGCTAATTCAGAGAAATGTCATTATTTTCATGGCTAACTAAATTAATTAGCTAGCTTCCAGAGAGACAACGGTAGGCGCTGCAGAAAAATATAAAATGACCATATTTCGACAACTATGCATTTTAAAAAATGATAACCTATTACAAAATTGCATTATTTTTTAATGCTAAGGACGATAAAATAATAATAATATACCCATTCCATTTGAAAAAATTGACTTTCAACTGTTTTTCTTGAACTGTTTTCAATAGAATTTTTTGACCACCCTGTATAAACTAATCAGAAAATGTCTTGTCAATTCGAAAAAGAAGATCCTACCTGATAAGAAAATACCTGCAAAATAATTATTAAATACTGATTTACAAGGAAAAAACGGAATTCTTATGGAGCCCTAAACTGTCAATTTTGACATAAATCTTGATATAAGTCAAAAACGACTGACGTTAGGTATAGGACATGATACATGAAATATGTGTGAAATCTTATTTAGAATCCAAAAATGTAATAATATATAGGGTATTCCATTTAAAATAACAAAGTTGCCATCAACTTCCGGTATAACCGGAAGTGATATGCCGTTGCTATTATATTATTTGAGTAGAGCATATTTGACAATATAGACACTGAAATTTTCAAAATTCAATTCGAAGTAGTTTCTGAAATAATCTAATGGGTTGCCACCGTAGGACACCCTGTATATTGAACTGTAGAATATTTACTTAATTAATTTACTTTAAGTATCTTAATTGATTTATTTATTTATTTATTTGACGATGTACCTGTATGTATTAATTATTATTCTTATGTTTTATATGTTTTGTTTACCTGTCTACAAATTATTTTTAAGTTTTTGACAAATATGTATATTTTAATTTTTAATACCCACCTGAAGTAACATACAGGTTCCCGAAACAATTCCTAAATACATAAAGTACAGACAGCTTAAATTAGTGGCAGCTCTAAGTGCGTTATTATCTGTTGTCGATAAAACCTAAAAATATATTTTGTATTTTTATATTTATTTTTCTTAAATATTTTTCGAATGATCATACCCCAACAATATCACCGAAAATTAATCCATATACTGGTAATGATGCTCCATTAATTATTGCTGAAAGAGCTCCAACAATCAAAGATAATGATTCCGGTTGATTCAGTTTAAGGATTTTGAACATCACCCCAGTAGTAGTCAATATATTGTCGGTATTTTTCTGAAATTATAAGTTAAATAAAAAATAAAGGAAACTTGAATACTCCCAGAAAATTACATTTCACGAAAACCTTTATTTTAATTAATTTGGTGGTAAATGGTAGAGTTTAAAAAACATTTTGAAGTTCGTAAGCGTGCCATAGGGTCTTGTCTACCGGATGTTAAATTGGAACAAGATAAATACAAATTACCAGCTTACCTTTTTCTCTACTAAATCTTCGTTCGTTGATAATTTGCTTAATTCAACACCATTTGCTATTGTGTCGTTGTCTATCAACTTTTTTTCATCTAAAATTTATTTACAATAATTATTTTGAATGTAACTTCCACAGAGCTACTAAATAACCTTTATTATCAATATCCGTATATCCTTGGGACTTCACCAAATCATAATAAGTTCCCTGTTTCTCCATTAGTTCCTTATGACTTCCTTCCTCTTCCAATCTACCGTCCATCATAACAATAATTCTATCTGCATTTCTGATTGTAGATAACCTGTGCGCAACTATGATAGTAGTACATTCATGGTCGATCTAAAATAAACATATCAAAATGTAAATGTGTCTTATCGCACGATAATAATGCATACGTTGTCTAGAGCCGCTTGAACTTCAGCTTCACTTGCTGTATCTAACGCAGATGTAGCTTCATCCAGAAGTAGTATTGATGGATGTTTTATAAGAGCTCTTGCTATTGCTATTCGCTGCTTTTGACCACCTATAGTTGAAAAAAAAAATTAAATAACATCACCAGATTGGAGTGAAACGAATCTTGACCAAATTATTATTAATACTTCCTAGTATTTTTTATGTAGCGGAATAGTAGATTAATGAACGCCTTTCGTTTTTATTATTTTAGCATTATTTTGTTAAAATCTCTACTTTAAAGTTCAATTCAACTTTAAAATTACCGTTTTCTCTCCAAAAACTGCTTATCTGTAATGCGATGGGATTACATAAATTCTTTTATCATTCCCCAAAGAATGAAGTCAAACTTGCTGACGTTTGGTGATTGTGGAGGCCAAACTTGAGGGTAATTATGTTCTCTTTCTATCAATTTTTTTTTGGATACTGATAAGACGAAAATCACTTACGTCAAAATTTCGACATATGTCCTTATGAATTTATGACCATTTTGAATATTGAAATCAGGCAAATCTTGATCTTGAGATATGATAGGATAATAGAACACTCTATGAGGAATTACACGATTAAGAAATCTTACCTGAATTCTTCTACATTTCTTCTAAAGTTTCGTTTACAAATTTTTTGAAAAATCTCAAGAGTAAGAAAAGTTTATGTTTTTTTCTAATAAAACATTTTATTCCTTACGCATTTGTGATTTTACAATGTTTCGATAATCATTCTTCTTCTCCTTCTTCTTTTCATTACGTCTATATAATAAGGCTAGTATTGACGAGTTTACTGCTCACTTTTGAAAAAATATTTATTCTGCTATCGATAAACCATTGCTAAATTTAATAAACTTCTCTCTGGAAACTGGTAGGATTCCGTCTGCTTTGAAAGTTTCTGTTGTCACTCCGGTACCTAAAGTTCATCGGGTCGTAGACGCTAGTGATCTGAGGCCAATAAATATGTTATCTACTATCGAAAAAATAATTGAGAGAATAGTGCATGATCAACTGTTGGAGTTTGTGAATACAAATGATGTGCTTTACGTAAATCAGTCAGGGTTTCGGAAGGGTCATGGTTGTGACACGGCTGTCCAGAATATATTGTTTGACTGGAAGAGTGACTCTGATTGTGGTCGGATAATAGGTGCTGTATTCTTGGATATCAGGCGAGCTTTCGAGACTATTGATAGGGGAAAACTTCTATTGATATTAAAAAAAATGGGAATTTCAGGAATTGCTTTAGCTTGGCTTGCCGACTATCTAGAGAATAGAAAACAAAGGACAAAAATTAATGGATTTGTTTCACCGGAGATAGAGAATGTTGATGGCATACCACAGGGTAGTTCTTTGGGACCGCTCTTGTTTCTACTGTATATTAATGATGTTGTACATGCCGTTGATCACAGCAAAATTCATCTATTTGCTGATGATACTCTTATCTATTTTTCGAGTAATAGCCTTTCCGAAGTGGTAAATACCTTGAATATGGATCTGTCTCGCGTTGTTTCTTGGTGTAACGGTAATTTAATTAAATTAAATAATAATAAGACAAAATGTATGATTTTCGGCACTAAACACATCCACGCTGAATATTCTAATTCAAACACAAAAATAATGATGAACGGTGAAGTCGAGGAGAGAGTGGAAAGTATGAAGTATTTGGGTATTATTATGTATAGTAATTTGACTTTTGAAGACCATGTATTGTTTGTTATTTCAAGAGTCTCGAAATCTGTACATTTCTTAGTTAGAATAGCCACTTTATTGACGAGATATTCAAGATTGATGGCTCACAATACTCTTGTATTGCCCCATTATACATTTTCTGCCTCCATTTTTGTACAATGCAAATAAGACCGAGATAGATCGGCTTCAGAAATTGCAGAATAGAGTTATGAGGGCGATTCTTGGTGTAGGTCGAAGAACTCCCATCCAATATATGTTGCGGTCTCTGGATTGGTTTTCGGTGTCTGAGTATTTAGAATTTAGGACTCTTACACTGATCCATAAAATGAAACTCGGTTTGACGCCAGGTAATCTGACATCCAAATTGTTTGTGAACTCGGATGTTCATGACTACAACACAAGAACAAGAAATGATTTCAGAGTTACAACAAAAAACAAAAAATGCTCTGAAAGAACATTATTTCATAAAGGCCTTGTAAGGACGCATCTGTGAAGGACTGCACTACCATTGCGGACTTTAAAAGAAAATTGACTGTATCTCTAAAGGGAAATCAGTAGACTGTTTGTGTTTGTAATTATTTTATGTTCTGTTTTGTAATTGTGTTTTAATTTTTAATTGTTTACAAATGTAGTGATATTTTTTGTTTTTGTATCTATTTATACATCAATGTAAATAGCATTATATGCTAAAAATAAAGGATTATATTATCATTCAACATCTTTGGGAAATAAAAAGGAACACAATTAAACGATGTTGAATGTGATTGAAAATTGCTTGATGGTTTTCGGCGGTGAAATTTTTTAGGAATTGTTGAGATTGCTCAGGAAATTAATGGGCGATTTTGTAATAATCCAGTTTTCATTGTTTCATTTGCAGTGAAATTGTATATTTTTCTCTATATGCCAAAAAAGTATTTTGAATTTGAATCGAACGTTAAAGTAGAGTCCTAGTCTAGTCGTTTTCCAAATACACAATAATTTTAACACACCTGATATTTGTGTACCATGTTCTCCAATTACTGTATTATAACCATGCGGTAAATTACAAATAAACTTATGTGCATTAGCTTTTTTAGCCGCTTCTTCAATTTCATATTGCGTTGCATTCATTTTTCCATATCTAATGTTATCAGCAATTGTAGTTGCAAACAATGTTGGTTCCTGACTGACAATTCCAATTTTCTCACGTAATAATCTTAGATTAAATTGCTTTAAATTAATGCCATCTAAAGTTACCTATAAAATAAATAGCTCTATAGATTTTCAGAAGGACAAATTATTATTGAATTGGGTTTACTTTGCCTTCTATTGGGTCATAGAAGCGTTGAAGTAGTTGAATGACAGTTGATTTGCCACAGCCAGAATTACCAACTAAAGCTATCGTTTCTCCATATTTGATTTTCAAGTTAAGTCCTTTAAGAACCTAAAACAATAAACTTTGATTCTAAAAAAGTAGTCCATTTATCTTGAGACAGCCTTATATTTTAAAAACGGCACATTTTTCGAAAATAGTTCAAATAAAAGTTGTCTGCTATTGTGGGGGAAAAACAATGGTGGCACCCATTGGCGAGTTTGTCAACCGTTTCAAGGTTATCTCAAGGTCAACTCGTTTTTTCTTAACGGAAACATATATTTTTCATTACCGAATCGGATTTTGCATAAAAAACAAATAACTTTTGTTAATAAATTTTTTTGATTCCGATAATAATTTGGGTTAATTTTTCTGTTTTTTGTTCATGGAACTGAGGTTCAACAATTTAAAAATCATCCACTGATTATTTGATTTTAGATAATTGTTTAAATGCCATTATTTATTTTTTCTGTGTTTCAACGTTTCGACAAGACAACCTGTCTTCATCAGGAATTTAGTAAAATACGTTCTCGTAAACTTCTTCGCAACACAGTAATAAAATGGATGGGATATAGCATTTTATTCTGCAAAACCACAGGTAATATCAACAAAACTTTTTCTGAGACAGAAATTGATAACAGACTGACGAACGTACCTACTGATCGTCATTCGGAAGTAAAAGTTAATAATTCTTCATACCAAATATTTAATTTTTTTTTATTTATACTTAAAGAAGAAAGTAGTAAATTTTCATCTGGTAAACATTTTTTTCTACTCCTGTTTTGTTAAGCCGTCTATTGCAAAACTGTTAACGTGACATGTAAATTCAATCTTACATAAGTGTTACGAAATGATCACCAAAGTGTTACGTAATGAATATTACATAACACTTTAGGGATTTTTATTATGGAATTATGTCAAACACAAATGTCAAATAAATTCAAATATTTATATGTCATAGTTACCTTTTCTTCTGTGTTAAGTATTTCTGCTTAAATTTTAATTCTGAAATGGATTCTGATTCTGCAACGTCGTAGAAAAAGTATAGTACATAACTCGAGCTGTAAATAATTTTCCATGCTCGAGACTATTGCCTCAATGCAAACTAGTCTCTCGCATGTAAAATATCATTTACAGCACATGTTATGTAATATACTATTATCTATGACCACTACTATAAATACTTAAAAACACACCGTCTCCGATCAATGTAAGATTCCTATTACGTACGGTAAAAAAATCGCACAGCTTGGTAAAAAAATCGTACATTTTTCCTAGCAACCGCTTAGCAACGGTCAATACAAACAAACTTATTCAAAAACTGACATAATCTTAAATCAAATTTGTATGTGAGTGTGATATTATAAAGTGAAATTAGTTTGATTACATAAAAAATGTCGAGTGACAGTGAAATAGATAATTTAACTCCACCCAATATTAGCGAAATTGCAGAAGCTGCTAAAAACAACTTGTTACCGGCAAAATCTGAATATCGATACAAATTTACTTACCGAAGATTCATGGAATGGAGATTAAAAAACGACGTTAAACCATTTTCCGAGAATGTAATGATGGCATATTTCCAAGAAGTATCAAAAACGATGAAGCCTTCCTCACTTTGGTCATTTTACTCAATGTTAAAGGCCTCAATTAATATAAATCACAATGTGGATATTGCAAACTACTCCAAATTACAAGCTCTCATGAAGAGAAAATCGGACGGCTTTAAATCCAAAAAATCCAAAATTTTGACAAGCAAGAATATAAACGATTTTCTAGAAAACGCACCAGATGATAAATATTTGTTTATGAAGGTAATATATTGAGCTCAATATAATGTTAGATGTGTAAATTTATTTCAAATTGTCTTTTAGGTTGCTCTTATTATTGGTATAAGCGGTGCATGCAGGAAACAAGAGTTACGTAATATAAAACCGTCAGATATTCAAGACACAGGGAAGAATCTAATTATTAATTTTCCCGATTCAAAAACTAAACGGCAACGTTCTTTTGTGGTGTCAGAATATTTTTACCCCAAGGTTAAAAAATATATAAACTTTCGCTCTGCAGTAAATACAGCTCCAAATTTACCTTTATTTCTAAACTATATAAACGGAAAATGTACCAAACAGTCTGTTGGTATTAACAAGTTAGGAAATATTCCAAAGCAAATAGCCATATATCTGGGACTACCAGAAGCAGCGACTTATACAGGACACTGTTTTCGACGCTCGTCCGCGACTATTCTTGTTGACGCGGGTGGTGACTTATTAGATTTAAAAAGACACGGCAGATGGCAGTCATCAGCCGTAGCTGAAGGGTATGTGGATAATTCTCTAAATAATCAAACTAGCAATTCGTCTAAAATATCATCTGCAATATCAAGTACTAGTAATAGTACTAATAGTATTAATGACAATTTCATTTAAGCAACTAATAATGTAAATCTTACTTATGCTTCAACAAGCAAAACAAACGATATACATTTTGCATTCAATAATTGTTCTGTAACTATAAATAATTATTAGCATAAGAATAGATAATATAATAAAAACTAACATTTGTAAATTTCATTAATCATACTGTAGAATTATTACAATAAATACCTTCTCGTTGATGTTATCACGTTCTTAAATTATTAAATTATTGATATTGTTACCAGTTCAGCTTGAAAACTAGGACTAAATGATGTGTGAATAAGTAGGTCGTACGTAAAGTATAGTATGTAATACGTGTTGTAATGCAATTACGCACTCATAGAATTACGCATTCGCCGCCACGCGTAACTTTTCCATTCGTGCGTAAAATGCTTTTTACAACACTTATTACGTAATATAGTATGGCGCATTTATAGCAAAGAAATCATTCATAATATCTTTACACTTGTGAGTGACAATAAACAATAAGTTAGTTTTGAGAAAATATGGAACATCTTTCTGTAGCACAAAAGGTTCAGATGATATTGCTCTATGGACAATGTCACAGAAATGTCGACAATGCTGTAGCATTGTATATGCTTATTCAATGACCTGAATGTGATAAAATGTATCGTAAACACTAGAGTCTTGCATTTTGAACTAAAGACTACAAACTCGTAACTTAATTTTCTCAAATGAAAAATTAAATTGGACTGGTATGGGTTAAGGTGAAAGTCAAAGTAAGAACAGCAATATTCTACAAATATCCAAGAGTTGTTATGGGCGATGTATTGAAGAGATGTGCCACTGTGTTTCAAGCAGAATTATATGCAATACGGTAAAAGGAATATCTCCCAACAATTTGCGGATTAATGTAGTTTCAGTCAGCCGCCATTGAGAGCATTACTGAAAAAAATAACGTTCCAACTAATCGCAGTAAAGAACTTAATCTAAACTTTCAAGATTGCCTTAGTTTATTTCTGAATGTATAGGGCTAACTTACCGGTACATCTGGTCTAGATGGATAATGAAATCGTACATCTTCTAGCGATATATATTGTTCAAAATATGGCTTACTACCTTTTCCTTTAGATTTATTTATTACAGGTTCACTATCTAAAATGGTAAAAATTTTATATGCGGCACCACTTGCTACACCGAAGATCTCAATATATGGTGCACCACTACCAAAGTACCATCCAGCAATTAAAGTAGAAAAGAAAACCTAACAAATAAAAATATGCTTTAAAATTTCAGTACCAATAATAATATTATGTATGAAGAAACTTACGCCAATCATATTTGCAGGTGTATAAACCTTTTCTTCAATTGGTAAATCCCTTTCTTCAATAATTAGACCAACTCCATACCAAAATGCTAGAGCATAACAAGCGTAAACAAGGAACCATAAGCAACCTTGACTAATGGAATTAAATAAACACCTTTCGAAACAAAATAAATTATTTATTGAATTTCATACTCATATTATATGGCTTGCCTTTTTACATTATTGTCTTTCGCTTGTGCTACATAAGAATTGTATCGTTTGATTTCTTCTTCTTGTCCATCGAAAGCAACAACGGTTCGTATGGATCCCAGAACTTCCTCAGATATTGCTCCAGCTGCTCCATAAGAATCCATTTCTTGTTTTGAGTATTTAGCTGAGACCTAATGATAATAGAAGCAACTAAAAAATTTGGCACTCAGGATTAACACCAACAAGTTAGAATGTTTTTTTTCAGAGATATCTTCCAAAAAGATTATCTGGAGAGGCAACCTGACATCTCTTCGAGGAAGAGCCAAGAATTAACTGTAACTATTGTTCATTGAATGCCGCTGGTTTAATGAATTTCTTCGAATGGGAGTTGTTAATTATTGTGGAGTAACAAAGCTTTTGAGAAATCTATGAAATGACTCCAATATTGGGGATCATCGCTTTTATTTAAAGCATGGATTCGGGACACAGGAACTGTTACCTCATCTTGAAGTAAATTCAAAATTGTCCTGCTTTAATTGGCAAATCCAAATCTGCGAAATTCACAGACAAAATCGGAGTATTGGAAAGTTTAAGGACCGTCGGTGATTCATCACCAGAATCAAGGGTATAGCCTGACTTATTCTCTTTCAAAAAGCTTTTTTTAATGGCAGGTGTCAAACAAAAGTAGTAGTCAGTAAAGTGCTTTTCCTGTTCACGTCAGATCATAGGATATGGGGAGCGTAATTTTTATTCTGCAGCCAACATACAAGTGGTAAGCCTTTTGAATTAAAGGGCAAGGATACGTTTTTCTTTTACCATACAAAAGTAAGTTCACCGCATATACATATAACATTACATGTTGCTCAAAACTCTCTAATTTCTCAAATACGAATCTCCCAATAAACTGGGGAGTCGAGAAGTATAGCTTGGATTATAAATCCAGCGTTAAGGGCAAATGGAAACTTTTTCTAGACAGATTCCTTAATTTTTGCTATTTTGGTCTTGGAAATATTTTTGCTGTTCTTCGGTGATTTATGGGAATCAAATGTTTTCGATTTAGTTCTTAGTATTGTTTCTAGAATATAAACTATGGAATTAATTCCACGAGATTTTATATTAATAGAGATTTATTGTTTATTAAAAATAATCATCATAAATTTGATTTAATAGATCACATTGTAAACATCTGTTCATGGTCACTTTTCTTAAAATTAAATTATAAAAAATACAAAATATTTTAATCTTCGATCAAAATTCTTACCCATGCAATAACTGCCATTATGATCGTTGATAGAGGTAGCGAAGGCATACAGATAAGAGCTAATTCCCATCCTCGGATAAGTGCTATTATAATACCAGCTAGAAAGCAGGATTCAAAATATACAAAGGTACTAACTTTCTCGCCTATGCCATCCTCTACTTTTGCCAAATTGCTGAAAAGTAAATGGTAAATTAAACTTTATTTGTCTACTGATGAATCCAAAGCTTTATTGAATATTCCCAGGATTTTTAAAGCTTTTGCATCTCTGTATAACCAGAATTTAATTAATTTAGAACTTAACGTATACCTACTTACTCTGTTAAAATGCTTGAAAAGTCTCCAGTTTGGTTCTGATCATGCCAGGCAATATCCTGGTCTAATATTTTTTCCAATAAAAGAGAGCGCATTTTAGATATCTACAAGAAAAATATTTTTTTACAATATTAATGCAGTAATATGCATCTGATAAAGCCACAGACCTCTTGGACGAACCCAAAAAGTTTCTGTTCATCTATACATGTACCTGTCGTGTTGCGCTGTAAATAAGTAGCACACTTGAGGAATATGTGAAAATTGTCAAAACTAATCCAATTATAGATGCATAAATCGCAAATCTAATAACATCGCCATACAGAATCTCCACTAATAAGTCATCTTCAGCTTGTGTCATATTCCCTGATGCATTTCTGGCCATAACAAAATTAACTACATCTCCAGTTACATTACCAAAAGCTATCATCATGAGAGGTTGTAATATACCGCAAATCACTGCACTGATTACGCCAAAAAGTATACATACTTTGTCTAAAATTGTTGAATACCTGTACTGAAAATAAATAATTTCGAAAACATTGAAATAGTAAGTAAAAGATCGTTGACAAGACAAAAATTGTCAACAATGTGTCCAAGATAAGAATGGGATAACACTGGAATCATGGAAACTGTAGGAGTTACAATGTCGCTTAAATTAGAGAAAAGTTGTACAATTTAAACGCCTTTTAAATGGTGTTTTCAAAATTAAACTGACTTTAGCCGTTTTCGAGAATTTTTGAAAAAAAGATTTTTTTCGATTTTAGTTTTTATGTATTTCTTACATTATTTTTACAGATATAAAAAAATTAAAATCACTTTCTCTTTGTTAGTTTTTGAGGAGAAAAATATAGAGTTTACAAATTTTGCCTACGACGTTTCCTTTTTGAAAAATCATCATCAATTTGTTTTTTTTTTTTTTCAATAATAATAATAATATTTATTAAAGCCATGAAAGAAAGAAAATACATTACATAGTATAGACGAAACAATACCTTAATAAATATGTGAAAAATTAATTAATTCTAAGAAATGGTAACACACCAAGATTCGATTAAAGATCACTAAGTTAAAAACTTGTCAGTAATCTCAAATCAATCACGAATGCATTCCAGATCATCCGTTCCGATCATAGTACATTCTCGTTTCTCACATAATTTGATATTGATTACGATATAAATAACATTCACAAAACGAAACAAATAAGTATTGTTATTTGTTTCGTTTCAAGTCAAAGTACGAATTAACAAAACAAAATTAATGATAGCTTATATAATTATTTATTAACCATACATTTAAATGTTTTCTGAATCCTTTAGTACGGATCTTTTGTTTGTAGTCAACAGGAAGTAGATTCAGCAATTTCTGGCCAATATACCTACATATAACTTCTTTGGCCTATTGTTAAATGTGGCCTAGGTAATGTAATATTTTCACCAGCCTTATATCTAGTACTGTAATTATGAGATATGTTACTGTCTAGCATATTGGTTTTTGACATGTGGAGTAAAGAACTTTTATAAAACAAGTTTTCAACGGTTAGCATGGAAACATCGCTGTAGATCTGATCTGAAGGATATCTTGTGTCCCGTCCAAAGATTATTTTAAAAACTCTTCTTTGGATAACAGATAGAGGATTTAAAGTAGTGCGGTATGCCCCACCCCATCCTACAATTCCGTAACATATTAATGATTTTACTAAAGCGTAATACGAAATGAGCAAATTTTCCCTGTCAAGTATCTTACCAAATTACCTAAATAAATATATTAAGGATCTTATTCTCTTAACTAAAGACAGGACAGGCAAATCCCACCTCAAGTTACAGTCCACAATTATCCCCAAGTACTTTATATTATCTGTTCTATGTAAGACCCAGAGATCCCTATCGTCTGATAGTTTGACACCGATATGATTTTCCAAAGGCAATCGATCTTTGTAGTTAGAAAATGGTACATATTTTGTTTTATCCAAATTAAGTTGAAGCAAATTTATATCTAACCAATTCGTTATTTTTTCATATATTGGCTTATATTTGCTCCCACTTCCTCCTAGTCCTTACCCTTGACGAACAAGACAGTATCATCGGCAAACGAGTTAACCTTGCCACATGTTTCCACACTGAGCAAGTCATTAAGGTATATTAGAAACAATATTGATCCCAAGACCGTCCCCTGGGGTATCCCGTAGGTAACGGTTCTAGGACCACTTCTTATCCCATTGGCCTCCACAATATGTTTCCTATTAGATAGATAACTATTGATCAGGTGGTGCGCAAGCCCGCTAATTCCTACTGTATCAAGTTTTATTAAAAGCGCTTCATGGCTAACTGTGTCGAACGCTTTCGCCAAATCAAGGAATACTCCAGCACACGGTCTGCTTGCTATCGCACTTGCTACGCGTCATTGGTCGACTTACCTTCAGTGAACCCAAACTGGTTACTTGACAATATTTTATGGTTTACGAGAAAGGAAACGAGTCGCTTCTTCAAAGCCTTTTCGAAGACTTTAGCAAGGTTCGAAATCAGACTAATTGGCCTATAGTTTCGTGTTAATTTTTTTTCGCCACTTTTATAAATTGGTTTCATTACTGCTAACTTAAAAAGTGACGGACATTTACCTGAAAGGAATATCAGGTTCACGATATTGACTAATGGTTTAGCGATATATATTCGTTAATTTTCTTGAACATGTCCGTTCTTATTGCGTCGAAACCCGGGGACGAGGATGACTTCAAAGAATTAATTATGTTGGCAATTTCCGTTTCGCCGACTGGTTCTAGAAAAATTGAATTCCTGTTCCGGGTCTTGATATAGCCCTGTATAGTATTTAGAGAAATTCTCGAGCCCCGCAACAGATCGTCCGCCATCTTCTTACCAATATCAGCATAATAGTCGTTAAAATTGTTGGGTATTTCGAATAAGTTTGTAGTTGGCGTATTAATGTGATCAAGAATCTCCTGGGGAGGGTCGAGACACTTCGTTTTTGTCTGGTTTGTGTAATCTCTAAGTGTTTACCAGAGTTTTTTAGTGTTGTTTTTATTCTGCAGTATTTCCCCTTTATAATATTGGATTAGATCGGTTGTCAACCCAACAATTCTGTTCCTATAATATTTATACTGCTGTAAATTTCCTGATTGTTCGTTCTCTTGAATTTCTTGTATAGCTTATCTCGTTGCTCCATTGATTTTATAAGTCCCCTTGAAATCCATGGTTTCTTTTTACGTTTTTCATTTATTTGAACATGCGTTGTAACCCTGCTTATATGCTGATCCAAGATTGATACAAATATTTTTGTAGCAGCCTCTGGATCAGTTTCGTTAAAAAGATTATTAAAAGTTTCTCTAGATAAGTTCTCGATTAGTTTATCATAATTTATAAAGTTCTTTTTTGTTCTATTTATTTTATTAGCATTTATTTCCGTACTTGTTTTCAAAATTGTTGGATAATGATCAGTTATTTTAGGGTAGAGAACAATTGGGGTCAGTTTTTGATAATCCACAGAAGGACTTCGAAAAAATATATGGTCTAGGCACGTCCTTGAGTCCCCGTCGACACGTGTAGGTTTATTTATCAGTGATTTAAATCCATTTTCGTACAAAACATTTAAATATTCCATAGAATCTCGTGAGCGGCCCACAATATCGATGTTTCTATCCCCGACGGTTATTTCAGTGCCACTAGAATTATGGTTGTTCAGTAAGTAACGTTTCCTCGATAAAAGAAGAAACTTCTCCTGTATGAGGCTCATAAATTGAAACAATTGAGATTGCTCGATTTTTATACCTCACTGTGAGCTTAACACATTTAATTTTAGCTATCTCAATTATTTCACTCCAAAACTGATACACGGATTTCACGTATATTATTGACCCATCAGCCCTATTTATCTCTCCTGCACTATAAATTTTAGTATATCATTCGATTTCAAATAAATTATTGTTGCTGATTTGATGGGTTTCTGTCAGAACAATTACATCCAAGACGTGCTGGAATCTCTCCAACATAGTCTCGAGAGAAATATGGAGAAATTCTGTTCGTGGTATTTCTTGTCAAAAAAATATTGAATATTCTGCTGTGAGTCTAATTGGAAAGTATGTACCTCAGATAACTTTAATTCTCTCAAATGCGCATTCATTCCTAAACAGGTGTTTTGTTTTATTTTTCTATCTACAGTATACAGCAAAAGTTCTTATATTTCAAGGCATACAACAAAACGTTGAAAAAACCCTATATTAGATACTAAGAGATTGATTAAAAGTACGGCCCTAGATTTTTTAGACAAGTTTTCAGTGTTTTTAGCTCCTAATTAAAATTATTCAAGCAAATTATTTATTCGTATTTGACAATTTATTTCTGTCTCAGCACAGCATTTTATTCTGTGCGTGGTTTTTTAAATTTTTGTGCTTTTTGAAGTTATTAAAAAAACGCCTTTCTCAGATGAATTTTTTACCCAAATCAGTGCCAAACTATGGCGATTTTTTTTGAATAATTTTAAATAACAGCTCATAAACATTGAAAACCTGTTTATACCACATATTTTTGAATTGAAAATGACTTTAAATTTAACAATAAAAAATCCAGAGCCGTTTAAAAAAAAAACAAATTGATGATGGTTTTTCAAAAACGTCGTAGTGAAAATTTATAAACGCTATCTTACTCTCTTCGAAAAGTAACAATGAAAAAGGGATTTACATTTTTTTTATATCTGTAACCATAATGAAATAACTAAAATCACAAAAAATCATTTTTTCAAAAATTCTCGAAAACAGCTAAAGTTAGTTAACTTTTGAAAACACCATTTAAAAGGTGTTTAAATTTTACAACTTTTCTCTAATTTAACCGAGATTGTAATTCTTATCTTGGACACAGTATATATAAGGCGTGGGGGTGTGCATTTTCATGTGGAAAGAACAATCGCGTTTGTATTGAATCCAATAAAAAAATTTACTTAATTGGATACTATAACATAAGTATGTTTGTTATAGGGCCTCTATTAAATGTTTAATTTTAATAAAATTATCAAATGAGTTACATACTAGTTTGTAATATGGAACCACTTCTGCCTTGGTAGATTTTCTGTCGCCCTTTTTCTTTTTGCTGTAGAAAATAATACAAATAAAATTAATTGAAACAAACCAAAACTCCACACAATTTTTATTATTTATTTGCAGCTTTAAAATCTTAATTCCACATTATGGGAATTTAAATAATAGGTAAGTGAACTTACTTAAGATCACCATTTTGTAGAACTTCTTCAGCCATCACAAAATAATCACTTAAAACATACTCTAAGTATAAATGTAAAAGATCAACTGTTAGTTATAACACATTTTTTTTAGGACATAGTTAACCCAATTGATTTCTATTTAATTTGTCGTCATTATTATAGTTTAAACTAATGATTTAAGACTGTCATGATTCTGCCTTGAACACTATACTATTTAATCAAACCCAATTAAAATATTGCCAAACGCCTAAATTAGAATAAAAATACGTCAGAAATTGTTAATCGAGATGCGTCTCCTTTATACCTACTAAATAAACTTACCATAATATGTAAGGGTAACATTTTTATATACATTTGTATTTAATTAGCATTTAAATGATAAAATATGTGTAAGATTTAAAACACTAATAAAGATAATTAGCATTTTATTGTTATAATTCGAATAATTAAAACTTTTTGCATAATATTTTTTATATTCTAAAAACAACACGAGTTAATTTTCAAATTTTGGCGAAACAGCCAGAGTACGAAGGAGGTCGGAGATTTTGCAAAATTGTGTGTTTTTACCTCCCAAAATCACAAATCTTCCTCATATATTTGAATGTACGAAGAGATTGATTTTGTGTTTGAGTGACCATTTGTTTTTATAAAACTCTCCCACTCCTTGCTTCGCCAGTTTGGAAACTGCTTTTGCCCGTAAAAAATGGTTACTAATTTTAAGTTTTGTTATAATATCTGGACACTTTTTCCTTGTCTGCGTGGCGGTCCATTGACCATTGGTGCTTATTCCAACAGAAAGTTTCCAGATGAATTCCAAAAGGAATTCTCAGTTAAAAATAATCTTTCAGGTATGATCTCACATTGTTTTAGTAAATAGTTGTCAAAAAGGCGTATTGGGCAGATGTCGGGATTATTTATATTTAAAATAAACCATTTAAAGCTTGACAAGGGATTATCTATCTAAATATTAGTGAGGAATTAAAATCTACACGAAAAGTCTCCAAAACAAAAATTGCTCATGCAAAAAAAAATATTTTAGGAAAACTATTTCTGAAACTGATAACAAATCGAAAACTATTTGGAAGATTATAAAGGATCCACTAGTATAGCAGCATACACAATACCTTCACAATTAAATCCTCCCAATTTAATGATTTCTTTTTAGATGCTGCACCTTCTGGGCCTATAAGTGCAGATTGCTTTGACCTCTCGGCGACAACTGTTCATTTAAAAAGTTCCCCTAATACATTATTTCTAACACCAGTTGATGAACACGAGGTTTTAGAGATCATAGATAATATGACTCAAAGTAACGCCAAGGACATTTATGGTTTTAGTAACTCTCTTATTCAAAAAATTAGCCATAATTATCAATAAATGTTTTGATCTTCAAGAATTTCCAAGTAAATTAAAATTAACCAAAGTAACACCTATTCACAAGAAAGGAGATCCGGGAAAGGTAAACAATTATCGTCCGATCTCTATTATACCAATCCTCTCGAAGCCAATAGAGCTTGCTTTTAATAATAGGCTATAGGTATAGTTTTCTAGATAAGTATAAACTGCTTTCAGACACACAGTATGGATATCGAAAGCAAAGATCTACCAAGCAGGCATTGATGAGGTTAGTGCAATCTATAGTGGGTGCAATGGAACAAGGACCCATGCTGACGGCTGTATTTTGCGATCTTTCTAGAACATTTGACTGTGTTTCTCATGCGATTCTCTTAAAGATACTTCCCCTATATGGCATTAGAGCAAATGAAGACCTCGGTGCAAAAACCGGACAAGTCCACTTTTTGGCAAAATTTGCTTTTTTTGTTACATTGATGTATTAATGTATTGCCGATCAGTGGGTACAAGAATCAGCCACGTCCACATCAGAATAACGTTCATATAACAGTTAAGGACTTGTCCGATCGCATTCTTGGTTGCAAAAAACAGTCAAGTCAAGGACTTGTCCGGTTTTTGCACCGAGACAAAAAAAGTGGTAGGGACAAGATTATATGGGGGGGGGGGGGCGCACAATATATCTTTATACGGTGGCTTCGCGGTTTTATTTGTTCAGTTTATTGGTGTTAAGCGTGCTGTGTTATTGTATTAGCGCGAAATTACGATGTCGTCTTCAGACATGTCTGAACCATTTCAATCCTCCGGTAGTAAGTACCTGCCAAGTGACGATAATTTTCCAAGTACGAGTGGTTTACAAAAGACTAGAAAATTGTCCAACGTACCATTAGGTGAAAGCAAAAAGTCTACAAATCAAGTCAGCACGACAAATACGAAGAAACAAAAAGGAAAAAAAAGGACAAGAAATGAGGTAACTTGGCAACGAAATGTTAGGAAGATAAGCATTGCTCAAGGAGAAGAGTATATGAGAACAAAAAGTGGTAAAGTGATGCCTAAAAGAGAAGTGGGAAAGGATTGTAGGTGCCGCCGCAGATGTTTTTTAAATATACCAGCAGAAAAAAGAGATCTAATTCTTCAGCAATTTAATAGTTTAGCTGACAAGGAGAAACAGGATGTTTATTTAGGCGGCTTGATTACTGTGACTGATGTTGCAAGGAAGAGGATCAGGTCTGGGACTGGTAAAGAAAAGAGTGTTACGTTTTTCTACAAGGTAAAATATTGATATTACTAAGGTGTTTATGTTATTTCGTAGCTGTTATTTTCTTTCAGGTTCGTGTTAATGGAAGTGAATTTTCGATTTGTAGGGCGGCACTTTGCGCCATTCATGGCATCACGAAACATCGAGTGGTCCGTATAGCTACTGCCTTAAAAGTTAAAACTTCAGCTCCACCAGATATGAGAGGAAAACATACATCCAGGCCAAACAAATTACCGGAAAATATTTTAATGACTATTGATAATCACATCAAAAGTTTTCCGCGACGTTCTTCACATTACAGTAGAGAAAAAAATGAAGGAAGAACTTACTTATCACCTGAACTTAATGTTTCGAAAATACACGAGCTATATCTACAAAAGTATGAACCGGAGATTTTCGAAAAATTGAAACAAAATGAGAAATGTAAACCAAGAGTTTCATATGACTTTTATCACCGTCAGTTTCGCATAAATCATAATATAAGTTTCGGAACTCCCCGGTCCGATGAAAATCTGAAGCATTTTATACTGCTTTAAAGGAAAAAACACAATTAGCTAAACCGGATGATTCAATAGAAATGCTTTGTTTTGACTTCCAGCAAAACCTACCGTTGCCTCATGTTCCTGCTGGGGACGTTTTTTACAAACGCCAAGTATGGCTATACAACTTTGGCATATTTTCCGGCAAAACTGGAGTCTCCACATTCTTCATGTATGATGAGGTTACGTCAAGAAAGGGCAACAATGAGGTAATTAGTTTCCTTCAACATTACGTTGAAACGTTTTTGCCAGATACTGTAACAACCCTTTACTTGTTTTCCGACAACGCTTTTGCGCAGAATAAGAACCAAACTATGGTTAAGTATCTCTTTACGCTAGTTAATACAAACAACAAGATAAAACGAGTGATCCACCAATATCCAGAGCCCGGTCACAGTTTCCTGCCTTGCGACCGTTCTTTTGGATTAATAGAAAAGGCAAAAAGGAGAAAGGAACGGATACATGTACCAGAAGAATGGAAGCAGTTAGTACGCAACACGTCCAAACAATTTCGAGTAGTGGAAGTAAATCAAGATATGATTAGAGACTTTACTAACCATTTTAAACCAATGTTTAAAACGACTTTTTCTAACACAGAAAACAAGACCAAATTTCTTATTTCGATTTATCGCTTATTCAAATACAAAAGGGATCTAACTTTATTGAATGCAGCCTTTCTACCTCGCTTCCAATTCTCACTAAATATTCCGGATTAAAACCTGGAGCAGTTGTGTCACTGCCAACATCTAAAATGACCCAAGTGTATCCTTTACCTCTTAACGAAAAAAAGGCCAAAGACGTTAAAACCCTTGTCGCAAGATATGTCCCAGCTGCAGATCAGTGGTACTACAAACAAATATTTGGGGAAGAACCGACTGTTGAATTACCAGGTGAAGACGTAATAGTTGAAGATGCAGCCCACGAGTCCGATGCTTCATTTATTTAGATTTACTGTTTTTCCATTGTACTGATTTGCATTTTTTTATAATAAAAACATTAAAACTACTTTTTCGGTGCAAAAACCGGACAAGTCCATATTTTAAAAAATCAATAGCTTATAAGGTGTTTTGTAATAATGTTGTTTGATGTTCTACAATAGCGTGTATCCTTAATATCAACAACAAAAAGCATGTAGTAATCTCTGATTAAAGAGTACTTAAAAACTGAGAAGTTTTTTCCATTTTCTCAAAACTTATAAAATATGGACTTGTCCGGTTTTTGCACCGAGGTCTTCAAATGCTCTTAGTTTCATAAGATCTTACTTGAGTGATCGACACCAGTTAGTTGACTATATGGGGGAGAGGTCTGAAGTAGGGCCTGTGACAACCGGAGTACCCCAGGGCTCAATTCTTGGTCCAATTTTATTTATTATATATGTCAACGACTTATCATCGTTTTTGAGGGATACTCAAGTAATTCAGTATGCAAACGACACCACAATTTGCCAGGGTTCCGAGGATTTTAATAACATAATCCAAACCAAATTAAAAAGTGCTGAGAATTCGTTTGCCTCTAACGGACTGTCTCTTAACTTCTCGAAAACGGAGAGGATTGATTTTACACTAAGGGAAAATGTTACTAGCGAACACAATACTTATAAGTTTCTTGGAGTAATTGTAGACCCAAAATTGACATGGAAACATCAGATCGATTGCCTTGCCAAAAAATTGTCCAGTGTGGTTTATCTCTTGCGAAAACTATCGACTACATGTTCACAAGAAGTCTTGCGTTGTGCATATATGGGATACTTTCAAGCCTAATTAGTTATAGCGTTCTGTTTTGGGGCGAGGCACCGCAATGGCAAATTATCTTTAAAATTCAAAAGGCGTCTGTACGCGTAATGGTTAAAGCTGCAAAAAAAACCCACGTGTACCAATTCCATAATATTAAATATTTTCAGTTTTTATTTGTCAACTTTATCACCCTGTATTTCGGAAACTCAGCAATTCTGGACTAAGGTACGTTATGTTCATTCGGCTTGTTTTGAACCCACAAATCTGTGTTATGATTTTATACAGACCTCTTAGAGACACCCTGTATAATAATTTATATTATCAATAATCGTACTGAAATCCTATTAAAAAAATATTGTTGACTAATAATAATTATTGGAAGACACATTACAATACATTTTTTTTTAAATATAATTGGTTAAAGTTGATAGATCTAAGTATTGTTCTAATAAATTGATTGATAACGAAAACACTTGTAACACGTAAATAATTTTATAAATAATTAGGTTTTTAGTTTGGTTCAAAACGTTATCGATGAAAACGGTTATAATGAGAAAATTAATTGCATTATCCATAATTGTTTTAGAAATAATTCAGATTGGATATTCTGCAAGAATTTTAGCCATTATTCCCACACCAGCATACAGTCATCAAACTGCACATGCCCGATTATGGAGCCAACTGAGCCAAAGAGGTTAGTAGATATTATTTATTGTGCTAACAAATTATCATCATATCGAGGGTGTAAAGCCAAAACTCGATAACGACAAAAATTAACTTTTAGAGAAAATCGGGTTTGAAGTTTTTTTAGACATTTGCAACATCATAACTAGAAACTGGTTGTATCGATTTTTTTCAAATTTTCTACACATAATAATAATTTATTTTTTGTTCCAACTAAGGTTTTTCGATTATTAAAAAGGTTAGGATTATGTTTTTAAATAAAAAAGAATTAATAATTGTACTTCACTTATAGGGTTTTGGCATGAGAGATATTTAAAAATTTTAGGTATAGGTTCAGTCATTATCTCACTTAGCTTTTTCTTTAGCACTTATAGGTATGCTTAAGATTTTGTGGGAATATAACAATCTTAACTCAGGCATGAATACATATTGTAGGATATCCGGACCATGCTGGACTCACTATAACGCATTACAATATCGTGTATTATTATATTTGCCCATAGATCACCAATCAATCCCCAAAGTTTATACGTAGGTCCGCTTCAATTATGGCTTTTAAATGAAAACTACAGATAAATATAAAACAGTTAGATGAATTTATTGTATAAAAAACTAATAGAGTAGTGGAAACATAAATCAGAAGATAACAAATTGAACAAAATAAAACATTTGAACTTCTTCTTCTCCTCTTTCATTCAAACTCATCATCGGTTTCGTCATGGATACCAAGATCTGGTATACGTTCTTTAATGTCCTCAGACGTTTTAAGGCTGCTTATCCAACCATGAAATTCTTCAGGTATGATGTCCTTCTTGCATAATTGCAACAGATCTTTCTTTTTCGCAATACTTATGAATAAGGGACTATCATAAAGCTGTGCCAAGGTTTTAGGGAATTACACACATTTGGAGACTATGGACTCATTTGGTTCTTCGTAATTATATTTTCTCTTTGATCGTGTTAAAGGAGTTCTTAAAGGTACAGCTTTCGTATTTTGGGCAATGTTTAGGGTCAAAAAGTTGTCTGATAAGTCATAATTAAAATAAATTTTATCTTTCTCTCCTTTAACGTACTTTATTCTTTTAATTTTCATCCACGAAATCTTTTCGCCATTAATATGTTTCGTGCGGTTATCAAATATACTTCGGAATCACTAGGTTGATATGTCGGATCTTCATCAGAATACTCTCCATAAAATGGATCTATCAGCTGTAAAATATTTTAAAATAATTATTATTTTAAAGTTAGGTTTGTTTTCGAACAACAAACCTGCAAAGGAAATGGGTTCGTCTAAATTGAAACTGCTGCCCATTATATCTTCCATTTCAGCTATGATTTTGCATTGACGTCATTCAATTCTGATGAAATTGCCAAATCAAAATCAAATCAAAATTAAAGAACTATTAAACAAACCTATGTTATTTTAGGTTAAAAATATAATTACTGTAAATGTCTAACAAACTTACCTGAACTATCATGTACACATTTCAAAGGCAAGCTTATAAGTCTTCTTGTACGTTCAGACATGGTAAAAAATTTAAATTACACCAACGATATAATATAAAACTTTATCAATAATTATAATAATATAGTATGTATCACTGTCCAGTTCTTTTAATTGTGAGAATATGTATGAGAAAACGCATTTACCTAGTTTTGGCTATCACACACATTTCAAATAGTTACTATGCCAAACGCAGGCAAAATACGTTATATGCAACTTATCGGGTTTTGTATAAGACGATTTTTCCTAAAAGCGCCTATGAAATATAAAACCAGAAAGCTGTATCTCCATTTAGCGGCTTTTCGCAGGACTTTTTAGTAGTTTTAAAACAGATTAGACAATCCGACAAATTAAATTATAGGGTTTTGGTTTTACCAGTTTGCCAGAAATTATTGGTAAGTATATATAAATGCATTTGCCTCTATAGAAATTTTGAATATTAGTATTTACTGGCTTTTTATCAATTCAGATTTAATGAAACTACCACCAGGAGTGACCTAAATAATTTTGCATCATATAGAGCGGAAAAAATAACTTAGGTTACTTCAAAAATCTGTTTTTCGAGATTTTGGTCACTTACCGGGTTTTGGCATTACACCCTCGATATTATAATAATATAAAGCAACAATAACTTTAAGATCCTCTTATTCATTATGATTTTTATTTATTTTTGGACTGATGCCCAAACTAGCTTCCTTTAACCCTTAGTTTAGTCACGCTGGTGTATTTTACACCAGATGTCATATTTTCGGAGAACACTGAATGTATTTATTTTTATTTTGGGTCTGTTCGCCTCCATCTAACCTTTGTTTAGTCTATCTAGAGGGTAATAATAGTTGCCAGGAAGTCACAAGTTAAGAATTGTAACAGTGTGTTATCGATAGAAGTTTGAGGTGTTCCTGTGATGATTCCGAAGAACAACAGTTGTGGCAAGGTGACAGAATGACTACAATGAAGTGCAGATCTTTCAAATATTTTGTATGCAAAGAATATGCAACAACTGTCATTAAATGTCAATCCTGTTCGATTTTAATGGCAAATGACGAACTTTAAGATTAATATTGAACACTTTTGTGTAATTCGTACGAGTATATATGTTTTGATTAAGTAGTTTTTTATTCTTAATAATATTAATAAAACTTGTTTTAATTTTGATAAAAATAAAGAATATTACACAAGTCCCCAAAAAACAGTTAAATTTCACGTGGTGTATAAAATACACCGCGCGAGTAACTAAGGGTTAATGTTCATTTTTCATTAAATAGTTTGTGGAGGTGACCTTAAAGTTTTTGTTTTTTTTTTATTTCAAACTGACAATCCCTTTCGAATAAGGATAATTTAGAGAAGAGATAATTTTGTTTTTGCATATGGAATCACTTCAAGTTTGAACCCTTGAAGTGATTGTAAAAGTAATTCAATTACTTCAATTGATATTCCAATGCTTGAATAATAATTGAATTATTTGCAGATATTTAAATTACTTTATCTTAACCTCAAAGAGTTTTCGTCGAACATTGATATTCTAAAATATATCTAAAAATATTCTCTTATAGACTCAGATAAAATATCATATTCTCCACATCATAAAATGTTTGTACTAACTGTTTCGTGCTTCGTAAGTTTAATATTATTAATTAAATATTGAATATGTTTGTAATTGATGAGCTTTGCTTTAGCTTCACTTTACGTTTGATATTTAAATTAGTAACACAGAACTTGGTGCACATTGAATGAATATGTTCCGTAATTAAATTACTTCATTGCGTCCAATTTTGTAAACAAAAAAAATACAATTTTCAGTTTTCGAAGAAACTAGAGGAAGGCCTCTAGTTTCTTTTACTTCAAATAATAAGGTATATCTTCATTTTTAAGCTTTTCGTGCTTTCTGTTCAAAAAAATTAAAAATTTTCGTTGTTAATATTATATTGATTCTTAGGTATAATTTTATCCTCATGAGAGCTGAAAATGATCTTCCCGAAGTGGCATTTCTTACAAGCAATATGGCTAATACTTGCAGTAGTCTAAAGATATTTGGATACATTTCTAAATTGCAGATCAGCAAAGATGAAATGGTTTATCCTCCAGCGATACTATTTTGCGACACTATAAATTTTATTCAGATAAGATTTCATTCTTGCAACTAGCCAGATCCGTTTCATAAATTGTCACTAAATTCCGTCAGTCTGAACTCCTACCGTTGCCAGATTTCTTCTCCTCGACCCCAATAAATACGCCACTGGACTGTCTGTAAATAACTGGTTATTGAAATTTATAATTTAGTGCACCAGTAATTTGTAATTATTATGAACTATACGAATCTAACATAAATAACATCACATTCAAAAAGAACCATCTGCTTCAACTTCGCTTTTTGTAATTTTTTCACCCAATAGGTATTATTATAAACAAACACAGATGCATGCGATACAATTGTTTTATTTTTATTATATTAAAATAATTCAATGGGTACTTAACAATTACATGCATCAAGATTATATGACATCGTTGTGTGTGATTTTAGGAAGATTTTCATAAAAAAAAATAATACAATACACGCTAGGTGTCGCCACAAACATCTTCCTCACAATTTATTTATTTATTCACCATTAGGAACACAAACAGATTACAAAGAATCCACAATAGTATTCACAATATAATACAAGCTTTTGACGAATGTATTTATCAAAAAAAAAATATAATAATTCAAAATATACATAAAATGAAGAATTGATTTACTTAAGCCTAAATATTACATTAAATAAACACAATACTACCCAATAAAGAGAAAAACAAAAGAGTACCTACATGAACAGACCCCTCACAAACGACTTAAACCGAGCCAAGGATATGTCAAACAAGTCTATGTCAGCACGATACAAATTACAGGTTCGCAAAATGCGACAGATAGGCGAATTCTTTCCCGAGTTCGTTCGTCTAAAACGAATGGCAAAGATTTCATGTGACCTCAACATACGCGCAGGTTCATTCAATTCAATGTCATTATATATTGATGGAGAATCCAAAAATCCATTCAGAATTTTAAACACAAATATCAGATCGGACACCTTTCTTCTGTTTTCCAATGACAAAATACTATACCTGCGCATAATAGGTTCATAATTACCTCTTTGCAGAATTATATTTGACTTAAAACTTAAGTATCTAAGAAATTTATGTTGAATGCTCTCCAATCTCTGCTTATATATTAAATACAGGGGGTTCCAAACTGTTGTAGCAAAAGTCAACTTGCTATGTACAAATGCATAGTATAACTTTAATAAAGTTTTAGGATGCTTAAAGGATTTGCTATTTCTCACCACGAAACCAAGCAGTTTATTCGAAGAGTTGATTAATTTTTCTATGTGATTCTTAAACATCATTTTCGAGTCCATGATTACACCTAGATCCTTTGTCTCTGATACCCGTTCCAGTATAAAATTATCTAATTTATATTCGTATCTAAAACCCTCCCTGTTTCGAGTAAAACTAAGAGAAAAGCACTTTTCGAGATTCAAAAACAAACTCCTTTGGGAACAATATTCGTACAGATTATTTAAATCGTTTTGCAACCTCTGACAGTCACTCAGTGAAGTTATTGGAAAATAAATCTTTAAATCGTCCGCAAAAAGCTTAAATTCAGAGTACCCGAAACAATATTTTATATCATTTATGTACAGAATAAACAGAAGTGGGCCTAAGTGACTTCCCTGAGGTACCCCAGAAGGGACACTGAATGAGGCGGATTCGTAATTGTTAACAAACAAAGACTGTGTACGTTGTGTAATATACGACCATATCCATTTCACTAGCAAAGAAGGCAATCCGATCTCAATGAGGCGACGAACAAGATTAATTAATAATTAATAATAATACATAAAGACCTTAATTTGTTCCACTTCAATCAGGCGAATAGGTGTAGCAAAATTAATTAACCAGAGTTATATACAGATAGGATAATGAATGCAGAGAGTATTATCTCGTCTAAACCCTAATAAGAAAATTAACTTATCCACTAGGTTCGAATTTAATACATAATATTTAAGGAGCGTTAATCTAGATGTTGCAAGACTCAGAACAAAACTAAGATAATCAAAAGAATAATAACAGAATCAAATTATTAAATGAAAGAAACAAACAACTAATATAAACTTTATTAATCTGTATTAAAGTAATGTAAAATTGCTCAACTTTCGGTCACCCACTTTGTATTTAAAAGAAAAACAATAATTGAATGACCCTTTTGTCAATAATTTAACTAAACTTTATTAGAATTAAACGCAAAAGCTTGGGCTCAAAACAACTAATTTAATAATTAAAATTAATAAAAAAAATGAATAACAACAAAGAAATAAATTTGTAAAAATATAAAAAAGGATAAAACAATTAAACGAGAATGAAAATTTAGAAGAAAATCTTAGTAATTACTTGTACAACATAAAAATAGGAAAATTAATAGAATTACGAATAATTATATTAATCCCTATACGAAACTTTAAATTATCATTGAATACTGAATATAATTCAATTACTAAAAGAAACAACTTAAAACTTTTTAAAAACTGATTGGAAACAAAAAGGCCTTCAATTAAAAGAATTAACAAAACTTACGGAAACATTAACTTTAGAAAAATTCACTATTTCAGAATGAGAAAGAAATGGACTTAGTCTTTATACAGGTATACTTTAAACAAAAAAAAACTAGAAAATAATTCTTAACCGAAAAATCCAAAAACAAATTAAAATATTTAATTTAACTTTATACAATTAGAAATCACATCTTGGTTCTACCAAGGCTAGCACGAATCTAATTTTAAAGTCCTATTGCCTTTCCAAAATTGCCTCATAAAAATGACAAGTAGGTACTACAGAGTGAAAAATAGCCAACCAAACCCATATTTATATTTTCGGCGCCCTTTTATTTTTATTCTTTGTTATGGGAAACCTTGTTAACTCCCCAACTGCTAGCTTCTGTATATAATAATAAAAGTCCGACATTTAATTTACATGAATTCGATGTTCAAAAGTGAGACCATCCTATAACTGAAACATCTGGTTATCTTTTCTAATATATGCTTTTATCTTTGGACTAGCTCATAAACAAATTCAATATTTTCGATTAGAAAAAGGTCGTTCTTTTAGGTATAACTTCTTTTAGGAACATTTGTTAAAAGCTCAAGATAATAAATTTAGGGGAAAGTCGGGAAATGCCGACCATTTAAGCAAAAATGTGCTTTACTTCTTCGCAAGTGTTGTTTCATTTCTCATATTTTGTAGATTGATAGGGTAATACAAGCAGTTTGAAATAATAAATCTCAAATTTACGAACAACGCTGTTTTTAATTTATTTTAAATCAAATTGTAATGTTTATTTTGGTCGGTTTTAAGCTATGTGTCGGATTAAATCGACCACATAATTGGGTAAAACCGACCACGTCTTCTAATAACGACCAACTGAAACTTTTAGCATAATGTAAAATAACAATACGTATTATAAGGTAATACAACAAAATATGAAGCTATATAATATGACAAAGAAATAGAAATTAACTCTTATACTTCGCAAAAATGACACATATAAACTTGATTCGGTTCAATACCAGCACATTCCGCATGTGAAGATTTTCCGCAGGCACATGTGACCCACCATTCGTTATCTTTTCCAAATTCCTCACAGACTATGCAAGGTTATGTGGCAATTTCTTGTGCCTCGTTTCTTTTTTGTGCTTTTTGATTCTTGCATTGTTGGGAATCTTCGTTCAAATTTCTTTTGACCGTCTTGGTTTTATTTAGAGTTTCTTCTCTTCTTTTTCTTATATTCTCCCTAATTTCTAATTCTTCTTTATTCGGTGTAATTGTAAATATTTGTGAATGTTGTTTTTTTCTATTAGAGGGTTTCAAGGATCTTAGGACACGAGGAACAGGCATTAGCTCAACAAAAGAAATATTGGCACTAACGGTTTTATCTCCATCGTCTGTATCATTAGAATCAGTGTATTCTACGAGATCATTGGCACTATCGTCAGAATTGCTACTTGTGCTATTTTTTCTACTAACTTTTTTAGATGTGTCTTTTCTCGATGGACCCGCCTCAAGAAGGTCTTTTGCAGGAATCTTTGTAATTTCTAACTTCTTAACCTCATTCGTCATTTCATTACTTTTCCTGTTTTGACTTTTCTCTGCTTGTTCTTCAGTTTCTTCCATATTCACAAACTCTTCCATGCTAATAACATTTTGGTTTAGAGGGTAAATTCCCGTAGTCTCGAAGCCTTTAACAGCCTTTTCGATTGTTGCTGTTTTATTAAAAGCCTTCTTGAATAACTCAGCTACATCTGTTTGATCAATTTTTTGATATTGTTTAGTTCTAATAAAATTATCACACTCCTGGTTGTAAGCAGTATTAAGTGGGCCGTAAAAGCACACATCTAACGGCTGTAGCCGATGGGAGGTGTGGGGCGGGAGTGTAACAATCGAAATACCATTGCTTTTACAAAAATTGAATACCTTTAAAGTGCAGTGGCTACTGTGATTGTCCATTATTAGCAAAACTCTGTCATTAGTGGAACATTGTGTGCTTGGCGAAGTGAACTATCCAATCATAAAAGAGGTCCTCGTTGACCCAGGCGTTTTTAGAAGTTTTATATATTGAATTCACTGGACCGTTCTTCGTAAGTTCGTATTTCATACCAGCCCTTCCAAATATAAACATGGGTGGCACATAATCCCCTGCCGCACTCATCGCACAAATAACAGTTACTAGCTTACCTCTTTCACCACTAGTAATCGCCCCAACTTGCTTTTGACCCTTGGGAGCCAATACTCGTCCAAGGACATGTACATGAGTGATGCCTGTTTCGTCAACATTGTATATTCTGTTTGGTGAAAAGTTGAATTTGTCGTATTCTTTTGTAATATTAGAAAAAAAACACAGCAACCTCTTTTGCATTGAAACCTGTTATTCTATTCAGCGATGTTGGCTCTGGTTTTCTCAATGAAATATTTTTATTACGGCGCAAAAATCCATAATACCAATCCTTGCCGCAAGTCTTCTTTTCTTTATTAAAATTATTAGGAATACCATTTACCGTGGCATATTGAAAGGCAAGTTTCATAATTTGCTGCCTAGTTAGCCCATAAAACATCTTTGACATCTCGAGGACGTATTCATTCAACTCTTTTTCTTGCTCAGCAGTCAAAACACTATAGACAAAGATTAATCTACACAATAGATAGTCAGCGTATATGGGAAAGAAAACAAAAATTGAAACTGTCTCGACACGAGCTACATCTATTAGAAAAACATGTAACCATGGAAATTATGGAAATTGTAGATGGTGTTATATGTATTGTGTTGAAATAAAATAATCATATGGGCAATGTTAGACAAGGACGAGTATACTTTCCCCTACGAGGTGGGAGTTTGTTTTTATATTATAGGTATCATATATGTACTACTGTGCAGCAGTGTTTTTTGTCGGTTAATATAAAATTATATGGTATACGTACACCTATCTACGCAAAGATTAATGTGTATGGACGAAAATAAAAGAAATTACTATAATAGTATAAATATACAGGGCTGGTTCATTAAATGTTTTAGACAATAATTTTAAATGACTAAAATAATATTATTTTAGTCATTTAATTTTAAATTTCGGATATAAGGATGCATCAAAAAGTTATATTTAAATTAACGAAATTTGGCGTTATAGATAGGACTTCCGCTTATTATCTGATTCAGTTTTAAGGATCAAACTCAAACAGCAGATTCAACTTGTTAACATTATGAAAAAATAAATCTCAGACTCATACAGGCGTGAAATGCTACCCTAACTTTTTTATGCACATTTTTTGCGTGTGTTTCAATTCGGAGATGTAAAATCTAACAAATTATATACGTAATAAATGTATCCTTCTGTGATATTGATAGAAAGTCATCGTTATCGCGTATTATCGATTTTAAGAAATGTTAATATTAAAAAGGCTGTGCTTTTTACAAGTTGCTGAAGTAAATAAGGTTTGAAATTTCCAGCATGACAATAATTATTTAAAAAAATACGGTTTCGAAATGCAGGATGTAAAAAATTAGAATTTTTAATCTGTTTTTAATGAAAATTTAAATCTATTGAGAAACATGGTTCAGGGTTTTTGTGAAATGTATTTTACTCCAAAGATTCTACTCATCGATTATAACCGAATTAATTTACTCAAAAATATCTATACTAGTAAAATAACACAATTATCACAATTAGGTTCAAATTCTGCAACGCCGAATTGAAAAAAAACTTACAGTCTCCCTAATATTGGTTTTTGTGCAATGATCATAAAACTTTAAAAAAATAACGATTTATGTAGATTGTATTGTTAACACGTTTCGTAAAAAGCTTTAAAAACCCACCAACAGGGTGTTAAAAGTATCACGACAATAACTTTTTTCATGTTTTAACAAGTACAATCGTCTGCTTCAGATTGATCCTTAAAAACTGAATAACAGTTTCTCTATATAAAAAAATAAAACTCGTAAATATCATCCCCAAACATTTAATTTGAATACAATTACATAACACCATATTTGAAAGTAAATAAAAAAAAAACAGCATTACCTAGTTTAACAGATTTGCAAATTGCAAATCAAAGTATCTATGTATACAGGGTGTTGCATAAGTACTTGTACAAACTTTAAAGGGTGATTCTTTGACTAATTTTAAGATACAAATTTCATATGTACATTCAAAGTTCAAAAATAATATTATATTTAGGATTATATGCTTGTTCAATAGCATCGCAATTTGGTGCAATTCGGGATACAGGTGTATTGATGACACCAGAGCTGTCAAAAGAACTAATAAAAAATACGAAAAATAACAAAATACAAATATCATTCAAAAGACAACAATGCACATAATAGTCGGTACCAAGCCAAATAGGTAGTAGGTAAATATAGATTTATTTTGTTTCGAGCTTGGGCTTGGCACCGACTTATTGTAATCAAAACTACCCACCAAACGGATACATTTAATTTTACGCAGACATCTAGTGTGAGCAGGCAATATGCCCGGTGAGAGAAAGTTGATAGACGATGGCCGGACGAGAAGTAACAACTGATTATATCCTATTGCCAACACAAGTATTTTTTTTACTGGCACATTGGAAAAAAAAATTTAAAAAATGTTTCGTTTACGCAACGTTGGGGATTAATGGGTTAAGTACTAAGTGTCAGTTATCAGTTATAATTTTTTATTTTCCAAGAAAGCGAAACGAGATATTTAAAACGGCATTGCGCCGCCCTCATGTATACCTCCGGGGGCGGCATCGAAAATCGCTACACGTCACAAACTTGTAAATGCTTAGAACTACCCCTATGTCAAATTTCTATTTTCTATCTTTTTTGTTTGATACCCAAAGCCCTATTCCTACCGAACTTATTATTTACCCGAAGAAACATTAAAAAGAAGTAAAATTTAAGTACCTAAACCTATAAAGTGGAACTTATACCTGAATTTATAACCCATTTTCTGCATCGATCTTCTTCTTTAGGAAATCGAAAGAAATGTACCTCTCGATTGTTTCTGTAACTGTTGTTACAATTTCGAAAAGCACATTGGTTACGACTTAATTTCGAATTGTTTCTTTCCATTTTCACAAAACACAAAAATTATTTAGTCACTAACTAGGAAGTTTCTCAAATAAAAAAAAAACACAACACAAAATAATATAATTAGTCTAAAATTAGAAAAACACAAAATAAGTTAAAAAATATTCACAAAAAAAATAACTACGCAGCCAAAGATTAAATTTAATTTAATATATTAGGTAATTCTCTTCAAAACAAAATCAGTAGGTATGAAAACAACCATAATATGTATACCTAATATAATATAGGTAGCACTGATAATTTTTTTATTATAGGTATTATAAGATCTACAACAATCTTGTTACATCTTTGCCACATTGTCTACGTGAAATATTTAAAATATATGTAATAAATTGAAAAAGTATCTAGTCAATTCTTAAGTGGAGTTATAATTTTGACAAAGAATAATGTACATTAATACCTACTTGATTTCGGTATTGGTATAAAAGTCTAATATCCACGAAATAAATTTAATATACCTAATAATCATTAATCCATGCCATACAACATGTTTCAAGACTAGACCAGTCCCATAAACAGTGGCGAGCAATAATTAAATCAAAAGCTTTTAGCTTTTAGATATTTAGATTTTTTTATATACATCAACAAATTATTACAATGGAGCCAGAAGTATGTTTCTATCTAAAAGCTTTTCATTTAATGATTGTTCGCCACTGATCATGGGACTGGTCTAGTCTTGAAACATGTATGACATGGATTAAATATTATTATATTAAATTTAATTCATAGAGATAAGGCTTTTATTTCAATACTGTACTTGTAATAAATCACCCTGTGTGTTTCTTTTACCGACGAATCGGCAACAGCACGACACACACCACAATCGCTTGTTTTTTTTTCTACCCTCCCTACGTATCCCCTCCAGATTAATACAGAATTTCATCAATCTCTCTCTCTGACAATACAGCATTGTCGGTGCATAACTGTTGCAAATGATGTAAATAATTGTTATACGTTGCGTTTTGTTTCTGATATTAATAAACTACAAAACGGTTTCTGGCTGTGACAATACTGCTCTATGCTTTACACGCTAGTCTACGCCACGTAGTGGCTGGCATACTTAGAGATGTTCTCATTTTAATGCATTGGGCTGACTATCTATTGTGTAGATTAATCTTTGCTATAGATGTACCCAGTTTCTTTTTATTTGTTGGAACTTTACCACGTAGACGGTCCTGAAGAGTTCCATAGGGAATATCGTACATGTTTGCTGCACGTCGTTTGCCAAGCCCACCTTTAACAGCATTTACTGATCTGTTCATATTTTCGACGGTCCAACTTGCCCTAGTCGTTTTACGTGTGTATTTGAAGGGCATATTTTTTTCTAAAAGAAATAAATAAAATATTTAGTACTTTTTCGGGCAAAACCGACCATGCGGTTAATACCGACCATGCGGTTAATACCGACCGCTAAGGTTGGATTTACCCGCCATGGTAGGCCATTTTTATTTTGTTAGTGAAAAATTGTGTTTAAGGTTAGAAGCGAAAAAAATGTTTGGTACATAATCATAAGTATACTCTTTCAATAATAATAGTATATTAAGTATAAAGGGCGGTAAAGCATTCGTTGCAGCCCGCCGCTGTATAGACGCACGAGTGAGCGAAGCGAGCGAGGGCAGCTATACAGCGAAGGGCTGCAGCGGCTTTACCGCCAGTGGTGCTTACAACTGTTTTTCGCCTGCCTCTTCATACTACAATATTAAACCAAAAGAACTTTATTTTAATAATTCATTATTACTGTTATGAACTGACAGTTTTTGACAGTAATTAATGGGAGTATTTTTTGACGTATATGATAATAGGCGTTATCCTTTGACAAACTCAGATCAGATAAACTTATGTGACAGGCTCACATATCAATGTTGAGTATTTTAAATGTAGAAAGAAACTGTCAAATTATTATCTGGGCGTGTACGCTATAGAAATTTGATTTTAGAATCTTAGGTATATTTCGGTACTACAATAATAATTAAAAAATGATTACTAATTAATAATGGACAATTTTAAATAATTAAATGAGTTTAGCGGAATGGCAGACGACTACCTAAGTAAACTTTCGCAATTAATTCAACTTATCCTCTAGATGGAATGTACATTAAGTTAAGTGAGTGAAAACTACTGATGTTAACGTTATTATTGGAAATCTAACAGTAGCGCCATCTATGAAAAAAAAATAAAAAGAGCGGGCGCTAAATGGTCATTTACCGCCCGCATATGCGGGCGGTAAAACTCTGTTTAAGTGCAGGCAGGCGAAAAAATATATTATATGTATATTTTGTGTAATATTCAAGAACACATACCTATTTTTAATGATGACAATATTATAAAACATACACCAAAACTCTTTTATTTATTTTTTCGCCTGCCTGCACTTAAACAGAGTTTTACCGCCCACATATGCGGGCGGTAAATGACCAGTTAGCGCCCGCTCTTTTTATTTTATTTTCATAGATGGCGCCACTGTTAGATTTCCAATAATAACGTTAACATCAGTAGTTTTTACTCACTTAACTTAATGTGCATTCCATCTAGAGGATAAGTTGACAATTAATTGAGAAAGTTTACTTATGTAGGCGTCTGCCATTCCCCTAAACTCATTTGATTATTTAAAATTGTCCATTAATTTCTATAGCGTACACGCTCAGATAATAATTTGACAGTTTCTTTCTACATTTAAAATACTCAACATTGACATGTGAGCCTGTCACATAAGTTTATCTGATCTGAGTTTGTCAAAGGAGCACGTCAAAAAATACTCCCATTAATTACTGTCAAAAACTGTCAGTTCATAACAGTAATAATTAATTATTAAAATCTTAGATTAGGAAAGAGAGGGGATACCGCACGTTCGTATATCTGAATGTATGGCAAGTGTTACGCTTTTAATGCGGCGGCCATTTTATAGGTGCTGAAAAACAGAAAACTACGTTTGCATTTTTGATGATTTTATTTGTGAAAATTGGGAATAGAAATTTATTTTGTATATTAATAAAATGGTACATTGTGTGGCTTTTGGATGCCCAAGTCGCAGTGAACAAAAGGAGTCCAGAATTTCGTTTAATAGGTAAAACTTAGAATGATGTATCAAGTCGCTTCTAGTTTTTATTAGTTTTTAATAATTATAAGTAATCTTTAGGCTATTATCTTTTAGTATGTAGTATAACAGGTTTCAGTTTACCTAATTAAAACTGTTTGATACAACAATTCATTTAAAATCAACATGATAAAGCATTATTTATTGATAGAAACCTCTATAGATGTTTACTTTACCAGGGGCGTAGACATTATATTTTTCGAAAAAATTTGTTTTTTACACATTTTTGCGTTAAAAGTGAATAAAATAATGTCACTTTAGCTTTTTAATTCAATCTTTAGAACAACATGCACTAGATAGCCCAGCAAATCACATAATATACTTTTTAATAAAATCTATTTGTGTTAAATGTCTTAATGTTCGTGTATATTTCATAACAAAACTACAGTCTCAAAAATTAAATCCCATTCTCGAAATCAATTAACAAAACTCATTCTATTTAAAGGACAATAAAAACGGTATGTATTGGTGTTGTGTCTACTGCAGTACCTCTCACTCACAGATTATCTCTAACCGAAAAATCAGCATTATATAATATGATAATTAGATTTGTGAACAAACTACCAATCAGTATCAAAGAAATAAATAGATTGAAGATATTTAAGAATGAAGTTAGGAAATTACTAGTGGAACTAGAACCATATCGATTGGCGGATTATTTTGATATGTAGTTAGGAGTATCATTTTTTTTTTGTTTTTCTCTTTTTTGACGTCGTTTCATTTATTTGTATGCTCGTGTGATTGTGGATATGTAGGTAGATTTATTTGAAATAAAGAATTGTTATTATTACTATTAATACATCAACATGCACATATCTTTTTTTATTAAAACTATTAATCAACAAAATTAAATAAAATTTCAAAAATATATCACATAAGTTATGTATGTTACGCCTCTGAATCTAAGGCATAAGTGCTAGGTGGTAACACAACGACCGGCACAGTTACGGGTCCACTCTCTTTCCTTGTCTAAGATTAAAATAAGGTTCTTTTGGTTTAATATTGTAGTATGAAGAGGCAGGCGAAAAACAGTTGTAAGCACCACTGGCGGTAAAGCCGCTGCAGCCCTTCGCTGTACAGCTGCCCTCGCTCGCTTCGCTCACTCGTGCGTCTATACAGCGGCGGGCTGCAACGAATGCTTTACCGCCCTTTATACTTAATATACTATTAATGGCCGCAATCTTTGCTCAAAAGTCTAGGAAGCGACTGTGCATAGTGCATAGGTTGCCGGGACACGAAATGACAATTATATTTGGTGGGGAGCTCGTTGGCGCGTATTTTAAACATTAAAACGCGTGGTCGGTATTGCCCACCTGGTCGCTTTTCCCCGCCTTTCCCCTATTACTTGCAGATGTTGTATATTTTTACGAAAAGATTAGACTTCTAGACATGTTAGGCATAAAACTATGAGATATATCTATAAAACCCAAATATATATACAGAGTAGAACAAAAGTAAATTATATTGCCCGTGTTGTTTGTGTGTTGTTCTTCTTCAAATAGTCAACTGTTTGATGTGTTGTGTGCAAGCTGGCATTTTCACTGATGAAGAATAATGAAACCATTTCGTGTTCACTGTACTTCGATCCTCTAAAGGAATTGTTACGATGTGTACTGTACAGCCGAATAAACAAGCGAATTTTCTTGTGCGAACAACTTCTGCGGGATTTTGTTCATCTTAGTATATTATCGCTTTGTTTCCAACTCATACAAATATATCCATGTTTGATCACCTAGGACAGTGTTTTATACGGATTTTGCAATTCCCAAGTATAGGTACGCAAATTTGTTGAGCATTTCCTTACACCAATAATTGACAGGAACTGGTTTGTGACCTTCGGTCAAGTTATGTGCAATATATTTGGGACATATTTTAGTTAAATGACCAAAGTCAAAAATGCTAACTTTCATGAAAGAAACCGTTTTATATTTATAATTTTCTTATTAATGTTTAATTTTTAGGTTAGGGCCGTTATTGTTTACCTTTTTTATAAATGATATCAGGTAGTGTTTCGTTCACAGTGAATTTAGAATTTCCACAGACGACCTGCAATTTTACAGTCAAAGAATCTGGAGTTTATCTGAACACTTCCTTGAATTATATCGGTCACATTAACGATATTCGACTTCCAAGTCGCTCAAAATGTTGGGATTCATAAAGCGCTGCTCTACAGATTCCAACAATGTGAACACTACCAAAATTCTGTTCACGACGCTCGTCAGACCTCACTAGCAATAGTCTTCGGCGATTTGGGCTCCATCACCAATTGCCGTATAGCCCAGGTCGAGAGAGTTCAACTCGTTTCCTTAGGTACGTCCACTTCAAGCTCAGTGGTCGGCGACCTATTGATTTTGTGATTGATGATGATGCTTTGATGGATGAGCTGGGGCTCACGACGTTAAGTGATCGCAGGTTCATTAGAGATCTGACAATTTTATGTAACTTGTTGAATAATTTGGTATCGTCTCCCTATCTGTTGGCAAGTATTAATTCCACTTTTCCATGAGGAATTCAACCGTACAGATTACAAACGTCATGAATTTATCCCTATAGAGTGACCAGACTGGCGAATTCTCACTCTCATCTAGACATCGATTTCTTGGCGCCTATGGGTGAGATTTTTCGCCGCTTGAGGTATCGGTGTCGTGGTGGCTGTTGGGTGTGATTGGCCAATGGCCTTGCTGTTCTTGTTCGGTTGTTGGCCTGGTGTTTTTGCGGTCCTTGCGAACTGCTTTACCATATTTTGGATTATGTTAGTGTGTTTGGGTTACTGTTTAAATTATTATTAAATTGTTGTTTATATTCTTTATTGTATGTACTCCGTAATAATGGACTTATGTCCGTAAATTACTAATTAAATAAATTGTTGAGAAATATTTTAATATCCTTATATGATATGTTATTAAACTAAACAAAAAAAAGGTTCTCTATAGATAAATATATAAAAATCACAGTTAGGTCCCTTCAGTATTAAAGAATAAGTATAAAACTTCTATTTAGAAGCAAATTTAGGACCCGGGATGACAGTGGCGGCTCGTAGGTAATTTAATTAATATATTTCAGTTTGATTTGGTTGTTTTTCAGATTTTCTTACACTAGTATACCTACTTCTATAGAAATTAGTGAGACATATTTATAACACTAGACAAATAAAATACCAAGGTACCTATCCTATATAGCAACAATAAAAATATGTGTCTATTGTCTATTATTTTACAAAAACCCATGACATCTCTAAAATTTATACTTTTTTGATATATCTGATTTAGTATGAAAACTTATAAACCCAACATGTTATTTCCTGCTGTTAGGAATTTTCGTAAATTCTTCAATACAATCTTATATGCAATAATATGCGTGTATATTCATAGGAAGCAGGCAGGTGGCTAGGTGCCTGCGTTTAGTTTAGACTGAGCGGTTCAAGATTAACACTAGAGGTATACAGTACATTCTAAACTACATGCGGGTTGGGTATGACATTATCACTGCTAGCCAAAATGGCTAGTTGGTTAGCAACTTATGGACAGCAAACATTTCTGAATCAGTCAGTAATTAATGTCATACTAGAGTGCTCTAAATTATTTTGGTACGCAAATTAAATATATAAGCTGCTATGAGCGACCCACTTTTAATCAGATATTAGCAAGTAATCAGCGGGTAAGCAAAATATTTAATTTTAGTCATCAAATAAAATAGCAATAAAACCTTACCTGGTGATTCACAAAATGAGTGCAACTATGACAAAACAAACAAATAAACAATTTGTTTTATTTTTATAATTATGAGATCAAAATCAAAATGCCCAGGTACATCAAAGTAATAAAATAATTATGTAATATATCAAATAATTATTTAAACAAACAATTAGTTTTATTCTTATTGGATTATTAATGCTCGCTTAGCCTTTGAGGGCCGGCCACGTCTTCTTTTTTCCCCTATGGGAATACTTTTAGCTTCAGGCGGAGGCATCGTATACTTTAAGCGAATCGCCAAACCAATCACGTGCTTGCATGTATAGAAATTAAAAAAAGCTGGACAATCACATCTTCCCTTTCTCCATTCATTTTTCTCAATAGGCAGTAAGACAAGCCACTTACTGAAATTTTGATTCTTAAAATCATCAAAACTTTCCCACCGTGCATCATAGATTTCACAATTAGTTGCTTGACCGCCAGGAATTTGATAGTAATTATAGTTGTCATCTTTACGTACTACAGTCACCTCTTTGGGCAATTTTGCCCACTGGTAGACATCTGTCCAGTCCTTGGTAGTTAAAGAGGGTATTTTGGCAACGTAATTGTCTTCTGGATTAGTAATATATTTATTAGACCACTGGCTTATCATTTCTTTTGCAACCACCAAAAACCTGGACAGAGGAACACGTTCTCGAAGGGTATCGCTATCCTTTATTACTCTGTTAAAAGACTCCAGAGCGTTGTTGGTTGATGGAGAATTTGGAGCCGCGCCCAAAAACCAATTGCGATTTTGTACTAACCACTGTGCTATAAAATAAGTGACAAATTCAGTCTGATCTTTATATTTTTCCAGAAAAGCCTCAGAAGCTGAATCAAATATATTCTTGTCTGTAATAGAATGTAATGTATCAACATCATTTAGGATCTCATTGCGCAGTTCTTTGTTTTTTATCCTTTCTATCCTCTCTTGAATTTTTCTCTTTGCGTGTGCCCAACACATGCGAACTACCACATCTTGTCCAAAAACCTCAAGAAATGCATTTTGGATGCTTTTAGCAGCATCGCAAACTAATACTTTTGGATTCCATGAACTTTCAAAGATTTCTTGTATTTGGTCCTTCAGCCCTTGGAACATCAATTAAAATCTTCTTTTTGTTCATTGCTTGATACCGTTAAACAAACAGGGTGAAACTTTCGGTTTTTATCGGTGGTTCCACATACCAAAACAGGGAAACCCTGCCAGATGATTTTGTACTTAGCATCAGCGTGAACAACGCTGGAACCTTTTGTAATTTCAATTAAATATTTTGTTGACATAACAAAGCGAAAAGCTGGATTTTTTTCGTCACTGTCATCAATTTGGTAACAAATCACAAAAACTTTATGCGAATCCAAAGGAAGGTCTGAGTGTGAATGTATCGAAGCCTCAAGCTCTCCTAAACTTATAGTCGGCTGGCCGTATATAGCACGACGTCGATCACTCAAGTAATTCCTTAACTGAGTCATTTTAGGAACTTTAATATTTCCCATTTTTGTGAGACTTTGCATTATTGCTTTTGGTTTCATTTTTAAATCAAATAGTTTATTAATTTCACTCTTCACAGTGTCACTCAGGCCGTACAATGAGGTACACTCCTTTTTTTCGTCATGGTCGTGATCAGCATTAGTCTTGAACATTAACACAGAATCTGAAGTATTTTCAAATAATAAATACATTTTTGCAGAGCATTGTGGACCACGTCTTTTCAACTTATTACACCTATAGTATCTTTTTTTTCCGTCTTCAGTTTCGTGACGATAATGTAATGACCAAGTACCTTCAGATTTAATGACTGTTTCAGCTTGTTTACAGTTATCAAACTTTTGAATAAAGTTCCAATCCAAAAACAACTTAGTTTTCTTAACCACTGGTGCTTCATTGTCACTGCTGCGGTCCGTGTCCGATTCGTACTCGGGAATTAGTCGTATTTTTTCTTCATCGTTTTTATCATTACTATTATCATCCATTTTACACTTCTAATAATCGCAAAATACCAAAACGAATAAAAATCACTATCAAACACGTTAATAACACGGCAACTTGACTGCTACTAAACAAAAAATGAAAACATACGCACGCAATTGGCTACTCGTATCACGCGAACTGCTTTCGCTCCGCCCACAATAACGAACTTTGCCGATTATTCAAAACAAACGCAATCCAATGATTTATATTGATAACCATTCTTTTAATATGCAAATCTCTCAAGTAAACTACTTCTAGACTTGTTTTTTTTACTGACCAATTGTAAAATCTTGCTGGCCAAGTAATCATTTCGCAGCTCGACTGTTAATTAAGCGACCACATGATGATACAAGCGGACTGATATCGGTTAAATTCTTGACAGTTTGTAGCATTTTTTGCAGAATAAGAGTTGCAGCCTGATTTTTATTTATTGCAAGCAAAATCTTTGTATGCTGTTCAAATGATTTAATGGCTATTTTTTGCTGCGAATCAATTTTAATAACGGCAAACCATTTAATTTCTTCCCTTATAAAAATGTCCCTGAAATCAAATCTGAGCAGGCACTGCTTGCCTTGCCTGCCCTGACGAGCCGCCAGTGGGGACAATGCGTTCCCTATCACGGTTGACACAAATCTCACATTTTCTCGGTTTAGGTCGAAACCATTTTACATGATTCAATAGAACTAAACTGCCACAACCAGAAATCCCTTGTCGCTACTTGGCTATTTCGACACAAAAGTCGAAGTTACCATAGATGCCGCCATTTAGAGTTATTTTGTTACCAAAACTCAAAATCGATTGTATTGCAGCGATGTCACATGTCGTGTTTTTTTAGATCACAACCGATTTTGGTCGATCTTGACGTGAATCATCACTTACTGATGCACGTCCATGACAAAATGCTGCAAACCAATTGTATCTACATTGTTTTCTCTGACCAAATCGATTTGATCCATCCAACAAAAACCTTCACGACTAATATCAATTTTGAAAGGTGATCCTCGTCGCCTTAGATACATACTACCTACAAATTAACGAAGTTTGCCTAATTACAGTCTTCTTGGGTTTATTCAAATGTTTTTAAGTCAATTATGTTTAGTATACATTTCATATCAAACATTGATTTGTGTCTGTCTCTAAACATTTATGTATCTTGTATTTCTGCACATTGACCAATCTAAAATTGTCACTAAATATTCTGCTCTAAAAGGAATGTCGTTTTAGATGTGCATACTGATAAAGAGTCCCTATTAACAATTAGTATTTTTACTGAAAAATTATAATAAACTAAAAATAGCTAATCAAAATAAAATCATTTAAAGGTCACCAAGTCACTGTTCTAACAACCCATCCGGAAGGGATAGCAGACTTAACCAATCTAACAAAGATCGATTTAAGTGATGGTCTGACTTTACTTGAAAAACGAAGAAGTGAAATTGAGCTGGAAAAATTATCATCGCTCGAAGGTATGAGGACAATTATATCTTTTCTGGACGAAGTATCGGAACTCTGCTTCACCAAGAAAGAAGTGCAAGAATTGGTGCATGGGAAACGTGGCAAATTTGATGTAGTTTTCGTTGAATATCTGCATCCGGAGTTTCTGGTTTTCGGAGAAATTTTTGATGCACCAACTATTTTTATTGGTTCCACTGATGCACCAAAATATATTTATGATCTATATGGCAGTGCATCAAATACAGTAGTAAGTGTTGTTATTGAATTTGCTGGGTGTTACAGAATGATGAATGGAGCAAGTTGAATCCCAATGAGTTTATACCTATTTTTAGTAAAAAAACCTGTACTGTACGCCACAGGTTTTTGCAAGTATTAGTATCGCTTTCTTAAAACTATGTTAATTCTGCCGCATGTTCATATTTTATACAATCAACTGCAAACAAGAAAAGCCGATTCTTTCGAGATTCGAGAAATTCTGTTGCAGCATTTTAAAGATGCCTACAAAACTTAAGGGAAATATTGACAAGATAATAGAGAAAACAGATCTACTCAACAAGGATTTGAAGTCGAGTAGACAACGTATTCGTCTTTCGTTTGTGTCGCGACATCTGAATTGAATTCGCAAACAAATTTCCATATGAAATTGTAATGTGCTGAATATTTACCCTGTAATTCAACCAGAACGAGAGAACGAGAAGACGGAGCTCTCCATAATATATCTGAAGTCAGATTTTAGAAAAGGAGCAGACATTTTTATTGTAGCACATCTAACAATTTCCTTCAAAGAAATCATTAAAATGTCACAAATACCTAATTCTAACAATCCCCAACAGTGAAAGCATAAGCATTTAAAAAGAGTTAACAATTTTCTACGCAATACCATGGGTGAAAATAGATTGTCCACATTTTCAATGTCATAAAAGATCCCAGATTTAATGGGAAAGTTGTTGAGAAGTTTGCCAATTCATGGCGTCCCCCAATAAACAAAATTAACTTTTTTGTTTTCCTTTTCTTTGAATCTTTGAGTCTTTCAATTTTTGTTTTGAGGACTCTTGGGTTTTGGTTCGGATAATAAATCTGTTTCGCAGACTATCACTAATTAAACCAAATCTGGTTTCGTCCGATTCGTCTGATTCTGTCAAACGCCACAACATTCTGTAACACCATGTAAAACGGTAAACTTAAAACATGTTTTACACATTTTCTTTATTTATAGATGTATCCATCAATATTTCTACCCTATAGCGGTTACTTAAGCTTCAAAGAACGTGTGGTGTCGTTCCTATTCAACCAATATTTGGATTATTTTAGGACAAACACTGTTAACAAGAACAGAGAAAAAATATTGGTCAAGCATTTTAAAGATGTTGAAATTTCTATTGATCGATGGACGCGAAATATATCCATGTTGTTTGTCAATGTGAACCCATTTCTGTTAAGGACACGAGCGATGTCCGCAGCAACTATAGTCATTGGCGGTGGAAATCATATAAATCCACCAAAACCACTGCCCGAGGTAATGGTTTTTTTACTACTAGGGTGGTTCAATAACCATATCCACGGCAATACAACACAAAAAACGACTTGGAAATTAGATATTTAACTTATAAGTCATTTTTGTATTGTAGAGGCCTGTAGGATTCTTCTTTTTTTCAAATAATTTAAAACTACTATTAATTTTAAGGATATTAAAACTTTCTTGGACAAATCAGATCGCGGTGCTATTTATTTCTCACTGGGTAGTGTCACACAAACACGTAGTTTGGATGAAAGTGTGTTAGAAAATATTTTGCAAACATTTAGAGAATTACCTTACAATGTTTTGTGGAAGTTTGAATCAAAACTTTTGAAGAACATTCCGCCAAATGTCAAATTACTAAAATGGGCACCGCAACAAGATATATTAAGTAAGTACCCTACTCGTATCACATCACAGTAGTCAACCCCAAAGGACAGTGCCATTAATTTAGCTATGTCCACAGTTTAAACGGCTATAAAACTTCTCTTTTCATTGTATAGCAGTGAACAAAAAAAAAAAAAAAAATCGGGTGCAGAAAAATCTTTTAACATATGATAACGTAAATTATATATTTTTTCATTGCATTTCAATGATTTCTTTGTATTTTTGTTGTTATAATTTGTTGCGAAAAAGCTAATTCAAATTTTCATTGTAGTATTTATTTGGAAAACTTGTGCTTGTAATTCAATTTAAAAAAAATGAAATTTCAGGACATCCAAATATAAAACTCTTTGTAACTCAAGCTGGACTTCAGTCGTTAGAAGAAGCTATTTATTGTTCTGTGCCTATGGTCGCATTACCTGTTTATGGCGATCAAAAACATAACGCATATCTCATGGAGAGTAGAGGCGTTTTAAAAGTTGTAACAATTCAACCGCAATTGGAGAAAAATGAATTGAAAAGTGCTATTGAAGAAGTTATCAGTAATCCTAAGTACGTTTTATTAATCTAATAATTTATCTCCAAAACTAAGTACTCGAATTAGTCTCTAGTTATACACAAAAGTTCAAGCTTCAATTCTAGCCACAAACGGCATTATAGAAATTTCAATTTCCTGATTGATTAAATCGATTTTCCCAGTCTTTTGCGTCTTGTAACATTTAAAAGTCCTCCCTCAATAGATCAGTTGTAGTCCCTATCAACTAAATATTTTTAATGCTAACAAGGGTTACTGAACTGGATCTGGAGGTGTGCCTTTATAAATACTTGGGCGGGCAGTGTTTTATTTTAAAATTAAATAATTTTTATCTTCTTTAGGTACAAAGAAAATACTGTAAAGCTTTTGGAACTAACACTAGATCAACCGATGACCGGATTGGAAAAAGCAATATGGTGGACAGAACACGTGATAAGGCATCGTGGAGCTAAACACTTAGTATATGATCATCTGGATATACCTTTTTACCAATTCTACTATTTGGATATTACCTGTTTTCTCCTAGCAGTAATCATAGTAATAATTAGTTTTGTGATTTTAATTGTCAAAATTGTTAAAGGAGTTTTTTGTAAGACCGTTACTCACGATAATAATGACTATAATATTAATGGTAAAAAACACATATAGTAAGGAGAAAACTAGCAACAAAGCTTGTCAGAGGCAAAAGCTCTCAATATTGTAAGACCCTTTATTCTCGCATAAATCCTTAAACACGTTAAAAACCGCTGAATTTACGACGTCTAGAATTTCATGTAGAATGCAAACATGGAATAATTTACGGTGTGTCTCCTTTAAAATATCAAAATTGGCTTCAACTTCCGGTATAATCGGCAGTGTTATGTAGACGCTGTTATTTTATTTGTCTTGTGCTATCCCACACTTTTTTAAATCCTCAATAACCCCAGAAGCGCGCCCCCAATAAGACTCAGATCTCCTCTCCAGCACACAGCGAAATATAAAATAAAAATATAAACCGAAACCAGTTTGACCCTTAGCCGACTCGGAAAGTCCTAATATATACTAAAGCAGATCACTTGTTGCCCAAGATATGCACAAGAAAAACGAAACAAAGAGCTAGCGACTGATTGGCTGACTTCGTTAGCCCTCCGTTATGACAGGGTGGTGGGCCACTAAAGATTTCTGTGAACGCTAGGCTCAAGAGTCTTGAATGGCTAACACTGAATTGAAACTACAGCGCGCTAGGTGTGTACTCGATTTAGAACAAATACGACCAGCTGTAGTTCTGAAAGTGTATGAAATTCTGGATCATTTTCTTCGGTGTATATATATATATTATCGCTGTTATTGTAATTTCTATTATCGCTTTTATTCACTGTATTCGCCTTATGTCTTTTCCCGCTTTCAAGAAGGGAGATATTTATTAGTTTGAAGAGAGACCAAAGACATTTATACAATTATTAAAATCAAAGTAGTCTCAGAAATATTGGAATGGTTGGCCACTGTGGGACATCCGCAGGCTCTTACAGTGAAACAGTAAATTTTATCAACATAGCGGGTATTTCTAATTTAAGAGATTATAATATACTTACCTAGCTCCTCATGATTTTGTGATAATTAATTAGGTACTTAAAGAACCACTGATATTATTTTATACTGTTAAATTTGTATTCTCGTAAAATAAATAAAGAATAATAACACAATTATTTAGAGTATTTTTAAATATTTTAACATGGATCAAAATTATTATTTTTAGCGTCATGAATTTCTTTGTTAGTCTGATTAATCCAATGCAGTCTGAGGTGATTTCCGGGCGCCGTTTCTTCAATTGATTAGTTGATTCTTCAGCTAATTTTTGTTCAGTTTATGTCATTTTGCCTGTTAAGCAAGTTGGTAGTAGGTATACCTGCGATATTCGAAAATTCAATAAAGAAACGTACTACCAACGAAAACTGCCAAACACATTCTTTTACATATGTTGTTAATTGTGTATATTTTTTTATATTTTCAATGTTCTTGATTTAGAATAATCCACTAAAAAGTATTAGGGAACAACGAAAGTTTTTTTAAAGCAGGGTATTATCATTTGCCTTTGTTTATTATTGTTGTGTTGTGTTGATTTTTTAGAATATATTTCTGTGATTTTAAGCTACAATTGCTGAATCTAAATTAATAATTAATATTTACAATAACTAAAGGGTATCCCAAAAACATACCGACAAACTTTAAGAGGTGATAGGGGACATCAAAATAAACTTTTATTGTGTTTAGTGTCCAAATAGCCGTTTTAGCATAAAACAAGAAAAAACTGTTTTGGTACATATTTTAGAATAAGTGCAAACAATTCTTTCCCTAATGTTAGATGCTGCCTAAAACAGTTGGTGCAAAGGGCCAATACTATTATTACTGTTGGACATTGTTTTACATACAAATAAATGATGAAAATGTTGACCATTTGCCTCAATACAAAGATTGCACTGTCTGTTCTTCTTCTAATCTTTTGAGATATCTACCCCTACAGAAGAAATTCCGGGGGTTTAAGATTGGGAGAACGCTCGGGCCAAGCCATGAGACCTCCTGTCCCAATCCATCGGCGGGGAAATTGCTGGTCCATATACTTGCGTACGTTTAAACCAAAATATAGAAGTAACCCATTATGTTGAAACTGTTGTAGATCGCTAAAATCCGTCCTCATTTATGTTCTTCCCTTTATGTAAATGTGGCAACATTGTAGTTTTAGTTCGTTATATTTTATGTTGGTGACTTTGGTTTTTTAGACAGTAAGTAACTTCACAACATAATGTTTGTATTCTTTTTGCACTTGTCATTCATATATGTATTTTACAATTTCTCACATTAATAATAAATATAATCTAAAAGTTATGGTTGTTTAATTGAATAGTAAAATAGTTAAAAACAACAGGTTATGGGCCCAGATCACCGGAATAAGGCAGAATAAGTCCAGAAAAGTAAACGAAATATAAGTGAGGTTAAGCACGTGAAACGAAAATGGCCAATATGAATAAAAGTTATTCTATCGAAGCCCTAGATGGAAAAAACTATTATAACTGGAGATTTAGGATGGAAATGATACTAGCGGAAAACAATGTACTTGATGTAATCGAAAGAGAGATAAAGTTTGAAGAAATAACTGTCGAGAAAGACAGGGAAATGATAACAAAAAGGGATAATAAGGCTAAATCTCTTATAGTACAGTGTGTAAGTGATAATCAGTTAGAATTACTGAGAGATCAGAAAACTGCTTTTCTAATGTGGTCAACATTACAAAACAGATATCAAAAGAAGGGGTTGCCAGGCCAGTTATATTTGAAAAAGAAGCTACTATCAATGAAACATAAAGAAGGTGATTCCCTGGAAGAATTTCTGCATGAATTTGATGAAGTTGTACGTCAATTAAAAGCAGCTGGAGCTGAAATTTCGGAGCAGGATTTAATTTGTAATTTATTACTCAGCCTACCGAAATCGTATGACACTGTAGCGACGATAATTGAAGCCACTCCAGATATAACTTTAGAATTAGTGAAAGTAAAGTTATTTGCAGAATATGAGAAAAGAATCAGTATTAGCGGAAAGGACGAAAAAAGTAGTACGTGTGCATTCAACACAGGACCAAGTAGTCAGAGTCAAGTATGTTATCGATGCGGTGAAGCAGGTCACTACAAACGAGACTGTAAAAAGATAGTTGAACGCAGTGGTGGTGCAGGTTATCAACAAAGAGGTAGAAGCATGTACAACAACAACAGAGGTAGAACAAACTACAGGGGAAATCATTCAAATCGAGGTAGGGGTAATTTTAATAAATCAAATTTTAAAAGTAATTTTGTACAATCGCATGCCAGTGATAGTGATGATAGTAAAGTATGTTTTATCAGTGAAATAAATAATGAAGTTAATGATTTGAAAGATGACAATAATTTATTATTCTATATTGATTCTGGTTGTACTGATCACATGGTTACTGAGAAACGTTACTTTTCGGATTTGTTAATGTTAAAAGAACCAATAAATATTGCTGTAGCTAAAAACGAAAGTTTCTTAGAAGCCATAGGGGTCGGAAACATAAAAGTTTGGAGTAATGTAGGTAAAAATAAGATTCAATGTACAATCAAAAATGTATTTTATGTACCACAATTAAGAAAAAATTTGTTATCAGTTAAAAAGCTAGAAATGAATAATATTAAGGTTATATTTCATGATAGTACAGTAAAATTAAGAGATAATACGAATAAGTTAATAGGTATAGGTACTAGAAAAAATCTATATGAAATATCTTTCTCATTATGCATTAAAGAGGCGCTAAACCTAGAAACAGTAGACAACGAATTTTTAAAATGGCATAAGCGATATGCGCATATAAATTTTTCGGGATTAAAAGAATTAATAAAGAAAAAGATGGTTAATGGTATAGATGAAAATATAAAGTTTCAAGAAGTAGATTTTTGCGAACCATGTATAAATGGAAAAATGACGCGTATTCCATTCGGAACTAGAACTAAGAGTGGTAGAATATTGGAAATCGTACATTCGGATGTTTGCGGTCCAGTTACACCTGCGGCATATAATGATTTCAAATATTTTGTTACTTTTATTGATGATTATTCAAATTTTACAGCGGTTTATTTGTTAAAACAAAAAAGTGAGGTCATTGATAAATTTAAGGAATATGTAGCAATGGTAGAGGCTAAATTTAATTCTAAAATATCAAAGTTAAGATGTGACAACGGTGGTGAGTATTCATCTAATCAATTTGTGGATTTTTGTAAATCAAAGGGAATAATTCTCGATTATACAGTTGCGTATACACCCGAACAGAATGGTAAGGCCGAAAGGAAAAATAGGAGTCTAGTAGAAAGAGCTAGAGCAATGATTAATGAATCAGGCGTTCCAAAGGAATTTTGGGGTGAAGGTATTTTAACTGCAAATTATTTAATAAATAGGGGTATTACGGCTAATCTTAAAAACGTTACACCAGCGGAGGTATGGTATGAAAAAAAACCTAACGTAGCGAATTTAAAAATATTTGGTTGTACTGCGTATAATTTAATACCGAAACAGTTTAGGGATAAATTCGATGCAAAAACAGATACTTGTATTATGATAGGTTACGATACGACAGGGTACAGACTATATAGTATTGATAAGCAAAAGATAGTAATAGCTAAACATGTTGAGTTTAATGAAAATTGTTTTTACTTTAAGGAAAAAGTAGTAAACGGAAATAATGATAGGGATGATAGTTATAAAGAAGAAGAAATTAATAAAAGTAAGGTAGAAACAAAAGTTGAGGAGACAGACAGACAAGAAAAAGAAGCGCATTCTGACGGAGAAAGTGATAATGAAGTTTCAAATCCGGTTATAAGTTCTAGGAGTCGTAATATAAAAGTTCCTACAAAATATGATGATTATGAATTATACATGGCTTTTAATGCAACTAGGTTTATAGAAAACGTTCCAGAGAGTTTTAGCGAATTGAAAAATAGAAATGATAGTAAACAATGGTTAAATGCAATTGATAGGGAAATTAAATCTATAGAAGAGAATCAAACATGGAAAGAGGTTAAGAAGCCAGAGGGAGAGAAAATATTGGACACTAAATGGGTTTTCAATCATAAAAGCTTAGAAACAAATGACAATGACAGGTACAAGGCGCGATTAGTTGTGAGGGGATTTGCTCAAACAAAAGAACTAGATTATAGTAGTATTTATTCTCCTGTGGCAAAAATGTCCACGATTCGTCTGTTACTTATTTTAGGTAATCAATTAAAATTTCATTTCATTCAGTTAGACGTAAAAACAGCTTTTTTGAATGGCATTTTAAATGAAAATGTCCATATTTATCCTCCTGAAGGAATTCAGTGTAAAACCGGTAATGTACTTAAGCTACAGAAATCACTATACGGGCTTAAACAGTCGTCGAAGATTTGGAACGATGAGATAAATGATTTCTTATTAAAATTAAACTTTAGTAGATCTGAAAATGACTATTGTCTTTATACGTTGAATGTTAAAGCGCAAAGTAGTATATTTTTATTAATTTACGTAGATGATATTATATTAGCCGGGTCAGATTTAAAAATAATTAATGAAATTAAAATCAAATTAATGACTAAATTTAAAATAAAAGATAAAGGTAAACTTACAAATTTTCTGGGTCTTGAAATTTCCTATGATAGAGAGGAAGGTATATTAGAGATAAGTCAAACAAGGTACACAGAAAACATTTTAATACGTTTTGGTATGCAATCATGCAAAAGCAGTCAAATTCCGATTGATCCTAAATTAAAATTTGAATTGTCCATCGATAAAGAAAATGTTACTGAGAAACCTTTTCGCGAGTTAATTGGTAGTTTAATGTATTTAATGCTTGGTTCTAGACCAGACATTTGTTACTGTGTGAATTATTTCAGTCGTTATCAAGATAAAGCTAATGACGAAACATGGAATTACGCAAAAAGAGTTCTCAGATACTTGAATGGCACAAAAACCTTTGGTCTAAGATATAATAGATGTAGTAATAGTATTCCAAATCTTATTTGTTATGTAGACGCAGATTGGGCGGGTGACTTATATGACAGAAAGTCAGTGTCGGGTTATGTTTTTAAAATATTTAACTGTGCTTTTATGTGGGCAACAAAAAAGCAAAAATGCGTGTCGTTATCTACCACAGAGGCGGAACTTGTTGCGTTATGTTCTAGTGTAACAGAAGGTTTATGGATTAAAAAATTACTGAGTGATTTTAATTTAAATAGTGATAAAATTTCATTTTATGAGGATAACCAGGGTTGCATCGCTTTAATAAAAAATCCGTCAAACAATAAAAGAGTTAAGCATATAGACTTAAAATATAACTTTGTTCATGAAAATTTAAAATCTGGTTTGATCGATGTATGTTATATTGAATCTACTAATAATGATGCGGATTTTTTGACTAAGGGTCTGCCCAATTCTCCTTTAATAAAGTTTAGGAATAAGATAGGTTTAAGAGAAATGAAAGATTAATAATTTTGTTAATGTACCGGATGTTAGCGAGAGGGAGTGTTGTAGATCGCTAAAATCCGTCCTCATTTATGTTCTTCCCTTTATGTAAATGTGGCAACATTGTAGTTTTAGTTCGTTATATTTTATGTTGGTGACTTTGGTTTTTTAGACAGTAAGTAACTTCACAACATAATGTTTGTATTCTTTTTGCACTTGTCATTCATATATGTATTTTACAATTTCTCACATTAATAATAAATATAATCTAAAAGTTATGGTTGTTTAATTGAATAGTAAAATAGTTAAAAACAACAGAAACCACATCTTATTTCTAACATTTCCGAAATCGGGTTTGTTGCAACCCCAAAAACTATAACCATAATCTTCATGATTTAGAGCTTGTGCTTACGCGTTGCACATGGTAAGAGTAGAGAAGTTGCTCATGAATGACATGATGTACCGACGCCGACGGCTTGGAGGGTGTGCAATTTCACACAAACACTTGTAGAGGGACCTTCTTCCACATGGTGTAGAACTTGATCTTGAAATTGCACCGTACGAGCCTGCTGTTCTTGAACGGCTAACGCCCCCAAGTCGTCTTTGGATTCCTCTCTCACTAAGCCGATATGAGCAAGTTCCTGAGATTGCTTAACTTTCGTGTAAGGGTTAAGACGTAATAAATATTCTTGGGAAGAGACAAAATTATTGAAATTTAAAATGTATACAAAAATATTTTTTGGAATGTATCGATATTATCGGGGGTCAGGTTGACGTTATTTATATGGATTTTACCAAAGCCTTTGACAGGCTTGACCACGGAATTCTGCTGCAAAAGCTTTCGGAATTTGGTTTATCTGTGGATCTTTTAAAATTTCTGTCTACTTATCTCCATACCGTAAATTGTATGTTGAGTACCGTGGTTTCAAGTCCGGTATTATCCGTGCATCATCTGGAGTGGCGCAGGGTTCTGTGTTGGGTCCCCTCTTATTTATGTGTTTTATTAATGACATTGTTAATGGCGTGAAATGTCGCTCCCTACTCTTTGCTGATGATTTTAAGGTTTATTCACTGATTACCTCAACTTCTGACTGTCTTCAATTGCAGAATGATCTGAATGTCCTGTTTGACTGGTGCATTCAAAACAGGCGTGTCCTTAATTTGGATAAGTGTTGTTCCGTAACTTTTACTCGTAAGGTAAAACCAATAAAATTTGTGTATAACATTGACTCTGTTCCGCTTAAAATATGCGATGAGGTTAAGAATCTGGGGGTGCTCTTTGACGCTAAACTTAGTTTTGTGGGGCATGTGATTGATGTGGTTTCGTCTTCCTATAAGAGTCTGGGTTTTGTGATGAGAAATACAAAGCATTTTGTGTCATCTAAACTCTTATTTTACTGTATAATTTCTTCGTTAGATCGAAATTGGAATATGCGTCTGTTGTGTGAAGTGCTGGTTATGCGTTGCACTCGAATAGCTTAGAGAGGATTCAGCGAAGATTTGTGAAATATTTGTGGTTTAAGTGTGACGGAGTGTATCCAACCATGGGATTTCCCCATGATGAACTTCTGGGTCGTTTTAATTTTGTACCTCTTGATAAGCGTAGAGAATATGCCTCACTCCTGTTCCTATTCAAGATCGTGAATGGCATCATTGACTCTCCGGACCTACTTTCGATGATACCTTTTCATGCTCCACATACGAGAAGGCGTAATTATAGTTCTAGCTTTTACTTGCCTACCGCACGTACCAACTTGTTGCTCTTTTCGCCATTGTTTGAGATGTGTTCTGTTTGTGACTCGTTGAGTAACGATATTGATGTGTTTTTTAATACCATATCTTATATTAAAAAAGTGTTTTTTAGAGAAATATTTGTTGTTACACCATTCTTATTTTGACTATTTTTTGCGATTGTAATATTTGTATTATTTATAATTTTGAAACGTGTATTTATGTTAATTTTATCGTTTTGTAATGTACCTGACCTGTAATTGGATGTGTTTCTGTCTGGGTAGATGTAATCTAAATAAATAAAAATAAATTTTACATTACTATCCCGTTGGTTTTACTACTAAAGGAATTTTTATTCGTGAACTGAAATTAGTTCAAACAATTATTGTAGACTTTTTTCATAAATTGAGAATTTTACGATCGCAATTTTCCCGTTTATATCCAAATTACAACAACAACAAAGATTCGAATGTAATTTTCATCTTTCAAAATAATTAAACAATTATTTAGACTAAAACAAATTTATTAAATAAATGAAAATTAATATCATAATAAATATTTTTTATAATCAATAACTCAACAAAAATCAAATATATTAATTAATATAATAATAATTAGGTATCATCAATTAAGTGTAACAACAAATTATTTATGTTTTTACTATGCACCTATATTTTTCTCTCATTGAACAATAATTTTTATTACACTTTATTGATTCCAATATCAAATAAATAAAATAATTTGAACCATAAATAAATAGAAAGTAAAATTTAAATAATAATATCTAATCGATTGTCATATTCGTTTAATTGATAAGCAATTTAATGCATTTAAGTCGTGATTTATTGAAATAGCATTTTATATAAATATTTCAGTATCACAGTATCCTTAAAATTAATTTTTTACGTCAAATGTGTTGCAATATATTAGGTAAACGTTATGTTATCAAAATTTAATAATAGGAGGAATTTTCTTCATGGCTCGCAATTCGCAAATAAATAAATGGAAATAACATAACACTAATAGTCATCCATTAATCTTTGAAATATATGTGTCAAAAATATCATAAAAAAACTCTTATAGTAAGTTATAATACAGGAAAAATTATTTACATCTTAAAATTATTAATTATATAATTTAAAATATTACTTGAATAACTTCGTGGCATAACACCATATACGGAAGAAGTACTCATCTTTCTTCAGGAGTGTTCCTTTAGCATACGAATGGATATCGGCGTCCATATTGTTGTCTCTCATCCAAGAAGTTGTGGTGGTACTGTACGATGTTGGTTCTTTGTCTTCTGTTGCTTCTCTAAAGTCTTCTTGATCAGTTTCTGAAAAAAAAAAAGAGTAATATTTCAGCATTAAATAAAATTTGTACTCCAATCAATCATGATTGTATGATTTTTATTGGAAAAACAAAAGATAATTACCTCCTGAAGGTAGTACTTTGAATGGTTCGTCCGATTCTAATGGTAAACTGAGTCCAATCTCATTTCTTGCAAATATTCTAATCATATATTCGTGATCTTCCTGTAGGTCTCTAATTGTGAACTTTTGGACGCCTTTAGGTACTTTGCCTGAAACACCATCCAACTCAATTAAACGAACGCAAGGACTGCTATTTCAAAATCAATAACGTTATAGATAGGTATCGGGAATAAGACACTTGTAAATATAACAAACTTCTAAAGCAGTTACTTTTAATACAACTGTGCATTTAATTTCGCTATTCATTTTTCATTGTTAAATACAAAATTTTAACAAAACAACAAATTTATCGAGACACGCAACTTTAATTAAGCTGAGAAAAACAAATGTTTACTTTATATTTGTGGGTTCATCTTGATTTAGCAAACGCATTGTATAACAATATAATAGCTCTAACAATCCGGAGCTAGTCTGAAATTCCTAAGAGAAGAATATCTCCAAATATCTTCTTCTCTTTTACAGGTTCTTCGAAATACTGAATTTTATTCCGCTAGTAGTATGTACTTTAGACCGACTGATGAGGACGAAGTGAGGAGAATATTGCTTGCGATGGAGACCAACAAGGCAAGTGATTATGATAAAATTCACACTAAAACCGTGAAGGAATGTACCCACCAATTAGCGGGTGTCCTGTCTAAGATAATAAATCAATCTATGGAACATGGTGTGGTGCCTACCAACATGAAGCAAGCTAGAGTAACACCGTTATTTAAAGAAGGTGACCCTCAAAATCCAGGGAATTATAGACCTGTTACAGTTCTCCCGGTTTTGTCGAAGGTTTTGGAGAGGGTTGTAAATGACAGGTTGGTGAGTTATTTAAACAGCATACTTTTTTTTTTATAAAGGCCAGTACGGTTTTAGACAATCTAGCGACACGGAGTCTGCTGCTATGGATCTGATATCTGACCTGCAATTAAGAGTTGATGCAGGATTTCGTTGTGCCTTGGTGTGTTTGGATTTACGAAAGGCCTTTGATACCGTCGACCATGCAATATTATTAAATAAACTGGCGAATTTGGGTGTCAGGGGTGTAGTATATCAGTATATCTCCAATCTTTCTTTAGAATATAGACATACTTTTCATGATTATCAGACAAGAAATAGATGTGATGTTCACATACCTCTTGCACATTCAAATATATTAAATAGATCGATCTTGGTAAAAGGTGTCAAATTATATAATAATCTAGAACCTAGTATAAAGGAACTACAACCAAAAGTTTTAACAGGGTTTTAAAATGGAGTTCTGCGTAATCGGATATGACTGTTTCCTTTTCTTGTTTTAATATCACTTTGTATTCATGACCAGTGTTTTGTCTTTTTTTTCTCTCTCATTATATTTATTTTTATAATTATAATTATGGTGTAGTTAGTTTATCATAATTAAGGGTTAGTTATAAGTAAAAAAAATAAAAATACAATTGATATGTAAATGTAAAGGATGAACCTATGTGGAGTTTGTAAATTCTTTTTGGTTCAATAAAATTATTATTATTAAAATCTCTCTGAACTGTAGCACAGCCATTATTTTAAACATCAATATATAGGACTTTACTAGTAGCAAAATCATCTACAGGAGATTCGTAGCCGAATTTACCGGCCAGAGCATCGTTTGTGAAAATGAGGTCAGTGTTGTGCTGCCGAGGTCTGTAGCTCTTCGTTCGCACTCGAGTGCTACGTTTCTATACATAGCAACATAGCTGAATACATTCAGCATTCTTTAATATGGAATTGAGGCGTGGACTCTGACAGACTTTCGAAATGTAGACGTATCGACAGATATTAAGAATTTCCTGGACGAACAGAGTGCGCAATGAAGACGTGCTTAGGAGAATGTCACAAGATCTCGAGGTCTTAGGAATGACAAAGATGAACTTCTCAAGTTGATCATAGAGGGTAAAATTGAAGGCAAGAGAGGTCCTGGACGCCGAAGAATATCATGGCTAAGGAATTTGAGACAATGGTATGGTGAGACCACGGCGAGTCTCTTTAGGATAGCAGTGCATACGAATGTTGATGATTACCAACGTTTGCAGAGGACAAGGCACTTGAAGAAGAAGAAAATCATCTACACACGTACCACTGAGGATCACTGGAACAAAATTATTCATATGGGGATCCAACTGAAATAATTATTATAAACCTCATTTAGTGGAAACCTAGAACTATTGAAACTGTATAGCGCTCAGTTGTCTACCGTTTAGCAAAAAGTAGCTCCTTACTAATAATCCCTAGAAGCCCTAATGGTCGGGTGTCTCCTACCGCAAAGGCACCTAAAGAATAATTAAAAATCATTTTGAATATACACATAAATGGATGCGCCTGCCTCCTCTGCTATGTCATAATTATCAAATAGTAAGGATGCAAGCGTCTAATCGTCTATAATGTCCAAAAATGACGCCTTGCTGGGAATCATATAAACAAGGCCAGACGCGTAATCTTACCAATATTATGCGTTTAAAGTAAATACGGTAATAACTCTTTAAGAATATCCTTACCAATCTCCATCCACATAGTTTTCTTAGCATCCCGGATAGCAATATTGTAGCCCAATAATGGAGCACCACCATCTGACTCTGGAATTCCCCATTCAACTACAATAGCATTTGGACCAATTGTACGGATTTCTAATGGTGCAGTGGGTGGAGACGGCACAGCTGGAACAAACGAAAGATATTTATAAGTTCTTCTTAATCATCATCACCTGCGTGATACTTACTTGCTAGAGTTCGCATCTGTACAATATCTGATAGGGCCGCAGCACTTAATCCGACCGCATTTTCTGCGAAAACTCTAAATTTGTAGTCACTCTTCTCTTTCAAATTCTCAAACGTGTATTCTAATGTGCATGCTTCTAATGTATATACTTTCTCCCAGTTTGGCATAAACTCTAATTTTTTCTCCACAACATAACCTGTGATTTCAGATCCACCATTATTTAGTGGTGGTTCCCATGTCAACGTGGCATTTCTGCTGGTGATGTCTTTGACATTAACGTTTATTGGTGGCGAAGGAGGTGCTAAAAACGCAACAAAATAATTAATAAGCACTCAATTCAATTATAGCGTTGGTGCTTTCGATATGTGTATCACTATATTCTTCGGTCAAATTTTGGCAATGAAGCACGATCAGAGTACAATTATTGATGAAGCAAATCCTGAATGTAAAAGGTCCCACATTTTTGCTTGGAGGTTTTGGAGATATTAGAGACGAAAATAATCGTCATGTCGGTTCCACAATAACTCGTTGACACCTTAAGCAAATTTAAATTATACGACAATAGATTATATAAATTTCTCGAAATCCTCTGTGATGGATAAAGCATAAAAATGAGGTTAGTACTTAAATAACAACAAGCTTTAGTAAATAAGCATATACCTACTTACTTTTGATATCAAGCTTAGCAGGCGGGAAAATACCTAATAAGCAATAAAGCGTATCATCTGTTTTTGCAAAATGATAATCAATTCCTAAAAAAGCAGAAGCAGTAAAAATTAAAAATATCTTTGATGCAAAATAACAAGCAAGAAAATTATTTATTCGAAGCTGTGAATCAGTTTAACTTACTTATTCTGGATCCTGCTACAATAGTTTCCTCTGGACAATATGGATCACTAATTCCAATAGCGTTTCGGGCAGTTATCCTGAATTTGTAGCCATGATCTTTCTCCAAATAATTGACAGGAATATCTGTAACATCACCTTTGGTACCACCGATTTTCTTAAACTCTCGCTTGGATTTTGATTCTTTCATTTCAACGATATATTCGATAATTGGTGAACCACCGTCGGTTTCTGATGGTTTCCATTGAAGGGTGAACGATGTGGCACTCATACCGGAGACTTCAATGGGTCCTCTTGGAGGGCTTGGCTTGTCTTTAAATAAATAAATCAGTTACGCACTATTTGTATAATTTTACGAATCGAGTTCTGAACACCAACGAATCTTGAGTAGAACTGTGCAAAATACTAGAGTGCACCGAGGTTTTTTTTTTGTAAATATATACAACAGTACAAAAACTATTTTTATTTTGTATCCCCAGGTAAATATCAATACAGGTCATTGTCTAACCCAAATAATAAGTTTGCATTTCAATACTAATTAACCTTAATTACTTTTCACAAAATATATTCGCCAATAATACTCCTTTCCTTCCGTGCAAAAATATAATTGAATAGTTAACCTTGAGAATTGTTTTATTTATTTATTTTAATTTTTTTGTTACAAAGAAAGTATTGGGGTCAAGACTGAATCAGTAGGTAGCTTAAACGACCTGCCTTATGGTGTGTCCCTGAAATGGATCCTGAAATCCTGAATGGAAGTCAGTTATGAGGGGGATTTTAATTCCCCCGAATGGTTGGGATAGAAATTATTGCTGGAAATATTTAAAGTCGTGATATGTTAATCTTTTATGTTAATCGGGAAGAAAAGTAAAGACATGAATATAAATCGAACACCGCGCCGTTATATAGTTACTGACTAAGCTAACTATCATCGGTTTACAGAGCATGATAGGGAATCACGCGAAGACAACCCACGGCCGGAACGGAACGATGTGACCTCTACGGGATTTGTTGAAAAAATCAAAAAATAAGACGTAGTCGCAGAAATGGTTAAAGTATCCGCAAGTACACAACGTGCGTTTTTGGACGTCTGCAATAGAGGAAAAGTGGTGTGCTGGGCCGGCTTGTTACTGAGAACGAAACGAGTCCAAGCAGAACTCCATACAATGGCATAAAAAGACACACCACCACCCAAGGAGTTTAAGGACACACAGCCAGTCATAATCTTAGAATAATTAAAAGAAGCAAACAGAGAAAAAAGAATAGGAAATGTGTCTTGCTCCTGTACGAAAATGCTCCAATACAAACTGAGGAAGCAGAGCCAAGACGAAAATGTCACAGTCTGCGACTGCATTTCATGCAGAAATTTTAGCCATTGATCTGTGTGAATAAGAGCACTGATCCATACGGCCATAAAAGCCCTAAGTGACTGGGTGAACCCACTAATTTTGATACCACCTAATCCTAGATTAAACAAAGGTCCAACAGTAAATAATAGTTCATATAAAGAAAGGAAGAAAAGCATTCACTTACCACCAACTTTGAGTCGTGATGTGGTTTTTAAATCGTATTTAGCAACGGTGCATGAATACTCAAACTCATCCTCCCTAGTAACGTTGTGAACCACCAATTTCCTAAATGTGCCATTCTTAGTGATGATATATCTTGAAGACTGCTCGATGACTTTATCGCTTCTCAGCCAAGTGACTTCAACATCTTCCCGAGATAATTCAACTTCAAATTCAGCAATTGAATTGATTGAAACCACCGTGAATTCTGGAAGACTCTTGATAAATGTACATGTTGGTACATGCACTGTTAGTGAAGCACTTGATGATTGAGTGCCCACTTTACAAGTATATGTGCCTTGATCGTCTGGCTCACTGTTATAGATTTTCAGTTTTTGACGTTTTCCATCAATAGACAGTTGTACATGTTCTGAGAATTGTATCTCAAGACCATCCTTGTACCATTTTGCTAAAGCATCACCTTTAGATAACTCAATTTCAAATACACCTTTCTCGCCTTTCGTAACAGTTTGGTCTTGCAACGGTGTAATAATTTCAGGTGGTAATTCAATGACTGATACATCAGCTTTACATTCCTCTTCCAACAATCTACAAGAATATTCACCTTCATCATGAATTGAAGTTGAGCGTATAAGCAATTTACGTAAACCACGAGTCTTCTCAACTTCGAACTTCTCATATGTGTCACTTATTGGTATGCCATCTTTAAGCCATTCTACATCGGCTGTGTCCGAAGTAATTTCAACTTCTAATATAGCAGTGTCTTTCTCAGTAATTTCAAGATCCTGCAACTTCTTAACAAACTCTAGTTTGCGTTGTTGCACTTTAACGTTAGTCTCAGTTTTTTGATTCTTCACAGTACATTTGTAATTACCTTCATCGTTCATGGAAATGTTCTTTATAATCAATTTGTGTGTCTTACCATCTTGGACCACAACACGATGATCCATACCACTGATCTCAGTATCTTTGTACCACCATTTCGTCCTAACTGAATGCGATGTTTCACATTCCAACTCAATTGTCTCACGCTCGAATGTTTCATAAGTTTTCTGCAACTTTTTCGTGAAAGTTACCGTATCAACTTCAACGGAAACTTTAGCACCATGTGATGCTCTGCCCATAGAGTTAGTGGCAACGCATTTATAATCACCAGAATCCAATTCGGAATTCGTTTCTTTTATTGTGAGTTCAATATTTTCCCCATCATATAAGATTCTAACTCTATCTGATGATTCCAAAGGTTCGTTGCCGCGTAACCAAGTGATTTCTGGAATGGGATTACCTGTAACTTTCGCTCTGAGGATGAGCGGAGTCTTTTCCGGAATGTTTTGTTCTTCAAAACGTTTAACGAATAGTGGCGGTTCATGGTTTTCTGGAAATTCTAGAAAATAAACGATAGAATTATTATTTTATTTCAGTGGATTTGATAGGTTTTGTTAAACGGTTGGTTAGTTAGTAGTAAAAATAAAATACTACACATTACTAAATACATGTTTATTGTACATATGCAGCGGAAGCAGATTAGGTAAGCGTTGGCGTTCGAAAAGTAAAGCTGTGGCTTGCCTGAAATTTATAAAAAGCGTTATTATAATATACTTCACGTCAAATTCGTGGGTAACGGACAACACTTTATTTTGAAAGGCAACAACATTTCGTGGTTTCATTTTCCAATTTTTCAAGCTGAACTATCTTAAAGCATTCATATAAAAATATACAGGCTGTCCAAATAATGAACTATTTTATTTATTTTTTTATGTTACCTACTCATTTACACTTCAAGCCAATCTTTTGATTGGATAGGGTCGTCATAATACAAGTCTTGATTACAATTCAATAAAAGAATAAACAAAACCTACAATACGTATAAAGAACAAAGAACAATATGTAAATAACCTGACATGACAAACAATATGCACAAAAAAAGAGAAAGAAAAAAAAATAAATAAAAGAGAAAAAATAGAAAGAGAAAAATGGTGTGCTGGCCCGGCTTGTTACTGAGAACGAAACTGGGGTTCATCATTATAAACCTGAGTCCAAGTAGAACTCCATACAATGGCATAAAAAGGCACACCACCACCCAAGGAGTTTAAAGACACACAGCCAGTCGGAAAACTCCTGGCGATTATCTTTTAAAACTCATAATCTTAGAATAATTAAAAGAAGCAAACAGAGAAAAAAGAATAGAAAAAGTGTCTTGCTTCTGTAGGACAATGCTCCAATACAAACTGAGGAAGTAGAGCCAAGACGAAAATAATGAACTATTTTATTTATTTTTTTTATGTTACCTACTCATTTACATTTCAAGCCAATCTTTTGATTGGATAGGGTCGTCATAATACAAGTCTTGATTACAATTCAATAAAAGAATAAACAAAACCTACAATACGTATAAAGAACAAAGAACAATATGTAAATAACCTGACATGACAAACAATATGCACAAAAAAAGAGAAAGAAAAAAAAATAAATAAAAGAGAAAAAATAGAAAGAGAAAAATGGTGTGCTGACCCGGCTTGTTACTGAGAACGAAACTTGGGTTCATCATTATGAACCTGAGTCCAAGCAGAACTCCATACAATGGCATAAAAAGGCACACCACCACCCAAGGAGTTTAAAGACACACAGCCAGTCGGAAAACTCATGGCGATTATCTTTTAAAACTCATAATCTTAGAATAATTAAAAGAAGCAAACAGAGAAAAAAGAATAGGAAAAGTGTCTTGCTTCTGTACGACAATGATCCAATACAAACTGAGGAAGCAGAGCTAAGACGAAAATAATGAACTATTTTATTTATTTTTTTACCTACTCCTTTACACCTCAAGCCAATCTTTTGATGGGATAGGGTCGTCATAATAATAATAATTGATTACAATTCAATAAAAGAATAAACAAAACCTACAATACGTATAAAGAACGCAAAACAACATGTAAATAACCTGACATGACAAACAATATGCACACAAAAAGAGAAAAAAGAGAAAAAAAGAAAAAAAGAGAAAAAATAGAAAAAAAAAGAATAAGAATAAATGAAACTATTTTCGTCGCAGAAGAAGCCGTTCATGCATTTAAAGGCCATATGTTGGAGGTGTCTGAGGAGAATATTTTTGAAATATTACTTTGTTTTGTTTATTAGACTCACAATCTAAATCTGAAGAAATAGTCTATTCTTACAATAGAGTGAGTTTAATAAAATAGTAATGTTCGGTGAGACACGTTTCGAGAGTCTACAGTAACACAAAAATATAGTCAAAAACTAAACCAATTTTAAAAAGGGGTGGTGAATATATAAAAGTCAGAGATACAAACTTCCTCTTACGGCACACTTAAAATAAAATTATAACAAGGGATTGTTAAAAAAATGTTATTATTAAAAATGTTATTTATTAATTTTGATCAAAATAGAAATAATTGCTCTCGTATTGTTTATTCTAACACGATAAATATATTTCTAATTTGGTTTTGGTGTTACCCTTTATAAAAGTCAAAGCAGTGAAAACGTGTGTAACTTTACTCTCAGAGATGAATATGAAGTGAAGCTAATTTGTTTACTTTTTAGGGCTGCTGTTAGCAACTGACGCAAATAAGCAACTAGTCTACGCAAAAGTACGCTATTCATAAATTTACCTGTAACTGTCAGATAGGCAGAGGTCTCAGCTGTTCCTAAAGGATTATTAGCTTTAACAGTATATTCGGCTGTATCATCTGTGGTTGAATCCTTAATAAGTAGTGTATACGTATCTTTATCTCGTTTTATTGATTCCTGAAGCAGTCTTCCATTCTTGTACCAAACGACATTGGGTTCTGGAGTACCAGTTATAGTTGTTGTTAAGGTAACTGGTTCACCTTTACGAACTGTTAGCGATCTTAATGGCTCAACAATTTCTGGTGGTTCTTTATCTTTAGTTCTTACTTTAATAGTGAATTCAGCACCAGCGCTTCCTTCACTATTTTTAGCTACAATCTTGTAACGGCCTTCCTGTTTCTTGACGATTTTAGTTATTTTAAGTACAGAGGTGTATGTATACGTTTCGGATGTAGTGGTGACTGTAATGTTTTCTTTGGATGATATGCGCTTCCCATTTCGGTACCATTTGATTTCTGGTTCTGGGATACCTAGTAATATCGCATCAACAGTGATATCCGTATCTTCTCGAACAGTTTGTGTTTTTGGTTTCTTAGAAAATACTGGAGGCATTCCTTCTAGTAAATCTCCAAGAGATAACGATCGAGATAAATTCTTTCTAGTACATGATTTTGTACTCTCAGTGCCATGAGATGATAATGGACCAATCACAGTTAATTCTGCAGTACTTGAAGCAAAGCCAACAGTATTTTTCGCTACACAAGTATAGGTTCCGGCGTCCTCAGGGAATACCTCTTTAATAACCAATCTCGCGATGTTCTCCTCTGTGTAGTAGATTTCTATGTCAACAGATTCTTTGATAATACGCGTTTGTTTGAACCAAGTAATTTTTGGTCTGGGATAGCCTTCAACTTTACATTCGAATTGAACTGAAAATCCATCTTGAGTGGTAATTGGTTTTAATTTCTCTGTGAACTTTGGAGCTGTGGCTTTTTCACTTGGTTTAGCTTCTGGAATAAATTCATAAATATGAAATTTTCACTCACAATGAATTGAAATATGTACTTACTTTCAAAAACAGGTAGTTTGTCGATTTGCTCATTGAGTTTCTTTTGTACGAACTGGGTATACTGTGGCTCATCCATCAAAATATGCGCTGGAACCCATCCACTATCCTCGGTTAGATGTTTCTTAACAAACCACCAATCGTTCTGAGTTTCAACAACATAAACTTTTTCCCCTTCTACAAGATCAACTGCTTGATCTGCTTCAGCGTCATAAATGCGCACAGAGAAATATATATCACCCACTTCTACTGACTCCTCGTGAATAACCGTAATTTCTTTCTCAATTTCTTCTCGTTTAGTTACTGTCAAAGTTACCGCTTCTAAATACAAACAAATAATATAAAAACATTTTTGTGAGGGTATAATTGCTTAATGTTACTTACCTTGATCGTATGTGACTGATTCCTTTCTTTTTGGCTTAAATTTGACCGAAACTTCTTCAGATTCACTAAACTCTTGGACTTGTTCCGGCTTTTTCAAGCTCAAACTTACATCCTCTTCTTCTTCCTGGAAGATTGAGTATTTCCTCGGTTGCTTTCTCTTAAACGCTACATGGAAGCTCTCAGAAACGTCTTCGTCAAGCGGAAGTTCTTCAGCATCACTTCCTTCGTCAATAATTTCTTCAATTGTAGGTCCTTCTTCTTCGACTTCTTGAATAATTTTCACAGATTCTTCAGCAGCTTCCTCAGAGAATGTCTGTTGTTTCTTAGGTTTTAGTTTTATTTTAGACGATAGAGAAATTTCTTCTTCAGCATAGGAATCCAATGATATCTTGAACTCTTGCTCAACATCCTCTTTGGTTGTAGTTGTACGTGGTCTAAATGTTACTGTCTCGATTTGTTCTGGTACCTCGGAAATTTCTGGTTTAGATTGTTTGCGCACAGGTTTTAGTTTTTTGATCGTTAATTCTTCACTTGCTTCCTCTACAGGTTTCTTCGGTTTAGCCTTCTTTTTAACAGTGATTTCAGTACTGTCTTCAACTTCATCTTTTTTCGGTATCCTGATGGTTTCACCTTCTTCTTCTGTCTCCTCTGTTGGTTTCTTTTTCAAAAGAACTTCCGCAGTATCATCTTCTACTGGAACTATTTTCTTGATTGTAATCTCAGCATCACCTTCATCTTCTTGCTTCTGAGTCTTTTTCTTTGGCTTTTTAAACGTAATTTCAGTTTCTTCCTCTACCAAAGGCTTCCTACCAATTTCTGCCTCTTCCTCATCTTCTACTTTAGGTTTCTTTTTAAATGCAACTTCAACCTCTTCTTCATCAGGCTTTTCAATAATTTCGGGTATTTGAATTTTCAGTTCGGCTTCACCTTCATCTTCTGTTGGCTTTTTAGTTTTAATGGTTTCATCTGCTTTATCATCAGTTGGTTTTTTCACTTTTACACTAACCTCGACGTCTTCTTCTTCGGTTTTATCCTCTGGTACCGGAACAATTTTTTTAATAGTAAGTTCTACTTCAGCTTCATCTTTTATACTAGGTTTCTTTTTCGGTTTCTTTATAGACATTTTAACTTCTTCTTCATTTTCTGGCTTTATTTTTATTACATCATCTGTTTCATCGCTAATTTCAGGTTTTTTCTTAGGTTTTTTAATTTTCACTACCGCCTTTTCTTCAGGTGTTTCCTCCGGTAATTTACCAATTTCTTGAACTTCTTCTATTTCCTCAATAATTGTTTCAGCAGGCTCTTCTTTCTTCACTAGGATTTCCGCCTCAGCTGAAAATTCTTCAGGTTCCTTTTTCGTTTTAGGTTTCTTCTTAATTGCAACTGAAACTTCTTCGGTGGTTGATATTTTTTCTTCATCAGGTTTAGGTTCCTTTTTGACTGTAAATGCTACCTCTTCAGTATGTTCTTCTTCTTTCTCTACCGGTACTGGTTTTTTCTTTCTTATTACTATCTGCTCGACAATATCTTCTTGAGGTATCTTCTCCTCCACAGGTTCATCAGGTATTACACCGATTTCTTCTATTTCTTCTTGTTCAACAATTTTTGTCTCAGCTGGTTCTTCTTTCGTGATTATTATTTCAGTTTCAGCCGCAAATTCTTCAGGCTTTTTCTTAGTCTTTGGTTTCTTTTTAATTGCAACAGAAACCTCTTCTGTAATTTTCAAATCCTCCCTATCATCTTCTGGTATTACTTCTTTCTTAACTGTAAAAGCAACTTCTTCTGGTAATTCCTCTTCTTTCTTTGATGGCTTGCGTTTAATAACTACCTGTTCTGTTATTTCAGGTTGTTCTTTTTCTTCTTCCTTTAGTTCCTGTTTCGGCAGCTCCTGTACAAAGGTGAATTGCGCTTCAACATCTTCTTGGTCGTCACGTATTGGTACTATTTCCGGTTTTTCTTTTATTATAGTTTCAGCCTTAACTTCAGATATTTCTTCAGCAGGTTTTGGTTTTGGTATTGAGATTTCTACTTCTTCCTCAGTCTCTGGAACTTCTTTTGGCTTTTTCTTTAAAACTATTTCAATCGGCTGTTCCTCTTCGGCTGCTTTTTCTTCTACTTTTGGTTTCTTAACCTTTTTCTTTGTAACTGTGATTTCTTCTTTCACTTCTGTAGCTTGTTCTAGTGGTTTGACTTGGTCTTCTATAGGTTTCTCAATAATAGGATATTCTTCTGGTGCTTTCTCTTCAATTTCAATTTCCTCAATAATTAGCGGTTCTTCCTTTTCTATTTTTAATTCAGCTATTGCGTCGTCCGGTTTGGGTTTCTTGACTTTTTTCTTTTTAATTATTACTTTTTCCTCGACCACAGTCTCTTCCTTTTCCTCTGGTTTGATAATAATTTCAGCTTCCACGACCTCTTCTTCTTCTAATGGTACTTTTTTCTTCGGTTTGATTACAACACTAACTTCTTCTTCCTGTACTTGAGGACCCACAGATGCAGGCTTTTTAATTACTACATCTACCTCTTCAGGTGTTCCTTCTGGAATTTCGGATTTTTTCTTTTTAATCACAACGGATTCAGTGATTTCATCAGGCGCCTGTTCGGGAAGTTCAATTGTAGGTTCTTCTTGAGTTGGTATTTCTTCTTCTCTATCTTCACTCTTTGGCTTTTCTTTGTCCTTCTTTTTAGGCACTTTCTTTTTGATAATTTTTATTTCTATATCATCATCTGGTTTTATATCGACAACCTTGGCTGTCAGCTTTTCAGGAGCTTCTATTCCGATAACCTGAGTTTCTAATTCATCTTCTGGTTTCTTAAATGGTTTTAGTTTAATTTCTGTAGGTGGCTCTTCAGGAATTTCCTTTTTAGGAATTCTAAATTTAATATCATCTTCCGGTTGTTCTTCCGTAGGTTTCGGTTTTCCTTTTTCTATGATCACCTCTACAGTTTCAGGAGCTGGCTCTTTTGGTTTCTTCGGTTTACGAATACGCTTTTCAGGCTCAGGCTTCTCTTTATCTTCTTCAGGGTATTCAGGGAGGTCCAGTTTCTCACGTTCAAATTCGTCATGTTTAATATCTAAAGGCTCAAATGATGGGCCTTTAATTTGATCTTTTGGAGTTGTATCTGAAGGTTCTTGTTCATCTTTTTTGACAGGTTTTTCTTTAACTATATCTTCTGGTGTAGGCTTTTCATCTTTAGGAGTTCGCTTTTTAAGTTTTATCTCTTCTTCAACGTCTTCCTCTTTCGGTGGAACTTTTCCTTTGCCAATTACAATAGGTTTCACTTCCTCCTCAATTTTTGTAGGCTTTTCTTTCGGTTTCTTTTGCATTTTATATGCTTCATCTACCTTTTCCAGTTCCGGTTTCTTTATTTCTTCAAACTCTAAGTCAAGTTTTTCCAGTTCTGTTGGTTCTTCGTCCATATCTTTCATTTTCCTCCGTTTTGTCTTTTTTACTTTTTCAGCTTCCTCAACATTTCGCGAAATTACTCCATTTTCTTTTATAGCACCCATTTCAGTTATTTTAGGTGTGACCAATTCCGGTGGAAAATCAATCCAGTTAATTCTACTTTTAAGCTTGAGTTTAGGAACGGTCATGTGAGTAGGTTCTTTTTCTTGAGGTAGCTTCGAAGGCTTTTTAAGTTTGATTTCCGCTAAATTTACTGGAGCTGGAGTAAGATCGATAACAACAGGTTTTTGCGGTTTTGCACTGACTACTATTAATTTCATTAAAATAGGTTTTTCTTTCGGTTTTGGTTTTTCCGGCCTCTTACGGTATTCATCATCTACTTTTTCCCGGCCTTTCTTTAAATCTTCTAGTTCCTGATCTAATTTATCGAGTTCATCTAGTTTTGGTTCAACTGGCTTCTTCTTTTTCTTAGGTTTTATTTTAGCAGCTTCTTCCACATTTCTAGATATAACTGCATTGTCTTTGACAACTGGTTCCAAAAATTTAATATCGGGTTTTCGTTCAATCTCAGAAATCGGAGGGAAATCTATAAAACCTATTCTGCTCTTCAACCGAGGAATTTTTGCAGCTGGTTTTTCATCTTTTATCTTTGGTCTACGTTTCTTTTTGTCGTCATCTTTAGGCTCCTTGCCTATTGCCTTTTCAACAATCACTTCCTCAACATCTGGCTTAAAATCTTCATCTTCAACTTCTTTCTTAAATGGCTTAAGTTGTATATCCTCTTTTTCATCTTCTGGTTTAGGTTTAGTTGGTTTTTTAAATGTAACATCTTCTGGAACTTCATCCTCTGGTTTCCTAGGAACACCTTTTTGTAAAGTTACTTCCTCAGCCTCTATAACCGGCTTTGTCTTCTTCTTCTTAGACTTCAATGGTACTTCTTCAGGTTTGGTTTCTTTATCTTCTTCAGGTACCACTTTTTCATACTGGTCTTTGCTAGGTTCGTCCTTTCCAATATCTATGGGTTCAAATGGAGATATTTCTAGGTTCTTATCGTCTTTGTCTGGTTTTACTTCTTCTGGTAACTTTCTGTCATCTTTATGTTTAAGTTCTTCTGGTGTATCTTTCTCTTCTGATTTTTTCGGGACCTTTTTTAGCTTTACGCCTTCCTCTTCTTCTCTATCATCAGGTACCTGACCTTTACCCAATTGAATTGGTTTCTTATCAGTTTCTTCAGGTTTCTTCTTAATTTTTTTCTCTGCCTTGTAAGCATCATCGACTTTCTCTAGTTCTGTTTTCTTAAGTTCATCAAATTCTAGATCTAATTTTTCCAGTTCAGTTGGTTCTTTACCAACATCTTTTAATTTCCTACGTTTCGTCTTTTTAACCTTTTCTGCTTCTTCCACGTTTCTAGAAATTACTGCATTATCTCTATAAATTGGTTCAAGTTCTGTAATTTTAGGTCTTCGTTCAGCCTCAGATACTGGAGGAAATTCAATATAATTAATCCTACTCTTGAGTCGTGGTATTTTGTCTACTTTAGGTTCTTTTTTAGGCAGTAATTTGACTTTTGGTTTCTTCGGTTTTTCCTCATCTTCCATTACATCTTTCGGTTTAATTTCTTCCGTTTTTACGTCGTCAATTACTTCTGGTTTAAGTTCTTCTTCTACCTGTTCTTCTACAACTTCTGGTTTAACTTCCTCAACTTGTTCCTCAGAAGGTTTTTCTTTTGGTTTCTTACGCACCAATTTTTTCTTTTTAACAATCGTTTCAGTTTCCTCAGTTTCACTCTCATCTTCAACTTTTTCAAAGGTTATTTTCGCATCTAATGGTTCAGGTGCCAATACCTCAGTAACTTTGTATGTGTCAGCAATTTCTTTAGGTGTTCTCACTGGTTTTAGTTTTATTTCTTCAGTGGGTTTAGCTTTATCTGGTGTTTCGTCTTCACCTGGGAGAACAATATCTTCGACTTGCAGAACAGCTTCTAAAGGTTTTATTTCTTCATCTTCCAATTGCTCAACTTCTTTATCTTTTGGTTTCTTTTTAACAACCTTCTTTTTAATTTTCCTTTCTACTGTTTCGGTTTCGATTTCGACTTCGCCTTCTTTTTCATAGACCTCTTTTGCCTCAAAAACTTCAGGTGGTTTTTGTACACTTACTGTAAATATATCTTCTCCTTTTTCAGGCTTTTTAAACGGTTTTAATTTTATTTCCTCTGGCTGCTCTTCCGGCTTTGGTTTTTGGCGCATTTTTAATGTAATTTCCTCATCTTTAACGGGCTCAGGCGTCTTTGGTTCTCCTTTCTGAAGAACGGTTTCAATAGTTTCAGGAGCTGGTTTATCTTTCTTCTTCTTTTTTAATTTAGGTTTATCAGCCTTTGGTTCTTCAATTTCTTCCTTCTCAGATTCTGGAGGTTCGTATGTTAATTTATCCGCAGTATCATCTGGATAATCAAATGGTTCAAATTGTATTTTATCAATGTGCTTTTCCGGTTTTTCATCCTTTGGTTTATCTATATCCCCCTTCTTTTTCTTTGGTTTCTCAATCTCCTCAGATTTAATATCATCTGGCTTTTCAGGTATTTTCTTGAGTCGTACAGTTTCGTCTTCCTCCTTGTCATCGGGTACCTTGCCTTTACCTATTTTTATTGTAATCGGTTCTTCTTCCTGAACTTCAGGTTTTTCTTTAGGTTTTCGTTCATATTTAAATGCTTCATCAACTTTCTCTGGTTCTTTCTTCTTTAATTCTTCAAATTCCAAGTCCATTTTCTCTAACTCAGTTAGTTCCTTTTCAACATCCTTAATCTTTCTACGTTTTGGCTTTTTAATTTTCTCAGCTTCCTCGATGTTTCTAGACAAAATTCCATTTTCTTTTACAGCGTTTATGTCGGTGAGTTTTAACTGCTGCAAAATTTCAGATAACGGAGGGAAATCCACCCAATTTATTCTACTTTTCAGTTTTAGTTTAGGTATTACGAGTTGGCTAGGTACTTTTTCAGGCGCCTTTGATGACTTTTTCAGTTTAATTTCCGCAAAGTTAACCACTTCAGGTTTAATATCTACCACCTTAGCTCTTTGAGGTCGTACCTCGATAATGACAATTTTCATTAGTACTGGTTGAACCTTTTTCTTTGGTTTTTCAATAGGCTTTCTGTATTCTTCATCAACACTCTCACGATCTTTCTTCAGTTCCTCAATTTCCTTATCTAATTTCTCGAGTTCCTTAATACGCTTGACTAATTTCTTCTTTTTCGGTTTCACTGTTTCTGCTTCCTCAACATTTCTTGATATGACACCGTTATCTCTGTATACTGGTTCTAATTCTGTTATCTTAGCATTTTGTGCTTTTTGTCCAAATGGAGGAAATTCTAATACAATTAAACGGGTCTTTAACCTCAACTTAGGAACGGTAGTCTCTGGAATCTCCTTTTTAGTTTTAGGAGCGACCTTTTTTAGTTTAATTTCAGCGAACTCTGGCTTAATCTCTGTAATAACAGGCTTTTGAGGTACTTCAGCTGGAACACGTTCCAATTTTTGTCGCCGAGGTTTTATGATTAAAGTCGGTTCTTCTATATCATCTTTGACCGGCTTCTTAACTTTAAGTTTTCTTTTCGGTTTTTCCTCAACAACCAATTCTTCTTCAACTGGTTTATCTTGTACCTGCTCTGGAATCTCCTTAGTCAATTGTTCCTCATCAAGAGTTTGTTCTTCTACAATTGTCGCCTTGCCCAACATAATTTCCTGTTCTTCAACAAGCTGAACCTCCTCTTGGTCAAGTTCTTTTACAATGTCTGTTGTTGGGACATCTTCTTTAGCTTTTGGTATTTTCTTTATTTTCTTGATAATTTTCTTTTTCTTTGTAACTTCTTCATCGGGAGTCACTTCCATATCGACATCTTCACCTTCAAATGCTGGTATAGCATCATGCTTCATAACGGTATCTATTAAGACTTTAAACTCCTCATCTTTCTCCTCCTTTTTATGTGGTTTCAGTTTGATTTCTTCCGGAAGTTCTTCCGGTTTTGGTTTTTGTTTGTATTTAAGTTTAACTTCAGGAGTTTCTTCCTCTTCTTTGGGTTTTGGTATACCTATCTCAAGTTTATCTTCAATACTCTCGGGTTTAATTTTATCTTTCTTCTTCTTTGGTATTTTAACTTTTTCTTTCAGTATAGGTTCTTCTTCTTCAGGCTCCGGTTTTTCCAGCTTTAGTACTTCCTTTTCTGAGTCATCCTTATCTATATCATAGGGTTCAAATGGTTTTAATTTGGGCTCTTCTTTATCATCTTGATCAACTGCCACTTCCTTCTTAACCTCAATTTGTTTTGGCTTTACGTCTTCAGGTTTTTCTTCATCTTTGGATTTTCGAGGAATCTTTTTAAGTTTAACAGGCTCTTCTGGCTGGGGCTCTTCAGGTAGTTTTCCTTTCCCAATTAATAATTTTTGATCCGTTTGTTCTGCTTTCTCAGGTTTCTTCTTTTCAGGTTTAACAAATAATTCTTTATCAACCTTTTCCAGTTCTTTCTTCTTCAACTCCTCGAATTCCAGGTCAACCTTCTCTAAATCTTTAAGATCTCTCTCAATATCTTTAATTCTAATCTTCTTTTTCTTTGGTGCCTTTTCAGCTTCAGCTATATTCCTTGAGAGTATTCCATTATCTCTATAGACAGGAGGTAGTTCTGAAACTTTAGGAATTCTTTGTGATTCATTCTCTGGAGGGAATGGCACATGGGTAATTCTGCTCTTCAATAAGAATTTAGGCATTTTTGTTGTTGGTAATTCTTTCGGCTTTATAGATTTTGGTTTCTTCAATTTTATTTCTGCTAATTTTACCACTTCTTCTTTAGAAGTTACAGATGCGAACTGAGGTTTAATTTCTTGAATTTCTATCTTCATTAGTTTCGGTTTTTCTTTTTTCGGTTTTAGAACTTCTTTTTCTCCAGCTATTTCTTCAATAATTTCTTCTTTGTCTGTTGGAGTTTCCTTAACCTTTTTCCTCTTAACTATTTTCTTTTTCTTAATTGTATCATCATCTTCGCTGATTGCTGGAACTACTTCTAATTCCTCGATCCATTCTTCGGTTGCAGTCAGTGGTAATTTTGATCTCTCCTCTTTAACGACTTCCTCAAATTTAATTACTTCTGGTTCAATAGGTTTAACAGCTTCCAAGTCAGGTGTTTCTTCTTCTTGTGGTTTCGGTTTCACTTTTTTAATTACTTTTTTCTTTTTAACTTTTTCTTTATCTTCAAATTCTATTTCGGTTTCTAGATCCTCTCCTACAAATGCTGGTATAGCATCATGCTTCATAATAGTCTCAATATCAACTTTAAATTCTTGGTCTTTCACCTCTTTCTTATGAGGCTTTAATTTAATCTCCTCTGGTGTTTCTTCTGGCTTAGGTTTCTGCTTATATTTGAGTTTAATTTCCGGCATTTCTTCTTCTTCTGTTTTTTTCGGAATACCAAGTTCTAATTTATCCTCAACAGTTTCAGGTGTAGGTTTTGGTTTCTTCTTTTTGGGTAATTTAACTTTCTCTTCTGTAGGCTCTTCTACCTCCAATTTTTCTGGTTTTTCTGGAATATATTCTTCTAACTCAGGCGGTTCGTGTCCTAAATCAAAAGGTTCAAATTTGATTTTGTCATCTTCTTGTTCTTCCTTTTTCTTTTTATCAGGTTTCTTCTCTAATTTCTCTTTCTTTGGCTTTTTGGGAACTTCTTCTTGATCATCTTTTGGTTTTTCAGGCACAGCTTTCAGTTTCACAATTTCTTCTGTATCTTCAGGTTTCGGAACCTCACCTTTTCCAATTTTAAGTTTTTGCGGTTCAAGTTTAGCTTCTGATTTTTTTCTTGGTTTCTTTTCGAACTTATACTGGTCATCTACCTTCTCCAATTCTTTCTTTTTCAGATCTTCAAATTCCACATCTAATTTTTCGAGATCTTTGAGGCTAAGATCCTTATCTCGTAGTCGTCTCCTTTTAGTTTTTGGAACTTTTTCTGCTTCAGCAACATTTCTGGAGACTACTCCGTTATCTCTATAAACAGGTTCAAGTATAGATATTCTTGGAAACTGTTCTTGTTCTGATAATGGAGGAAAGTCATGGTATTGTATTCTGCTTTTCAATCTAAACGCAGGTATTTTGCCTGGTTCAATTTTCTTCTGGGCAACTTTAGGCTTACGAAGTTTAACTTCTCCAAATAGTGGCACATCTTTCGCCTCTACAATCTTTGGTTTTTGTGGTTTGACTTCAACACGTTCAATTTTCATGAGCACTGAAACTTCACGTCTAAGAGGTTTCTTTTTTCGCAAATCTTCTTTGGGTTTCTCTAGTATTTCTTCCGTAACTTCTTCCTTAGGAACCACCTTCTCTTTTGGTTTCTTTTTAATAATTTTTGTCTTCAGTGGTACAATTTCGCTTAAATCAATTTCCTCAACAGTTACAGTAGTCTGAGGTTTCTTTCCTTCTTCTACAACGGTGACTATTTCAGTGATTTCTTCTTTATCACCTTTTGGCTTTTTAATTACACGTTTTTTCACAATCGTTTTCTTTGGTCTACCCTTTTCAATAGTTTCAATTTCCTCAATTACTTCAGGTAGTTCTTCAATATATGTCATTTTAGCTTCTAAAGATTTTGGAATTGAAGCTTCTTTTACGATTTCTTCAGGAAGTTCAATTTCTTCTATTGTAACTGTAGTTTTTGGCTCTTTACCTTCTTCTAGAACAGTAAGAATCTCTGTGGATTCTTGTTTTGATCCTTTCCGTTTTTTGATGACTCTCTTTTTAATGGTTTCCTTTCTTACACCTTCTGGAGTAATTTGTTCTATAATCTTTACTTCTTCTGGCAATTCTTCAATAAACACAGCTTCGCTTGGCTTTATATCTGTAATTTCGGTAACAATTTTTTCTGGAACTTCAATTTCTTCTACAATGACACAAGTCTGCGGTTCCTTCCCTTCTTCTTCAACAGTAATAATTTGGGTTGATTCTTGCTTGCTGCCTCTTCGCTTCTTAATAACTCTCTTTTTAACAGTTTTTCTTTTCAAACCATCGTCAGTTGGAATTTGTACGACTTCAATTTCTTCAGGAGCTTCTTCTATAATAACTGGCTGGAATTTTTCTTCTTTTGGTATGAACTTCAATTCATCTTCAGGAAGTGTCCTAATTTCCACAGTTACTGAAGTTTGGGGTTTTTGCCCAACTTCCTGTGTAGTCACTATGTAGGTAATTTCTTCTTGGTCCCCTTTTCGTTTACTTAGCGTACGCTTACTAATTGTTTTCTTCGGACCTTTTTTGTCCTCGATAATTTGTATTTGCTCTGGAAGTTCTTCTACAAACACAGCTTCTTCTGGGGTAGTTTCTTCTTCGCCAACTTTATAAGTACTTTCTTTGCGCCTTTTAGTAATTTTCTTCACCAGCTTCTTCTTAGGTATTGAGGTTTCCTCAACGAATGTTGATTTTTCTGAATCAATAGACGGAACCTCCAATTTTTCTAAGATATCTTCAGGAATAATTATTTCTTCAACAACTACAGACGTTTCAGGTTTCCTACCAACCTCTTCTACAGTTACTATGTTCGTAACTTCTTGAACACTACCTTTGCGTTTCTTTATTGTCTTCTTCTTGATTGTGCGCTCTTGAGGTTTTCCAGTTTCAGATATTTGTTCGATGACTTCTACTTCCTCAGGCATTTCTTCGATTATCACAATTTCTTGCGGGGTTGTCTCAGGAAGTTCTTCAACAATATGCTCTGGAACATCAACTTCTTTAATTGTCACTGACGTTTTAGGTGATTTTCCTTCTTCTTGTTCGACCACAATTTCTGTGGTTTCTTGTTTACTACCTTTACGTTTTTTAATTACTTTTTTATGAATACTTTTTCTTCTAGTTCCTTCTTTAGTTTGAGTCTCAATTATTTGAACATCTTCCGGAACTTCTTCAATAACTACATATTCTTTAGGTTTTATCGATGGCAATTCTTCTACAATTTCTTCTGGTAAATCAAATTCTTCTATCACTATACTAGTTTGGGGCTCTTTACCTTCCTCTTCCACGGTATATATTTGTGTTAATTCTTGCTTGCTACCTTTTCGCGTTCTAATAACCCGTTTTTTTATAATCTTCTTTTCTGGAACACCTAATTCTGATACTTCATGAACAACACGAATTTCTTCTGGAAGTTCCTCGGCTATTTGTGGTACTACTTCCTCTTCTTTAACCTTTCTAATTTCGTCCTCAGTTTTCTTGACAACTTTTTGCTTGACAACTTTCTTCTTCGGTCCTTTCTTAACAGACACATCGACAACCTTAACCGTATCTAATACGTCTTCGATAAAAACTGGCTTTTTCGTGTCTACACTTGATTCTGGTAACTCACTTAAAATGTCTTCAGGTATATCAATCTCTTCTATGACAACAGTAGTTTGGGGTTTCTTACCCTCCTCTTCAACAGTAAAGATTTGTGTGGTTTCTTGTTTACCGCCTTTACGTTTCTTTATAACCTTTTTCTTGACAGTTTTTCTTGTATCTTCATCGTCAAACACTTGTACTTTTTCAGGACTTTCTTGGATGTATACCGGTTCTTGTTCTTTCGGCAACACTTTGAGTATAGATTCTGGGACCTCGATTTCTTCGATGGTCACAGAAGTTTGAGGTTCTTTGCCTTGCTCTTCAACTACAGTTAGTTCGGTTGTTTCTTGTTTACTACCCCTGCGTCTTTTGATTATCTTTTTGATGATTTTCTTTTTACCTAATTGTTCTGGAATTTCTTCGATTATTACATTACCATGTTCTTCGATTTCTTCTAATGGTACTTCTTCTATAACAACGGTAGTTTGTGGAGTACGTCCCTCTTCCTCCACAGTAAATATTTGAGTTACCTCTTGTTTATCACCTTTTCTTGTTTTAATTACTCTCTTTTTGATGTGTTTCTTTTCAATTTTCCCTTCTGGGGTCACTTCTTCCACTATTTGAATTTCTTCAGGTAATTCTATAGCTTCCAATTTTGACACTTTTTCTTCCTTTACCTTTTCAATCTTTTCGCTTCTCGTTACCTTCTTTTTGATGATTTTCTCCTTTGGTCCTTCAAGCACTTGTGTTTCCGTTATTTTAACTTCATCACTAATGTCTTCGATGAAAAGTGGTTTTTTCTTTTTAATTGATTTAGTGTCTAGTTGTTCAACTACTTCCTGAGGAATATCAATTTCTTCAATAGTAACGCATGTTTGTGGTTTCTGGCCTAATTCTTCAATGGTAACCGTTTCACGAATTTCTTGTTTACTGCCTTTGCGTTTTTTAACTACCTTCCTTTTCACAATCCTTTTGTCTTCCTCAATGATTTCTTCTGGCATTTCTTGAATTATAACAGGTTCTATTTGATTTTCCGGGATTGTTTGCACGATATCTTCAGGTACATCTATTTCTTCTATCGTAACTGTTGTTTGCGGCTTTTCGCCTTCTTCCTCTAAAATCACTATTTCTGTCGTCTCTTGTTTACTGCCTCTGCGTTTTTTAATTATTTTTTTATGAATGCTTTTTCTCCTAGGACCTTCATGTGTTGTAGTCTCAATTGCTTCAACTCTCTCTGGAACTTCTTCTATAATGACACATGTTTCAGGCTGAATCTGAGGTAGTGTTTTGACTATTTCCTCAGGTAATTGCACATCTTCGATAACAACGGTAGTTTGTGGTTCTTTACCCTTTTCTTCGACAGTAAATATTTGGGTAATTTGTTGGTCACTACCTTTACGACGACGGATCGTACGTTTTTTGATAATTTTTGTTTCTTTTGTACCTTCCGGAGTAATTTCTTCTACAACACGAATTTCTTCAGGTAATTCTTCTGCTATTTCAGGCTTGACTATTTCTTCTACGACTTTTTTGACTTCTTCGGTAACTTTGTCCACTTTCTTCTTAATTATCTTCTTCCTGGGGGCAACTTTTGTTGAAACCTCTGTGATTTTAACTTTATCAAGAATATCTTCTACAAATACTGGTTGTTTTGACTCAGCTGCTGGTAGATTTAGATTTTCTAAAACTTCGTCAGGAATATCAATTTCTTGAATCACTACATAACTTTGTGGACGTTTACCTTGTTCTTCGACAGTAAATGTTTGTGTAGTTTCTTGTCTACTGCCCTTACGTTTCCGAACTTCCGTCCTCTTAATTATTTTTTTGTTTTTATCGTCTGCATATTCTTGTACGGTTTCTGGCATTTCTAAAATGACCAATGGTTCCTCAAAACGAGGAACCAGCATTTCTTGAACAATTTCTTCTGGAGTATCAATTTCTTCAATAACTACTGTTGTCTGATGTGGTTTACCTTGTTCCTGCTCTATAACCAGATGAGTTGTTTCTTGTTTACTACCTCGTCGTTTTTTAATAATACGTTTCTTTATAATTTTTCTTCCTTCTACGGAGATATCTTCAGGTTGTTCTTCAATAATCACGGCATGTTCCGGTTTAATGACTTCAGCCATTTTTACTTCGTATGCTGGAATATCAATTTCAGTTATTGTTACAGTAGTCTGAGGCTTAGCATTTTCTTCTTGTACTGTAAATATTTCCGTGATTTCTTGTTTGCTACCTTTCCGTTTTTTAATAACACGTTTCTTTGTTATGGTTTTAGTTGGGATTCCTTCTGGAGTAATTTGCTCGATAACAGTAATTTCTTCTGGTAATTCTTCTGCTATTTCAGGTTTTACATCTTCAGTAACAGCCTTCTCCTTTTTGCGTTTTACGACTTTCTTCTTTATAGTCTTTTTAGTTACTTCAACTTCTTCTTCCTCAGGCATATCTTCATGTTCTGGAACTTGTAGTCGCAAAGCTTCTTTAATAAATTTCATTTGGACCATTTCAACAACATCATCAGTTTTTTCCGGCTTAGTACCTAATGTGGGTGCAAACAAATAGCCTTGCTCATCCACTAAAGTATCTTCCTTAGTTTTGCTGATCTTTTTAGGTTTCTTTTCAATTATTTCTTCTGGAATTTCAATTTCTTTGATTACAACTGACGTTTCTGGTTTCTTTCCTTCTTCTTCTTCAACAAGAATTTCTATATCTTCTTGCTTACTGCCCTTACGTTTACGTATTATTTTCTTTCTAATAACTTTCTTTTTGGGTCCTTCATGAGTTTGCACATGTGTAACAATAACATCTTCAGGAAGTTCTTCAATGATATCTGCTTGATCTTTTGGAATTGTTGGAATTTCGCGTAGTTTTTCTTCTGGTAAATCTATTTCTTCAATAGTAACTGTAGTTAATGGAGATTTTCCTTCTTCTTCAACTGTGTATATTTGTGTATCTTCTTGTTTACTGCCCTTACGTTTACGTATCACTCTTTTCTTAATAATTTTCTTTTTAGCGCCCCAACGACCTTTAACTTCTTGAACTTCGATTTCTTCTGGAAGTTCCTCGATGTAAACTGGTTCTTCAGGCTTGATTTCTTCTTCTTTACCCTCTTGTTCAATTGTAGTTATTTCTGTAGTTGCTTCTTTACCATCTTTTATTTTCTTTACAATCTTCTTTTTAATTGTCTTTTTCTTTTTGTCTTCAACTATATCTGCAGGTAATTCTTCTATGATAGGTATTTCCTCTGGCTCTTCTATTTCTTCAATAGTAACTGTGGTTTGCGGTGTTTTTCCTTCTTCCTCAACTGTGAAGATTTCAGTAGACTCGGTCTTTCCATCTTTGTGTTTTCGAATTGTACGTTTCTTAAATACTTTTTGTTTTGTGCCTGTTTCTGTTTTGACGTCTGTGACAATAACTTCCTCAGGAAGTTCCTCTATATAAACATTTTCTTCGGGTGTTTCAGCAGATAGACTTTGCACTTCCTCTGCCGGTATTTCAATTTCTTGTATAGTAACACTTGTTTCAGGTAATTTGCCTTCTTCCTCTACAGTTACAATTTCAGTTGCTTCAGCAGTACTGCCCTTACGTTTACGAATCACACGTTTTTTAATAACTTTTTTCTTCTTTTTACCACCTTCCATAAATTCTATCTCTTCAACTTGCTCTGGTACTTCTTCGATAATTTCTGGCACTTCCTCGATTGTGACTTTTGCTTTCTTCTTAATTTTAGGTTTTTCATCGTCTTTGGGTGTAATTACGTCAATAGCTTTTTGGGTTTCAACTGCTTCTATTTTTACAGATTCTCTAACCTCTTGGACTACAGTGCCTTTAGCTTTTAGATCTTCGGGAAGCAGTTCACCTAAAATAGTTAATTTTTATTCAGTTTGTTGTATTATGTTACATTTATTGGAAATGTTTTTTGTTCTACAGAATGTAGGGTAATTATAAATAACAGATATCTAATTTTTACAATGTTGTTAAACTTAAACACCAGTGGGACATCGAAAAGGGTAAAGAAACATCGAGTTTACATTGACCAAAGTTGAAATTTAAATTTTAATAAAAAATTTGTTATTATTGATAAAGTCACAGTGCAACAATTACCGAACATTCTGTATATTATGGAGATGTTTTTGATGAAAAGAAAATATGTCCAAGAAGTGCAATAGTATTATGATCTCACCTAATGCAAGTTCCTCCGTATGTTCAAGAGAGTGTACATCTGTCGTTTCTAATTCCTCGTGTGGTGTAATTTTAGTTTTAGGTTTTGTTTTTTTGGGTAGTTTACCAAATACTAGTGCTTCCAATGCATCGGTTTCGAGAGGTGAAAGTTCTTGAAGGGTCACATTAATTTCTGTTATTTCTGGCTTGTCGTGTTCTTTTACCTTCCTAATTTCCGTAATTTCCTCTTTATTGCCCAATCGTTTTTTGTAAACTTTTCTCTTTATAATACCTGTTTTAGTCGTTACAACTGATTCAGGAAGGTCCTCTACTGGTTTAGAGTCTAAAACGTCTGTTACGTCTTTTACCTCTTCGATAGTAATTGTATGTTCTGGTTTCTTGTGTTCTTCATAAACTGTAACAACATTAACAACTTCTTGTTTCGGACTGATTAACTTCCTGAATGTTTGTTTTCTAGTTATAACTTTTTTAGGTGTACCTTTCTCGGTTACAAGTTCAGAAACTGTAACTTCTTCAGGATATTCTACAATAATCGAAGTCGCCTTTTTGAGCGGTTCGATTTCAGCTAACGGAGCATCAGAAATACTGTGTGTAACAGTGGTGAGAGGTTTCTGGTGATCTTCTTCTTCAGTCACGACTTCTGTTACTTCTTCTTTACTACCTTTTCGTTTTTTAAACACTCTTTTTGTAACTTTCTTTTTCACAACTTTATCTCCTGTTTTTTGCTCCACAACTTCAATTTGAATTGGAATCTCCTGTATAGGTGTAGTTTCCGTAAAATCTGGAGCCGTAACTGTATCTATTTCTTCAATTTCAACTGTAGATATTGGCGCTTTATCCTCTTCTTCAGTAGTAACGATATTAATGATTTCTTCCTTAGGCTTCCTTAATTTTTTATACGTCTTCTTCAATGTTAACTTTGTTTCGGTTGTGTCTTGCAAAGTGTGTACCTTTTCAACTTTAATTTCCTCCGGTAATTCCACTGTGACTGATTTAGCTTTTTTCGGTTCAATTCTTTCACTATCTAATGGTTTAGTTTCTTCATCTGGTATTTGATCTTCATATTCAATTACAAAAGATTCGGGTTGGGTGTTTTCGGCTAAAAGAGACACTATTTCTGTAACAGTGGCATTAGAGCCTTTCCTCTTCATAAATTTACGTTTTTTCATGACTTTCCTGATTGTTTCATCATCAATTATCTCTACTACTTCTTTACATTCCTCTGGAAACTCAACTAGTTCTACAGAATTGATTGGAATAATGTGCTCAGGTGTAACTACATCTTCTACAATGTCTACTAAAACTTCTGTTTCCCCTATTTGAGGTGAAATAGTTTCTATTGTTGTTGTTTCTTCTAACGGCCCGCGTTTCTTCTTAATAATACGTTTCTTCACAGTCTTCTTAATCTTGGTACCGTCTGGTGTTTCTTCTTCTACAGTAATTACCTCCTCAGGAATTTCATAAACTAATGCAGTGTACTTGGCAATTTCTTCCGCGAATTGAATCTTGTAGAGCTGAACATCTTCTTTAGGCTTTTTAAAGGGCTTTAGTTTAATACCTTCGCCTTCAATTTGCTCTGGTGGTTTTTGCTTCGACTTGAATGACTTATCTTCTTCCACCTCCTCTACTGGTTCTTTAGGAGTTCCTTTCTTAAGTTCAGATTGATCAGATTCAGGTTTGGGTTTACGTTTATGCTTTTTCTTGATTTTACCAGGTTTATCGGTATCTTCAGAAGGCTCAAGTTCAAACACGGGTTTATCATATTTTTCCAGTTCCACATCGTCATGATCAATATCGTACGGTTGGAATTCAATCGGTTTGTCTTCATCAGATAAATCTTTTTCTTTAGATTCGTCATCGGGTTTCTTACCCTTTTTGGCTTTCACTTTCTTTTCAGGTAATTCTTCCTGAGCTTTCGTTGGTATTTTCTTTAAATCTACTTTCTCTATCTCCACTATTTCTTCAGGAATTTTACCTTTTCCTAATTGTAATTTATCTGATACTTGAGGTACATCCTTTGGTGTTTTTGGTTTTTTCTTATACCGATATTCTTCATCTACTACCTCTTTCTCAAGTTTTTCTAAAGGCTCAAATTTTTCAAGATCCTCTAACACAGGTGAATCATAATCAATGTCCTTAAATTTAGAATATTTCTTCTTCTTAAGAATTTCTTTAGCTTCAGCGACATTACGTGACAAAATGCCATGATCTTTAACGTAAGGTGGAAGATCACTGATGAGTGGTTTTTGTTCTACTTCATTTGCAGAAGGAAAATCAATAAACCGAATTCGACTCTTAAGTCTCACTTTGGGTATTTTGACATCGGCTTGTTTATCAGGTTTCATTTTAGGTTTCTTAAGTTTTATTTGGCTAAATTGGGGTATTTCATCTTTTTCAACTATTTGTAGTTTTTTCGGTTTCTGTTCGACATGCTCTAGCTTGTGTTTAATTTTTGGTAAATTTTGTGGCAAAGAAGTTTCATATTCCTTAACAGAAATTGTCTGCGTAGGTGGTTTGTCATCTTCAATAGTTGTAAATATTTCAGTTGCTTCAATTTTCGGACCTTTCTTTTTTAGAATAGTTTTCTTTTTAATAACTTTTTTCTTTGGTGTTTTCCCTTTCGTACTAATTTCTATTATTTCAGTATCCTCGGGCAATTCAATGACTGGAACAGCTTCATCAGGAGTTTGAAAATCGTGGTCAATTTCATCAATCGTCATTACAGTCGAGGGTTTTTCATACTCTACTTCAGTTGTGGTTATAGTAAGCAACTCATCTTTTGAACCTTTGCGTTTCTTAATTTTTCTTTTAGTCTGAATACGTTTTCTACCGTCAGATAAGGTAGTTGTTGATACTTCCTCCGGAAGTTCACCTAGAATTTCCTCACCAGATGGCAAAACCATTTCCTCTGGAAATTCAGGCAATGGATGAGACAACACGTTCCGAACAACTTCCAATTTAAGTAAATCTAAAACTTCCGGTGTTGTTGGAATTTGCTTTCGTTCCTCTATTGTGGGTACAAACAAAATGGTTTCAGTTGGAATTTCAGTTTCCTCAACAGTAACAAAAGTTAGAGGTAGTTTACCTTCCTCTTCAGTCGTTACGATTCTTGTAATCTCTTCCCTAGACCCTTTTCGCTTTTTAATAACACGTTTTCGAACTACCTTCTTACGTGGTTTGCCGGCAACTATTACTGTAGTTTCCTTAACATCTTCTGGGAGTTCAACAATATGCTCTTCTGTTGGTTTTTCATCAACTGTGACGCTTGTTACAGGCATCTGGCCCTCATCTTCCACAGTCACAATTTGTGTGGTCTCTTCTTTGCCATCTCTCTTTTTCTTAATTACTCGTCTTTTAACAATTCTCTTTTTCAATACACCTTCATCAACACTAGTGGTTTCTTGAATTTCTTCAGGAAGTTCTTCAACCACATAGTCTGGTTCTTCAGGTGCCTCTTTTTCTTCAATTGTCACAGTAGTCTCTGGCTTTTTGCCTTCATCTTCGACAGTCACAATTTGTGTAGTTTCTTCTTTGCCATCTTTCTTTTTCTTAATTACTCGCCTCTTAACAATTCTCTTTTTAGGTACACCCTCATCAATAATAGTGGTTTCCTGAATTTGTTCTGGGAGTTCCTCAACCACATATTCTGGTTCTTGAGGAACTTCTTTTTCTTCAATAGTTACAGTCGTCTTTGGCTTTTTGCCTTCATCTTCTACAGTAACAATTTCTGTTGTTTCTTCTTTGCCATCTTTCTTTTTCTTGATTACCCGTTTCTTAACAATTCTCTTTTTCTGTACGCCTTGATCAACAATAGTGGTTTCCTGAATTTGTTCAGGGAGTTCCTCAACCACATACTCGGGTTCATGAGTTTCTTCGATCGTGACAGTCGTCTCTGGCTTTTTGCCTTCATCTTCGACAGTGACAATTTGTGTAGTTTCTTCTTTGCCATCTTTCTTTTTCTTAATTACTCGCTTCTTTACAATTCTCTTTTTCGGAACACCTTCATCAACGATAGTGGTTTCCTGAATTTGTTCTGGGAGTTCCTCAACCAAATATTCCGGCTCTTGAGGAGCTTCCTTTTCTTCAATAGTCACAGTCGTCTCTGGCTTTTTGCCTTCATCTTCTACAGTAACAATTTCTGTAGTTTCTTCTTTGCCATCTTTCTTTTTCTTGATTACCCGTTTCTTAACAATTCTCTTTTTCTTAACACCTTCATCAACAATAGTGGTTTCCTGAATTTGTTCAGGGAGTTCCTGAACCACATATTCTGGTTCTTGAGGAGCTACTTTTTCTTCAATAGTCACAGTCGTCTTTGGCTTTTTGCCTTCATCTTCCACAGTAACAATTTCTGTAGTTTCTTCTTTGCCATCTTTCTTTTTCTTGATTACCCGTTTCTTAACGATTCTCTTTTTCGGTACGCCTTCATCAACAATAGTGGTTTCCTGAATTTGTTCTGGGAGTTCTTCAACCAGATATTCAGGTTCTTGAGGCGCTTCTTTTACTTCAATAGTCACAGTGGTCTCTGGCTTTTTGCCTTCATCTTCCACAGTAACAATTTCTGTAGTTTCTTCTTTGCCATCTTTCTTTTTCTTGATTACCCGTTTCTTAACAATTCTCTTTTTCTGTACGCCTTCATCAACAATAGTGGTTTCCTGAATTTGTTCAGGGAGTTCCTCAACCACATATTCAGGTTCATGAGTTTCTTCGATCGTGACAGTCGTCTCTGGCTTTTTGCCTTCATCCTCGACAGTAACAATTTGTGTTGTTTCTTCTTTGCCATCTTTCTTTTTCTTAATTACTCGCTTCTTAACAATTCTCTTTTTCGGTACACCCTCATCAATAATAGTGGTTTCCTGAATTTGTTCTGGGAGTTCCTGAACCACATATTCTGGTTCTTGAGGAGCTACTTTTTCTTCAATAGTCACAGTCGTCTCTGGCTTTTTGCCTTCATCTTCCACAGTAACAATTTCTGTAGTTTCTTCTTTGCCATCTTTCTTTTTCTTGATTACCCGTTTCTTAACGATTCTCTTTTTCTGTACGCCTTCATCAACAATAGTGGTTTCCTGAATTTGTTCTGGGAGTTCTTCAACCACATATTCAGGTTCTTGAGGAGCTTCTTTTTCGTCAATAGTCACAGTCGTCTCTGGCTTTTTGCCTTCATCTTCCACAGTAACAATTTCTGTAGTTTCTTCTTTGCCATCTTTCTTTTTCTTAATTACTCGCTTCTTAACAATTCTCTTTTTCGGTACACCCTCATCAATAATAGTGGTTTCCTGAATTTGTTCTGGGAATTCCTGAACCACATATTCTGGTTCTTGAGGAGCTACTTTTTCTTCAATAGTCACAGTCGTCTCTGGCTTTTTGCCTTCATCTTCTACAGTAACAATTTCTGTAGTTTCTTCTTTGCCATCTTTCCTTTTCTTGATTACCCGTTTCTTAACAATTCTCTTTTTCTTAACACCTTCATCAACAATAGTGGTTTCCTGAATTTGTTCAGGGAGTTCCTGAACCACATATTCTGGTTCTTGAGGAGCTTCTTTTTCTTCAATAGTCACAGTCGTCTCTGGCTTTTTGCCTTCATCTTCCACAGTAACAATTTCTGTAGTTTCTTCTTTGCCATCTTTCTTTTTCTTGATTACCCGTTTCTTAACGATTCTCTTTTTCTGTACGCCTTCATCAACAATAGTGGTTTCCTGAATTTGTTCTGGGAGTTCTTCAACCACATATTCAGGTTCTTGAGGAGCTTCTTTTTCGTCAATAGTCACAGTCGTCTCTGGCTTTTTGCCTTCATCTTCCACAGTAACAATTTCTGTAGTTTCTTCTTTGCCATCTTTCTTTTTCTTGATTACCCGTTTCTTAACGATTCTCTTTTTCTGTACGCCTTCATCAACAATAGTGGTTTCCTGAATTTGTTCTGGGAGTTCTTCAACCACATATTCAGGTTCTTGAGGAGCTTCTTTTTCGTCAATAGGCACAGTCGTCTCTGGCTTTTTGCCTTCATCTTCCACAGTAACAATTTCTGTAGTTTCTTCTTTGCCATCTTTCTTTTTCTTGATTACCCGTTTCTTAACAATTCTCTTTTTCTTAACACCTTCATCAACAATAGTGGTTTCCTGAATTTGTTCTGGGAATTCCTGAACCACATATTCTGGTTCTTGAGGAGCTACTTTTTCTTCAATAGTCACAGTCGTCTCTGGCTTTTTGCCTTCATCTTCTACAGTAACAATTTCTGTAGTTTCTTCTTTGCCATCTTTCTTTTTCTTGATTACCCGTTTCTTAACAATTCTCTTTTTCTTAACACCTTCATCAACAATAGTGGTTTCCTGAATTTGTTCAGGGAGTTCCTGAACCACATATTCTGGTTCTTGAGGAGCTTCTTTTTCTTCAATAGTCACAGTCGTCTCTGGCTTTTTGCCTTCATCTTCCACAGTAACAATTTCTGTAGTTTCTTCTTTGCCATCTTTCTTTTTCTTGATTACCCGTTTCTTAACGATTCTCTTTTTCTGTACGCCTTCATCAACAATAGTGGTTTCCTGAATTTGTTCTGGGAGTTCTTCAACCACATATTCAGGTTCTTGAGGAGCTTCTTTTTCGTCAATAGTCACAGTCGTCTCTGGCTTTTTGCCTTCATCTTCCACAGTAACAATTTCTGTAGTTTCTTCTTTGCCATCTTTCTTTTTCTTGATTACCCGTTTCTTAACGATTCTCTTTTTCTGTACGCCTTCATCAACAATAGTGGTTTCCTGAATTTGTTCTGGGAGTTCTTCAACCACATATTCAGGTTCTTGAGGAGCTTCTTTTTCGTCAATAGTCACAGTCGTCTCTGGCTTTTTGCCTTCATCTTCCACAGTAACAATTTCTGTAGTTTCTTCTTTGCCATCTTTCTTTTTCTTAATTACTCGCTTCTTAACAATTCTCTTTTTCGGTACACCCTCATCAATAATAGTGGTTTCCTGAATTTGTTCTGGGAATTCCTGAACCACATATTCTGGTTCTTGAGGAGCTACTTTTTCTTCAATAGTCACAGTCGTCTCTGGCTTTTTGCCTTCATCTTCTACAGTAACAATTTCTGTAGTTTCTTCTTTGCCATCTTTCTTTTTCTTGATTACCCGTTTCTTAACAATTCTCTTTTTCTTAACACCTTCATCAACAATAGTGGTTTCCTGAATTTGTTCAGGGAGTTCCTGAACCACATATTCTGGTTCTTGAGGAGCTTCTTTTTCTTCAATAGTCACAGTCGTCTCTGGCTTTTTGCCTTCATCTTCCACAGTAACAATTTCTGTAGTTTCTTCTTTGCCATCTTTCTTTTTCTTGATTACCCGTTTCTTAACGATTCTCTTTTTCTGTACGCCTTCATCAACAATAGTGGTTTCCTGAATTTGTTCTGGGAGTTCTTCAACCACATATTCAGGTTCTTGAGGAGCTTCTTTTTCTTCAATAGTCACAGTCGTCTCTGGCTTTTTGCCTTCATCTTCCACAGTAACAATTTCTGTAGTTTCTTCTTTGCCATCTTTCTTTTTCTTGATTACCCGTTTCTTAACAATTCTCTTTTTATGAACACCTTCATCAACGATAGTGGTTTCCTGAATTTGTTCAGGGAGTTCCTCAACCACATATTCAGGTTCATGAGTTTCTTCGATTGTGACAGTCGTCTCTGGCTTTTTGCCTTCATCCTCGACAGTAACAATTTGTGTTGTTTCTTCCTTGCCATCTTTCTTTTTCTTAATTACTCGCTTCTTAACAATTCTCTTTTTCGGTACACCCTCATCAATAATAGTGGTTTCCTGAATTTGTTCTGGGAATTCCTGAACCACATATTCTGGTTCTTGAGGAGCTACTTTTTCTTCAATAGTCACAGTCGTCTCTGGCTTTTTGCCTTCATCTTCTACAGTAACAATTTCTGTAGTTTCTTCTTTGCCATCTTTCTTTTTCTTGATTACCCGTTTCTTAACAATTCTCTTTTTCTTAACACCTTCATCAACAATAGTGGTTTCCTGAATTTGTTCAGGGAGTTCCTGAACCACATATTCTGGTTCTTGAGGAGCTACTTTTTCTTCAATAGTCACAGTCGTCTCTGGCTTTTTGCCTTCATCTTCCACAGTAACAATTTCTGTAGTTTCTTCTTTGCCATCTTTCTTTTTCTTGATTACCCGTTTCTTAACAATTCTCTTTTTCTTAACACCTTCATCAACAATAGTGGTTTCCTGAATTTGTTCAGGGAGTTCCTCAACCACATATTCAGGTTCATGAGTTTCTTCGATTGTGACAGTCGTCTCTGGCTTTTTGCCTTCATCCTCGACAGTAACAATTTGTGTTGTTTCTTCCTTGCCATCTTTCTTTTTCTTAATTACTCGCTTCTTAACAATTCTCTTTTTCGGTACACCCTCATCAATAATAGTGGTTTCCTGAATTTGTTCTGGGAGTTCCTGAACCACATATTCTGGTTCTTGAGGAGCTACTTTTTCTTCAATAGTCACAGTCGTCTCTGGCTTTTTGCCTTCATCTTCTACAGTAACAATTTCTGTAGTTTCTTCTTTGCCATCTTTCTTTTTCTTGATTACCCGTTTCTTAACAATTCTCTTTTTCTTAACACCTTCATCAACAATAGTGGTTTCCTGAATTTGTTCAGGGAGTTCCTGAACCACATATTCTGGTTCTTGAGGAGCTACTTTTTCTTCAATAGTCACAGTCGTCTCTGGCTTTTTGCCTTCATCTTCCACAGTAACAATTTCTGTAGTTTCTTCTTTGCCATCTTTCTTTTTCTTGATTATCCGTTTCTTAACGATTCTCTTTTTCTGTACGCCTTCATCAACAATAGTGGTTTCATGAATTTGTTCAGGGAGTTCTTCAACCAGATATTCAGGTTCTTGAGGCGCTTCTTTTTCTTCAATAGTCACAGTGGTCTCTGGCTTTTTGCCTTCATCTTCCACAGTAACAATTTGTGTAGTTTCTTCTTTGCCATCTTTCTTTTTCTTAATTATTCGCTTCTTAACAATTCTCTTTTTCGTTACACCTTCATCAACAATAGTAGTTTCCTGAATTTGTTCGGGGAGCTCTTCAACCACATATTCAGGTTCTTGGGGCGCTTCTTTTTCTTCAATAGTGACAGTCGTCTCTGGCTGTTTGCCTTCATCTTCCACAGTAACAATTTGTGTAGTTTCTTCTTTGCCATCTTTCTTTTTCTTAATTATTCGCTTCTTAACAATTCTCTTTTTCGTTACACCTTCATCAACAATAGTAGTTTCCTGAATTTGTTCGGGGAGCTCTTCAACCACATATTCAGGTTCTTGGGGAGCTTCTGTTACACGTTCATCATGTTTTGTCTTCTCAACCACTCGTTTTCTGATGATTTTCTTTTTAATATCTACAGTATCATGAACTTGTTCTGGTTCAGGCATCTCTTCCACTATATATGGAGTATCGACCAAATCCCGTTGCTCATCATCGGATGGGATCTCCTCTATTTGAACACTTTCTTTAGGCTTCTGTTCTGGTATCACTTCTTTAAGGACCTCCTCAATTACCATATCGCTATCACCTTTATCTCTACCCTTCTTTTTCACTATAGTACGTTTCGTAACAATTTGCGCACTCTCTTCACTATCTGGCGCCGACCTAAACCTAGTTATAAATTCGTGTGTTTCCTCAACTTCACTCGATTGTTTTCGAATTTTTGTAGTGTGTTTTTCAGCCACATGAGTTTGATCAGTGGTTTGTATGACTTTGGCGTGTGTAGATTTGTTAAGTGGAGTTGTTGTATCATCCAATGGTCCTGTAATTTAACGTTTTACATTGTATAAATTATCGAACAGTGGTAATTTGTATTGTGTTAATTGGTTTAGTGTAATTATGGATTGTTTTTCCTGTAATGTTAATACGCTTCACCTGATTATATTTACAGCAATAATTGTATCAGAATTATTTATAAAATCTCAACAGTAATTTTTACTACCAAAATAAAATAGTGAAGAACTTTGAATAGTGGCTGATATTTTAAGTGACCATACTGTTGAAACCTTAACCATTTCTGAGTAACTATGTATGATTTGCCTACTAGTGAGATCGCACTTACCTTCTTGCTCATGCAGTTGAACTTCACTTATAATCAGACTTGGTGTTATGTCTTCCAATGAAACTTTAATTGTCTTTGTTGTTGGTTTAACAGTGTCTAACATGTCGACGTTACCTGTTGTTTGCTGCTCACTTACAATCAACCCATGCTGCGCACCAACAAAATCTGTTTGCGCCTTTGTTGATTTACTTGCTTCTGGTTTCAAATAATCGGTGCTCTCAAACGCTGTCACTTCTTCTTTCGATATTACAGGTCTTTGTTGAATATCTTCACTTTGAGCAATTGATTCTATTGTTTTTCCTTGCTTGAACGTGTCCGTGCACTCAAAGGTAATAACTTCCTCAGTTGTACCCACTGGTTTTTGACCAACTTTGTCTGTTTGAGCTTTGTCTGATTTTGCGGCATCCGGTATTATTGTGCCAAATGTATCTAATAGCATAACTTCCTGCTTAGTACTAATTGGTTTATTTACAATATCACCAGAATGTGCTTTGTCAGTTTTAGTTTTTGGTATTTTAACATCAGTGTAACTCTCATATGAAGTTACTTCTTCTTGAGTTACTACTAATATTTGAGAAGTTTGATCCACCAATGCCTTTTCAGTTTTTGCTTGTTCAGGTTTAACAACATCTGTTGTATCTAAAGTTATTATTTCTTCTTGAATTACAGTTGGCTGTTGTGAAATTTCTTCAGTTTGTGCTCTTTCAGATTTGGTTTTATCAGGTTTAATGAAATCATAAGATTCTAAAGTAGTTATTTCTTCATTAGATATTATGTGACGCTGTACAACTTCTTGAGAAGCTGTAGTTTCTTGTGCACTTACTTCAGAAACTTTATCGCCTACTGTACCTTGAACTGTTACTTCCTCAACAGTTACACCTTTCTTTGTTAGAATATTTATATCCGCTATTTTTGATTCGGGTTTCTCAGCTTCTTGCAACGGTTTTACTGATCCATGTAAAGTAACCTCCGTTTCTGCGACACCTTCGAATGTGTCTGCTAAAGGTGTAGCTTTCTGTGATGATGCGAGTTTATCTAGGACAACTTCCCCTACGGTATCAAGAACTTTAACTTCTTGTTCTTGTACTACTTGATGTTCACCAAAAATAGTCGTTGCTGTACTGGACTTAGGTTGATCCTTTTCTAGCAATCCCTCTTGTTGAGATGTCAGTACTTCTGTAATGGATGCAGTTTTACCGGGTTCTTCTAAATTAATATCTGCCAGTATTGTAGTTGGTTTCTGATCTTTGAGAAATACATCTTCTTTTTCCTCAGATATAACCTGACTTATGCTTACTGTTGTATGAGGTATATTTTCTGGAATGACTTTGGTCGATACTGGTTTATCAGATGTAAGTGCTCCAATATCAAGTTCGCTTCGTGTTTCAGAAACAACAGTTGCCTCTTGGGGAGTTATAACAGTTTCCGCGGTAGTTCCTATTAATGGTTTCTCCGCAAAAGCACTTTCTTCTTCACCAGATATAGTCTCTTTAACTACCAAATGTGATTTTTCTAAAACAGAAACTGAAGCAATCTTAGTATCTTCTGTTTGGCGTTTAAATTCAGATTCTTTATCATGTACTTCCTCACTAGTAACTATTAAGCTTTTCAGCTCATCCTGCTGCAAATCTGCTTTATTTTCAATCGGTTTTTCCGTAATCAGTGTATCAAAACTATCTTGAGTTTGAACTTGAGACTGAACTAACGATATAGCAGGTAGTACCGAAGTCATCGGCAACATCTTTTCCACATCTTCCGGTATAAATTGCTTTTCCTTTTCCTCTGATTTTACTTCTGACACTTGCAAAGTATATGATTCATCAATTATTGCCCCTGCAGTTTTCGTTTCTGGTTTTTCTTCTAAAAGAGGTTTTTCAGATTCTTGCACAATTCTTTCTGATAATATTAAACTATCTAGAGTTTCCTGACTAACATTTGCTTTGTTGGAAGGTGTGATTTCTTCTTTAAACTCATCTATATTTTCTGACGTCAGAACTTCAGATTGTTCAAGGACTCTATTGGTATCGAATTGAGGTTCTGCTCTTTCAGTTTTTGTTTTATCGCTTTGATATTTATCAGCGATCGCTTCGGTTAACACTTCTGTTATATTTAAACTAGCGAAAGTATCCATAATTTTTTCAGCTTGTTTCGTTTCAGGCTTTATGTCGCCTGGTTTTTCCCCAACACTTTCAACAACTTGTTGAACCTGATTTGTAAGCGCTTCGACAGTGTCTTGATCTTGAGCAGCAGAGGCTTCGGTAGGTTTTTCTACCGAAAATACTGGTACATCAAGAGATGTTAGAACTTCAGAAACTTCAGCAGAGACATTTTCTAAAATATCGGTCATTGCTTGAGTTGTATCAGGTATCTTCATGGATTCGAATACTGATTCACGTTCGTATGTGGTTACCTGAGTAGTAGTAAACATTTTTGATTCCTCAATATCAATACCAGCTTGTAGTTCATTTAATTTTGTTACTTGATCATATGTATCTTCTTTCTCTTGTACTTGAGGTTGAATTTGAACAATTCCTTCAAACACACCTTGAGATATTATTGCTTTCGATGAATCAAACTCAGAAGCTTTAGTATCTTTTATTGTATCTACAGAATATATTTCTGATATTTGGGGAACAGTTATAGAATCTAATTCGATCTGAGCTGTTTGCTCTTTTGGTATTCCAAATTTATCTAATTCATTTTCTTTGTCCTCTAAAAGTACTTCAGTTTGACTCACAACCTTTCTTCCTTCTTCTAAAGATACACTAACGTTACTGGTATCAGGAACAAATTTCTCATCAAATATTGATTCCTTTTCTTGAACCAAGTTCTCAGTTATTATTACCCCAGTTACTGTATCTTCTTTTGTTTGTGCCACAACAGCATCTGGCAGAGTTTCATGCAGTTTATCAGGAGCATCACTTGTCTCAACAGTGGTAAGTTGAGGTAATTTTTGTGTTACATCTAGATCTTGAGTAGCGGTTTGTGTTTCAGGTAATCTAAAGTCTACTAGTTCTTTCTCTTTTTGTCCTAAAATAGTTTCAGTTGCAGTCAGACCTTCGCTTATCTGTAAGTTAACATTTGCACAAATGTCTTCAGGTTTAGTAATCTCAACTAGATCCTTTTCTTGATCGATGGGGATTTGTTGAGTTTGAGTAATTGCATCCAATGGAATCGTTGATGGAATACCTGTCGCCTCGACGGGTTTTAATGTATCTATATCCCCAACACCTTCATTAGTTTCAATTTGAAATTGGGAGACAATACTTTGACCGCTTGTAAGACTTTTAACGGCATAAGTTTCACTTGTGACTTCGGGCTTAAACTCTGTTTCCATGTCTTGTGTAACAACTGTTTCGACTATGACGCTTTGATCTTCGTTCAGAGCAACTGCGGCTTGTTTTAAATCAGGCTTTGGTATTGTTGGGACTTCTGATTCAGTTTCAGTAACAACAGTCATCTCTTTTGTTGCTGTTAATAAAGGTGAAATATCTAATAAAGCTGAGGTAGTTTCAGGTTGCGGTATCGTCAAATCTAAAAAGTTTTCATTAGGTTTAATTTCAGTTTGAGTTATATTTTGATAAGCTATGATATCAACATCAGCTTTTTTCGTATCTGGTTTCTCTGAAGCTTCTAATAAAGTCCCCATCTCATCACTTACTATTTGCGTTATATTGACACCATAATCTTCTCTAAATGTTACATCAGCTTCTTTAGTGTCAAATATAGGCTTTTCGAAATATTTCTCACTTTCTTGAACAGTTACATCAGATTGTATAACACTTTCAAGTACAGCTTGGTCAACTTCAGCTTGTGCTGTAATAGTTTTATCAATCTCCACTGTAGAAAGCGCATCGTGAGTTAAAGCAACATTTGTTTCTGCTACAGGTTGTACATCCCAAGCTGTTGTAGCTGATTTTTGTGACACCTCTGGTGTCTCATGTATTGCTTCTTTTTCAGTAGCAATTGTTTCACCAACCTGTAGAGCAGCTTTACCACCAACATAGTCGATATCGACTTTCTGTTCAACAGGTTTGAATTCATCTTTTAGATTACTTTCACTTTCTGCGATGACAGCTTCTAAATGAATAAGACCCTGAACTTCTAACTGTGATCTTGTTGCAGTAAATTTCGTTGGTTCTATTTTTTCCAAATCTTTGATAGAATCAGTTGCTACAGTTTCCCTTATTTGAAGGGTATCCTGAGGTGCAACTACGCCTTCAGCTTTTTCAAACTCTATCTGTTTCTCAGAGAATTCTATTTCTTTCTGTGCAGGAAGTACTGATGTCACGGATAAACCTACAGCTTCTTCATAATCAGGCACTGCTGTCCTTGATTCTGGTTTCAATTCACTTAATGCTGATTCTTTTTCAGAGGCAATGGCTTCAGTAGTTATGATGCTGCCAAGTAATGAACATTCAGGTTTAGCGATTTCACTTCGAAGTTCTTCTTTTTCAATATTTGCAAATGATTCATCCAGTTGAGTTTCGGATTTTACCGCTATCACATGGGATGTAATAGATGTTTCTCCTTTCACCATTTCAGGTAATTCTTCACTAGGCAATTCTTTTTCCTTATCTTCAGTTAATGTTTGACTTACGTTCACACTAATTGTTTCGGAAAATGTAATACTAGCTTGTTTAGAATCTGGTTGAACTTCGCTTGATTTTTCACCTTCTTTTTCTCCAGGAACTAACTCAGTTTGGGTGAGTGAAATCGAAATATCTTGTTGCATAACCGCTGTTTGTGTTTCGGGTAGAACCTTCTCAAACTCTTTAGGTAAAACATTTGACAAAACTTTTTCTTGCAGAGGTACATGTTGTGTTTGAACATTGATACCAGCTTGTGATGATTCGGTTTCAGGTATTTGAAGGTTTTCCTCCTTGTGATCCGTAATTGTTTCAGTAACAGATAACGCTTGACCTGGTAGTATTTCGACAATAGCTTTCTTTTCATATGGAAATACGTCTAGTTGTAATCCTTTTTCCACATCAGTGACATTGGTTTCTGTCACAATCAGCTCAGTAAATGGTTTTGCATATTTCTTTGCTTTGCCTGTTACTATTTCCTCCTCTTTTATTTCATCAGCATGTACAACGGTTTCTATTTCAGATTTTAAAACAACTTCTTGTGTGGTTAGATCTGAAGTTGCATAACCCTTTTGTGGAGTTGCATCTGGACTATAATCTGTTTCTCTTTCTTGTAATATAATCTGCGACACGTTGGCTCCTGTTAAGGTTTCACTTAAATCAATATTCGCTTGCTTAGCATCTGGTGTGGTTTCGATATGTGCGGTTTCTTTTTCTCCTATTTCAGGTTGTGTAATTTCCACAATACTATCAATAATTGTTTGCTGAAATTCGGCTTCGGCATTAAGTGGAGCGGTGATATTAAAATCAGCTGTAGAATCAGCTGATTCTACAATAGATTTGCTCGCTACTTTCTGTGCATCAATATCAATAACTACTTGACTCCCCTCAGGTAATTCGGCTGGGGAGTATATAGTTTCTTTATCATCAGGTAAAATTTCATGTACATTTAATGCTTCTTGAGGCAAAATAGTTGATTCTGCTTGCTTCTCTATTGGAGCATCTATACTGATTTGTCTTAAATGTTCTCCAGCAACAGCTTCAGTTATTACAGTTTCAATATGCGTTGTTTGGTCAAGAACAGCTATTCCACTTTCAATTTTATCTGGTTCTAATCCAGCAGTACTGTGTTCTACCAAAGTTTCTTCAGTTATGCCAGTTGGCAACAGATGAGATGCCACTAGTTTGCCTTTGTGGCTATCGGGAAATTCAAATTTATCTAAAACGTTTTCACTTTCAAGCAGATCAGCCTGATTTACTTCAATTTGTTCTTGGGTTCTATTTAGTGATGATTCAATATTAACAACATCTGGTTTACTTTCTTCATATGATACTTCAGTATCTGCTGTAGTTATTTCGGTTACTTTTGTTGCTTCATGAGTTTGAACATCGAAAGAAGCATTATCAGTTTTAAATTTAAGTTTATCAACAAAAGCCATAGAAGTATCGCCAGTCTGCACCTCCTCGACTGTTAATGACTGGTTAGGTAACATTATTGGAGTTACTGAGACTTTAGTTCTTTGCTCCTCTGGTGCCAATTTGTCTTCAGATTCCTGAATTGTAACAGTTGATTGACAGCTTACTTCATAACAAGTAAATATTGTGTCAGCTCTCTTGGAATCAATAGGTGCTTGTTCATAGTTAACTTCAGAATCTCCCGGAATAATTGTTTGTGCAATAATTGGTTGTTGTGGCATCAATTCCACATTTGCAGTCATTTGTTCTGGTTTCTCTGTTATCATATCAGTCTGAGGTTGTTGTGTATCTATTACTCTTACAGAAATACTTTCTGATAGAATTAAATCAGAAGAAGCCAACCCTTTTTCAGGGCTGGAAGCCTTTTCAAAAATATTTTCTTTATCTTGAATCTGTGCCTCAGAAACAATTATACTTTCATCAGGTTTGATATGTAAGTTTGCATTTTGTGAAGGTGGTAATCGGCCGGGTACGAATTCACCCTCAATTTCTGGTGCGAGGATTTCCATGCCTGTTACCGATTTTTGGGGAATAAAGTTTTTAGTGGCAACTTCTGTAGCAACAAATGATTCCGGTAAAAATTTGCCTGGTTTAATTTCAGTGCCTACTTCCTCAATTATTAAACCTTCTCTAGAATCGATATTAATTTTTGGCTTTGCGTCTATTGGCTTGGTAATTGCTAAATTCGATTCAGAATCACCTTGCTGAATTTCTTCAATGTTTAAACTTTCTTTTGGTATCACAGAACCAATTGCCATAACACCGGTTGGAGTGCTAAATTGATCTAGTTCAGTTTCTCTCTGTGACACCTCAACCTGGGTAATATGTTTAGCTTCTTGTGGTAGAATTTCGATGTTTGCCATACCTTCTACAACTTTGTCTTTCATAAGATCCGCAGGCACATCTCCTATATTAATTTCCTGTACCTCCACACCTTCAGTCGGAACATATTCTGGTTGAGCCTTTGATAAGTTGGGTTGGAAGAATTCATCGAATTTTCCAGTTTGATTGTGAATATTTTGTTCAGATGTCTGCAATGCCTCAAATGTACTTATTGATCGCGATGCTGTATTTGATTCAACAGGAAATTCCTCATAAATATTTTCTTTTTCATGAGCTTGTACCTGTTGTCCTATTACGGCAGTGTGTGGCAGAATGTCCAGAGCAGCATTAAGCTTCTCAACATCTTCACTTAATTGAACTACTACATCGAGAGATGTAGCTTCAGAATATTGTCCTGAGGTTTGTAGAGCTGTAGGTTGTTTTGTTTCATATTCTAGAGGCAATAAATTATTTTCCTTAATAGATGCCTCAACTTGTGATACACTTTTAGCTTCTTGTGGTAGCAACGATACCACAGCGGTGCCTTCAACTTTACTGTCTTCTGATAAAGCTGATGGAACATCACCTAAATTAATTTCCTGAACTGATATACTTTCAGATGGTACAACATCTCGCTGAGCTTTGGACAAGTTTAATATCATTTTTTCATCAAAAGGTCCAGTTTGATTTTGAACGTTTTGTTCAATAGTTTGTAGAGCTTCGTGAGTATCATACGTTTTATATGCAACTGAACTGGATATAGAGGCGTCCGGGTGTATTCCTTCCTTTTCTTCAAATACAGTATGTTCTTGTAACAAACTTTTATGGGGTAACACGTTGAGATCTGCCTTTACTTCTTTTACATGTTCCTGCTCTTTATGAGTAACTAGATCAGTTGCAGTGACTTGAGAGTATTGTGCTGATATCTGGATGGGTAACGGTTTGGTAGATTCTAGTTCAGAAGTTTTAAATTCTCCTTCTTTATGCGATGGGAGTACCTCTGAAATGTGTTTAGCTTCTTGCGGTAATATTTGTAAACATGCTGTATCTTCCTTGATTTGTTCACTTTTGAAATCACTGGAAGTATCACATAAATTAATTTGTAGTATATCAACACCTTCCGATGCAACGATGTCGGGATGTGCAGTATATAATTTTGGTTTAAATGTCTCATCATAAACTCCTGTTTGATTTTGTACGTTTTGTTCAGCAGTTTCGACTGCTTCAAATGTATCAAATGTTTTACTAGCAGTCATTGTTATTACAGACGTTTCACTATGCACACCTTCTTTATCTTGTGGCAGTATTTGTTCCTGTATAATAACAGAATGTGGTATCACATCTAAATCCGCTTTAACACGTGCAATATCTTCATCCATTTGTGTAACAGTTGTTAAACTAGTTGCTTCAGAGTATTGACCTGATGTTTGTATAGCTAATGGTGTTTTAGTTTCATATTCTAAGGGTGTAATGTCTTCCTCTTTAATTGAGACGTCAACTTCGGAAACATTCTTAGCTTCCTGTGGTAATAACGAAACAGAAGCTAAACCCTCAACCTTTTGTTCTTCAAGCAGATCTGATGGCACGTCAGCTAAGTTAATTTCTTGAACTTTAATACTCTCTTTTGGGGTTACATCTATTTGTGCGTTGGATAGATTAGGTTGAAATTTATCATCAAATTTACCGACTTGATAATGTACATCTTGCTCTGATGTTTCAAATGCTTCAAAATTATCAATTTTTTTGATTGCTGTTGTAGTTAAAGCAGCAGTAGATGAGTAGTCTCCTTCTTTTTCAACTGACTGAACGTGTTCTTCAATAACAGAAGAATGTGGAATAACGTCAACATCAGCTTTGCCGGAATCTATAAGCTCATTTGTCTGGGCTACAGTACTTGTAGACATTGCTTGAGAGCTCACTTCGGGGTTTTGCAAAATTAAAGGTTTTTTCATATCAAACTCTTCCACGCGCAAATTGCTCTCTTTATCAGTTAACAATACTTCCGATATATTTTTAGCTTCTTGTGGCAACACTGAAACAGCAGCATGACTTTGCAAGAACTCTTGTGCCTTTAATATATCTGACGTATCTTCAGCTTGTACTTGTTGTACTGAGAGACTTTCAGAAGTCTCTAATCCTGTTGAAGCAGTATATGTAGTTGGTGTAAAAGTGGTGTCGAATTTGCCAGGTACAGTTTCAGTATTTGTTTCGGATACGGCATAAGCTTCCAATGAGCTAACAGATTTGGTGGCTGTTACAGATGAAGTTAAAACATCAGGTTGTGTATCTTCTTTGTCTTGTGTTAACGGTTGTTCAGTAGATATTGCGGTGAGAGTGATAATATCTACTGTTGCTTGAGCCTTGTCAAGTTGTTTATCAATCTGAGCTAATTCACCAGTATGACTTGCTTGGGACACAATATTCGAAGTATTAAGAGACAGGGGTACAACTTTAGTCTTTTCAAATTTAGGAATATCGTATAGATCTTCCTCATCTAATGAATATTCCTCAATATTAGGACGACGCATTTTGATAGTTTTCTTAATCTTGTGTTCTTTCTCAACGTCCTCTTCAATTTCTATTTCAATTTCATCTTCTTTTTTGTGCACGGACTGGTCTTGTTCTTCTTCGATAATTTCTGTTATTTCAACAGAATGTTTCTTTTTTAGCGATTTACCGTCGATGGTGCGTTCAATATTTTCCTCCACTTCGATGGTCTCTGTGAAAGTGTTAAATGTATGTTTTACATTGTGTAAAAATTTCAACAAAATTATATTGTCAAGTTTGGTTACCGCATTATCGAGACGCTAACTAAGAAAAAAAAAGAAATTAAGCTCATCAACAGAAAATTTTTAGATTATCGTGTCCCAAATTGATGATTTTGCAGTATTTTAACAAATACAAAAAAATGCTAAAGAAAGTTGGAAAATATCTCGTAAAAAATATAATAAAAACCACCAAATAGTTTGGAATACATAGGACATCATCAACAAGTCATATTTGAGAGAAATTGAGAATGAAATTGGTGCTGCAAGAATAAAAAAAGTTGAGAGCTTATCGAACATCTCTTCGACAATATATCCTGAACTCGGCCACTAAAAAAAACTCTAATTACGTCACTGTATTCCTATTTGCCGTGTTTATTAAAAGGTCCTTTAACATTTTCGAAAATCATGCAAAATCATCGAATTTGGGACACCTTGAACACTCCAAGTCCATTATTATAAAAAAAATATATTTTATTTGAGTTGACATACCTACTTCCTTCAATTGAAGAAGTACCTTCAGACCGCGCCTCGATAATTCAGACAACAAACGTATTATCACGTAAATTCATCAGTATTTCTGGAGATAGTCTTAAGAATTGTGTAAAAAGGACATAGTAGGTTGAAGCGTTAGTTTCGAATATGTCGTAAAATTAGGTAAGAGGTATATACTGTGTAGTTTCGTGTTATATAAAAAATATATTTTACAAAATAATAATATAAATACTTATATAAAAGCAAAAACAAAAAAATCGTTAAAACTCACCTTAGAAGCTGCGGAGCTTGTTTTAGGAATTGCACTACGCTAAGCCATGCTGTTGCTGGTTATAACACTGTGCGTGCTCTACTTTAAAGCCCGCAAAATAAAACTTTTTTTGAGCATTTAGTTGCATCATCAATAGAAAACTAGTATCACTAAATCACTTCTGTTAACAATTACTAATTCATTTTTAACCGATTTTCTAAAGCGCTAAATATTGCTAATAAGTAAAATAATAAAAATAGAATTGGGACATTTACACAATTATTAATACTGCACAATAATTTATCAAATGTTCGTACTTTAAGTACTACAAAAACAAAATAATATTTGTAACTGACGACACAAATCATAGAGTTATATGATTGTTGTACAAAAAGAAATTAACAGCAAGCCAAACATTCAGCTTACCTTCAGTTTCTCCTTTCTTTTTAATCCTTTTCTTAATTGTTCTTTCTATATCTATTTAGAAAGAAAATAGTATCAGTAAGTACCTAGTTGTATATCTTGATTATACAAGGTGATTCAGTTTTTAATGAGAGACTTTAACAGCGTACTATATTATATTCGTTAAAATAATTTGATCTAACACCTAAAGTTCTTACCAATGACTAGGTTTTTGCTCTAGGTTCATTAAACAACCGGATGGACTTCTTTAAAAAATAAGAAAGCAAAAACACTGTGACTGTGAATCTCATGAGGTTCTCTGAGTGCTTTAGTTTCAAGGGTATGACGTGCAGGTTCTGACTGGTCGGGTGTCTCAGGGCTTTGCGCTGGGGCCGTTGCTGGTATACTGAAAAGTTCAGGTAACTAGATAGATGAGTTTTGTTACATATGAAACATGGAAATGTATTATGTTTTAAGTCGTGGATTGACCCTTACTTGAGGCATAGGAATATGACGGTAAAGATTGAGAAAATTAAACCAGATATTCAGAACCTTGACGCGGGCATAATCTAAGAATCCCTATAAACTTTATACAATAACATGAATGCGTCCGGCAAAAAGTTCCAGTCTTGGTGTGAGGAGTAAAATTAATAAGAAGACTTTGCTTTGAGTTTCCAAAAAAAACACTGCATTTTGACATATTATACGTTAATAACACTTACGTACCGTGAGGTGTGAGATTCGTAATGATCTCTAGTGTTCTAGATATAAACGTGTACAACTAGGGTACTAAAGATCATTACGAATCTCACACCACTGCACTTGGTGATAGAAATTGCAGCAAATGAGACTATACTCAGACTGTCTCGGGAGCGAGCTGGAGATCAAAGAGCCTGGACATCCCTAAACCTCCCTAACCAAGAAAGAGACAGGAGTATTCGGGCATGGCACCAAATACTCAGAACAATGGGAACATACCCCACTGTCTTCCACAACTATCGGAAGAACATTGCGATCCACTCTGATAGCAGGCAGCTCAAAAATGGTGTGGGATTACTTAAGAGGTCTTCACGAGCTTAGCAACAATAACAGAGTTTGGATATCCAGACATTCTGGTATCCAGAGAAACGAAGAAGCCTCTAAGTTAGCAACAAAGGCTGTCAACCCCTGAACCGTTCTGCGGCTTAGGGAAACACACCTACAAGGAGAATTTCAGAATTAAGGAGGAAACAGACCGAGCAATAATCTGGCAAAATCTTCCTGGACTGATACACTCCAAGAAATTCCTTGGAAACATCCAAAATCTGTTTGGGTCTCAGTCAGAATGGACTACATATTCTTACAGAAAGTTGTCATTGTGCCAAGCTACTGGAGTTCATGAGAGCTCTAGAACTTGATGGAGAGTTGTAACTTGATACACAGATCAGGTAACTCAAGACCGGGGGGGCAGAATAGACCATCAGGTCGCAGTGTATTAGACACCGCTCAATTTAATCTTAATATTTACCTTGCATTTCCAAAAATAAAAAAAAAAACAATGCGTTTTGACACATATTTTAATAACACTTACGTACTGTAATCAGAATCGGAAAAAGAACAACCATATGGATAACGTGTGCAGTAAAGCTCAGTAGAAGAGTTATTTATTGACTCACTCACTTTTGGTGATTATTCTCTATCAAGAGCAAGAGTATTTGACTGGTGTAAGATGTTGACAGAGGGTCAAGAAAATGTAGACAACAAATCACATCCAAGCCAACCAAATACATAGAAAGACGCGAATCAAATAGAGGATTTGGTGCTCCAAAATCGTCGAATTAACCTTGTTGGAATTGTATTTGTATCAGTTCAAACAATTTTGAAAGACAATTTGAGACTGAAGAGTCAAATCTTGTTTGCTGCAAAAACGCTAAATTTGTTCGTGTCATTGTCTATTACTAACACGATAAGATGGAACGCATAATTACTGGAGATGAGACGTGCATCTATGCTTACGACCCAGAAACCACGAATCAATCAAGGGATTATGGTCTTCTGGCTATTCGGTAAAATGAAAGAAGCGCTCCGACTTTTTATTACACAAGTTATTGGTCGATAAAGTATTATTATGATCTCTCCAATTGGACTCATTGATGAAAGATACTCAGTAAGGGCATGAGAAACCTCTCTCTGGATAACAAAGGGTTTAAAAGTATTCCTTCATTGTCGAAGTTTTCTGTCTAAAATAAACTCTAATTGTTTTTGAATGAGTATAAAACGCTGTGAATGTTTCCAAATTAAAAACCGAATCACCCAACAGAAGTAAACTTTAAAACTCAGGAACTTCAATGATTCTTCTTCTTGATGATTCTGTTTCTAAAGTTCAGTAAACTCAAAAAACTAACACACAATTAAATTTCCTTATACATTTATACAATAATAATAATATATTACATATTTAACAAAATATACATAACACATTTCACAAGTTAAATCTTAAAGCTGGCTGTTAGAGTCTTTTTTTTTGGCTTGGCATATGGAACACAAACACGAGACAAACCATACATAAACTCACCTTGATGCACTTCTATTTTCTGGATGGTTGTTGCAGTCTCAGTTACAGACTTAGTTGTAACCTGAAAACAGAACGGTGCAAATGCAGCTTTAACAGTTAATTAAAAGTTCAAACTCAAGGGTTCAATAAGTCACTAATTAAGGCTTACCTCTGTGACTTCAGTAGCTTCCCATGCTCGTTGCATGAAATCATCTGGCGTGAAATTTGTAATGACCTCTTCAATCGTAACATAATTAGCTTCAACCATTTTCATGAATGCTCTAAATCCAACGGTTGCAGCTAGTTGACTTTCATCTACTGTAGTTTCTTCAGTTAAGACTTCCGATATTAAGGCGCCATGACCTTTTCTTTCAACTACATTGACCATTGCTGATTGTGCTTCTGGTGATTTGAGTGATGGGAATCGATTCTCATCATAGAGCACTGTAACTTCTTTAACGGTTATGCCATTTTTGAGTAGATAACCTATTTCGGCGATTTCACGTAATGGATGTTGTCCTGGTCCAAATTCCTTTACATTCAAGAGTTCTAGCACATGTGAAACCTCTTTAGCCATTTTCAATTCACTTTTACGAATGATTTTAACACACCTCTCAATTATTTGTTCCAGTTTTACTTCTGTTATGTCAGCGATGTCCTTAACTCCTTCTTGTATGTCTGGTCTCGCTTGTGCTGTCATGGGTATAATTTTTTCAATGTCCTTAATGATTTCTTGAGTAAGGATTTGATCAGTATACATTGGTTCTGTTGGTGAGAGAATAGCAGTGCCTTTCTCCATTGGATTCTCTTCAGGTGTCGTATCATCAATCTTTTTACATGAAGCAGTTGCTTCAGTCTTAAGTGGTTCAACTATATCTAAAGTAGGCTTCGCTCGGACTTCCTTAATTTCAGGTTTGTCTATTTCAACAGTGGATTCAATGGGTTGTACCTCGGTAACATCAAGTGTCTTAGTCTCTTCTTCCGTTGTTATAGTTACTCGCTCTTTCTTCCTAAGTTGTTTCTTTTTCTCAACAGTGACACGTTCTTTCTTAATACGTTCTTCCTCTTCTTTCGCGATTCTGATTAGTGTTTCTCGTTTTTCTTCTTCACTTACTTCTTGAACGTACAAATGTGCCTTTGTAACTGCAGTTCCTAACTCACTGACTGCTTTGCAAACGTACGTTCCAATGTGTTGATTATCAACCTGAGTAATGGTCACACTGGTTTTGTTATCTTCAATTCGTATTTTGATAGTTTTGGTGTTGCGTAGGGGTTTATCGTTGAAATACCAAACGATATCTAGAAAATTCAAGATTATTGTTATTTTATGTTTGAATTGAAATCATTATAATAGTAAAGTCCGTTTTTGTTTCCGGATTCGTGAAAATTCCCGAGTTATTTTGACACGAAACAGCTCAACTTAAACAGAAAATATTAGCTCTGTGTGTTTAGCAGATTCATATTGATCTGGCTCAGGCATGTCTTGATATAATTGTAACAAAATATTTAGTTACCTGGTTTGGGTGTTCCAGAGTACAGGCACTCAAATCTGACGGTCTCAGCTTGAGTTGTTCTAACATCCGTGATTTCTTTGACAAATATTGGTACAGCGCGGGCAGCTAAAGAAATTTCAAAATTAATTAATAATGTTTCTTATAAAACTTGTTGAAGCAAAAATGCAGGGAGACAATAATAGTTCAAGAAAGAAACTGGTTTACAGTTCATGCGAGTAATGCAATCTTTGACTAATTAATACTCTATAAATCTATATTATATCTATAAATACAAGGATTGTTCAATTAGTTCTCGGAAAATCTATTTTTGAAATATATTTCATTAAATTATAATTTTTTTTTAAATCAAAACACTTTCTAATACGTAGGAGGTTTATCATTATCATTAAAATTATGCTGATGATATAATATCCTCGAAACATAACCTTAATGTATAAGAGATGTTGAGTGTTGAGTAGATTTTTTTAAATTAGAAACATGAATAAGTTTTGAGCGGTGAAATTTACGAAAAGTTGTAAATCTTAGTCACCAATTGCGCTCAACTGATTGATGGTGGTTTTTGAACTTAAACAACTGATAGAATATAATTTTTCAAGATAAAAATCGTATACAAACATATATCTTATTACACGCCAAAACCTCAAGATCTGGGGTTATTGAGAATTTTTCAAAATCTACAGGATGGTACATTTTTGAGGTTCGTACTAAATTTGAGCCTCTCGAACTGTTTTGAGGGCCGCCTCGGCTTTCTATTGAATAATAATTTAGAATCTCTGTTTAGTTTAGAAACTTTTTGGACTATTGTATGTTTTTCGAAACCTATACTGATTTGGAGCGAAACTAAATTTATTTGTAATAGAACGGTAGGTATTTAAATAAAGATTACTTTTGTTAAACCATTCACATACAGAACGCCTGACAGTATGGCACTTTGACTGCAGATTCAAGGAGTCCTTATCAGAAATAATTATGAAGTCATCATCCACGTATAGAACAAAATCAGCTTCTGATATAACGCTCTCCAGTTCATTCATATACAAAATAAACAAGACCGGACCCAAAACGGATCCTTGGGGTACGCCTACATTAATTGTCCGAAAATGTGATTCAAATGATTTCCTGATTCCATTTTTCGAGTGCATTACAGTTACATACTGAACACGATCTTCAAGAAATGACCTTATCCAATCAAGAGGTACATCAGCAATACCTAATGATCTCATAAAGAATACGATGATCTATGCAGTCGAACGCTTTACTTAGATCACAAAAGAGAGTCGTGGGACATTTCCCTGCCTCCAGAAGTCGAACAATCCTATCATCCAAGGAATGCAGTGCAATAATAGTGGCTCTGCCTTCGCAAAATCCAAGCTGTATTTTCGATACCAACGAGTTATCGTTCAAGAATCTCAACAGTTTATCAATATAAAGGTATTCGTTTATTTTCGAAAATCCAAAAGTCAAAGGAACAACTTTTGCATTTTCAACAGTTCTGGAAATTTGCCAGTACAAAAGGAGATTTTGACTATGTGTGTCAAAGGGGATACAATGGTATGCATAACTCTTTTAATTAAATATTCCCGGAATCTCATCTGACCCTGTTAAAAGTAGATACTACATTTTATTTTTCAAATCCAAAAAACAAAGTAGGGAATAGAAAATTAATTAATTAATTATTAAAAAGAAAACGTAAGTAAAAAATTAAATCAATCCTGAAATTTTGAAACAAACAAAATTTCCACAGACATATTATGTTTCTATAAGAATTTCCTCTTAAAAAAATTATGTTCTATAAGTTGTTAAAGTCCTGCTACAAAAATCTGACTCACGCTGTATATATTTTTTTAATTCTGTAGGGTTTGAGATTTTGCGATTCCAAAAAACATCGATGCTGTGCGCAAAATGATAGAAGAAGATCGAATTAGGAAGGATAACCGAAAACTTCGCAATATTCTTCACCACCACGTCAATTTGACTGGAACGTGAAACAAAAAATGCGAAGACAGCAATTTTCATCAACTCAAGAAGCAATCGACGCCTTTCAAAACCATGTTTCAGAGTGGAAAAAATGTTTTGTGAACTGGTTTGAACGCATGCGAAAGTGTATAAACTATAAAGGCGAATATTTTGAAAAGCAATAAAATAATTTGTTCCCAGAAATGTTGTTTTATTTCCAGATTTTGTAAAACATAAAAGTTACTCCTCGTAGAGTAACACCGAAAGACATTAATGCCGAGTTGAATTAAATTCATGCCACATTTTTTGTAGCTAATTTTTGGTTTATTATAGACAAAATCCATCCAAATGGTTTTAACTATTCAACGAATCAAAGTAGGTTGATACCCCAAGCATATCGTTGGGTTATTCTATCAGTTAAGTCAAAAAATAAAGAAGTTTGAGATTGAATAATAAAATACTTTGTTTCCCTATATTTTTCTAAGAACTTATTTGAACCATTCTCGTAGTAATCATTTAGGATTTGGAGCTAAATTAATATTACCTTGTTTCAAAATGCAGGAGGGTGAATGCTGATCCATGCGCGAAAGGGTAATTTTACTGATCTGTGCAAAACAACAAATACAACACACAACTATTAAGTACAATTAATAAGCAAACAAACACATTCTCAAACGTTAATTGTATAACATTTACAAACTGCAATTCCAAACTAAATAATCAATTTCATTTTAGAAAGAAAACTTCCACAGGAAATTAATTGGAACAATACTAATCCTCAATTCACTACCAGGTCACAGTGTCAGTTGTACTGCGTTCACATAAATATAGTTGATCTGAAGAAGCTGATGGGATAATCAGCGAAATGTTAGCTGGTATTGATTTGATGCAGGATTTATCCAAAAGTATTGTTTTTATAAATCACACAGTTTGGGTGACAACTTGACTCACATATGTATAATAAAGACTTTATTTTATGCAATATAGACCTTTCAAAATTATCCTTGACCTATACAGAGAAACTGAATAGGTCTTCTGGAATCAATTTGATTACTTTTCACAGACAGACAGCATACGACATCTTAGTGACGCCTTTAGACATAAACCAGACATACAGTCGGGACCGCCTATAACATCGAGTGCCACTTCTACCTAGCATTCGTTTTAAGTGCTACGGAAATTCGTCCATTAAATGGATACAACAGGTTCCGAAATAATTAGCAAATGTGCTCTCCATATTTATTCTCTGAATCCATTGACAAAAGTCCCACAATATTCGAGGCATCCAGAAATGGCATAATAACATTATGTCTGACAGTCAGGCCGCATTAAAAGTACTGAACGCATACTACCTTCACGTGAAAGCTAACATGGGAGTGCAAAGCAAACAGTCCCTGAAGCAACTGGCAACTTAAAAGGACAGGATTACTCTGACTTGGATGCCGGGCCACCAAGGTTTATAGGGAAACGAAACAGCTGACCAACTTGCAAAAGAAAGGGCCAACACTTCCTTCTGCTATTCGGAACCAATATTTGGCATTACAGAGGGCCATGCGATTGGAGGATACTCTATCCCTGAGACAATCGAAGAGGACATTAAACCATCAGCTTCAAAACCCAAAATACTGAATATTGAAACGATTTAAGGCGACACTCCCCGCTGAGCTGTTGCAAGAAGCAGAGACTACTGAAGCTAATGGTAACTGTGCGACCTCTAGATTACAGCCATTCACAAAAGGACTTTTAATAGGTTGAGCGCCAAGCGTATAATAATTTATGAAAGGTTACTAAGGTTTTTTCACTATTTCAGGTATCCGCCGAAGGCCGGCTAACTACCACGGACCCACCGGTGTCCGCTGTGGCCCTGTCAAACCCTCACGTCCCCATTGTTAACCGTTCTGGCCGAAGCGAATCGTCTAAAGACAGTGTAAAAGTTCTATTGATCTATCAGATCAAATGGCCAGCTACGGTTCTGCTTTGCGTCGCACAACACGTTATTACAAAAAAATATTTATTGAAGCTGTTCTAGAAACTTCAATGGGCAACGCCCATTTTCTATACAGAGAAGTTGAAAATTCCTCAATGTCAATCACAGATTTTCGAAATTCCGTTATAGAAAACTGTTTCAAGTATGAGTTGCCGAATCAGGAATCGAATACTGCAACAAAAAAAGTTTAAGTGCCCACACTTAGAAGATTTCCTTTTACTTTGTCAATGTACATTTTTATTGTTAGCAATCGGACACCGATGTCCGCTACGACGCTCAACCTATTAAGTTGGATGTGAAGAGATGCGAAAGGACCTAAACAACTCCACTACAATCTATGCTGATAATTTAGAGGTGGCGGAGCTGGCGCTACTCCCAGGCACACACTTTTTGAGTGTCCAAAATGGCATCGCGATAGAACAGCCTGTGAGATGCACCTAGAATGCAACATACATGTAGCGAACCTTGTGGTATGGTATTAGAATCTGCGGACAACTCAGGGATGCGTGAGAATCTTTGATAATGTACTGTTGCAGATTTGTATAGGAAAATAGTAAAAAAAAGTACTGCTGGCACCATCTTTGTATCACGATGAAGACGTTTCCCCTATCCGTGCAGTAAAAGTAAAATTGCTTTATGTAAACCAAAATTTACACAATTCATTGTTTATTACTTTGTAAAGACAAAATGGTCAAACAATATCAAAATATTTAAAGTTGCACTAAAAATGTAATATCAAAGTAAATTGTGTGTTACCTTCATTCATGCCAGTAAACGTATGAGTACTATCATCATCATCTGTTGTGCTAAATGCGCTTGCTAACCCTCTCCCTGCGTTGTCATCCATGCATTCACTTTCCAACAGTAGAAATTCTTGTAATTCCTCTTGACTGTCCGCTGTATGTAACTGATGAAAACTGCTTAAATCGATTTCTCTGGGTTCAAGCGGAAACATCACATTACCTTCATAGTAGGTTTTGTACAGATCGTTAGAACTATCATTTTTCGCTCGAGGAAATGTTTGGAATTTATCAGGAAACTCTTTTGGCGTATCAATCTCTTGTCGTTGCAATATATTACAGGAACTTGAGTGTCTAGAAAAATCCAATTTTCTTCTTTCCGATGAACCGTTGCTACCTTTCAAACTACTACTGCGAGTTGATGGTTCGCTTTTTTCTTCAATAGGTGAAAGTATGAAGAATGGCTCTTGTATTGGATCAAAATTACTGTCATCTTCTATACATTCGATTGACGATTCGTCTTGAAGATCTAAATCTCGATCAATATCACAGAAACTTTTATAATGCGTCTCTTCCGTTGGTCTTCTATCCAACAATTCCATCACAGAACCTAATGAGTGTCGATGCGAGTCCAAATAACCTTTCATCGTTGATTGAACAAAGTTTTTACTAACGACTGGCTCACTACATATTGAGGCATGCGATGATAATCCATTTACAAAACTACGCGAGCTCGAAGCAGACATCTTACCTTCGCTATTTTGTGTTTTAGTTACAGCCACAACTTCTAAGCTATCAGTTGATAAATCGTATGAACATGCATGCGATAATGTATTTCTACTATGTGATTTACCTTTTACTGCTTCAGATAATTGTTCCATGTATGTTACCCAATCGGGTTTTCTGTAAAGCTTGGTGCCTTCGATACCTGCAAGATAGCGCATTGTTAGTAGTGAGTTAGCTAGTAAGTCTGCAGTTTGCATATAAAATAAACAAATAAACATTTTATATGCAAATACCAAACAAAAAAGTACAAAACTTGTGAGTATTTTTTCTTGTGTGCAATTTGTGAATGTAAGTGCGTTTGGCAAGGTAGCGGATAAAAGGTTTGAAGGAATGCTGAAAATCAGAAAATAATATTATCATTGCGCATAAGCTACCAATTTCTCATTTTAATAATGTGACAAGCATAATATTTATTACCTTCTGGCGTTTCGACAACCATATGTGTAGTGGTCACCGCAACGCCTAGTGGATTCTCAGCTTGGTATAGGATATGCCCAGTATCGTCTGGATACACTTCGGATAGTGTTAAAACTGACGTTCCATCTTCGTAATTTTCTATGATAAATTCTTTGGACGGTATGATTTCTCTACCTTCTTTTAACCATTTTCCTTCTGGTTTTGGTTTTCCAACAACTTGAACTTCAAGCCTGGTAAAAAAAACATACACAAATAATAGTTGATATTCGAGTTCTAAATAGGGGGTCGATTGTGAGTTTATGGCTTAAAATTAAGTAACTTTAAATGAAATTAAAATAAAGAAAACACCACTATAAAGGCTAAAATCGAATGCCTTAACGCTCATTTTGGACAGAAATGAATAGCAAACGATGGACCAGTCAGGTGATATTACCCCGTTAGATTCCTTTTTTTTTTTGGACTTAAATTTCTTTCCAGCAAGCATTCTCTTGAGATCTGAAAACAGGAAAAAGTCGCTGGGGGCTAAATCTGGAGAATACGGTGGGTGGGTAAGCAATTCGAAGCTTAATTCATTCAATTTTGCCATACTTTTCATCGATTTGTGACACGGTGCATTGGCTTGGTGAAACAACACTTTTTTCTTTTGCAAATGTGGCCGTTTCTTGGCGATTTCAGCCTTCAATCGATCTAAAAGTGCACAGTAATAGTCGCTGTTGATGGTGGTTCCTTTTTGGAGGTATTCTATGAATATTATTCCATTCGCATTGCAAAATACAGTCGCCATCACCTTACCGTCCGACTGTTGCATCTTTGATCGCTTCGGATTCGGTTCGTTGATTGCTATCCACTCAGCTGACGACCTGACTCTGGGGGGAATGAAATTGCCGTCTCTGTGGCAAAGAAAAGGGGCTGAACGAGAATTCTTCGGACCAGAACCCGCAACTGGCATAGTGTTTAGCACTGCCAAATACATACTTAATACCTGGATGACGACAAAACTTCAGAACTTTTGGCAAAATCATCCAGGTTCGGTAATTTCGAAGGAGTTCATTAACCCATCGAAATCAAGGGCCAGGGAGTTGTTGGACACGAGTAGATTTCATCTGCGCTGCCTGGTTGGTCTATATACTGGTCACTGTCGTTTGAATCATCATGTCTCGAGGTTGGGTCTCTTGAAAAATTCCCTGTGCCGATTGTGTTTGAAGGATGATGAGACGGCGGAACATGTACTATGTTCTTGCCCAGCTGTAGCTAGAAGTACATTCGCAATATTTGGTGAAGTAACTCTTCTACCAGCGAGTCTAAAAGAAAGCTCACCCAGCAAAATTATGGACTTCATTAAGAAGATTGAGCTGCTAGGTGAAATATGAATAGGTACGAGCCACAATAGACCCTCGGTGGTTGCAGTGGAGGGTCCGGTGCATACCCACTTATTTTGAACCTACCTACCTAACACCTGAAGAAATAATCTGAATTCCGAAACCATTTAAGCTACATGGAAACCATTAGCAAAAAAACTGAATGCCCATAAATAGTACTCTATTTAAACACATTACGAATAGAGTGGTGGTTATTTAATTATAGAAAAGAAGCGCTTTAAATCATTATTTGAACCTCCTGATATAAATCAGCCTATTGGCAAAGAGAATTATCTTCAGCAAGCTAAATGCATCACTGGTCAATACCACGTAGTCATTGCAACGTTTGACGAACAAAGTGCTCTTAAATAATAAACAGATCTATTAATTATGTACTGGATAAACATACCTTGTGACCTCGGTGTCTTTCGTAACAATAGTCTCTGGAAGTTTCTTTATTATAAGAGGAGCGAATTCTGCTTCTGTATCTGATGGGATCATCTCTTCGCTAATTGTCGTCTGTGCAAGATAAGAATGTTTTTTTTTTAATAATTAAACTACGACAATAAAAATAGAAGAAAAAACTTACTCTATCCGCTAAGAGATCTTCTTCTGAACCAGTTAAATGTCCTAACTCTGAATCTGGAATATACTCGTACGCCTCAACGGCCAACGAAGTCTTACAAATGGCTTCACCAACTTTATTTACTGCTCGACATGTATATACACCAGCATTTTCAGGAAATACCTCGGATATCGCAAGTGTGCATACACCTTCGGTATCTTGCGATATTACAACATCCGTGGCTTCCTGAATAGGTTGGTCATTGTGGTACCACTGGATTAAAGGAATTGGTTTACCAACTACCACACAACTAAATACAACTTTTTCACCATCCATTACTTTAACTGGTGTAATTCGTTTTGTGAATCGTGGATATTCTAATTCTTTAGTTTCTTCCCATTCTGTCTCCTTGATTACGTTCAAACTTGCAGTTGCTGTAACTGATCCAGCAACATTTTCTGCACGACATGTTATTGGTCCAGCGAATTCTGGAGTAACTTGGTTAATTAGTAAAGTTGATTTGTTATCGGCAGTTACTATTCGTACGTCTGTACTAGATACTACTGGAGTAGATTGAATGAACCATGTAAAACTAGCTGTTGGATACGCCTCAACAACGGCCTCCAATATAACGACTTCTCCAACTTCTACTATCTGAGGCTTAATTGGTTGAATAAATTTAGGTGCAACTGCCTCGCTAATTTCTTCAGTAATTACTACTGAACCCGAGGATCTAGCCTCACCTTTAGGATTAGTAGCACGCACTTCATATTTACCAGATTTCTGTTTTTTGTTAACCGTTTTCTTAATGCGAAGTTTGGTAGTATGATCAGTTTCTACAATATCGTATTTATCGTCAGGTTTAATTTCTTTGCCATTCCTCCACCAAGCTATCTCCGGTTTAGGTACTCCTTCGAAATCAGCTTCTAATACTACATCATCAGTCGGTTTAGCAATTACAGCTTGAACAGGTTTGGTAATTTTAGGTGCGATCATTGTTACTGGCTGACTAACTACAACCGATTTTGAAACAATCAGATTTGCTCGACATTCAGCTTTACCAAATTTATTTTCGGCAATAACTTTAAAGATTTTCTCATCCAAATTCGTAGGTTCCAATAGCTCTAATGTCGCAATTCCAGTATCTGGATTAAACGTTATTTTACTTGTTTCACTTGGTTTCATTTCTTTATCTTCCTTGAACCATTTGACTACAGGCGTTGGTTGGCCTATTACAGTACACTGTAGTGTTGCTTTTGATTTCTCTTCCACAATTTGGGGCTTCAATGGCTGAGTAAAACGAGGAGCGATTCCGGTTTCTTCTTTTTCTAAACAATACATGAAATCATTATTAATTAAAATTATGATTAAGATTAGCTTGGAAGTAAAAAACACGAAAGCTATAGAATATAGAGCATAGAATTAAAAGCTCTCAATAATAATTGCTTCTCATAAATATAAAGCGTACACACTGCTAAACGTATTAATATAAACATAAAACTGAAACACGTTTTGCTCAAAGTTATTGCATATTTTATTATAAAGCGGCACACAGATGTACCTAAAATGACCAAATTTGCTGTTGATGTAGCAACTCCAGCCGAATTCCTCGCCTCACATGAATAGATAGCTACATCCAGAGGTGTAACTTCAGCAAATTCTAACGTAACTGTATTTTCCACAATATTCAAAGTAACGCGTTCGTTAGCGGTGAATATTTCCTCATTTTTATACCAGGTGATGTCAGGGAATGGTGTACCATCAACTTTACAGATGAGTTTTGTAGGTTTACCTTCCTCAGCGACAACAGGTTGCACCCTTTCTGTAAAACGTGGTGCGACTTTCTGTTGCTTCGCTCGTTTACCCACTGTCTTTTGGACGACAGATTTATGTATTGTGGTAGTTTCGTGAATATCGATATCCTCACGAACTTTTTCTTCTGGTAACATATCAGTCACTTGTGTTTCACGTTTTTGTGATATAATTTCTAAATCAGGGATCGGATGACTTTCATCTACAATAACCTTTTGTTTTTTCTCTGTAGAAACCTTTTTTGCAGTAATTTTCACGTCCATATCTTTATGGAATTCCGGTTGCTCAACTTCCTCTTTTTCTACCGGAACTTTAGCAGGTTTCCTTGGCTTCTCTTTCCTACGAAGTGTGATTTCCGTTTCAGTTGTCTCAGTAACTTCAGGAACTACCTCTATTCTATCTTCAAGTTGAGTTGGTACAAGTTCTGGAACTTCTTCGACTTTAGGTTTTCCTCGTCTCCATGACCTTACTTCTGGAGCTTGAATTTCAGCAGGTTGTGGTATTTCTTGTTCTTTTGGTTTCTTAACTTTTACTTTCTCGACATCTACTTTATCGACAGGTTTAAGCTTCAATTCGCCTTCAACTTCATATTCAGGTATCTCGTAAGCCTTATCTGTTTTAACAGTTTCAATTTCAACTGTATATTCAGGAGATTCCGCAGGTAGCTTCGAAATAGGTTTGAGCTTAATTTCTTCTTTATCTTCTTCTGGTAGTGGTTTCCTTTTTCCACGTGGCCACTCTTTGACTTCAGGTGTTTCTTCAACTTTCTTTTTCGGTTGTCTTCTCCATGGAGCTGAAGGTGCTGGTGTAAGTTCTTCTTCTTCCAATACAGTAGGTTTCAATGTAACAATTTCAGTATCTTGAATTTTAGTTTTTTCTTCTTCAGGTATTTTTTTCGGAACAAACTTGTCACTATCGTAATCACGAATTTCAATATCTCCTTTCGGAAGTTCGACTGGTTTTGATTTCTGAATTTCGTCTTTTTCGATTTCTTTATCTTTCTTTACGGGCTTTAGTTTAATTGTTTCCTTTTCCTCTTTAATTTCTGGTATTTTACCCTTGCCTATAATCAATTTTTGTTTCTCAACTTGAGTCGCTTCAGGTTTTGGTTTTACTTGGCGGCGCCATGGAAGTTTTGGCTCTTCTTGAACTTCCTTGGGTTTATCTTCAAACTCAATTTTTTCAGCAACCTCTGGAACATATTTTTCTGGCTCTTCAATTTCTGGTAATTCTTGATATTTCTGTTTCTTCTTAGGCTTTTTCTTTGCCTCTAATATTTGAGCTTCTTCCAATTCGGGCTTTTCGACAGACCTTAAGATCACCTTCTCCCCTTCATCAATTTCTTCTGGGACATCGAGGTGTTGTACAGGTTTAAGTTTTACTAGTTCTGGTAATAAATGTTCAGCACCTTCGACCTTCTCTACCTTTAATGGTTTCTGTGGAATTGGTTTTAATTTCACTTCTTCAATTATCTCTTCAGCAGGCATAGTTACTCTTGCTTTCTTTGGTCGTTTTGGTTGTTCTTCTTCAACCTTGAATACCACGGTGTCTTCGACTTCAGTGACAGTTTCAATAATTTCTTCCTCCCGTTCTTTGACTTCTGGTTTTTCAGTAGTCTTTTTAATTTTTCTAACTTTCTTTATTTGTTTTCTGCCTTCAGGGGTAATATGTTCAATTACTTCTTCATGGTCACTTTCAGAAGATATTATTTCTGGTTTTAATGGCTTTTCTTCAATTATTTTTTCAACAGGTTTAAGAGATACCGTTTCTAGCCCTTCTTTATCGATAACTTTCTTTTCTTTTGGCGTCTTTCTCAGTTTTGGTATTGCTTGAGTCCACGATTCTATTTCTAATTTCTTTGGAGCTTCTTTAACTTCTACAGAAACCAATGTTTCTGGTTTATTACCCTCCTCTTCTATTGTAACAATTTCAGTTTTTTCTTCTCTATCACTCTCTTTTGTTTTGATAATACGCTTTTTCTTTATTTTCTTTTTAGCTGTGCCATCTTCAATCACTGTAACTTGTTCTATTTGCATTGGCAATTCCTCTACGACATACGTAGGTTTATCTTGCATTTCAAGTATAGGCTGTTCTTCAATAATAATCGCCGTTTCAGGCTCTTTACCTTCTTCTTCAACAGTTACTATTTCAGTAGTTTCTTCTTTACCATCTTTAATTTTCTTTATTATACGCTTTTTAACTTTTTTCTTTTTAACTTTGCCCTCATCTATAATTGTACTTTCAGTAATTTGCTCTGGTAACTCTGTAACAGTATATGTCGGTTGTTTTTCTTTAGTTTCCCTAAGAGGTACTTTTTCTTCAGTAACTGTAACTGTTGTAAGAGGTTGTTTACCTTCCTCTTCGACAGTGACGATGTGAGTGACTTCTTCTTTATCACCTTTGCGTTTTTTAATGACTCTTTTCTTTTTAATAAGTTTCTTTGGAACGCCTTCCTCTACAACAGTGATAGTTTCTATTTTCTCAGGTAGTTCTTCTACAGTGTAAATAGGCGATTCTATGTCTGGGGCCTTGTGTTCTTCTGTTATAACAGATACTTCAGGTTTCTTTCCTTCTTCCTCCACTGTAACTATTTGCGTAATTTCCTCTTTGTCCCCTAGCTGTTTCTTTATAGTTCTCTTTTTGACAGTTGTTTTCTTGGCAACACCACGATTTATAACAGTAGTTTCCTTAATTTCAACTGGCATTTCTTCAATAGAGAAAGTAGAATCAATTTTGTCTTCTTTAACCGTTTCAATTTGCGGCAACGTTTCTTCGTGAACCACTACAGTAGTTTGTGGTTTCTTACCCTCTTCTTCAGTTGTAACAATTTCAGTAGTTTCTTCGGTATTTCCTTTTCTCTTTTTAATAGTTCGTTTTTTAAGTATTTTCTTTTTCACTATACCCTGCTCAACGACAGTTGCTTCCTGAATATCTTCAGGAAGTTCTTCGACGACATACGAAGGTTCCTCTGGAATAGAATCAGGTACTCGTTCTTCGATTATTATTGTGGTCTGAGGCTTCACACCTTCTTCTTCTACAGTGACTATTTGAGTAATTTCCTCTTTTTTGTCCCCAATTTGCCTTCTAAGAGTTCTTTTCTTAATGACCTTTTTCTTTGCAACTCCTTTATCAAAAACGACAGTTTCCTGAATTTCTTGTGGCAACTCTTCTACCACGAATACTGGTTGTTCTTTTAGCTCTTCTAATGGTAATAGTTTCTCCTCGACAGTGACAGTGGTTTCGGGTTTCTTTCCTTCAACTTCTTTGGTTACTATTTCTGTAACTTCTTCTTTATCTCCCTTTCTTGTTTTTATCACCCTCTTTTTGGTAATTTGCTTTTTACGCTTACCTTCATCAATTATTGTAGCCTCTTGTATTTGTTCGGGCAACTGTTCTACTAGATATGTTGGTTGTACTGGAGAAACTGTCTCTGGCATTTCTTGAATATCAACTGTTACCGCTGTTTGAGGCTCTTTACCTTCCTCTTCAATAGTTTGAATTTCGGTTCTCTCTATTTGACTGCCTCGCCTTTTCTGGATAATTCGTTTTTTAGTAACTTTCTTCTTAGTAACACCCTTATCTATGACAGTTGTTTCTTTAATTTCGACAGGCAATTCTTCAACAAAGTAAACTGGTTCTTCTTTTTGTTTTTTAATAGGTTGAAGTTGAACCTCTTCTAGTTCTTCGGGTTTAATTTCTTTTTGAACCTTTTTCGTTTTCTTCAGTTTAACTTGTTCAGTCCATGGAATTACCTCTTCCTTTCTCTCGATAACCGGTTTTGGTTTAGGTTTATGTTCCTCCAATAAAGGTTTTTCTTCAACAGTAACGGTAACTTCCGGTTTCTTCCCGTCCTCTTCCATTGTAACAATTTCTGTTCTTTCCTCCTTACTTCCTCGTCTTTTCTGAATTACCCTCTTTTTAAGTATTTTTTTCTTTGTAACACCTTCTTCCACAACCGTTGTTTCTAAGGTTTCTTCAGGAAGTTCCTCTATAAAAGGTTTTTCTAGTTCCTCACCCTCTACTAATTGCTCTGAAACAAATACTTCAGTCACAGGTTGCTGTCCTTCTGATTGTTTAGTTACAATTTCTGTAATTTGTTCTTGATCACCCTTTCGTACTTTTAAAGTTCTCTTTTTCACTACTTGACGTTTGGGTTTACCCTTCTCAATAACAACTGTCTCTTGTATTTGTTCCGGGAATTCCTCAACAACGTATGAGGGTTGTTCTATCGGTTTCACTATTTCGTCTAATGATAATTCTTTTTCTTCTATTGTAATAGTTGTTTCGGGCTTTTTGCCTTCAATCTCTTTTGTCACAATTTCAGTAATTTCCTGTTTACTTCCTTTACGTGTACGAATTGTTCGTTTCTTCTCTACTTTCTTTTTCGGCATACCTTTCTCAACAACGACAGATTCTTGAATTTGTTCAGGCAGTTCTTCAACTATATACGTAGGTTGTTCTAATATTTCATCAGGTATAGTTTGAACATCCACAGTAATTGCAGTTTCAGGAGCTTTACCTTCCTCTTCTATAGTTACAATTTCAGTAGTTTCTTCTTTGCTTCCTCTTCGCTTTTTGATCACACGCTTTTTAACAGACTTTTTCTTAACCTCACCTTGGTCTATAACTGTAGTTTCTTTAATTTGTACAGGTAATTCTTCAACTGTATACTTAGGTTCATCTTTTTCGGGTTTTCTGACTGGCTGAAGTTGGATTTCAATTTTGTCATCAGTAACTTCCTTAATACCTTTTTTCGGTGTTTTAAGTTTAACTTTTTCTGTCCATGGAATAATTTTCTCTTGTTTTTGCTCTAAAGGTTTCCGTTTTGGTTTTTCTTCAACTGGAACTTCCTTACTTTCTACTACGACTGTATATTCAGGTTTCTTACCCTCTTCTTCAGCTGTAACAATTTCAATAACTTCTTCTTTGCTACCCCTTCTTTTCTTTATAACCCTCTTCTTAATAATCTTCCTCTTAACAATACCCTGATCAACCGTTGATGTTTCCAAAGTTTCCTCAGGTAGTTCTTCAATTATGGGTTTAACATATTGTTCTTCGGGTTTAGTTTCTTCAACAATAAATACCTCCGTTTGCGGTAGTTTACCCTCTTCTTCAACTGTAACAATTTCAGTTGTTTTTTCTTGATCACCTTTGTTAGTTTTTAATGTTCGTCGTTTTACTATTTTTCGTTTTGTTTGACCACGATCTACAACAACGGTTTCTTGAATTTGTAGCGGAAGTTCTTCGACTGTAAACGTTGGTTCCTCAGATTCACTGATAGTTGGTTTAAATTCTTCCTCTTTTATAACTACAGTTGTTTCAGGCTTTTTACCTTCAATTTCTTTTGTGACTATTTCGATGGTTTCGTGTTTGCTACCTCTACGGGAATTAATTATACGCTTCGTTTCAATTAGTTTCTTTTTTACACCTCTATCAAATACAGCTGTCTCCTTGATTTGTTCTGGCAATTCCTCTACAACATAGATTGGCTGCTCCGCTGTTGTATCCTTAGGGAGTTCCTCTGTTTCTGTAACTACAGTTGTTTGAGGAGTCTTTCCTTCTTCTTCTACAGTAACAATTTCAGTAGTTTCTTCTTTACTTCCACGCCGTTTTTTAATAATTCGTTTTTTAGTCACTTGTTTTTTAGTTACTCCTTTATCAATAACAACAGTTTCCTTAATTTGTTCAGGCAACTCTTCAACTATATATGTTGGTTCCTGTTCCTGAAGTTTTCTAACTGGTTTCAACTCTACTCCAATTTTTTCTTCTACTGATTCTTTAATAATCTTTTTAGGCTTTTTGAGTTTTACTTGTTCAGTCCATGGAATAACCTCCACCTTTTCTGGAATTAAGGACTTACGTGGTTTCTGAGTAGGAACTTCAGCAACGGTTACTGTAATCTCTGGTTTCTTGCCTTCTTCTTCAGCAGTAACAATTTCTGTAATTTCTTCTTTGTCTCCTTTTCTCTTTTTAATCACTTTCTTTTTCAATATTTTCTTTTTTGTTATACCTTTATCCACAACAGTAGTTTCAAGAATTTCTTCTGGTAGTTCTTCAATAATTGGTTTATCAAATATATCTTCAGCAACTTGTTCTTCTAATTCTATGACTTGTGTGTCAGGTTTCCTACCGTCTTCCTCAGTTGTTATTAACTCAGTGGTTTCTTGTTGATCGCCTTTGAGAGTTTTGAGGGTTCTCTTTTTGACTATTTTACGTTTTGGCACTCCACGTTCAACTACAACAGTTTCTTGTATCTCTGTTGGTAATTCAACCACGATATAACTTTGATCATCGGGCTTAATTGCACCCACATCTTCCTCTTTAATTGTTACAGTTGTTTCTGGCTTTTTGCCTTCTATTTCCTTCTTGACAATTTCGGTAGTTTCTTGTTTACTACCTCTACGAGTCTTAATTACACGTGTTTTAATAAGAGCCTTTTTAGGTGCACCCTGTTCAATTATCGTAGTCTGCAGAATTTGTTCTGGCAGTTCCTCGACAGTATATATTGGTGATTCTTCAGTTTCATTCTCTGGAATTTTCTCAATGTCGATTATAACTGATGTTTTAGGTTTTTTGCCTTGTTCTTCAACTGTAACAATTTGAGTGGTTTCTTCTTTGCCATCATGGCGTTTCTTTATTGTTTTCTTTTTGGTTATTTGTTTTCTCGTGATACCTTTATCAACAATTACAGTTTCTTTAATTTCTTCTGGTAATTCCTCAATCATTAATTTTTCTTTTTTAGGAATTGGTTGTAAAACCACTTCTTCTATTTTTTCCTTAATTTCATCTTTCTTAACTTTATCAGTTCGTTTTAATTTCACTTGTTCTGTCCATGGTATATGTTGTTTTGCCGTTTCTTCAACGGGTACTTTCTTTTCTTCTATTACAACTGTAGTTTCTGGTTTCTTGCCTTCTTCCTCTACAGTAACCATTTCTATTACTTCTTCTTTATCACCTTGCTTCTTTTTAATTGTTTTCTTTTTAACTGTTTGCTTTTTAGTAATGCCATGATCGATAACTGTTGCCTCTTGTACTGTTTCTGGCAATTCCTCAATAACTACTTGTTCTATCACTCCTGCAGGTACAATAGCATCATCTGTAGTAACAACAGTTTCAAGCTGTTTGCCTTGTTCTTGCACAGTTACGATTTGAGTGGTCTTTTGTTCATCGCCTTTTTGCGTTTTAAACGTTCGTTTTGTTACGACTTTACGCTTAGGTATACCTTGTTCTATTGTGATAGTTTCCTGAATTTGTTGTGGAAGCTCTTGAACTACAAACTGAGCTTCTTCTGAAGCAATCTCTGAAGGCTTAAGCGGTTCTTCCTTCACAGTAACTACTGTTTCCGGTTTTTTACCATCAACCAGTTTTGTTACAATTTGAGTAACTTCTTGTTTATCACCTTTCTTTGTTTGAATAGTTCGTGTTTTAGTAATTTGTTTTTTAGTAATACCTTGATCAACTATTGTTACTTCTTGTGTTTTTTCTGGAAGCTCAGTTACCGTATAAATAGGTTCATCAGAAGTATCCTCTATTGGTTTAATATCGATTGTAACTGCAGTTTCTGGTTTTTTACCTTCCTCTTCAATAGTCACAATTTCGGTAGTTTCTTCTTTTCCATCAATCCGTTTCTTAAGAACTTTTTTCTTTATGATCTGTTTCTTAACTTCGCCTTGTTCAATTTTTACAAGTTCCTTAATTTGTTCCGGTAGTTCCTCGATTACTGGTTTTTTAACTGGTTTCAGCTCTACAGACTCCAGTTCATCTTTTGGCAGCTCCTTCTTGAGTTTAGGAGTTTTCTTTAATTGCATTTGTTCAGTCCATGGAATTACTTCTTCTTTCTTTTCTGGTAATGGTTTTCTTGTTGGCTTGTCAGTCTTTTGGACTTTTTCTTCAGTGATAGTAACACTCGTTTCAGGCAGTTTACCTTCGATTTGCGATGTAAGAATTTCAGTAGTTTCAACTCTACTACCTTGTCGTTTTAATAGTACACGTTTCTTCAAAGTTTTCTTCTTAGTTATTCCTTGATCTACAATAACTGCTTCTTGAGTCTCTATGGGCAATTCCTCAATAGTATATTCAATTTCTTTTGATTCCGGAAGTTTATCCTTCTGTACTGTTACAACTGTCTCGGGCTTTTTGCCAGTTTCTTGAACTGTGACAATTTCTGTTGTCTGTTGATGATCACCTTTCATAGTTTTAAATACTTGTTTCTGAACAACTTTGCGTTTAGGTACTCCTCTATCTACAACAACTGTTTCCAAAACTTCAATGGGCATTTCTTTGACACTGTAAGTAGGCTCATCTCTAGGAATTTCTTCTAAAGGAACCACTTCCTCGATTATTTGAACAGTAGATTCTGGTTTTTGACCTCCGATCTGTTCTGTAATTATTTCAGTACGTTCTTGTTTGCTTCCACGTCTTGACTTAATTACACGCTTCGTTGTTATCCTTTTCTGAGGTACACCCTCAACAATTACAGTGCTCTCCTTAATTTGTTCCGGAAGTTCTTCGACAACATAAATAGGTTGCTCTGCAATAATCTCCGGTAGTTCTTCTATTTCAATTAACACAGCTGTTTCAGGTTTCTTACCTTCCTCAACTACTGTAACAATTTCAGTGGTCTCTTCTGTGCTTCCTTTTCGTTTCTTTATCACTCGCTTTGTGGTTACTTGTTTCTTCTCTTGGCCTTTTTCAATTCTTACTGTTTCTGTTATTTCTCTTGGTAATTCTGTAATAATTTCTTCAACGGGTTTCTTACCCCTAGGCCATGCTTTTGCCTTGGGCTGCTTTTGTTCTTTAAGACTAGTTAGTGTTTCGTCTTCTACTTGCTCCTTAGGTTTTTGGCCTCTAGGCCATTCTTTTGTTTCTAATATATCTTTCTTTGTTACCACTACTTTGTCTTTTTGTTGCATTAAAATTGAATCTTCAGTATGTTGTAAAGAATCTACAGTGGCAACATCTTGTTTCTCCGTTTTTGTCGGTTTTAGAGAAATTTTCTCTTTCATCCACGGAATAGTTTCTTCTTTTTCAGGTACTAATTTTGGTTTGTCTTCTTCCTGGGGCTTTCTACCTCTTGGCCACAATTTAGTTTGGGGTTGTTCTTGTTTTGAAATATCTTCTTTCTCTTTAATTTCAAGCAGTGTTTGATCTTCAATTTGTTGTAGTGGAACTTCCTTTGGTTTCTTGCCTCTAGGCCACTGTTTTACTTCTAATAGATCTTTATGCGATATGTGTTCGTTTTCTTTCATTTCTAACAATGTTTTATCCTCAATATGTTGCCAAGGTGAATCTTTTTCATCTGGTTCCTTTGGCGTTCCATGTTTCAGAACAACTTCTTTCTTTTCGGTCTTGGCAGGTTTTAAAGAAATTTTCTCTTGTGTCCAAGGTACTGATTCTTCTTTTGGAGGCAAGTGTTTATCTTCTTTTGGTTTTTTATCTCTAGGCCATGCTTTGGTTTCTGCTGTTTCTTGTAAATTCAGAGCAACACTGTCTTCAATATGTTGCAGAGGTCTTTCAGACATATCTTTCGGTTTTTTACCGCGTTGCCACATTTTAGTCTCTACTTTTTGTTCTGGCGCTTCTATATGTTCTTCAAATTGTTCAGATGGTTTTGGCACTCTTTTCCATGATTTAGTTTCTTGTACTTCCAACAAAGTCTTATCTTCCACATGCTGAATTTCTGTGGGTAGTATTTTAGGTTTTCCTCTAGTCCACGCCTTTTCAGTTAATTTTGTCTCTTCACGAGTATCTTCGGTCTGTTTAATCTCTAACAATGTTTGATCTTCAATATGTTGTTGAGGTATCGGTTTGAGAGTAATGTCTTCTATTTTTTCTTTAACGACTTCTTTCTTTTCTATATCAGTTCTTTTCAACTTGATTTCTTGTTTGTTCCATGGTATAGGCTCTTCCGGTTTAGGTAATTCCTTTGGTTGTTTTGGTTTCGACTTATCTTTAGTCCAAGGTAATTTCTCAACTTGTTCTTCAACAGGAATAACCGTTTTATCTGTTTCAGGTTTAGGTTGACGCCAAGTTTTAGGTTCAGGTTTATCCTGTGTTACTTTAGCATGTTCACGTTGATCGATACTTAAAAGAGTGGTATCTTCGATTTGTTGAAGCTGAGATTTAGGCTTACGCCAATCTTTAGCCTCAGTTTTACGAGATTCTTCGATAACCTGTGTTTCTTTTATTTCCAATAATGTCTTGTCATCAGTTTGCAAAAATTCTACTTTGGATGGTTTTGGTTTTGATGGTTTCAGTTCAACTTCTTCCAACTTTTCTTTAGTTATTTCCTTCTTTTCAACTCTTGTTTTCTTCAATGTTATACTTTCCTTATTCCATGGTTGAGCATTTTGTGGTTTAAAAGTACTGTCTTCTAACAGTGGTACTAAAGGTGTTCCGCCTTTCTGTATGATCCCTTTGTGTCGCCAAGGTAAGCTTTCGTCACCCACAGGTAACTCATTTTCCTGTAAAGTTCCCTTTGAACCTTTCACACCTGGTAAAGTGGTTTTGCCGGCACCACCTGGAGCAGTGGGGCCATATGAAGGTTGTTTCGTTATTATAGTTGAGTCATCGTGTGTGGAAACGTTAGTTTTGGAAGATTTTCGGAATGATCCTGGCCGCCCTATTTATTTTTAAAATCCATGATAAATTAACTTACCTTTCAAGATATTTTTAAATAAAATTTAATACAAAAACAGATATGAAGTAAATTTTTGATGGTTGGATTTTCTAATTATAAATACAGTTAAATTGAATATTTTAATGTTGATCAAAAGTAAACATTTCATCGGCAAGTTGAATAAAAATAAAGATTAAAAGGAGTTCTGCGAATGTATAATACGTCAAAATAAATAAGATTTATTTGAAATATATTATAAGCCTCAGTATGCAAGCCGTATTGATTTAGATATAGTTAAACCATGGTCGTGCATGAACATTTTATTGCAGGCTTATTAAAATAAGACCCCGAAAGAATATTTAATTCAAATCTAGTAAAACAGATCAATTTTTCCAATTTCGGGGGGACAATAATAATTATAAGTTTTTATTGGAATTAATTATCAGTATACAGTGATAATAATAAATAATGTGTGGGTCTCTACAAGGATTATCTGACCGATGAATTTAAGAATTGGGATGTATTGTTTAAACACCAACACGTAGACCATTTTTCATTATGAGGCTAAACTAATAGTCCTTAAAAAAATATTAAAAACTGGCCCATTACAGCTATTTTTAGTTTTCAATATTTTGTTGTAATTAAAGGGCATTTATTTATTGCTGGTATTGGATGAATATTAGAATTTTTTTTGCAATTATTGTTTCGTTTTTTTTTTCAGATTAATTCGAAAAAATTTGCCAAGAATCCAGCAAACTGAGAAGCTTCACAGGATAAGAAAAAGTGAGTTTAAATTTGTAATACGAGGATCAATGTTTATATTTTTCCAAAGACCACTAGATAGTTTTAATTATGTCATAATTATTTTCACAAATTTCGAAACTTGTTAAGTAATTATTCAATCAGGAAGACCAACCGAAAATATTGGACCATGTCAAACAGTTGACTATTTGAAGGAAGAAAATCTGTTAAAATAATTTCCCATTTTCCATATGCGCCTGATAAATCTAATGACTTCGTTTTGTTTCCAAATGTGAAACAAAACATGTGTCGACAACGATATCATCACCTGAACAAGCCATTGAAGCCGTGCGAAATTTTGAGAAGTAATAAATTAGTTGGTTGGGTACCTAAAAATTTGTTTCCTGCTCAGATTTTGTAAAAACATAAAAGACGACCCTCGTAAGTACAATTGGTTTTGTCCAACTCAATACAAAACTATTCATAAGTGACTCAACATTCCGTCTACAGAACACAAATAATTCTAAAACTAATTTGTCATGCCGCTGAAATTTGAAAATATATATTTATAAAAACGGTTCGCGTTAATCGCACAAACACGTTAAAAAAATGAATCATCAACGCAGAGAAAGGTGAGTGAACATCACACGCATAGTTTTGTGGGTAATTTTCATTTTGTGCACACGAAACTTTTTTGCTCTCCTCTCGTGTATTTGTAATAGAGAAAAAAAATCATCACGCAAAATCCCACTTACTACTGTGTTATGTTGTACTCTACCAAGCGAAAATGTTAAAATTAAAACAATTTACGCTCAAAAGATAAAACATGACTTCAGTACACATTTGTGCATCGTGCAGTGAAGTGTAAAGTGTAGTGAAAATTGTGCGTGATAATAAATTATTGTTTGGAAGTCACAGAAAAACTTTTACGCCAGTAAAACTTTTTCTGTGACTTGTATCAAACAGAATAGAACATGTGCTGTAACGAAAAAAATTGTTAAGGTTCCAAGTCGATAGTAGTTGTGTATCCTTTTAAAAAAAACACCTGTTGCTCTTGTTTCGTTTTTTGTTTTTTTTTATCAAGTGTTGTACAGTTATTGTCTTTTATCTAATTTTAATTTTTATATTATCTTGTCTCTTTAGATCAATTAATATTATTGTAAATCTAATATTTTGTCGTATTTTTAATACAACTGCATTATTTGTACTGTTTGAATTTGATTCTAATAAAGTAATAAAACACAATGTTTTTATGTTTAACTTAACGAGTTTTATTTATTTAATTTTACAGACAAATTAAATTTTTTATTGTATTATTATACATTCTGTTTATGGGGTTGTTCTAAATAACTAGTTAATAATACTAACACATCTGCTAACTCTGCAAGGCGGCAAACGGGGTATCTGGCACTATTATTATTATTGTGCATCCGTTATCCGTTCAGATTATTATTCAAAAGTAAAGTGAAATATTCTAGACGCGACGACGGGAGTCTCACCGCTTCCAAATATAGAATCTATGTAAACTTATACACGTAAAGTTTAAAATAGTTGTGTAATATAATGTTTGTTGGTAGTAGAATGATGTGTCATTTTTGCACACGCACCCAGCTCGTGGATTTTACACTGTTTTCATTTAAAATTTATTTTAGAATCGGAGCGCATAATACTAGGCATGGGGTTTTGATATATTAATATTATTATTCTATGTAAAAGTGGAAATTATAAGTATATACGTACGCTTAATTTATGATTAATGTTTTGTTTATTTAGTTTATGTTTTGGCACAGTTTCGGGCAGGTATGGTTGATGAAATTATTGTCTGAAAGGAGCTTTTTGTATTTAAATTAGTTGAAATTAAGCCAATTTATTTCTAGACCGAACAGATGTAATGTTCTTTAATTATTGTGTTGAACAATACTCATTTTTATTTATTTTTTTTCGAATAATCAGCTTCTATTTAGCAGTAATAAAAAAAATTCCAACAAAAACTTTAAATAGAAAAATCTATAGGTACCCATTTTGTCTACTCTCTTAAATAAATATATTAAAGTATCTTGCAAAAGCATTTGACACGGTAAGTCTCCCAGATTACTAGGACAATTATTAAAAGATCTTGGTATTAAAGGAACCGTGTACAATTTGTTTGAATCATATTTAAAAAATCGGATACAATATGTCAAAATAGTCAATCTCATACGGAGTGCCCCAAGGGACACTGTTGGGTCCTAAATTGTTCATACTGTATCTCAATAATATTCTTACTGAAGAAAATGTAGGGCAAATGGTATCTTATGCTGATGATACTGCAGATACATGGCAAGAGCTTAAAATTGTTATTGAGAAAGATTTTCCAAAAATAAAAAGTGATTTTGATAGCAACAAATTAACACTAAACCACAAAAAGCCTCTTTACCTGTCAATAATGACTCAAATTAAAGGATTACCAGATTTTGAAAATATTACAATAAGTGATGAGGTAAAATGTTTGAAATAGTTGGTGTTAAAAATAAAATATTTGGGAAATTGTCTTGATTCTCATCTGAGGTGGGAACATCAAACCACTTTAGTAGCCAAAAACTAAGAGATTTAGTATACAAATTTAAGAAATTAAGGCAAATGTTCAGCACTTCTAAATCCCTAATTGAGTCGATATTATGTTAGGAACTAGTAGTTTGGGAGTGTTACTGAATTTTACTTAACACCTGTCAATAACATTCAAAAACGAATTTTAAAGATAATACTTAAAAAAAGACCCTTGATACCCGACAGAACAAAAATTCCGACCATGAACATAATACTTGACAAAAAGCACGAGGACATAATAGAAATCCAACAATAGCTAAGACTAGAGGGCAAAAATTCATTATATTGGACCGAATCTGATGAATATGATAAAGTCTGAAACTGCCATTGAACAAAGCTTAAAAAAATTTAAGACTCACTCTTAAACGTGGATACAGAAAGGGGGGCGCAAATTATTTTCTAATCTGTTACCAAACTAAATATTGGGATGTGTGTGGTTATACTCATATACTTGGTAGTGTAGTTCTATTTTTTTATTTATTTATTTTTAGTTCTCAAAACTTTAGCGAATTAACTTTTATTTGCATTCGTTAGTAATATGAAAAAAGAAAAGGAATATACTATGTGCATTTGTTTGAATGAATGCGATAAAATATTATTATTATTATACAGGGTGAGTCAGCAGAATTTTAACAACTTATAGAATTTTTGAGATGAAATCTTATACAAACATATATCCGTGGAAGCTTTGTTTCTGTCTGATATTCAGGATTGATTTCATTATTTTCTTAAATTTCTGTTTATTATTTTACAATTAACTAATTAATCTTCTAATTCCTACTTTGTTATTTACATTTAAAAAATAAAATAAAATGTAGTCTCTGCCTTTAACTAATCCTAATTTTCAAAAGTATCTTTTTAAAAAATACCGTTTTATTACATATAAATTTCATTTCTCTCAAAATCAATGCAGTTCAAAAAACATACAAGGTTACCAAAAATTTTTTAAACTAAATAGAGAGATTTTTATTCTTTGGGTTTTATGTTTTTGAAAAAAACTTTTTTCTTTAATTTTTAGCGATGTTTACACTTCGCTTGTCTAATTCAATTTTTTATTACAACGTTTTGACGTTGTTTTTTTCGTCTTCTTCAGGTGTTACTCTATTTCGCTTTTATCCCTTGAAATTAAATACATTAAACAGTTTTGTTATTAAAATTCAAAAATCTAAAATAACATTTTATAAACTGAAATCTTTTTTCCTTAAATAAAATACATTTATTTCACAAAACATCACATTTATAATCATATACAGAAACTGTATATGATTGTAAAGTTTTAAAATGTTATTTTCGATTTTTGAATTTGAATAACAAGACTCAAGGGGAAAAAAGCGAAATAGAATGACACCTGAAGAAAAAACCATCGTCGAAACGTTGTAATAAAAAAATAAAATTAGAGAAGCGAAATGTACTTCGCTAAAAATTAAAAAAAAAAGTTTTTTTCGAGAACCTTAAACCGAAAAAAAAATACATAAAATTAAAAGAAAATTGGTCGAAGAAAAAAAAAAAGAAGGATAAATAGAGTTTCGAAATTATTATTTAATAGAAAGCAGAGCAAAAAAGTTCGAGAGTACGAACCTCAAAAATGTACCACCCTGTAGGTTTTGAAAAATTCTCAATAACCCCTGATCTTGATTTTTTGTTGTGTAACTAGTGTACTAAATTGTAATCCATTATTCCTAAAACTGTTGGAGGAAATTTCCACGGATATATGTTTGTATAAGATTTTCAACTTAAAAAATTATATTCAATGGGTTGTTAAAGTCCTAATACAAAAACCTGATTCACCCTGTATATTGTGCTCTACTTGTTTTATTTTTAGCGATTGCCAATGCGTTTAGTTAACACTTCTTGCTGTATAATTAATCTTTAACAATGCCCTTGACATAAATTTAATATTTTGCACTTATATGGATTTAGCGTTTTCTTATTTCGCTATGCAACGTTCACTATATTAAGAATTGCCGCAAATAATAAATTATTTATAGTCACTGTAACACATAATTTTGTTTTAAAAATCCATGTAAATATATGAAAAATTATCTTTATCTGACCATTTTACAGACCCTCCTCGGCATACACCTTATAATATGCAAGTGATTTCTTTCACATATAATAACATCAATCAATCAATAATTTTGCCTAATATTCAGAAAAATTGCAGTATGACTAAACAATTTAATCGTAAGTATAGTAGAGCAAAATAGGAACCAATTAAATTATAGTCACAAATGTAATAAAAATTGATACTGAGGATTTCCCTCAAATTAGCCCTGGTTATCGAATAATATACTACCCCTCTCTAGAGTCTTCTTATAAACAAAACTTCCAAAGAATATTTAACACATCTTGTAGGTTCATTTTTGGTATCAGTAAATGTGACCATATATCGCTAAAATATTCGGAACTTGGGTGCCTGAATGACGGAAATATGTATAAATAAGTAAGTACATCATGTTTTGTTTATAGACGTGTCTCCAAAAAAATACCGCAATACCACGTGGTAAAATTAATACCAAGATCGTTCACCTATATAATACCGTAAAATTGTACAATTATTTGGAACCCGTACAAAAATTATTAAGTAAAGTATACCAAATTTAAAACTAATTTGAAAAGAAATATGCTTGTAGTTCAAAACTTATATTCTTCTTTCTATTTTTGTTTTTATTTTGTAAAGTTTGAGTGCTTTTTGATGTTTTATTTATAGATATCTGTTGCTGATTGTTCGAAATAATCAAGCTTATTGTTATCTATAGATTATGAACTAGCTACATTTTTAGGAAAAGTGTATCTATTGTACATAATATTTAATTGAAAGTGTGTTTATTATTTGGATTAAGTATCTAAATAGAATATTTATTGCTAGACTTTGTCCTTTGATTTTATGTTTTATTCATATTTTTTCATTGTATTGTACACTTACTTCAATCAATAAAGACGATTATTATAATTATTATTATTGTTATCTTTTTGAAATTTTTTAAATGTCTCTTAAAAAATTCGCCTGGTCTAAATGCCAGTCGCATCTTTGAGTGTCTCAAGGTGAAAAAAGGACCACAAAAGAAATCCGTTCTCGTAGTCTCCTTAATTTATGGATAACTTCATTAAATATTTATCTTTTTAATCTGATAGAAATAAAGATAAAATGTAATATTTTCAATAAATAGTCCTTCTGTAAATTGTTACAGTAGGCAATCAAACACTATAATAAACTCCTGTGAATTAGAGGATATCATTATTGAGACGGATATCAAACTATATAAATATCATCCAACAATAGCAGTTTATTTAAACAAATTAATGCAAATATAATACAAGTTTATTTATAAATAAATTAAATAATATTTAAAAACAAACATAAATAATAAGTAAATACCAGCAATTCAGCAAGAGAACGAATTAGTTGTGCTAAAAGCTGTGTATATTTTACGTTTCATTCCTAAATAAATTATTATAAACATTAAGTATTAATCACTTGGAACCTGAACAACAAATTTCATTTTTTTTTGTATTTATTTAATTATAATTTGAAAAATATGTATCCACCACCAAAAATTTACAATCAACCAAAAGAAAAACTCAAAAAAGCTGTTTTTTACTTCATTTTGTTGTCAAGTGATTCCATAAATTAAAACTAAAGCATTTAAAAGCTTAATAAATTATTCTTTACACGTTTAGTGTAATTTTACATAAAAAATCTATAATACACTACATGAAAAAAGCGTTCATTGGTAAAAAAAATTAATTGAGAAAAAAAACAGCACTTTTGAGTAGGTACTCAATATTGTTTTTACAAAAATAATAATAATGAAATTCTTAGCAATTCTATTTCTTACTTTTGACTGTGAGTTTGGCGGATTGCTCAACTTGACCAGCTGAAGATGTTGCTCGGCAACTGAAAACTCCAGAATCCTCCTCGTATGTTGTTGATATCATCAGAATTGCATTGTTTCCTTCTTGGATCATCTGGAATAAAGACGAATCGTATTTTACTTACAATTCTTTTATAAGTATACAGGGTGAGTCATCGTAGACGCAACGGTCTGCTGTGGCAAAACTATTCAAAGTTCTTTCAACCTCTGATTTTGTATGTGTAAATAGGTGCCATTTATACCGGGTGTTACATTATGCCGTAGCATATCAAACTTACGTTTTTTGAAATGAAACACCCTAGATATTATTTTTGCTTTCAATTCAGACATCTTATTAAATGATTCTGATATAAAGTTTGTTTGCTCTAAAATGCATAGTTAACTAGATATTAATTTTAAAAGTCAAAAAACATGCCCCATTATTACAAACATCCTGTAGTCAAATAATCCATTACACATTGGTTCGAAAAGCTACCCATTATACAGGGTGATGACATTTTGCAAACCCATAAAAATCTTGATTTTTTCAAATGGCACACCCTGTATATTTTCGTTTTATCATTTGACCAATTCAAGAGGGCCTTCCAAAAAGACTTAAGGTATCCTATATACTAAACCTTCAAGTTTCAAAGTTATTTAGATTAATTGTAAATATTGTTGAAAAATGTCTATGGGTTTATAGATCTTGCGTGAATTAAACTATTTTGTTTTAAATTGTCAACGTTTCGCAAACTTTTATTTGCTTCCTCAAGGCAATTCAAGACAGCAGTTCCATATGTCTACATGCTCAAACATGAGATTCTGATACCCATTATACAGGGTGATGACATTTTGCAAACCCATAAAAATCTTGATTTTTTCAAATGGCACACCCTGTATATCATTTTGCTATTAAAAAGCCAACATTCTAACGATTCAGAAAATAAACTTTAACAATTTTTTTATAGGAAAATTGGTAAGTATAAACACAAATTTGTTGAAAGATTTTCAAATCAGAATAGTTTTGCCACAGCAGACCGTCGCGTCTACGCACTGTATTATTACTCAAATAAATTCATAACTACTAATGGTAAAATTGGCTATGTGTTTATTGAGATATTTTCTAAATAGTTCGAAAAAACATTATTCGCTATTAAATTCATGACACTATAAAGCTCGTCTGGATATACGAGGGTTACTTTAATACTTTTACAAATCACTATATACCTATAACATTTTGACATTTGTTAATGTGAGTTGCGCGATAGCTTTAAATGGCTGAATCAGCTAAAGTTGGAGGTTACATCGTAATAAAAATTTAGAACAAATTGATTCAGTAGTCTGTTGACAATAAAAGTTTTAAACCAGTATGTTCGTGAAGGTTTTCGTTGGATGAACTTTTGCGATTTCAAAAAAAAACTTCACAAGAATACATTAAATTGCTTCGGTCAACGTTTGGTAATAAACCACAACGAGAGAAAACAGGTATACAATTGGTTTGCAAAATTTCGCCACTTTCGTGCATAAATGTACCATGAATCAAGTGAAGGTCGACCAAAACCTGTGAAGATTCCAAAAAACATAGACATGGTGCGCAAAAAGAAGACATTTGATCTAAAGTGAGTTAGAGGCATCTGTTGGCATATCGCAGGCTACAATACATTCCATTTTGCATGAACAATTATTTGCAAAAGAAATATGTTCCAGAATGGATTACACATAACTTCCCGAAGCTTAAGAAACAGCTCATGTCAATTGATGTAAAGAAATGTCAATCAATCGATTTAGGGACAACAGGAGCGGTATACAACATCGTTACATCCGTAACTTGATAAAAAAAAGTAAAGTTTGAATAGTGTTTCTGAAAATTGATAGAACTTCAAAACTACAAACAATAACTACGAACTTGATCGGGCCTTTTGACTATTGCCAATAGCACCTAAAGGAGTTGTTGCTATAGGCCCATATCTTATTCTAACAGTTTGCTGATCGTCTTTGATTGAGTCTTTTTTTTCAAGTCTTTTTGTCTCTGGTTTTCTTACTGTTATTTCGTCATTGACTATCTCATCGAAACAGTTTATGGAGTGGATGTGCCAGTTCTCCATAATATGAAGTTATTAAAAACGAGGTTAACTATGATGAATATCTGCAATTTGATATAATCAACGTCGCTGTACAGAACAGGTCGCAAAAATGAGTGCTGACTCCTAGACGCCAGCCCGAACACAGCACGTCAAACATTTGTGTATTTCATATAGAAAAATGTTAAGATAATGTCTCGTTGTCCATATTCGCCTGATTAATCAGAAGTGGGATAGAGTAAATGTGCGGAATTTTTTTATTTATTTATGCCATACGCGAATCTGTTTAGACTTTGAGTTTCATTTCTGCTTTTTAAAGTAGGTTGGTTAGATAATTTTTTGTCGACTCGCTGGAGAAGAGAAAGAATTTTCGCATCATTTTCCAGGACCAGGCAGATGCAGAAATTGAAAGAATCTATATAGGTGAAAAAATGTGTATTATTACAACCTACTTATTTTTTGTAATATTAATACAAACAACAATTAATTGATCGTCCTGGTCACGCATCATGAATGTTACTTATTTTTAAGTTATAATTTCTTTTGTCTTAAAAATATTCTCCATATTATTTCTTCATGTTTTTTAATTATGATAATGTAACGGTGTAAAGAGTTGCGTGCTCAGTGGTCAGAACCATCCCATAATAATTATTAAATGATTAAAATAATACGCATCTAATTTTGAATATTTTTAATTGCAGACTTGTGGTTTATATAATACGTATTAGTATTATTATTCGTAACTGAAAAACTAGCTGTACTATAATAATTATTCTCAGTTTGCTGAAACATGATTTTAAAATCCCATTTGAAGTGGTAATTGCAGACCGTCAAAAATGGTTAAATGGGGAACCACGATTCCCAGAAAACATAATCCGTCTGGTATACGAACGGTTCAAAAGGAATAGAAGGGAGCACAGGCATGGGAGTATACGGGCTCTCTGAATCCCTCGGGAAAAGTCCCACTATATTCCAAGCAGAGATCAACGCTATTAATCGTTGTGCTCAAGAATGCCTGCAGAGAGGCATCCCGGAACGGCAGATCAATATTATGTCAGACAGTCAAGCTGCGTTAAAAGCACTGAGATCTTACGCCTTCACGTCAAAGCTAGCATGGGAATTCAAACAGACCCTAAAGCAACTGGCAGCTCAGGGAAAAAAGATTACTCTGACATGGGTGCCAGGACATGAAGGCATAGAGGGGAACGAAGCGGCGGACCAACTTGCAAAAGAGGGCGCAAACGCTCCATTCTGCGGCCCGGAACCCATCTTTGGCATTCCAAAAAGCCATATGCAGGAAGAACTTCGGAGATGGGAAAAGGAACAACTTAAGTCCTACTAGAGAAACACTCCAGGCCTAAGACAATCAAAAAGGTATATCAAACCTTCAGAGGCCAACGCAGCCCAACTAGCAATTCGACATTCTTAAAGAACTAATATATTTTATAATTATTTTATTGCCGCTTAGTAAAAACTTTTTTGTTTTTTAAAGGTTCGTTTGGTGATAAAACTGCTGTGTTAAACTTTTCTGTGAGAAAAACTGTTTTAAGAACGTTTTTACAGCAAAATAATAAAATAGTTATAAAATATGATATCGTAACAGTTTTATAAACGTTTATAAAATATTTTTTATAGGACGAATTTGTTCCGAATGATAATTGGTTTTAAAAGCATTTTGTAAAAGTACTAGTCTGGATTAACTTGTTCCTTTAAAAACAATTATAAAATTATTCTGTTAAAGTACGTTTCGTAATAATAAAATAGTTTTTTTATTGTCGTTATTAAGAGCGATTTGTTTGCTGCAGCAAATTTGTGCGCAAATTAATAATTACAAAATTGTTTTTTAGTTATTTTATTAAAAACAATAAAAAAATAAATATGTTGCCAATGCAAATTTTATAAAATTAAAATGCTGTCATAAACATTACCTAGAACTAATTAATATATAACATAGTCTTATTTATTTTCAACTGATATTTATTGTTATATCATACACAGGTTTAAAATGTCCAAACGAAAAGCAGTTGTGCATTTAATAGAAAATTAATTACAATATTATAAATTATCAAAGGGAAAACATTAGTGACTATAATAAATAGTAGCAAACTGTAATGGAATCTAATCAAATTAATGACAATTTATAAGACATCAAATATTTTGAAGACTGATAAATTCTCAGGAGGAATTATTACTAGATGGTGAGCGGGTAGCCGAAATAGAGAATTGGTGATCAATATCATGCTTCAAGCACAAGTGAGCTAGAAAAAAATGCAAAACTAAGAGAAAACATGCGAACATGGGCAGTATCAAATAATGTTCCGCATTTTTCCCAAAAGAAGCTTTTTGCTATACTCAATAAACACATGCAAAATTTTCTACCTCAAGATCCTCGAACTCTCTTAAAGACACTCAACAAACCGTTTTAATAACGACAGTTATAAGTTATAACATACATAACATAAACAAAGGGCTCAATTTAGGTTATGTTTAAATTACTCCCGTAAAAGCTAATAAGAGAGTAACTATAAAAGCATTTTGTTTTATAAGAACCCATTAAAAGCTTTTATAAAACATATGTTAAAGTTTGTTTTGTAAAACTCTGTTTACTATTTTATTATTATTCCAATATTGAGACGATGCGACACACGGCGGCAACTCACACAAGCATCAAAGTATCAAGCACGAATACTTCAAGTAGACAGGACTAGACTTGATTAATTTCTATACATTTTATCTTATATATTTTTTGCAGCACCTTTTAATTAAATTTTGATTTTTTAGAGCATTTATCTCCAAGCTTGTTTTAGTTTGTTTTACTATTAATTTATTTTAAATTAACGGCAAACGATTACTAAATACATAAAACTTCAAGAAAAATACTTGTAATTAGCTTCATTATTCATTATCAAGCTTAGTGAAATATATTTTTTTTACTCCATAACTGGTTTATAAAAAATTCTTCACGTTTACATAAAACATAGGTACCTATAGTACGACACAGTTAATATACGCTTTTAAATGGGCTATCCATATAAAAGTGTATCATTCTTAACTGTGTCGTACTATACCAACTTATATTTTGGCTAGTATCCATATTATGTTAGATATAAAAGAATCATATCATTCTTATGCTATCAAAGGGGTTTCAGGTAATATTAATTTTATATTACATTTTATTTGCACTTAAAATATTATGAGATTTATGTTTTTTTAACGAATACGCCCCTGTATAAAACAATTCTGCAGTTATTTTGTAATAGCTATCTAAAGAGCATACTCGTCTGGGTTGAGATAATTTTGTTTTATAAGCATCGTATAAGGAAGAAGCCATTTTTGGTTTCTTTAAATTGTTAGCCATGTTGACCAAACTTTTAAAATTAATATTTTTTATAATTTGTAAAATTATTTTAGCTAATAAGGTATACAGAATCAGTCATTACATAATGAAGGATCTCCCAAAAGATTATTTTCAACAATAAGTGACAATAAAAAAAAAATTTATATAATTTATAAAATCTAAATTCATTAATTTACATAATTCGCAAGGCGCATTTAAATTTTAGTAATAATATACAATATATTTAACAGTAAATTTTGTTTCGCAGCCAAATCTGCTCATGGATGAATTTTATCTGACTTATTTTATTATTCATTATTGGGTAGGTATTATAGCGTTTTATATTATTTTTACCTCCATGATTGTTCAGATTTTATTAATGTGTACCAACAACAATGCATAATATTTATAAAATAATTTTGTGTAAAAAGGTATTTTAAAAAACGTTTATATCCTTTAACAGTTTTATAGTAGTTCTACAAATATGTCGTTTTGTTCTAGTAATAGAGCTATAATAAAACTGTTTTATAACAGTTTTATTTGATTTTTATTAGATATTTATAAACGTTCTAAAAACTATTGTATAATAGCAACAAGCAACATTTATAAAACCGTTAACGAGTCGATTTGTTTTATAAATCTGCGCCTTTTTCGTGTTTATAAGGCGCGTAAGAACGTTGTGAAAATGTTTATAAAACAATGGGTGTTTTATAAAATATATTTTATAAACGTTCTTACAGCAATTAAAAAAGTTAAATTGTTAGTTGGGAGGGAACTGGAGAGAAGCGACCTAAGGCGAATTACAGGCCTTTTTACGGGACACCACCCAGTGAAATACCATCTCAAAAATATGGGCCTAACCGAGGACGACACTTGTCGGTTTTGCGAAGACGCAACAGAGACAACAGAACACGTGCTCTGTGAATGCATGGCACTTTTCTGCAAAAGGCTAAAACACCTTGGAGGGGTGACACTAACACCCGACGAGGCAAGAAATTTCGCCCCCCGAGAAATCATCAACTTTATGAAAAGTGTGGGAGAGCTGGGCAATTCATAGATTGGAGTCATTCACAAAAGATCTTCTGCAGGTCGAAGTGAGGGGAGGCCAAACCGCCTAAACGACTCCGATAAAACAATCTACAATCTAGTTTGCTCTAATTAGAAGCTGTTTAGGCCCAAAGGACTTTTGATTTCTTTTTGCATTTTGCTATAGACAGAGTTTGACTATTGCCCTGGAGTAGTCGCGGAGTGGCCTCGTTTAATTTGACCCTACCTAATCCTATTAACATACTTTTTCAGTTTCTTTCCAATAAATGATGATTTCAAGAATATAAAATGTTTCTGTTCAGTATCGGTTCTTCATGTGAAGTAATATTTAAAGATTTGAAGGAAAATTATGATAAATTCTTACCTGGAAATCTGGTGATTCCGGAATAAGGAAACCCTCTCTCAGCCATTGAACTGTCGGCTTTGGTTTTCCAGTAAAAGTTGTCTTAAACTGTGCTGGACTACCTTCAGCCACAACTTGATCCTTCATTGGTGTCAAAGTAGGTGCTACTTCCTGAGTTTCCGGTGCCAGAACCTTTAGTTTTGCTTGTGCCGTTACACTACCAGCTGGATTCTCTCCTAAGCATTTGTACACTCCTTCGTCTTCAGGGAAAGCTTCAGAAATCCTTAGTGTACAATAATCACCATCTTTACTCATTTGGAAATATTTGGACGGCTTAATAACTTTATCGCCCTTCAACCACTTGGCTGTTGGCGTAGGTTTACCAACAATTTTGCATCTGAATGCAACAGATTGTCCTTCTCGAATCGTTTGATCTTTTAGTGCCTCAGCAATGATCGGCGCTTTCTCGGAACCAGGTGTTGTTGGTTTCGTAGGTTTCTGTGCTGAAGCTGGTGCTGCTACAGTTAAGTCGGCTTCACATCTCGCTTCACCAGCACTGTTGATAGCAACGCATTCGTATTTTGCTGTGTCTTCAGGGACTATTTCAATTATAAGTAATGTGTACAATTCATCTTCTTCAAGTGTCTTATACCTGATATCGGTTACTATTTTTTTACCGTTTTTCAACCAATAGACATCAATTGGTTTAGTCCCATTAATTTTAGCATCAAATCGGACTAATTGACCTGGTTTAGGATTAGCGCTTTGAATTGTACTTGCAAAGCTAGGTGGAATCACACCACCAGTTCCTTGTCTTCGACGTTCCTGCACAACCAAGTTAGCACTGCATTTAGCGGTACCACCACGATTTTCCGCTAAAACGGTAAATACTCCTGAATCCTCCATAAATACTTGGCGCAAAACTAGTACAGATTTCGTGCTGAATGTGTAAATTTTAAGGTCTGGTGAACTGGTAATTGGGAAGTTCTCACGGAACCAAGTGATTTTCGGCAATGGCTCACCATCGAATTCCACTTCGAATCGTGCAGAATCATTTTCAAATGCTCTACAAGGTTGGATCTTCTTAGTAAACACTGGTGGTGTTGATGGTTGCACTTGGCCCTGCACAAACTTTTCTTGCGTTTGCGCTTTGTGTTCAACATCCGTAGTTTCTGTAGCAGTAATATTACGTGTAATTTCCAAATCGCCTTGGCGTTCTTTCTGCGTCTGTTTCTGTTTGGTTATATACACTTCACGACCATGTACACCGGAAGCTGTTGGTTCTGGTGGATAAGCACCTTTCTTTGTATCAACGTCATATTCGTACTGCATCTCCTCTTTGCTTTTATCAGTCTTACGTAGAGACACTTGATCCTTATGTGGCACCGGTTTGGATGGTTCAGCTTTTGGTATTCTTGGAATCGGTTGTAATACAGGTTGTTCAGGTTTTCTTTCGCTGAAAAAAGAAATAGACATTGAAGATTTGACTCAAGAACATTCATAAAGTAACACTTACAGGTCCTCTTGATATTTTTCAGCCATTCCTCTAGCAGTCGTAGTAACTGCGATCTTCTCACCAGGTATTGGCATTTGATGTGATGCTTCCCTCAACTTGACTTCCTTGACAACTTGTTCATTTTCCAACTCTTGTATTTTATTGTAGTATTCATCACTCTTTCTGGTTTTCACTGCTTTCTGCCACTCGGTTTCAGGTTCTTTGAATTCCTTGGACTGTACATGGATACCTGATACTTGAAGACCGGATTCGCGTAGAACTGTGTTACGTTCGTCAAACACTCGTTCGAGTTCGGTATCTTGCCGCTCTTTTTGGTATTGTTGTAATTCAATATCATACCAAGCTACAGATAATATATAATGTGATCATTACAAGCAAAAACATATTTAGTAGGATCTTAAACCATGGCGTCTAAGACCACAATTGAAAAACACAAACAAAATTGCAGGAGATGACTAGATTACAGAAAGAGTAAATGAACATTGAAATCAGGAGGCAAAATTTGAGAATTGAAGAACTACTAATGAAAGCACTATTTCAATCCAGCTTGAGATGACCAGTACGATGGTTTAAAGACGTGTCATCACTATGCCCATACCTTTTGACACTTGTTATGTGAAATACGCGATAACTTAGAAATCGATTCAGTAGTTTGTTAGTGAAATTAGTTTTATTCGTGAAGATTTTCGGAGACTTCAAAAAAAGGCCTAACTCCACAAGGATGCATTAAATTGGTTCGGTCAACTTTTGACGAACGAATCACCATCAGAGAATGAATTTCGTCATAGTCGTTGATGAGTGAGTGATGAATCATAAGAAGGATCTGATTCGAGAAACAAGCAGTGCTTATTCGTCCATATAATGACACTAAACCGAGCAGTAATATCTAGCTCAATATTTTCATATGGTAATTATATCCAATGGAAGATGTCTGTATTTTTCGCAAGAAGTCCTCAGACACTAAATGGTTTAAGAATGAATTGAGTAACATTTATTCAACAACACATACGATACACAAAATGCACTTAAGGTTTGGGGTAAAGCATGCAGAATAAAAAAATCCACATCTAATCCGATTGTAAAAAATACAAAACAATATTATGTAGCATACCTGTGACAAAACTCTTACTTCATTTCGGATGCGGCGAAGCATAAATTACAAAAACTACCTCCATTGTGCATGTTTTCGAAGCTCGTAATCAAATTATGATCACGTGGAATGGGGAATAATTCAGGATATACAGGTAGAGGAAGTTGTGTTAGAGCGTTTTTGTAAGTGGTTGCGTTTTGTGAGTATTATTACTTTTATTGTGCATTGTGTACGGTATTTTTTCTCTAGTATTACTATGATATGATTTTCTACATTATTATAAGAAATACAAAAGTATTTATTATCATTTTCTGTATTCGGCATAAATAACTTACGTCTTGGAGAATTCTTTAGTACACCTCTATAATCGTCGTGTCTTGGAATAATTTTAAGTTCTGTTTCGGCGATGGCTTCACCCACAGAACTCCTGGCGATAACTTCAACTTTTCCAGTATCGTATTGACGGGTTTTTGGAATATCCAGGTGGTACATGCCATCGTAGGTGAGTTTATAGCGAGATCCACTAACAACCTGCAAGAAACAAATAGTCCTGTGGTGAATTCCAAAAGCGATCAGAAAATGTAAATGATAGACATTTATTTCCAACAGGATAAATCCGTTTACAGGAAAATAAATTATCACCACCAGCAGCAAAATTTACTGCCCTTCTTATTTAGGTGCATTGTCCTCCTCGGACGTTGGCAATCATCAGCGCTATATCTGAACCTTGTCTACAGCTCGGCGGAACAAAGTGGTAGTGCTCACTCCATACCATTATACCCGGGCCTCTTCGTCTTTCGATCTTCCCTTTTATAATAAGCTTAAAACGTCGATACTTATCATTCCTTAAGATGTGACCGAAAGACTCCAGTTTGCGCTTTTTTAGTGTAAACAGAACTTACAGCTGCTTGTCGAGGCGTTGAAGTACCTCGGTGTTACGTATCCTTTCTACCCAGGAGAATCTCAATAGCCTTCTGTACGTCCACATTTCAAAGGCCTTACTACCCTAAGATTTGCAAATGGAAACCAACGCTCAATAATAGAAATCTCACGCGCGGTTAAGAACACTCCGCTGTTACGTATGGAGCATTTTTTTGTACGGATGTGTAAAGTTGACATCATGAATAAAATAGAAGCGTTTGAGATGTGGTGCTAACGGAGAATCCTCAAGATCCCGTGGACTGCACATATCAGTAATGAAGAGGTACTCAGACAGGTGAATAAGGATCGAGAACTACTGAACACCATGAAAACAAGAAAGGTCAGTTATTTCGGGCATATAATTCGAGGTACCAAATATCACATCACTCGCCTGATCATTCAGGGAAAGGTTGAGGCCAGAAGATGGATAGGTCGCAAAAAGCTATCGTGGCTGCGAAATATTAGCAATTGGACGGGATTGGGAGTGAAACAACTATTCCAAGTAGCGACAGATAGAGAACAATGCAGCCAAAGAAGTTTTGATGTTGATGTTTTTTTAAAGAATTGTAGTTTGATTCCTCGCGAATCAATCTGACAGTTAGAAGGCATCAATCATTATTCGAATATATTAGTTGAGTACGTGGTCTGTGTCGTTCACATCTTCGAAGTGAAACTGCAGCAGAACTACAATATAGCATAGCGTTTGTGACTTGGAAAGGACATAGATACATAACAAAATGTTTATGCACTACTCCTCGATGGCTTAATGGTAAAAGCATATCCCCGGATAGCGTAAGACGTGGGTTCAATTCCCACCTGAAGCCAATGTTTTTCCAAGTTACAGACGTTCATTTTATTAATTGCCATTTCTATAATAGCTATAATAATAGTTCTTTTAAATCAAGTTTTAACGTAAATTAAACTTACTGTATGTCCGTTAATCAGCCACATAACACGTGGTCTTGGATGACCGTTAACGCGGCAACAGAATCTTGCCCATTCACCTTCTTCCACAGTAACAGGTTCTGGTCTGCTCACAAATGTTGGTGCTGAACGTGGTTTCGTCTCATCTACTGCCTCCTCAGGGACACTAATAACATATGGTGAATAAGAGATGTGCATTTGCGAAAATATACTGTAGCTCTTACCTTTGCCATGATGCCTCAAGCTCGCGAATTCTCTCAATACTTTTCATACCTTTGGGTAGTTGTGACTCGTATATAATACCAGGTTTGCCAGTAGTTTTAATTATCGCCCTAGTTTCATCCATGCCGTAAAGATTGGTTGCCCTGCAAAGGTATTCACCGCTGTCTTCGGGATATATCCAACCGAAGTTCATAGCAACATAGCCGAAATCGTATATTGGTGTGAATCTGTTTTCTATAATTTAAAAATAGCAATTTTTGATTGAATTTGAGGTGAAAAGCAGATACTTACTGTGTGGTAATGGTTTTCCATTCAAGAACCACTCAACTTTCATGTTTGGATCACCAACAGGAGCCAATTGACATTCAAACTTAGTGGTCTGCATTTCTACTAGTTCTGTTTGGTCCTTGATTTGTGTGACAAATCGTGGAGGTTGTTTCTTATCCACATCATACAAGTCATCTTCAGTAAGATGTATCTCTGACGTATACTTCTTAATTGCAGCCTCCATCTGCATCAAAGTCTCTGATTTCTTCATACCTTTCGGTACTTGATTTTGTAAAATGATATTTGGCAACTTTTTGCACGAAACATTTGCACGAGTAAAGTCTTCACCGTAGTCGTTGACAGCTCTGCATACGTATTCACCAGAATCTTCTGAGTAAATATAGAGAATTTCCAGGGAAACAAATCCCATATCGTATACAGTTCTGTAACGATGACCTGACGGTAACAATTTTCCATTTCTGTACCATTCAATTCTGAGTTTTGGATCATCTTTCGGTTCAACACGACATTCAAATCGAACTGATTCAGCTTCCTCAACTGTTGCGGACTCGATATGAGTGATAAACTTTGGTGGTGAGAATGTCTTCTCTTGATCTGGTGGTTGAGACACTGGACCCTTTTCTAACTCCTTCAACTTTTCTGCACTCATACCAGCTGGTAATTGACTGTCATAGTCAATGTTGCGTTTTGATTTCGAGGTAACGGTAGCTTTAGTTGTGGCTGATCCCCATTTATTTGTTGCACGGCAAACATATTCACCAGCATCTCTTACGTAAGTATAATCGATATCCAGTGAAATAAATCCAAAATCATTGATTTGGTGGACGCGAGAACCAGTTGCAAGTGAACGTCCATTATGGAACCAATCAATTCGCATCGTGGAGTCATGTTTCGGCTCAACACGGCAGTCGAAATGTACTGGACTACCCTCAGGAACATCAATATTATCTTTAATCTCAACGATAAATCTTGGTGGATTTGGTTTTTCATCTTCAGCAATAATTTCTTCTCTCTTATACAATTGTTCTTCTAGTCTTTGGATACTTTGAGTGCCTGAACGGAAGTCTGATGGCAATTGCGGTTCCAGAATAATGCCTTGCCTGCCTTTTACTTGTAATTTGCAGGATACTGTAGCTTCACCGTGCTTATTTGTAGCTTTACAAGTGTAAACACCAGAGTCTCTCTGGTATACACCGGAGACTTCGAGAATTACGAATCCAAAATCATTTATGGTTTTAATTCTTGATCCAGCCCATAATGCTTTGCCGTTATGGAACCATTCAACTCTCATGCTTTGATCATTAACTGGCGTGAGCCTGCATTCAAAGTGAGCTAAAGAGTTTTCACCAAGCACTAAATCTGAAGGAGTTGTAATAAATTCTGGTGGTTTTCCACTATCGTCTTCGGGAGACATTTGTGCTGGAGCTGCTCCTAATCCCTCAAGTTCCGCTATTTTGTCAATGGTACCTTCCATTCCTTTAGGTAATTGTGATTCGAAAATTATGCTTCGTTTACCAGACACTTTCATCGAAGCTGTTGTAACAGCCTCGCCATATTCATTAGTTGCTCGGCAAGAATATTCACCAGAATCTTCTGGATAAACAGGAGAAATTTCCAAAATAACAAATCCAAAGTCGCAGAACGTACGGAATCTAGATCCAGTGCGTAATGGTTTACCATTCCAGAACCATTCAACCTTAAGTTTGGGATCGTCAGTTGGTATTAAACGAGCTTCAAAGTGGGCATTTTCACCTTCACGTAGATTGTCTACATTTGATAATGGTACGGTAAAGACTGGAGCTTTTCCTTTAATAACTTCTTCTTTTTCTTCTCGTGTACGTACCAAAGAATCTTCTAAAGTTTGGATTTTCTCCAAACCACCTTCCATGCCCTATAACAACAATAAAATAAGAAAAATTTTAAAAATTTAAAGCTAAAATTGCTTACCCGCGGGAGTTGCGAGTCCAAGATTAGATTAGACTTTGAAACGCATTTAAGTGTTGCTTTCGTTGAATCCTGTCCATACTTATTATGCGCCCTACATTCATATACTCCAGAATTTTCTTCGTAACAGTATAAGATATCGAGAATGACAATACCGAAATCATGGAATGTGCGATATCTGTGCCCATGAGGTAATTTCTTGCCATTGTAATACCACTCAACCACCAAATCTGGATCGGTAACTGGAGTGAGACGAGCTTCAAAGTGTGCACTTTGACCCTCAACCAATTTAGTGACATCTTGAATTTGTGTGATAAATTTAGGTGGTTCTGTTACTGGAGTTAATGGAGCTTGAGCCTGTTGGCCTTGCAAGCTTTCCAATTCTCTGATTTTCGCTAATGATTCAGGTTGTAACGTATCAGAAAATACTCCACCTTTTCCATGTGCTGATATTCGGGCACGTGTAAAGTCTTCACCAAACTTGTTGTAGGCTCTGCAAACATATTCGCCAGAATCTTGGTCTTGAATATATGAAATATCCATAACAACAAAACCGAAATCAGACACTGTTTTTATACGTGACGATTGTAAAATAGGTTGGCCGTTGTGGTACCATTCGACTTTCAAGTTAGGATCATTTACTGGCACCAAAGTACATTCAAAGTGAGCAGATTGCCCATCTTTAAGTCCAACAATATCTTGTATTTGTGTGGTGAATCTTGGTTTTTGCCCTGTGGATTTATCCACACATTCCAGTGTAACGCTCTGTTCAGCTTTGCCCCATTGATTGGTAGCTTTGCAAGTATAAGTACCAGAATCTTCGATTTTAGTTCCAAGAATTTCAAGAACCACCATTCCGAATGCATGAACAGTTCTGAATCTGTGTGAGGCTTCGATTTGTTTTTCATTATAAAACCACTCTACAGTCATCGTTTGATCACCGATCGGTGTGAGACCAGCTTCAAAGTGAGCTATTTCACCCTCGCTGAGGTTGCTTAGGTTGGTAAATTCTGAAGTAAATACTGGTGCATGTCCTTCTTCAAGCTCAGCAATAGGTAGCTCAGGTCTGTTAAGAGAATCTTCGAGATCTTGTATCTTCTCCAAACCTTCTTGTCCTTTAGGATGCTGAGTTCGCTCGATCAAACTAGCTTTAGTTGTACAGTAAATTGTAGTTGAAGTAAATGCTTCTCCAGCTTTATTGGATGCTTTAGCAGTATAAATGCCTTGGTCTCGTTCATATACATCGGTAAGATCGAAAGTGACAAAACCAAAATCGCTAGTTAATTTAAATCTCGAAGCATGATCTAATAATTTCCCGTTAAAGAACCATTCGACCTTTAGATTAGGATCTTCTTTTGGTTCAACTGAGCCTTCTAAATGTAATGGTTTACCTTCTAATATTGTAAACTCAGGATTAAGTGGCACAGTCCAAACTGGTTTTGGAAATTCTTTTTCTGCTATCGAAGCTTGTCTCTTGTATTTATCCGCGAAAGCTTCTTCAACTTGTTGGATAGCATCAAGTCCTTCTTTACCTTGTGGATGTTGAGTCTGAAGATAGATGTTTTGCTTGGCTGTACAGCGTAGCGATCCTGAAGTTGATGCGGAACCTTTACTATTGGTAGCCTTACACATGTAAATACCTGAATCTTCTTCGTAAGCGTGAGTAATGTCCAAAGCAACATAACCAAAATCGTATGTTGATTTATATTTGGCACCGCTAGGTAATGGTTTTCCGTTAACGAACCATTCAATTTTCATGGTCGGATCTTTGGAAGGTTCTACATTACACTCAAAGTGCACATTATCACCTTCAATACATTCCACATTATTCAGATGTGAGATGAATATAGGCAACTCGTAGGTTGGTTCCGGCATATCAGGACGTTGCTGTTGAGGTTTCTCCAATTCCTCAAGTTTAGGAATAGCATCTGGATGCAGAGTTTGGCCAAGTAACCAGTGTTTATCCTCAATTTTCAATGAGCAAGTTGAAATAGCTTCTCCCAACTTGTTTGTAGCTTTACATGTGTAAATAGCTGAATCATCCCCTCGTAATCCATTAATGGAAAGAGTAACAAGACCAAAATCGAATGTACTACGAAGTCTTGTACCAGTTGCGAGTGATATACCATTTTTAAACCATTCAATTCTTAAGTAAGGATCAGCTCTTGGTTCTACTTGAGCCTCCAAATAGACATGTTGTCCCTCAACTAGCTTGTCATAACTCTTGAGGTGCGTAGTAAATACAGGTGGTTGTTGAGGTGTAGTATCAACAAACATTTCAGGTACTTTGTTCATTTCAGCTTCTTTAAGCTTAATCTTTTCCCAGGCATCGGGTTGTAATGGTTCACCAACAATACTTGATTTAGGTTTAACTTTCAGCGAAATCGATGAGACAGCTTCACCAGATCTGTTGATTGCTTTACACATGTATACACCAGAATCATTGGTTACAGTTGACATGATATCCAATGTAACAAAGCCGAAGTCGTGCGTAACTTTAAATCTCGATCCAAGTTTTAGTTCAACACCATTCACATACCATTCGAACCTTAAACTGGAGTCTCCAACCGGTACAACGCGAGCCTCGTAATGGGCATGTTGACCTTCCCATAGTTCAGAGGGACCAGTAAGTATTTGAGTGAAAATTGGCTTTTCGAAAATACGCTCCGGTTCTTCTCGTTTTGGCATTAAAGGTTGTTCAAGTTGTGCAATCTTGCGTTGAGCTTCTGGATGTTGTGTCTCTAATTGGATGCTGGCTTTGGCTGCAAGAAAAATACATTTTAGAGAAAAAGTTTATGAACATATTATATAGCTATATACTTACTTCTAATTTTCATAGAGGCAGTCGTAACAGCTTCTCCAAGAGGATTTGAAGCTCTGCATAGGTAGATACCTTCATCTTCATCACGTACATGTTGGATGTCTAGCGAAACATAACCAAAATCGTGAACTTTCTTTATGCGAGAGCTGTCTTCCAAAGGCTTCTCATTCCTAAACCATTCCACCTTTAGTGTGGGATCACCAACCGGAATAAGTCTGCATTCAAAGTGTGCAGTTTGGGCCTCTTGGATAAAATCGATATTTTGTAATGGTTGAGTAAACACTGGTCTTTGTCTGGTTACTTGATCTTCAACTTCTGGACGCTTATATGGTTGGTGCTCTTCAAGTTGTCTGATTTTGTCTAGACCTTCAGGTCTTTGTGATTCTAAGATAATGCTGTCTTTAGCGATAACTCTTAAGTTAATCGAAGATACGCATTGTCCAAGATTGTTAATTGCTTTAACGGAATATTCTCCAGCATCTTCTGGAACTGCATGTCCAATATCCAATGCAATATATCCAAAATCGAATGTGATATGGAATCTATTTGCATGAGGCAATGGTTTTCCATTATGATAGAACTCAATTCTCAAATTAGAATCATGCATTGGTTCAACTTGTGCTTCAAAATGAGCAGTTTGTCCTTCATAGATCTCAGTAGTTCCACGCAATTCAGTAATAAATCTAGGTGCTGTCGGAATCGGTTCTTCTACTTCCAAGCGTGCGGGGTGTCCTTGAGCTTCTAACTCGCGAATCTTTTGTAATCCTTCGGGATGGTGGGTATCAAGTAAGATTCCACTTCTTCCACCAACTCTTAAGGTGCATGTGTTTACAGCCTCTCCAACAAGGTTTGTCGCCTTGCACATGTAAGTGCCGCTATCTTCTGGATATGTGTACAAGACATCAAGAGCAACATATCCAAAGTCGTGTGTGGTTCGGAACCTGTGACCAGCACGAAGTTTCACACCATTAACAAACCAATCAATCTTAAGATTTGCATCGTTAACTGGTTCTACACGGCATTCCAAATGTGCATGTTCACCTTCTTTTAGGTTGTCTAAACTAATCAGTGGTGTAAGGAATACAGGTTTCTGGGGAACAGCCTCTGTTTCTTCCTTTTTAGGTCTTTCATATGCTTCTAAATCACGGATTTTCTTTAAACGTTGTTCGTCCAATGTGTCCAAATAAAGTCCAGATTTACCTATTACTGACACTGCAGCTGTAGTCACAGCTTCACCAACGGCATTCCGAGCTCTGCACATGTAAGTACCAGAATCTTCAGCATACGCATAAAGGATATCAAGAGCTACATAACCAAAATCGTAAGTTGTTTTGAACCTATGTCCAGTTTGGATTGGTCTACCATTACAGAACCACTCCACTCGCATGGTCGGATCATTCACAGGTGTTAAAGTTGCTTCTAAATGAGCACTAGCTCCTTCTGGTAGATTTTCAATTGTCTTTAAACCACGACCGAATTGTGGCTTTTCTAAAATAACAGCGTCTTCACGAGTGGTACGTTTATATTTGGAATCGTCTTCCAAATATTGAATCTTTTGTAAGGCTCCTTCATGTTGAGTATCACGGATAATTGACGATTTGGCTAGAAAAGTGAAAATTACACAGTTGTTTGCAATGGCGATTTCAACAATTATTATACTTACATTTGACGTTTGTATGGACAGAGGATTGTGCGTGTCCTAATCGATTGGTTGCTTTACAAGTGTATTCACCAGAGTCTTCAGCATAAACTGAAAGCACATCCAAGCTAGCGAATCCAAAATCGTACGCAGTGCGGAACCTGTGTCCGGTAGCAAGTGGTTTTCCATTATGGAACCATTCAACTTTAAGATTGGCATCGGGATATGGTTCAATACGGCATTCGTAATGGGCACTTTGACCTTCAATTAAGTCTGTTGGTCCATTCAGTTGAGTTGTGAATATTGGGGCTTGAGTTACTTCAATATCTTGTTCTTCACGGCGTTGATATTTGCTGGAGTCTTCTAACTGACGTAGTTTTTGTAGCGCTCCTTCATGTTGTGATTCAAGTTGCAGAGAAGCTTTGGCTGGAAATTTGGCAAAACGATTATTAGACATAGTAGTTTGGATCTTGAATATTATTCAGCGATGGTGACCGCGGAACGAAAGCTAAATATCTACTATTAATATGACTAATACGCTTTCGACAAAAGGCCCGACGTATCTCGGAACAGTCCTGGGGCATGAAATCCAAACCAATCTCTTGGGATATAACGTTAATAAATACGCATCTATAGATTGGTGGACGAACGCTTGACAGCGAACATCCCAATGCTATCTGCTGATTTAATTCCTCTTGATTTAGTATATGAAAAGGAATCTAAGCCCCAAGTTCATCAAGAACAATGTGGGACTGTTAAATAATAATCTGACTCTGGCCAGAAATATACTTGTAGAAGGGAAGAAACCACGCGGCGGAAACATGAAAGCATTATATAAAAATTTGAAACCAAAGATAAAATGACAAAAACAGAAAAATTGACAACAAAAAACAATAATTCATAAATTGAAGATCAGTTGCTATGAGTAAGGTCTGAGAACTAAAGGAGAATTAAATCAGAAATCTATCGAACTTGACGCTACTGATGACCGAAGTTGAGAACTATTATTAGCAAGACTATCGAGATTTAATACATTCGAAATTAAAAGCCAGGAAGTTGTCTAGGTGTGAATCGATAGTCTCGACAGACTATAAACTGGTCACTGTGATTTCAACCATCATCAGCCGTAAATAGAATTAGATTTGTGACATTTGGTGAAGTAACCAACCCTTCCACCAGCGAATCTAAAGGAAAGCTCACCCGGCAAAATATATATTGATTGAGCTGTGAGACAGTAGACCCTCGTGTAGTCTTACTCAATTCTCTGCCTCATTTCTAATCCCATTATTCGTTCTTTGAAAACAATGTCAACTATTTTATGTTATTGTCACTAACTTACATTGTACGAACAAAGTTGCAGACGTCACTGCTTCTCCCAAATCATTAACTGCACGGCATGTATAGGATCCAGAATCTTCCGGATTAACATACTTCATGTTTAGGGCAACGTATCCAAAATCATGCATAGTAGTCATTCGATTAGCTGTAATAATTAAATGATTTTATCAAAATATATTGTAACACCCATCATTTGACGAGGTGGCGATTTTAATTCCGCAGAATTGTGGGGATACTACCCTTTAGTTTTGGAACAGTTAAAAGAAGCAATCAACCCTCTTCTCCACAACAATGCTCCAGTGCGGAAGAGGCGTATTGTACTAGGTGCCTTGTCCCGAGCGATTATTTGGGTTTGTTGAAAATTAAAAAAGAACTCGGTGGGAAGAAATTCACTTAATTAATTAATAGATCTACGCTTATCCCTTATTTCGCGGAATTAAAAACACCCTCTCGTAACAAGAACTTACATGCTTGGATTTGCACTCCATTACGTAACCATTCTACTTTCAGTTTCGAATCACCTACTGGTATAAGTCTCGCTTCAAAATGAGCAGCCTGGTTTTCGGCTACTTTTAAGTCTTTTATTGGAAGTGTGAAGCATGGTGCTTGTGACACAGTTTCTTCTTGTACAACTTGTCTTTGATATTTAGAAGAGTCTTCCAATTCAGTTAGGCGCTCTAATGCACCTTCATGTACCGATTCCAAATATATAGATTTCTTCGACTGTACATTACATACAGCTGAAGTCACTGCTTCACCAAGGATATTGGTAGCTCTACAAGTGTACGTACCAGAGTCTTCTGGATAAGCATATAAGATATCGAGTGCTACAAATCCAAAACTATTAGTTTCAGTAAATCTAGATCCAGATTTTAATGCTTGTCCATTATGGAACCATTCGACTTTCATTGTGGCGTCAGAAACTGGAATTAATCTGCATTCAAAATGCGCTCTCTGACCCTCTTTAATATCAATGTTTTTCAGCGATGTTGTAAAGATTGGTGCTTGAGTGGTTATTTCCTCAACATCTTCCCTCCTTTGGTAGCGTGAGCGATCTTCCAAATGTTGAATTTGTTGTAAACCGGTTTCATTTTGTGTGCTAGTAATAATTTGACCACTCTGTCTGCATTTCAAAACGCATGAAGTTTCATCTGTTCCAATTAAATTTGTTGCACGACAGGTGTATACACCAGAGTCTTCTGCAATTAAGTCTACAACATCAAGGGCTACATATCCAAAATCATGGATTGGACGGAATCTATGGCCTACAGTAATAGGACGACCATTCTTAAACCATTCTACTTTCAAGTTAGAATCAGTAACAGGCTCAATCTTGCATTCAAAATGTGCATGTTGACCTTCATTCATATTTTCAAGATTCTTGGGTTTTGTCACAAATCTCGGTTTCACTGTCACTTGCTCATCCACGAATTCTGTGCGTTTGTAACGTGAAGCGTCTTCAAGGTGCTGAATTTTTTCTAATCCAGCTGGATGTTGGGTATCAAATAACAAATCCTTTTTCGCAATAACTTTAACACTACATGATGTCACAGCTTCTCCAAGCTGGTTACGAGCCTGACACGTGTATACACCGGAATCTACTGGGTAAACACTTAGAAGATCCAAAGCTACGTAGTCGAAGTCGTAGGCCGGTCTGAATCGGTGACCAGTTTTTACCGGGACACCGTTAACGAACCAATCTACTTTCATTGTCGGATCACCAACAGGTTGAAGTCTGCATTCCATATGCACATTGGTACCTTCAACGGTTTCAATGTTATGTAAAGATCTAGTAAACTGAGGTGCTTGCATCACAGTAACATCCTCATCAATCTGTTTACGGTAACGAGATGAATCTTCAAGCATTTGAATTTGTTCTAGTGATTGTTCATGTTGAGTATCAGTGATAATGTCCGATTTACCGATCACTCTTACACATGCAGAAGTATGTGCAGAACCTAAGTGGTTTACAGCACGTACTGTATATTCCCCAGAATCCAACGCAGTGGCATGGATGATATCCAATGCTACAAATCCGAAATCATGGTATGTTCTGAATCTGGAACCAACAGTAACTGGTCTACCATTACAGAACCATTCGACGCGCATTGTCGGATCACCCATTGGTTCTAAACGGCATTCAAGATGAATGTTTCGCCCTTCAGATGTTGGCTGAGGATCAGACAAGGGAACTACGAATATCGGTTTTGATTTGGATATTTCTTCAATTTGATATTGAGGTTCCACAAATTTTGACTCTTCAATTTGTTTAGTTTTGTCGTAAGCTCCTTTGTGCATGCTTCTGGTATCAATACTGGCTCGAGCTAAAACAAATAAATAAAGAAGATAAATTTGCATAGATTAACATTTATTTTTAACAAACTTACTTTCAACGTTCATTGTAGCAGACAATTGGGCCTCTCCCAAAGCATTTCTTGCCACAACAGTGTAAGTTCCGGCATCCTCTTCCCTAACGCTCAAAATATCCAAGGCAACATAGCCAAAGTCGTGATAGGTTTGGACCCTATTAGCTGGTTGAACCGGTTTACCGTTGAAATACCATTCGATTTTTAAAGTGGTATCGCTCTGCGGCTCTACACGTGCCTCAAAATGAGCACGTTGACCTTCCACAATTCTGTTGGTACCTTTTAATGGTCCTAAGAATCTTGGTTTTTGTTTAACTTCAACATCTTCTTTCGAGATGCGTTGGTAACGACTTGAATCTTCTAAGTGTTGGATTTTTTCTAAACCACCGGGGTGTTGTGAATCGAAAATAATGTCTTTTTTACTAACAACGCTTAATTGAGCTGTAGTGGTAGCTTGCCCCATTGCATTGTAAGCACGGCATATGTAATGTCCCACATCATGGATAGTCACATCTTTAATAGTTAATGCCACATATCCGAAGTTAAAGAAACTTGTAATTCTTGAGCTAGCCTCAACCGGACGTCCGTCTTTCAGCCATTCTACTTTAAGTGTGGAATCTCCTACCGGTTCTAGTCTAGCTTCGAAATGTGCGAAACCTCCCTCACGGATTCCTACCTGATCTTTAATTGGCGTTTTAAACTCTGGCGGTTGGGAACTTTCCGGTGTTTCAAGCACGTATTTCTGCTGTTGTTGTTGCTGCCATGCTTCAAGTTCTTCAACTTTTTCAATGTATCTTTGTTGTTCTGGTATGCCTAAGTCACTTGTAACTGTTGATTTGGCATAAACGTGTACTGTCGCAGTACTGATAGCTTCTCCTAAGTGATTCACAGCCCGCACAGTATATGAACCAGCATCTTCGGCACGTAGGTGCATGATATTGAGAGAGACGTAACCGAAGTTGAAGATAGTAGAGATTCGTGAACTGGCGGTAATGGGCCTACCATCTTTGTACCACTCCACTCTCATCGTTGGATCGCTCACAGGAGTCAACTGTGCTTCAAAATGAGCATTTCTACCCTCCTGTAGTTCACCGAGATCCTGGAGTGGACGAATGAAATGGGGTTTTTGATTGGTTTTCTCCTCTACGCTATCATTGCGTTGGTAGCGTGAGTAGTCCTCCAATTGTTGGATGTACTGTAAGCTATCAGGATGCTGACTAGTTTTCTCGATGGATTCTCTCTGTTTGATTGTAAGTACGGCGCGGGATTCAACGCATCCGGTGGCGCTGGTCACACGGCACACATACTCGCCTTGGTCGTTCAATATCAAGCTAATTAAATCTAATGCGATAAAGCCAAAGCGGAAAATAGAAGTTGCTCTAGAACCTAGAAAAACAAACACATATTGTTAAGTACTTTATGTTAAAATTGACTTAAAATGATTACTTACTAGCTGCTAAAGGTTTCCCATTCAAAAACCATTCTACAACCATGCTAGGGTCTCCTACTGGTTCAATTCTGGCCTCAAAGTGTACTTTGCCTCCCTCAAATTGAACTGAGTCACACAGCGGTATAATAAACCTTGGTGGTGGATAAATACGGTCTTCTTCACCATGTGCTGCATGAGGACGAGCTCGTTCAACATGTCGAAGGTAAATGACTTCTGGGCCAGGCTCGGGTCTAAAATTTATTAAAAATACACCTTAGATTTGTATGCTTGATCATTACGATTATTAAACTTACTCAGGTTCGATGACTTTTGTTGGTCGTGGTAAATGTAGGCGTCTTGGTTCAGGAGTTGGTCCCTGTGGAGTTTCAACGAACAGCCTTGCTCTGGTAGCAGTTGATCCAGCTACATTTTGTGCGGTGCACTGATACCAGCCAGCATCGGTAGCACGTGATCTCGGTATATCCAAAGTGGTGTGACCACCATCAATTGCGATTCTAACATCGGCGTTGCTGCTCAAAGTTACTCCATCCTTCTGCCATGAAATACGTGGTGTTGGTGTAGCCACGGCACGTGCATTTAGCAATACAGGTTCGCCCTCTCTCACGTGAACAGTGGTGAAGCGTTCGACGAATTTTGGTGCTACTACTTGCTCTTTCTCTATTACATTCAAGTTGCACTGAAATGATGTTTCTCCTGCAAAATATTTTTATTTAAGTAAACCCAAAATTTAAAAAATAATAATGATTACAGTTTCTTTTACCGGCGGCAAGATGAGCGGATAATGAGCTCTACTTGATGCTTGACGACTGGCGAACGCGTGAACGTTCAATTACTGAATTGGATCGCGAAAACCCGAAAGGTTGCCTTAAGGGAGGCAGATCTCAGCAGGCTTCAGCTTTGACAAAGACAGGGCTCTCTACGGTGTTTTCCCTAACACCATTGAAAACATGGGTTTGTCGAGGCGGCTGACATTTTCCTTTTAAAGATGCAGCGCGCTAAAATCAGTGATGGAAGGATTCCTTACTATTGAATCTAGACTTAGGATACCATACAAAATCCATTTATAGAAAATTCTACACCAAGTACGTCCGATGCCCGGCCAGCGCACGGACCCGGCCTGGTCTAGCAGGTTCATATAAAACTGTACTATAGATCTTTGACCGGGTCTGAATCATCCTTAATGCAAGAGATTATGGTATGGAAATGCACAATCGGTCAAACACTAAGCACATAAAATACGCAGGATTTAGGCAAAGAATGTCAATCCTAGCTGGTCCCAGGAGAATATGTACAGCGCGCCTGGCTTCAAAACAGGGAATCAGAAACCTAATGCGGCTTAGTAGGAATCAATGTTGGAAGTACTTACCTGATTTATTTTTTGCAACACACGTAACAACACCAGAATCATTCCTACTAACAGCAGTGATCATAAGTGCATGATTTCCTGACTCATTTACTAAGATCTTATGGTTATGATCATCAGTAACTTGTCGTCCATTAATGTACCATGTCACTTCAGGATAGGGTCGGCCAGTGACTCTGCAATCGAACCGTGTCATTTTGCCTTCAGTAACATCTCTGTCACCGCAAACGCGAACAAAGTTTGGTGCCAGGGTTTTGCCGGTATCTACTTCAGTATGTTCCACTTCAGTTTGTTGCGATTTAAACGTAGATTCATGGATTAATCCTTCTTGAGTTGTAACTGGTTCAATAGCTAAATAAGCTGATGATACAATACAACCCTGTGGATTTTCTGCTAATAATGTATAATGTCCAGAATCGTCGGAAGTAGCCTGTTTAACACGCAGAGATGCCTGATTATTTGAGAAAGTCGATTCATATTTCTGTGTTTCGGTGATGCGTTTTCCATTCTTGAACCAAGTGAGTCTTGGTCGCGGATTAGCTGAGAGTTTGGCTGTGAAAACAGCATCAGAACCTTCAAGCAATTTCGAGTTGCGAGGTTTCTGTGAGATTTGTGGTGGAGCTGGGGGTCCTAGCGACCTTTCCACGGTAGTTGAGATTTGTGAATCTTTTTCATATGAAGTACGCTTGGTGATCGATTCTCTAAACGATACTTCTCTTAGCAATCTATATTCGAATGTATCAATTTTAAAGTCTTCGGTGATAACACTTCCATTCGAGTATGTAGTAGTTTTCTCGAATTGCGAGAATGCAGCTCTTTGCGGCATCTGCATGCCCTCAGGTGATATGTATACAGAACAAACTGCTTCGCCATACTGGTTCTTAGCTGTACAAACGTATTCACCTTCGTCACCAGGCCCTATTTGGTGAATTTGGAGAGTAACGTCACCAGTCTGTTCATTGTAGCTGAGTCGGTGTTTCTGGCTACTAGACAACGGTGCCCCTTTACGCGTCCAGGATACTGTAGGTTGTGGTTTACCAATAATGCGACCCTCGAAAGAGGCGACACCACCTTGCGCAAAACGGGCATTGCTGAACACTTTGTCGAATACTGGCGGATGGGCGTTAGGACCAAAACCTGGGATCTGTTGGATTTGTTCTTGGGTGAGTTGGCCGCCCTGAACTGTAAAGAAACAAGAAAATTATTTCTTATTTTACGTATCTTGAACATCATAGTTTAAATTTTCCGTTTTTAATTTTCTTCGGGTATAGATTGTATTTTAAACAAACGGTTTTTTGCTGAAACATTTTATTTCAGTCGTTACTTTACACATTTCGGCGTGTGTTCTTCAGACATCTAAAAAAAAAGTAAACTGTAAATACGTAAGAAAGAAAATGAGGAATCATGTTCCGTTTGTGTAACGTTGCATATATTTTTTAGATGCCTGAAGAAGGTGACAAATTTTCACAGAAACGTCGCAATCAACGACTGAAATAAAATGTTTCAGTAAAAAATAGAACCTATACCAAAGAAAATTCAAAATCAGAAACAAGAAACCGTTGTAAAAGAAAGGTTAAAGCATTTTCTATGAGTTATTAGGAGTTTGTTAATAGAAACTATCAATTATAGTTTGAGCATTATGTATTGCTTACGATTATTACTGACAGTTAAAGTTAAATACCAAAATTAGATAAACAATAGTTTCAAGTATTACTTAAATGTGGTGATAGTTTAAAATTTTAATAATAACTAAATTGAGAGTGTAGCGTAGGATATTCGAATTTGCATGTTTTTTCAAAAGTTTAAATGGGACATTAGCTTAGAATCTCAAAAAGAAACGAAATTGCTGGTATTGAATGTATAAACCCACTTATAAAGTTTAATTTGGGCCCAATATAACACTTAAACTAACGTGTGTCCGTTTTTCTCTAAGAATTTATAATTATAAATAATAATAATTTATAAATCAGTATATTCAAATTTGGTGCACTTATTACACCTCAAAAACTCAATATTAATAGCAATTTAATGTTAATTAATATTTACATAGTGACACATTTTCGGGGGATGAATATTTTTTATTCCTCCAAACTTTTTCGTGGAACGCCTCTGGTCCTTAATAATAAGAAATTTGTATTTCCCATTCAATTTAGAAACTTTTTAGCTCTTACTCGATTTGACGAAAAATGCCCGATTTCGACAAAAATAGTTATTCTCTAGGACTCACTGCCAATGACTACTTTTCCAATCCCAGAAAACACCCTGACGATAACTGATCAGTTGTGAGCGCTTTGGTAGCTGTTGAAGTTTAATTTGATATATTTATTATTGTTTTGATATCGCATATTTTCACTTTGTATAATTTTGATTTGTTAATTTTACTTATAAAAAAACAATAGTTGTTTGTGATGAAAAACAATAATACCAAATAAATTAGGTTATGTTATGTTCTTGACACTTGTTGTCTCTTGTCTAAAAAGGGCGTTCAGCAAAATTACGTAATCGCTCTAATATGCGCTACCTGATGAACTTTGTTGTGATGTCGCAACCTTTATCTAGGGGAGTTTTACAAATATTTGAAAATAACGCCCTTAAAAAATTGTTTATTAACTTCAAATTAAATATAGTAAGGTACGAGGGTTGCCTTTTATATTTCGGTATTAGAGAACAAAAACAAATAATAATCATCGAAAATCACTTTGTTTTTCGAAATATTCCCCATGAAGATCTATACACTTTTGCATGCGTTTGAACCAATTGTCGAAGCACTTTCGCCACTCTGATTGAGGTATCTCCAAAACATGCATTCTGAATGCAGCAACCGCTTCTTCAGGTGTCAAAAAACGTTGACCTCTCAGTTTGTTTTTTACGTATGGGAACAAAAAGAAGTCATTCGGTGCCAAGTCAGGACTATACGGCGGATGACTCATCAAATCGATGTTTTGGGTGCTCAAAAATGCAGTTGTTTGAGCCGATGTGCGTTCTTTAGACCAATCGACACGAGCCTTTTTTTGAGCGATTGACAAATTGTGTGAGATCCAACGTGAACAAATTTTTTTGACAGTCAAATGTTATGCAATGTTGAATGTATGCTGGTCCCACTAATGCCTATGGTTGTCTCAATCTCTTGATAGGTCACATGACGATCTTGCAATATCAGTTCGCGCACATCATCAATGGGTTTCGGAACAACAACTGATTTTGGACGACCTTCATGAAATTCGTCTTGGAGTGAACTAACACCGCGATTGAATTCACCATACCATCGATAAACACTGGTCCTTGTTGGAGCTTCGTCGCCAAAAATTGAATTAAGTTCATCCATGCACTGGTGCTGAGTTAATCCACGTCGAAAGTTGTAAAGAATATTCGCACGAAAATGTTCACGATTTAATTCTATTTTTGGGCCGAGAGGAATCTTTTAAGTTACTGTAAACAACACAAATAGCGCTCGTATGTCAAAACGTTCTGAGTATGTATAACCTCAAAAATATCCAACCAGTGTTGTTGCTGGCAAAAATTTTTTAGTAATAGAAAATGGTGTCTAATTGTAATAAACGTAATAGATTTATGTTTAAAAAGTAATAGAAATGTAACAAATAGAAATACATTATAGGTTTGTTTTCACAAGCGTCAGAATCAGTCAGGATTCTGCGCAAACCGCACGTCAACAACGTTATGCTCAGAATCCAGACTATTTCTGACCATTGTGGGAACAATCCTCATAACAATCTTATATTAATAATATCCAGAGATAGTTCATATCTCTGATAATAATAGGGTTATTCTTTCGTACTGAACTAAGTGAACAATCTGAAAATTGTCAGTTCATTCACGATTGTGTGTATTCTTTCGACATCGGTCACTTCTACCAAACTGATTAAAATTCCTACCCCCCTTTCCGCTTACTGATCAACCTCTTGGTACCGGTTAGTTCGTTCAGTTAACAGTTAACCTCTAAAAGTATTGAATATTGAGAGATAATAATTGGTATATAATTTCGAATCAAACCAATAAATTGTAAAAGTTTAAAACATGGATAATAATATCATGGAAGAAATAATTTTCCAGTTTTCAGACAAGCCAAACATTTAGATCACAGTTCTAACCGTATTAAACTGTGTTTAGATGTAGGATCTAGGGCGCATGACATAAATACAAACGACGATGTTTTATTTTATTGGTATCAAGATTTTTTTTAAAAATGTCGATAATGACAAGATTTGTTATGCAGCTCTCTGTTTTCTGATCACAAACCTAAAAAATAAAGTGTAGAACTGAAACACTCATTTGTTTAATTTTTATAAATGATTTAATAACTAATTGAGGATAACATAATTTCTTTCACAACTATTACATTTCTCTTCTTCATACATAAATGTCTAATACCTAACATAAGTGACAACTGACATAAGACACATTTCATAAACTTCATAAACCTGCCCTCTACATTCCGGTTGTACAACTACTCTCTGAACATAAGGCTAACATAAAAGAAGAGTAGTTGACAAGAATGACATTTGACAATACACACACAAATATACTTTTAGCGGTAAATTCAAATGATAAAATATACTACTACAGTTTCGGCCAATCTGACATATCAGATCGTCCTCGATCACCTCACCTGTAACATAACATAAATTTGCACATAAAACATAAATAAAACTCACATAAGTATTTTCCACTGGACATAAGTATACATAATAATATATAACATAATAAATGTATCAAAGAATCAAAAGTTGTAATAGTTAAAAAGCAAGATTAATTTCAATTTATTCAAACAAAAAATATAATACTTATAACAAAACAGAATAATTCTTTTCTTAAAACTACTTCTATAATCTATAAAACACTTTGTTTAAACCACTTCACTTTCTTTAATATTATTAAATGGTAACCACATTTTCATGTGATCTGGCCCAAAAACTCCTTCAAAGGGTATCTGTGTGATCTGGAACCCTTCAATATCACCAACGACATATCTATTGTAGTCTAACTTGGCCTTAATTTCATAAGGTCCTCTAAATTTAGGTATAAGCTTTTTATTAGATCCTGGTGTAGTATCTATATTCGTTACAACAACAAAATCTCCTACATAATATTCTCTTGGAGGTTTATGCCTACTATCATAATACTTCTTATTGTATTCTTGAACTTTAGAGTTTTTTAAAAGGGCTTCTCCTCGAACAACATCTAAATTTCTATCAGTATCATTATTTGACATTTCTAAATAATGCCTCAAACTATCATGTCTGTCTCTTTGGTTTACACCAAATAATAAATTTGCTGGACTTTTACCAGTTGATCGACATACAGAATTATTTATTGCGAACTCTACCTCAGTCAAATGTAAATCCCATTTATTTATAAGTAAAGTCAGTTTAGATAACATAGGTGTAAGATCCCTATTTACACGTTCTATTTGTCCATTAGACTGGGGTGATGCTGTAGCAATCTTTACATGAATAATATCGTGAATGTTAACGAAATTCTGAAATTCATAAGACATAAAAGCTGTGCCCCTATCTGATACTATTTTTAAAGGTTTGCTATATGAATTAAAATAGTCTAATAATTTATTTATAACTTCTGATGACGACACTGTTTTTACAGGGTAAAACTTAACAAATTTTGTAAAACTATCTATAATTTCGAAAATATATTTTTTCCCTGATGGCGTCTTTTCTAAAGGTCCATAATGATCTATGTGGATGGTTACAAACGGTTTATCTCCTTTTGGTATAATCTGTAAATTACCTTCAGCTTGTCCTGCTTTCTTATTATATGTTATACATTTAAGACAATTTAAAATATAATTTTTTACTTTTTCCCTAACATTTGGAAACCAATATACTCTTTGTAGGTATTCTAATGATTTTTCTAGTCCAACATGACCTAATTTATCGTGACAGTGTTGGATTACATTGTATTCCATTGATGTTGGTACATAAAAGAGAACGACATTCTTATTTTTACGGTATATTAAACCATTTCTCATTTCAAAATTTTTAAGTTCTGTGGTCGCTAATATTTTTTGAAGTTTGACTATTTCTGGGTCTAAATTTTGAGCATATGCTAAATTTTGTTCAAATGAATTTTCTTCCAAAATTAACACGGAATTTGCTCGACTAAGCGCGTCTACATGTCTCATTCGATTTGACTCTCTATGTTCTAGAATGTAATCATAATTTTGTAATAGAAGAGCCCACCTATTTATTCTTCTATTCAACTCCTTTTTGTTCAGAGCAAGCTTAATAGAATTACAATCTGTAACTATTTTAAATTTTAATCCCTGTAAGTATACCCTGAATCTTTCTAAAGAATAAACAATAGCTAATAATTCTAACTCATAACTATGAAACTTTGACTCACTTACAGTAGTTCTCTTACTGAAATAAGACACCGGTTGGAATAAATTATTTTTTTGTCTCTGTAATAAAATTGCACCGAAGCCTTGAGCACATGCATCACAATGAAGTTCTGTGTCCAAGTCGGGAGAATATATCGATAATATTGGAGCTTCTACTAACATGTTTTTAAGCTTATTGAAAGCTTGCAATTCTAATTTTTCAAATTTAAAGTTATTTCCTTTTCTCAAAAGGTCGTATAACGGCTTAGCTATGACAGAAAATCCTGAAATAAATCTACGAAAATATGAGGCAAGTCCAAGAAATCTTTGAACTTTATTTACATCATCAGGTACAGGATAGTCTTGTACAGATTTAACGTTAACGGGGTTTGGCTTAATCCCATCACAATCTATCATATAACCTAAATATAGAATTTTGTTCTGAAGAAAAGAACATTTTTCTAATCGGAACTCAAGTAAGTTATTGACAGATAATTTAAAAACTTCGGAAAGTATTTCTAAATGTTCTGGAATTCCTTCTGTAGCGACTAAGATGTCATCTAGATAGATTAAAACTTTATTTTCTCGAATTAAATCTCTAAATATTGCGTTTATATATCTCATAAAACAAGATGGTGCATTCGTTAGTCCGAATGGCATGTACAAGTATTCATACTGCCCTAAAGGAGTTACAAATGAAGTAAATTTGACAGAATCTTTTTCTACCCTTACATGGTGAAATCCATTTTTTAGATCCAGACAAGAAAAATACTTTTTATTTTTTAATAAGTCTAACTGGTCATCAATTAGAGGAATCGGATAATGATCTTTAATTGTGATTTTGTTTAGTTCCCTGAAATCTATACATAAGCGTAAACTATTATCTTTCTTTTCTCTAAGCACTATAGGACTACAATAAGGACTATTACTTTCCTGAATTATGCCCTGATTTAAAAGATCATCTAATATTTTCCTAAGTTCATTCTTTTCGTAAAACGATAGTTTTCGAGGTCTAAATGAAAAAGGCTGGTCATGCGTAAGACAAATTTTGATTTCCGTATCGACAATAGGTTTATCTGGCCTTATAGGTGAAATATACTGTTCCATATAAATATTTTCGAGTTTGTTTACTACTTTTGGACTAATAACCGGATTTATATTTAAAGACACTTTAGAAGAATTTTCATTCGTATCTATTAACATTAATTCCTGACATGCTTCGTAAAATTGAGAAGATTGTATGACATTAGTGGATTCCGGTTTGCTAATTTTAACGTTACTATTCGATATAGTTAATGTAAAGTTATCCATCTTAGTGAAATCTCTACCTAATACAGCAGGGAATGACATTGTTTCATTAGGAACTACAAAGAATTTCATTTCGAATTCAACGTCATTAACACTAATCAAGTGTGAAAATATTCCTAATATTGTAAGTTTAGAATTATTTAATCCAAAATAAGAAATTTTGTTGTCGTAAGGTTGGATCATATCGGGTTGTACATATTTAATTTTGATCAAACTAATTGGGCTACCCGTATCTAACATTGCTTTAATATTCACAAGAGTTACAACATTTGGATCAGCATACCTGTATTGAATAGGAATTTCAAACATTCCGCCGCTTTCAGATGCTGAAACCACCATTGATGTGGACGTACTATCTGGTACTGCTTGGTGCCTGTTGCTTACTGACCTCTTCTGCGGACAGTCTTTTATAATGTGTTGCGTAGAACCACAACCATAACATGAACCCCTCGGTCGCCTTGGCTTCGTACATGAATTTGATAGGTGCCCCATTTCGTTGCAGTTGAAACACCTTGCTGATGTGGGCCTATTACCACTGACATTACTCGTTGATACACTTGGTCTGATCGGTCTAACGTTGACTGGTGCCCCCCTTGGTGTAAATGATGTGAAACTTCGTTCTGTCGTCGTTATTTCATTCATCTTGCTAAGCAAATGTCCTAAAGTTTCAAAATCCTTCATTCGCGCAATCGCCTGTAATTGACTATTATCAAACCCATCGATAACATACGATATTAGGTTTTTCTCGTCAATGTTCAATTTATTGCCTAATAGAACTTTGTCAATATAATAGTTGGAAAACTTTTCATTTTTTCTCCATTTTCGTGCTTCAAATCTCTTCATCAACGTAATGACATCCTCCTTAACTAGGAACATGTTAATCATTTCCCTTTTTAATTGGTCTAAGTTGAACATAACATGTTCTGGCTTAGAATGAAACCATTCTAATGCAGATTCTCTCAATTTACTGATAATAACTAACAATAGTTTATCTGGTGATGCCAAAAATTTGGTTTTAATTTTGTCTATTCTTTCGAACCATTGCTCGACATCTTCGCCCGTATGTCCAGAAAACGTAGGAATTAGATTCGTTAGGTCAGCGTTCGAAATTTGGTTAATGTTATTCATCTGCAATGCAGTAACTGTCGATGTTACCAAATCTTCCAACGTCAAAGTAAAACCAGCTGCTCTAGGGTCTGGAGACGGATTCACTCGAGTCCCATTGTCTGTACCGGTAGTTTCCATTGTTACGCTCACGAGGTAAGTACACTTTTAGGTTAGGTTTTTACTTTTACTAAAATTTATAAAAATAATCTCTTTTCCCCAACCCCACACCTGAACTGTAGAACTGAAACACTCATTTGTTTAATTTTTATAAATGATTTAATAACTAATTGAGGATAACATAATTTCTTTCACAACTATTACATTTCTCTTCTTCATACATAAATGTCTAATACCTAACATAAGTGACAACTGACATAAGACACATTTCATAAACTTCATAAACCTGCCCTCTACATTCCGGTTGTACAACTACTCTCTGAACATAAGGCTAACATAAAAGAAGAGTAGTTGACAAGAATGACATTTGACAATACACACACAAATATACTTTTAGCGGTAAATTCAAATGATAAAATATACTACTACAAAAGCGACAGTTTTTTTTGGTCTCTTGCGCTTCTCTATTAGCTATGCGCGTCAAAGATTAAAGCACTACAGAGCATATTTTTTTAGGCTGTGGCTCTAATGTTAACTGTAAATTATATTAATAAGTATGTGTTACTTACTTATCCATAATTAAATACAATATGTTAATGAATAAACGCAATAAATATAATATCACTAAAACACGTAATTCCAATTTACTCGCCATGGGTAATTCCCCGAATATAGGTGTAATGTGTAATGTAAAGATTATAAAATTAACTAGATGCGACCACTGCAATATGTTCCTGCCGACCATATTATATAGGAAGCCATGTTGAAGCTAACTGATTTGGAATATCTAATATTTTAGAAAGAGATGATATTTAGTAGGAAACTGTATAAAGTTTATGATTTTGACAAGTAATTTTTTTCAAATTTTAATTGAATTTGAAAGTAATAAAAAAGTAATAGAATCCATAAAAAGTAATAGATTCTATCAAATTAGACAAATGTCGTAATAAAGTAATAGACGATAGAAAAAGTAATAGATTTGTTACAATTGTAATAGCAATAACAACACTGTGTCCAACTTTACGATAGAGCTGTCAGTTGCCAGATTGCAACACCAGGGTTGCCAAATCCCGAAATATAAAAGGCAACCCTCGCATTATATGGCAAATGGTTTCAGCATCCTCGAGATAACTGAAACATTTTAAAGGATAATTAAAGCATTGTCTTTATAAATACAAGATAATGGTTGAAGCCACTAGTAGTAGGACATGTTCGATAGAATTGAGGCAACCATGTAACGATTCAGTAGGATCTTTGGTTCCTCTATCTGTCCGAGATACGATAAGATTTTTGAATGTTGAAAGCGTAGACATATCGGTGCCCCACAATTTTGCTCTATCTCCTCATCCCTGAAGCTTTAAATTCTTCTGTTATAGAGTTTCTGAACCTTTAATGCAGAAATAATGATTGATTCTATTGTATTTTCAGTGTTTTATTAGAATTAAGTAAATTAACGTTTTTTATTCGGTGCGTGCTCAATAATAACGCAAAAGGGTTTTAATTGCAAATTTGTGTTCCTCAATATTATCATTATATATGTCTATACATAAAAGCAAATTTTTGAGATGACAGAATCCCGCTCTACCTATTAAAACAGTGGTGTTTAAGCGCAGAGACCGGGCGTCGAATACAATTTTAGATTTTGGATCGCGTTTCAGCGGGCCATTTTTGGAGCAACTATTTTTACTGCAGTATCATACAGAACCGCATTAATAGAAAATTATTATCCAAAAACGGAAATACCTATAAGTTATGTTACTATTAAGTATTATTTTAACAATAATAATTTGATAAATATTTAAATACTTAAACTAGTTTATTGGGACATATTTTAGAATAAACATACAATTGGAAATTTGATATTTTCAATGGCAAATATGTATTTATTTATTTTTAAATTCACGTGTAGATGCCTATTATTGAGTGAAAAATAATATTTTGATTTATACTTGGATAGTCATAAAAATATAGAACAAAATGAACTAGAGCATGGCAGGTTTAAAATTCTAGATCTATTAACTGCAGCTCTTATAGTTAAAGTAGGTACTTTTTGAATAGATTTTTAAAGTATTGAACAAAACATTTTGATTTGATTCGAAATCCACAATCAACGATTCTTTCAAATAGCAACCCCTATTTTTTAGGAATTATGGGAACAGATGCTTGAGAAATAGCTGGTTTTCCGAACGAAGTCAATTTTAGTATTTTGACCTACGCTAGAACTGTTGTTATTGTACTAAACAAATGCGCGACTGAACCATTTCCAGACAGTACACGACATCTTAAAGACGTCTGTTTTATGTCCAAAATATGTCTGAACGCCTTCGACCTAAAACAGACATCTTTAAGACACTTTACAGAAGACGTCTTACAGATGTCTTTATTAGATGCTTATTCAATGTCTGCAATCAATCAATAAATTATGATTTATCCACTCTAATATTCATACTTGTAAATTAAAAATTGGTTAAATCCTAATAATTATAGTAAATATGAATGATAACAATCATGGTGATTTATATATTATGTATGCTTGTTAATAGAGTTCGATTCGATTCCCATTGACACACCCTGTATGTGGAAACGCACATCATAGAAATAAGACAAATCGCTATTTGGTAATTCATCTCATGCATCGACTGATGTTAATCAAAACTAAGATGACAACAAAAGAACTAAAAATCTTTAAAACTAAGAAAAAGAAAATACAGTAAATAATAACAAATATTTTATTCTTTTTCAAAACATAAAAAAAAATCCACTAAGGTAAGAAAGTACAATTACAATACCTATTAACTCAAATCTACCATAAATAAATACCATTTTAGATCAAATATATGTATTTGGTTAAGGGATTATAATTTACTGAAGATGGCTTTAGCTAAAGCCGAAACATGTATAAAGAAAGAAATTAAATTTTAAGTTATTAAAAAAACAGAATTTTGGTAGATAAAATAGTAGTTTATTATTATTTATTTAAAATTTATCTTTATTTCATTAAAATAACAATAACATTGTTTTATCAGCAAATTTCACCTTCCTTTTACTAATTCTAATTGATAGATACATGAGAGAACGTTACTCGAGATTTTATTCAGTGATTACTACCTAACTTGGGTACCTATGTAGGTACCTACATTTATAAAATAAATAGGTAGAGCTTCTAGCCAAGCATTACCATAATTTATAATTTTTTTTTCTATCTTTTTAATAATAGTTTCATGTCAATTTTTTTTTTCAACGTTTCGATATTCATTTCTTCCCTTATTTTGTTTATGCAAGTAGAAGTGAAATCTTGATATCTGATAGAGTTTATAGTTGTAAAAACAAAACTAAGGGAAGAAACGAAAATGTAAATTTTTGTAAATTGAAAAAGAAATTCTTGAAAAACACAAGCTGTCTTGTCGAAACGACGGAAAAAAAATCGAATGAAACTATTATTAAACAAACAGTTATGATTGTGAACCTCATCCCAAGACAAGCAAAATAAAAGATAATTTATAAAACGAGCGAAACCAATTATTGGTCTCTATAGTGAACCAATCCAAATTAGTTGATGATGATAATTTCGATGAATCTGGAGTTGATGTAAGTAATTAGATATTATTTATAAAATTAGAAAAATTTTTCGTATTTCTACCACGTTAAAAATGGCATTTATTAAAATGTTTCAACACATCCGTGTCTTTCTCATATCTAAATTTACAGCTCATTTACTCAACAGCATATTTAATGCTTTATTTTAAAGTTGTTTAAAACTGCAATCTTATAAAATCAAATTTTAGTTTAAATTTAAATGTAAGTTAGTGATATCGTTATGCAGAAGAATTTATTATAGAAGCACCCACACAAATATATTTGTAGCTCTATAAATAACATTCTAAAAATCTTGCCAAGAGAAATTCTTTCGTTTCTCATATTATATCGATAAGTGTTTAATATTTTTAATTTGAAGATGTTTTAAATTATTGTTTTACTGATATAATATTTGTGCCTTGAATTATTTGAAAAAAAATTTACACAAAAGGGTTTGGGGTTGTTTGGTTCGGAAATTCTATGGGACGCCAGCGTATTCCCGTTGCGGTGTTGAGTACGACACCAAGTAAGTTCTATTGTTGCAAACTCCACAAGGATTGTTTGCTTATTATCACATCTTGAATGGTTTTCAAATTTGGGAGACCCTGTACTAACTAATATGTGTACAATCTTATGGAGAATCTAAAAATAAGTCTCTAAAATCTAGGGGACGACAATGCAGTGTCCGTTGGAAATTATATACAAAATTCAATGTCAAGGTCATTTAAAAACAATAAATTTTTTACCTATTTAGGACTTTGATATGAACCATTATTTATTTAATTTGAAGAAATAGTCCATTCTTGAGGGGAGCAATTTTAGTGACGAAATTAAAGGCACAAAAATAACTTTAATAGAAACCCTTATTATTGGCCAGACATATTTCGGAGCTCAATCTAGTCCCATCATCAGTGGCAGAAAGGAGAAACTTTAGAGAATGAACAAATCCAACGTATTTAAATTTTCCATTGAGGTCACTTCTATCGAAAAGTTTGGTTATATTGTATTAATAAAATAAATTAAAATAAACAAAACATTACTTGTTATAATCTAATTTTTCTTTTAATTGATCAGAATTTTGCAAATTTTTTAATATTCAGCGTGTCAGAAGTATTGATATTATTTATTTTATTAATAAAATTAATAAACATTTGTTTTTAAAGAATAAGAAAAATATGACAGTCAATAATTACAGGGTGCTCAAATAAATTAATGCAATTTTAAACTTGCAGATATTTCTGTATTACTTATATGTAAAAACGAAGCACGACATCGGTAGGTAGCCTACCAATACTTGTTAGAAATCGAAAAAAAAAATAAATTTGCCTTTTTTAAAATACAAATATATTACCATGTATATGTTTAAAAATTTAAAATTATTTTAAGACAAGTAGCCTTAGGAACGTTCACATCGGGGAATTTTTCATTAAATTCCTAAATAACTTGACGATAATGTTTTTCGCCTTTCCCATAACATTCATCAAGTAAAATTTTTGCTGCAATGTAAAATGTAAGCATTTTAAGCTGACAATACAACGACTAATAAAAAAAATACAGCGAATTGTAATAAATAAGCTTGTCACTATCAACGCCGATAGAACAAAAATGAATTGTTAATTTGAAATTAAGTAATTGATGTAAAATAAATTTCATGATTACAAATAAATAAAAGTAGGCCGATTTTCTCACAAATTGGTTTTAGAGACTGCGTTTAACTTTTGAAGAACTTTCTCTAGTAACTTATTTCTGTATCGTCTCAAATATTTACTCTTGTACCATTTAAAGTTTTTCCATTTTCTGAACACCCCGCATAAGAAATGTTAAAGGTTTCTATTCAAATCTTACTTTAAGAACCAGCAAAACTTTGTATCAAGAGTAACTTTTTCCGATAAAACTAAAAATAAGAAAGTTTTTCCTCCTGAACACTTTTCCTGTGGACATACTGTATACAGTAAAACAAATATTATTATCCGGAAATCTAAATCAAAATAGGTATAGAGAATATTAATGCAAGTTCTATTTGTTTTGTGTGTAGTGCTATCAAAATATACTGCCAAATAAGTATAGGGTGTCCCAACATACATAGATTTAATATGCGACACTTTTTTGGTGCACTCTGAATAATAGAGACTGTTTTCCCAATGTTGCCACAATTATTGACTGAAATTAGTCCCAATTTTTGCTCGATAATCGTAAATTTGTCCTAACTATGGAGTATGTGATATATAATAACTGTATTCTCAATAATTTCAATTAGTTACTTATTTACACAGAAAAATTCCAAAATGTTGACACCCTTTAACTCCCTTAGATACTATTTTTCGAAACATGTTTATAATGACTTCTTGTGATTTTTCAGCTGTAGAAGCTAGGTTTGAAGTTTGTCGCGAAAAAAATAGGACACCCTGTGTATAAAGAGCTGTGTATCGGCCACTTTAAATGAGCTGTTTCTGCGATTGTTTATATTAAGCAAATTGCCGTTTTTAAAATTAATAATTCTTAATGGAAGAGATATAAGCATCTGTGAGGATTTTTTAGTCAGAATAAATATACGAGTATTTGTAGAAAAATGAACAACTATATATTATTTCTTAAATCGTTCATATAATATACCGTGTCCCACCAGGAAGGGATTCGGTCGATTATGGAGAAACTACACTGTGGAACAATTTGAAAATCTGGTGTAGTACTTAGGTCGACGGGACCAATTTGGATAAAATGTTTTCAAGAATCTAGTACTTCTGGTTATACCGGAAATGGGTGTCAACTTCCTTATTTCAAATACGACCCTATATAAATTATATTGTTTTTGGATTCTCCTTGTAATTCTAAACATATTTCATGGATAATATGGACATATTTCATGGATAATATGGACCTATCGCCAGCCGTTTTCGAAATATTTGAAATTTTAATGTCAAAAATGACGTTTTCAGAATAAAGAAAAATAACAATTTTTTTATTATATGGAAGCTTTAATAATCTAATTTGTTAGAATATCCTAGGAGATATAGCCCTACTTCAGTCGCCTACGCAAATTTTTTTAGTAAATATTAATACAGGTTAAGTGTCAAAATTCAAATTTTTTAAATGGCAACCACCCAATTTATATTTTTTTACATCAAAAATAAGGGCAACTTTATGAAAGAATGTCTATCCCAAAAACTGATAGTTTTCAAAATACTGACAATTTTACATTTTTCTATTACACTATTGTAATAAAAGCAAATAAATATGATGTGAATAGTGTTTAGAAGTTCAAGGATAAAATTTTGAATATTTGTTAAAGATTTTTTTTATGAGTTGACCTTAGATAAGTTTAAATCATACGTTCACGTTATTAGTTAATCAAATTCTTCAGAGACTCGAAACTTTCCAAATTATGTATTATTAGTCGAACAACTTTTGGTGATGGTTTGTGTTTTTCTGGGTATTTGGTAGCAAATGTTATCACACGTTCTTGTTATCGCTCTGCCACATTCTCCATAAATAATATCTACAATTTTTTTTCATAATTGTTGATTATTTTTGACAATTGTCATATTTATTTGTTATCTAAAGCCATTATGGCCAACTTAAATCAATTAAATTTCAATTTCAAATCACTATTGTAATATAATAATAATAATAAAGGCTTTATTGTAAAATGTATATATCTTACAAATGGCGAAGTTGAAGCCAATGCTTCTTCAGTTAACCTAACTACTTAGATTTAACAAAGTTAACCAAAAACATATAATATTCTCTCGTATCAAGTATCCAATTAAAGCTACATCGAAAAAACAAATCCACAGTAAAGAAAAATAAAATTAATAAATCCACAAATTATAATTGACACTATAGTAGTTCGACTACATTATTTTTAACAAAATGTTTACACCTGGCGCCAGTCAAAGTTTTTACATTTAATGGTATTTTATTATAAGTTTTACAGATGTTGTACGAAAAAGATCTCTCGAACATTGCGGTAGAATGAGGAGGTGGGGAGATTGTCGTTTTATGCCGAATATCTATGTTATGTAAATGCCCACGGAATTTTATTTTTTCATATAAATAAGCTGGAAGTATCAAATTGATAATTTTGTTATATAGAACCAATGAATGCAGAGCCCTTCTTTCATTCATTCGCATCCATCCAAGATCTCGAAGCTTTGCGCTAACACCCTGTTCTCTACTTCGGATTCCACCAACTAGACGAACACAAGAATTTTGCATTCGTTGGACTCTGTTCTCGTCCATTCTTGTTAGGCACGAACCGTAGACAACATCTGCGAAGTTAAAATGGGACAGTACAAGAGTATCACACAACATTTTTCTAGTAGGGTTATTGAGCAGCTTTCGACTACTATAAATAAGTTTTAGGTTTATAAAAGCTCGTTTAATGCATTGACTAATGTGTTTCGAAAATCTTAAATTTGTGTCCAGCATTAAGCCCAAATTTCTCGCACAATCGGTAGCATTAAGAGACATATTGTTAACACGCACGTTCATCAGATTGAGATAATTATTTTTATGACAGTTACCGAATATTAATAGCTCAGATTTCTTAGGGTTAATCTCAAGACCATGGTTCTGAGACACTGCAACCAAAAACGCCAAATCGCTGTTTAATTTTGATATTTATATATAATAGAAACATTTAGATTGTTAATATTTTGAAAACTATCAGTTTTTGGATCAGACATCCTTTCATAAACTTGCCCTTATTTTTGATGCAAAAAAATAAAAAAAATATTGCCATTTAAAAATTTTGACACTTTTTTCAATTTGATTTTTTACCCTTTTTGTCAAATACCCTGTATTAATATTTAATAAAACAAAGATACGTATGCGCCTAAAGTAGGTCTATAGGTATCTCCTAGGCTATTCTATCAAATTAAATTATTAAAGCTTTCATATAGTAAAAAATTGTTATTATTCTTTATTCTGAAAACGTAATTTTTGACATACAATTTCAAATATTTCGAAAACGGCTGGCGATAGGTATAACATATTATGCATGAAATATGTTTAGAGTTACAAGGAGAATCCAAAAAAAAATTATATAGGGTCGTATTTTAAATAAGGAAGTTGACACCCATTTCCGGTATAACCGGAAGTACTAGATTCTTGAAAACTTTTTAGCCGAATTGGTCCCGTCGACCGAAGTACTACTCCATATTTTCAGATTGTTCCACAGTGTAGTTTCTCCATAATAGATCGAATTGCTTCCCAGTGGGACACCCGGTATAGTTAATGTTGCATTGCATTGCTTGTAATTACCATTTTATTGGTGTGTGTACTATTTTGGCAAATAAAGAACCAAATATAAAACTGAATAATATCGCATTTATTTTGTATAACTTTTTAGTGTACCTGTGTAATATTTAATAAAAAATATAAAAACTAAAAGTAACTTGTTAGTTCTATCAACAATTGGATCATTACATAGGTATAGGGTTATTTTGATTTTAAATGACCCCCATGATCGTGGATTTCTGGCACACCATGTACCTACATTATACATTTTTAATTTGCATCACTAAGTCTGTAGGTATCTAAAGAGTGTAAGTTTTCAAACACTAATAACAGTTTAGTGATTATCACTTTAGTTGGTTCTTAGGTAAGTACACGTTTTTCCACTAAACATATGGTTTATCTTTCATTCTTTCCCCCTTATAATTGCTTATTTTAATTTCCAATGTGTTACAGGAAATTTGATTCTATTTTTAGAAAATAGATCTAAAATAGATTCAAATATTGCACCCAATTACTTATTGCAACGTGTCTCTTGCATATAACGTAATTTTATTTTTTTGCTTTGATCGAGCGAGGGTTCACAAGAGAGTAATTTTGCCGTATATGTCTTTTTTTCTTTATACAGGGTAGGTATTGCAAAAGAAATGCAAAACACTTTATGGGGTGATTCTTTATTGAAAATAAAGGACAGTTTGTCAGTCACAACTTCACCCTCACCGCAAAAATAGCTGAAAACTTCAGTTCTTTTTTTTTTTTAAATAACTAAAAACAAGACATTGCTACAATTTTGAGGAAATATAACTGTTATTGAAATAGGTGTTTCACATATTTTTTTACTTTTAAAAATTTATTAGAAGAGGATGACAAATCGTCACTACAATTTGTTTTAAGGTGACTTTTAAAAATCAATTAATAATTTTTACTAAAAAAATTGATTGTTTCGCACTCTCAAACTTTCCCGAAGGTTGGCACAAATTAGAACTAAAAATAATGAATGAGCAGGGAAGCCACTAACATTACGACCGACAGTTAAAGAAATGAAACCAAATTGCAATAAAGTTACAAATAATATTAAGTAATACGGCGATCTACATATTAATTTGTATCTTTTAAACGCAGTTTCCTCAAGAATGCTGAAGGCAAATATGAAAAGAAACCTATCGCTGTAAAGCAGATAAATGTTTTCACTCGGGGGGTTTGAGGTGGACAACATTGAGGGCACATTTGAGTGATTGTCCTCACTGGTACATTTTCTAGTAAAATCTTCTTCTAGAAAACTTAATCGCAAGGGCAGAATGAATTCCTATAAGTAAACAACTTATAAAAAAGCTTTATCACTCCTCGTTAGTTTTCTACAAAAATAGATCATGACATCCTGATTACTTCTTCTCTGTCTCGCCTTGATTTCGAGATACCTTGCAAAATCATCGAATTTGGGACAGTTTGTACAATCAATCATTTGTAGTGTTCTGTTGTCGTTAAAAAATAATAAATTTAAACAAACCAGCTATGTTAATTACACTCCATCTAACAAAACTATTCGGAGACAAACACATTTCTGTTGTCTCTATAGGAACAAAACAATTGACCTGAAAAAACAATTCGACATCTAAATTAAGGCCATTATTCCGTATTTTGTTACTAGTAAAATAATTGTCACATTTTTTAACGGCAAAAATATGTATTTAAAGGTGGCAGAGCGTTTAACACATTCTAAAATTAACACGCGTTGCTAAGAAAATGTAATAATAACATAAATATATTTGTCATAAAATGAATCGTTTTCTGGCAGAATTCCAGTTGGGATAAGAAATATTATAGCCTAGGCATGTATAGAGAAGTTTTATTTCAAACTTTAAGTTAAGGTATTTGATTATTATTCGATTGGATTTTTAGCCAATTAGAACGTTTCGTTTGTAATATATTTATACAGGGTGTCACAGTACGAACTGTATCGATCGATATCTCGAAAAGCAAACATATTGAAAATTTGGCAGCTGACCAAAGTCAATGAGTACTATTTATTCATCTGCAATATTTTCAGGATTCAGGATAGCGGCGGAAGTTTACAACTTTGTTATTTTAAGTAAAACATCCCGTATTATATTGCATTCTTGGATTCTCCCAGAAATCCTAGGTAGGATATTTATTATGTCCTATTTCGTTTTTGTTATATTCGCAATTTTAGAAAAAAAAAGATAGATACATACCTATACCCCTACTTAATTGATAGTTTGTTCAAAATAGTTGCTTTTTTTTCGTAACTAGCTTTTGGCGTTATGTAGTGTCTAGACTAAGCGCAGCAAAATATAGCTTCGGATCTTATATAGAGTGCTCATAAAAAAATATTGAAATACTTATAAAAAAAATACCAAAAAACAAGATTTTCAAATTGAAATAACCATTTTTATAGTAGTCTAAATATTATAACTTTCGATTTAAACTAGTTTTCAGAATTTAATCTGGATTTAAATTATCGAAAGCAATTCTGGCTCTACCTATGCCGGCATATAGAGTTGGTATTTGAGTGTCATGAACCAAATTTTGTATTGCATGGCAAAGGAAATAATCCAGAACTGAAAAATCAGGTGAACCAAGCAGGCAGAGGAACGGTCCATTATTCTATATCAACTGGTCATAAAATACTTCCTACAAAAACTAAATAGACATTGTTGGGAGGTGTGCCATCATGCTGAATCAGAGGCATTTTTCTCCACATAAAAATTATGATTTTTAGTTTCTAGTGGGTAAATATAGCCTATTTGCTTCTTCCATTTATATGTTCTTCGAATAAGTGCAAATTTACTACAATGACTCATGATTGCACAAAACTCATTCAATTAGCAGCTCTCAGATCCAAAATCATTCGGAATCAAATGTGATGAGGATTGCGTGTGTTTAGTTATGTATTTTTAATAAATTTGGTTCTTCCCAAATTATATTAAAAAATGATTCTCATGAAACTTCTTTTGAATAAAAGCTGCAAAACTCGTTTAGGGAAGTTGATGATGGGTTTCAACTGTTGAACCGTTGAAAATGAATACGAGAGGAACGAGGTCTTTACAATATTATGTTCATTGAATATATTGATATTCCCGACATTTATTTGTATGGATGTCGCGAAGTATTTCAAAATGACAATTTCGTTATCTGCTTTGTTTATAATTGGCTTATTTTTTTCTCTTGTTGCCTTGACGGAACCGAAGGGTTCAACGTGTTGTATTTTTTGTTTTTGATTCGATATCTCGAATCAAAAACAGCAGCAGCAAATAATGTAACTATTATTTTCCAATAAATAATTTTGAATATTCTAATTTAAGACTAAACTAAATGCAATTGTTGACCGATGTCGTCAGGAAAACCACACCATTTTTTGCAATGGAAAATAACTTGGTATCCTGCGTAGGTTCATTGAGAGATTAATGGCAGCTTTAAATCTAGAGTATAATCCAAAACACTGGAGAATTTTCATTGGTTCCTCAAAATTAAGTCTTAAAGTTGTGTTAAGCCTCAATTGAAACAAGTAGCCTTCAGTCCCAATTGGTTATGCAGTCCACATGAAAGAAACGTATGAAATATATTATACATGACCAAGTTGTGGCGATTTTACTTGGAATGCAGTTAGGTTATACCAAATACTGTTGCTCCCTCTGCGAATGGGACAGTGGAACACGATTGGATCACTACAGAAAAAAAATTGCACCAGGAAAGAAAATTCTAACCAGAGCACCATTAGTTTCCCCAGAAAAGACTGTACTACCGCCATTTCATATAAAATTGGAACACATGAAAAATTTTGCCCATGGACAAATAAGTTCCCTAGACTCCGTTAAACAAAAACTAAAGAGGGATTAGGAAGCATTAAAGGCAAGGAAGAAGACGCCTGGAATCTTTTTAAAATGAATGCAACAAATTTTGTGGGAAACATAAAACTGTGTTACCAAAACCTATTGTGTAATAATAAATAAATTCATCTGGTTTACTTATCAGAAAATTGTGGTACTGTAAGTGACGAGTACGGTGACAGGGAAAATTAATCTGGGAAATGTTAACCAAATACTACTGGACTATTACGAGAGATTGAGGTTGCCTTCAAAACGGAAGCTAAGAAGCGCAAAATTAGTCTCTAAACTTTAGATTTTCAATGATAAAATATGCTATTTTTTTAGTTACTTACAAATTTTCTAAAGAATATTTACTACATCATTTTACTTTCGGAAATAGGGGGCTAAATGAAAAAAGAATTCTCCATTGGCCGACAATTATGTGAATTTGCTAGTTTTAAAGTAGCAGCAAGCATTTGTCAGCTTCTGCAGTACTGACCAATAAAATTCGTTAAAGCTTCAGTTCATTATGATGAAATTAGCAATGATTAGTTGAGTTGAACGGTTTGAGTCAGTAAGCACTGTCTAAATAGATTAGTCTCAATCTCTAACCTGTCATTTGTCCAGTAACTTGTCTAGTGACATGTTGCTCAGTCCGCATCGTGCGACTCTGTTGCTGAGTCTGATGCGTAGTTTGCTGTTGCTGAGACGACATTTGTTGCTGCGACATTTGCTGCTGTTGCTGTTGTCGATTCATTTTCGTTGCACAATGTTAATTGCACTCGTTTTAATTAATTCGTAATATAATTTTAAGAGAAACACCACATTTAAGAGAAAGAATTTCACCAAAAATTTAAAAATATTTTTGTTCACAAATAAGCAACACACGATAAGTCAGTGAGAGAGAACAAATCTAATTTGTTTATTTACAACTAATAACGATAAAGTCTATTTAAAATAATCTATAAACGTTTCGTTGCCTTTTAAACGGCTTCAGAGTCGGCAGAAGTAAATGAATGTATGTCAAGTCATCTTATACCCGAAATCTTTATCCAAGACGTCGGTCGTTTGCAAATTGCGAGCAAAGAATGAGATGTAGTTTTTTTCTGGTCTCCCGCTGCGTGTCCCCGGGATGAGGTCGGGAATGTACGGGCTCTATTTTAAGATGGGTTCATTGCGCGTTATACGATACTATAGGGGACCGCGCACACTTTACTTGTGACGAGTGGTGTTAAGCAACATATTCGCTTGGAATATCTAGTCTATGCAATTGTATGTTACTTTTTTTATGAACGGTATATTTCTAATTATAGGTAAAGGATGAACTATATTTTGTGGAGCGTGGAAGATGAAATGTAATATTATTATGGTAATGTTTTTTTAGCATGTAATAGAGTATATTATACGAGGTGGAATCAATGTTGGTACAAAATTAATGTGCCTAGTAATAGTTAATGGGTTTTGAATATATTTTTTTAACTTAATCAGAACGAATACATTCATCAACTTACGAGGGGGCATGTTCTATGACTCATTATTAGCAAAAATACCAAGTTTCTTTGAATTATCGCCGATAAAGCAAAAATCGAGTCAATAGTTTGTTGACAGTGAGAGTTTTAAGACAGTAAGTTTGTAACAAAATTGATATTACTCGTGAAGTTTTTCTTTAGATGATTTTTTACGATTTTAAAAAATTGCTAACTGCTCAAGGATCATCGGTCAATTTTGCAATCAGAGAAGATAGTGCACAATAATTGGTTTGCAGAATCTCGTGCATTTGTGAGTGATGAATCTCGTGAAGGTCGACAATAAATTGTTGTGATGGCAATACATAACAACTCTGTGCGTAAAATAATAGAACAAGATTGACATGTGACGTACAGTGAGATAGAGATGCAGAAAATTATGTTCTTGATGGATTTTACATAGGTAATTTCTTCGAGGCTCAAAGAACAGCATGTGTCAATTCCTGTAGGGAAAATTCTAAATAAATTGGACGTAGGAAGTGCGGAACGTGAAGCAAAAAATGCGTGGACAGCGACTGTATCACATTCAAGAAGCCGTCGAAACCTTTCAAAACCATGTTTCTGTGATGCAACCTTCAGAGTGTAAAACAAGTTTAGAGAGAACTGGTTTGGATAATGTAATAAACCAATTGCCTTCTATTTTATTATTATTATTAAATTTTTTGAATTATTCGGGAGGTTATAGACTGTCTTGTCAGGATTGCATTAGCATTTATATAGACGAATCTGGTCGTAGGATCCTTACGAGAATCAAGGAACATTATTTGTATTATTATAACCGTTATAATAAGGATACCTACCGATATTTTTAATACTCCATCTAATTTTGCAAACCATTTAATCCCAACAAATCATACCGTCAATATTATAAACAATTCTTTTCAATTTTGTCATGTGTTTGTTTTTATGCCCCCTCTTTAATTTTTGTATTTATTAGTATTTCTGTTCATTTCTTTTTGGACATACTGTACTTTACAGAAACAAGGGTAACGAAACGTGTTTGATATGGTTGAAATCTAAGCTTAAATATTCTGATTTTTATTTATTGAACACAATAGGTTTTCATGTTTGTAAGTTATTTTAGTGTGTTGTGCTTGTTGAGAGTTGAAGTTTGATGTTTGCTGTACACAGATGTTTTGTCAACTGGTGAGTTTTTTGCCTTATAGACTTATATACAAATTTGTTGTCCATTTTACGTTTGTTTTCTCTTATGCGTTCGTTCTTATCTTTATTGTAGGACTGATGATAGCTTGTTAAGCCGAAACTAGTTTCCGTTTTCTTAATTGGATTAGATATTGTGTGGAGTTGACTTTGAGAGTTTTTGTTTCTTTTTTTTTATTTGATTTTAAAGTAGATGAACCAAAACGAATATACAGGTCATTTACGTACGTACTTCTGCTACTGTAGCTGCAGATGTAGCTGGAGAAAATTTTGTACGTAAAACGTGGGATAGAAATTGCAAACTGCTAATGGGCGAACGAACATCGTGATGTTTTTTTTTTTGTCAAATTTAGACATCCTAAAGCATTGTTCAATAGTCCGTAAAGGTTGCCAGGACGACTTTTATGGACTAGGCCGAAAAGAAGCATTTTACGTAAAATAGCAATTTTTGGGAGCTTAGTTTCTCATCATAAATAAAATCATCAAATTTCTAAATCAGGTTTGATTTTATAATTTCACACATTTAAACGATTTCTATTGATAACTTGAGACGATACAATAACTTGAATTTGGCAGTATGCAAAAGATCGTGAAGAATTCTTTTTGGCAAAACAAAATGTTAAAAATAAACACTATTGCAAAATCAAATAAATAAAGTCTGCTGTGTAAGTTTTAGATCTGAGAAAATAATATACAACTTTGTATAACACTATGCTGTTGGAAAATATGATTAACGAAATTTTAGCTCTGCATGATATCATTGATTTTTGTTTAACACAAAAATAATTTGTATTATTTTCTCGTAGCAGTACTAAGATCAAGAATGGCATTTGTAACTGTTGCCAATCAATAAACTCACTACTAAATATATATATTTATATGAGATGAATAAAGAGTATACCTACACGTGGCAATTTGACAATATTTCTTTCGAATTCGTCCAACTGCACTTCTATCTACTCTATCCAATATCATTGAAAGACTGGTTAAAAGGACACTTCTAGCATTTCTGCACAAATATGAAGTATTAACTAGCCACCAATTTGGATTTTTAGCTAACAAATGCACTAATGATGCTATATTCTCCGTCTTCAACAATGTTTACTCCAACTTGAACAATCTCCAGTTTACAGCATCAATTTTCTGTGATTTCTCCAAAGCATTCCACTGTGTAATTCATAACATCCTAATCAACAAGATACAGCACTACGGAATTCGGGGGGTTCCACTGGGATGGTTTAAGTCGTACCTTAGCAACAGAAGTCAGTGTGTGAGGGTCAATGCGGCTGTGCCTTCTTGCAGGCCGATGGATTGCGGAGTTCCACAGGGTTCGGTATTGGGTCCTATTTTGTTTTTGCTATTTATCAACGACATTACGTGCTTAGACATCAGCGGTAAAGTATATCTCTTTGCAAATGATACTAGTTTCACTTGGTGCGGCCCAGATAGTGTGGCTCTTCATAGTGCTATATCCAAAGACTTAATCATCATCAAATCATGGTGTGCCTCTAACCTGTTGTGCTTGAACACTGCGAAAATTAAATCTGTGTCATATAAAGGTGCGCTGCAGTCTTTTGAACTTAATAATTCCACTATTGACGTCGTTTCTTCTGTGAACTTTTTGGGCGTTGTTGTTGACAGCTCCCTGAAGTGGACGTTGTACATTGATGCGTTATCAAAAAAATTAAGCTCTGCCTGTTTTGCATTAAGATCAGTTTCCAAAGAACTTAACTTATCAACTTCCATAATAGTCTACTTTTCACTCTTCGAATTCCATCTTCGATACGCCCTCCGATTCTGGGGTACATGCTGTGCAACGCAATTTGGGCGTATTTTTAGATTACAAAAAAGAGCTATTCGATACTCTCTGAGATTGCACTATAGAGCCGATTGCCAGGACTTCTTCAGAAAATTTAAAATACTAACACTACCTTCCTTATTCATATTGGAATCGGTTTGCTTAATCCGCAAACACCTGTCAGATGTCTCTGAAAGACCATTCCATAACTATCTCCTTAGAAACGCCGAACATGATCTTTATCTGCCAGCCCCATACTCCGAATTAATCAAACGCTCGATTAAATACAATGCAAAAAAATGCACAACCATCTGCCAATGGAAATCAAATTGCTATCGTCCCTTCCTCGATTCCATAAAGATCTAAAGACGTATTTGTTAGAAATTTTTGTTTTATACAGATGACTTTTTTAATAATAATAATAAATTTTATTTGTAGCTCATTCCATATAAATAAATATACAATTTCAACTTAAAATAACTTATTAAAAAAAACTAAATCAATAAATCACGTATTAAATGGCAGAACTACAAAAAGGGTTAAAAAGGCAGTATAACTGATATTTAATTTTAACCCTAACCAACACTTACTACTATAAATTCTACTCCTTACTTTACTAATAACTTACATAATCTTAATCTATTTACACATGTATAATATTTGGCACAAAAAAAAACAATTTAACACTACTTATGTCTCATAATAATACTTTAGTTATATTGTTAAGAAGAAATCAATAAAATGATTAGAAATAATTTTTGAGCGATTCACACACTGGATAGTAGTTGTTTTGTATATATATTGAACTGTAGAATATTTACTTAATTAATTTACTTTAAGTATCTTAACTGATTTATTTATTTATTTATTTATTTGACGATGTATCTGTATGTAGGTATTAATTATTATTCTTATTTTTTATATGTTTTGTTTACCTGTCTACAAATTATTTTTAATTTTTTGACAAATACTCGTATATATTTATGAATTCTTTAGCTGTTCATTATTACCGTTGTCACACTCGGCAACTCCTCGAATCCCTAAATCTCGTCGGTTCTATTACCAAACAACATAGGACCTGTCTTTTAACCTTTCAATAACATATTGTGTGTTCGCAAATCATCGTTGCTTTCTCTTTCACAAATCTCCAAGTTTGAGTGCATAAATGATATTATATAAAGTTGCGTATCATCATATCATATTGATTGTAATATTTTACATAAGTAGGAAAATCTGGATATGGAGAACAAAAGCGGGGAAAGTATGCTTTCCTGCGGTACTCCCATGTTAGTTTCGATTGCATGGAGCCTGCTCAGAACACCCTTTAAACATGATTGCATTCATAATTATTGAGGAATAGAACACGTAGTTATTGAGTCCAAAGTATTGAAGTTTTCTACAAGTATCATGACAAAATGTGTCGTGCAGTCGAGCAATATTAAACAAGTGTATTTATGTTGATGCACTGGTAAAATATCTTTTGACGTCAAGTATGCTTGAAGTTGGTTTGCTGCTATTTTTTTATTCGATTATTTTAGAAAATATAGGTAGTATACTCACTATTATAATAACACAAATTGATCTTGATGCAACAATATTAGATTTTATTTGTTAAGGTTTTTTTATACAGTAGTATTTTCAATCTTTGTATTTTTACTACAGTAAATAGCGTTATCTAAAGAATTTGATTGTCTTTGTCGGTAAGAAAGATTATTTAACTTACCGACAGATGTGTGGTGAAACATTTCTGGCGACTCGGGACGTCTGTAAAGTTCTGGGGAGATGGATCTTCGCACTGTGTTCAATTGTCTGTAGGTACCATACATATGTGAAGGTACTCCTGTAATATAAATAAAAACACCTATAACAAGTGCAAGAGTTTTAAAATCAATTTAGGACAAACTGTATATAACTCGTCAAGGGTTTCGTTGGATGATCTTATACGAAAAGAATGCATTAAGTCGGTTCTGTCAACTTTAAGCAGAATGGGCATAGTCCCCAAGTCAGCATGGCTTTCGGCGTGGTCATTCGACTGAGTTGAATATTGTTAATTTCATGAACTCTGTGTATGAGAGGCTGGATCAGAATGAGTTTATGATCGCCTTGCTTTTTGAAGCTCAGAAGCTGGATGTGTGGATTCCGTGGTCCAATAAACTGCTGGTTTATATCTTTTCTTAAGGATAGATTCTTTAGAGTTAGAAGTTAGAGTGAGTGACGCTGTGTGTGATGAGTGCACATTGGACGTGCAACTCCATAGGGAAGTATATTGAGTCCCTTGATATTATTGATGTTTGTGAATGATTTGTCGGATTATATTTCTATGGAATATGTATTTATGTTTGCTGGCGATACTGCAATTTTTGTGGTTGCGAGCGATCTAGATCTGCTCAGATTTAGAGTCGAACTGGGTTGCATGAATTCAACGAATGGAATAAAAGTATGCTTTTTCATAAAAAGACTTGTTTCCCTGTACTAAATAAATATACCTAGACGCTCTGATCTGAACTTAGACTTGTCTTTCAATGAATGTTCATTGACAACGTGCGACAGTGCAATGCTTCCTGGCTTTCTTAAAGTATAAAGCACAACAATACTGACGATTCAGATTTAAAGAAATTATTTTTTCTTCCTGCAGGGGAACCTCATCTTCACTTTAACAATTCATTATTTGAAAATGTTTGTATTGTTTATTGTATTGTAATGTCACAGGTAGATCATTGAACAGGTTCAAAGACGTTTCATCAAATACAACGAGTTATAGCTCCTGAAACATAGCGCCTTAGCCTTAGCACTGCTGAATTAAATTGCAACCATAAGCGTCCGAACAGGGGATGAACGGACATTTATAATCTAAACTTTTTTACAAATTTTTCGGCAATTCTGATATTATTTTTAGAAAATAGGAGGCTTTTAATTTTTTACACCTATATAGTACTCTTGTCTCAAGCTATCAATTTTTGACATATAAGCAGCAGTTTATTTGATTGATTGATTGATTGATTGATTGACTTGTTTCCATAATTTCTATTTATATTTTTTACATATTTTATTATGTATTGAATAATAGAAAGCGTAAATTCATAGGGTAATTAATGAAAGAGTACAATGTTAGTATTTTATATTTACCACCATTTATCGTTGAAGTATATAAATATATATTTTCCTGCTGGTCTAAATCAAATATTTCTCTGCTTACCTGTATCTGATTCTTGATGCTATTTTAGCATCGGAAAAAATGATTCAGAATTTTCGAAAACGTTGCCAAAACTTGTAACCTACCTAAGTATATTTTATTTGAATATTTTTACCATGATATATATGTTCAAATTATTTCTAATCATGAAGCATACGAAATCTGGTGATTTATACATAATATTTTCAAAATTATAATACCAACTCGACTCATGCAGCGCCGCCTACTTACTTACTTATTTCTTTTGTGTCATAGAGATAAATTGAACATTTGTATCATAACAATGAAATTTGGAGAATAAACAATCAAGAAATTTTTAGTAAATTTTAAAAATAATAAATTAATTTGTTGTGATAAAAATACTACACGCCTCTATGACGAAGTGTTAGTTAAAAATAGATTTATTTCTATTATTTTGTCTTAGTTTCAGGATTTAGTCCAACATAGATAGATATTTTGGGACACAAAATATGTGCTTTAACCATGTTTTACACGATTTCTCAATTAGATTGACATACCTGGTGGTCCAATTCAAAACCGGTGTGAAATTGGCAGCCAGAGCCAGCAGCCAAAATTTCCGAATACAGCCGAACGACCAGTGGCGTGCCGAGTATTTTCAAGGTTAACGTCTTTGTATATTAAATTAATATAAATATGATATCAATTTTATTTGCAATTAAATGAACAAAACCAAAATTTAACTGGTACCAAACCGAATGGTAGATCTTCATAAAACTTGAAACTAAGTGTTGCGAGTCGCTCTCAGCTAGATCATTTGAGGCACTATAGTTTCGTGACAAATATTTCCAAGTTTCATGAAAATCCACCGTCTTGTTTGCCAGCAATTGGAACTTGAAAATTTAAAAGTATATTTAGGGTTTTCTCAATTTTCTCAAAAACTAAGTTTTGGGAGTCGCTCCCACCTAGAATATTAGATGGGTAGCTTTAGGAAAAACATTTTCAAGTTTCATGAAGATCTACCATTCTGTTTGGTACCAGTTAAATTTTTGATTTTGATAAAAATCTATTCTATATAATTTTTTTTAATACGGTAGATTTATAGTTTTGTTCATTTAATTGCAAATAAAATTGGTATCATATTTATATTCATTTAATATGCAAAGACGCTAACCTTGAAAATACTCGGCGCGCCACTGGTCGTTCGGCTGTATTCGGAAATTTTGGCTGCTGGCTCTGGCTGCCAATTTCACACCGGTTAATTCAAAGCATATTTCTTAAATGATTTTTCAGAAAACCCCGTCGATTTTGTTCAGATAAATATCATTCACTCCTAGATAGATTCAGAAAATATAAATAATAGTGTATTTTTTAAATTTTAAATCTTTGTATAACCCGAACACAATTATCCAGAACTGAAAGATAACGGGAACTCAGCATCATTAGGAACGATCCAGTATTCGCTATACAATGGTAATCAAACAATTCCTGCAAAATTTGTTGAATAAGTAGACATCCCTCACCTAAGATAATAAGTATATTTACAGTTTATGGTGGCAAATCTATCCTGTTTGCTTTTTCCATTTACATTTTCGTCGATGAAGTGTAAAGTTATAATTATACCATTCTACACTGTGATTGCACACACATGTCTTCTAGGCTCGCACATTAAAAAACATTGAGATTCGAATCGCTCCGGTGATGAGAATAGTGACGGCTTAATAATTAATTTTTAGGAAATTTTGCTTCATTCATTGATATTATTCAAAAATAATTCATCCTCTTCAAGCTTCCTCAAAATAAAATCTTTCAAAATTTACTCGGTTCGGAAAGTGGATGGATTTCAACGGTTGAACCAGTGAAAATAAATATTCCTGACTCTATGGACATTGTCTTATATTATAGATTTATTTGGAATCCAAAAACGGCAATTTTGTTATCTGCCTTGTTTACAATTGCCTTATTTTCTTTCTAAAATTGGAAATATCTCAAAAAGGTCGAAGTTAGGCATAGGACATAATACATGAAATGTACCTCTAATTTTTCGTAGAATCCAAAAATACACTAAAATGCGTTGTTACCGACTTCCTCATTGACTTTGGTCAACTGCCAGATTTTCAAAGAAATTCTATATTTTTTTTGAGATATCGATCGATGCAGTTCGTGGTGAGACACCCTGTATATATGTGCTGTTTTACCGAAATTCGTTTTAAATATGTTGACAACATCCTAACAAAAGCTAAACCATTTCGTCCATAGCTGTTAGTCCCAGGCTTCATTAAATTTATTCCAATTCTTTTTTGGTAATTCTCAATTATATTAACAAAATTAATACAAAATTCATTCTTTGGTTTGAAATTTCTTTATTCTAATAGACATGTTTTGAATACTAGTTTGCGGAAATATTTATGACAATCTATCGTTTTATCTAACTTTAATTAATGTGATTATATTTATGGGCCGCTTCTTGATTGTACTGACAGGAATAGGATACAGAAGGTGCAAAACTTCTGTTCTAGGTTTATCAATGGTTTAAGAAAGTATGATGACCATATATCACACACTTTTCGTGCTATAGGTTGGCTAACTATGGAGCACCGTCGTTTGCTTCATCTTGGCAATTTTGCTCCAATTAGGAGTAAATTAATAAAACGAAGTCATATTCATAGTCTAAAAATCCGCCATTTTAATAGACTTACTTACTATGCCGCATCACCATACCACAGTTAAAATAATATACAGTCGGTTCTCATCGTGTCGGTACGTCTGATGTTCATGTCTAGAAAGCAATTCGCCGCAGTTATAGTATAGTATCTTATATTATATATAGATATAGTACAATATAGTAGCGGGCCAGAAATGTAGCTGGGACGAGTCGATGTCGTTTTCAGTCTTGTCTATAGTTAATATTCGATGACCATACGGCTCTTTTTCAGAGAGGCGTTACCTATAATGCTATCAAATTTTATAATAATTTACCCGATAGTCTTCACCAGGTCAATAATAGGAAGAATTTTAAATTTTTATATAAAAGATTTCTCCTAGGACAGCAATGTTAATACACGTTAAGTTACAATAAAACAAAAATCATCGTCTCCACTATTTAATTAGTCCATAAATTATTATGAAATGTCAAAGGAACATGTTTCGGAGACTCAGCTCCATCATCAGCCTTGGTGGTATAAAAATGCTCACTTTGTGAAGGCAGAGCTCCTAACAGACTCTTCAACTTTAAGTTGCCTTGGGCCTTTTCCTCTCATTACTTATTATTAACGTGTATATGAGTTATTCTGACTGTGTTTCGATGCTTTTTTTTTCGCTATTTATTGTTTCATAATTTCTGTGCGATTATTTTGCTTATGTGCTTATTTTTTTTATATAGGTATTTATATTTAGCTGTTCTTGAGGGTTGAGTAGAGTAGCTCTATGTAATTTAATTATTTATTTGCATTTCATAATAAAGACAATTTATTATTATTGTATTAAATTTATTTAAAATGAGGAATAATTTTATTCTGAACAAAATACCTGTGATCTGTGAAAACTAAAAAATGAAGGTCTAGATAGGTAGGTATATTTTTATAATTGAACAATTTGAGGAAGATTAGGTTTCTGATCGGTATCGGATATTGATTGATAACTGATATTTCAATAAAATTGTTTTTTTATAAATTTATGATAATTATAGCCGCATTTGTTTTTCATAACAAATAGAATTGATTCATGTGTTGTTATTTCATGATTTTATTTTTGGAAACTTAAGTCGGCTTTACGTAAATATTACCCACGCAAATTCGCCCACTTACTGAATTTTCATTTTTCATGCAATTTTATTTATAAATATATATCAAAAATTTAATATTATCGTTTAATAAGATAATTATGTTAGTACTTAGATAGTTTTTGGCATACAAACTGCATTTATAGTTTTCATTATAATAATTATGACATGAATATTGGTTCGGATATTTTGACAGACTCTGAAACCGCTGAGGGTATCCAACCATCTTTGTTCTGTTCTTTTGAGTTTTTTTTTAATTTATGGCCATAAAAACTCACGAACTACCATAAAACAAAAGTCCATAGTATTTCACTATAAATCTGAATACAGCTACTCTCATAATATATTATTCCTTGTGCGATGTTTATACTTTATTTACTGCTTTTGATATGTTTCATCAATATATTTCATTGATATTAAATATAACAAATTTTGTTAATGCGAGATTAGCAATAGCTTAGAAATTGATTCAGTAATTTGACAGTGAGTGTTTTAAGTTTCCGTTGGATGATTTTTTAGTATTTCAAAGTAGATCAGTATGAAAAGTTTCTGGTTTGATAAAGAAAAACAGCTTTTTTTAAATGTTCAATATAATCTCTGTGAATTCTATAACAGTTTTCTTCCTCGTTTTTACCTCCAAGCCATATTTTTTATGTTAGCAAACAAACAATAGTTACTGGGGACTATATTTAGTAAATCTCACTTCTCTCCTAGCAACGACCGACGCCGACGTTCTGAGCAGGTACTTACGTTGTCGTCGTCATCAAGGTAATCCTCGATGGTTGTCGTATAAATAATAATAGACTTTGTTTTTCTTTGTTTTCGGACTGTTAACTTTCACTGGATTTTAGGCGGTAGCCTCTGTTGAATCCATACTAAAAATTACACCGGAAGATGGGACGGTGGCTATTGCCTAAGACGAATTATCTTTGTTTCCTATTTTTAATTAATTAATTTTCATTTTGATTATCGCAATCAAATAAGAATTAGTGTAAATGTATTCTTCATTCATTTATTGTAGAACTTTAAATGAAGAAAGTTATTTTCAATTTATTGCAAATAATCTGGAAGGAGTGCGTTACCAGTTGCTCTAGGTGAGTTTCAAAATATGTGCTTCCAGCAGGACGGTGCACCTCCTTATAACAGTGGATCAGTTAACTGATTATTTAGTTGCAAAACATTTTGTGATCAATTCATCTTGATATATTTTTTTGATACTTTAATAACGAGGTTTATAAACATTTTAATAACTTATAAAAACAATTTTTATGGGGAAATCCTGCGTCAAATTTAGACTAGCTAGCGTTTTACTGATCATCCTCAGAGGAATTTTATGTGAATGCGGATAATTGAAACTAGACATATTCATGTGTACGTGCCTAAAGCGGCCCTCACACGGTCAGTATTACTGACAGTATTTCGAAATACTGATAATATTACCAGAGAACAACAGAGAATGTGATCTTGCTGGTGGGGGAAGATATTGCCCATATAATTGCGCACTCAAAATCGCCATGTTTTCTTATACTCTCATTGTCGTCGGGATATTTTATTTGTGCTTTGCCATTTCAAGTGATTTGTTTTCCAGTGCCGTAGTATTCTGTGTGTTTTTGTTTTATAAACTTTTGATAGTGATATTGTTTATTTTGAAATGCAAAAAAGCAGAGGCGGAATGATGTGTTCTCTGCGACGAATTGCAGGAATAAATATTATAACTGCAATTTATCATTCTTTCTGTTTCCCGAGGGATAGTAAAAAGTAAGATATTTATGTAGTATTTGAATTATTAAAATAATATCACATCGGTACATTAAACCAAATTACCAATTGTTATTTTGAAAAACAAATATTTATAAACAAACTGTTTAAAAGATTGAGCTTACTTGCCTAAAAAATCACACAAATGTTTAAAAAAACATGAATAACTTCGCTTAAATTCGCAGCACAATGGCCCTTATCTTTTATAACTTGGTTCAGTCTATTTGCCCATAAAAGTCTAATACATCTTAAGCATTCTAAAAAAAAGAGCTTAAAAATCTTACTAGATGAGTGCAAAAATTATATTAAATTCTGACAGTGTTTATTAAATTTGAATTACATATTTTAACTATTATAGATATTAGCAGATAGTAAATTCACGTCTCAGGTTTTATTGCCCATTTATTGGGGGTGATTTTAGCATGTTTTGTAGGTATATAATGGGAAATTCCCAACATGTGTGCTTGCGTTGTTTTTCTGATGGCCATAAACAGGTAAAATATAATACATTCTCAATTATACTTAAGGAATTGAAAATCGGTAGACCGATGGTATAAATTAGAACAATTTTATTTTACTCTATCTAAAATTAATACATTTATGTTTGCCCGTAATCAATTACACTTTTTTTTTCTTTAGAGCTGAACTATGGTTAATTGCTAGTTCAATATTATTAATAATTTTATTAATTTAAGCAAAAATGTAAAGTTTGAACACCCATCCAGAAAAATATGTTACGAAATTATATTTTAGGTTAAGGTTATTTTATACATTAAAATTAATCAATAGAAATTTTAAAAATATAAATAAAATGATTATATGGAAACATGAATAAAAGTAAAAAAGTATTTGTTTGTTTGTATAATTAATAAAGATGTAATTCTATTATAAAATAATTCTATTACTCCCATGTTCTTTACCTATCATGTAATTTCAATAAAACGTAAATACGGATCTGTCGAGTATATTAAAAAATGGCTACCACCTGCCTCGCACAGGACAATAGAAGGTGGAGGGAGTTCATATTCTCTGTTGTTCTCTGATACGTGGCGTTAATACACATGGTGTGCTACGCCTATGAACGTGTTTTAGATCGGACTGCGCATGACGTGATTTTGGGAGCAGTTTTAAAAGTGCAGGTACCAGAACATCATAATACGAGTATGACTGACGTGGCAGCGCCAGATGACTGATGAAACTGTGAACACCACACAAGATACATATAGATCTATGTTAAAGAAACATTTTGGTCCCGGTCAAATTAAAAGGTTATTAAATCCAACAAAAAATACTAGATGGACGCCTGGAGACATTGCTTCCGCTATTTCACTAAGAAGTGTAAGCCCTAAAGCCTACAGATACCTTCGTAAAATTGGCCATCCGTTGCCAGCGCTCAGCACTTTAAGAAAATGGGCATTAAATTTAAATTTATGTCAGGGTATTTTAAAAGATGTTTTAAAATTAATGAAGCAAAAATCTTTATCGTTAACACCATTAGAAAAAGTTTGTGTTATCTGTTTTGATGAAATTTATATTTCTAATAAAATGTGTATAGATACGAAGGAACAAAAAGCCCTTGGGCCACATAAGGCCTGTCAAGTAGTTATTGTCAGAGGACTTTTTTCTGCATGGAAACAACCTATATATTATGAATTAGAACAGCCATAACGAAAAATATTCTATTTGAAATCATTGCCAATCTACATTCAGCAGATTATGAAGTTGTTGCTATGACCTCTGACATGGGGATAGGGAATCAAAAATTATGGTCAGAAATCAATGGTTGAGATAACAAAAACTGTTTTTTCAACCATCCTGTAGATAATGATAAAAAAGTATTTGTTTTTGCAGATGTACCACATCTTTTAAAACTTGCAAGAAACCATTTTATAGATCAGGGATTTACAATTAACAACAGTTTTATCAACAAAAGTCCAATTGAAGAACTAATTGCGGCTTCCTCTGATGATTTGAAAATTGCATACAAAATAAGCGAATATCATCTCACATTACGAGGCACAGAAAGACAAAAAGTGAAACCGGCTGCACAAACAGTTTGTCAAAAGCTATCGAGTGTGTGAATGATTGGTTTGATATTTTTAATGCAAAATTCAAGTATGGTAGCCAACCTGGAGCTAATGCTTTTGGCACAGATTTACAAAAACAAACTGCAGCTATAAGATAAACGAACGAAATTATATCACAAATGATAGTTGGAACTCATAAATCACTTGTACCTTTTCAGAAGGGAATCCTTTTGAGTAATAGGTCCTTAATTGACTTGTATGACTATTTGTATAAGAAATATGGTATTATCTTATTACGTAAAGATTGAACCAAGATGTCATAGAATTTTTTTTTTTTCATATATTCGTGGAATGGGTGCCACTAACGATCATCCAGATCCTGTACAAATTAAATGTAGAATACGATGGTATATACTTGGTAAACATTCCCTAGCTATATTTACAATGAACAATAATACCGAAGAAGGTCATGAATCTTGTCTACTTACAAATACTGAAATTTGTTTATCTCAAGAGTTACTTAAAAACACTTTATCGGATGTGAACTCTGAGCAAAATCTTGACAAAGAGGATTTTTCTACTCAGGATGATTGTTTTACGAACTATACATTTGTAGAACCGCAAATACCGGAAGAGTTAGTTCCCGAAATAGATCTGACCAATTATGCTGTGCCAACCGAGTGGGAAAATGTATTGGGGATACTGGAGACTAATAAATTTTCAGATACTATAGCAAACGAAGGTTTGAAATATATTGCAGGCTATGTAGCCTATCGTTTCAAAAATAAATTTAAGCATTTAAATTTAGGTAATGAAACAAAAAATGTGCTTGTTTTAAGTACTAATAGCAATCCTGATTGGCTGAACTTCCTCTCAAGGGGGTTTTTACTTCAACCTAGTGATGATTTGATAGAAATGGGGCGGATCATAGAAGAAGAATTTCGGAATTTTCATGGTAATTTTTTATCGAAAGAACCAATAATATTTAAGAGGTTGGCAAATATTGTTACTGAAAAAATACCATCTAATTTAAAATATTTACCCTATGAATTTATTCTTTGTAGGGTTCGTACCCGAACTTATATTAGATTAAGAGAGCTTAATAAAAATATTAGTTTGTTAAATTCCAAACGCAAGCTGGAAAAAAAAATGTCCAAGTTTACAAATAAAAAAAGTAAATAATTGGTTTTTGTTGTTTATTTAGCCCTAAAACCTTTTTGAATAAATACTGAAAGTACATTACACATGAATAAATATTGTGATTCAGGTCATGTTATAAATAAAAAAAAAAACATTTTAAGCGCAGTGAAGTATTTTATTTTTCCTAATTATTTATAACTAAAAGCCACATTTGGCTTTTTTGTTTAGTTATTTTTGTTAATAATGAAACACCTAAAAACAAATAACCAGATTTCAAAAATGCTCCCAAGCTGACGTCACCGGTGCGACAGAGACGGTAGATTACATGCGCGATAGCACACCATCTATATTAACACCATGCTCTGATATTACTGACCGTGCGAGGGCAAATACTGATGGAGTATCCATATACAGATATACTGATGGTACTTTGGGCGGAGCCAAAATACTCATGACAATACTGATCATCCGTGTGCAAAAGCGTCAGTATTTCAGGAGCTGCCATGGAAGCAACGTCGCCAGTGTCTTCGTGCATAGGCTCACCCGGCTATGGAATGATCGATGTATATAGGGCAACGCCCGAGTTGTGGAAGATCACAACAAAACAATATTCAGATCGGGACAAAAAAAAACACGGATATGAATATTTACGTCAAATTTATTTGCAATTAAAACCTAAGGCCATTTTTTGACCCAACGTCTTTTTTCTTTTTGCGATCCTTTAAACGTGTACAGTATAATATAATTGCAATACAAGCCTTTCGTTTCTCGCCCGTTCTTAATAAATTAAAATTATACCTAGTACAGAAACGGTTTTCTACTACGAAGTACAAATCTTTGCAAATCAACTACTACCTACTACAACTAACAATAGTGACAGCATACTGATCGTGTAAGGTGACAGATGAAATACGGTCAGTAATTAATACCGTCAGTCATACTGATCGTGTGAGGGCCACTTTACATGGTTTATGAAATCGCGATTTAAGTTTATTGGTGGTTTGAAAATTTATATCCGGTCCGGTTTCTACATAATGTTCGGCGAGTGCTCTTGAGGTTATATTCCGCCGAAGTCTGACTGATATTTAATGTACCTTTAAGCGGATTGAGATTTTTCTACCTGTTTCCCCAATATACCCAAATAGCAAGGGTACGTTTTTGTGACGTTGTTTTATGGGGATATTAAGTCGAGGACGTTTACTACCCGCCAGAGAAACGTTTTAGAAACGTCTTCATAAATACGTATTAAAGACGTATATTTGACGTTTTTCTAAGATCATTTTTTAAGTCTGTATTTTTTGAATTCTGTAATGATTAATGATAATTATACAAATTTATAGCAAATGAAAAAGGGTCATCAGTAAAATGTTACCATTGCCAAAATCAATCAATGTAAATTTGAAGTACATTTTGTATTAAGAAAAAGTGTAATTATAAAGCTTTACATTGATTATAGATTATATTAGAGGACGTAATAATTTGGTTATATTTCCAAAATCGTGATCTAATAATAATGTGTTAATAACATATAACGTTTCATTAATCATATTTTCAACGTAATTCATACGTTCTTTTTCGACGTTTATTCGACTGTGACATTCTGACGTCTAAAATACGTATATTATCTTATCGAAAATGTCAACGCATCTCATGCCGTAAAAATTACGTAACAAACACGTACCCTTGCTACTTGGGTACTCTTTACTACATTCCCATGGTACCTTATACGTATACAGCAGATGAGTCTAGGTTAAATTGGAGAAAATAGTATATAGTGCAACGAACATGAAATGACATATATTTCCTACGAGTATGATCGTAGTACTACAAATCATACGAGTAGGAAATGGTCATTTCATGTGAGTTTCACACTATACTTTTTCTACGACTGATTTAATACTTTTGCATAAATTTAACATAATTTTTAGGCAAATATTTGTTTTTCGAGACTTACCCTTGTTAGCATATAAGCCTAAATACGATAAATTAGAAGTATTAAATTGACTAGGTGGTGTTAAACTATATTCACTATCACTGTTTATGTGTTTTGAAATTAGCGAAATACTTAATTATAATTATTATTAATTATAAATACCAAAACTGTCAATTTGGTGTTTGTATTTTCGGCGTTGCTATGGTGATTTTTCATGCCCGCCGCTACTTTTGTCATTACAATTTATTATTATTATTAAATGATAAACAGCATTACAATGTACTACATTGTCAAATCATGATTGAACATATAATAAAGGCATTTAAAGACAGTCGTAGAAAAAATAAATTTGAATTCTAACTAGGATGGATTTTTTTGATTAAGAAGATGTCCTGTGGCGCCAAAGTAAATACTATTATATATATGTTATCCTTGAAATCAGGATTTTTGGGTTTTTGTAAAGTTATTAAACTTATCTAGCAAATCCCTGTAGATAGTTTTCATGTCAAATCAAAATCTGAAAGAGAATATAATTGTGCAACTTTTCTCTAATTTAACCGAATTCGTATCTCTAATAGTTCGGAAAACCCCATTGTGAGCACTGAATTAATAGTAAAACTGTGTAACCATAACAAATATCATGCGTAATTACGTAAACCAAACCTCCACCATATTAAATACATTATAAAGAACCAGCAGAAGAGGAATGAATGGATATTAAAAGAAAAATAAATATATATAAATGCATAAAAGCTGTTTAATATACAACAAATAAGAAAACACAAATAATAAATATAATATAACAAATTATAATAATATATTTAAATAATAACTACACTTAAAAATATAATATTACGAGTATTTAAAAATTGACCAGAATATGTTTACAAATTAAGCTATTATTATAAGCTAGCTGACTTAGAAAAATTGCTATTCCTAAAATTTAGTACCAAAAAGTGTACGTATATTATACAAGACATATCAAAAAAATAATTACATTTGATTACCTGCTGGTTATTAATTTACTTGTATGTACACAAATTGGTATATAGCTTAGTTAGCTGCAAAAAAGCTAAAATCGTAATAAAAAACTAAGACTACAAGCATAAGTACCAGTAAACTTCTCTTAAGGCACATTTTATTTGATTTTAAATTATTTTACAAGCGTATTTATAGATCATTAATATGATAGACTGAAAATGGCGCAGTCGGTAGAGTATATCACGTCTTCCCTAGTGTTCTGATCGTCATAATTCTTTATATTAGCCATAAAAAAACGTTTTATAAATTTGAGTTTTAAAACTACTTTCAAAATTACGTTTTTTCCACAATTTCGATTAAAATTAAAACATCAAAACGATTATATATTTTTAATGTGCTGTTATTTGTCTTTGATGGGTTTAGATATTTTATTTTTTTGAAGAAAAAATTGAATTTAGATATTCTATGATGTGAGACCTATCTGTCCCCACTACCAAAACCACTAGAATTGAATTACAAGTACAAGAGTTCTACGTAAGTAAATACTAAAATGAGAAGTTTATTCAGTTTTGTATTTAACAACAGAAAACAAAATAATTCATTGAAATTGGTGACATTTGTTTCGAGAGTGAAATTCCCATCATCAGTGGCATTTTTTTAATCTTTCACATAATTTCGATCTAAGTATAGGGGAGACTGGTCCACAATGAGAAGCTTACATGAATTTATTCGAAATAACTAAATGATGAATGTTAACCTTTATTCGAATTCACAAAATACATCATTTGACAAAGCTTAAAAGCTACTGGAAAACGAACATGGTAACGAGTGCTGCAAATTGTCTTAATGTGCCTCATGATGGTCCAAAGCGAGACTTCAAATGGAGATCCAATTGTCTAAAACTGACTTCAAATAGAGGGCATTGGTTTTGTCTTTTAGTCTTTCCAATTAAAGTTGGGTTTGGAAGGATCATTCCTTTTAAAAGTACCCAATTTCAGGAACTTTGGGATAGAAGAAACTTGTTTGCATTGTGTCAATTAAAATGTTACCAGCAAAGTATTTTTGCTACTACGTCTATAACTATTTTTTCTTAACGGTATTTGCCTTCGCTATATTATGTGTTCCAGTGCTTTTTGCTTCCAGTTATAACAGAGATTTCTGGACCGTTTTTCGTTAATGTTTTATCGTCTAATACGTTGGGGCTCAAGATGAGATGATATCATTTTGTTGCAGTAAATCAGTTTTTCATTATCTAAGGGTTTTGATGTTGTAGCTTGAGGACAAACATAAAGAATTTGTTGGCCTCTATCCGTGGCACTGCTCGGAAGAAAATAATCGTTTCATAATTAATTTGAAAGTTATTATGTAGGCAGGCTTAAAAATTTGGTATAAATGCTTAAATTTATTACAAAGAGAATATGAATAGATCATGAGTGTGTTCAAGATTTTAAAATATACCTATCACTGATGATGACAGTTTAAACTCTCGAAACATGTCTGACTTTATGGGTTTAAAACATAATTTTGTGGAACTTTTGAAAATCTATTTATACGCTTGCACTTCTTCTCTTTTTTTTCTATTTTAATAAATCACAAAAATAATGTAAAGTTATTGCAGATAACTTTAACAAATCATACAGATAAATACAATGAAAAAAGTGTTTCTAATTAATATCGTTAGTAAAGTGAAATTTGTTGGCAGTATCAATTCTAATTTAATGTGTAGGTACATATAAATACAGTGTCCTGTTAGTGATTTGTATATTTCTACAATTTTATTTTTATTAATTACCATCACCATGATGCTTTTGTGTCAATTCATTTTAGGTATTGAGATCGGCGCTCACCTGGTACTTGTAAAGTAGCAGAGGTATTTGTGGTACCTACAGAGTTTGTTGCTGTACATGTATATGTGCCTGCATCCTCTGCAAAAAGTAAATACATTGTTACGCTCTTTAGTAATTGTTTTCTGAGGAATAAAACTCCTCAACTCCACAAATGCATCAAATTATAATTAAGTATGTGTTCAAACACAGAACTGTCTTTTCCGTAGGAAAAGTAAGAAAAAAACAAAATTTTGACAAAACTCGATTTTATTATTCAACATAGTTGCCTTCGAGGGCAATACAACGAGTAAATATAGCGATTTTCTAACTTTGCGATACCACTTTTATGCTACCATTTCTCTTTCTCATCAAAACAGACCTCAGTTTCAGCGATTACTTCATCATTGGACCTAAATTTCTTTCCAGCAAGCATTCTCTTGAGATCTGAAACTAGGAAAAAGTCGCTGGGGGATAATTCTGGATAATACGATCGGTTGGTAAGCAATTCGAAGCCCAATTCATTCAATTTTGCCATAGTTTTCTCCGCTGACTCAGCTGACTGTCTTTTAGATTCTGGTGTGCAATATTGAAGCCATGTTTCATCCATTGTCACATATCGACGACATTATTCCATTTGATTGCTATTTACATTATGAAGGGCTATCTATATGCCAAACGACATGCGGAGGCAGGGTCATTAATGATAGTTTTTTAGGTCTTGATTAGGTCCACTATGATAGCGTCCTATACCAAACCAAGGACCCAAAAAATTGAAATTTGGTTCCCTAATAAAGGGTCGTGATAAATATCACAGCAGTATGTTAATTGGGCAAAACAAGAGTAGCGAAACGTATTGTTGCGCATGTCATGAGATTTTGGATAATTAAAAATAACAAAAACTATATTTACCTGGATATGCTTGCGATATAGTTAATCTACATACTCCGTTTCTATAATGCAATTGATAATCGTTCGAGTTTTCAATGATTCGACCATTTTTAGACCATAATATATTCGGTGGCGGTTCTGATTGTACGATACATTCAAATTTCGCTGGTTGGCTACTAACTACGGCTATATCACGTAAAGGCTGTAAATTAAAATAACATTGACATTTTTTATTTGTATTCTTACGTCATTAATATATTCGATCAATGATTGAAATAAACAACTTTGTTTCATATCAATTTTTTTTTTATTGTTACCTAATGATTCGACAACAACAAACATCATTGTTCGGAGGGTTCTTTTATGTTTTTACATAATCTAGGAAGACAACAAAATGTCTGGAAACAATCCAGATTATTGCTTTTCGAAATATTCGCCTTTATGGTTTTTTACAGACAAAATGCGTCGACAGGGATTTGTTCATCGCTTCAAACAACCTTCAGAGTGTAAAAAACATAGAAACAATGCTTCTCTATACTGTTCACACCACATTGCTTGGAAGAAGCTGACAGGATCATTGCGAAAACAAACTGTGCCTGTTCCAAGATCAAAAATTCCCATTAGACAAATGACAACAAAACATGCAAAGTTTTTAAGTATTAAAACTATACAAATTAAAGTAAAATAAATAATGTATTTGTGGTAACAATGATCGACGACGCCTGAAGACGACAACGTGTTTGTTGTTGTCGAAACGTTCCCATTAAAAAAACATTCGACATGAAATAGAATCAATCATTAAGTATATTGGAAACTTGAATATAAATATGTGATATAATACACGCCTTCTCCACAAATTAGATTCTTTATACGACAAAATTAAAATTAATAAATGCCAAACATGTTTCGGAGTGAAACAGATTCCATCTTCAGTGCCTATTACACTTTGATGTTTTATTAAATGGTGTTACTAAATTGGGACGTTAGTTGAAAACTTGAATAATTATAATTATCTTATTGTTAATAATAATAATAATCATAATTGCTTTATTGCTCAACAGAAAATCTATTTACAGAGCAATCTTACAAAATTACTAATTAATAATAACAATACAAACAAACCGAAACAGAAAGAAAGAAACATCATACATTAAACTTAAATGTTCATTCAAAACACCCAAAACAGTATTTAAGTGATCAAAAAAAATATCACTCTCATGGCTTATTAAGTTATATGTCTGACACATTGTGTAGACAGGTGACTTCATCAGCAAATTGGTCCTAGGTCGGTCGTTATAAAATAAATTACAAGATCTCGAATTTTGCCTTGGTACCAAAAAATACAGCTTTTGCAAGAGTTCAGCGCAATCAATCTTACTACTAAATATGCAATATATTAAAAAGGACTTTGACTGCATAAATTTTTCGTCTTAATTCTAAACTTTGTATTTGACATCTTGTTAACAAGATGTCATACTCTATTCCTCTTTCTGGATATGATCCATCAGTTTTGAAGCATAAGGACTTTAAGAACTTACGATGAACTCTCTCAACAGAAACATAGTAACAGTTATAATATAGAAACCATTAAAGAGCAGTATTCCAGCTTTGACCTGACATAAGCATAGTATAAGGTTTTTATTGTAGCCATATTCTCAAAAGATCTGGAATTTCTCACAATGTAGCCATAAGATCTAGATGCACTCAGAATTATGTTATTTATATGTATATCGAATGAAAGAAGCTTATCAAAGGTCACACCAATATCCTTAATGGACTCAGGACGATTTAAAATCGTCTCACCAATCGTATACTCGAAATGAATGGCAGATTTTTTTCTGGTATATGACATAACTTTACACTTGGAAGAGTTCAAGTTCAGTTTGTTTTCCTCACACCAGCATTGAACCAAATCCATATTACGCTGCAAACGATTACAATCGTCAAGATTATTAACGAATTAAATATTTTCATATCGTCAGCAAAGAGCATTCTCTGAGAATTCAGTAGTCCGGCTAAGTCATTTATAAAAATTAAACACAATAATGGGCCCAGATTCGACCCTTGCGGAACACCAGATGACATATGGTATCTTGACCATTTATATCCATTATGGAGAATATATTGGGATGTATTAGTGATATAGGAATGGATTAGCGACACAGATCCAGCTGCAAGCCCAAACACAGTAAGCTTGTTCAACAGAACCACGTGATTTATTATGTCAAATGCTTTGGCAAAGTCCGTGTAAATCACATCGACCTGCCATACTCCATCAACAGTTTCTGAAGTAAATTGTGTAAACACAGACAGATCAGTAAGCGTGGACCTGCCACCGATAAAACCGTGTTGATTTATTCATAAATTGGGCTTTGTCACTCTATAAATCCTTTGATATAAAATAATTTCAAACAGCTTTGAGAAATTTGATAATATGGATATAGATCTATAATTACAAATACAAGCCCTGTCATCGTAAAAAATTTAGATAGGGGGAGTGGAAAGGACAGTTATTGTATCCTTTACAAAAAAAGAGGGTATTTCATCTGGACCGGAAGTAAACTTATTTTTCAATTTTCGGGCAGCCCAAAAAATCTCCTCCTCAGAAATGTCATATAAGAGATAGTCGCGATTTGCCACCAAGTCAGATCTCGCAGCACAATTGTCCTCCGATCCGACAAAAAAGCTCTCAAAATAGCTGGTAAATGCCTCAACAATTTCTTGAGGGTCATCAATAGTCCGATTGCTATCGTTCATTACACATTGTTCAATGTTAGATCTAAAATTTAGGTTTTCACATTTAAAATATCCTGAAGAAACATTTACTATATACATTTCACAATCATACAGCATGAATAACTAAGAGGTCTTACCATTTTGTTGTTTTTTTCTTTTTTATAAGTATGTTGTTAATATTCAATTTAGTAAAGCATTAATTACATCAATTTTATGCTCTTTTTCATTTTCATCAAATGGTTATTTTGAACATTCAACAATAAGATACTTATAATTAAATGTTCAGGTTGTCAACTAATGTCCCAATTTATTAACACCATTTAATGAAAGATCAAAGTGTAATAGGCACTGAAGATGGAATCTGTTTCATTCCGAGACATGTTTGGCATTTATTAATTTTAATTTGGCGTATAAAGAACCTAATTTAATAAAAATAATTGAATGAATACACAAAGTTCAAAAATGGAAAATCAACAAAAGAAATACGATATTTCATAAAATAAAAAAAAATACGCGTGCAGCACAGTACACGTGATAGAAGTGAATACTTCTTTCACGAGAAAGAGAGGGAGAGACGTTAAGCCGCTATATACATAATAGTGTATGGTATAGGATATAGTGTGTAGCATACACCATCTCTGTCTCTCTCTCCCTCATATTTGTTATATGCTTCATCTCTTTTGCGGGACGAAGTATTCACTTCAATAAAGCTTTTTGAAATGTTCCTATTGGTAAAGGAATTTCTTTGGCACTAACCGTTATAAACATTGGAGCTCGTGGCTGTCCTGCCATCATTTTCATGCCTGGTGTACTTGGACAACTTGGCGGTGTCTGAGCATCGGATCTCCCTGTATGAATAATAAAATACAATGTAAAGCGATTGAAAACAATTGTCAACGTACTTATATAGAAATACACATTTAAATACGGAAACACGTTAACCACTTTAAACTGATACCATGCATTGAAAAGTTAGTGCAAGCAACGAAAAATCCATTAGGTAAGAGCGTTTACACTCAGATACAAGTGTCTCTTTACTGAATTATTTATGTGATTTCTTGTTTATTTACTAAAACGTAATTTTGGGTTTTTACAATCACAGTAAAGACACGCTTGTCAGCCAAAGATACCTTGTGCGAAAGTAACAATAAAAGCTGGAGAAGTGCTAGGCAAACTAGGCGACAGTGACATTGGACTACAAGAAGACGGTTCCCATCTCTGATGATAATTCCTACGTTTCGATTCTCCCTCATATTCCGACATTTCACTTTCCGATGTCGGCTCCCACTTATTCGCTGCTGATGATGTGAACTTTTTCGGTTTAAATTGTGGCGTTGGTGGTGCCTGATTTGTTGTGGACGACTCATGATATACTGGCATTTCAATATCTCTTGTTCGTTTTGGTGGTTCGATTATCGTCTTTTTCGGCACCGGTATTCCACCAGATTTACTCTCGCCTGGCAATATTATGCCGAACTCGTAACCGAAATCATATTTAAAGTAGATAAGACCAGTATCGGGATCAACATGCTTAGTGCCTGTGAATAAATAGTTAGAACTTAGTAGGTACAGTAGAAGAGTTGAAAGTTATTCTAACTACGCGTTATCCCAGTGTTATTTCCAGCGAGATTTTATGGCATACATTATGTACAGGATAACCAGACGTATATGACACATTAAAGACGTTAATTTAAGGATGTCTTAAAGGCGTACGAGTGAGATATATCTTGACGATGTCCTATATCAAGTTAGTGTTAAATTTTATATACAATGTGTCCACGGATAGAGTTTGGAAGAGGAAAAACTTTTTTATTTGACGATTGAGAAGAGAAAGTCATTCTTTATAAAAACGTCTTCTGGTGTCGAAACTACAATTTCAAATGCCCAATTTACGATTACTATACAGGGTATATCAAAAATAACATTTTTAATGATTTTGATTTTTTTGTTTTTTTTTTTTTTAATTTTATGAAAATATTTTCAAAACCGTGATTTATTACACTAATTGTGCAAAAAACACTAATAAACTTTTTTCTCAAAGTGGTTAATTTCATAGCTACTATTAAAATAATAAAATTAAAAAAAAAAAGGAAATCAAAATCATTAAACATGTTGTTTTTGATATACCACAGGGTAGTAATCGTAAATTTGGTATTTGAATTTGTAGTTTTGACACAAGCAGACGTTTTTATAAAGAATTACTTTTTCTTCTAAATCTACAAATAAAAAAGTTTTTCTTCTTCCAAACTCTATCCAATGTGTCCACGGATAGAGTTTGGAAGAGCAAAAACTTTTTTATTTGTAGATTTAGACGAAAAAGTCATTCTTTATAAAAACGTCTGCTTGTGTCAAAACTAGAATTTCGAGTACGAAATTTACGATTACTATACAGGGTATCTCAAAAATAACATTTTTAATGATTTTGATTTCCTTGTTTTTTTTTTTTAATTTTATTATTTTAATAGTAGCTATGAAATTAACCACTTTGAGAAAAAAGTTTATTAGGGTTTTTTAGGGGCATATCAAAAATAATATTTTTAATGATTTTGATTTTCTTGTTTTTTTAATTTTACTATTTTAATAGTAGCTATGAAATTAACCACTTTGAGAAAAAAGTTTATTAGTGTTTTTTCCACAATTGATGTAATAAATCACGGTTTTGAAAATATTTCCATAAAATTAAAAAAAAAAACAAAAAAATCAAAATCATTAAAAATGTTATTTTTGATATAGCTAGATAGATAGACTACGTCTTGAAAATTACAATTGTTGTAAGTCAAAATAAATAGATATAAAATATAAAACAAATAAATAAATAAATAATACAAACATAGTACATAAAATATACAAACATATATATAAAACAAAATGTCAAATTAAAGATTTAAAGGACTCATATCGGCACATGCGTGCACATACTCATCCGCGCTATAAAAGGCATGCTCCAGAAGATATGCTGGGATACAGAGTCAAAAGGCCTACTTAAATCCAAAAGCGTACCCCTCCCTCTACATCCCCCCTCTCAAGGCCATCAACCACCCCAGATACGATTTCAACAAGTGCCTGTACAGTCGAACGATTACCTCTAAAGCCAAACTGTGCCGGACACAACAACCCTCTGGCCTCCAGGTAACTGGTCAAACTCCTTTTGAGAATAAATTCAAAAATCTTTCCGAAAATTGGAATAATCGAGATTGGACGATAATTTTTAGGCAAATCCTTGTCACCTTTTTTAAAAACAGGAATCACCCTGCTTAACTTAAATATTTTGGGAAAAGTGCCGGTGCTAATGCACACATTATAAACATGCGTCAATGGACCCGAAATAATATTTTTAAATCTACCCTGTATAGTAATCGTAAATTTGGTATTTGAAATTCTAGTTTCGACACAAGCAGACGTTTTTATAAAGAATTACTTTTTCTTCTAAATCGACAAATAAAAAAGTTTTTCCTCTTCCAAACTCTATCCGTGGACACATGGTATAAATTGAGTAATTATACAAGGTGTTTCTAAAAAAGGTGGTCAAAATTTTTAAGCGAATTACCGGGGACGTCTAATCATGAAGAAATTGTAAGTTTTCGAAACGTCCTTATTTACAAAGATACAGGGTGTTAAAGATGACTACCTGAGGACGATTTTTTTGAAATATTTTCGAAACGAGTAGAGATGAATTAATCAAATGTACCATATTTATTCACCTAGTTAAATGTCGTAAACTGACATGAAATTCAATAAAAAAAAATGACCATAGGCGGGTAAACGGGGGGACCTTTGCCTTAATTATATCCGAACTTTTTTTTCTTGTGACTTTTATTCATTTTGTCTCAAAAATGTGATAAAATAAAGTTGTCTACATAAAAAAGGCATTCTTGGGTTTTCTCGAAAAACTTAAAGGTTTTCAATAATTTTATTAATGCTGTTTACTAAGTACCAGTTTTGTCCTAAAATATTCAAACTCAAATTTCTCGAAAACAGTTTTTCGAGAAAAAAGAAGTATGCCTTTTTTATGTAGAAAATTTTATTTAATCACATTTTTGATACAAAATAAATAAAAGTCACAAGAAAAAAAAGTTAGGCTAAAATGAAGGCAAGGGTCCCCCCCGTTTACCCGCCGATGGTCATTCATTTTTATTCAATTTCATGACAGTTTACGACATTTAACTAGGTGAATAAATATGCGATATTTGATTAATTCATCTGTACTTGTTTCGAAAATATTTCAAAAAAATCATCCTCAGGCAGCCATCTTTAACACCCTGTATCTTTGTAAATAAGGACTTTTCGAAAAATTACAATTTCGGTTTTTTTCATGATTAGACGACCCCAATTCGCTCACAAATTTTGACCACCTTTTTTAGAAACACCTTGAATTCCCAACAATTCTCAAAGAAAGCTTACCTAGCAAAATAATCGACTTCATTCAGAAGATCGAGTTGCTGGGCAAAATATAAATAGGTATGAGCCAAAGAAGACCCTCGGTTTCTCTTAGTGGAGGGTCCGGGCGGACATATTGATTTTGAACCTGTCAAACTATCGCGAATTCCAAATCTATCAGAAGTTTTCGACAGCTTTCAATAATGGAATAATTCCCAGACACACACGACATCTTAAGGATGTCTGTTTCAAGATGTCACATATTTGTGTCTGTGTTGTTTGCAGCTACCGCGACGTATTCAAGTTGGTCTAATTTCACCATTTCAGAAAGACAAACTTCATGCCGTTGTACTGTCTGGGAATTTTTTCTTAGATCGATTCAAAACTATTCGCCATATTTAACTTATCAAGTTGTCCTTAAATTTTTACGACTTTGCAGAACCTTACCGTGTTGCATTGCTCTAGATTCTTCCCGGTACACTTGAGCGCCTTCATCAGTCGCACTTTTTAAAATTGGTTTTTGTTCTTGCTTCTTACTCACATCGGTCATAATGTCTTGAACAAATTGCTGTGTTTTTGATTTAAAGTCTTTGGTCATAGTCTCCATATGATGAGACGCTATCTTTGTTGCTGTCGATTTCGTTATTCTTTCGTCTTTATATCCATAATCTGTTACAAAAATCATTATAACGAGTTTCTCTATGGGGATTTAATTTATTTATTAATACCTTTTTGCACAGGAGGTTCAAACGAGTGACTGCGTCTCATGATCTGATTATCTGAAGTTTCTTTAAACATTTTAGATTCATGGCGTCGTGACCCACCATTTACATATTGTTGTGAAGTTGTGGAATATTGTAAAGTACTATTAGGCATTAGTGGTTGTTGACTGATTTCTGATGGTGGAGGAACGTACTCTTGTCGTGACGGCAGGCTTGATGATCTTTGGTGTAGCGATGGCGGTCGAACTTTCCTGGAGAATATCAGTTAGAAATTTACACACAACATAAAATTAGCTTTAACCTACCGATAATGAAGCTCTCCTTCCGTTTCACCTCTAGGTGTCCATTTCGGTTTGATTTTACACAATTCAACTTCACTCTCATAATCGCTCTCTTTAAAGTCTCCAGGGATAAATTTGGTAGGAGTCGGTGGCGGTGGGACACTTGTAGGTCTGAAATAATTTGCTATGAAGAGTCAACTATCTTGAAAGAAAATAAAATTTCTACCTTTTAACCTGGGTTCCTTCTGCATGATAGGGAAACGGTTCCAATTTCTTTTCAGTTTTCTTGAATCGATCACCGAATTGAATTACTTTGTGTGTTTGTTGAACACTCATTGTCCGATGACATGTGTCCGTGGATTCGTCCAAATGAACGATATTTGAAGTTTCAGTTTGCACTGCATTTTGGTATGGAGTACTAACAACCGATTTGTAATATTGGGTTTTTTTAGGTCCTGGAGCGAAACCAATTTCAGGCGGCGAACCTTAGAATAAAGAAGCAATCCTATAGGATAATTCAAAACATATTATTTTTGAAAAAGGCTTACTTACCTGGACGAGGAAGCGCCGTTGTGGCCACTACGATATCACACACAGGTACAACTGCTGGTTTTGGCTTTGGTTTATATACAGCATTTTTCAATCCAGGTTTAATTTTCTCGATTGGTTCGAACTTCGGTCTTGGTGGACCACCCCCTATATGTGGAGGATTGTCGAACTCTGTAGGTGGTGTTGGTGTTCTCCCATCGATCTCGTGATGCTGATGGCTTGGCGTAAGAACTGGGCGAACCTTGAAATAATATCATTAATATCAATTTGTTAGGAAAGCCATATTGCTCGCGCTATTTTTTTTGAACTAGTACCTAATGTGACTAATATATTTTATTTTAATGGAATCCAAATACTTTGCTTATTTTCTTTTATCTTACCGGCTTATATTGTGGTTCATTTTGAGCGCCCCATATTGGTTGTATCCGACCTTCGTAATCACTTTCATAATCGCTCCCCTTAAATTCACCCTTGACAAATTTGGAAGGGCTCGGTGGTGGTGCCATTCTAACTCTAGTTTTTGGAAAACTTTGGATGTTCGTGTCTTTCTGCTGCTCTTCGTATATGGATTTTGTTGTTTGACTAGATATTATTGGCGTTGCGACTAATTCCTAAAAATTCCATAAATTGTAGTTAAAAAAAGTTTACAACAAGACGTTTGAAAACACAATACTTTTAACGGCATTTCTATTTTTCAAATCTAAAGATCATATTAGCAGATCGAATATCCCGGCAGAGACTGCCCTATAGTTTTCATTTTTAAAACGTTTTGTAAAATTTTCTTCGAAAACTACAGCTTGAAATATGCTAATAATATCAATAGAAAAAGAGAAATGTCGTAAAAACTAATCCCACATGCAAAGAGTATCGCGAAGCTCATTTACATTAGTAAACATAAACCGTAGTACCTTGTCTAAGATGCTGGTACAATTTTTTGAGTTCTAAGTAGGTATTTAGTGAATCAAAATTATATTTGAATAAAGACGAGGGTCTAGTGTCATTGATATTGACACACCCGGTAGATTTTTGTTAAAATAGTCCATCCGATCAAATTACTTAAGTATTTCCGTTGATTCTTAATTTATAGAAAAGTTCAACACTACAACATCGGTAATATGCTAAATATACCAAATTTGCTGATTGACATGTTTCCACAAAAACGATATAAATGGTTCGATTAAGAAATAGACAATTGATTAGTTGATCTTCGAAAGAGTGGAAAAAAGCAAAGTTGAGAGGAATTGATATTGATTTGCGCTCCTGTGTAATAAAGTTTTAAGAGAGTGGTTAGAGACTTGGCAGCTAGGAGTATGAAGTCTCCCTTGAGTTCGAGCACGTGTCCAAATGCTTTGCAAGTTTCTCTTAACACACAACTCTCTTATTGGGGTCTTCTTTCCAAGTTCGACTTATAGAAAAATGTCCGGTGAGGTAAAGTATTTAGGGGTCATTTTAGACCCAAAGCTTACCTGGACCGCACATCTAAAAAGAACCAAAACAAGAGTGGAGAGAACGCTTATGCTACTCAGACGCTCTCATGGGAAAACATGGGGACTAAATCCAAAGATGATGCACTGGTTGTACACTGTGGTAGTCAGACCCATGATAACATACTCGTCGCTGGTTTGGTGGACGAAGATAAAACAGCATACCGCCATTCCTGAGTTGGGCAGGGTACAGAGACTTGCCTGCTTAGATATCACGGGACACGACAGCGGCAATGGAAGTTTTGCTGAACCTCCCACCCTTGCACATCATGGTAAGGATGGAGGCAGGGGCGGCATTCATTTGACTGCGAGGGCTGGTAGGAACTGTACCCACTCATCGGGGACATACCAAAATTCGGAAATGTATTGGGGATGGCATCATAGACATATCCATGGACCGCATCAGACCAGAATTTGAATTCGACATACCTACTTTGAGGTACATATTATGGACCGAAAAGTTCTTAACCAAGACTGCATGCGGACACTGAGAGGGATAATCTGGTTTACAGACGGGTCAAAATCCGAAGGTGTAAGTGGTGCAGGAATATATAGTGAGACAAGGAACTCGAATCTAAGATTGTCACTGAGGAAAAACACATCCGTGTTTCAAGCCGAAGTATTTGCAATCTTACAGTGCGCAAAACTAAATAGATTGAGGGCCTATACAAATAAGCGAATCAATATATGTTCAGATAACCAGGCGGCCTTAAGGGCGCTAAGGTGACAACTCAACTGGTATGGGAATGCCAAAAAGAACTTAGGGCCTTGGCGGACCACAATAGGGTTAATCTAGTCGGGGTCCAGGGCACTCGGGAATAGAAGGCAACGAGAGAGCGGATTGGCTGGCTAAACAAGCCTCTGAAAACTCATATAATGGCACTGAACCTGCGGTGGGCTTGTCTAAAAGAACGGCGCGGGAACTTCTGAAGTGCTGGGCCAAAAAAGAGCACCAGAGATATTGGGAACATATTCCTAAGCAGGAACATGGTAAGAAATTCATACCTGATGCAGCAACAAAACGAACTGAAAAACTGCTAACATTAAGCAGGAGCCAGATTCGAATAACAATAGGACTCCTCACTGGGCATTGCGCCTTGAGAAGTCACCTAAATAAGATGGGGCTGTATAACGGGAACCTGCCATGCAGATTGTCTAATGGGGCAGTTGAAACAGCTCACCATGTGATATGTGAGTGTGTAGCCTTACAGCGAAGGCGACACGCTATTTTTGGGCACGCGCTGATTGCGCCTGCAGATATTGACTCACTCAACACACAACTGAACTCCACAAGTTAGTGGAGGGTACAGGGTTGTTGAATTGGGTGGCATAAAATACGGGGACTTTTCACAATAAGCCCATGAGGCTGCAGTGATCCCGGGGACACATGTCGAACGGAACTTACAAAAAAAAATAGTAAATGATTAGAACCAAAAATATAATTTATACCTAATTATCAAACACTAAAATGGTCCTGAGTTTAAATATCAGGCAAGGTAATTGAACTAAAAAAATTACTCAAGTAATCCTTATTTTTTTCTTTATGACATAGTGAAACCTGCTCCTATTATTTATTAGTGACATGGTGGTGACAATATCGATTTTTAAAAAAGTCCCTTTTTGGATTAACTAATTTACTTTGAAATAACTATTTTAAAAGTCATCCTCAAGTCAAACCTAAAACCACCCTGACTAAGAAAAAACGTACTGAAGACATTAATAATTTCCCGATACTCTTTGAGACCCGCATTTTTTTTATTATTTCATCCTGCTGGTTCTCCACTCGCACACCTCAGTACACTCGGATTATATCCCCCGACGTGTACGAATGGCGTACTTGAGCCTTACACAAAGTATTGTGCCATTTCAGGACCATACACTATCATTCTACTACCCCGCAACATTCATTCAAAACCTAGATGGGTCACCGTCAGGTCCGTTTAGAATAAACCCCCAAACGGTCACCCATCCAACTGTAGCTGCGCTCCACAGAGCTGCAATCAACGGTCGTCAGTGTATGATCCCGTCGAGGCTTTGAGACCCCCATAATATAATACCAACATTTAAAAACGAATTATACCGGGTCGGGCAGTACATTCGCCTCGGTCTCTCATAGCATAACAAAATTGAAATTGCAAATTTTGTTTACGTGGGTGTATGTAGGTGTACCAGGAGCATTTAACAAAAATGTTTTTAAATATACCGGGTGTCCCATTTTTTTAATTGAAACACCCAGTATTTTTTGGATTTTTTGAAGACTTTGGATAAAATAAGGTAAAGTTATTGTTATGATCTCTATGCCTAAATCTACCCGTTTGGCCAATTTTTGCGTTTTTTGCAAAAAATAGGGTTATTTTGAAAAACATCCTGTGCGTTTATTTTTTTAACTAAACCGTTTAAAATTTTAAAATGGCAAGTGGATAGGACATACATTAGGTAGGTGTATAGTCCAATTGTAAATATTGTACAGGGTGGTCACAATTTTGTATTGTTCTTATCAATCATATTTATTTAAATAACTTTTTATTTTAAATAGCACACCCTATATTTAATAGCACCTGTCGATACTAATTTATGTTTTCTATAATGGTATTAGGCTTCCCTATACCTAACTGTGACCGTTTCCCAAGAAAACAATATTTTAACTTATTTGTCTTATTAATAATAATAATAATGCAGTTTATTTGTAATCCCAAAATTAACATTAAAAAATACAACAATATAATAGTAGCTACATAAAAATATAGTAAAACAAAAAATATGTCACATAATATCACCTAAAAATAGCTTAGCCAAGGATTACAAAATGGGTTAAAAGGCAGTTAACACTGATTTGAAATTTTAACCCAAGAAAGCATAGTTACATACAAAAATAACATCTAATAGTTGTGCACTGATAGCAAATAACAATATTTTTCTTAAAACTAACCAAAGATATTTTCCTTTAATTGATTGACAACAATTAAAATCTAAGAGAAAAAAAGAGAGAAAAAAAAACCACTCATTCCAACTCTACTCCTTTTAATGTGCTTGCAAATGTACAATCTGATTTGATGACATTTTCATAGGCTAGTAAGGCGTACTCTAGATCGTTTATTTCCTGAGAAATGGATTGGCCGCGGTGGTCCATAAAACTAGCCCCCAAAGTCTCCAGACTTAACACCACCAGATTTTTTCTTATGGGGATATATTGTATCTTGTGAATCGGGCTTTTCCAATCCGCTGAGTTTTCTTCAATTTGTTGTAGATATTTTTGTATGATGTTGTTTACTTATTAATAAATATAATTATTGACGTATCAATAATTATTATTAATGGTTTTAAATAAATTTTATTTTGGAAAACTTATATATAATATTACATCAAAATTATTACATGATAATATTTTTCAAACTCTCGTTTCTATAGTAACAGAAAATAAAACTGTAAAAAGAGTAAACTGATGAATTATGAGTATAACACGTAGGTACCTTATACAGCGACGTAACTAATCTAAACATATATTAAAAACATTGTTTATGATACGCCAACAACAACACGGGATGATATGAAACAGCGAATTAAACCTGCTTTTGATACAATTGCACCACAATTATTAACAAATGTCAGACATTCATTTGAAAAAAGAATTCATCTGTGTATTGAAAATAACGGCCAACATTTTGCGCATCTTTTGTAGCTATAGTAAATTGGTATGTATGTTATAGGTCTTTTTTTGTTGTTAATTCATAAGAAATATGAATATGTTACTGAATGTTAATTTTTACCTATTTTATTATTCTTAAGTTTTAACTTTCAGAGTTTGTTAGTGTTAGGTACCCAATACCATTTCATAGAGAACATTCATTAGTATCGACAGGTGCTATGAAATATACGGTGTGCTATTTAAAATAAAAAAGTTATTTAAATAAATATGATTGATAAGAACAATAAAAAATTGTGACCACTCTGTACAATATTTACAATTGGGCTACTTATATACCTACCTAATGTATGTCCTATCCACTTGCCATTTTAAACGGTTTAGTTGCAAAAATAAACGTACAGAATGTTTTTCAAAATGACCCTATTTTTTGCAAAAAACACAAAAATTGGCCAAACGGGTGGATTTAGGTATAGGGATCATAACAATAACTTTACTTTATTTTATCCAAAGTCTTCAAAAAATCCAAAAACTACTGGGTGTTCCATTTAAAAAAAATATAACTTTGATATGCCACACTTTTCTGGGACACCCTGTATATTAAAAAAACATTTTTGTTAAATGCTCCACGTAAACAAAATTTGCAATTTCAATTTTGTTAGGCTATGAGAGACCGAGGCGAATGTACTGCCCGACCCGGTATATATATAATGTTAGTGATCTGCTGCAACACTTAAGTGAAGTGTTAGTTAAAAAAATAAAATAAATAGCGTGCTGAAAATAAAACATAAAACATTTCAAAGCATCTAAAAAAAAAAGTCAAAGCCATTCTAATGCGAACCTTCTTCATGGAAGTACTAGTAGAAAATTGTTCATTTTTAACAGGAAATTTGCTTACTCTCTGCTTGGCCATGCTGCTACTGGTTGTCGTGCTTTCATAGTGACTCGATTGTGAAAAATGCGACTTCTCCTCTTTACTGCTATACTCGGTTTTCATGAATTTCTGTTGCTGCGTGAATGGTTCATCAGTATCCGCCATATATCCATCAATAGCGACCCTCTTTTTAACTTTTGGTGATTCAGGCTTTTTCTCCGGCTGAACATATATGGGAGGTGAAGCAGGTTTAATTTTTGGTGGTGAAACTTCACGACGCATTGCTTCATAATGTTTTGTAATTTTTTTAATCTGCGAAGCATCTTTTTTACGTCTGAATTCCTCGAAATTAATTTCAGGTCTTAGTGGACCACCAAACTGAGCTGGTTGTTCGAATCTGGATGGAGGTAAAGGCTCAGGCTCCTGTGATCTTGATCTACCAGTGGCAATCAATTTTGGTGCTCTTACTCTTCTATAAGTAGGTTCTTCAGTGTCACTCATAGCTGGTTTCCATTTAGCTGGTATCCTTACAGACTCAAAATCACTCTCGTAGTCGCTATCGGTGAATTTCCCTTTGATAAATTTCGAGGGTGTTGGTGGCGGACCTACTCGAGTTGGTCTCGGTTTTTCCGGTTCTGGTTTAAATGGAAACGGTTCCAGCACTGGAAAACGTTCAAATGGTGCTTGCGATGTGGGTATTTTAGGTTTTTTCATTGGTATTGGAGGTGCTTGAGGATATTCTTTTTTTGGTGGTAGCGGAGGAGGTGCAGATTCCTTTAAAATAGATTTTGGTGGAGGAATGGTTCTGACAGCACAAGGAAGTACTTTAGTTGGTTCTTTTTCTAAATCTTTCTCTAACACTTGCTCAACTTGTTCTACGTGTGATGGACGTCGTTCTCTCGGTGGTGCTGCAAAAGCTATTTCAGGTGGAGGACCTGGTTCTAAATAAACCTCATCAGTAATATCTTGGACTGACACTGGACGTAACATATCTAGTGACGTAAATGTCTTTGGAGGTGGAGGTACATATTCTGGAGCCGTTGGCCAAGACTTAATGAACTCTGAAGGCTTCACATTACGTTCTTCGATTGAACTCTCTGTTTTACTAGTGGAATAGCTACTTTCTAGTTTTTGTTCGTTTATTTTACTGCCTAAATGAGATACTTCTGCTATATAATGAGGGACAGGAAATGGAGCTGTACTTTTACTTGTTTCTTTAATTATTTGTTCAGACTTTTGAGTGGATGGTGTCCATTTTTTTTCTAAGGTACTTTGAACGGACCATGTTGGTTGCACTTCCTGACGAGTTTCACTGAATTTATGTGCCCATTGTTTCTCCATTTGAATGCCGTCTAGAGAAGGTTCTATTAATCCAGACTGCACAGATAGTGGCCGGTTATATATGTGACGCTCAGATGAATATGTTGACGAAGCCACTGAAGCAGGTCTTTCAATAACTTCATGTTTTGTCGTCCATGACTTTTGAGTTGGAGTTGTAGAAGTTTCTTTAACACTACGACTGTAGGAAGATGAAGACGATTGGAAAGAAGACGTTTGATATGATTTTTCGATTTTTTCACTAAATTCTTTGTGTTCAGTGACTTTTTCCTCAACTTTAGGTGGTAGAATTTTTACACCACCTTTAGGAATTTGATGTTCAGGTATTTCTGATTGAGCTTCAGCAATTTTTTTAAACTTCTCAAAAGTTTCCTCTCGTTTAGTAGTGGTATTTGGCGTTTTGGGTGTATAACATATCTCTGCTGGAGGTTCAGGTTTTAGATTAAACGGTTCAGAAGTGCTTTCTTTAATTACAGTAGTGGACTTAAATTCTTGATGTGGTACTGTTTGAGTTTTTGAAGCAAATGTTTTATATTCGAACGATTTAGGACTAGTAGTAGCTAAAGGTTTAGATTCCTTTTTAACTGGCTCAGAAACATGTTCTACAGTAGATGAAAATGATTTATATTCCTGTATTACAGGTTCGGATATAATTTTAGAGGTTGAAGTAAATGAGGAACTTTCAATTTGTTTATCAGAAATAACCTCTTTTTTCTCCTCTCTACTGGAGGAATAGGATTTGTACTCCTGTGCAATAGGTGTGGATATCTTCGGAGAAAACAACATATTTTCAAACACTGGTTTATGCATCAAAGGTGGTGTTGTGGGTACTAGAACTGTAACTGCTTCTTCCTGTACTTTTATCGGTATTGAAGACCTGGTGTCTGTGCTAAACTTTTGATAAATTTCTGGCTTTATTGGTTCCGGTTCTGAGGTAATTTCTTTCTGGACAATACTGTCACTCCCTGACATTTTTTTGACAAAATACTGTAGGGAAGACTGTTTAGAGATTGAACTTGTCTCAATACCGCTTTCCTTTGTCTCAACATTCTTTTCCTCAACTTTTTCTTGCTGATTAACTTCTTGAGGATAACATATTTCAAAATCGGTATGTTTTTCTATAATATGTTCAGGTTTTGTAGTCATGGTTATATCAGAAGATTTAGAAGATTGGAAACTTTGTTGGTCAGATTTCGATGAGCTAAATTCCATTTTTGAAGACATGCTTTGCGATGATGTTGTGAAACTAGACATATTCTGAGGAGGTTCTATAATTTTTTGAGGTTCTTTTACTGATTTTAACATTGTTGAAGAAGTTTTATCTGATGTTGAAGACTATGATTAAAAAAATAGAAATATTTGAGAATAGTTGTTTATGTTTAAAATATTCTTGAAGACATACCAGAGTTTCATGTTTCTTGATGTCTTCAAATACAACTGTTTTAACAACTTCTACCATGGTGTCTGGTGTTGGTTCATAAACGGCGATGTCTGCTAAACTTTGTGCTTCTCCACCTGCATTAGTTGCTCGAACCATATATCTTCCCCCATGATTCAGGTTTCCTAGAAATTCATCGCATTTATTTTATGTACTAGGTATTTTAAAATATTTTAACAATAAATACTTAATAAAACAAAGCAAACAAACCGTCACCTCCACAAATTTATTCTCCAAAAATCACCCTTAGGGATATATGTTTCGAAAGTCGATGCTTTCATCATCAGTCACAAACCTTATCAACAAAACAGTGTCAAGGACAAAGCAAAACAATATAGCTGGCAAAACTCAGTGCACTAAGTGAGGGTTAATAAAATCAGATTAAAATTTAAAAAACCAAAACAATAACAATCAAAAATAAAAAATATATTTTCAGTGTTAAACAATTTTGAATAAAAGGGGCAAATCGCCCATGATTCGATTTTCACCACATTTGCATTTGATAAACAAATGTACAAAAATTTAAAATCATGGGCGATTTGCCCCTTTGATTCAAAATTGATTAACACTGAAAATATATTATTATTTTTTGACTAATTAATGAAACCATTTTTTATTTTTCATTTTTATTGTTTAGGTTTTTTAAATTTTCATCTGATTTTATTAACTTGTTGATAAGGTTTGTGACTGATGATGAAAGCATCGGCTTTAGAAACATGTATCACTTAGGGTGATTTGTAAAAAACAGTGTTCACGAGAAAGAGAAAGGTGGACATTATTAACCCCGCTCTCAGCCGTGAGCAAATTTGCCTTTCGGATAAAGTCAAATACCTGGGAGTAATTCTGGATAAACGACTAATCTGGAATCAGCATATACAGAAAACCATATAGAAAGCCACAGCGGCCATATGGACATGTCACAGGCTCTTAGGTATGACTTGGGGGCTAAAGCCAAAGCTCACATACTGGGTGTTCCAAACAGTCATCAAACCCATGGTTACATACGCCTCATTAGTATGGTGGCAAAAAATTAAGCATACACAAAAGTTGCAACGGCTTACATGTTTAGGAATAACAGGGGCAATGCGAACTTGCTCCACGGCAGGGATGGAAACGTTGCTGCATCTGATACCTTTGCCTGTCCTAGTCAAAAAAGAGGCAGCAATTAGCGCTCTGAAACTGACACAGGTAACGGAATACAAATCTGGCGATCTAGAGAGACACATGGGAATCCTGAATCTAATACCTTTGGATTCAGGAAGAAAACCGTCGGACTGTTTGCCACGCAAACAGGATTGTGAAATCCCATTTGAAGTGGTCATTGGAGACCGTCAAAAATGGCTAAATGGGGAACCACGATTCCCAGAAAACCCATCCGTCTGGTATACGGACGGTTCAAAAGGGATAGAAGGGAACACAGGCATGGGAGTATAGGGGCCTAATTGCAGGCTCTCTGAATCTCTCGGGAAAAGTCCCACTATATTCCAAGCAGAGATCAACGCTATTATTCGTAGTGCTCAAAAATGCCTGCAGAGAGGCATCCCGGAACGGCAGATCAATATTATGTCAGACAGTCAAGCTGCGTTAAAAGCACTGAGGTCTTACACCTTCACGTCAAAGCTAGCATGGGAATGCAAACAGACCCTAAAGCAACTGGCAGCTCAGGGGAAAAAAAATTACTCTGACATGGGTGCCAGGACATGAAGGCATAGAGGGAAACGAAGCGGCGGACCAACTTGCAAAAGAGGGCGCAAACGCTCCGTTCTGCGGCCCGGAACCCATCTTTGGCCTTCCAAAAAGCCATATGATGGAAGAACTTCGGAGATGGGAAAAGCAAGAACTTAAGTCCTATTGCAGAAACACTCCAGGCCTAAGACAATCAAAAAGGTTTATCAAACCTTCAGAGGCCAACGCAGGGAAGCTTATCCAACTGGAGGGAAGCGACTTAATTACAGGCCTATTTACGGGACACCACCCAGTGATGTACCATCTCAAAAAGATGGACCTAACCGAGAACGACACTTGTCGGTTTTGCGAAGACGCAACAGAGACAACAGAACACGTGCTCTGTAAATGCATGGCACTTTTCTACAAAAGGCTAAAACACATTGGAGGGGTGACCCTAACACCCATCGAGGCAAGGAATTTAGCCCCCCGAGAAATCATCAAGTTCATTAAAAGTGTGGGACAGCTGGGCAATTCATAGATGAGAGTCATTCACAAAAGATCTTCTGCAGGTCGAAGAAAGGGGAGGCCAAACCGCCTAAACGACTCCGATAAAACAATCTAGGGTGATTTTTGGAGAATAAATTTGCGGAGGTGACGGTTTGTTTGCTTTGCACTCCACTGAGAGAATGGACTACTTCTTCAAGTTATTAAATACTTAAATGGGAACTGGCTTGTAAATAAATGACTAATTTACCTTTCTCAATCGTTAGTGTATGGCTTTGACCCATAGATTTTATTTTATAATTATCCTTTAGGGCTTCTTTAATAGGAACACCATCTTTGTACCATGTGACTGTAGGCTCTGGTGTCCCCGTTATCTCGACTTCCATAATGATTCTATCGCCTTTTTTGACCACTTGAGCTTGTAACCTCCGTCCAAAGACTGGTGGAAATATAGTTTCTGTAAACAGAAAGACAATACACAATATAGTTTTCTTGTTTTGTTAAGATATTCTGGTGTATACTTACTTCGTACTACTAAATCGGCGGTGCTAACTGCTGTACCAGCCTCATTAACTGCAGTACAACTGTAACGACCTGCATCACCTACATTAGCATCTTTAATTTGTAACGATGCTTTGTTCAAATTCCACGATACTGTAACCCGATTATCAGATTTAATTTCTTCACCATTCTTAGTCCATGTGACTGTTGGACTCGGTTGTCCATCCAAAATTCCTTCTAATGTAACATCAACATTTTGATCGATAATCTTACCAATAACCGGTGTGATAAACTTTGGCGGTCTAGTCACTTTAACAGGTTTCTTATACAATTGCTGTTGTTCAATGGATTTTGTCTGGTCTCCAATAGTTATGGAGCTTGTGATCTTCTCACTTATCACTGGTGGTTGCTTCCCAATTCTATGATACTCTTCAGTTTTATGCGATTCTTTTATATCTGGTGGTTGTTGATTGATTTGACTAAACTGCTTAGCTTGTTGCGAAACAAATTTGTGTTCTTCAACGTGTGGTTCAGAACTTCCAGCATTTGTAGTGATGATTTTGCTTGAACTACTTGCTGAGGTCTCAGTTACTACTTCCCGATTAATTTTATATGATGATTCTACGTGCTGTGTCAATGCTTTATTTAACGGACCTATAGGAGGCATTTCTGGTAGGACTATTGCATCAGATTGACTTTGAACTGTTAAAGTTGCTGCACAACTTACTTTACCCACTTCGTTTTCCGCTAAGCATGTTATCGTACCTTGATGATCTTTCTTGAGAACTGGAATGCTCAGCACTTCTCGATTACCCGAAGTTGATATGAGGAAATCTTTACCGGAGATTGGATTACCATTAAACAACCATTTGATTTTTGGCTTTGGTTTTCCCAAAACCATACATTCAAATTTAGTACTGCTATCTTCAAAAGTAACTTTATCACGAAAGAGTTCTTTGAATTCTGGTGCAGATTTAACTTCTTCATGTTTAACAGTTTCAGCTGGTTTGAAAGATTTTACGATAAGTTGTGCGAAACATTTAGCATCGCCAATGCTGTTCGAGGCTTTCACGGTGTAAACTCCTTTGTCTTCTGGTCGAACGTCGTTGATTTCTAATTTGAAGTTACCTTGAACATTAAAAAAAAAATAAGAAATGTCGAAAATTTGAATTTTTTAGTTTTATTTTCGCAAATATCTGATGTTCACCTTCATTGTCGTAGGTTGTAATGAAATGATCTTTATCTGTAACCAATAAATTGTTTAAGAGCCATTTGATTTCTGGTTTTGGATCTCCAGTTAGATTTCCTTCAAAAATCACGTTATCACCTTCAGTAACCAGTACGTCGGACAATAACTTGACGAATTTTGGTGCAACACCAGTTTTTGTCTCAGCTAGAAAAAAATAGCTTTATGAACTACTGCAGGATTTGACAATTAGTCCTCAATACAAACCACTTTGATCTTCATCTTTGTGTTTCACGTCGTCCTTCACAGCATTAACCGTCAACTGACATTTACTAGATGCTTCTCCAGCAGAATTTAAAGCTACTACTTTATATTCCCCAGCATCTTCAGGCAGTGCTTCCTGAATGACTAGTGAACACCGATCCCCTTGGAATAAAAGTTGAATATCCGATGATTCCTTAACTGGCTTGTTATCGTGATACCTGTATTAACGGAAGAATAAAGCTTCATGTACTGAATCCTATACATATTTTCTTACATACCATATAACTTCGGGTTCTGGCTGACCCACAATAACACAATCCAAGCGTATTCTGTCACCTTCTTTAGCTGACGTATTCGTCAATGGCAGTTGTACAGAAGGTCGTATTGGTTCCATGTCACTGGCCATTTCAGAATCTGACGTTTCAGTAGGTAAACGGCCTTTAACTGATACAGTACAGGAACTGGATGCTTGGCCGGCAATGTTTGTCGCTATTACTTTATATGTACCAGCATCCTTTGGAAAAGCTTCGTTTATGACAAGTGTGGCTTTGTTGCCTTCGAAAATTAACTGAAACACAAATTGAATAAATTCCATAACTCACAGTGAAGTTCAATGTTTTTTGAATATCATATACCGGGTGTTCCAGAAAAGTGGGGCATATTAAAGTTATATGTTTGCTAATTTCTTTTTCCACTATTTTACGAACGCCTATGTAAGCAAGTTTTTTATGATTCATTTCATAGGTTATATTCTATCAAAGCTATATAAATAACTCGCCAATATTTCTTCTATGTTTAGGAAATATGTTTTTTTTATTAATTTAATGAAGAGGAGCGATGATTATCAATCAATAAAATTACATTATTAAAGATCTTGGTGTGTTCATTGATAGCGAATTAACTTTTAATTATCATGTTTCCAAAACAAAGAAAAGGGCGCTCAAATCTCTGGGATTTATTTTTAGAACCACGAACTCATTTAACAATACTGATTGTCATATAGTATTGTACAACGCAATGGTAAGATCAAGGCTTGAATATGCTGCCGTTGCTTGGTCTCCAATATATGGAGTTTATGTTAACTCTCTCAAAAATGTTCAACGAAAATTCCTCAAACCACTAGCCTTCAAGATTGATGGTCGGTTTCCTGCCCGGAGATACGACCATGATTGATTTTCAATCGCTGGAGACACGTAGGTATTTTTCCTCTCAGTGTTTTATATTTGGTCTGATTAATTGTCTTATAGACTGTTCGCAATTGTTGAAGATGTTGCGGTTTAGTATTCCGCAGTTCAATGCGATCTCTTCAGAGTACATACGGTGCACGCAAATTATGAAACATTAGCTCCCATCTTTGTGTAATACTAATACCAACTATTAATTAATTACTTCAATGAGAATCCCAACAGATTTAAGCGTAATTTGAAGATTCTTCTGGGGGAAATGATTCAATAGATTTGCTCAGTGAAATATATCCATACGATTCTATATGTTTGTATTGTATTTTTGCTACTGTCACCTTCAGTTTATTACTTTTGTAAATTTATTATTATTATTTGTATTTACTATATTATATTGTATTCATAGCAGTTGTCTTGTAATTGGGTTGTCGCCCGTTAGACAATAACGAGTTATTATTATTATACGTCTGCTTCACAAAATAAACATAAATATATTGTTTAGTTACTAATACGGTCTGCCATACATGTTTCGAGATCTTAATCTCATCTTCCGTGTCTTCAAAATTTTCAAAAATCATCCATTACAAGAAATTACAATAATATGTTACATTCATTTTGTGATTTTTTTTTTAATTATTTATTATTATAAATTACTTATGTAACATTTTATCGAAAACGAACATGAGCACAGGCCTTAGTTAGCCTTATACATTTGGAATTCTTTTTATACCGGGTTCACCAAAATAGACTACCCATTTTATATTATTAATAAATTCCCTACGAGATAACTAAATAGGTTAGATTCTGTGGGATTATCTTCTGTAGGCTTTGGGATTTAAGTAAATTCGCCTGTCACAAATAAATTCTAAATTAATAATTTTATGGAACGTCATTTTTCTACAGAAGTTTGTTAGTTTTCATCAATAAGTATTTAATTTTTTCCTTTGAGAGAAATTGTCAAACTGTTAAGTTATGGGTTCGTCATTGGCGTGAAAATGGTTCTGTACAAAATTTGAAGAAGCCTGGACGTCGAAGAACAACACAAGAAAATATTGAATGAGTTGCGTTTACGAGAACTCTTAAATGGTCTGCTAATCGACAAACCCTTATCCTAGGGATATCGAAGGGAAGCTTGGATCGAATTCTTCAAAGGGATTTAAAATTTCATCCCTATCAACACCAAATGGCACAGCACCTTAGCAATCAAGACAAAGAAGCAAGGTTAGCATTTTGTCTAGAATTTTTGGATTTACATCAAGGAGCAATTCACAGTCTCCTAATGACCGACGAAGCAAATTTTTATTTGAACGGCATGGTCAATAAAGAGAATTTTAGATACTGCGGTTAAATGAAAATACTCGTGAAATCTTTACACAGAACCTCTATAATCCAAAAGTTGTTGTGTGGTGTGGGGTAGGATCTTTTGGTATTATTGGCCCTTATTTTTTTGAGGATGAAAATAACCGCGCTGTAACAGTAACATCCGAGCGCTACGTTAATATGCTAATGACATTTCTCATTCCAGAATTAAATAGACGAGGATTACTAAACAATGCCTTACTATTCATGGGGTAACAGCTCATACCGCCAGAAACTAAATGAGGTCCTGCGAGAAATGTTTAATGGGCGACTTATTGCTCCATTTGGAGATTTGCCTTGGGCTTCTAGGTCCCCTGACTTAACGGCACCCGATTTTTTTCCTCTGGGGATATTTAAAAGCTAAAGTGTCCAGGTACAATCAAAGAACTGAAAGTCAAAATTCGTGAAGAAGTTGAAGGAATAGACGAAGGTTTGCTACGCCGTGTAATGAACCACTTTTTATCTAATATTGAAAAAAGTGTTGAAGTTGGTAGAGGTCCCTTAGAAGACGTGATTTTTAAAAGGTAGAATTAAATTAGCCAAATATTTATAAGTTATCATAAATCCCAAAGGGTTAGCTCGAATTTAGTGAAATAAAAAGTTTGATTTATTATCTAGAAAAATTTTAATTCAAATATTTAAATGGGTTCAATCAAACCGACGCTCAAGCTGGGTTTCAATAAAAGGTATTGAGGATATAATTTTTTTTTAATCTCAAAACCTTTAATTGAACACGAGTTTGAGCGTCGCGTCGGTTTGATTGAACGCATTTCTCGATTTCAATTATCAATTTTAATATGATATATAAAAAGAAATCCCAATGTTTAAGGCTAACTAGGGGCTGTGCTCATGTTCGTTTCCGATAAAATGTTACATGAGTAATTTATATAAATAATTTCAAATTTTTTTTCACAAATTGAAATGGATAAATAACCCTATGTGTCGGGAAAGTAAAAACATAAAAGGTAAACCTTGTAGAAAGTGAAGCTCCTTTGCGATATTAGGAGAATATATAGCTTTGATGATATTTATTTAAGATACACTGCCCAGACAGATAAATAATCCAATTAAAGGGCAGGAAAAATTACAGTAAATTCTTAATATCTAACACTAAATTTATATTCTGAGAAATATATTTTTTATACGAGACAAAGTTGAATTAAAAATATCAATTTGCTCGGACACAGAGTTACAAGTATGGCACATAAAATATAAAGGGGAATGCAACAACAAATTAATACGCGGGGCCGGAAAGTAAAATACGATTCCATTATTACGTGTACGTAGATTTGGGACACAAAAAGGAATCTGGCTTAAAAACTCTGGACAGTCGAGAAGTCCATTAATAATTTTAAAAAGCAATACTAGAGCGGAATATTCTCTCCGAGTATTTAATGATGCTAGATTAAAACGGTTTAGCAGAATATCATGAGGAAACCCAATGGATGGTTAAACCCCATCAACCCGAAACCACACCAACTTGGCAAAACGACGCTGGATTCGTTCAATATTAGTTATATGTATGGCATACATAGGATTCCATACTACAGATGCATATTCCAGTTTAGATCTGACAAATGCGTTGAAAAGAACAATGAGTATTTGAGGTGTCACAAACTCTTTCGAATTGTGCCCAATAAAACCCAGAGATCTATACGATGCTGAAACTCTATTATTGTAATGATTAGTAAAGCTCAGTTTACCATCAAACCAAACACCTAAATCTTTAAACTCATCACAAGTTGTTAATGGACTATTATTTATAGAATATGAAAATTTGAGAGGGTTTATTTTCCGTGTATCGGAAACACTAAAACATTTATCAATATTCAGATAAAGATTATTACGGACACACCACTCATATACAACATTTAAATCGTCCTGAAGATGAGAACAATCTTCAGTACTATTAATGACAGAATATACTTTGAAGTCGTCAGCACATAATAACGAACTATTTGTTAAGCCACTAGAAATATCATCGATAAAACACAGGAACAACAATGGTCCAAGAACAGAGCCCTGGGGAACACCAGATGACACTTTAAAATTTGTGAAACGAAATTCTCGACTTTCCTCATACTGATATCTATCCTTCAGATACGACTTCAAAAGCAGCAGTAAATTATAAGATAATCCATAACGACTCAGTTTACGCAGTAGAATACCATGGTCAAGTCTATCAAAGGCTTTAGAAAAATCAGTGTAGATTACATCTACCTGACCCCCGTTATCAAGTCGCTCAGTTAAAAACTGTGTTAAAACCAATAAATTAATTGACTTAGAACGACCGGGAAAAAAGCCATGTTGTACCGATGAAATCTGACGCCTAATATGTCGCATAATAATATCATGGAGCACAAATTCAAAAACTTTAGATAAACACAACAATTGGTCTATAATTTGAAATATCTTGTTTATCTCCCTTCTTATGAACCGGCGTTACTCTAGAAGATTTCCAATCAGAGGGCAAACTACACGATCGCAAAGAAACATTGAATATTGTACACAATGGTTTAGCAAACACAGTGGCACAATCCCTAATTACAAAAGATGGTATACCATCAGGACTCGATGTAAATCTAGCTTTTAACCTTCTCAAAGCTCCATAGACCTCCGTCTCAGTAATCACGCGATCGGGTAAATGAGACACATTCACAACATCAAATAATCCCTGATCAATATCAAATGCCTGAGATGCAACGTATGATGTGTTGAAAAAATCCGCAAATTTATGCACAAGTTCCTGCGGATCATCAATATTATTACTATTGTAAGTCATACTACCAGGCAATCGCCCAGATTTGCTGATTTAGTACCAGAGGAAAAGGACGGAACTTTCCCGAACTTGGTCGAGGAAGCAATATGGATAGAGTTCCCGTAAAATATAGAAAATAACATTATTTTATGAGTCACGTAAACGAAAGTAGGGCAGTATACTTATACACACTAATTAGTGGATATATCCGAGTTTTGGTGATGTGATACCTGTCTCTGCAATTTCCAAATCTGATGACTTTTTGCTATAAAATAAAGAGCACCACCATTTTTTAGAAGAGATATCTCCACAACATGTTTTTATTTTTAAAATGCTGATTTGGCACACAAATTAATCACAGATTCGCTGTATATTTAGTAGCCAATAAACTCGCTTTAAATAATGTGATGTGATTCTGTTACAACTCACAAATTATTTCTTATTACACATGGATTACTGTTGCATTTATTTTGGCAACGCGAACAAATATTTGCGACTTTATTTTTAATATAGAATTATTTTTTATAAATGAATATTGAAGAAGGACATTTGAGATGCATAAATATGTTGAATACATTGTTTTAAACAACGGGAATAGTATAGCACACCGTTAGGTAGGTGTCTATGATTTAATAATAGATTTTAATGTAAATTGCTCGTTTCCAATTATTTGCAGAAATTTTATACGGATAAATCTAAAAATAAAAATATCTTAGTAATTTGTAAACGATGTTAAATAATTTATTACTACACAATTCAGGTTAAACAGATATTGTTGAACAACTATACAAATTTAAATGCACCACTATACACTTCTATTTATTCAATTATCACTTTCTGTTTACAAAACACCAATAATTTACTGCAATTTGTTGTTTTTTATATATAAAGGTAATTTGGCTCACCTTTTGATCGCGCGTTTCCTTCACAGGTCGGCCGTTGTGTGACCACGTTAGAATCGGCTGCGGCAGTCCTGTTACTTCGCATTCCAATTTTAATTTTTGGCCCGCCCTGGCCATTATATTGGACAACGGTGTTATGAAGTTGGGCGTCTCTGTGGGCTCCAACGCTGGAAAAATTTCATTTTATTGATATGATCATGGAAAACAATAAAACATTTTTATTGGTTTTTGTGAAATACAAGTTTGCTTTATTTAAGGAAAAAATTATTCTGGGACACAACAAGGAAATCTGCGTAAAATAATTATTATTATTTTTTTCAAAACTTCTAAATAAGCAAATGTTGGTAAAAAAACTACATTTAAAATTATCAAAATAGGCGATTAATAAATTAATTAAAATTTTTATTTTTTCTTTTCATGTTATCGATGTTATTATGCTGCAAAACATTTAATATGGAATAGTGGTAGATTATTAGGGAATAAGGACTTTGAAAAATACTAATAGCTTTTATTCATTCAAGCGACGTTTCTGTGCTGTTACTTCCATAATAGTTTTAATTTCTTGTTTTGTCTTGTGTTTGTACAATTTTTAAATGATTGCTGTTATAGTATACGTTACAATTAAATTTCTAGCTTTAACCTTATTCCGAGAGCCTGAGGAAGCTAGTAAATATATGGCGAAACGTCCCTTAAATGAATAAAAGCTATACATTTTTTTAATTACTTTTTTTTTTGGGTAATCAGGTTCGAATTTTGAAATGAAAATTCCTTAATTCATTTTTGTAAAACAATTGGTTTAATTTGTCATTTATTTTTTTTCCTCTTTTCAATTCTACCATTCGACGTTTCGACAATGGTTATTGTCTTCTTCACGTATATTTTTTTTTCTTAAATAGAATCACAAAAATTCTTGAATTTCTGGTTTTAAAATTACATGCAAAACATCACAATTAAAAAATTTAAATGAAAACAACTACACTTTAAGAAACAAACGATTACATTAACAATAATTAAATTTAATATCTATCCATCATATTAAATTTAATTAAACCAGAAATTCAAGAATTTTTGGAATTCTATTTAAAGAAAAAAAAAATGTATATCCGTGAAGAAGACAATAACCATTGTCGAAACGTCGAATGCTAGAATTGAAAAGAGGAAAAATACATAAATAAATAAATGACCAATTAAACCAATTGTTTTACAAAAATGAATTAAGGAATCTTCATTTCAAAATTCGAACGTGATTACCCAAAAAATAAAAAAGTAATTGAAATTGAAAACCAAAGTTCAAGAAAACAAAACGAAAAAAAAAAACTGTAAGAATTTTTCAAAGTCCTTATTGTAATAAGACGGACGGGCAATGGAATTTACTTTTGTCCTACCCTGTAGTTATGTCTGGGTTTTATAGTCTTCTACCAATCTGTCCAAAAATATATATAGTTGGGTGAATTTTATAAATAGTTTATATTGGTTTGGGAATATTATTTAAGTAGATTGGATACAAATGTTCTAAACTCGCCTTTTAGTCATAAAGTTTAAGGGTATGTTTTCTATTTATCTTATCTTCTATTGATATAGGTTTTACAACATCTGCAAGTAATACAAATATCATCTTCGCCTAAAGGAATTGTGACGTACCTGAAAGAACAACCTTTTTTCTAATCGATGGCCTTTTTTCTGATTGGCCTATTTCATTCTGTATTACCTACTTTGTGACTTTTATGAGGGAATTCTGGAAAGGCGAGAGAACTTTTAGATCAGATCCGTTCTAGCCTTGGTTCAGTCAAGTCGTGTTTTCTCTAATTATATAATGTTAAATTAAATATTTTAATTTGTTTTTGGACGTAGTATATTTTTCAGTCAAGAATTATTTTCTAGTTTTTTTATGTTTTAAAGTATACCTGTATAAAGACTGAGTCCATTTCTTTCTCATTCTGAAGTAGTGAATTGTATAAAGTTCCGTAAGTTTTGATATTCTTTTAATTGAAGGCCTTTTTGTTTTAATCAGTTCTTTTATTTTATAGTTTAAAGTTATTTCTTTAAGTAATTGAAATAAATTCAGTTTTCATTAGTAATCAAAGTTTCGTACAGGAATTAATATAATTATTCGATATTATATTAATTTTCCTATTTTTAAGTAGTACAAGTAATAACTACGATTTTCTTCTAAATATTCATTATTGCTTAATTATTCTCTTTCTTTAATTTATACATATTTATTTCTTGTTGTTATTCATTTTCTTTAATTAGTTTTAATTATTAAATTAGTTGTTTTTAGCCCGAACTATGCGTTTTATTTCTAATAAAGTTTTCGATAAATTATTGACAAAAGCGTCATCCAATTAAATATTTCCTTTTAATTAAAGTGGGTGACCGAAAGTGATAAAGAACTATAATGGTGAGTAATTTTGCATTACTTTAATACAGATCAATAAAGCTTATTTTCGTTGTTTGTTCTTCTTTATTTGAAATCGCTCGTAAAACTTGAATCGAACCGTAACAATTTGGAATAGCATATTGGGATTCATTCGGACTGAGCTATAACATTAGTATTCTTTCTGAATGTTCATAATTCTGCTAATTTCAAAATGGTTACATTATTCCCTAAGAATCCACCACTATTTAATATTGTTTGGACAAGAAATTATACAATTAATTTAATATGGAATTTTCTAAAGTAGTCCATAATATAGAATTGTTGAGTTTCTGTTCACTATAAGGTTCAGATTAGGTTATAATTGAAATGGCTTTAAAGGCCTTTTGTTGTTTTACCGAGAAAGTACCCTTTATTATTATTAGTTTTCAAAATGTGTGTAAGACATCTACTAAGAAGTTGAATAGTTTAAAATTAGACAATTTGATTTATTAAATTTTTAAATGTTGATTATTTTGCTGATATTTTATTTTAAAATAAATTGTAATACACAGTTAATTTTTTAAAGCAACTGACTACTTAAATTCAGTTATACGGAGTGAAACAATAATTTTATACAGGGTGATTGCCAGTCGATGCTACATGAGAAGTTTTGAAAATTTACGTGATTACTCAGTCTATAATATTATCATACTTGTACCACTTCTGGTTATAGCGGAAGTTTATACCAACTTGCTTATTTGTCAATGTGAAAATATTATTATTACAATTTTTCATGACGTTTAATGACAATTCATGGCTACCTAATTAAAATATAAAAGTTTAGGTATAGGAGCGTGACATATCACTTGAAAGCAAATTTGGTTGTCTTTCATAATCTCATAAAATTTGATAATATACAGGGTTTTCCATTAGATAAAATTTATTTATGCCTAAGTAATTTGCGACCATCCTCTAATCTGGTGGATCAAGCTGTCTAAATAGTTCATTTTCCTACGATATGCTTGAACTTTCGTTAAAATTTCAATATTCTATAATGTGTCCACGGATAGAGTTTGGAAGAGGAAAAACTTTTTTATTTGTCGATTTAGAAGAAAAAGGCATTCTTTATAAAAATGTCTGCTTGTGTCGAAACTACAATTTCAAATACCAAATTTACGATTACTATACAGGGTATATCAAAAATACCATTTTTAATGATTTTGATTTTTTTGTTTTTTTTTTTTTAATTTTATGAAAATATTTTCAAAACCGTGATTTACTACACCAATTGTGCAAAAAACACTAATAAACTTTTTTCTCAAAGTGGTTAATTTCATAGCTAATATTAAAATAATAAAATTAAAAAACCAAGAAAATCAAAATCATTAAAAATATTATTTTTGATATACCCTGTATAGTAATCGTAAGTTTGGTATTTGAATTTGTAGTTTTGATACAAGCAGACGTTTTTATAAAGAATTACTTTTTCTTCTAAATCTACAAATAAAAAAGTTTTTCTTCTTCCAAACTCTATCCAATGTGTCCAGGGATAGAGTTTGGAAGAGCAAAAACTTTTTTATTTGTAAATTTAGAAGAAAAAGTCATTCTTTATAAAAACGTCTGCTTGTGTTAAAACTACAATTTCGAGTACGAAATTTACGATTACTATATAGGGTATATCAAAAATCACATTTTTAATGATTTTGATTTCCTTGTTTTTTTTTTCATTTTATTATTTTAATAGTAGCTATGAAATTAACCACTTTGAGAAAAAAGTTTATTAGTGTTTTTTGCACAATTGGTGTAACAAATCACGGTTTTGAACATATTTGCATAAAATAAAAAAAAAAAACAAAAAACTCAAAATCATTAAAAATGTTATTTTTGATATACCCTGTATAGTAATCGTAAATTTGGCATTTGAAATTGTAGTTTCGACACAATCAGACGTTTTTATAAAGAATGACTTTTTCTTCTAAATCGACAAATAAAAAAGTTTTTCCTCTTCCAAACTCTATCCATGGACACATTGTATATTCAGGAGACCTATTTTGGGCAAAAAAAATTCAAAATATTGTAATCAAAATTAGTTGAATTGTATCAACTTCCCATTTGTTCCCAAAAATGAAAAAAGAACTCTGTGGCAAGGACGGAAGGGCGGAGTTTCGGCGTACTTTTCGGCGAAAATTCCAAAATTGGATTTTATTGAGCTTCTGATCACGCGCTTTACAATTATATAATATAAAAAATTCAGCTACAAGATTTGGGGTTGGGCAAACCACAAGGCCTCTAAACGAAGGATACTTATAAGAAACTGTAGCTAACGAATATAATCATGGTTAAAGTAGGATAAAACTAGTTACTAAACCAAAGTATAAAATTTTATTGTTCATTTTTCATAGTTTGAATGCGTCAGTTTAAAATTAGGGTAGAATCAGTAGCGATTTAAGTAATATTAGGTATTAAATAAAATAATGGACTATTCAATAAAAGTAAGTGTATTAAAATAATTTGGGTCATTTTGTATAGAGATCCATGATACTTGCTGTAAAATGTTGTCGTTTAACACTTCTTTTCATTTCACGTTATATTCATAGGTATTTTAAATTTAGAAATGGCAATTTCATAATTGTGGTTGTGCCAGCTTATTTTTCAGAGTTCATTATCCTTTTGCATTAATACAAATCAGTTGGATTATTAAAGTACTTACAATAATTTTTCGTTTGGGTTTTTAAAAAATACTAATCTCCTTTATATCCAATTTTCATGTTTATACAAGCTGTTTCTATATTCTACCGACAACGCACTTTGTTCAATTTTCCTGTTTTTTTGAACTGTTCTTAGATTGAAGTATGTAGTATTCTCCAGTTTTAGAAACATCTTTATCTTAATAATCAAGTCCTAGTTCAAAGATTAATGACCCGATTAAGATAAAACTTGGTCGTTATACTAATGATCAGTCATAGAACATTTCACGACTAAAAACCTCCCCACCACTACCTTCCATATTCAGCATTCCGCGAAATTAAAAACACCCTCTCTCGTAGCTTCACCAAAGAAAATGATGCTAGATAAGACAAGTTCAAATTGATAAAATACGAGAGTTGCTTTTTATGTATTGCCAGGTGAAATCTGTCACCGCCATCTTGAAGTTTGACATTTTTGACAGTATAAGCACTGAGAACGTTTTTTTTTTTAATTTTGGTCTGGTATTTCTTGAACCTTGTTAGAAATTTGAGAAACGTTTTGACGTCCGAGCTATATTTGTGTTGAAATAAAGTTCAACTCGGCCAAAAAATGGAATTAAGTCGCGAAAATTATCAAGCTAAGCAGCTTTATTATGACTTTACTGTAACATTTGGCGATAAAGCACCATCCAAGGCCACTGTATATCGCTGCTACACTTAAGGCAAACGCAGTTCGCTCATGAACGAGTTGAAGGTAGTCGTCCAAAATCGGTCGTTGTGCTGGAAACCATCGATGCAGAGAATCTTCGGAAATCGGCATAAAAATGAATAAAACAAAAACAAAGATAATGAGCCAAGACAAGGTACAAATAACAGTCGACGGACACATATTGGAATGTCCAAGAATATATATATATATATATATATATATCTGGGACAGCGAATAGAGATGGGAAAGGGTAGTAAGGAGATAGAGATTGAAAGGAGAAGGACATTAGGATGGGCGGCGTTCGGCAGATTCGGCCATACACTTAAGGACAGAAAGATACCACAATACCTTAGAACAAGAATATTTGAACAGTGCGTAATACCGGGAATAGCATATGGAGCACAGACCTGGACTCTCACAAAGACAATGGTGAATAAACTGAAACAACACAAAGAGCCATGGAAAGAGCTATGATAGGCGTAACACTAAGAGGCAGAAACAGAAACGAATGGATTAGACAAAGAACTAAAGTTGAACACATAATGGAGAAAGTCATAAGCCTGAAGTGGAATTTTGAAGGACATGTGGCTCCCCTTACGGACGACAGATGGAATAGCCGAATAATACGCTGGAGGCCATGGGAAGGAAAGAGAGAAAGAGGAAGACCAATTATGCGTTGGTATGACGACATAAAGCGAGTGGCAGGATTTGGGTGGACGAGAACAGCACAAAACAGAGAGAACTGGAGGAGAGAAAGAAAGAAAGCCTATGCTCAATACTGGGCGCAACAAGGGGCTTGATGATGATAATGACCCGCATATATAAGCTTTTGTCCGAACATTTGGGATTTCATAATTTAGTGCTCGTTGGATTCCACATTTGTTGATAGGTGCTCCCAAAAACGATTAAGTCGATTCGTGGCGTAAAATTCCTAAAAAATACAACTGTGGTGCATCCAAAGCCGCATACAGCATCGTCACCGGTGACTAGTCTTGGATTTATGCCTATGAGCCAGAAAGAAAAAGCCATTCGACAGTTTAGGTGTTTCAATGAGAAGAAAGGCCAAACAAAGTTGTTCATTCCCGAAGCGTTAAAAAGCAAATGGTGGCGTGTTTCTTCACGGAAACCAGTCATGTCTCAACTGTGGCTCTAGGATATCAGAAGACCGTTAATTCAGCAACAAAGGAGTATTGGGACACACCAAAGATCGAATTGATGGGTCATCCACCTTACAGTCACCCAATTATTTGTTCTTATTGCCACTAATTTTAAATAAACTGCGTGGACAACGATTTTCATCGCCCGAAGAATCGGGTATGTTTTAGCGCTATCGTCTTCTGACTGGACAAAGTGCTTTGAAGGGTGGTTTCATCGCATCCAAAAATGTGTAGATCATAAAAGAGAATATTTTGAAAATCATTAAAAATATTTTTGATAAAATTAATTTGTTTGTGAAGTGAAGGGAAAACTTCGATAGACAAAAATAGGTGAGTCCTAAGGCCTCGTTCTCTCTTTCTTTATTATTTCCTCAATCAATTTTTCTCTAGCTATCCGCAAATACAAAACAACTCTGTTGTAAAGGAATTGTTGTTAAATTATTTACCATTACTTGTACTGTCTTAATCAAACGTTTCCAGTTAATTTAAATTATTAGATCTAAGAAATAACTTACGTGTAACGATCAAATTAGCTGTACTTTGTGCTGTACCCATTTCATTAACCGCCTTACACATGTAGTCACCTTTGTCGTCCAAACTAACTCTGTCAAACTTCAATACAGCATCACCATTGTTATAAGTAATAAGATAACTAGCAGAATTATCAATGCATTCAGCATTTTTGAACCACTGGACGTTGGGTAATGGATTTCCTTCAACTTTACATTCGAATTGAAATGTCTGGTTTTCTTTCGCGACCGCCGGTTGAAGCATCTTCCGAAATGTCGGTGGTTGAAGTTGTTCCTGTGGTTCTGATTCTTTTACTGACAACATGGCTGAAGTTTCTGCCATACCCGCTGAATTTGTTGCTACACAGGTGTATTTGGAAGAATCTTCGGCAAAAGTTTCCTCAATAGTTAGGGTACATAATCCCTTATCAAAGGTAGTATGGTAATCTGGATTATTTTCAATAGCAACACCGGATTTATACCATGTTACATCTGGAGTTGGTGTACCTGTTACTCTGCAAATAAATGTGAATTTTGATCCTTCTTGTATCACTTCATCACTTAAAGGTGATGTAAATATTGGAGCCTCTGCTGCTTCTTCAACGATTGGTGCTTCTCCCCTTTGCATCGATTCAATTTTGTGAATATGTTTAATTTCCGTAATTTCAACTGTTTGATGTTTACGACTTTCCTCAATAACTCTACGCTCCTCTTCCAAGCGAGCTTGTTCGGCCTTTCGAGCATTTTCAATGCGCTTCTCTTCAGCTTTTCTTATTTCATCCAACCGTGCTAACTCAGCTTCCCGCTGATCTTCAAATTTAGCTTGTTCCGATCGTCTTAATTCTTCAATTCGAGCCTGTTCCGCTTTTCTAATTTCCTCCAGTTTCAGTTGCTCAGCATGTCTCAGTTTTTCAGCTCGTTGCCTCTCTTCTTCCAAACGAGCTAATTCCGTTTTTCTCAGCTCTTCTAGTTTAATTTGTTCAGCTTTTCTTAGTTCTTCTAATTTAATTTGTTCAGCCCTGTGTCTTTCTGATTCTTTCCTAATAGCTTCTAGTTGTGCTTCATGCAGTTTTTGACGTTCTTGTTCAAGTCTTGCTTCCTCAGCTTCTCGTTTCTTCAACAATTCTTCTTGTTCGGCCAGCTTCAGTTCTTCTAAATGCAGTAGTTCAGCCTTCTTTTTTTCCGCTTCAAGTCTAACTATCTCTGACTTTCTGGCTTCTTCTAAAATTACTTGTTCCAACTTCCTTTTCTCTTCAGCTAATCTCAGTTCTTCATTCCTACGTGCTTCTTCTAGTTTACGGCGTTCTTCTTGGAGTCTTGCTTCTTCAGCCGCTAGAAGTGCTTTCTCTGCTCTTCGTTGCTCTTCTTCTAGTTTAGCCTGTTCATGTTTCTGTTTTTCGTGTTCTAGTCGAGCTTGTTCTGCCTTCCATGCTTCTTCGGCTATCCTTATTTCTTCTGCTCGTTTTCTTTCCTCACCTAAACGAGTTTCTTCAGCTTTCCTTTGTTCATCTGCCAGTCGTTGTTCTTCATGTCGTTTGCGTTCTTCTGCCAATCTAGCTTCTTCAGCTCTGAGAACTTCTTCAGCTCTCCGACGGTTCTCCGCTAATATAATTTCTTCGGCAATACGTGCTTGTTCTAGTTTCCGCTTTTCTTCTTCCAATCGCAAATACTCAGCACGTTGCGCTTCTTCCAATAAACGCCGCTCCTCTTTCAGTCGTGTTTCTTCAGCAGCTATACGAGCTTCTTCAGCCCGTTTTCTTTCCTCAGCCAAGCGGGCTTCTTCAAATCTCCTTGCTTCTTCAGCTGCACGTGCTCTTTCCTGTTCTAACAATTGTTTTTGTCTATCTGCTTCAGCGGCAATTAAATTTTCCCCAAGATCTTCTAATTCTTTACTTACAGCAGCAAATGATTCTAATAATTCTTTATTAGCTGAAACGATAGGAGTCATTTTATTTTGATTTGATCCATGTAATTTAAATGATAGTTTGAATAAATTTTGGATACGATCTCTTTGTATTTCAGCTCCTGGATATAGGAATTTTGATATTTCATTTAAGACTTGCTTAGCTTCTTCTGGATGTTTAATTGCTGTTGATTTCCGAGCAACAGTGACAAGAAGTTTGTTGCCATCACGATTCCAATCGTTTATCTGTAGCAAAAACTGAGGATTAGAGGAAACGTTAGAGGAAAATTTGAAGAATAATTACCTCATCTAGTGTTTCGAGATATTTGATATTGATATCCAATAGTTCTTGAGTTGTCTGGTACTGTTTGTTCACCTTATGCCAACGATCATTCAGATCTGATAGTTCGTTTTGTATGTAAGAAGATTGGGAATTTGATTGAAGAAGTAGTAGTTCACCAGTTTTGCTTGTTGTCGTTACACTTTCATCTACAAGCTATAAGAAACGATTAAAATATTATTGTGTTATTGTGAATATTGAAATAACGTACATGAATATGTTCTTCAAATGAAGATAACGATTGAATTGTATCCTTGACGGCACTTGTTGATTCACCGTATGGTATATTTTTGATTTGTTGTTCGATTTGATCAATATTTTGATGCGTCTGCTTCAAAATCTCTTCGAAGCTGCAGAATTCATAATGCGATTTAAGAGACTCATGTCTCTGTCGCCACTGGTTCTCGAATTCGGCTCTTCTCAACTCCAGAACGTGTTGTAGTTTATTTATGTCCTGAGTTGCAGCTGCAGGAGGTTCCTGTAAGTTTCAAGGAGAAATTCAAATTACAAAATTAGAAAAACTAACTGCAAACAATTCTGAGCCTTTGGCACTCGCCAAAAATGTATTGAATTTAGTGGTAACCAGATCTTCTACAACAGCACAGTGATTAATAGCTTTAGAGCCTCGGAAGTTGTTAAATCATTGATATTATTGCAACGTTTACCTGTTTGTTGATTCTGTCAGATATTTGGTTGCATTCAGTTTGTGCAAACCTGAACCGTTCCAAAATTGTTTCCCTTGTCAGCTCATGTTGTCGAAGTATTGATTCTACTTCGTTGACTTTTTTGGAGTATCCAGACTTCTCCAATTGTGAATTGTACGACTCTGCCTTTTTATCTATTTCTTCAATGTTTTTGAAGTATCCTACTAGCACCTACAAAAAGATTAAACGAATATTATCGGATATTGTCTTCTTATACAATGAGGAGCAGTAGTCTTACCTGTAATAAAATTTGATATTCTGAAGTAATCTCAATGAGCTTTTGATGCAACTCACTTAATCTACTTTTAATAGCTGCAGTTTTTTCATCAGTCCCTGGTGCTTTAGGCACAAGCGCATCAATACCCTTTATTCTCTGGTCAACTTCATTTTGAGCCTTTTTCAAATCGGGCAGTACATTTTGTAATTTACTCTCCAAAAAGGCAGCAATATCATTCGGTTTTATGGTATGAGTTGTAATTACAGGATACAATTGGGAGTCTAGCTTTGATACCCAGCTCATTGTCTGGAAAATTCATGTACAAAACTAGTTTAGTAAAATTAATTTATTTTTGGATAAGTTCAATGTCACAAAAATGTGTTTTGAAAATAAAATATACTATTCATAATAAATTTTAAATGAGGAAATGGTTGACATACTACTGTTGAGGCATATGTTAATGTCCCAGAAGTGTTACTAAATTCTAAAAATATAAATAACATAATAAAGTGTAAGAAATTTTCGGTCCTTCCAAAACACTTGTATCGTCGATATTATTAAATATTAAAAATTTACGAATTTAATTATTTTTGAATAAATAATATTTCTTCAATGTATATAAATAATAATTATAAATAGAAATAATATAGGAAATTCTAAATTTTGATTTTCGGAATACGAAATGCGTGCGAAACTATCTATTTGTAGAAATACAATCGGATATAGTTTATGTATTTTACTTAACTATAAAGATTAAAGATTACTTTTACTTAAAATAAAGTTAAACGAAAATATTGTTTGTTCTTTTAAAATCCAAAATAATTATACGAGGTGTGTTCGTTCTTTTGTCGGTACATAGCAATCATTGGATAAGTTCAACGCCGTGCCGTGTTTACAAGTCAGTGTGTGAGGGTCAATGCGGCTGTGTCTTCTTGCAGGCCGATGGATTGTGGAGTTCCACAGGGTTCGGTGTTGGGCCCTATTTTGTTTTTGCTATTTATCAATGACATTACGTACCTAGACATCAGCGGTAAAGTATGTCTCTTTGCTTATGATACTAGTTTCACTTGGTGCGGCCCGGATAGTTTGGCTCTTCATAGTACCATATCCAAAGACTTAATCACCATCAAATCATGGTATGACTCTAACCTGTTGTGCCTGAACACTGCGAAAACTAAATCTGTGTCGTATAAAAGTGCGCTGCAGTCTTCTGAACTTAATAATTCCACTATTGACGTCGTTTCTTCTGTGAAGTTTCTGGGCCTTGTTGTTGACAGCTCCCTGAAGTGGAAGTTGCACGTTGATGCGTTATCAAAAAAAGTAAGCTCTGCCTGTTTTGCGTTAAGATCAGTTTCCAAAGAACTTAACTTGTCAACTTCCATAACAGTCTACTTTTCACTCTTCGATACGCCCTCCCATTCTGGGGTACATGCTATGCAACGCAATTTGGGCGTATTTTTAGATTACAAAAAAGAGCTATTCGATACTCTCTGAGATTGCACTATAGAGCACATTGCCAGGACTTCTTCAGAAAATTTAAAATACTAACACTACCTTCCTTATTCATATTGGAATCGGTCTGCTTAATCCGCAAACACCTGTCAGATGTCTCTGAAAGACCATTCCATAACTATCTCCTTAGAAACGCCGAACATGATCTTTATCTGCCAGCCCCATCCTCCGATTGAATCAAAAGCTCGATTATATGCAATGCAAAAAAAAATGCACAACCATCTGCCAAAGGAAAACAAATTGCTATCATCCCTTCCTCGATTCCGTAAAGCTCTAAAGACGTATTTGTTAGAAAAAGCTTTTTATATAGTAGGTAACTTTTTTAATGTGCATTAATTTTTGAGCGATTCACACACTAGATAGTAGTTAGTAGTTTGTATTGTGTGTTTTATATGTATATTGAACTGTAGAATATTTACTTAATTAATTTACTTTAAGTATCTTAATTGATTTATTTTTTTGACGATGTACCTGTATGTATTAATTGTTATTCTTATGTTTTATATGTTTTGTTTACCTGTCTACAAATTATTTTTAATTTTTTGACAAATATATATATTTATATTTATCATTCAATAATTGCTTAAAAAGTTCCGTCATGTTAAAGTAAGATAAATAAAGTCTTAGTTTTCCCTGATATTACGAATCACTTAAGCAGACACACAAATGACAAAAAATAGTACTCACCTGGGTACTCTCGGCCATCGTTTGTTCCAAACGCACTACCAATTCCCGTTTCACAATAACTTCCTCGCAGTATGTCTGCCAATTTCTATTAACTACCAACTGTCTGCCGGCGAGTTTCTCCAGCACGGATTCAACACAAACTCGGGCACGGTTAGCATCTAGATGCGGCTGAGTAGCCTAAATTTAGATTGCAGAGGGAAGAATTAACAGAGAATATGTAGAAAAAGAACTGTATTTATGTATGTGTGCATGCTTGTGTATTATAAAACAAGAAAAGTAAAAAAAAAAGAGTAAATAGACTTGGCGCGTGAAATGTACAAATGTTTTTCTACCGGAGACACTACAAATAAAATTGAAATGTACTGGGTGAGTCTAGCGGCAGTTTACTGGTTCACAACGGCGGCAAATTTGTTTTTTTTTTGTTTTGTTTCAATGGTGTCGTATGTCCATCCAATACTGCCACATTTTGAACCACATTGCAAGTATCCAAGAAAGTGATACATATCCAAGTTATTTGTTTCTAATGGAACACCCTGTATTTTGATAGTTTCTCAAAAATAAATTCGATTTGGTAACGCATGTCCAATTCTTATTTCTCGTGATAACTAGTTTTCATGTTAAGTTATTGTTGAGTATTAGGTTTATTAATATTTTATCGTATGTGACAACAATGTAAATTGAAATGCATTTTATGTTGCAACGTTGTATTCTTATTGTATTGTGTTGCTGTTTTTCGCGCTAAATTGTGGTAAAAAATCATCATTCTTCTGTCGTACTCACAACATGTAATATTAGAAATAAAGTAGTGTATTGATGCAAAAAATCTACTTTTATAATAAGCGTTTAATATAATAATACCTAAGCGTTTATTTCCAAGAGATAAAATGAATGTGCCCCAATATACAAATAAAAAAGCAAATAACTAACCAATCAAACTCACACAATCCAATTTGTATCTACTAAATTAAGTTTTCCAGCCTCTGCGCTGCACCATCCGCCCAATCATTCACCGACAAGACCAACAACTTCACGAAGTGAAGATACATTCATATCACAGTCGCCACAGATGCGATTCAATACCAAACACATGAAGTATATGGGACTCTGATAGAGACCGTCTGTTCTAGCTGGCCCTACAGCAAAAGTAGTCGAACGTCTAGCCGAAAAATGGGTAACTATTAGTCCATTAGAAGGCCATATAGGATGGCACATAGATGGCGTTACTAGAATTTTTTCCATATGATTTTTATTTAGTTCTAACCCTCAAACGATACGTGTATAAATTTGACAGCAATTTGACTATTGATTCGTGAGTTAAGGCTGTTTGTGTAAAGCAACGTTTGTTATTGAAAAAAAAATGGGAAAAAGTGAATTTTGAGTTTCGATAAAGCGTTTTTTTTTTTTTATGAAAAATAAACTGTTGCCCTCGAGGCAGGAATATCTCTCCATATTACCTTTTTGTCATTTTTCTAAAATTTATATATATTTTTTTAGTTTTAGATATCAGCTATTTTTTTTTAAGTATCGGGTTTTATTCCTTTTTCTTCTCTTTGAAGGCACGTACATGTTTTATATTTCAGATCTTCTAGGCCAAGTTCTTGTACTCTTCTTTCACCATACAAGTAGAAATAATTATACATACTTTTCTCCTATTGATAGAACTCTTCGCACTCTGAATGAACATGATTGTATAGATATCTTTTGCAATTCACTTTTAGAATTTAAACGTCAAATTAATTGTTGTATTGAGTAGAACTCATAACAGATCTTGCATTTATTATGAATTTGTTTATTTTGACTTAGGTACTGTCATGTATATAAGAAATTTGTTGTAAATATAATTGGGGTTTCCCGTTAATTTAATTTAAAAAAATGATTTTTTTTAGTTTTATTATAAAATTTATTTTGCCCCCTTTTCTACTATTTACGAACGCCTATGTAAACAAAATTGTTATGCTGCATGTTGCAGGTTATCTTATATCAAAGCTATATATAATTTTTCTGTTATATTTGTGATTTTTTTTTTTCGTTTTTGACTCTTTTTACACTATTTTCGAACGCCTGTGTGAACCAGTTCATTTATGTAACATTTTTTAGGTTTATTTATATTTATCGCAACTATGAAAAATTGTTCCATATTTGGAATAGTTTAGGAAGTATAGATTTTTCTAATTTGACCCCTTTTACACTATTTACGAATGCCTATGAAAATAAGTTATTTATAACACATTTTATAGGTTATATTCTATGAAAGCTATAAATAACTAGTCAATATTTCTGCTATGTTTGAGAAATACGTTTTTACCTTATTTTACGCTTTTTTCGGATAAGTTTGATTTTGAATTTTTAAACCCTCTTTTAAACCCCTTGCCTACGCTCAATGGTAATCACCACCTATAAATATCCTGTAGTATTTTCGTACCAAATGTGGTGAAAATCCGTTATGTGGTTTTTGAGTTATCACGGATACAAATTTTTTTCTGACCCTTTTATAGAATTTTCACGGACTCCTATGGTACTTTAATTTTTGTCGTGTATTTTTAACACCAATTCGACTACCTAGTTGAATTTAAAAATTTTTACATTACAACAGCGACTGTTACTGTGCACTTTTGGATCGATTGAAGGCTGAAATCGCAACACTCCAGATTTAGCCCCCAGCGACTTTTTCCTGTTTTAGATCTCAAGAGAATGCTTACTGGAAAGTAATTTAAGTCCAATGATGAAGTAATCGCTGAAACTGAGGCCTATTTTGACGAGCGAAAGAGAAATCGTACTATAAAAGTGGTATCGAAAAGTTGGAGTTGGAACAAATTTTGTTTTTTTCTTACTTATCCTACGGACTCATTGAATGACCATATAGAAATCTCACACAGCAGGAATCGGCTATCTATATTGCTATGCAGTAATAAGAGAAATGCAGCCGCATGAATCTCTCTTCTCTTGGCCAAAGCGTGCATTTCAAAGCGCAGGAATAATCCATCATGATTACACCCCCTGGGAGAATAAACCTAGTCCTCTCGACAGACCAAACATCTCAGGAAATGTCTCTGGATTGACTCAAGAGTACGAATATGATAGATACTGATAAATTGAGTCCCAGATTAATGATGCAAATTCAAGTTTGGATCTAACGAAAGCGTATAAAACAATTTTAATGTATCCACATTTTGAAAGCATTTGCTATTTCTGATAATAAATCCCAGCGACTGTGAAGCAAGCGGAAGCAACTATTCTTTCAACGTGAGGAATGAATGTCAATTCCTAATCAAATGTAACTCCTAATCTCGTGCAGCCTCTTGAGAGCCTCATCATCCAGGGAGTATTCATATATCAGAGGACATTTCAACCCAGTAAAAGAAACAATATTTCATTTTGACACATTCAAAGAGAGACAAACCAAGGGAAACAATTATATAACGAACTGTCCAGTTGAAAAATTTTAAAAAATGGGTAGACAGCGATTTACATCACCTCAAGAAGCAGTCGAAGGCTTTCTCTCTCTCAGAAACATGTGAGATACAAAATTCAGGGTGAAAAAATGTTTTGAAAACTGGTTGGAACGTATGCAAAACTGTATTTATTTTGTAAAAATATAACAGGTAAGTATCCCTCGTATCCATAGCTCTTTTCTACTTCTAGTTTGGCATGACACATCAACTGTTTAGGAATTGTCACCATTCTCGTCAAAAAGGAAAACCAGTTGTTCATGATGAAAAGGTCGAAATTGCTGTTTTCGGATACTTTGCCGCATATACTATGAAACCCTTACGACAAGTGGCTCTGTAAACAGATCTATAAGAACTCAATAGGTACATAGAATTTTGACGAAACACAAATTCCATTGGATCCATTCAATTTCTATGGTTCAACATTGAAAAGATACTGAATACAGTTCTGCGAATTTATTTTAGCAAGGCTGCAAAATGACCCTGGATTCTTGGATAACATATAAAGACTAACGAAGTAAAAGTTACATGAAATTACTTCTAGATAGATTCAAATTGGTCGTGATTCATCCTGTATACTCAAAGAGCAACCTACATTATACATACCAGGCAAAAAGCAGATCTGTTGGCGTCATGGCCAGTCGAAAATTCTTCAACCCACCCTCGTATTCAAAATGACGAAATTGTAGCTAATATATCACGAACGGTAAATGATATGAAGTAAAGTTTCATAAAAACTTTTTTAGGAGCATATACTGGCAGTACCTACTTTAAAATATACCGCGTGGCCCAACAAAGCGCAGTTGATCAAAGTTGTGATTTTTAAAATTGAGCACCCTATATTTAATAATAATAATAATCGTCTTTATTCAGTCAAAAAAAAAATACAATGTACAAATAATAAATAAAAGCGTGGCGGGATCTAGCTTGCGCTATTCTATCCAACCACAGTCTTGCATACAAAGAAATAATAAAAACAACAAAATTTAAGTCAGATACATTACAATATTATACATTCAATAGGAAAAACAGTTTCTCTTACCAATTAAAAATAATTTGACCTTTCTCTTAAATGTGTTTAGGGAGGAGCAGTCTCTGACATCCTGTGGAATAGAATTAAAGAAATTTACAGCATTATAGGAGAACGACCGCTGAAACAAGGCAGTGGCATGTCCAGGCACAACAAAAAGATTACGGTATCTTGTATTATTTCGGCAATGAATATCAGAATTTCTTTGCAACTTTGCATATAGATACTCCGGCTGCATATACTTGTTTATGTTAAATAGTAGTGTCGCTATGTGTAAAAAGTAGCGTTCTTCTAGATTTAACCAATTTGTCAACTGAAAATACGGTGAAAAATGATCAAACTTTCTAACACGATAGCAAAATCTTACGCATGAATTCTGAAACTTTTGCAAACTATTTCTCAATTTTATATCAGTAGTCAATAAATGCTGTGACATGTACAAAAGTCTAAGTTTACCATATCCCAATCTTAAAAGCTTAGCAACATGATACTCGTACCGCAAGTGCCTATCCATGAGAACGCCCAGATTCTTACAACTGTCTGACGTTGAGATTTCAACACTATTTTAATTTTATAATAATCTTAATTCAAAAGTTTTTGAGAGCTTCGACCAAACAGCATATTTTTGGTTTTGTTTGGATTCAAATGTAAACAATGCCACTTAGATATTTCAGATATTATTTTTAAGTCGTTATTTATAAGATCACATTCTGCCTGAGAACTCTCTATTTTAAAAGAATGATATAGCTGAAAATTGTCAGCATATTGGTGGGATATGCACGTTTCTAAATAACTACTAAAATCAGCGGTATATATGGAAAATAGAGTTGGTCCCAACACACTACCCTGCGGCACGCCTCTGTCAAACAGTCTACAGGCTGATTCAGCACCATTAACAATTACTTTCTGTTTCCTGCAGTTTAGATAGGCTTTTAAAAAAATTTACAGCATCCAACGAGAGACCAAAAAACTTCAATTTGAATAATAATTTCACATCAACTGTTTGAAAAACTTCCTATCTCTTAACTCACTCGCTACCCCGAGTTATCGAGACATGAAATCAAACAAGGTAATGAGTATGGAAAGAACAAAATATCAAAACAATTGTTTATTCAAAAAACATTGCAACATAAATAATTATAAACTAAAACAACATACAACACACCAACAAAACAGAAAGAAAATCACAACTTTGATCAACTGCGCTTTGTTGGTCCACCTGGTATATTTTAAAGAACTGCTAGTACATGCTCCTAAAAAAAAGCCTACAAGTTTTGTATGAAACTTTTTTTCATATCATTTACCGTTCGTGATATATTGAGGGGTTTCCATACTTTTTGCTAACCCTGTATGTGTTGTATTCTAAAATAGCAACATTGCATCTTATTTTTTTATTCGTTAAGAGTAATTATTGACAAATTAATTTTATCCTTTAAAGAAATGTTCAATAAATTTGCATTAAACTTGAATTAATATTGTCTTATTGCGGCAAATCTATATTTATAACCTTTTAGCCAGATCAGACAATATAAAAAATATGTTTTAATGTGTTCTGTAGGCGTTTATTTAAACTGAATTATAAAACTAAATCTTGTACAACATTAAAAAATGCCTAATCGCCCACATAGACTCTGTATCTAATAATGTTTAAAATAAATTTTGTAAATAATTATAGGCGGACTCCACAATTAATATCTTTTAATGTGTATAGGTTCAAATGCAATAATAATGATAAATTTAACATATTAAATAACCAAACAACAAAATAAACTAAATTTGCAAATAAAAAAATCGTGACACCAGTGGGAGTCGAACCCAATACCTGACTCTTGTCAGGCGAGTGTTTTACCAATTACACTATAGAAGCACATAATGCTAAAGTTTCTTTAATCTACAACTACTACCGTGCCTTCGATCTGCATATATCATTAGTTTATTTCATTGTTTTTTCTATCAGTGATATACAGGGTGATTCAGTTTTTAAGGATCAAACTCAAACAGGACACAACTTTTTTATGCAATCTTTTTTTGCAAGTTTGAGCCCAGAAACTTAAAATCTAACATATTACACGTAAAAAAGGTGTTCTTATGTGATATTGATAAAATGTACGGTTATCGAGTAAAATCGATTTTAAAATTTTGTGAGTTGTACAGGAAAAATATTATTATTATCGGGATGTGAGTTTTTTACAAATAGACCGGTGTCAAAAATGTTTTACTTTTCGAAAATAATTATTTCAGATTTAATTTAAAAATTGTTTTCAAACATTATTTGAATTCACTGAGTTTATTAGACAGTTAATTATAACCTAACTTTTTTTCCTTGTCCCCCCTGTTTACCCGCCTATGGTCATCCTTTTTTATTCAATTTCATGTCAGTTTACGACATTTAACTAAGTGAATAAATATGTTACATTTGGTTCATTCATCTTTACTCGTTTCGAAAATTTTTAAAAAAAATCGTCCTCAGGCAGTCATCTTTAACACCCTGTATCTTTGTAAATAAGGAGTTTTCGAAAAATTACAATTTAGGCTTTTTTCATGATTAGATGTCCCTAATTCGCTCACAAATTTTGGCCAGCTTTTCGAGAAACACCTTCTATATGATTTACCCGGAATCGTCTCGACAGCACTGTCCTTAGCTCTAACACAAAGCGGGATTTAAGTGTACAGGGATATAACCCTTTAACAAAGATATTTTACCAAGACAGATTACTTTCCCTCCTTTGTCACCGATAGATTGCCTCTAACCAAACCTCCAGGTAACAATCGTCGTTTAAATTGAGGCAACAATTGGAATCTCCCAATTCCAACTTTGGAAGATGAATTTCAAAACCATACACCATCAACCTCTGTCACCGATAGGTTGCCTCCAACGGAACCTCCAGCTAATCATCCTAGTTTAAATCTAGGAAACAATCTGACTGTTACAAGTTTAGAAGATGAATTTCAAAACCCTACTCCATCAACTTCTTGGGATCTATAAAATTTTAAAATTTCCAAAATGAGACTTATTGACCGGAAGCTGTTAGGCTTTTTGGAAAAGCTCCATCACGAAAGGTACAGTAAGAGGAAAGAAAGTCCATGGTCTACACTGATACGCCCGAAAAAAAGGAAATAGAAAGAGAAGCTAACAGGAAAACTCAGAAGAAAACACTAAAGGTCAAACGGAATCTATGAACGGAAGAGAAGGGTTCAAAGAAAATTCTTAAAAAATCGCCCGTGATAATAAGAAAGGAGTGTGTTAATTTTTGTTGTTTGAAGTTATGAGGCAATTTCTTATAGTTCCTACATGATTTTGAATATTTTTTTTTTGACTAATAAATGAAAATAAAAATCAATACGTTTTTATTTGGTCTTTTGCTTTTGTTACAACTGTCTCCATAACCATTGAATCAATTGACGCATACCGTGGTCGTTTGTAACATTATGCACCATCTCTTATTTATTTTGCATATTTTTTTGCTTATCTATAGTTTAATTTAACTACTAGGTCAAGTATATGAAGCATCCAGCTACCTACCTATATGTAAACATAAATTTAGAATCATTTCCATTCAGTTTCTACCTATAATAAACTTATTTGTACGAAATGGTTCAACTGACCCCGGTCTCCCCTATATCATTCTCTTATACCCCTGCCCTTTATTTTAGGAGATATGTCACAATGATGATGAATAAAGTTGTAGACTAGTAAGACTCTAGGTATATTCAAAGTGAAAAACTATTTTATTAAATTTTTCATGGCCACTTTTACTAATAAATTGTTTTCCCGAAAGCTGAACGACCAATAATTTCCGAGATACCGCCGGTCGATAGCCTTAGACATCCGGTATACAGGACTAAGGAACTATAATCGACGAGTAGAACCTTTGGCGTAGTAGTAATAAGTTTGAAATACAAGTTGTACCACTTCTGCCAAACGTATCTTTAAATAAAACAAAGGAACTACTTTTTCAACACCAAAATTAATGTACTTCTACGTTTTAAACATAAATAATGTATACAACGTCGAACTGGATTTGTTTGGAAAATAGTGCATCACATTTATTTTGAGACAAATCTAACGACTATCCATAATTGAATGCCGTACATAAATCGGAAATAGCAACCAACCCACTCGCGGTTAACTATAATTTCTATTTGTCGGAAATTTACTGTTTATTTTTTATAATAAGAATTGTAAATTTAACACAACTTTTAAACCCAATTTACAACAAAAATAAACTGTTGCTCTCGAGGCACGAATAGCTCTCCATATTCCATATTTAAGTGTAAAACTAATAATTTTATGACCTTTTTTTCATTTATCTAAAATTTGTATAAATTTTTTTTTGGTTTTATATAAGACATCAGCTATTTTTTTTACGTATCGTACATATTTTATATTTCAGATCTTCTAGGCCAAGTTTTATTATGAAATTTATTTTGCCTCCTTTTCTACTATTTACGAACGCCTATGTAAACAAAATTGTTATGCTGCATGTTGTAGGTTATCTTATATCAAAGCTATATGTAATTAGCCAATTTTCATGTTATATTTGGGTTTTTTTTCCATTTTGACCCGTTTTTACACTATTTTCGAACGCCTCGCCTGTGTGAACCAGTTCATTTATGTAACATTTTTTAGGTTATATTTTATTAAAACTATGAAAAATCATTCCGTATTTCAAATAAGATTAGGTAGTATATATTTTTTTATTTTGACCCCTTTTACACTATTTACGAACGCCTGTGAAAACAAGGTATTTATAACACATTTTATAGGTTATATTCTGTCAAAGCTATAAATAACTAGTAAATATTTCTGCTACTTTTAAGAAATACGTTTTTTTCTAACCTTTTTACCCCATTTTACACTTTATTCGTATGTCAATGTGGTCTAATTGTTTATAATATATTTAATTAAACGCACAAAAAATTATTCATCATTTCGGATAAGTTTAAGAACTATGATTTTTTTAATTTTTAAACCCTGTTTTAAACCCCTTGCCTACGCTCAATGTTAATCACCACCTATAAATATCCTGTAGTATTTTCGTACCATATATGGTTAAAATCCGTTAAGTGGTTTTTGAGTTACCACGGATACAAATTTTTTCTGGCCCTTCAATAGAATTTTCACGGACGCCTATAGTAGATTAATTTTTGTCGTGTATTTTTAACACCAATTCAACTAGTTAAATATAAAAATTCTTACATTTTAAATATTTTTTACCCCCTTTTCTACTATTTACGAACGCCTATGTAATAAAAATTTTATTATGCATTTTGTAGGTTATCTTATATCAACGCTATATATAATTAGCCAATTTTTCTGGTATATTTGGTTTTTTTTTTCGTTTTTGACCCTTTTTTTAAACTATTTTCGTACGCCTGTGTGAACCAATTATTTTATGGAATATTTTTTAGCTTATATTGTATCACAATTATGAAAAATTATTCCATATTTCGAATAAGTTTAGGAAATATTTATTTTTTATTTAACCGGAAATGAAAGTCAATCCTCCACGAAACGAAACAAATATATTACTAAGCTACCAAACATGTCTCGGAGCTACAAGCTCCATCATCAGTGGTAATACAGTCAGTTACGAAAAACTACATTGCAATGTGCATATATATATTTATGAACTGTGAATGCTTGATTATATGCACATTGCAATGTAGTTTTTCGTATAACTGACTGTATTACCACTGATGATGGAGCTTGTAGCTCCGAAACATGTTTGGTAGCTTAGTAATATATTTGTTTCGTTTCGTGGAGGATTGACTTTCATTCCCGGTTAAATACATTTACTCCACTCTAGAATGGACTATGTACTTTTTTTTTATATTTTTTATGTTTTGACCCCTTTTCCACTATTTACGAACGCCTATGAAAGTAAGTTATTTATCACACATTTTATAGGTTATATTATATCAAAACTATAAATATCTTGTTAATATTTCTGCTACGTTTAAGAAATACGTTTTTTTTTAATCTTTTTTACCCCATTTATGCAGTATTTCTATGATTTTTTTTTATGTTTGAACCCTCTTTTAAACCCCTTGCCTACGCTCAATGTTTCCCAAAATCTAGCCAGCTCCTTACCATGTCCAATAGTATTTTTATACCAAATTTGGTTAAAATCTGTTAAGCGGTTTTTGCGTTTTCGTGCATACAGACAGACAGACATTTTTTTAAAACTACTTATTTATGTATACCTAAAATGATCCAAAACAAGTATTTCCGGTGAAATTAAAAAAAAAAACTCCATGTATATATTACATATATGATATGGAGAGCCAAAAAAATAAAAAACCTAAGTACTCTTCTAATTTTACTCAATCTTGTATCACTAAAGAAAAAAAAAAAAAAAGAATAATTCCAACTCACCTTTTTCGCTTCATTAATAAACGTTAACCCAGTGTTCTTGGCAGACTGATATAACGGAACCAAACTATCAAACTTTTCTTCAATATCCCTCAATGTATCTTCATCTATGCTGTTCCGATTCCGCACTAAAACGTCTTCCAGTTTATCCATTTCATTGTGAACGATATTTGCTTCATAATGAAATTTAACGTAAATCTTAGCCAAATCTAACCGATTTTCTAAATTGTTCTTCAAGTTCATCCATCTATCGTGAACAGCTTCCACCTTAGTGTCGATATCTTTGCGTTCGGAGTCGTCTAAATATTCCATGATTGGGGGCAGGGTTAGCAGAAGCGCGTTGATTTCATTTCCTTTTTTCTAGAAGTTTAGAAAGTAGCTAGAGTTTTTTTTAAATATTCAATCATTACATTTGGAATAAATGGTTTTGAATTTATATAAAAAATACTGTTTATGGCAACACGTATTGCTGTTAACTGACAGCTGTTGTTTCATTGGAAAGCTTACAATTTTACGTTTGCCAACGCTCACAAATCTTGTCAAGCAATGGACTATTTGAACTCTGAAGTAGTCAAACTAATGAGTTATCTAAAGCCCTGAATTCCAGTCCAGAAGAAGCTTTAGATGCATTCAAAAGTGGAGGTGTCTGAAACAGACTGGAAAAAATGTTATTTGTTTTCACTTAAATCTCCAGCCAAGTTACATAATTTAAAGCTGTTGGCTTAATCCAGTAACAACAGTCTTTCAATGATTGCTTTGCTCTTATAAACTGCCATTCTTTTATAGAAGATGACAGAAAACCATTTATGGTCCATCCCACTAACTTCTCAAAGAACTTTTTTTAAACTGGTCGAGGACGTAGTCTATGCGAAAGCCAACAGAACAAGTTGGAAAAGAAACGCCAATCTGGCTTAACGTCAAATTCCACAGGTTGGCGTCTTTTTTCCATTGATTATAAATCTGTAATACTTTTGTCCAATCGTCTTCTCCCACTCTCGGAAGGGTGCTTGCCAGAAACACAATGTGGTTGAAGACCCAACAGGGGTACAGCCGACATGATATTTAGTGCCTTGCAAATACAGGAAATGTCACGGGAGCAAAATCGTCCTCTATAAATGGGTTTTATAGGCCTTGTCAAGGCGTTCGACTACGTTAACAGTGAAGCTGAACCATTAACGATGTCTTGAATTAATATCTATCATCTTCAGCGTTTTCCGTAAAAAGTGATTCATGAATTCCTCTTCGATTTACTCTCCATTATCAACCTCATCCTGTTTGTTATGTAGCGTATTTCTCCAATCTTGCTTCTAGTGCCATTTCATAAGGCACTCAAATAACACTGCTGGCTGCTTCTTGAGGTGTTGAAAATCATTAGGTAATAAACCAAGCGAATATTGGCAATGAGGCAATATTTTAACATTTTTCACCTTCAAATAGTCAACTGTGTCGTGCTGTGTTTGAGCTGGCATTATCATGATGATTAATGTGAAGTTTTCGATTGTTCTTCCTGATTTTGTCTTGTGGCCCACAAATTAATATATACCATCCACTTATGAAGGGTATGTGACAATAGGCTGTATCCAAAGTGTGCCTTTGGGTCAGCCCCCCTGTCTTCTCGAGCAGCCTGTGAAGTGTCCATGTTCCCGCTGTTACTTTCGATATCTCCATGTGGCTTCTCCAAGTTGTCTATCTAGGATCCTTCCTAAATATTTGGCCCTATCTGAATAGCCGATTTGTGCACTAATGAGAGTGGGACTTTTCACGTCCATCTTTCTCGTTGTTGTAAATGTTACCAGTACCATTTTTCCAGAATTTATTTCGGAATTGCCAGGCTTTTCCATTTTTGAAATTGCCACAGAAGTGGGAACAAGATGTAAGATCGTACACTAATTCATATTCAGAGACATCAAATCAGTCTTTGTCAAACTCTTTTAAGGGATTGTAGAAAATCTTGGCTTCGAACAGAATATACTTTTTTTTTTTTAAATAACCCTAAACTAATTCGTAATTATTGTATTACCTGTAAATCAATGAGAAGCTGTTTATGCAGATCAAGGAAATCCTCAGACATACGTAAATCACTACCCATATCTTGGTGTCCTTGAAGAAAGGCCTCAGCTATGGAAACTAGCCAGTGATAAATTGCGTTATGTTGTTCCAAGAAATTATTTAAAGCCGTATTGATTTTAATGTTCTCTTCTCGATGAGCTGTACAAAGATTGTCCAACAGAATTTTTTTATTTTCAAGTGCTTCAACCATCTAGAAAGTTATTATATTTTTGAATCTGAAACATGTTAAGTGTCTGATAGATATCTTACTTGTCTGATTCCATCAGCTCCCGATTTGTCCTGACCTACTAAATCTAAAATAGCGTAACCTTCAGCTATTGGAGCTAAAGTAACTTCGTCAATTGTGTGTGCGCATTGTGAATGTAGTAGAGCTAATTGCGGTGAGCTTTTGGAAAGCTCTGTAGTCTTCAACTGGATCTCCAATTGGTCAAGTTTTGGTAGTACCTGCAAAAAATACATACAAATTTACAATTTAAGAACTACGTGTAGTAAAGTTGATTTTTACCGTTTGTGCTAATCTAAAGAAAGCTTTCGCTCTCTCCAATAGAGCTTCTCTATGCTGGAGATTGTCCAAATAATCTGTTGCAGCGGATAATATAACATATGCCTGTGTTGTAGCATCTTGTCCAGCAAAGCAACCTGATGTGACTAGTTGCTCTGTAGCTTTAGTCAATTTTAGGGCTCGTTCTTGTAATTGCTTTGCTTCAGGTAGGAGCTTCTTGTGTTCGTGTAGCAGGAGCTCAGCGCTAGATGAAGAATCACCTGCAAAATAATAATATACAGTTTAGGTAACAAACTATGCGTCCCTACCAGGAAAAGCCCAATTTCTAGTCCTGCAAATCATAGTAGCAGTGGTCGTAGAGCCTACAGCGTTATGGCCAAATCTACCAGGCCAACCACAACGGCTGGTACACAGCCTGCGCAGCAATCCAATGCAAATCTTCCGGTTTGCGGAACAAAATCTCTCCCTACTAATAGACATAAAGAAAAAGATTTACCATTAATTCGCTGTTATAATCCAGCAGGAAATGCATTCAATCATGTTGTCCCTCATGCCTAATTAATCCCTTTAGGTATACAGTCTCTTGCAGGGATCGCAATTGGATTTCGGCCATGTCATGGAACATTCGAGGTCCGCAGGAAAAGAAATACGAACTAGAAGATATTCAACAAGCCAGATGATTCAAGACGCCAAGAAGTCAACTTTAACAAGTATGAAGAATAGAGAGGACATCAACAAACCCAGCAGACACAACATGACGCTCTAATCATTTTTTAAGACACACAGAGATGGGGACTTAGTCTCGAATCTTTTGCATTCGAAATAAGAGGCCCTGGAGGAATGCGATGTCTTCCCTCCGGGTATCTGCGAAATAGATAACTCCTTTCACCAGTAGGTATTAGCTGCGCTATCTTCCCAAGCTTGAGTCTCACACTCACCTGCGTCAACGACTATAATAAGAGCGAAATGAATTCGTCAGTACCTGTCGTCTCATGCCTTGGTCTGGTTCTACTGAATTAAACTGAGCCCTGCTAAATTAAACAAGATCCCTTGTGTAGGTAAACCAGTAATCTTGTCCACTATGTTACAAAATTATTTTCAGTAGTAGGGTCTTGATAATACCGAGATAATTTTGTCATAGAGAATGCCGAAAGCGTGTTGCTTGATAATAGCCCAAGGCCGCCGACCGAGGGCTACTATCCATGAGCAACTCGCTTGAAGGATTCTCTATGACAAAATTTTGAGTATTTATCAAGGCCCGAGGAGTATTCGATAAGATAATTTTTTACTTTGTAGATCAAAAATTTGATTGACAATCTGACGTTTAATAATTTTCAATACAAAATGTATTAGTTTTAATCAAACAAATATTATTCACTTTTATTTAAAACTACAGTTGTGAAAAGTACAATTGGTAAATGTTAAATTGGAAGAAGAGTTTGTTGAAGTTGACGGATTGTTAATTTCCACTGTTGAAGGAATTCCTCGCATAATAGCTTGCGCGGATGATTTGGTCCACATATTAATTGTGTTCTTGCCTACCGGTATATTGTCAAACCATGTGTCACTTTCGGATTTCCAGAAACGATTTGGTCTCAAGAATAGGCGACTTGAAGTAATATTTTTCCCCCTTTTGGACAATAATTTATGGAATAACCGAACAGGGCATGCACTTTCGTTTGCAATATTTGGAACAAGCCACTTACTATTTGTACAACTTTTCGATCCTCCGTGGCATGTTTTACTGAATATTGGATTATATTCAATTCTGTTGGTTAGCGTTCCATCATTATTTTTCTCAATCGTGAAATAATCTATAAGGCAATCAGCTGGTTCACCACCTCGCCAAGCTAACTCAACAGCTACAATATGATGAAAAAAATTTTTGTAAACCTTCTGGTGTACATTCATCCCATAATCCAATGATTCTAGTCAAATCACTTGAACTCAAATTTGATGAACTGCATTTTCGTTTGTTTGGATCCTGCTTTTACGTTTTGCATTTCTTGCATCTCGCGCATTTTTGAATATCACACTGGTAAACGGGTCGAATACAATTTTGAAGTCATTGAAGTATTTTTCCTGGAGTAGCCTACTCGTAGTATTCCAATTTGTTTTTACAGTTGCTTCTTTATATTCAGTTTCGTCAGCTTTTCTCATATTTACCGCATAATCTGTCAATATATATTAGCCAAATTATGCAAACTCGTTTCAGCATTCAGTTCGTATTCTCTGGTCGCACAAAACTCGAGAAATATTTTTCATACATATTTTTTTGATTTGATTGTATTTTTTGGTATATTATTAGATATAAAATCATTAATTGCATCGTTAGATGCAATACCAAATCTTCGCGACATTTTTAAACAAGTTGTCAGTTTGACGTTTAATTAATTTTTAATAAAAAAAGCATCAAACTGAAAACACCACAACATGTAGGGTATTATCGCTGTAATCCAGAGGTGATTGGATGAAATTTGACACATGACTTAAAATTAAGTAATTTGATTGGTTACTATATTTAGTAAAAAATTATCTTTTTAATTCATGTTATAATTTATTATAACTTTTGACGTGGTCTAACGCAAGAACAGTCCATCGCAAGAACAGTGCTTCAATCAACTTAATGCGATGAAGGATACAGCAACATCCAAGGCCACTGTATATCGCTGGTACACTGAATTCAAATGTGGCCATAGTTTTCTCATGGACGAAGTTAAGGATCGTCGTACAAATTCGGTCATTGTGCTCGAAACCATCGGTGCTGTGCGAAAACTAAATGAAGATCGACATGTCGTGAAAACACCTAGTATCATGGCATATACTGGTACGTGCTGTAGAATTTACTGTCAATACTTGACAAAAAATGTCAAGACAATAATGCCAAATATTATGTTGATATGAATTTATATATTTTGTTGCATTTATGTTTTAGGAAAATTATTTAGTAAATATAAAAAATGACCCATTTGAATATCTTCTTCTGTTTCCTAATCGCAATTTCAATTTTTTTCCAAATCAATACACCTTTAAAATGTTATGTGTGCGAGACGGAAGAACAACATTTCAATGCTGCATTAAGTGGTGAAAGAGTTAAAGATAATTGCTTGACAATAACGCCACAAACTCCGGTAAATACTTGTGCAGCAGATGAAGTTTGTATCAAAATGATGATAGAGAAAGTTTCCAATGTGAAGAAAAGGCAATGTTTGCAAACATATCCATGGGTTCTGGAGAATTTTTGTGCATTTAATGTGCAACTAAAAAACGAATCTGCGCGTGCACTTAGATTTATGGGAAAAGGTATTATGATGTGTTCTACTTGTGATATAGATTTATGCAATGGATGTAATATCAAGATATTTGATTTATTTTATATATACCATTTAGTTTTTATAAGTATTACATTCTTTATAAATAATTGAGAACAATGATTTTATTTTAGTATGCTTGTTTTGGTCCTGGACCTGGAGTTTATGGAAGTCACTGCACTTAACACTCTTTACACATAATGTCCTTAATTCGATGATTTTGTAGGGAATCTCGAAAACCAGACGAGAAATTTCTTTACAGAGTGGGGGGGCTAGTTCGTTTAGTGACCGATATGTCCTTTATATATTTTTACAAACTAACTACTTTAATCAAAAATTAGAAGAAAAAAAAAGTATTGCCAGAGCTGAGATTCGAACCCATAACCTCTGTTGTCAATGACGCCACAGTACCATCTTTGAGAATATTGTATTTTAATATGTAATATACAGGGTGTTTCTCTGAAAGACATGGCCAAAATTTGTGGGCGAATTGGGGACATCTAATCATGAAATAAACCTAAATTGTAAATTTTCGGAAAGTCCTTATTTACAAAGATACAGGGTGTTAAAGATGAATGCCTGAGGACGATTTTTTTGAAATATTTTCGAAACGAGTAAAGATGAATTAACCAAATCTAGCATATCATATAACTTCCTTATTTTAACAAATACCAAAAAATAGATAGTTCAGTATATATATACAGCCAAACCTCTATATTATAGTGAAAGACCAAAGTGTGGACCGAAATCACACTATAGAGAGTTTTTCACTATACAGGGTGTTTCAAAAAGACATGGCCAAAATTGGGGACATCTAATCATGAAAAAAACCTAAATTGTAATTTTTCCTTATTTACTGTTAAGTTGTACATCTCTAGTGATTGACGCATGTCAACAATGTCAAATGACAAGAAAGTAGTAGTTAACCTTATTATTACTTACCTCGTGTGTAATCTATCAATAATATTTTAAAGAAGTAGTCCATTCTCCATCAATAATATGTTTTATGTTTAAGAGTTTAATAAAAAACTAATAAATAAGTCTGTGTGCCTTATTGAAATACATAACATAATAATTGGCGACAAAAAACGATCGAATTCCATGTGTCTAAGTCTAAAAGTCTCGGTTAATTAAATTATTAAAAGTATGTCGTTAATCGGTAATATAGAACCGTTCGATTCGCAAAAGTCCGAAGCCACTACGTATGTTGAAAGGTTGGAACAGTTATTTACGTGTAATGATATAGCTGATGGAAAAAAAGTCGCGTTGTTCTTAACTTTGATCGGTGGAGAAGCATATAGTGTACTGAAAGACATTTTAGCGCCATCGGAATTGAAAAGTAAGACATATGCAGAATTAAAAACAGCATTACTACAACATTACAGCCCGAAACGTTTAACAATAGCTGAACGCTATCAGTTTTATAATGCTACTCCACAAGTGTCTGAAAGTGTTAAAACATTTGTTGCTAGAATTAAAAGTTTGTCTATATATTGTGAGTTCGGTACGTTCTTAAACGAAGCTCTACGTGATAAACTAGTCTGTGGATTAAAGTCTGAAGCTATAAAACGTAAGTTATTAACGGAAAATAACTTAACCTTTGAAAAAGCGTATCAAATAGCTGTAGCTATGGAATTAGCGGAAGCACAAATGAAATCAATGAATAATGAAGCAGGTAGTTTAAATAAATTTAATCAAGTTAAAAAGTATAATAAACCGAAATGGCAACAATCAAAGTTCAGTGAATATGTTAAAAGTAAATATAGTCAGAGTAATGTTGGTAGTACGAGTCAAGCTGGTAAATGTACAAGGTGTCTAAGAAGTCATCAGAATAACAAGTGTCCCGCAGTCAAATGGAAATGTTATTCGAGTCAACAAATTGGACATACAGCGAAATCTCCTATGTGCAAAAACAAGGTACATAGTATAGAAAACGATGTTCCAGTAACCCATGAAAAAGATGACGATCTAGAGTTGGGGTTAATACAAGAGAACGATGATGTGTATGTGTTGCATTCATTGAATAATGAGAGTCTTAAGGTAAGATTGATAATTTGTGATAAACCAGTAACCATGGAAATTGATTCAGGTGCATGTAAAAATGTAATTCACATTGATGATGTAAATAAGTTGTTTTCAAACTTTATTATAGAACCTGCTAAGCTAAGAGTTGTAACTGGCGATAATGTTTGTATCTTAGGTCAAGCAAATGTAAGTGTTAAGTATGCTAATAAAAGATATGATTTACCTTTGATAGTTATAAGCAGTAAAAAATAATTTAGTACCATTATTAGGTCGTAATTGGCTAGATGTACTAAATCCAAATTGGAAAAATATTATTGATTCAAGTGTTATTGAGTCTGACGTCATTAATGTGGTTAATGAAGAAAGCCAAAACGATAAAATAGATAAAAGCGTAAAAAGTCTAAAATCTAAATATCATAAAGTCTTTTTGGAAGATATTGGATCTCACATTAAAAATTTTAAAGTTGAAATTGCTCTCAACGAAGGTGTTAAACCATTATTTCATAGACCATATGAAATTGCGTATTCTTTAAAAAGTAAAGTGGAAACAGAATTAGGTAGAATGGTTGAGTCAGGGGTACTAAATAAAGTAAATTACAGTCAGTGGGCTAGTCCTATAATAGTTGTTGTACCAAAAAAGAATTGCAATGAAATCAGAATTTGTGTAGATTTTAAAAATACTTTAAATAAAGTAATAAATAGGGATCATTGTGTCTTGCCCTTGCCTGAAGATATATTTGCAAGTCTACATGGTAGTAAGTGTTTTACTGTACTAGATCTGAAGGGAGCATACCAACAATTGTTAATTTGTGAAAAATCTAAAGAACTGTTTACTATAAACACACATTTGGGTTTATTTAGATTCAACAGACTTACTTACGGTATTAGTTCTGCGCCCGGCATATTCCAATCTATAATGGAAACTATTTTAGCAGGTTTACCTAAAACTAAATGTTATTTAGATGATATATTAGTTCATGGTACATCTTTCGATGAATGTTATGCTAATGTTTGTAACGTGTTAGCCCGTTTAGATAACTATAACGTTAAAATTAAACCTAGAACCAAATTTGATTTAATTAAACCTACATTCCATGAAGTCAGACCCAATAATACTAATTTAAGAAAATTTAAATTGTATACAGTGAATCAAAATGTTTTTGTAAAAAATGTTAACACTAAATTGTGGGAAAGAGGAAAAATTGTTACAGTTTTAAGTCATTCGACATATTTAGTGCAAGTGAGTGATAATATTAAAATGATACATGCAAACGACTTGAGAACAGATCAAGTATCTGATATATCGGTTTGTGATAGTTTTTATAAGAGAGACACTATTTTAAATGAATCTGTGACTGTACCTCAATGTAATATTCCAGAAACTAATGAAACTTTCGTAACATCTGAAAATGTTAAATTCAATGATAATCCTATAACGTCTCAAAACGTGTCGTTAAAAACAAATATTAACTCAGATAGCCCCAACGTTTCGCTATATAAAACGAGATCTGGTAGAGTGTCAAAACCTCCAGAAAAATTAGATTTGTGATTAAACTTATTTTTAACGAGGGAGAGAAATGTTATGTTGTACATCTCTAGTGATTGACGCATGTCAACAATGTCAAATGACAAGAAAGTAGTAGTTAACCTTATTATTACTTACCTCGTGTGTAATCTATCAATAATATGTTTTATGTTTAAGAGTTTAATAAAAAACTAATAAATAAGTCTGTGTGCCTTATTGAAATACATAACATTTACAAAGATACGACATTTAACTAGGTGAATAAATATGCTAAATTTGGTTAATTCATCTTTACTCGTTTCGAAAATATTTCAAAAAAATCGTCCTCAGGCAGTCCTCTTTAACACCCTGTATCTTTGTAAATAAGGACTTTTCGAAAAATTACAATTTAGGTTTTTTTCATCATTAGATGTCCCCAATTCGCTAACAAATTTTGGCCATGTCTTTCTGTATAACTACCTAACTGGTGAAATGTTAAACGCAATTTTCTCGAGAATTGTGGGAGCAAATATAAAAAGTGACCTATCTCTGTAAAGCTAGATAAAAAATGCTTTCAAGTTATGTATCACTCGACCCCTAGTTATATTTGAAAATTTGTACTCTGTACAACAAAATAACTTACAAGACATTCAAATTCTAAAATATTAATATACATCTAATTATTTTACATTGTATAATGTCATTTATTGTTTATATAGGTATCTGAGCCTTTGAGATACTTGTTTGTCCTGTTTTATTCGCTTCAAAAAATCCTGAAAGATAAATTAAATAAGTTAAGTAATAAACGTGAATGTTTACTGATTTATAAACAAATAAATAATATAACTAATGATTCCTTTAATACTTACCTATACTTTGGAATCTACCTGTATCATATTTTGAATACTACCTATATTGGTTCAGTTCGGTTAAGCTGGGCTGGGTTGGTTCGGTTCGGTTAAGCTGGGCTGGCTTGATTCGGTTAAGCTGGGCTGGCTTGATTCGGTTAAGCTGGGCTGGGTTGGTTCGGTTCGGTTCGGTTAAGCTGGGCTGGGTTGGTTCGGTTCGGTTATACTTTTTTTGCGTAACAATTCGTCTGTGGTGAATACCGTCGCCTATTCCTCGGCCGTCATCCGGACGTCCCTAAGGAGAATTTTGGTCAAAGACCTGCGCAGGTTCCCGTACAAAGTTCAGTCCGTGCATCAGCTGCTGCCTGCCTACCGCCAAACGCGCGTATCCTACGCCCAAGCCATCCTCAATCTCGAGGAAAAAGGACGATTTTTCGACCAAAATCATAATGAGCGATGAGGCTCATTTCCAACTCAGCGGGTACGTGAACAAGCACCGAAAGTCCACGAGTGATGCACGAGGAACCATTACACCCGCTCAAAGTGACTGCATGGTGCGCTGTTCACGCTGGAGGAGTCATCAGGCCATTTTTTTTTCGAGAATGCTGCTGGCCAAACGACAACAGTGGACGGTGCGCGCTATAGGGTCATGTTGATTGAGTTTTTTCTGATGCAATTGGACGAATTAGGACTGTGGGACATGTGGTTTCAACTGGACGGAGCAACGGCACACACTGCGCGAGCCACAACCGATATTCTGAAGGCAGCGTTTTGGCGATTTGCACTGCCCCGCAAGATCGCGCGATTTAAGCGTTCCACACATTTTTGTGGGGTTTTTTGAAGTCCGTGTTTACGTGAACAAGCCCGAGACTCTGGAAGCCCTCAAGGACAACATTCGACACGAGTGCGAGAATCTGTCATGAAAAATGCCATAAAACGAGCTCGTATGGCAATCAATTGTGACGGCGCCCATTTGACTGATATAATCTTCTCGACTTGACCAATAAAATTGTAAAGGTTCAAATAAACATAATCAAGAAACAGAATCGAAGTTTTTTATTTAGAAAAAAAAAAGAGAGTCAAACAACATCGGATGACTTCTTTTAGCCCACCTTGTATAAAATTTAAATGAATATCTAGAAGTAAATGACGCTAGAAAATTATGTTTCAATTCAATGCCCCTTATAAAAGTACTCTACGAGGGTCACATTTTGTGTTTTTACAAACGACCACTAAGTGGTGCTTTTGACATCAAATATCATAAAGCTGAACATTGCATTGGTTTTTCAATACTTGCATTGAAATATTATTTTCTAGGTCACTATGTCTATTTTCTTGTTAAAAATAACTTACCAAGCTGGTTACTATTTGATAGCATGTCCCTTCTTTGGTTTAGTACATTGTCCAACTCTTTTAAATCTGCAGCCAAAAGAGCGAGTGCTAGACATTGTTCGAGCTGAGATTTCTTTTTCGAAAAATTTACTTCTAGCATTTGTCTTTTTAGGTGTAGTTCATCTAGCCAGCCTTGTACCTGTGATATAGCTGAAACAATGTATAAGCAAGTGATTTGAAGAAATACGAGAGCAACTTTATATATGCCTTGGCAACACTTATTGTTAGCTGTAGTTTTCGTGAATCTTACCTCGATTAATAGAAGTTCGTATTCGGTCGGGTCGAGAATCGAGTGTGCCTTCGGCTGCGAGTTCCCTTAACTTTGCCAGGAGCGAATTACCGGACTGTAAAGCTGCCATCAACGTTTCCAACACTCCTCTTCTTAGATCATGAATGTTCGTCATTAAAGTCTTCACTTCGTCAATGTTTACGGGAACTACCGCATCGTTACAATAAGTTTCCAGTGCATTTAGTTTGTCGAAAAATTCTTTGGCCTAGAATATGGTTTTATTAAATGAAAATTGACAGCGAACTATACCGGGTGTCCACCAACGTTACAGGTCATAAATTTTGTACTTTTCTGCATGCATGACAAAGGGAAATGCAAAATAGATTCCAAGAATGCCTCTGTTGTGGACCTCTGTAGTGAAGATCAGGATGTTCTGCTGGTTCGGTGCAAGCAGGACTCCATGCAATAGAAAACCACACCACCAGCACCCATATCGCCCTTTGTAGTTATGATTAGATAGGATCTTCCAAAATTGTTTTAAAAACTCACCTCCAACTTTATTTTTGGTAAGGGCACCGATTAACTGGTGGTGAAATATATTTGGATTTCTTACAATGCATTCAGCGTCAGATCTGTGAAGTTTACGGAGCAAACATTATGAGTGATGAGATGGTAAGGAAATGGGTGAGAGCTTTTAAAGTTGGCCGCACGAATCTGCATGACGAGGAACGCAGTGGACGACCTTCACTCATTACTGATGACTTGGTGCAAAAAATTGATGAAAAAGTGAGTGAGAAGAACAGACGATTTACAATATCAACGTGTCCTAAAGTGTCAAGAAGTGTGACTTACGAAATTCTGTCAGAACGTTTGAAATACCGAAAGTTATGCGTACGCTTGGTTCCGAAAATGCTGACGCAAGTTCACAAAAACAAACCAGTTCTCTCACATTCCTAGAAGGTGACGAGAAGTCACCAGCGACGAGACTTGAGTGGCCTATGTTACACCAGAATCCAAACAACAATCCATGCAAACAATTTCTGCGCTAAAAATCATGTGTACGATTTTCTGGGGCAGGAATGGTGTTTTGCTTGTAGAGTTTTGGCCTCAAGGTCAAACAATAAATGCAGCATCTTAACTAAACGTTAAGAAATTTGCGCCGAGTAATCCAAAACAAAAGACGTGACATGCTGAGCACGGGTATCGTTTTGCGTCATAGCAATGCCAGGCCTCTCACAGCAAATGAAACTCAAACACCGATCCGATCATTTGGTTTGGAACAAGTTGATCATCCATCAAACAGCCCTGATCTTGCGCCCAGTGATTTCTATTTATTCTTTAATTTGAAGAAGCATCTGGGGAACTCCCGACGACGCGAACGGTGTCACGACAGATGCCTTGGAGAAAGAACTGCAAAAGCTGGTTGTACGGCATGATAAATGTTATTTATTATTATTGACGGAATTATGTTGAAAAATAGCTTAAGGCTTTCATAGTAAAATAATGTTGGTACTAAAAAACTGGGTTTTTTTAATTCCAAACGGTACTTATTTTAAAAACATCGCTTTGCCACGCAAACATAATTTTGAAATCCCATTTGAAGTGGCCATTGGAGACCGTCAAAGATGGCTAAATGGGGAACCACGATTCCCAGAAAACACATCCATCTGGTATACGAACGGTTCAAAAGGAATAGAAGGGAACACAGGCATTGGAGTATGCGGGCCTAATTGCAAGCTCTCTGAATCTCTCGGGAAAAGTTCCGCTATATTCCAAGCAGAGATCAACGCTATTAATCGTTGTGCTCAAGAATGCCTGCAGAGAGGCATCCCGGAACGGCAGATCAATATTATGTCACCTTCACGTCAAAGCTAGCATGGGAATGCAAACAGACCCTAAAGCAACTGGCAGTTCAGGGGAAAAAGATTACTCTGACATGGGTGCCAGGACATGAAGGCATAGAGAGGAACGAAGCGGCGGACCAACTTGCAAAAGAGGGCGCAAACGCTCCGTTCTGCAGCCCGGAACCCATCTTTGCCCTTCCAAAAAGCCCTATGAAGGAAGAACTTCGGAGATGGGAAAAGGAACAACTTAAGTCCTACTGGAGAAACACTCCAGGCCTAACACAATCAAAAAGGTTTATCAAACCTTCAGAGGCCAACGCAGGGAAGCTTATCCAACTGGAGAGAAGCGACCTAAGGCGAATTACAGGCCTTTTTACGGGACACCACCCAGTGAAGTACCATCTCAAAAAGATGAGCCTAACCGAGGACGAGACTTGTCGGTTTTGCGAAGACGCAACAGAGACAACAGAACACGTGCTCTGTGAATGCATGGCACTTTTTTGCAAAAGGCTAAAACACCTTGGAGGGGTAACCCTAACACCTGACGAGGGAAGGAATTTAGCCCCCAGAGAAATCATCAACTTCATGAAAAGTGTGGGACAGCTTGGCAATTCATAGATTAGAGTCATTCACAAAAGATCTTCTGCAGGTCGAAGTGAGTGGAGGCCAAACCGCCTAAACGACTCCGATAAAACAATCTACAATCAATCTACTTTAAAAACATGCCTCGTATAATATGTTATTATCTTTAAAGTTATAAAATTATAAATGAAATACTTAATGTAATAAAACTGCCGTAGTTTTATTTGATAAAATGTTCCTGGTTCGTTTATCAACAATTATTTACTGCCAATTATTAGTCATAAAAATCCCAAGAAAAACAATTCGAAATTAAATTTTATACAATACGCTGATCTGCGTGAAAACGAAAATGACACTATTTACTTCAGATTTTTATGTAGTTTTGGAATGTGTAAACGCACTGGAAATTTTCTGATATACAGGGTGTTCGTTATAATAATAATAATAATTATAGCTTTATTGCCCAACATATTTACAAAATCCCTTTACAGGACAATTCCTAGATACAAAAACTTTATTACATTCATATCTTAAATTCTAGATTTAACATCAAAATATATCAAAACAGTGACTTAATTCATTAAATTTAACACTCATTACATATAGTGGGGATCTCAAGAGAACATTAGTCCTAGCACGCTCACATCTAAACAAACAATCATGTCTAGTGGAAATTCTGTGAATATTAAAGTTTAGTTTTGAAAGAATATAAGAACAATCAACCTTGTTATGGAGAATATTATACAAAAACATTAAAGTTGACAAAACACGACGAAATTCAAGACTTTGCATTGAAAATCGAGCTAAAAGAATTCCCTGATCGTATCCTTGAGTTGGATAAGCGCCATCCTGCTTCCAGACCAAATATTTCAAAAATCCACGTTGTATTTTTTCTAATGGCTGCTTATCATATGAATAAAATGGGGACAAAATGATAGATCCATACTCTAATTTAGAGCGAACATAGGCAAAATAAAGGGCAATAAGAGCATCGACACTCACAAATCCCTTACAACTTCGCACTAAGAATCCATACATACGACTTGCTTCCTGAATTCTGGTTTTAATGTGCTCATTAAATGTGAGTCTCGACTCGAATATCACTCCGAGGTCAGTAACCAAGTTTGATCGGGACAAACAAATGCCGTTCAGTGTATATAAATTAACCAGGAATTTCTTCTTCCGAGAGTAAGTGACGCATTTACACTTTGCTATATTTAGCGATAGTTTGTTTATGTCACACCAGTCGCACAACTTATTAAGATCGTTCTGCAACGCCAAGCAATCCAACCTAGTTGTAATAGGTTTCAAAATTTTAAGATCATCAGCAAACAAAAGCTTTCCTGCCTGAATAGTTTCGACTAGGTCATTGATAAATGAAAGAAAAATCAAATTGGAGCCCTGTGGAACCCCTGATGTCATTGTATAGTCATTGGATGTATGTCCGCTATAATCAACAACTTGACTGCGGCCACTCAAGTAAGACACTATTAGTCTAAGCATGGCATTCGAGAACCCAAATTGATTTAACTTGTTAACCAACACACCGTGATCCATTCTGTCAAACGCTTTCGAAAAATCCGTGTATACCACATCCATTTGACCACCACAATCCAAGGTTTCCGATATCTCTTGTGTAATGTGTGTAAGATTGGTAATTGTAGATCTATGATTCATAAATCCATGTTGAAACACAGAGATATCGTTACACAGATTATTGTAAATACGCGCATATAAAATTGTTTCAAATATCTTAGAGAAATTCGACAGAATAGACACGGGGCGATAATTGGTTATCTCACACTTATCTCTTGATTTCAAAACAGGAACAACTCTCGCCCGCTGCAATACATCAGTGTATTTTTGTGTCTTCAACATTAAGTTAAAAATGAGTTCCAAACGTTCCACAAAAGCTCAAATACAATCCCTGACAAGAAAAGAAGGTACCAGATCGGGACCCGCCGTCATCTTATTCTTCATCTTTCAGCGAGCAGCCATTATATCATCCGATGAGATAGCATTAACATGCGGTAGTGTTAACTATAGAGTGCACGGTACTGTCCGCTGACATAGCACATGATGGTAAGAAAACACTCTCGAAATACTCACTAAATGCATCCAAAACCGTCGCAGGCTGATCACATGTTCTGCCACCATAGTGCATTATATTAGGAATCCTAGATGACCCAGTACGTTGGTGGAAATAGGACCAAAATCCCCTGAGATCAGTTTTTAAAGTATCCTGAATATTCTGCATATAATTGCGATAAGAAATCCTAATGTCAGACTTAATCAACCTCCGGAGTCTCTTAAACTCTGTATAATATCTGAGTTCTCTTGAATTTATTAAAATTTTTATCCTTTTGCTGAATATTAGATAATAATATCCTGATATAAATCAGGAGTGAACCAAGCCGGAAATGATCTTGCATAATTTTGAAATTTAAGTACGTGCAAATCAAATAATGCATAGAGTCTCTTAGAGAAGCTTCCAACAGCATCGTCAACATCAATACGACCAATCTGTAGCAAGAATTGCATCATTCAAAGAAATGAAATCAGCCTTTTTAAGATTATATGGTTTCCGTGAACAGTTAAGTGGAAAACAAGCAGATTTAGAGACAGAGCTATAGAGACTAACATATAATGCTGGATGGTGACTGAAGAACAAAAGGTGTATCAGAATGAGTTACATCACATTCAGTGCTAGATAAGACCAAGTCAAGATTGTTGTAATTATGTCTCAAATAAAGATCTACAGGGTGAATTACAACAGTTTTGGAACGTTGAAGAAATTAATTCAGATTGTTAATCAATTGATCAATCAGATATTTGTGAAAAAATATTTTGTAATACAACGCAACGCAACAGTAATGGTAGATTCAAAGTTGACATTCAATAAATCCGTAGGATGACACATAGATGGCGTTACTAGAATTTTTTCCATATGATATTTATTTAGTACTAACCTTCAAAAAAACAATGGAAAAAAGTGAATTTCGAGTTTTGATAAATAATTGCTTTTTGATGAAAAAAAAATTGTACCTTTAGAAATACAAAAGTTATGGCCCGGACGTTAATGGTTGGACACCAGGTATACCCAGGAAAGGAAGACTTCCTACAGTACAGTTTTAAACCTACTTTTTGATGATATTGAACGTTCAAATCTAAGATCATTTGTCGCAATTCCAATGTTAGGTTGATGTCCCTCCAAGCTCTTCCTAAAGATTCTGCCATAGCAGCGTAAACTTCAGCTCTAGGTTTCTGTGTGGCAATAAGTTGGTCGGCTTGTCGAAGGAGTTCTTCAACAGGACTTTGTTTATTCTAAAAGAAAGTTTTGGTTGGGAAATATGACATTCTACTGCTGAACAATTTGATTGTGGCATACTTACTTGGAGCTGGCGTAGCACTTCATGATGTGCTCTCTGTAGGTTCTCTGCTTCTTCTAGCGTAGCGCCTAATTTGGTTAATTCTGGTGTGATTTCTAGAATTTTTAAGCTGAGCCAATCGCCTACCTGGAAATTAAGAAAAGGTAAGTTAGTCCAAGCTTGACTAGAGCCAAATAATTATGGAAAAAATTGCAACGCAATCCGGTTTTAGGCCTGGATATGATTGTGCGTCGGCTTTAACTGATATTACGGATGATACGAGTATTTTTAGATCAATAGATGATAAAAAGTTAACTATATTAACACTCCTGGATTTTTCAAAGGATTTTGATACCCTCAGCCATAATCTTCTCTTATCGATCTTGCACTATATTGGTCTGACGCCAAGTGCAACTGAGCTATTTAAGGATTATATTAATGAAAGAACACAATCAGTTATCTATAACGGCAAAATCTCCAATTACTTGTCCTTAACCAGGGGTGTTCCTCAGGGATCAATTCTTGGTCCACTGTTGTTTAGTATTTATGTCTCAAACTCACCTAGAGCTGTGTCATATTGTAAGCAACATTACTTTGCGGATGACGCTCAGTTGTATTTGGCATTTCCATTAAAGGAATCTTCAACTGCTCTCGCGCAGATCAACTGCGACTTAAATTCATTTAGGCAGTTTGCTGAGAGTCATTGTCTTGGGTTAAATGCAGGAAAGTATGTTGCAATATTGTTTGGCCGCAAGGCCGATAAGTTTTCATTTTTGAATATGTACAGCAACTCTTTAAGGATAGATAATACAGTCATTAATTTTCAGAGGAAGGTCAGAAACCTTGGCCTTGTAATGGACGATGAATTGCGCTTCTCGGGGCACATCAGTTGTGCTCTGCAGAGAGCATGCTTGAATCTGAAAGTTTTATTCCACAATCGCCAGGTGTTGACTCGAAAACATAAAATGACATTATGTGAGACACAAGTAGTATCGCATTTGAATTACTGCGATACAATTTATGATTCCTGTTTGACAGAAATCGTATCCAAAAGCTCCAGAATTCCTGTCTTCGACTTGTCTTTGGTATCAGGAAATTTGACAGAGTTAGCCACACATTTTCACAGGCGCACTGGATTAACATGCAACAGAGACGACATTTACACCTGTCTGTTAGATATTTCTCGATTATTCGGTATAAAACACCACCGTATTTTTATAATAAAATTACATTTCGAACAGACATTCATAATATAAATATACGTTTGCCAAATAACTTAAATATACCAGCTCATTCTACCGAAGTGTTTAAGAGGTCTTTTTCCTATAACGTCACGAAATGCATAAATTCCTGGCCAAAAGAATTAAGGGAGGCTAAAACGAAGAATGTGTTTAAGAGAAAATTCTTGAGACTCATTGCCTAAACTAGGAGTGGTTTTGAGGCTTGCTGTGTATTATGTGGGGCTGCATGCTTGTTCATGGCATTCGGATCCAGTAAATTATTGTTTTTTTTTATTATTGTTCTTTTTTCTTAGTTGCTTTTTGTATTTATACTTGTATTTATGAAAACAATTTCGTGGCAAAGCGGACTAAAATGTTGGCTTTACCTACACAAGGAATTTTGTTTAATTTAGCAGGGCCCCAGTCTAATTCGATAGAAACCAGACCGAGGCATGGGTCGACAGGTACTGACGAATTCGTTTCGCTCTTGTTATGAGCTCGTCAGAGCACCATAGTCGCTACCCATCACAAATATCGGCCTGCATTTAAGCACAATAGGATACACAACAGTAGACACATGTAAACATATATCATCTACATGTACATAGTAATGCATATCCCATACCATGCAGAGGCCGAACAAACTCAATGTATAGGTAAAACCAGTCGTATAAATAGAAATAAATATAAATAAAAATAGTATGAACACAAAACGCTAGCAGGAGACCATTTTATCCTTCTGCCAGCATCTCCCAAATATTTGGGTTTCAGCAATGCTCGGACGGTGGTCTCCAAGCGTTCTGTCGTCGATGTTTAATGCCAAATAATGAAAAATTAAGAGGATTTTCATGTCCGTAAATATAACAAATGAAAACAATTTCGTGGCAAAGCGGACTAAAATGTTGGCTTTACCTACACAAGGAATTTTGTTTAATTTAGCAGGGCCCCAGTCTAATTCGATAGAAACCAGACCGAGGCATGGGTCGACAGGTACTGACGAATTCGTTTCGCTCTTGTTATGAGCTCGTCAGAGCACCATAGTCGCTACCCATCACAAGAATAATGAAGAATGCCTCGGTCTGGTTTCTATCGAATTAGACTGGGGCCCTGCTAAATTAAACAAAATTCCTTGTGTAGGTAAAGCCAACATTTTAGTCCGCTTTGCCACGAAATTGTTTTCATTTGTTATATTTACGGACATGAAAATCCTCTTAACTTGTATTTATATTTGTAATTTGTATACGTATTTTTTTTTTCAACTTAGCATAAGCTTGTTTTTTCAATGGGTTAGCTGAACAGACGGTTATTTGCTTGCAAAGCACCGTACTGAAACTCGCCGAGTTGCATTAAATAATTAAGATTTGTATGTTTGTAACGACAGATATAATGCAATAAAAGTCCTTTATTATTATTATTATTAAATAAAAATTTTAATCGTTTGATTTTTACTCAACAATTCACTAAAATTGTAACAATTAATTAAAATAAAATGCCATAGGGTTTAACATCAGTTTAGAGGTAAAAATTTCAAAACATATGAATAACTTTTAATGTTAAATCGAAAAACGGTGAAGCAACTCTACTTGGTGTTTCCGGTCACGATGTTTTTTTTATTGATGTTCCATCAAAGTGTTGTCGTTTTCTCTCTCTAGTAAATAGCCGTGTGTTCCGAGGAAATTAATTCGTAATATGGCTAATGTATTTAGTGATCCTCAAAGGGAAAACGGTGAATTATATTTGCCGCTATCCGATACACATCATTGCGTATTCACTTAATAAATTAATTTATACATGGTTGACAAAAAAAAATGTGTCGGCCAAATACTAATACTAATATTGTTATTATTTTATACAGAAAATGCAACGAAACGTATATAATAACGTTTCGCTGATCATTCTTCATTATTCTTCAGAGCAAGTTTAGGTGAACGCGTTTAAACTGAAACTGAACATTGGCTCCTTCCTATATACCGAATATTCTAAAGACACGTTAGGTTTGCGACTAATAAGAAGATCTAAAAATGTCACTTGTTGCTGTCTTCAATTTATATTGTTAACACGCTGTTAAAAATACTAAATAATATGAAATAATCACGGAGAAACAAACCTCTAGATCAAATAATACTAATAATAAGCCTTTATTTCCAACAGGATAAACCCAATTACAGGAAAATCAATTCATTATACAAGATAATAAAGAGGAAACGGAACAGAAAAAATATTAAAAAAAAAATAAAAAAATATCAATCTAATAATATTAAATAATTAATGATCAATTAATTAAGAGTAAAAATAGTAACAAAAAAAAAAAGAAAATAACTTAAAATAAAAGTAAATACGACATACTACAACTGACAGCTCTATCGTAAAGTTGGACATTTTTGAGATTATACGTACTCAGAACGTTTTGACATATGAGCGCTATTTGTGTTGTTTACAGTAACTTAAAAGATTCATCTCGGTCCAAAAATGGAATTAAATCGTAAACATTTTCGTGCTATTATTTTTTACAACTTTCGACGTGGATTAACTCAGCAACAGTGCATAGATGAACTTAATTCAATTTTCGGCGATGAAGCTCCATCAAGGACCAGTGTTTATCGATGCTACGGTGAATTCAATCGTGGTCGTAGTTCACTCCAAGACGAATTTCGTAAAGTTCGTCCAAAATCAGTTGTTGTTGCAAAAACCATTGATGCTATGCGGAACTGATATTGCAAGATGGTCACGTGACCTATCAAGAGATTGAGACAATCTTAGGCATTAGTGAGACCAGCATACATTCAATATTGCATAAACATTTGACTGTCAAAAAAAAATTGTTCGCGTTGGATCCCACACAATTTGTCAATCGCTTAAAAAAGGCTCGTGTCGATTGGTCGAAAGAAATTCTCAAAAATACGATCGCGGTTTTACGAAACACGTCTATGACATCGTGACAGGTGATGAATCGTGGATTTTTGCGTATAAGCCCGAAAGTAAACAGCAGTTGACTGTATGGGTGTTTCAAGATGAGCCAAATCCAACAAAAGTTGTTCGCGCACGAGGCACTTTCAAGCAAATGGTCGCCTGTTTTTTTCGGAAAAACTGGACATGTCGCAGCCGTACCACTAGAACAACGCAGTCAATTCTGAGTGGTACACAACCGTTTGTTTGTCAGTTGTCTTCCAAGAAATCAGGAAAACCAACCGCCGAAGACGGATCACTCTTCACCACGACAATGGGAGCTCTCACACATTGGCTCAAACAACTGTATTTTTGAGCACCCAAAACATCGATTTGATGAGTCATCCGCCTTATAGTCCTGACTTGGCACCGAATGACTTCTTTTTATTCCCGTACGTAAAAAATAAACTGAGAGGTCAACGTCGACACCTGAAGAAGCGGTTGCTGCAATCAAAATGCATGTTTTGGAGATACCTCAATCAGAGTGGCAAAAGGGCTTCGACAATTGGTTTAAACGCATGCAAAAGTGTATAGATCTTCATGGGGAATATTTTGAAAAACAATAAAGTGATTTTCGATGATTTAATAATTGTTTTTGTTCTCTAATCTCGAAATATAAAAGGCAACCCTTGTAAACGGGACTCCGCAAAAAAACATTAATTCTAGCAGTGCCAACAGTAAAGGTCACGGTATGGCGCGCTCCCACCCGTGGTACATGGAAATTGACCCGCTGCAAAAGAAGTGGACAATCAGTAGTGCTATCTTATAAGAACCTGACTGCATGAAGCTCTCTTCGATTAGCTAGAGCGTGTTCACTAAATCGGGAAAGCAAAAGCGTTTGGTCAAAACCCCGTTGAGGATAAACATAGTCAAATGAAATTAACACAAAAACACTCGTCAATGTTTAATTCCATGCCATTCTCTTCACACCAATGTACCAAACGGAACATTCAATTTGCCTATAATTCTTCAGATCATCGGCAAAGATATTGAAGTCACTGTGCATAAAACAATCCTTTATGTCATTTAGAGAAATCAGTGTACATTGTATAAACTTTAAATCCGACCTCCAAAGCCCGAGATAAGTAATTCGTAAACTCTAACAGTTTGAGCTCAGTGGATCTTCCAGCTCGAAAACCGAATTGTTCGGCGATTATTAAAGGACCCAGAGCAGCTGTCCGATATCTAGTAACCAGACATTCGAAGAGCTTCGGGATAGCATATAGCACTGAGTATAGATACAGGCCTCTAGTTGGATACATCGTTCATATTGCTGGATGTGCAAATTGGAGTGATAAAGCTAGTTTTCCATAGTTTGGCGAAATATCCAAAGCTAATGGAAGAGTTGTTGTTTTTATTATTTCTAACTCTATTTAAACATGGTCCAGATACTAAATTTAGGTTTCAATCTTTCTATCCTCAAGTTTATTAGGACATTCTGTATATTAAGTTATAACAAAATATTTAAACATTTAGCACTTGTTAATCTTTTTAAGAAGTACAATAGGTAGAGTAGTATGTATTATTTACTGTAAAAATTACCAGAATGTCGATTTAATAAACGATTTCTATACCCAAATATGGCTGGTATGGCCTAAAAAGGTACAAAATTTCGTTGCATAATTCAGACCTTCATATCTGTGACTGCCATAGGCGTAGAAATGACCAACTTTGGAATTAAATGTAGTTTGGTACCTACTAATTCGCCTTTAGGGCTTATACACTTTGCATGTGCTCGTACAAGAGAAGTCTTTCAGCGATAAATCAGGCGAATCTATTTGTAAATCTGCTTAAAATATGTTTTTTCTTCATTTTTATTAAGTTTGACTAAACATACAAGGTGTTTCTAAAAAAGCTGGCCAAAATTTCTGAGCGAATTGGGGACATCTAATCATGAAAAATACCTAAATTGTAATTTTTCGAAAAGTCCTTATTTACAAAGATGCAGGGTGTTAAACTGCCTGAGGACGATTTTTTTGAAATATTTTCGAAACGAGTAAAGTTGAATTAATCAAATGTAGCATATTTATTCAGCTAGTTAAATGTCGTAAACTGACATGAAATTGAATAAAAAAGGATGATCATAGGCGGGTAAACGGGGGGACCCTTGCCTTAATTATAACCTAACTTTTTTTCCTTGTGATTTTTATTCATTTTGTGTCAAAAATTTGATAAAATAGAGTTTTCTACATAAAAAAGGCATACTTCTTTTTCCTCGAAAAACTTAAAGGTTTCCGAGGAATCCAAGTTTGAAAATTTTAGGACAAAACTGATCCTTAGTAAACAGCATTAACAAAATTATTGAAATACAGTTTACTAACGAAAAGTTTTTCAAAATTTTATTAATGCTTTGTACTAAGGACCAGTTTTGTCCAAAAATTTTCAATCTCGAATTTCTCGAAAACCTTTAAGTTTTTCGAGAAAAAAGAAGTATGCCTTTTTTATGTAGAAAACTGTATTTTATCACATTTTTGACACAACACCTCGGGGCTCTTCACGAGGGGTGTGTTGGGAATGATATGCATCTGAATGTTGATAAGTGTTATTTTATGTCCTTTTCGAGATCAAGACGGACCACTCTTTTCGATTACTCACTAAACCAGACTTCCCTTAAATTGGTTACTACAGTTAAGGGTCTTGAAGTCATGCTTGATAGTGGGTTGACCTTTATTCCACATATAACTTCAATGGTCTCAAGGTCTCTGAAGGTTCTTGGCTTCATTAAGCGTTGCTCACGGGAGTTCACACATGTCGATTCTCTGAGGCTTCTTTACACAAGTTTGGTCAGACCGTGCCTTGAGTATGCGTCGGCTGTCTGGTCTCCACATTATACTGTGCATCTAGTAAAAATTGAGCAGGTACAGCACAAATTTCTTAGATACCTAGCCTACAAACTGCATATAGACATTATTTTTGAGAATCGTTTTGAATTATATGCCGACTTATAGTCCTACCACGCTGGGTGATCGACGACAGAGACATGATTTGATTTTATTGTATGACCTTATAAATGGAAGGTTGAATTGTCCTGATGTTTTGGGCAAGATTGGAATTCATGTTCCATATCGTGCAACGCGTACGAGGAGTATGTTTCACCAGACACATTCCAGAACAAATTATGGTTGCAATTCATTTTTGGCGCGCTCAATGCGTCTCGCCAATGACAGTGAAGAGACACTGGATTTTTTTGTCCCGAGAAATACCTTTTTGGGTTCAGTAGGGCACCTCTTTGATAATTGATACGTTGTGTTGTACCATATTGCTTTATAATAGTGAAGTATTGATCGTGTAGATTATTATTATCCATTTTATTTGTGATTGATTTTTATTTGACATTTTTCGATGTTCTAATTCTTTTGAAGTGTTTTATTGTGGAACTATTTATATTTATTGTAATTTTGTATAAAATGGGCGTTTGCCCGTAAATATATAAATAAATGTGAATAAAAATCACAATAGAACTTCAAAAAAATGGATACACTACTGTATTTAGCATCAAAGTATCTCCAACTTTTATAAAAACAATTTTTACGTAACTCTAATAGCAACGGAAAATTTTTTTCCGGATCAGGCAGTACATTCGCCTCGGTCTCTCATAGACTTACAAAATTGAAACTGCAAATTTTGTTTGCGTGGGTGTATGTAGTAGCAGTAGTATTTTTTGGATTTCTTGAACCCTTTGGATAAAATACAGTAAAGTTATTGTTATGATCCCTATACCTGAATCTACTCGTTTGTCCAATTTTTGCGTTTTTTGACAAAAAAAGGTCATTTTGAAAAACATTCTGTGCGTTAATTTTTTTAGCTAAACCGTTTAAAATTTTAAAATGGCAAGTGAGTAGGACATACATTAGGTAGGTGTGTATAGGCCAATTGTAACAGGGTGGTAACAATTGTGTATTTTTCTTATCAATCATATTTATTTAAATAACTTTCTTATTTTAAATAGCACATCCTATATTTCATAGTACCTGTCGATACTAATTAATGTTCTCTATGAGAATGTCATCAAATCAATAAGACAAATAAGTTAAAATATTTTTTCTTGGGAAAGGGTGACAGTTAGGTATAGGGAAGTCTAATACCACATGATAGAAGACATTAATTAGTATCGGCAGGTGCTATGAAATATATGGTGTGCTATTTGAAATAAGAAAGTTATTTAAATAAATATGATTGATAAGAACAATAAAAAATTGTGACCACCCTGTACAATATTTATATGGTTTTTGTTGAGCTATTATTTAGATTTAGATACCTGATATTTTTTAAGTGTATATATCAAGTTGGTATATTTATATTTTATTACTTTTTCATTGCAAATTGTTTTTAACTAACAAACCGTGTAACAAGATTTTAAAGTCAAACGGTCAAGGCTCCAGTGTTTCAAATAAAATGAAATACGCAATAATAGCGAAACGTATTGTTTTTAATAGTTCTAAAAACTAACGTATAAGCTTGTAGATCTCATTCAAATTCTCTAAGTGGGGCTATATCCATAATTGTACGCCCAAGATAATAGTCTTACCACACAATTTTATTTACAAAAAATGTACTGGTCCAAAGACCATCATCAGACAAACAAGAAAACTAAGTTGCTAAAATTTATAAATAAAATTTTAAAAGTATATGCCTAGATAAATATTAAAATTACACAACAAACACAATATTCAATTAACACTAAAACAAATTATTACATTCGTCAATTGGACTTTTGAAAAGTTAAACCAGGTTAAGCAAAGGAAATGATATAATTCAAATGTACATTTTATTAGGGGCCTATACCTTGTCTCACAAACTACCAACTTTAGCAAAACAAATGTTGATACAAAAGTTTCTTGGTTTTAAAGACGTTTTACAGTATACAGGTCTTCACCGACTGTAACACCAGAATTTTAAATGAGACACTATATACAGGGTGTTTCAAAAAGCGTGGCAATGTTTAAGGAGTTGATTTCTCAGGTCTTTTTATAAAAAAAAAGTTCCCATAAACATACTTCCGGAAATTCATTATTTCGAAGATACAAGGTGTTAAGCTTTTTTTCTAAATAAAGGGTTGTTGCTAGAAATAGGGAGCGTATATAATAATAATCTTTATTCAGTTAGCAACAAAAAATACATTGCCACTGAAAAGGCAAGAGTGCAGCTGCCTACTAGAGTTCAGCTGGTTTTTACACTTATCCTTAAACTTTAAACATGTCCTGATTTCTACATGCATACACACACTCACTAAAAACAAACACACAAAGCTACACAACTTAATTACTAATTCTTATACCTATGTCTAAAGTATTACCAAACAGTTTTATCTAAATCAAATTTATCTTGTATACAATCAAAATCCGGCAACATCCGACTACTCTCAGCCCCCCAGAAGAATTTTTTTAAATTATTTTTAATGGTCACTATCGATGTAGATTTGAGCTGCTCTGGTAATTGATTATAAAACTTGGCTAAATTGTAGGTGAAAGACCGCTCAAAGACTTCAGTTCTGTGAGTCGGAGGTGTAAGGCGTCCCTTGCATCTCAAATTCAGATTTTGTACATCAGTTCTGAAAGTTATTTTCCGATATAGATATGATGGTGTCTGGGTAACAACGATATTGTGATATAGATTACAACGATGTAATAATCTCCTCTGCTTCATATCCAACCAAGGAATTTCTCTCAATTTATGACTAATAGGACAGCCTCTGGTTCATCCAACGCTTTTTTTTTATGTTGTGTTGTCACTTTCTTTTCTAATTATTTTAATATCAAACAACCCTTTAAATTCTGTCGAAGGCGCCAGGAGAGTCGATTAATAATTTATTTTCAATAATTATTTTTTTTTATAATATATCTATTAAAATTTCTCTACCTGCTGTGTGCGCCGCGTCAGAACAATATAAACCTTTGTCAAGGACACTGTGTGCCTTGATAATTAGTAATTTTGGAATAAGTTCGTTATATATATTATTATTGAGATATAATTTACTGACATTTCTACTTAACATTTTCCTTTTTTTGATATATGTGTTGTAAACTGATTTGTGCGCTATAACACCTAATTAAAATTGTGTGAACGAGGACGAGAGGAGAAGAAGCCGGCCGGCACGTCGTGCAGGAGTGAATATAATAAGGTAGGATTTTTTAAAGAACAGTCACAGTTTTCTTTTATCGGGAAAAGCGTCCATTTTTCTCTCCTGACGCATTTACAAATTTTTTTTTATTTGCTCATATAACATTTTGGTCCATATTCGAGCCAGATTTCCGGTATTTTGTTACTTTTGGGATTTTTTTAGATCCGATTTTCCTGCCTATATCATATCATTTCTCATTGCCAATTCGGTCCATTGCCATTTTGTTAATAAATTACTTCTATAGTAGATATCTATATATACATTATTTCTGAAAAATTTTCTGGTTTCATTAATTCCATTGTGGGTATACATTTATTTTATTGTATGCTATAGCTAATAGGTATTTCTTTTTTGTATACGCCGCACATACCTATTTCTAATATCTACTTTAACACAAAATTTTCATTTTTATATTTAACAATTTATAGTTATATTTCTATAACTTAATTTTTTGAAATTTGGATTGAATTGCGTAGGTACGTATATCGCAAAATATTCACCGCGTCGTGAAGGCTGATTCTGGGAATTTAGTTGGCTGTTCTTTAATAAATTATCAGTTCTTCATTTTATTCTTTTTGCTATTGGGCGCGAGTGTTGGCCTGGATTAATTGTTTATAAAACCATTTGAAGATCTTCTACTTTTATTTTTATTTTCCTTTGCAAATCTATTACGAATATGAGCATTCCGGCAGTAGATAAACTGGCGAAATACAAATCGTTGAGGCAGACTGCCATTAAACGTGTGGAAGAGCTTCACTCAGTGGCGGAGGCTTGTAAGGACGATGATAGTGCACATTTGATCTTCAAAATGATGTACGAAAACATTGATGATATCAAGGACGCGTTTGCTACACAGCACAACACTATTATTGGTAACACTCCAATGGATAATGATAGTTTCGAAGAGCAGGACGCTATCCGAAAAAACTTTGATAAAAAATATTACATGGTAAAGGCGTTGTATAGCAGATATATATCATCGCCCGAACAGGCATCCCTTGCAGCATTAAATACCAGTCAATTTGGCACTGCTGCAACTCACATTCTACCTAAAATCGAATTACCCTCTTTTAGTGGTGATGTTACCGCATTTATGTCTTATCAAGATTTATTTAACGCACTTGTTCATTTCAATTCAAATCTGAGCAACATAGAAAAATTCAATTATCTTGTATCATCACTTAAGGGACCCGCATTGGCTCTAGTTCAACACTTGCCTATGACCGCAGCAAATTACGACATCGCTTATGACTCATTGGTCAAACGATTTAAAAACACACGTCTCGTTGCTTCAGCTCTTTGGGCTAATATTGAGAAAGCTCCTAAGGCTTCATCTGATAACGTTTCTGAATTACGCAAACTCATAGATATATTTTCCGAAAATCTTTCCGCATTAAAAAATTTAGGGTTGCCTATCGATCAGTGGGATTTTATATTAGTGCAGATGTTGTTTAAAAGATTGGATATCAATATCGTTTCTCGGTTTGAGCTTCAGCATGATTCTTCAGAAATGCCTAAGTATTCTGAGTTAATAACATTTTTGGAGAAAAATTGCTGTGCTTTAGATAATTTGAACATCTCTAATAAAACAAAAATTTTGAAAACCCCTGATAATGTTAGTCACACCAAATCCACTTCATTTCACAAACATTCCACCTCTTTCTTGGCCCAGGTTTCAAATTCGAAGTGTTCCATATGTAAGCTGGAACATGTTGTATATAAATGTCCAACCTTTGCCAATAAATCGCCTTCGGAGCGCTATCAGATGGCAAATCTATGTATAAATTGTCTTAGTGGTTCACATACTTCAAAAAAATGTAAATCAGTTTCCACTTGTCGAAAGTGTAGACAGCGCCACCACACTATGTTGCATTTCGAAAATAATCCGCCCGCTGTAGCCGCTAATAACGCCCCCGCTTTACCCTCTGTTTCTTTTGCTCAACTTAATAACGAAAATATTTCTTACCCAACCGCATCGGATTTACCCTCCACACATGCTGGTTTTGCCTGTCAAAAGGCCAGCGTCTTATTGTCCACCGCCCTTGTCGCAATTTGCGATTATAAAGGAACTTTTCATACAGTACGTGCACTTCTGGATTCCGGGAGTATGACTTCCTTTATAACACAGAAGTGTGTTCGTAGGTTAGGCTTACGACCCGCTAACTTTTCAATCAACATTAATGGCCTTGGATCCATGAACACTTTGGCTAATTCTGGAGGTATTACTCTATCTCTTCGCTCTATACACCCCCCGCATACTACCTTTGCGGTAGACGCAGTCATTTTACCCAAGATTTGTGAAAACTTACCCTCAGCGCCTATTCCAACTACAGGGTGGTCTCACATTTCAAATATTACATTAGCTGATGCTGACTTCAACAAACCTGCTGCTATCGACGTGCTATTGGGTGCTGACGTTTTTTCTCAGATATTGCTCGATGGCCGTATACAGGGTGGCACAGGAAGACCTGATGCTATCAATACCATTTTTGGTTTCATTTTGATGGGAAATTTCGAACGTGATGTTGTGAAACCGACAGTAACTTCGTTATTTTGTCACTTAAATACGGACATTTCCCCTTCTTTGGAGGAGGAACTTAAAAAATTTTGGTCTCTCGAGGAGGTTCCCGAAGTTAAATGCTTTTCAAAGGATGAAGCTGAGTGTGAAGAAATATTTTCTAAGACTCATTCTCAAGATACCTCTGGACATTTTGTTGTACATCTTCCATTTAAAGATCCTTGTCCATCATTTCCAGGTATTCGTTCCTTAGCAATTCAGAGATTTATATCTTTGGAACGACGTCTTTTAAAATTACCTGAGGTTTACAAACAATATTGCCTCTTTATGAAGGAATACTTAGAGCTTAATCATATGGTTGCTGTGGATAGACCTTCTGAAGCAACGGAAGATTATTATTACATCCCGCACCATTGTGTGATTAAACCTGAGAGTCTCACCACCAAATTAAGAGTGGTTTTTAATGCTTCTGCGCACATTCCTAACCAAACTTCGCTAAACGATCACTTACATCCTGGCCCAAAGTTACAACAAGATATAATTGCTGTCTTAATGAAATTTCGTATCCATCCTGTCGTTTTGACCGCTGACATAACAAAAATGTTTCGACAGATTTGGATTACGCCTGCGCACCAGAACTATCAAAGAATTGTATGGAGGTTTTCGCCTGACGATCCCATACAAGACTTCCAACTAAAAACCGTGACTTACGGCGTGTCCTCCGCCCCTTATTTGGCTATCCGCACTCTTCTTCAACTCGCCGAGGATCATGGTTCCAATTTTCCGCTAGCTGCTGAGGCTCTACGCCAACATACATATGTTGACGACATAGTTGTCGGTTCTTCATCGATGGAATCTGCGCAAGTCCTTCAAAAGGAATTGATCTCTCTTCTCGCTTGTGGTGGTTTTGAGCTGAGGAAGTGGTCTAGCAATGTGCCATCCTTGCTCAGTCATTTGCCTTCGTCTGATTTATCATTTAATCCGCATACTTTTGTCCCTAATTCATCTTCCGATTCACTCAAGGTTCTGGGATTACAATGGAACCCTGGCACAGATTGTTTCAAATATACTAGCCAACCAGGTGAAAAAACTTGCACAAAAAGAAATCTGTTATCTCACTTAGCACGAATGTTTGATCCTCTAGGATTTCTGTCCCCCGTGACTTTCCTTATCAAACATTTAATACAGCATATTTGGTACCTGAGGCTCAGTTGGGATGAAACGCCTTCCAATGAGATTATTCGTTTGTGGGAAAAATATTTAGCTGATATTTCATTTCTTAATGAATTCTCGTTATCTCGCCGCTTACTTCCTGACACCTTTGACTGCTGTGAATTACACTCTTTTGGAGACGCTAGTGAACGTGGCTATTGCGCGGTTGTATATTTTCGTATTTTTTCTTCCAATGGAATCACCACTTATTTTGTTTGCTCAAAATCAAAGGTAGCTCCTCTCAAGAAAATCTCCCTTCCGCGCCTGGAACTTTGCGCCGCAGTTCTTGTTTCCCGCTTAACAAGTTACGTGTTGTCGGTGTTTAAAAATAGTGTTAGCTTCAGCCGTGTCTACTGTTGGTCCGACTCAACAGTAGTTCTAAGCTGGATAAATTCATCGCCGCATCGCTGGAAGACGTTTGTTAGTAACAGAGTGTCCTTTATACAGTCCAATACCCCTGAAGCCTCCTGGTTTTATGTTAATTCAAGTGACAATCCCGCGGATATCGGTTCCCGAGGTATGCTCCCATCTGAGTTGGTTCATAGTTCTCTATGGTGGGCGGGGCCTACATTTCTTCAAGCTCCACAGTCGCACTTTTCGCCGTATCCAAACATTGTCCCTTCTACTGAGTATTTAGAGGAGGAACGTCATGTTACGTTAACTACCACCGTAACTCACTCCAATTGTCTAGATGATATCCTGGAAAATTATTCTTGCTTAGATACTGTCGTTCGCATACTCGCCTATGTCCTTAGGTTTATATCAGTGACTAGAACTCACACGCGACCAACTGAATATATTTCCTCTTCAGAGTATTACAGGTCTCTTTTAGCTCTTGTTAAGCACACCCAAGGTGTATTTTTTGGGGATGATATAAAATTAATTCAAACGGGAAAACTACCCTCAAAGTACCTGAGAAATTTGTCCCCTTTTCTGGATAATCAAGGAATTTTGCGTGTAGGTAGTCGCTTGAAAAACGCTCCAAACCTTTCTCCAGACCGCAAATTCCCCATGTTATTACCGAGTCGTTCACATTTGACTGATCTCGTTATTAGAGCAGCTCATATTAAGTTTCTTCACGCAGGTATTCAAACCACACACTTTATTGTGTCTCGACAATTTTGGATACTTGCCTCAAAACGATCGGTACGCCGTGTTCTTTCTAAATGTATTCGATACTTTAAATCGAACCCAACTTCTACTACCCCTATAATGGGAAATCTACCCCTAACAAGGGTGTCAAGGTTGAAGCCTTTTTCGCATGTTGGGGTTGATTATGCTGGACCCTTCACTGTGACGATGTCCAAAACTCGTGGAGCAAAGACCACTAAGGCTTACCTCTGTTTGTTTATTTGCTTTTCCACCAAAGCAGTCCATTTGGAATTGGTTTCCTCCCTATCTGGAGATGCATTTTTGGCCGCTTTACGACGTCTTATCGCGAGAAGGGGACGTTGTGAACATATTTACAGCGATTGTGGAACCAATTTTGTGAATGCACAGTCACAGTTGAATGAATTTGCTAGGGCTGCAGCAGCTAAAGAAACTATCGTCTTTAGCCGCAACCCACCTTCGTCACCAAACTTCGGAGGCCTTTGGGAATCCAATATTAAGACGGTCAAAACACATTTGTATAGAGTAGTTGGGTCCCAAATATTGACCTACGAAGAACTGTCTACCGTTTTTATACAAATTGAGAGTGTCCTTAATTCGAGGCCTTTATTTGCGCTTAGTAGTGATCCGAATGATCTCGGTGTTTTGACTCCTGGTCACTTCCTGACCATGGAACCGCTGACTGTATTCCCAGAACCTGACCTGCTGGATACTCCGTTGAACCGTCTCACCCGGTGGCAGTTACTTACTCGTATGCACCAAGACTTTTGGCGCAGGTGGTCTTCAGAATACCTTCACACCTTACATCAAAGGGCAAAATGGCATACCCCGAGTGCACCAGTTCAACCTGGTGTTTTGGTCTTGATTAAACAAGAGTCCTCTCCTTTGTCTTGGTCAATGGGACGCATAATATCTACCCATCCTGGTACAGACGGCGTAGTCCGTGTTGCCACGGTTCGAACGATGACAGGTGTTCTAAAGAGGCCAGTTTCTAAACTGTTTCCTCTGCCTATCGATACTTCCTAAAATACATACGTATTTTGGTGGGCGGTATGGTTCATCCAACGCTTTTTTTTTATGTTGTGTTGTCACTTTCTTTTCTAATTATTTTAATATCAAACAACCCTTTAAATTCTGTCGAAGGCGCCAGGAGAGTCGATTAATAATTTATTTTCAATAATTATTTTTTTTTATAATATATCTATTAAAATTTCTCTACCTGCTGTGTGCGCCGCGTCAGAACAATATAAACCTTTGTCAAGGACACTGTGTGCCTTGATAATTAGTAATTTTGGAATAAGTTCGTTATATATATTATTATTGAGATATAATTTACTGACATTTCTACTTAACATTTTCCTTTTTTTGATATATGTGTTGTAAACTGATTTGTGCGCTATAACACCTAATTAAAATTGTGTGAACGAGGACGAGAGGAGAAGAAGCCGGCCGGCACGTCGTGCAGGAGTGAATATAATAAGGTAGGATTTTTTAAAGAACAGTCACAGTTTTCTTTTATCGGGAAAAGCGTCCATTTTTCTCTCCTGACGCATTTACAAATTTTTTTTTATTTGCTCATATAACAGCCTCTTTTAATGCCAAATATAAATCGTAAGCAACATTTCTGTATTTTTTGGATTCGTTGTGCGGCAGATGAAGTCAGGCAAGGACCGTAAAAACATCACAGTGACTAAAATTCGACAATACCAAAGATTCACATAAAGTAATTCTTAATTTTTTATTCAGTATATGTCTTGAGTTATTATAAAAGCTTAAGACTACAAATCACCCTTTTAATACACTCAGAGTACAACTGGAAGTACCTTATTGTCAATGCAAAGTTTAACACGTTGCGTTAATGTTTTTACGTCCACAGGCCTACCGCACAACAGTGCAACACATTTGTTAGGGTTGAGGGTCAATGAATGTTCTTCTGATATACAATTTAAAGTATCCAAATCTCTATTAATAATCATACAACTGTTTTGCAATTGACTTGGATGGAATGAATAGAGCAGAGTAGTGTCATCTGCGTATGTTTTCATTGAACATTTTTCAACGAAATTATTAAATTGAGAGTGTAAAGACTAAATAAAATTGGGCCCAGAATAGTACCTTGGGGTACTCCTCTTGAAATGGTCAATGGATCTGACCCTAACTAGGTCAAGGCGTTCGACTGTGTTAACCGTAAGGCTCTGTGGAGAATACTGGAGCTCGACGGATGTCCCCAGAAGTTCAGCCGGATACTTCGATTCCTTCACGATAATATAATTAATTAAGTAGCAGTAGTTCTGAAGAGCAGGGGACCGGGAGAGCCCTTTCCAATATCAAATGGCGTAAAGCAGGGTTGTGTCATTGCACCGATTTTGTTTTCGAAATTTGTGGGAACGGTCAATCAAGTTGTTCTAGCTAATACAAAAGAGGATCTTCTATATATAGTAAATGCATTTAACAGCGCATACAGGAGTACATGTGAGTCTTGGACCACTTATCGGAGGCATTTGAAAACCCTAGAGAAAAACCATCAACGATGTCTCAGAAGAATTCTAGCATTGAGGCAATGATTGTGAGGCAACAGCTACGATGGACTGGCCACGTAATCCGCATGCCAACGGAACGCCTTCCAAAGAAAATCTTTTCTTCACAGCTTTAGGTCGGCTCACGAAATCCGGGAGGGCAGCAAAAAAGGTACAAGGATCTACATGAAGAAGTGTGGCTTAGATGTGAAGAGAAACTGGGAGCAGATCGCCAACATCCGACCGAGATGGAGGCGTACCATTTACGAGAGTCAGCAAGTTTTTGAAGAGCAGCGCCGACCACATGAGAATGTAAAGAGACAGCTTCACAACAGACATCCCTGAGTTGGAATAATTCATACTCGTAAGTTGTATTTTAGTTTTCTTTATAAAATTGCATTATTTTAATTTTTAACCCAATTAACGTTAATTGAGATGCGGAGTACAGCAGTAATTGCATTAAATGGACCAAATTATACGATTAATGCAAAGCACGACTGTGTAAGGTAGAGTTCAAGGATCAAAACCTGAATGGATACAAACATAATTGAGATTATGCAATCTTATGAAATATAAAAATAGCTCCATTTTATATTAAACAATTGATCTAATCATCAGTTATGTTGAACTAAATATGGATTCAATTTGAGCAATAAAGAACTACGGGGTTTAGCGAAATAATTAGGAAGTTCTATCATAGTAATACAATTTTTATAACCCTTTACGAAAGGCGTGCCACGAAAACCAATATTTTCCAATTCATTGAAAAGATCGTCATGCGAAACCGTATCAAATGCTTTTTCTAAATCAAGGAACACACAAAGTGCTGCATTTTTGTTATCAATTGCATCATGCATTTTCTCGGTGAGATATAATAATGCGTCTGCAGTTGATTTTCCCTTTTGAAAGCCGAATTGATTTGATGATAGAATGAATGAATTTTTCCAAATAATTCGTCACTCGTTATTTTAAAAAAATTTTGTTAAATACGGATAATAGAGATATTGGTCGATAATTTTCCAACAGATTGAAGGGTGATCACCTTTCTTTAATACTGGGCTGATTACTGTCAATTTAAATACCAGTTATGAAAATATTGTTATAAATGGGTCACAATGTTGTTGCAATTTGGTTTTTTTATGGTTTTGACAATTTCGTTGCTAATATTATCTTTGCCCGCAGCTTTATAAGGCTTGAATTCATTGATATATTTTTTCACCTCATCATCAGTAGGATATATAAAGAAATTTTGATTTAATGGAGGCTGTCTGCACTATAGAGCCCATTGCCAGGACTTCTTCAGAAAATTTAAAATACTAACACTACCTTCCTTATTCATATTGGAATCGGTCTGCTTAATCCGCAAACACCTGTCAGATATCTCTGAAAGACCATTCCATAATTATCTCCTTAGAAACTCCGAACATGATCTTTATCTTCCAGCCCCATCCTCCGAATTAATCAAAAGCTCGATTATATACAATGCAAAAAAATGCACAACCATCTGCCAATGGAAATCAAATTGCTATCATCCCTTCCTCGATCACGTAAAGCTCTAAAGACGTATTTGTTAGAAAAAGCTTTTTATACAGCAGGTGACTTTTTTTATGTGCATTAATTTTTGAGCGATTCACACACTGGATAGTACTTAGTAGTTTGTATTGTGTGTTTTGTATATATATATATTTATATATTGAACTGTAGAATATTTACTTAATTAATTTACTTTTAGTATCTTAATTGATTCATTTATTTGACGATGTACCTGTATGTACTAATTATTATTCTTATGTTTCATTTGTTTTTTTTTACCTGTCTACAAATTATTTTTAATTTTTTGACAAATATATATTTATTTTATTATTTTTATTTTATTTATTTTGTCTTTCCGGAGTACTTGTTGAATTATTTTTTTCTGCTAATCTTTTCCCTATGTTGCAATAAAATTTATTAAATACATTTGCTTTGGCATTATTTTTTAGTACTGTTATACTTTCACGCCGTAAATCAAAAAAGATAGTTTGGAACCATATATAAAACAGGATTTAGAATTATGACCTGTTCTAAGCTATTACTATAGACAGCAACCTAATGGGAAAAAATAATCATCGATGTATAAAAATTTCATCAATTTGGGATCTCGAATGCCTTGCTTAGACTAATAATGTCTTACTTGAGTGGCCGCAGTCAATTTGTTTATTATAGCGGACAGACATCCAATGACTATACAATGACATCAGGGGTTCCGCAGGGCTCCAATTTGGGTCCCCTGCTTTTTCTTTTATTTATCAATGACCTAGTCGAAACTATTCAGGCAGGAAAGCTTTTGTTTGCTGATGATCTTAAAATTTTAAACCTATTACAACTAGGTTGGATGGCTTGGCGTTGCAGAACGATCTAAGAACAAACTAGCGCTAAATATAGTAAAGTGTAAATGCGTCACTTACTCTCGGAAGAAGAAATTCATTGTTAATTTATACACACTGAACGGCATTTGTTTATCCCGATCAGACTTGGTTACTAACCTCGGAGTAATATTCGATTCGAGACTCACATTTAATGAGCACATTAAAACCAGAATTCAGAAAGCAAGTCGTATGTATGGCTTCTTAGTGCAAAGTTGTAAGGGATTTGTGAGTGTCGATGCTCTTATTGCCCTTTATTTTGCCTATGTTCGCTCTAAATTAGAGTATGGATCTATCATTTGGTCCCCATTTTATTCATATCATAAGCAGTCATTAGAAAAAATACAACGTAGATTTTTGAAATATTTGGTCTGGAAGCAGGATGGCGCTTATCCAACTCGAGGATACGATCAGGGACTTCTTTTAGCTCGATTTTTAATGCAAAGTCTCGTGTTTTGTCAACTTTAATGTTTTTGTATAATATTCTCCATAACAAGGTGGATTGTTCTTATATTCTTTCAAAACTAAACTTTAATATTCCCAGAATTTCCACTAGACATGATTGTTTGTTTAGATGTGAGCGTGCTAGGACTAATGTTCTCTTGAGATCCCCACTCTATGTAATGACTGTTAAATTTAATGAATTAAGTCACTGTTTTGATATATGTTTTGTATTTAGTGTTAGGAAATTAGAACTTGTTGTTCATGCGGTTTTGGAATTTTGGATGTTGTTTTTTTTTCTTAAATTAAATCTAGAAGTTAAGATATGAATGTGATAAAGTTTTTGTATCTAGGAATTGTCCTGTAAAGGGATTTTGTAAATCTCTTGGGCAATAAAGCTATTATTATTATTATAAAAAATTTGACTAAACCCCGTAGAATAGATATAAAATATGGTATTAAATTTAAAACCTGATACAATATTATTTCAACAATTTAAGTCAAGGTGGTCAACTAACAGTTGAAATATATTATAGTTGATGGCGTAATATTTACCTATCTATAGCTTTTCATGTCTGTAAGTAATTAAAAAAAAGGGAAAAAATGTAGGAATGTAGTAAAATATGAATTTTATGATTTCTTTAGACTAATATTAATGACTACATTAAATGGTTAAATGGAGCAAGATCTTGTTTACGTCTAAGCTAAATTAATTATAGTAATTACTTAATGCATTTTATTAAAAGATTGTGTCGGATAAAATGTTATTAGGAAAAGCCGTTATTAGAATCGATTACACAACTGCTGGCAGTGCTGAGAAAATATATGACGGTTATGTTTCTACAAAATCTGGGATCATAACAACATCTTTGAGAACAAGCTATATTAGACTATCAATGTAAAATTTTCAAAGATCATAATATTAAGGAACTATATAATGCTTTGCATAGAAAACACAAGAGACAGATAATTGATGCCAAGAGAGCTTATAATAATTCTCGTTACTATTCATCAAACAATAAATCGAAGGTCTGCTGGAAAATTATCAATGAGGAGGTTGATCTGAATGGGGAGCGTCGGTACCCTTCTGCATTTGCGGATGGTGATGGTCATGAGTATGCATTTAATGCGTACTTTATTAACTCCATTAAAACTATTACTGAGTCGAATGAAGCTCGGTCCAGCCAGAGACTGCCGGATATTGTTGGTGATTCCTTTTTTCTCTACCCTGTGCATGAGAATGAAATGTGTAATATCTTGCGTAGGGTAACACGGAAGAATTCAAGTGGTCCTGATGGTGTCCCATGTTCATTATTGAAGACCGTAATTGATTATATAGCGCCTATTTTAACGCACTTGGTAAACTATTCCTTTCTTTAAGGAAAATTTCCCCATCAATTACAGTTAGCCAGGGTTGTGCCTATCTTCAAGAAGGGGGGTCCTGTGAGTATTTGTAACTATAGAGGTGTCTCCGTATTGTCAGTTTTTTCAAAGGTTTTTGAAAATGCGTACTACCGACGACTTGTCCAATTTGCAAACAAATACAACATCATTGGTGAAAACCAATTTGGTTTTAGGCAGGGTTTATCTACCCAGGATGCCATTATTCAGTTCGTCGGTGAGGACATTGGAGGAAAGGCTTAAGTGTTCGGGTTTATTCTTTGATTATACACGAGCTTTTGAGACGGTAGATCAACAGACAATTTTATCCAAATTTCATAGTTTTGGTGTTAGGGGAACACCTTTACAATGGTTAGCATCTTACCTTACATCTAGAAAACAAACGGTGAGTCTCAACCGTGGCGGTAAAACTGTAGAATCATCAATTCTGGAGTTAAATGTCGGTGTTCCGCAAGGCAGTACGTTGGGACCCCTGATATTCATATTGCTTATTTCCGACATATCCAGATACATAGACTCCACAGAACACATAACGCTTTTTGCAGACGATACCTCAGCGATATTATCTGCTGATAATGTTGGGGATCTAAGATCAAAGGTACATGACTGTTTGGAGCAGATGCGAGGTTATTGTAATACTAATGGTCTGGTGCTGAATTTGGGGAAGACAAACCATATACACTTCTCGGCTAGAGAGGTGGACTATAGCATTAGAGTTGGGAATGGCGATCATCGGCTTGTACAAAAATCCTGTGTAAGATTCTTAGGCGTGGAGATTGACTCACAATTAAATTGGTATAAGCAAATCGAGGTTATTTCGCGCAAACTTAGCAGGTTTTCCTTTTTAATCTGGAAGATGAGAAGCTTTGTTTCCGTCGATGTATTGCGGTCGTTATATTTTGCTAATATTCACTCTGTTTTATGTTATGCTATTGTGTTGGTAACCCACGACGCATAGATGAAATACTTTTATTACAAAAGAGGATCATTAGAACGATGACATTTAAACCAGCAAGATACTCCTGTCGTCAATTCTTTAAAGATCTGAGGATATTAACAGTAATATCAATTTATATTTTAGAATGTGTTTTCTATGTATATTCACATATCAGTAACTTTACCAGCACTAATCAATCATCGAACTATGAACTTAGATGTGGGTTGAATTTAAAATTGCCGATGCACAGACTCTCCCTTTCAGCGAATAGTTCTTATGTAATGCCTATAAAAATTTTCAATAATTTGCCTCTGCGCTTGAAATTGATAAATACCACCAGTAAATTTAAAACTGAAGTCAGAAATTGGCTGCTGAATAACAGCTTTTATTCATTGAGTGAATATTTTGATTGTTCAGTTCATGCTTGACTCTGTAATTTAATTTTAATTTTTAATTCGTGCTTGACTCTGTAATTTAATTTTAATTTTATAATATGTGTGTCTTTTATACAATTTGTTGAATTCGTGCTTGATTCTGTAATGTAATTTTGCAATATGTGTCTTTTATACAATTCTGTTTTTATATGTAATTTCCTTCAATTCTTGACGCATTCTATGTACCTTTGCTGTACCTTATGAATAAAGAGCATTATTATTATTATATTATTTTCCATGTTGGGGGTTGGCCCTTAGAAAGATGGTTTTCGAAACCGCTTCTTGAGGTAATTTTTTGTTTCACAAACAAAAAGAAGTCGTTAGATGATAAATTAGCCAAATAATTCAAATGTTTTCTTCTTCAAATGATCAACTGTTTGACGTGCTGTGTACGGGCATTGTGATTATGAAAAACAATGCAATATTTTCAGTTGTTCTTCGACTTTTGTCAAAAAACTATTTATTTTTTTGTGGATTTTATCAAGTTAATGGAATATTTTAATTTAATAGTGTTCTAAATGCAAAATATCGAGAAATATGCGCATATAGCAGTGTCTTCTTGATATTTTGAAAAAAAAAAACCTTCATGACAACTGTAACTAAAGAGTATTTCATTTTTTGTTTCTTAACTTTAGTAAATTCAATTTTCTGATAACATAAATTATATTTAATCAAATCAAATTTTCATTTCAGTATTTATTTAGAAAACTTGTGCTTGTAGTTCAATGCCAGTCGTGGTATTAACCAGTGGAGTAGTTATTTTGCCTTGTTCGCTAAATTTAACATTTTTACCAGATTGGTCTCACATCGGAAAAATTTAAATTCACTTTCTTAAAGTCTATAGGTATATATTTTTTTTCTAAAGTAAAATACCACAGGAGAACATCATCATTTTTATGACAATGTTGTTTAAGGATTTTGCAGTTCCTCGTCGAATTTGTTTAGAATTTCCTTACAACAATTGCTACAAGCTGTTTAATCTACGTTAAAGATGTCAAATGTGCGGGGAATCAGCGGTGAAGTCGATTACATTGACCAAGCTTTGAAATGGTTTAGGGTCCACTTCTCTCGGTTTCTGCAGATATAGTTCTAATAATATGATTACCGTGTGATTATCATTTAATATTTATTTTCTTTATAAGTAGTTTTCTTAATATTTTATTTTAAATTGAATTTGTTAATAAATTGTTTAGCTATGTGAGAAAATAATGTACATGTTTTGTTAAGTATTTGTAATTTTTGTAATTGGGTGTGAAGCATGTTAGGCAAGAAATATAAATAAATAAAACGAAGTTAAAGGTTCCATAGTCATACAGTCAATCGGAAATCTCATGCCGCCAATTTTTTTGCGGACTCAGAAGAAATCCTATCACTGGCGGCTTGTTCTATGAAGCAAGGGAAGCAACTTCACCTAAATTAATAATATTTAAGTATTTAATTCTATTTTATTGTGTAATTATTTTTCTCCATATAAAATTTAATTTATAAGTTAATGTATACTTAATTTTCAACCTGCTTTACCATAAAACTGTAAATTTGAATTTCGTCTTCATCTGAAGCAGGCTTTATCGTATACACCTATTTAACATACTTAATTTACATACCTATAGGTATTTCCCTCTTTTTTTATTCGTGTAATAATAGTAAAACGTTATTTATTTTTCTCTCTCTTCCCTGTATGCGGCAGTTGACACCCTTGCCAGTGCTTGTGGCCTGTGACACACCAATAGCCTATTTATTTATCATACACGTTCTTATGCAGATGAAGCGTGCCTCAAAGCATTTTCATATATTATTCAGCAACAATAGGCAACACTGCCATCTGGCATATACCCACTATACAACCACCTATCTCTCTTCGTATAAACATAGTTGCCAGCGTTTAATTGTACTAAGCATAGCATACGAATCTTGCCATTAAAAAAACACTATAAGAAGCACACTTCATATAGATGCAGCAGAGATTTAATGTAAAATAAGGTTATATGACAACGCTTGGCGAGTGTTTTGTACCTATATGTCGATTATTATTTTGATTACACACAGTCGCAAATTTCTAGTGCTATGCTAATATTATTTTTGTTTACTTTTTGGGAAGCTTAAAGTTTTGATATTTTGAATACAAATTAGTCTTTCTATTTAGTTAGGTACCTACATATTTAATTGAAGTTTTAAAATCTAAAAAAGTAGTGAACAAATTAAAAAAATATATATACGGTTATTAATTAGTAGGTATTAGTAGGTATTTTTATCAAAAATAAATGGGTAGGTACCGTAAAATATTGTTTTTTTAATAACATAATATATTATAATATCTCATACTTTAATATGGAAGAAACAAGTGGAAGTAATACAAATCAGCAGCGTAAATTATAATTACGCTGATATCAGGTAAGCGCAGTTATTATGGAAAATGATAGTTTATTTTTTAATTTTAACTAAAGTTAAGTTTTTTTAATCAACAGAAAAATCTTATTTAAAATATACAGACACACCTGTTCCAGATTTAAATAAATGTTTGATAAACCACATTAAACTGCCACAAGCTGCCACTGAATCCTATTGATTGGTTATAAGGATAAAATGTTCCTACAACTAAGATTCAATATATGCTATGCTATGGGCCTCAGTTTGGTTAACGGATAGATAGGACCACACTACCATAATTTATTTACCACAATAAAACGTTTCTAATTAAATGTTAACCAGTTAAGTTAATCTAGAGACATTATAAGGCAGTCATAGGTACCATAAACTATAATAATACGTACATATTATGAAACAAACTCTTTAGAAAAACGACCTGCCTGCCTACGTGCATGCATAAATATGTAATGATTTATTGTAGCCTCCGGCTCTAAAATATCTCTTGCTTTTCCTTCTTGAAAAGAAACATAATTAAATAATACTATAAGAGAATTGGGACTATTTTAAGCGGCAATAGGTAGGTACTATAATAATTAATTATATCCAAGCTTTATAATTTTGTTGAGAATAGAATTTAGATGATGTCATATTATTATTATTATTTTCAGAATGTGAAAACAATAATAGACTCACATAATATTTTATAACAAATTGTTCCATATTAGGAATAAAATCGTCACTTAAAAAGGACAAGTTTATATAGCATTATTGAAACACAATAATTATAAATTATAAACATTCAAGCCATATTATAGGAAGTTGGGTATAGTAAATAACAACAAAAGAACAAAGTAGGTATATATCATTATATAAAAGTTATTTTTACCGTATTACGTTATTTAATATCGTTTGACATTATTTGTATGTTGTACAAGATGATTTACATGAATTTTATTATTTATTTATTATACAAGGTGTCCGGGAAAAGGAGGTCAATCCGATAACCATATTATATTCCTTAAGCAAAATCAATATTACTAATTTCATCATAATGTTCAGGGCGTTGAGATTTAACACTGTGTGAATCTGGCAGTGAATCTGGCAATATTGAAATTTACTTGACTACAACTTATTGAAATTTTATTTTGTTGAAATTAATGTCAAGTTTACATTTGTCAACATTGTTTTTCTGGCTGCTCTATATGGAAAAAGAAGAGATTTTTTTGTGCATTTCTAACCTCTAAGTCTAAGTGTTCAATTAAAAACGTAAACAATAAAACATATTTTTTTTACTAGTCGATTTTCTTGGGAATGAGGTTCAGATGAAACTAGTTTTTTGAAATAATATTTATTTCATGTCACATTTTTTTTCGTACAACGTTTCGACAACATTACGTTGTCTTATTCAGGCAACAGAATCTTCTTCTTTTTTTTTATATAATTTCTTACAACATCTTACACATATTAATGCATTGGTCAAATGAAAAGATGTTGTAAGAAATTATATAAAAAAAAAAGAAGAAGATTCTGTTGCCTGAAGAAGACAACGTAATTTTGTCGAAACGTTGTACGAAAAAAAAAAAATGTGACATGAAATAAATATTATTTCAAAAAACTAGTTTCATCTGAACCTCATTCGACTAGTAAAAAATTAAATAATAAGGTTCAAGAAAACTTTCAAGAAAAATAATAGATATAAACATTATTCTATGAACGTAAATAACGAGGGAGCAGGAGCCCCTCTATAAACATTATTTTATGGGCAGGAGCCTTAGAACGTTTGTGTGGTCAACTTACCGAAGAAGATAACTTCGTAAAAAGGTCCTCAGTTTATTGGAAGAGGGTAAAAAGATAAAGTCATCTTTTATGGCCAATAACAATACCTAATATATTTTAAAAGATTTCTAATGAATGCGAGGCAAAACCCAGGAGAATCTAGTTTGAACAGGAGCAGCCGGGGGTGGAACACCTGTAATAGAGACTTTAGGAAATCTGAATAAAAAAAAAACTTTTAGCCTTAATTTACGGCCGTCTATAGATAGTGGAACTTGGATAGTGCTAATAATACTCAACTAAAATACTATAAATAATATACAGGGTGTTTCAGAAAGACATGGCCAAAATTTGTGAGCGAATTAGGAACATATAATCATGAAAAAAACATAAATTGTAATTTTTTGGAAAAGTCCTTATTTACAAAGATACTGGGTGTTAAAGATGACTGCCTGAGGACGATTTTTTTGAAATATTTTCGAAACGAGTGAAGAAGAATTAACCAAATGTAGCATATTCATTCACCTAGTTAAATGTCGTAAAGTGACATGAAATTGAATAAAAAAGGATGACCATAGGCGGGTAAACGGGGGGACTTTTGCCTTAATTATAACCTAACTTTTTTTCCTTGTGATTTTTATTCATTTTGTAGAAAATTTTATTTTATCACATTTTTGACACAAAATAAATAAAAATCACAAGGAAAAAAAGTTAGGTTATAATTAAGGCAAGGCCCCCCCCCCCCCGTTTACCCGCCTATGATTATCCTTTTTTATTCAATTTCATGTCAGTTTACGAAATTTAACTAGGTGAATAAATATGCTACATTTGGTGAATTCATCTTTACTCGTTTCGAAAATATTTAAAAAAAATCGTCCTCATGCAGTTATCTTCAACACCCTGTCTCTTTGTAAATTACAATTTACGTTTTTTTCATGATTAGATGTCCCCAATTCGCTCACAACGATTTCAACGTTGACATCAAGTCAATGTCCTTACAGCATAAAGCTGAATCTATGGCATTTGCTTGACGGTTTTTGCCATTTTTCGTCAACTCAAAATCGGTATGACATTGCTTCTTGCGTAATATCGGAAAATTATCCTCGTATACTAAGACGAACTTTCGGATTCGGAAGACGATTTATTTGGTGGTTCTTTTACAAGGGATAACGACAACTGCTTGATAAAATCACCTCTTTTGGTTGCTGATTATTGTTCAGATATAATACAAAAGCATTAATTCCGGCAGTGTTTAGGAGGAAGAAAAATAGTTGCAAGTTTAGAAAACTGGGGTACTACATACCCCAACACACTTTACAGGCCGTATGTAAGTTCCAGAGGTTACTGAATTGCTCCGAAAGCAACACAGCGGCGACTACAGAGTCTTCCTTGGAAGTATGAGGCGTGGGGGAAATCACTTATAAGAACGAGAGACTAAACCATTCTTATTTTGACTTGACTTTTTATTATACGTAATATGTATTAAGTTTATATTTTGTTTTAACGATTATTTAATAAAATTTCGTTTAAAAAAAATAGTTTTTTAAAGTATGGAGAATAGAGGCGCCATTTTTATGATGATAGGTATATGATGATTTATATAAAAGTCGTACTGTTTTTGCTTAAGCAATATATTATGATTAACGGATAGACCTCCTTTCTCCGGACACATTGTATAAGACCAAAATAAATCCCGTAAAGAAAATTAAAATAATATTCTCGAAATTAAATTTAATGTTGTTTTGATAAAAATGAAATGTGCGAGAACTGTCTACTACAGTCAATATCTAAGAATAGCCTCGAATTTCACTAGAAAACTCATTGATGCTGTTCTTTTTTCCGCTTTATATATTATGTACTGAGTGAATCAATATTTTAAGCATGAAATAATAATTTGTAGCAGAATGTAAAAAGTTATTATAGTAATAGAAGCACGTCACAAAACTGTTACAACCGCGAATTCGACACCATACTATTAATAAAATTTACTTTAAACTTTTAAATTAGAGTTTTTAAGTTGGGATATCAGAAATCAGAATTCCATTAACATTCTGCTAGGCCGCATTATAATCACGGAAGTCATACATCTTTACGTCAAAGCCAGCCTGGGAGTACAAAAAGTCCCTGAAGCAACAGGATTAATCTGACTTGGGTGCCTGTACATAATGTCATAGAGGACAATGAAGGAAAAGAGAAAGCCAGCAGTTCGTCCGGAAGCGATCTTACAAACAATCATGCGATAGATGCATATTGGTATAAAGGATCAATTAAAATTCTACTGGAGGAATACGCCAGCCCTGGGAGAATCAAAGAAGTTCAATAGGCCATCGGATACAAAGGCTTATCGATCTGTATAGAAACGATTTAAGGTGCATTACGCAGGCCTTTTCACAAAACTCTACCCGGAGAGGTACCATTTTCGAAAATATGAGCCTGATAAATGTCGTTTTTACGAAGAAGCAACAGAACCCACTGTTCCGCAAAATTCTAAAATGCCTTGGCAGGTTGACAACTTGGAAATATCTAGATTAGATTCGTTGAGAATCTCTTAAGTGGAAGTGAAAAGAAGCCCTAAACTACAATCTATACCTAGAAAATTTAAATTAAATAGTTTTCTTACAATTAGGGTTTTTACCAAATACATAATACATTGGTAGAATTTCTTAGACTTTGACAAAACCGAAAACTCTACAGATTAAATTGATAAATATGTTTGTTTTCACCCAGTACACTGTTCAATTCGTATATTACCTCACCATCTATTTTAAGTCTCTATGAGCGTTTGGTTTTGGTGAATATTTATAAAATTAGGCCAACCGAAAATCAAACACCAAACAATACGTTTATAATAATAGACAATTTACAATAATTTCGTTTGTTACATTCCTTTCTGTGTGATATTCATTTTCAAACAAATATCGAAATTAAACAAATTATTTGCTTCAAAGTTTGTTTAAAAATAATGTCAGTTACAAATAAATGTTCACGAATAATACTTCACGGGCACCCACGGAGGGCAATTTTCAAGCAACAGGGAAATTCAAGAATTTGTACAAAGTAAGTTCAAAGAATCATACAAAAAAGCGTGATAGGTCCAGAAGTTTTATGACGGCTGCTAATTTGAATTATTTCTTGAAAACACCCCGTATATTAATATTCTTATCAGTAGTGATACCCCTAGGGTCTTGATAATACCGAGATAATTTTGTCATAGAGAATGCCGAAAGCGTGTTGCTTGATAATAGCCCAAGGCCGCAGGCCGAGGGCTATTATCCTTGAGCAACTCGCTTGAAGGATTCTCTATGACAAAATTTTGAGTATTTATCAAGGCCCGAGGAGTATTCGATAAGATCATTTTTTAATTTGTAGATATCAGAAATTTGATTGTCAATCTGACGTTTAATAATTTTCAATACAAAATGTATTAGTTTTAATCAAACAAATATTATTCATTTTTATTTGAAACTACAGTTGTGAAAAGTACAATTGGTAAATGTTAAATTGGAAGAAGAGTTTGCTGAAGTTGACGGATTGTTAATTTCCACTGTTGAAGAAATTCCTCGCATGGTGTTGATTATTTCACCATGGCGTTCTTGGGTAATATTCAAGTACGGTTTAATTGAATTAGAGCTGCTATGTCCTTGCGAGCTTACGAGGATGATTTGGTCCACATATTAATTGTGTTCTTGCCTACCGGTATATTGTCAAACCATGTGTCACTTTCGGATTTCCAGAAACGATTTGGTCTCAAGAATAGGCGACTGGAAGTAATATTTTTCCACCTTTTGGACAATAATTTATGGAATAACCGAACAGGACATGCACTTTCGTTTGCAAAATTTGAAACAAGCCACTTACTATTTGTACAACTTTTCGATCCTCCTTGGCATGTTTTACTGAATATTGGATTGTATTCAATTCTGTTGGTTGGCGTTCCATCATTATTTTTCTCAATCGTGAAATCATCTATAAGGCAATCAGCTGGTTCACCACCTCGCCAAGCTAACTCAACAGCTACAATATGTAAAAAAAAAATTGTAAACCTTCTGGTGTACATTCATCCCATAATCCAATGATTCTAGCCAAATCACATGAACTCAAATTTGATGAACTGTATTTTCGTTTGTTTGGATCCTGCTGTAATCTTTTACGTTTTGCATTTCGCGCATTTTTGTATAAAACACTGGTGAACGGGTCGAATACAATTTTGAAGTCATTGAAGTATTTTTCCTGGAGTAACCTACTCGTAGTATTCCAAATTCTTTTTACAGTTGCTTCTTTATATTCAGTTTCGTCAGCTTTTCTCATATTTACCGCATAATCTTTCAATATATTAGCCAAATTATGCCAACTCGTTTCGGCATTCAGTTCGTATTCTCCGGTCGCACAAAACTCGAGAAATATTGACCATACATATTTTTTTGATTTGATTGTATTTTTTGGTATATTATTAGATATAATATCATTAATTGCATCATTAGATGCAATACCACATCTTCGCGACTTTTTTAAACCAGTTGTCAGTTTGACGTTTAATTAATTTTTAATAAAAAAAAACACCACATGTAGGATCCAGAAGTTATTGGATGAAATTTGACACATGACTTAAAATTAAGTAATTTGATTGATTACTATATTTAGTAAAAAATTTTCTTTTAAATTTCTAAAATTAATAAAAAAAAAACTCCATTTCTAAAAATACAGTCCACTTATTTCATAATAAATCGACAAATATAATTTTAAAATCCTTTGAACCCAACCAAGGGCACTATTTCTATTTTGAGCCTCGGTAACACTTGTTTTGCCATTGTTGACTTTAACCTACCCCAAAAATTGTATATCAATAGATTTATGTTGCATAACCTAAAAAATGTCACATAGAAGAATTGGATCACACAAGCGTTCACGAACAGTGTGAAAAGGGATCGAAAATAAAAAAAAAAATCCCCAAACATACCAGAAAAATTGGCTAATGATATAAAATAACCTACAAAATAGACCATAAAAAAAAGTAGAAAAAGGGTCAACAAATTAGACTGTAAAAATGATATATTTAGCCTTATAAGTAGTTGAATTGTCATTGACAAAAAATTTACGTACCGTGGGCATCTGTGAAAAAAATAGCGTAGATGTCTACAAGAAAAATAATATTAATATCATTTGTAAATAAGTTGTCACCAGGAGTCTTACGAGAATGATAAAATGACAAAAAGGTCACAAAAATATTACTTTTACACTTAAATATTGAGAGCTATTCGCGCCTCGAGGGAAATAGTTTATTTCCATTTAAATTCTTGGGGATTTGATTCGATTTTAAGAACAAATTCGGGCATTTAGAAAACCATTTTCTATATGTTTCAGTCAAAACTCTAGCGTACAGCGTTTCGATGGTACAAACTATAGTTTTGACTAAAAAGTAAAGATAATTAATTTTTAAATAACTGAATTTGTTTTATAAATCGAACCAAAAACCCCAAGAATTTGAACGGGAAAAATTTAAGACGAAAAGAGTCATGAAGCAATTTCTTCTAATTTTCTATTGAATTTCTCGACATTAACTGATTAACAGCGTACTTCAAAATACTAAAATCTTATCTTAATGACCAACTCAAAACTCAAGTAAATGTTAAAATATCAACAAATCAAATCATAAAATCAGGAGTACCACAAGGCAGTGCCATTGGTCCATTGTTGTATATACCTACTATATTTACAGCGAATCTACCAGAAAATGAAAACACTTCACTTATACTACAAAATCACGTAAATCAAATTCAGCACTGGCTTCATAAATGGCGAATTAAAACCAAATAAAACAAATCTGAACAAGTAAACTTCACCTTACATAAAGAGCCATGCCCTCCAGTGTACCTATATGAATGGAATAGAAATACCCGAATCGACAGATATCTTGGTATGCTCTTGGACAAACGTATGACTTGGAAGGAACATGTAGTCAAAAATCGGAAACAAATTGACTTAAAAATCAAACAAATCAATAATTGGCTTATAGGATGAAATTCTAAATTGTCACTAGCTAATAAATTACTGTTATACAAAACCATAATCAAACCTATATTGGTTTATGGAATAGAGCTACAAGTAAGTCAAACATATCAATAATACAAAGAAGCCAGTACAAAATACTTAAAATGGTAACAAATGCTCCATGGTATGTGAGTAATCAAACATTACATGACGACTTGAAAGTACCATATTTATGTTAAAGACATTATAAATGAAAAAAGCAAGAAATATCACACAAAACTGGAACTTCATACAAATACACTTCTTGAACTACAAATCAATAGAAGACTCAAACGGAATTGGCCAGCAGACCTAAAGGACGGACGGCTAAAGAGGACTTGTCGTTGGGGAAGTTCTTACAACGCCACTAGAGAGCTCCAACAGCTCTCTTGTCATAAATAAATACTTTATTGTCTAACAGGTCAAGACCCAATAACAAGACAATTCTAAGTACTAGACAATGGATATTATCTCAATAATATAATATAAACTAAATAATTGATAAAAATTATCGAAAAAACATAAACTCAGAAATATACACCATAAAACAATACAAAGTTAATACACAATACAAAAAAATCACCATACGCTCCACGCTCTAAATGTCCAGGTTGCTCAAGTACCGATACAATAAACCAGCGCGAAAAGACCACAGTGACCCCTCAAAGTAATCTACAGATCGATGTATATTAAGACGATCGCAGGTTCGGCATGCTCGGTAAAGAGGTGATCTCGATGCATAATTGGTGTTGAAACGCGGCACTCTAAATCAATTCATCGTTCGAGATTAAAATTGTGGTGAATTAAAGGGCATTTGTTCCAAGAGGCGAGGGGAGTCAATTAAGCCGTTTATACTCTTAAACAGGAATATTTACCAGCGAAAAACCAATGAATTAACATTAAATCAGTTTAATAATATATTATGGGAAATATCCATCGATCTTAAAAGCTAAAATTTTTAAAAGTTTTCTTTGAATACGCTCCAATTTTTTGATATGTACCTGGTATAAAGGAGACCATATAAAACAGGCATATTCCAATCTAGAGCGGACAAGACTTACGTACAGCTGAAGCAGACAGTCAATATCCTGAAAATCAGTAGTTGAGCGGAGAATAAAACCCATCATTCGGATCGCGCTTTGTGAAATAATCATTTCACTATCCATGATCACTCCCAAGTCCTTTATTGACTCACAAGATTCAAGAACAACACCATTCAGCGTATAATTGAAACTAATTAGGTACACTCTGTCATCTGGTAAATGACATAATAAATAATACAGTATTCTGACTTTCACGTTTGCAAGCCGTCCTGCGCATATCGTCGCGCATGCCGCCATTATGGGCTACAACGTCAAAATAATCGCATAGACGTAGATAGATAGAGTTCACTCCTGTGTTCAATATATAGTTCATTGTCGGCGTGTACAAGATAAATAAATATTGTGTTTAAATCTAAATCTGTGTTTTGTGTTTTTGGTATAGTGTTCGTGAGAATTAAAAGGATTTTATTTTTATTAACGTGCCTTGGGATTCATACAATGAATAATCACGGAGGACATGTTTGTGTTGCAAAATGTTGTCCCAATAAGCGGTACACTTGCTCTAAACATTTTTTTCGCTTCCCCAAAGATCCTGTTAGGTGAGTAATAAGTAAAAATTAAGATAAATACTAGATAATTTTACGTTTATAACAACTATTTGTATAACCGTAAAATTTATATTACGAAATGACAGTATCTAATATGTTTTTAAACTAAATACAAGTGAAACATAAACACAAGTTGTCGCGTGGCTAGTTGTTATTTTATTGACAATATCATTATAAAGTTTCAAGAAGTCTTTGCCAAAATTTGCCTTTAAAGTTGCTGTTGTTGTAATTTGTGAATTAAACTACCCGTTTAACTCACTACAACGATATTCATAATAAACCACGAAAATTGAAATAAACGCGATTTATTAATAAAGAAAAATAACAAACTAAATACAAAACTGAAACGATTTTAACTGACCAATATAATATAGAAATTGAAAACTAATCAAAAATCTGACAATCTTAATACTTTTTTGACAATAACAACTTTTTCCAATAGTTACCATGAGCAACTGATACGTACGAACTTTTACTCATTTTCGTTGAAGATTACAGTGAATAAGGGCTATCACGTTTTATATTAGTTAAAAATAGCCACTCTAATTGACTTAAAAAATATTAAATAAATCGTTTACTATAACTTAACAAAATAAAAAAAAAATTGTTATATTAAAAAAAACAATAACCCATGGAGACTTCAGCTTTTCGAATTATCGACCATTACAGAAAAAAAATTAGATATATCAATTCAACAAACAAAATAAAAGTTAAATTTAGGTTAAGTTAGGAAGCACTGCTTCAACTTTTGTAAAAATGTCTTTTTTTTACTAATAAAATCTTTATTATTGTTGTGTTTATTATTATTGTTATTAAAAATCACCCAATCATGTCAACATTTAACTGATAACACCACTCAAGGTTGTTTTCAATCACTATGACACACCACAAATATTTCTGAAATTGACAGCGATATTATTATGTACTTAAATATTTTTACAAAAATAAAAATACAGTACTGTGGTTAGAAACCAAAAACTATAATTATTCTTAGTCAGGACCTGACTTGTAACCCAAAATGGCGGCATCGTACGTCACAGTTTTTTTCAAAGTGCGAACGTGGAGTCGGAATGCTGTACTTATTAATGCTGTGGTAATGTACAGACCGATGCATATTAAGACGATCGCAGGTTCGGCATGCTCGGTAAAGAGGTGGTCTCGATGCATAATTGGTGTTGAAACGCGGCACTCTAAATCAATTCATCTTTCGAGAATAAAATTGTGGTGAATTAAAGGGAATTTGTTCCAAGAGGCGAGGGGAGTCAATTAAGCCGTTTATAAGCTTAAACAGGAATATTTGACCAGCTGAATCTCTACGAAAAACCAATGAATTAACATTAAATCAGTTTAATAATATATTATGGGAAATATCCATCGATCTAAAAATACGCTCCAATTTTTTGATATGTACCAGGTATAAAGGAGACCATATACAGGCATATTCCAATCTAGAGCGCACAAAACTTACGTACAGCTGAAGCAGACAATCAATATCCTGAAAATCAGTAGTTGAGCGGAGAATAAAACCCATCATTCGGATCGCGCTTTGTGAAATAATCATTTCACTATCCATGATCACTCCCAAGTCCTTTATTGACTCACAAGATTCAAGAACAACACCATTCAGCGTATAATTGAAACTAATTAGGTACACTCTGTCATCTGGTAAATGACATGAGTTTGCACATACTGACGTTAAGCGGACGATGGTCATCATATTAGCTTGTAGAATATATTGTATTCTGATTGCTTAATAAATTTAAATAATATAATATTGAGAGAAACATGTTATTTTCTTGTATGATGATGTTTTTGTTTTTTTGTTGATGACCTACTACACATCTAAAATGCCGAATTTTAACCGACAACGTATACGTGCTTGTAATATTTTAACTTTAAAGAAAACTATAATTGCAAGTAATAAGAAGCTTTCACTTAAAATCTGGAATAAATGTCATGTGCATTCTGATAAGTACCGTTTTCGATATTTACAATTTTAAACAAAAAATACTCATAATATACCATAAGCGCAATGTGAGCTTTCTGTTTTATACAAAATGTGAGTTAATTGCATTTTGTGGAGAAAATTTTTTAATTATGGCTATACTAACATTGAGAAAATATCATCATCTGTTGCTAAATTTAACATAGGATTCTGTGTTGAATGAGATATACTTATAGAACGTACTAAATCGAGATTGATACATATGTATATTGTCTGTTTATTTAACAGAAAAAATAAATATTAAATACATACTTGCAAATTATAACCTACTATTTTTAGCATAGTTATTATTGAACCATGTTTTTCGTACCTGAGCTATACCGGGTGTCACCACGAACTGTATAAGAATATACGAGTATCTTGGCATGTGATCAAATTAGAAATTAGGTACAGTTGATTTATGTTCTATGGAGGGCTATAATAGGAAGGAGATAAATCGCAATGTCAACATAATGGGCCTAAAATCGTCTTGTAATTGAGAAAATATAAAAGTACAAAAAGCTTAACCTATACTTATTTATTAAACAATAAATTTAAATGTTAATACTTAACACTACCCACTATAACAAGTTTAATTGAAGAAAAATAAACAAAGGGTGCAAAGGTGAATCCGCTAGTAATAGTTAGTAAACAATTATAATAAAAACAAACATAAATAAAGTACATAACCAAATAAACGGAATGAACAAAATGAATGAATTTTGGAAAATTTTCGTTAGCAAACTGTATTTTAATAATTTTATTAATGCTGTTTACTAAGGACCAGTTTTGTCCTAAAATTTTCAATCTCGAATTTCTCGAAAACCTTTCAGTTTTTCGAGAAAAAAGAAGTATTCCTTTTTTATGTAGAAAACTTTATTTTGTCACATTTTTGAAACAAAATGAATAAAAATAACAAGGAAAAAAAGTTAGGTTATAATTAAGGCAAGGGTCCCCCCCGTTTACCCGCCTATGGTCATTCTTTTTTATTCAATTTCATGTCAGTTTACGACATTTAACTAGGTGAATAAATATGCTACATTTGGTTAATTCTTCTTTACTCGTTTCGAAAATATTTCAAAAAAATCGTCCTCAGGCAGTCATCTTTAACAAATTAAATTACAATTTAGGTTTTTTTTATGATTAGATGTCCCCAATTTTGGCCATGTCTTTTTGAAACACCCTGTATAGTGAAAAACTCTCTATAGTGTGATTTCGGTCCACACTTTGGTCTTTCACTATAATATAGAGGTTTGGCTGTATATATACACTGAACTATCTATTTTTTGGTATTTGTTAAAATAAGGAAGTTATTTGATAGAATAAAATTCGAAAACTAAACAACTGATCAAAAAACATTATAATTCATCGTTGATTTGATCCAAAAATAGGTCATGGCATCCTAACTACTTCTTTTCCATGGGGTCCGATTTTCGAGATACCCTATCGAATTTGGGTCACCCTATAGGTACACTTTCAATGTCTTGATTAATTTTCCAAATATATAAATAAATTCGAGAAAAATAATCTATAATGACGGGAAGTGAGAATGTTAAGATATGAAAAACGTCTACTTTACAATATAATATCCTTATAATCAATTTAAAATCGTCCCATACATGTTTCGAGAGCCGTTGCTCTCATCATCAGGGGCAATAACACGTTAGCCTTAGCTTATTAATTATTCAAGTCACACTGTGGGAAAATGGAGAACAAATTAAATTATTTGATTTCAATAATTATAATAAGCTAACGCCAGTATCCGTTCTTCTTTCAAATTTGTTATTGTCACTGATGATGAGAGCAGGTGCTCTCGAAACATGTATGCTACGATTATAAGGCGATTATATTGTGAAGTACATGTTTTTCGCTACTCAAATAAATTCGCATTACGCATATAGGCCTAAATCTTCGACTACATATTTCAACAACATGTCTTGTTTAATGTGCCTAACTTTTCCTCCTGCCATTCCTAGTAACTACTGTTACGTTAATAGTAAAAGATTACATACGTGAAGCAAGGCTATAACAATCCTAGTTTTGCCACTTTGAACCGCAATAGTGCTTATTGTTGTTGTTTTCGACATAGCAACCGAAGTTGTTGGCATTTCATCGTGATTACCATTCTGTAGTGATTGCTCACGTTTATTATCAGCCATTATTTTCTTCTAATAAATTTCTTTCAGTTTCTTCAAACCAACATTTAAATAAATTTTTAAGTAAAACAAATTTCGCACAATAATAATGAACCGCGTCAGAGTTATTTATAAAAATATTGTAACATTGTTTGTTTATTTGTTTTGATTATTTATTAGTGTTTTGTTAAGTAGTTAATTTGTTAATTATATTTCCGATTTATGCTCATTTAATTAAGTAAAAAAATTTGCCGATTAATAAATAACATCGTCAATAAAAATACACGAAAGTTATGGTATGGCGTGGATTGTAAAAGTTGGCGCTCGCGTAACCGTGAACACACTGACTGAATTCTTTCCTGCTCGCCAAGTCAGTTGTACGTCGTCGATTCTCATCCACACCAAGATATTCGTTTACGTACCTATTGAAAACCGATCCTGCTGCTGCTGAGGTTTGGTGGCAGATATAACAATATCTTGATTAAGAACTTGACCTTCTCAATTTTCATTAAATTTATATCTACCTTAATTATAAATTAATCTTTATGTTATCTACTTAATTCCTTATGAATTTTTAATTTGATTTTAACAGTTTTAAAATTAGAGATTTAAAGCAAACAACACATTTCTAACAACGACAACTGCCTTTATCTGAAATATTATGTTGTTTGTTTTTTAAATGTCTAATTAAGGCAATTTATTAAACTGAAGAAGGCGGAAACTGCTGCCGAAACGTTGTTGTTTGTTTCAATCATTTTATCGACAATGAAATATTTCTTTAAACTGAATAAAAAAAAGATTTATAACGGAACCAATAGGCGAAGACAAATACAAATCAAAAATAATCTTTGATATCTCGATAAGATTGGTCATTCCCTGATTCAACAGAAGATGTGCGACATTGGCTTCAGCAGGAATCTGATATCTTTTTTTCAATCCTATCTGGGATCAAGGCACCAATTTGATGAATACAATGGATTCAGTTCAAGTTCATTCACAGTCTCAAGTGGAACTCCGCAGGGCAGTACGTTGGCTCCTCTTGTCTTTGCAATATTCGTAAACGATATTGGCTCTGGTTTCAATAGCAATTATTTGTTGTTTGCGGATGATTTAAAATTGTATCGCACTGTTGTTTGTGAGAACGATTGCGCACAGCTTCAAACAGATCTGTGTCGGCTCTCAGAATAGTGTGATCTAAATAGACTTCCTCTAAATCTGAACAAATGTAAGTCGGTGACATTTACAAGACGTAAAGATCCGTTTTTGCGAAACTACACCATCGATGATTCAAATTTGGAACGCTGCGCTTTAATCAAAGATCTTGGTGTATACTTGGATGGTGATTTATCTTTTAACTACCACATTGAGCAAGTTTCTGCTAATGCTTTGCGAATGTTAGGATTTATTTTTAGACAGCCCAGAGAATTCAAGAACATGGACTGCCTGAAAAGTCTCCATTTCGCCTTTGTTGTGTCTATTTTGGAATTCGCTACAATCATTTGGTCGCCCATCTACCGTGTTCATATACAGAGATTGGTGAGTATCCAACGTAAGTTTTTAAAATATTTGTTATTTAAAATTGATGGATATTTTCCTCCTCGTGGGTGTGATCACGGCATGTTACTGACAAGGTTCGGATTTTGGCCGTTAGCCGAGAGACGCATCTTCGCGTCTCAGATCTTTCTTTTTAAGTTGAGCAACAATATGCTGGATTGTCCTCGGTTGCTTCAGCAGCTATGGTTTCGTGTCCCTAGGGTTCACTCTAGAAGCGCTAGTTTATTTTGGATGCCACAGATTCGTTCTAATTATGAATCTGTCGCTATTTCGAGCTTGTAAATACAGCAACCGATTAGTTATTAATGAAAACGTTGATTTTTTTAATGTATCGCTTGATTCTTTTATAAAAAGTTTAGAGACATGTTTGCGGGCTACTGATTTGGATTTGTTTTGATGAATTATGTTCATGTGTTAATTATTTATTGTTATTATTAATTGTTCTTGTAATCCTCCCAATTTTCTTTCGTTTTGATGTGTGTATTTCCTTTTTTGTATTTTTATATTTTTCAGTTAGTTTTAAGTTAGTTCTAAGTTGGGTATTTTTGTGTGCTAATGCTAGGCAATTGTTTTTGTTTATGTAAGATTTTGTCTTGTTATTGGGTAGCAATACAATAAAGAGATTATTATTATAATTATAACAGGCAAATTAAAACTAAGACGAAAAAAGAATAAAATCTTGAAAATTAGAGAGTAGACAGTTATTATTATTATTATTAAAAATAATTACCTATCAAATGTCCATATAATGAGGGCTTCATTAATTATCTTTGATTTGGAGTTCTTATTCAAGAGGAACTACTTTCACAGATTTCTTTTGATAACTATTTATACAGATGTTTCAAACTGAGATTAAAGATTAAATTCTTTTTAAAAATCACCTGCTTAAAAATATAGAATCGGTGTCACGACTGTCATCAAAACGCCTGCGCGGTGACTCGTTCTGAAACTTCTTCAGCAGTCCGTGATTAAGGCATTTCTTTCAACAAATTGAGCAGTTCTTCGACTGTTCTTTGGCGGTTATGTCGCAAAATTTGCTTTTCAAGGCAATATCTACGGATTCGCTTGTTCTTGATAGCATTGGTCTACAGGATTTTGGTTTATCCGGTGTTGAACGGGGTTTTTCAAACGTTTTGATCAATTTCTGAATTAAAGTTTACAACGCACGATCACTGCAAAGTTTCTTACGTGCCGAATCATCGACTGTAAATTTTAGCACACATAACGTAGCCGACAAAACGCTCCAAAACGACAAAAAGTAACCTTTTGAGAGACCTTGTTTTCTTCCGATTTTAGAAACAAGACGACAAGCAGGAATTTAAAGCAAAAAGTATCAGGACTACATAACTCTAAAGATGCCGCCTCTGCTTGTTAATCATAGCAGGAAAGTAATTTTTTTACTTTACCTGGGAAGAAAACGGTTGGCATTTGTAATCGGCAATCATAACGATCAGAAGGTAGAATATACAAATTGTGAAATGTTTAAAAGTTTATAATTTGTAATAAAATTATTTTTATCATATAATGTTACAGATGCAGTCCCGCCACATGTGGAATTTCAAATGTACAGGGTGACAACGTTGCATAAAAAAAGAATGGTGAAGAAAAAAATATTTACGGATCTTTTTATTAATTTAGATCCCGTCTAAGGACGAGATTCTTAGATCGTGCATCCTCAAATTATTTCACCGGAAGAGGAACCAAAAATCATAGAATACGGGGGTGGTTTCAAATAAAATAGCATTCTAACTATGCTCAAGTTGTTTCGCAGGAAAAGGACTAGTGTAGGTTCAAAATGAGTGGGTCTATACGGGACCCCCCATTGCGACCAGCGAAATTTTATTGGTGCTCATACATGTTTATATTTCACGCAGCAGCAGAATTCTCACTAGGCTCAAATTATTTCATAGAACAAATTACAAAAGCATGGAGGTCATTTCAAATAAGGAGGTGTAATTCACTCTCACAGTGCTTAAATTATTTCGCAGGACTATTATGAAACTGAAAATAAAAAATCCAAAAAACAGAAGATACGGGAATCGTTTGAAACAGAATAGCAATGTTATGTAAGTTAGGATTTGAGGGTTCGTAGCACATACACCAAGAGGTGTGACGCGTTCTCGCTAGACTAAAATAATTTTCCAATAAAAAGACTGTTATGAAAAAAAAAAAATGAATCAGGAAATACTGGTTTTTTGATTTTGTATTATTTTAATACTATGAATCTTACCAAATCTAATCAACATAATAGGATAAATAGATATATATATATACGAGGTCTGTTCAAAAAGTTCCCGGAATTTTTGAATTGCGCGCGTCTGGAGAGTCCGGTGGTCAAATTTTTTTTTATTGTGTTGGTACACATGTCCTTAATGTATGGTGAAATTTTCAGCTGTATTCATTGTTTACATTCTGTCTTGTAGCGGCTGGTGTAGACGTGTTTTTTTGAGCTCGGCGATTTTTGTTAGTTTAAACAATGGAAGAATTGAAGAATCAAAGAATTTGTATTAAATTTTGCGTGAAAAATGAAATAAAGTGTAACCAAGTGTGCGAAATGTTACAGAGAGCCCACGGTGAGTCTGCTATGAAAAAAACAAGTGTTTACGAGTGGTATAAGCGTTTCCAAGATGGCCGCGAGGACGTTGAAGACGACGAACGCTCCGGTCGACCCAGCACGTCAATAATCGATGAAAATGTGGGAAAAGTGGAAAAAATGATTATGGATGATCGCCGAATCACAATTAGAGAAGTTGCTGATGAAGTTGGCATATCAGTTGGCTCATGCCATCATATTTTTTCAAAGGTTTTGGGCATGTAACGAGTGGCAGCAAAATTCGTTCCAAAACTGCTGAATTTTGATCAAAAAAACAAACGCATTACCATCGCTCAGGAGCTGTTAAACGACGTCAACGACGATCCAAATTTACTTGAAAGGGTCATAACTGGTGATGAAACATGGGTGTATGGTTATGATGTCGAAACAAAAGCACAATCGTTCACGTGGAAGCACTCAACGTCACCAAGAGTGAAAAAAGCACGTCAAGTTCGATCAAATGTCAAGGTTTTGCTTACTGTTTTCTTCGATTATAATGGCATAGTGCATAAAGAATTCTTGCCAAAAGGTCAAACCGTCAATAAGGAGTATTACCTTGAAGTAATGCGACGTTTGCGTGAAGCAATTCGAAAAAAACGCCCCGATTTATGGAAAAACAATTCATGGGTTTTGCACCACGATAACGCACCTGCTCATTCATCGTTGCTTATTCGTGATTTTTTGGCTAAAAACAAGACTTTAATCATGCACCAACCTCCTTATTCACCAGATATCGCTCCGTGTGATTTTTTCCTGTTCCCAAAGTTGAAGAGACCCATGAAAGGACAGCGTTTTTCATCGATTGAAGAGATAAAGGCAGAATCGCTGAGAGTGCTACAGAGCATTACAAAAAGTGACTATCAAGGGTGTTTCGAAGACTGGAAAAAATGCTGGCATAAGTGTATTATATCTAGGGGGGATTACTTTGAAGGGGACCATATAGATGTAGACGAATAAATAAATATTTTTTTAGAAAAATGAGAATTCCGGGTACTTTTTGAACAGACCTCGTATATACTTTTGGGGATCAATCAAAAAACACATACACACAAGGGTGTCAATCTTTGGATCCAGTCGACAACATATGAAACAGGAGAACAGAAGATCTAGCGCCTCATACGAGTATGTGTAACGTATGTCATAATAATTCCATACTACCTATCTTATGTGCTTTTAGATTTTCTGTGACGAGATTCACTACGATACGATATGATTTGCTTATTTTTAATGTGAGATTAAAATAAATAATTATTATTTTATTAAAATGATAGTGATTTTTGTTTAATTATTCAGAAATATTGTTTCTATAGAGCTAAAAATGGATCCCTGGCAATAAAGTTTATAGTATAGCGCTTTTAAAGCAGCAGCAGCTTTTTGAAGGAGATCCAAATATCGATGCCCTGTCAGAGACATGATATGAAATTATTATCCTATAACCCGGGTCTTGACTATACCGCACCAAACACCTATCGACTCCCGGCCAGATCTTTTCAGTGATAAAGTTTTTCTAGCATTTTCCGCTGCCCAAAAATGCAAATTTATTAAATTAGGTGGGCTTGAAGCAGTCCAAAGAATATGATTTAAAAAAATTCTAATCGCCTTTGTTTGTCCATCTCACATAATATTTGAACTTCTCTGAATTTGTAATCGTCCATATTACGCGTTTTTAAAGTTTTTTGCACTTTACCATATGAAACTTGCATGTCCTGACTTCATTCTCGTATAATTCTTGATTTTCATTTGGTCGGACATTTTTGGTTGCCCGTTTTAATGGGTTCGTTTTTTTTAAACGGTGATTTAAATTACTTTTTTTTATAAAAATTGACACAATATGTACTTTTTCTCCCTCAAAATATAGGATTTTAACTACATAAAATCTCAAATTGTGGAGCAGTTTAAGTTCATTATTACCTGCAATGAATTTAACGTGAATTTGGGATGTCGATGGTGGTTTTCTGTATTACATAAAAAAATCTGCATTTTCCTTCTAAAATATCCATTATGGACCCGCGCCGACAGAAATATTCAAATAGGAAAAAATGATAGAACAATAATATCGACATATATGTCATCTACAGTGAGATAGAGGCATCTGTTGATATATCGCAGAATCGAATACTTTCGTTTTTAGATGAACATAACTTGACCGAAGTTAAAAAAACAACCGTTATTTGATTTAAGAAAATGCTAAACAAATTCGACAGACGAACTGCCAAATTCGTATACAACATCGTCTCAGGTGCTAAAACATAGATGAACTACTTATAGAATATAATTTTTTAAGATGAAAATCTTATAAAAACATAATATGTCCGTCGAAGCTTTGTGTCTCACGTACAGGGTTTCAAAGTTTCAGGACTGATTTCATTATTTACTTAATTTTACAATTAATTTACCATTAACTAATTAATCTTCTATGTCCTACTCTGATCTTTGCATTTAAATAATAAAATAAAACGTAGTCTCTACTTTTAACTAATCCGAAATTTCAAAACTCTTTTAAAAAATCAGTACAGTTCGCGAAAAACATACAAGAAACCCAAAAGTTTCTAAATTAAACAGCGATTCTAAATTTATAAACTTCTTAAAAGATATTTTAAAAAACATTCTTTACAAAAACAAATATTACATTAAAAATACATGGAACTTCAAAGGGAAAATGAAAAACATAAAAATTCCTGACGACTATATACTTGTTTCTTTGGATGTAGTTTCGTTATACACCAGCATCCCGATCCCGCAATTGTCCACACTATTACCCAAAAAAAATGGAGCGAAATTAGTCTACACACTGATATTCCTCAGCAGGAATTTATCAATGCTCTGGAAATTATATTACAGTCAACTTATTTTGTCTCTGAAGATAAGTTATTTATTTATAAAGAAAATAAAAAATAAAATATCTGCTTGCGATTTACAACCAAAACTTAGCACTCAAAAACATTCACAATTGTATAAAACTTAATTTGCAAATTGATACACCTTGTTATAGACAAGAAAATATGTAAGTACTATGAAAACGTACTTGAGTTATGTAAGTATACAAGATTTAAACATTTTTATAACACGTCATAATTAGATTCGTGGGATGGACCTGTTTCATTAGCACCCACACTGTCTACGAATCTATACAATTGCGTTTTGTTTTGTTCTTTAAGATATTTTTGGCAAAATTTAAAAAAATGTCCTTTCTGCGAAGAGATACAAATTTCGACTGATTTGTTACCTGACTTTCTAATTAATTATGTAATAATTATATAAACAATGCTTCTAGTCGTTAACGTTTGCTAGTCATCCTGTCAGCTTCTTCAGAGCATTCAGAAGCATGGTTTCTATAATTCTAATCGCCTCTCGAAGTTTTGTATCTAAAATAATTATATAATTAAACATTTTCTTAGGCTCTAACCAAACAAAACTTTAGAAGACTCAAGGACTATATAGTCCTATTTTTATGACTAATAATAATTTTATAAAATCACTGGTTCATTACCTATTCAAATATTTTTTGTTGCTTATCAGTAGGACTAACCCTAGGGTCTTGATAATACCGAGATAATTTTGTCATAGAGAATGCCGAAAGCGTGTTGCTTGATAATAGCCCGAGGCCGCAGGCGATTGGATATCTTTTTACACTTAGTGTCTAAACCAATAGCTAGGGCGGATGATTTGGCCCACATATTAATTGTAGTCTTGCCTACCGGTATATTGTCAAACCATGTGTCACTTTCGGATTTCCAGAAACAATTTGGTCTCAAGAATAGGCGACTGGAAGTAATATTTTTCCCCCTTTTGGACAATAATTTATGGAATAACCGAACAGGGCATGCACTTTCGTTTGCAATATTTGGAACAAGCCACTTACTATTTGTACAACTTTTCGATCCTCCTTGGCATGTTTTACTGAATATTGGATTGTATTCTGTTGGTTGGCGTTCCATCATTATTTTTCTCAATCGTGAAATAATCTATAAGCCAATCAGCTGGTTCACCACCTTGCCAAGCTAACTCAACAGCTACAATATGGTAATTTTTTTTTTGTAAAACTTCTGGTGTACATTCATCCCATAATCCAATGATTATAGCCAAATCACTTGAACTCAAATTTGATGAACTGCATTTTCGTTTGAATCCTGCTGTAATCTTTTACATTCAGTTCGTATTCTCTGGTCGCACAAAACTCTAGAAATATTTTCCATACATATTTTTTTGATTTGATTGTATTTTTTTGGTATATTATTAGATATAATACGAGTATCATTAATTGCATCGTTGCATGCAATACCAAATCTTCGCGACATTTTTAAACCAGTTGTTAGTTTGACGTTTAATTATTTTTTAATAAAAAAAAACACCAAACTGAAAACACCACATGTAGGGTATTATAGCTGTAATCCAGAGGTGATTGGATTGAAATTTGATACATGACTGAGTAATTTTATATTTAGTAAAAAATTATCAAATATAGAAATAACTAGGTATAGTCAGTAAATAATATCAGAGCAATAACACCAGGCCAACATAAATAAGTATTTAATGGCCGAGTTATAGCAGCATAAACAAACAAATATACATACATGATGATTGATGCTTGCGCTATTTCGTTGCGTCGACAAGCAGGACTTTAAAGCAATTTGTGGCAGGAGTACATAAATATAAATAAATGTTTATTTGATGTTAGTTTTGCAGGAAAAATTAAATCTCGTGTCTACCTGGGAAGAAACCGATTGCCTTTTGTAATCGGCTATCATAACCAATAGAAGGTGTTTATGTTTGCATTAATCAAACCAAGTATTTTTTATGAAACATAAAAACATTTTCTACCATTAGCAGAAGACACAGTACAATTATTGCAGAATTTCGTGCATCAGTGAGTGATTAATCACGTGAAGGTCAACCAAAATCTGTTGTGATTCCAAAAGACATTGATGCTGTGCGCAAAATGATAGAGTAAGATCGACAGGTCATCTACAGTGAGGCATATCGCAAACTCATCAGAAGTAAATAAAGGAAAAGTTGTATAAATTGAAATATTTCTTTGTGATAATGATGTATTTCGAAAGTTATTTATTATGAACATTAATCGAACAATAACTAGATCCACAGGAAATTCAACCTTAGAAAAAATTAAAAAATGGGCCCTTTTCCTTTCAAGTTATAATCTATAGAAAGACTTCTAGAAAATAAACTAGAATTTAAAACATATTTATATGAAAATATCTTATTATCCAACTCAAATAACATAATGTCCTCGTGTCGGAAGGCAGCACCTTCAGTAGCCTTTTCATCTTTTAAAAACTTGCAAAGCTCCTTAATGCTTTCTAACTTTAGAGGATTTATAAGTGAATCACAAGAGTAAGCTATAGTTTTTCGGGTATAGGTACAATTTCCACACCAGGTTTCAAAATGGACATTATCTAAAGAAAAGCTGCAAAACATTAAAGATTTTGACTCAAATAAATTATACTTTCTTATATGGAACTTCAACTTATTTGTGATAAAGTTTTTTAAAAAAAAGTTCGGATAATCCGTTTACAAAGTCTTATAATAAATACAACATAAATTATGTAGGTACATTCACTTGACGAAAGAAAGGCCCAACTGTAGCAGATAGGCTTTTGCTCTTCTAAACCTATAAGCGAAAACAACACAGCTGATCTTATTGCTTTACTCTGAGTTTGGTGGGCCTTTCTTCTATTCAGCAAAATTCACAAAAAAGTATTTTTGAAGAAACACTGCACATGCGGGCCCTTTTTCATCTAGGCTTATCAATTGTAAACCCGGTATGTACTAGAAGGGTGTCAATCTTTGGATCCAGTCGACACCATATGAAACAGGACAACAGAAGTTCTAACGCCTCATATGTGATAGCGTGTATTATACATATTCAAAAATTCTCACATGTGTGTTTACTGTTACTCTCGTCTTTGACGTCATGAGAATAGAATTTAAGCATTATTAGCTGTTGTATGTTTAACCGTTTTCATACTTGAGATTAAGGATATATTTTTATATCAACGATGGAAGACGATATTTTTTTATAAATAAATATTGCAAACAAACCCCATCGATCTTGCTGCTTTGTGAAATGAAAACATTATTTTAATAAATAATTAATTCATTTTAGGCGTTTCATCGAAATATTCAAAAAACAGTTCAACTTGGGGTGCCAATAACTGGATAGTCAAGCGAATGTATTCGGCCAATGTTATCAGGGACACAGAAGTTGAAAGAACCCTATTCATTCAATTTGTGTGTTTGTGGTATCAAATACGATATGCGTTGGTTAGGATCACAGAATCATGCTGAAAGATCATTAATTTACCTACCAGTCAAATCACACACATGGTGTTGTGGTGGTATTTTGATAATTTCCACATTCCTACATACATGTCGCATTCTTTATTACGGGATACAGCCAATAACGCATGTTTCTATGATCAGGAGAACAGAAATCGTGTGACGTAAAACTACAACGCACCTACTATCATGTTAACATAATATACATGGTGGTTCACTGTTGATTGTTCTCAAATTTAGGTATTATCAGTCTAAAATATACGACTTTGCCCATGTAAATCTTGATGCTTAAACTCCCAAAGTGTTCCGCTCGTGTCTGATACAATGACTGCAAAAAGTATCATCCACTTGAGGTTTTATTAAAAATTATTATCTAATTTGATAGATCTTCTTTCATTTTATTAATCTAAGAAAAACTATTGAACAGATCATGGTTACAATATTCTGCCACTGTCGGACACAAATTTTCTTGTTTAAATGGGTTAAGTCTTCGCCATACCATATGATGTCCATCCGATTATATTTCGATTAATCTGAGAAAATAACACGTTGCCAAAAATTATTTGTTTCATTTATATATTTACTTGCAAACTCTAATCCTTTTTTTTTTTCGATTAATCATTAACCCATACTTTTTCCAGTCACTGTAGTTATTTTTATTACTGTCTGTATCCTTTGGAAGGCATGATTTGTTATACGTCTTATATACGAGGGAGAAATGTATCAAAAAACGCTTATTTGATCGCAAACAAATTACATACGTAAGGTCGAAATATCCTAAAAAAACAAGTATATAAACCGTATAGGTTTCATTTAGTTCATCATTTAAATCCTGGAGATGCCGTAAGAAGAATGGACTTCTATCGTTGGTTTCTGCAAATGACCAATGCTAATATAAATTTTGCTTCCAAAGTTATTTGGTGTGATGAGTCGTTTTGCAGTAGTTGCGGGATGTTAAATAGACACAAATCAATCAATGAAAATCACCATGTTTGTATTTCCGCGTGAACGACAAGGAAGATTTGGTGTCAGCGTGTCCTGTTTTATTTTAGGACCAAAGATATATGAAGGAAAATTAACTGGTGATCTACATCTAGAAATTTAGAACATATCATTCCACCATTAACCGACGAAATTCCTTTAGCCCATTTAAATAGTGTTTATTATCGACAAGACGGAGCCCCGCCTCAGAATGCGCAGGATATGCGACCTTTTTTAGAGGAACATTTTGGAACCAACAAATAGTCCTGTAAGATGGCCCCCAAGATCACCTGACTTATCGGTACTCGACTTCTTCACTTAGAAAATAAAATATACAAAGTCCAATATGAGACAATAGAAGATTTATATGCTGTCATAGTGAGAGAATTTAGGCTTTTACAAGCACAACCCTTCAAAATTATGAATGCCTTACGAAAATGTGCGAAATGTGTTTGATAAATAACGGAAATCAATTTGAGCAATTTTTGTGAAATATATTTACATTTTTCTTTGTTCTTGTAGTAATATAAGTTTGTTTGTTGTTACTGATAGCATAAAGGATAATATTTGCCACTATTTCAAAATTACAGGTTGTCCAAAAAATTTCATAATAATTTTTTTTATAACGCTATCGATTTTTGATATTTCTAAAAATTGTTTGCACAGGAAAAAAATATTCAATTTAAATGGGTAAAAAAATCAGGGTGGTTCTATTTAACACAACATAAGACCAAATAAAAAAATGAGGGGTACGCCTATGGACTCCACATAAAAGCATCTATCAAATACCGCTTATATATTTCCAATATCTGTTATAGTTTTCCAGATATGAGAAATATCGGGTTGAATTCTGCCCTGTATCTCGAAAATAACATGTGTTACCCAAAATACAAGCTGTTTCTAAAAAAGATGGTCAAAATTTGTGAGCGAATTGAGGATGTCTAATCATGAAAAAAACCTAAATTGTAATTTTTCGAAATATCCTTATTTACAAAAATACAGGGTGTTAAAGATGACTGCCTGAGGACGATTTTTTTGAAATATTTTCGAAACAAGTGAGGAAGAATTAACCAAATGAAGCATATTTATTCACCTAGTAAAATGTCGTAAACTGACATGAAATTGAATAAAAAAGGATGACCATAGGCGGGTAAACGGGGGGACTTTTTTTTACAGGGTGTTTCAGAAAGACATGGCCAAAATTTGTTAGCGAATTAGGGACATCTAATCATGAAAAAAACATAAATTGTAATTTTTCGAAAAGTCCTTGTTTACAAAGATACAGGGTGTTAAAGATGACTGCCTGAGGACGATTTTTTTGAAATATTTTCGAAACAAGTGAGGAAGAATTAACCAAATGAAGCATATTTATTCACCTAGTAAAATGTCGTAAACTGACATGAAATTGAATAAAAAAGGATGACCATAGGCGGATAAACGAGGGGGACCTAACTTTTTTTTTGTGAGTTTTATTAATTTTGTGTTAAAAATGTGATAAAATAAAGTTTTCTACATAAAAAGACATACTTCTTTTTTCTCGAAAAATTCGAGTTTAAAAATTTTAGGACAAAACTGGTCCATAGTACACAGCATTAATAAAATTTTGGGAAACTTTTTGTTCGCAAACTGTATTTCAATAATTTTATTAATGCCGTTTACAGGACCAGTTTTGTCGTAAAATTTTCAAACTCGAATTTCCCGAAAACCTTTAAGTTTTTCGAGAAAAAATAAATAAACCTTTTTTATGTAGAAAACTTTATTTTATCACATTTTTGACACAATAAAACTCACAAAAAAAAAAGTTAGTTTTAGTGTTTAAATGAAAGTTGAATCTCCACAAGATAAACTTAATAGAAACTATCGGCCATACATGTTTCGGGACTAGACCAGTCCCATCATCAGTGGCATGTCAACAATCGTACAAACACAACGCTAAGACATACAATATTCCATTAAATCTCCACTGAAGTCACCATATGGAAAAAATATTTGAATTATTAAAATTTAATTAAAATTACAATTACATATTTTTGATCTAATTTTCTTTTTGCTTTTTTTTCAATAAAGTTTCAAGATTTTTTAACGATTTGTTTGTTTTGCTAAAGTTTCTTTTGCTAAATATTCCGGCTTTAGCAAAACAAACAAATCGTTAAAAAATCTTAAAACTTTATTGAAAAACAAGCGAAATATGATACACAAAAAGAAAATTACATCAAAAATATGTAATATATGATCCAACACTATCGATAGAAGAACTTCTTTCTCGTTGGAAGTCCTAATTGTAATTTTAATCAAATTTTAATAATTCAAATATTTTTTCCATAGGGTGACTTCAGTGGAGATTTAATGGAATATTGTATGTCTTAGCGTTGTGTTTGTACGATTGCTGACAGGCCACTCATGATGGGACTGCTCTAGTCCCGAAACATGTATGGCCGATAGTTTCTATTAAGTTTATCTTGTGGAGATTCGACTTTCATTTAAACAATAAATTGCAACTCCACTTATAAGTAAGGCAAGGGTCCCCCCCGTTTACCCGCCTATGGTCATCCTTTTTTATTCAATTTCATGTCAGTTTACGACATTTAACTAGGTGAATAAATATGTCACATTTGATTAATTCATCTTTACTCGTTTCGAAAATATTTCAAAAAAATCGTCCTCAGGCAGTCATCTTTAACACCCTGTATCTTTGTAAATAAGAACTTTTCGAAAAATCACAATTTAGGTTTTTTTCATGATTAGACGTCCCCAATTCGCTCACAAATTTTGGCCACCTTTTTTAGAACCACCTTGTATAAATTAGGGCATCATGAGTTTCACAAAGAAATAGCAACGTATCGGGAAAACCGCAACCAAATAACTTTCACAATCTGGACACCCTGTACAGTTAAGTTAATTGATTCGTAACAGCACGCTGCCTGATGGTTGAAACTTCCTTATAGTTATTAAATATCTTATTTTAGAAAACCGACACACATATTATATTATAGCATATCGTTGTGCTTCATGTAATTTAATAGTATGAATTTTACTATTCCCATAAGATGATTCTAGATAAAGGAATAAAACTTAATTTCTATTCATACTCGTATGTGCTTATTTTTATTTTAAAATTAACCAGTCATATTTATTTTTACTCGCAACTTTGCTATATTTACGTATTATATTGAAGCACTTAATGACTGGCAGACTTGGACGTATATTTTTGCATACGATATACGAGTTCATTTCTATATACCAATTTTTCCAAAGTTTTTCTTGGCAACGATTTATAATGATTACATTATACGAATATGTTTACGCCGAATATTTCATAATATTATAGTGAAAACATTGAAATTTTATACAGGGTGTCCCGGAAAATGTAGCGAATACCGCGGATGCAGATAGAACATGAAAAAATCTCCCTACGGAGAAAAGACGCCGTCAGTTATTAAACAAATTGTAAGTTTCACTAAAGGAATTATTGCGACGTGTCCTGTATACCTGGAGAAACAAGCGATCATTTTCTGTTTTGCATACTGATTTTGCAGTTCCTACGTTGAATTTCTTTAGGATTTCCCTAACCTAAAGCAATTGACACGAGCTGCTTCGGTCAAGTTATGTGGAATGCACCCGGAACATTTTTTTTTGTCAGGAATAAAACTTCACACGAAATCGAATTTATTGCATGTCTGAGATGACTCCCTTGAGGTTCCCAAGTAGCAAGGGTACGTTTTTGTGACGTCGTTTTATGGCGATATTAGGTCGAGGACGTTTACTACCCCTCAGAGAAACGTTTTAGAAACGTCTTCACAAATACGTATTAAAGACGTATATAGGAAACGTAATTTTGACGTTTTTCTAAGGTCATTGTTTTAATTCTGTATTTTTTAAATTCTGTAATGATTAATGATAATTATACAAATTTGTAGTACATTTTAACTTAATTTAAACGTTCCTTTTTGGCGTTTATTCGACTGTGACATTCTGACGTATAAAATACGTAAGTATATTATCTCATCGAAAAGACGCAATGTCAACGCATCTCATGACGTAAAAATTACGTAACAAAGACGTATCATTGCTACTTGTGTTGTCGATCGAGTAAATCATGATGTTTTGATTACAAAGCTTTTTTCTGAAAGAGTCTTTTCCAACAAAAGTCCTCGGTGTCATAGGAAAATTAAAACGCTTAGATTTAATCAATAAGTCGATAGGATAAGTAAGGAAAAAACAAAATTTTGACAAAACTGGACTTTATTATTCAATATTTCCCAACTTTTCGATACCACATAGTACAATTTCTGAATTTCAGTGATTATTTCATCATTGGACATTGGATCATTCTCTTGAGATCTGAAAACAAGAAAAAGCGTTGGGGGCTAAATCTGGAGAATACGGTGGGTGAGTCAATTTTGCCGTAGTTTTTCTTTTGCAAATGTGGCCGTTTCTTTGCGATTTCAACCTTCAATCGATCCAAATGTGCACAGTAACAGCCGCTGTTGTTGGTGGTTCCTTTTTGGAAGTCGTCGGATGAATATTATTTCGTTCGCATTCCACAGCCGCCATCACCTTACCGGCCAACTCTTCCGTCTTTGCTCGTTTTGGATTCTGATGCGTAATAGTGAAACCATGTTTCATACATTGTCACATATCGACGATATAATTTCATTTTATTGTGGTTTAACAGCGCCAAACACTCCTCTGAAGCATCAATCCGTTGTTGTTTTTGGTCGACTGTCAGCTCACGCGGCACCCAACTTGCACAGAGCTTTCGCATACCCAAATGTTCCTGTAGAATGGTAACAACACTACCATCTGATATATTTACAATGTCAGCTAGCTCGTGCACCTTCAATATGCGATCGTTCATAACCAATGTGTGAATTTTTTTGACGTTTTCTGGAATAACAACCTCATTTGGACATCCACTGCGCTCTGCATCATTTGTGCTGGTACGACCACGTTTAAATTCAGCAATCCACTTCTCTAACATTTGTTAGAATTTTTTTTTTTTTCATCAAAAACCAATGCTTTATGAAAACTCACAAAATTCACTGTTTTACATTTTTTTTTTTTTCAATAACAAAAGTTGCTTTACACAAAATGCTATAACTCACGAGTCAATAGTCAGATTGCTGTCAAATTTATACACGTATCGTTTAAAGGTTAGTACTAAATAAAAATCATATGGAAAAAATTCTAGTAACGCCATCTATGTGTCATCTTATTGCCTTTTTGAATAGACTAATACTTTCCGATAACTGACTGCTTTGGATGAAAATAAAGTTGCTTTGGATCAACAACTTCAAAACAAATTGGAACTTGTTTCGGCAATAGACCTGACCCAGGACAGGTGTACAATTTTGGAGAAAATGGGTTTCTACAACGATGTGAAAATGAAAATATAGTGAGAAACATGAAGATATGGGCAACAACAAACCAGTTCTAATCAAAATAAATTTTATTTGGACTAGACTAGAACTTGATCTCTAATAGTAGAATATTGCGAGGATTTTGATATTTCCTTAAGTAGTGCTTTTCAAATGATTTAGAGCTAAATATTTCCAAGTGTCAGTCGGTTGATTAGTGCTGTTATGTTTACGTTTATTTTATTCACAGCTCTCTCAATTTTGAGGTACTTGTAAAGGAATTGTGAGTTTTTATTAGTACCTACTTCAATTCAATTGTTCTAGGCGGATTCAATACCAATTCCCTAATTTCGAATACCCTCAACACGTTGTGTTTTACAATATTGAGACTGCATTTGGAATAGACGTCCTCAGTTTGAACGCGTTTAAATGTACGCTATCGGAAAAATATTAACTATGGAATTTCATTGAAAAATCAAAAGCAGATTAAATTCAGTTATAATTGAGGCTTTTTATATTGATACGTGAGATTTTTATTTGTGTATAACCTTCGATTCACTCCTACGGATGGATGAAGGGAGAGAACGGGAGAAAAACATGCTCATCTCTAATTTTTTGTGTTCATTTCTAATTTTTTAAGAATAATTAAATGTTCATGTGAATTATAAAACATTATTGGGTAGAATAAGATATATTGTTTGAGGGTCTGATAGTGCGTGAGCAACCGTTTGGTGTCTGGTGGTGTTTGGAGGAAGCGGACAAACTTTACCAAGTTTTTGCATCCTCTAGGCACCGCTTAGTAAAATCAGGGCGTTGCACATATAAGATTATCTTTGTTTCTTTATTATTATTTATTTTATTTATTTCGGCTTAGAGCAAAATAACATGTATATATTTTAAGTGGATATTTGAAATAAATAAATTTGAATTGAAAAAAAAAATTCATAACGGTGACAAATCATTTGGTTCGTTGTTAGAACGATGGCTAAAAACGAAACCAAGCGTGCTTGCACTTTTAGAGTTTCTAAATCGTTAGATACATTGGAATTGGATGCCAGCCAAATCATAGCACTATGTCTTTGTGAGATCTTCCAATTTTCTATATTCTTACATAACTTGGCGTTGTCAGAAAACTGTTCGTGTTGCAACTACAAACAAATAACATCTGCAGCCTTACAGAGGGTAGTACTTTGGGCTCAACGCTCTACACTGATTGCCTTGATTAGGCTGTTTAGATTAATAGTTCAATGATCAATTTACAATTTTGTGAAGAAGATTTCGTTTTATATCTTCGTGAAATTGAAAAATAAACGTCTGGAATTAAACTTTTGGCAAAATTAACCAAATTTAGTCCAGAACATTTGGAGAAGACAAAACACAAAAAAGCGCCGCATATTATATGGAAAAGCAAGCAAAACGAGTCAAATTATTTCGTTATAAAATCATGGGGGGAACTATCCTAATTACCCTTCGTTCCCCACTCCCGTAAATCCGCCCTTGTGGCAATATGATCCATATTTAAATACTGAAAATTAATTAAGTGGAGAGAATCACCAGTAAAGAAAATGTAACTCTCTGGTCAAGAGATCAGTCTACATTCTAAATTGTCGAAATTAATATTATTAACAGATTATTCTCAGAGCAAAAAATATTGTAGCAACATTGGGATAATATTTCTAGAATCGTGATCAAATTCATCCAAATTTTGTCATCTAGTGCCTTAAAACTACCAGAGTTCCCTAATATTCTTCAAATTTTTTGAATGCAAAACTTTATCACAGCTCATCCACCACCTACCTCTTTGATTCTTCTCATAAATTCTTCGCCTTCAGGAAGCTGAGTTGCCGGGACACAATTTAGTCCGCTATACACATTCGTCATAAATGGAGTTTCGTCTTTTGTGATTATCGGATCAGAATTTTTATCCCTAACTGTTTCTGAAGTTAATACGAACGATTTTACACCCATGGTATGTTGCTGTTGCACTTTGATATGTGTTGTTTCCACAACCTCCCTAACAATTTTCCCTGTAAAAAGAGTTTACAAACGTATCATTGCAATAATGTACAAAACACAGTCTTTTGCACTCATTGTTCAAAAATTCACAAAAATAATTCAAAAAGAAACATCATTGTTTACCTGGAGGGCATTCGGGGCTCTGCTTAAGCACCTCACTAGTTGGAGGAAGCTCTGGTATCCCAACACCTAACACCATCTTTTCTTTAACAACATTGTCATTATGATCATCTTTTCCATGGTCCCACCAAGGTGCGTACAATTGTTCGCACTCACTGGCAGTATTATATGATGATGAACAGGAGTGCTGCAACGTACAATCTGAAGCTGTTAGGAATTCTTCGTCTGTATGGAGTTCCTGTGGTTTCGAAGATGGATTCTAAAAAATAGTGAAGAGTTACTGCTGCAACTCTGTGACACAGAATAAAATAGAAAAAGAAGCTTAGATTTTGGACGATATCAGAACTTTTTATTCCTTCAAGCAATGTTTCGCCATATATTCACAGGCTTCTTCAGGCTACAAAAATAGTTCACTGTACCTATTCAAACATTTTCCCTACATTATAGCAATAATTATAGTATAAGAGAAATTACCCAAGTAGCATGGTTAGTGTTAAAAACTAAGCAAATTGATACAGCAACTTTAAATGAGTGTAACCACTAAATAAATCCCTATATAGTCAGAATAACTTCATATTACAGTTAGTTGTACTGAAAACCACTTCGTATAGTTTCATAACTTTTCGGTGCGATGGAGTGTGTTTAAGACGTGAGAATAACTAATGAGTATCACTTCAAATATGTCTATACTTCAAAGTGGAAATCAACTAACGTGGCAACCAAGCTATATCACTTAAATATCACTTAGAAGTGGCAGCGGCTTTGAAGTGATTATTAAAGTTTTGGCGACGTGTTCGTGATTTCTGATATACGTACAAAGTGACGGCACTTGATTATCTCGTCTGGTAATGAGTGGCACGTTGTTATTACTTCCGAAAGTGATTTTCACATTCCCAAACAATAAAAGTCACTTAAAAGTGATCTTTACTTTCAAAATTCACTATAAAGTAATGGTGGAGTTTAAGTTCTAACAGGTTAAACGCCGCCATCGACATTCCAAAATATTGGTATAATTTGGTCTCGTCATCCAATAGATGAGGTAAAAGTGTAGAATACTGTCCTTCTGCGGATCTTCTTTTCCAAGCAGGATGTACCAAAAATATGGGTTTTTCTCTGTTCTAAATGAAATCTGTCCGATTTTCTTCATCTTCGTCTTCTAAACAGAGTACCATCATGGCTAAATCGCAGTTGCTAAAGTTTTTGAACATTTTGCGCACAGTACCTTCCGCGATTTTGTTTGAATCGAAACTGGTGAGAGTAGCGAATGTATCGAGCCGGAGCTGAAATTCCGAAAGAACTCGGAAGCGTGTAGGACATGTGTGCTCAGCCCTACCGATCCCGCACCGATCCGCTTTTCTGGGGCAACATCGGACCAGAGTCGGGTCGGAGTGGTGTATGACAAGTGTGTCCCGGCCATTAAGCTTGCAAATAAGTTAGTGGCAACTTTGTAATGCTTCTATACTATTAGTTTTAAAATAGTTTCAGAGTATGTTCTTATTTTTTTTAATTTAAAGGCTTTATTGCTGTTACATTGTGGTTACAATCGATTGTTAAAGTGGCAAAATACAATAGCTGCCACCTGCCACTTCAAACTGGCATGTCGAAGTGGATGTTACCATAATTTCACTATCAAGTGATGTAGAAATTGTCTAGGGTAGTTATATTTGGCACTTGTTTGTTGAAATTTATAATAGAGTGGGATTTTTTAGTGCAACCCACTTTAAAATGCCACCATTCGAAGGTCACATGGAGCTTAATCTTTAATGTCGCCATCCATCTTGCCATAATAATTTTGATCATTTTTTTTTTGGTTTAGTAAACCTTTATGGAATAATATATCAATACGATTTTAAGCAACCAATATCGATAAAATGATCATTGAAGCATTTATGTAAAAAATATTAAAATCTCCAATAATAGAATTTTAATTTATTTTTCTTAAATGTAGATAATCAAATACGTGGCGTGTGCCCAAACTTCGAGCTAGAATTACCATATTTGACAGTAAATTTTCAGGCGTTTGAACTTTTTGACTTTCAAGCTCATAATTAGGCAATATCCTTTTATCTATATTTATATTAAATTTTCTGTAATATTTTAGATGAAATAAATAACTGATATTTATTTATTTTTATTTCTTTAAGATACACTGCCCAGACAGATAAATAATCCAATTCAAGGGCAGGAAAAATTACAGTAAATTCTTAATATCTAACACTAAATTTATATTATAAGAAATATATTTTTTATACAAGACAAAGTTGAACTAAAAATATCAATTTGCTGGGACACAGAGTTACAAGTATGGCACACAAAATATAAAGGGGAACGCAACAACAAATTAGTACGCGGGGCCGGAAAGTAAAATACGATTCCGTTATTACGTGTACGTAGATTTGGGACACAAAAAGGAATCTGGCTTAAAAACTCTGGACAGTCAATAAGTCCATTAATAATCTTAAAGAGCAATACTAGAGCGGAATATTCTCTCCGAGCATTTAGTGGTACTAGATTAAAACGGTTTAACAGAATATCATGAGGAAACCCAATGCATGGATAAACCCCATCAACCCGAAACCACAGCAACTTCAAAACGACGCTGGATACGTTCAATATTATTCATATGTATGGCATACATAGGATTCCATACTACAGATGCATATTCCAGTTTAGATCTGACAAATGCGTTGAAAAGAACAATGAGATTGAGGTGTCACAAACTCTTTCGAATTGCGCACAATAAAACCTAGAGATCTATAGGATGCTGAAACTATATTATTGTAATGATTAGTAAAGTTCAGTTTAACATCAAACCAAGCACCTAAATCTTTAAACTCATCACAAGTTGTTAATGGACTATTATTTATAGAATATGAAAATTTGACAGGGTTTATTTTCCGTGTATAGGAAACACTAAAACATTTATCAATATTCAGATAAAGATTATTACCACTCATATACAACATTTAAATCGTCCTGAAGTAGTATTAATGACAGAATATACTTTGAAGTCGTCAGCATATAATAATGAACTATTTGTCAAGCCACTAGAAATGTCATCGATAAAACACAGGAACAACAATGGTCGAAGGACAGAGCTCTGGGGAACACCAGATGACACTTTAAAATTTGCGGAACGAAATCGTCGACTGTCCACATACTGAAATCTATCCTTCAGATACGACTTCAAAAGCAGCAGTAAATTATAAGATAATCCATAACGACACAGTTTACGCAATAGAATACCATGATCAAGTAGATCAAAGGCTTTAGAAAAGTCAGTGTAGATTACATCTACCTGACCCCCGTTATCAAGTCGCTCAGTTAAAAACAGTGTTAAAACCAATAAATTAGTTGACGTAGAACGATCGGGAAAAAAGCCATGTTGTACCGATGAAATCTGACGCCTAACATGGCTCATAATAATATCATGGAGCACAAATTCAAAAACTTTAGAAAAACACGACTGTATGGAAATTGGTCTATAATTTGAAATATCCTGTTTATCTCCCTTCTTATGAACCGGCGTTACTCTAGAAGATTTCCAATCAGAGGGGAAACTACACGATCGCAAAAAAACATTGAATATTGTACACAATGGTTTAGCAACCACAGTGGCACAATCCCTAATTACAAAAGATGGTATACCATCAAGACCCGATGTAAATTTAGCTTTTAGCCTTCTCAAAGCTCCATAGACCTCCGTCTCAGTAATCACACGATCCGGTAAATGAGACACATTCACAACATCAAACAATCCCTGATCAATATCAAATGCCTGTGATGCAACGTATGATGTGTTGAAAAATTCCGCAAATGTATTGACAAGTTCCTGCGGATCATCAATATTATTATCATTGTAAGTCATACTACCAGGCAATCGCCCAGATTTGCTTCTGGAATTGACAAAAGACCAAAACGGATATGTCCACAAAGTAAAATAGTATGGAACATGTTAGAAATTAACATGCAGGACAGAGACGAAAATAATATTTACCCTAACCAAAAAAGACAAGGACATACGCAAAGTATCAATGAGCGAGCTCGCCACTCTTTAGCCACGTCACTAGAACGTAGATTTAACATATTTATATAAGACTTCAAAAGGTGGCTAGAACGTTGTGGACACCAAAAAATTGTTCCCCATTTAGGTCACCGCCACGTTATAAAACCATCTAGTTTACGTGGATATAATTTGGCGATATAAGATAAAGTTACCAATATCGTGCCGGCTACGTGCTGATCACTTAAAATGCTACTTGGGTAGAATTTGTTGAAGATTCTATAATTAGAACTAATTCGATAGTTTGGTCTAGAATGAAGTTAACACTGCTGACCTACCTCAATGTTATTTACATTTTCCATGTTAACAAATAAATCCACTCACTATTTGCTTCTCTATCTGAAGCTCTTTGGGATGAGAGCGTAGAAATTACACAATAATTAATCTTCTGGAGCACTTCTAACAGATAATTAATTTTTCTTCTGATTTTGTTAGAAGTGGAATATCATGCTTCGCAGTCAAGTTGTTGAGGAGTTTATTTATGCTCTGCTCTGAAAATTTAAACAAATTACGAATAACGCCGCAGTCCTGTTTTATATTTTACTTGTCGCAAAACTTTCACAGTTTGTTAACTATATTAATATGCATGTCGCTGCAAAATATTGTGTTTACGATAAGATATTATATGTATTAGAATCAGTTAATATAAATGGATATTAGGCCTCTGTAGGCGTGTGTTCTCTATTTTTATAAAATGTTATAGATGATGTTGCAATAAAAATTATTTCCACACTCTCTTAGGTTCTACTTCAAAATCTGTTATATCTGGTGTTCCACACGGGTCGATATGCGGTCCTATACTTTTTATCCGTTATACTGCGAGCATTTTTTATTCAACAAAATTTTGCCGAGTGGGTGTTTTTGCTGGCGATACACAATTATTATAATCGTACATTAGGTTCGGGCGCATTTAACGACAATTTAAAAAAAAATCATTGTATAACCGTTGATTTATGTGTGAACGTAAAGTGTTCATGGTCAGAAGGTTGCGAGTTCAATTCTGGGCCACAAAGCTTTTTTTTATTATTATTGAAATTGTAGCCGGTCTGCACATATTGTTACCTTACATGTTGATTAAAGTCCTTTTTCGAGAGAATTCATTAATTATACACTGTCATGATATATAATTACGGTTATCGTATAATAATAAATGGATTTATTGGCATAAATTACATAATTGAAAAATGGAAGAACAAATAAACTAAGAAAAATCAGATTCCAAAAGGCGCAAGCTCAGCAAAGCTGATTTTCAGCAAGGGCGCTATAATACATTATAAATATGCTAACAAATATCTAAAACGAAAACACTAAACATAATAATACAATAATAATGTAATAATAATAATATAAAGGTTACAATTTCCAACATAAGTAAACACACCTCAAACATCAGACTCAATGAGTGTCATCTGCTCTTGAAATAATTTATCATACAAACAATTTTTAAACTTAGACAGTGATAATGTTTTCATCTCCGAAGACATCTCATTATAGTATTTAGCTATATTGTAACTGAAAGACCTCTGATACATGGCAGTTCTGTGTTGAGGAATGGTAATAATATCCTTGCGTCTGACATTCTTATGTATGTCAGTCCGGAAAGTTATTCTTCTATACAAGTAAGGCGAAGTTTTCAACAAAATGATCCTGTGGTATAGAAACACAGAGTGCAATGTTCTTCTGTTAATCATATTAAGCCACTTTATGGTTGATAAGGTATGAGATATTCTGTCAAACTTCCGTATTCCAAAAACCAATCGTAAGCATGAGTTCTGAAGTCGTTGGACACGCGCCGAATCAACCCGCAAGAGACACAGACCGTAGACGTAATCACAGAAGTTCATATGCGACAGCACCAGTGATTCACACAACAACTTTCTCAGGCTAAATGAAAGTAATTTCCGAGTGGCATAGATACTCTTAAGGTTGGCATAGCCAATTTGAAGCTTTGATGTTATATGCTGAGTAAATCTAAGCCCATTGTCAATAATTAGTCCCAAGCTCTTGGCATGATCGGAGATTTGAATGGCCACACCATCCAGTGACAAGCGCATGTCAGATTCAACAGCGAGTCCAAAAAACAAAGCTGTTGATTTTGAAGGATTAACAAGGTCGCTTTGAAAGTCCGCCAGGGCCCCCAGATCACGGTTTATCCGCGCTTCTGCAATGGTCAGCTCCACTCTCTCGAAGACATGAACAATCTGAGAGTCGTCAGGATACATATTATAGCGTGGAAAAATTTAAACATTTTGATATATGCCAAGTAGCCAAACAATTGTGCGAAATGTATATAAAAAAAATAATAGTATTTGACGTGACGAATGTTATTGTAAATAAAACTGCCCACCAAACGGATACATTTAATTTGACGCGGATGCGTAAAATGTCAACATTCTTTCATTAGTAGAGACGCAAGAATTGGATCGATCTCATTTTCGTTTTAAGGTTAAACTATCGCCTCGAGGACTGCAACCGAGTTTTCCACGGCAACTTTGATTTTTCATTTTAATTTCTGGTAAACGTTATTTTGATTTAAATCTACCATTAACTTGCAATTTATTGGTTTCCATAAAAATGGTAGAAACCACAACATCGACGTAATTAACCTATAGCTATAAGTTGCTCTTTTTAAAAAAAATAATAATTTAAAATAATGAAGCTTGTCAAAGCTGTCTTTAATTAATTTATGTGTAAAATTTACGCAAATGCCCCCTATATCTACGCCAATGAACAGTTAATGAAAGCCAAAATAATGCAGATTATTTTAGGTTATCGGTCCCCAAATGCATGTAAAATTTTGTCGAAATCGGTTAGCTAGTTTTTGAGAAATGAACAAGAAAGTTAATTTGACTACTAAATTTGGAGACCCTGTATCTCGATAACGAAGCATTTGCGGACATGAGTTCAATGGCAAAAAATGCTTAAATCACTTTCAGCAATCTCCAGTTTTCGTTTGTTGCAACCATAATGAATCACCCTGTATACTAAATTCAGGTATCACTTTTCGTTAACGAAATCACCCTTTAAAAATACTTCATCTACGCTGATGATCACAAAAAAAAAAGGACCGATAGCATTGATTGGAACGCATTAGGCAGTGGAGTTGTTTGAGGTTAAGTTGATTCAAAATCTACAGTGTTAAATTTAAAACAATCGTAAACACAACATTTAAAAATAAACATAAAATGATGAATGACATACATTTCTTCCTAAAAATAGTGCGTTGTACCTACAGAAATAGAACAAACTAACGCAATTGTAGGTAGGTATCAGTAGAATTTACGTTCAAATATGTAAAAGTAATAAAAACTTTACTTACAATAAGTTATACTCTTACTGTGTTATGTAAGTGCCTACACCAACATCGTCGAGCCACAAACTGTGGTAAAAAAATATTCTAAAATTTACCCCACCAAATCAACAATTTCAATTTTAGAATCGAAAAGTATTAGACATTTTACGTAAATTTCATTTTTTCTGTCTTGTGTAGTAGCGGCATTCAAATACAGGGTTGCCCACACAACCCGGTCATTAAAAGTTCTATTAAAATGAGGTAAATTTGACATTGCGTGACTCTTTTATTTTATATTTATTTATTTAGGGAGGAATTATTTGCCACTGTTACTACGACGGAATATATTTTGGTTTATGCATGACGATGGTTACAAAAAATTAGGGTAGATAATTTATTGTGACGAAGCCACCCTGTAATTTTTTGGGGTCCTTCGTTTATTGGTGCAAACACATATCTAAATAAACTGTTGCCCTCGAGGCACGAATAGCTCTCCATATTTAAGTGTAAAACTAATAATTTTATGACCTTTTTGTCATTTATCTAAAATTTATATATATTTTTTTTTTGTTTTAGACATCAGCTATTTTTTTTAAGTATCGGGTTTTGTTCCTTTTTCTTCTCTTTGGAGGCACTAATTATACGTACATATTTTATATTTCAGATCTTCTACGCCAAGCTGAAAATAGTTGATTTTTTTTATAATAAAATTTATTTTGCCTCCTTCTCTACTATTTACGAACGCCTATGTAAACAAAAATTGTCTACTATTTACGAAGGCCTATAATTAATCAACATTTTGGATAAGTTTAAGAACTATGATTTTTTTAATTTTTGAACCCTCTTTTAAACCCCTTGCCTACGCTCCATAAATATCCTGTAGTATTTTCGTACCAAATGTGGTTAAAATCCGTTAAGTGGTTTTTGAGTTATGACGGATACAATTTTTTCTGGCCCTTTTATAGAATTTTAACGGACGCTTATGGTACATTAATTTTTGTCGTGTATTTTTAACACCAATTCAACTAGCTAAATATAAAAAAATTTACATTTCAATTATTTTTTATATTTTACTCCCTTTTCTACTATTTACGAACGCCTATGTAAATAACATTTTTATGCTGCATTTTGTAGGTTATCTTATATCAAAGCTATATATAATTAGCCAATTTTTCTAGTATATTTGGGAAACGTTTTTTTTTTTCGTTTTTGAGCCTTTTTTTAAACCATTTTCGAACGCCTGTGTGAACCAATTCTTTTATGGAATATTTTTTAGCTTATATTGTATCACAACTATGAAAAGTTATTCCATATTTCGAATAAGTTTAGGAAATATATATTTTTTATATTTTGACACCTTTTCCACTATTTACGAACGCCTATGAAAGTAAGTTATTTATGACACATTTTATAGGTTATATTCTATCAAAACTATAAATAAGTAGTTAATATTTCTGCTATGTTTAAGAAATACGTTTTTTTTTTAAATCTTTTTTACCCCATTTTACACTATTTTCGACGCCAATGTGGTCTAATATTTTAAGTTCAATATTTTAGGTTATATTTGTAGACGATATTTTGTGAATTGAATATGCCCATATCTAGTGATGGTATTGTGTATTTTCACATCTCTAAACGCACACGCGGTAGTCTGTCAACCGTCTACGGTTGACAGTAGAGTATGAGAGACAGTTAAGAAAAATGCGTGAACTCCGATAACCCTAGAAAATTATGTGTTGGATATTTAAAATAAAAAGAATAACGAATATTGTGAAAAGTCGTTTAATTTAAAAATTCAAGCTCCCAAAGTTCCTACATATTCAATTAAATGCGTAAAAAATTATGCAGTATTTCGGATAAGTTTAAGTACTATGATTTTTTTTAATTTTTGAACCCTCTTTTAAACCCCTTGCCTACGCTCAATGTTTCCCAAAATCTAATCAGCTCCTTGCCATGTGCAATAGTATTTTTGTACCAAATTTGGTTAAAATCTGTTAAGCGGTTTTTGAGTTTTCGTGTATACAGACAGACAGACATTTTTTTAAAACTACTTATTTATGTATAAAATGACCAAAAACAAGTATTTCCGGTGAAATTAAAAAAAAATTTTCATGAAACTAATAGTCTCCATATATACCTACATATATTACATATATGATATGGAGAGCTAAAAATGAATCAAAATTTTCGAATATGTTTCGATTTATTTGAAAAAACGTAAAAAAAATATTCACTTTTAAAGCCCTTTAGCGCTCAAATCAAGCAATTTTGTATGTCAATAAATTAAGCTAAATCATAATATTTTCGGCCAAGGAATTGGTGCTATTCCGTTGTACACGTCATTTCCGTCCACCCTGTATAGAAGGATAAATCCTGCGTTATTGTCTTTAAAATGCCTGCGTTAAATCTACACCTGCTATTGTTTAGCTAGTTATTCTGTATTATTATCGCAAAGTTTATTTATTCATTATTCATTGGAACCATAGATGCACAACAGTGAAATAGTGGTTGCATAATATTGTTTACCTGTTACAATCATATATAGTGGAATATATTGCTGAAAACCGTCTGCGCATCCGATTGCGCAACGGGCTAAAGGGATATAGAGAAACCGCCATTTTGATGTAGTTTTCTTGACAAGTTATTTCATTGCCTTCTAATTTTTAATTTTTATACTAGGTATCACATAATATATGTTCAAAGGACACATAAAATTTATATACATATATAATATGGTGGTGTAAAAATATTAGAATAATCTAACATTTTTCTATATCATTATGAAAGAGATATTATGATAAAATTGTTGATTTTATTACTGCCAAATTATATGTAATTTGAATACTCAATATATTTTTTATATCTTAAACGTGGCAACAATAGCTTTTCCCACATAAAATTTGACATTTATATTAAACCTTATATTATATATTATTATCACAATAAGCTGTGTTATTATATTATACGTAGAGTTTATGGTGATATTATACAATATTATGACGTGTTTTATAGCGATAATATTATTATTATAACTTTTCCAAAGTCAGCTCATTAATTACTTTTTAAGTCTCCCCTGTAGTAGAACATCAACATGGCCGCGCACTCGACAAGACGAAATATCAGCAATTTTCTCTCACCTGTCATAAATACGCCAGCCTTTTAGAAATTACCTTTTTATTTCTTTCTTCTCTTCGTAGACCTCTTGCTGAATCAGATCAGCATACAGCCATACAAATTACCTTGTTAAGTGAGAAATCAACCTCAAAATGGTTTATGGCTAATGATAATTTTGCCAATTCTTCCTGACTTTTAAAACAAAAGTGATAATAAGGAGAGCGGCAAGTGATTAGGTCATATTAGCACAGCTGACCTGCTGAGTTGAAGAAACAATAATTGACGATACTTTTCTCCTTTATCGTCTAATATCAATTTTCACTCTCCTCACTAAATCACAGGTTTGTTTGCCTGAAGCATTGTGTTTATAGAAAGAATGTCTGAAATAAGTGAAAAAGTTAAATTCATGACAATTTTAACAGTTCAGCAATCATTTTTTCAAGAATGCAAATCGCTGTGTCCTAACCATTTTTGCAGGAAGCCAAAAAAAAAGGAAAGAAGTTCCTCTTTTGCAAGTGAGATTTGAAGTGAGTTTTGTTTGAGCCAAAAGGTAGGCAATAATTATTGTTACGCGTAGATGCCCATCCCTGGTTATAATGAATGCGTTCGGTAATTACACCTAAATCGTTCGTTTATTCATCTATAATATGTAGTACATGCAGAGCTTTTTCATGCGTCGAATTCACGCCATGACCGATTATAACCGGTTTTAAACGGTTTAACTTTTTGCATTTGAGTTTTGTCTCTCTTCCATTTTCCAATATATAGGCTTAACTGTCGAAGCAGACGAAAGGGAACGTAAAACATCTGATATTTTTAGCATGATCTAAGATTTTGAAATGATTTTTGTATATAATGTCGTATTTTAAGTGAAAATTTTCTTCGTTAGAATCTTAGGGTTTCCACCTCAATAAGTATATTCCATCAAATTCTATTTCAACACCTCAATCTAACCAAAAAGAAGACGCTTTTCTCAAAGCATAGCCTCCTAAGAAAAAATAAAATAAACAACTAACCTAACCAAACTTTTCATACTTTGACATTTCCAAAAATACTTCACTTAAAACAAAAATGGTAAGAAAACGTACAAGACCGCGGAGACGCTGTTACGATAGTGAAGAAAATGAATCCGACAGCGATGTGGAGTTTGAAAGTCCACCAGCATCTCCAGCACCTAAAAAATACAGTCTTAGACAAAGAAAGCGGCCAGTGTTTGTTGATGATTTTGAGTACGACGATGAAGGTGAAGAAATTGTTAAACAATCAGACGATGAAGAATATAAAGTTGAAGACGATTTAGATCTACATGATATGTTATTTAAGCGCAGTTTACATGTAAATGGTACCGAGTTTTTGGAAGAGGAGGTGGAAGACGATCAAGACCTCATTGATTTTGAGGATGTAATTAGAGCTGATGTTGTAGTAAATAAACATCATATTGACTACGATAATGCTATAAATAGGACTGAGATTAAAGCACAAGCATTGTTGGAGAATGATGAGCCTGTTAAAAAGAAGAAAAAATCATTTAAAGTGAAAGAGGAGGATTCTATGACGAATATTGAAGTAGAACCTCAATTTGAGTTAGTTGATCCTGATAATGATCAGGAGGTAGATAACGTTGATATTAATAATGAAGAGGTACATAATAATGGGTCAGAAAATGCCGAAATAACTAAGGTGGATGTAAATAATGCCGAGGTGAACGATATCGAGACACATAATTCTGAAGTTATTCACGAGGAAACTGATTATCAGTTATCAGAAGAAGATTTCGCTTCAATAGATCCCTCTAGATTACTTCAGCAAGAAATTCATGTTGATGAAAAGAAAGAACATGAAATAGCTGCACAGAGAAACATAGTAAGTTTCTTGCCGGCCAGGTCAGTTGTACCGATGACACCCCGTGTTTTACCGTCTCAAAATTACATACCACAGGGTACGGGGGACGATAGTGATGACAGTGACTTTGGTTTTCGTAGTGACTTAAGAAAGAAACGTGATGTTAAGAGACTTCCGTCTATTGTGAATGTGCGAAGTTGTATAAACGATCCGAATTATCAAAGTGATGAAGATGATGTGATTATAGTTGAAGAAAAGCAGACGGAAATTATTGTATTAGATGACGATTAATCGTTGTTGTTATTTTCGTTACACACTTTCGTAATTGGTTTTGATAATATTTAATTTCGTCACACCGAATTATTCACGAGGTAATCTAGGTAAATATGTTCATAAATAAGTAGTTATGTGTCTTTTGTAGGAATTTTTTAAACTTCCTGTTGATGAAACTTTCTATTTAGGTAGGTAACACCTATAAAAAGATGTTGAAGCTTTTAAAGTATGAAACAAAAAATACATCTCTGCAAAACTAGTTATGAGGTTAGGAGGAAATGACTTAATAGGTAAGATATCTAATTTTTAGCGTTTTTTATCATTTTTTCTCCAAATATTCAGGTGTTTTATTTTTTTCTATTTATTTCTAAAGTGCTATAATAATTGGTCAAATTAATATTTGCTCGTTGAAAAATAAAAAAAGACTATCTTTTCTGAAATGAACCGCCGTTAGTCGTCATTCACCCTGAATATTTAAAAGTTTTCTGCAATGTCTTCTGATGGACGCTTCGTGCTCCATTGTAACAAATTACTGGTGATTTATAAACTTTACGTTTGCGTTCATTATTTATAAACTGCCTTAACATATTTTAAGTTTATCTCTTTCTGTTCTCCTTTGGCAACACAACCAATAGAAACGTTAATTGTTATGTGCCCAATTTGACAGAAATCGGATGATCCCGTAAATTAAAATTATTATTTACCCCAATTGTTATTTGGTCTCTGTCCTCATTAAATAAATCCATGTTTATATTTATGATATTAGATATTATTAATAAATAATAATAAGGACCAAGAACGAAAGTAATAAAATAATTATAGGTTATGAGTTGAGATGTAGAACTGTAACAGCAAATGACAACGGCAGCGGTGGACGCAAACGTAAAGTTTATAAATCACCAGTTAGCCTGTACAGTTACAGTGTTTTGATAAAAATAATTATTATTAGTAAAAATATTTATTCCACATAAAGAGGAGTTCTAAACGTCTAGGCAAACCTACTGTCATCACATTGTTATTATGGACATAGGTACTTAGTTGTATACCTACTAGATACTTTGATAAAAGGAAAATAACTGTGTGAAAAGTTGGACTTAATTTTATATAATTTGTAAAATAATAACACGTTTGGTATTTAGTTATGATATATTTAAATAGTTTTTAGGATACTTTAGATAGCTAGATGATCTAGCTGATGTAATTAATATTGAAAAAGGATTGTATTTAAAAATAATTATATACTATTAAATCGATTGTCTTTTGCAGATATTTTTTGTCTTACAGTGTTGTAACTGTTGTAATAAGGAATTTGTACATATAAAAATAAAGAAAGTTTGCTTTTATTGTTTTTTTAAATCATTCAAAAATTCGCGGACGTACAGTGTTACCAAACAAATTGCTGATAATTACAAAATTCAAAATTATAGGGAGTTTTGAAACCCTTATTCACGTTTTTACTTTGTACGCGTATTGAGGGTTTCAAAAAATTCATATTGCCAATTAAAGATTTTGACGTTACATTCGGGATATTTTATTTTAAATATTCTTTTGTCTATGGTTAAATTTGTAAACGGAACCCGAGTTTATCCCATGAGTAAAAATTGCTGATATTTGGTGTTCAAGGATATAACCCTGTGTTCCTTTTAAAAATCTAATGACAACTAGAGTAGCTCTAAAGGGATCAGTTACACTACGTCTATCACATATATTTTTGATGTCTTGATATGTTATAAAAATTCACCCAATATTTAGACTTGTTAGACTCTTAAAAATAGTGGAAAAAGAAACACTTTATTTATTTCGCCGATGTTTGGTAAATTTATTACCATCCTTATTGACCTATGTTGAGAATATTAAATGGAAGAACAATAATAATAGGACCTCACAAACATTACTACATTTATGTATTGTGATAAAAATTAACCATAAGAATAGAACAAAAAATTCTGTTCTTTCTTTCTTTATCTTGCTTTATAGCTTACAAAACCGTTTTTAATGTATAATATAGGTACAATATTTTGTTTTTATTATACAATAATTTAAATCTGTGATACATTAAATAACTTTTTGATGCGGATTCCATGTTTTTGCAAACATTGGACAAAGCCTGTGTCGCTACTAGTATTTAGTCAATCCATTGTGTTTATTATACGAGGCATGTTTTTTAAGTAAGTACCGTTTTGGAATTAAAAAAAGACGTGCAAAGATATCGCAATAATTTTATTTTTACATGAAAGCCTGTACCCTAATCTACTTTTCTACATAACGTGGCACCAGTTTTTGAATACCCTCCTCATAAAATTCTGCCGCCTGACGCTGCATTGATTGTCTCATTACGAGGCAGAAACTCCACTAGCAATACTCCTTTTCTGTCCCAAAAAACTGTGCACATGAGTTTCCGGGCAGAAATTGTTTGCTTAAACTTCACTCTTTTGGGTGATGATGAATGTCGCCATTCCATGGATTGTTGTTGCGATTCTGGTGTGACGTAGGCCACCCATGTTTTGTCACCAGTAACAATTAGGTGTAAAAAATCTTCACTTTCATTGTGGTACCGCTCAAGGAAAGTCAATGCACTGCCTAAACGTTGGGTTTTGTGCAAATCCGTCAACATTTTTGGAACAAACAAGTCAGGCGGCAGAATTTTATGAGGAGGGTATTCAAAAACTGGTGCCACGTTATGACAAGTGCCTCAATATTCACGGAAATTATGTAGAAAAGTAGATTAAGGTACAGGCTTTCATGTAAAAATAAAATTATTGCCATATCTTTGCACGTCTTTTTTTAATTCCAAAACGGTACTTACTTAAAAAACAAGCCTCGTAATATAGTGTGTCAGAGCTTGGTTAGTACATGTCAACTAACAACAGATGGCGCTATCATATACCAGAAATTTATTAATGAACGACTGAAGTTGATAACGCCGTCTGTTGTTAGATGATGGTACTAACCAAGCGCTGACACACTATATTATAATAAACACAATGGTCATTCTTACAGACATTAGAATATATAGTCACTGTAGTCATTCTACTCGTCACACCAGATAATCAGATACCTTTTCTCGGGCATTACACAAATCTGTAAATGTAAGTTTAACCATTTGATACTAGATGGCGCCACGTACATAAATCGAAGCTACCGTTTTCATTATGTACAACAGATCTGTACCTAGATGGCGCTACGTACGCAAATCGCAAAATTTACAGAGCTAGATAGATACAGTGCCGACACGCGATGTTTGATAGACTGTGTGTTTTTGCCTCCATAGAGTGCTACACTAGCCACTTGTATTTTGTATTGCATAGTATTTGGATACGGTTTTATTAAAAAAAAAACTCCAAAACTTTCCCGACAAGTTATAATATAATTAAAAATATATGACCTGCGTAACGAAACAGAACTTTAATAATTATTATTATTATAATTGTATTATTTCCATTATTTCCGATAAACTACACGTAACAAAATATCTACTTTATTCAAAAATTAGAAAAAAAAAGCATTACCAGAGCTATAGGACTCGAACCCGTAACATTCATAATAATAATAATAATAATAATAATAATAATAATAATAATAATAAACGTCTTTATTCCCAGGAATGGAATCTGTCTCAAAACAATAAGAGAATGACCCGACAAAATGTTGAAGTCCCTCACGAGGCTGATCGCGGCGCTAGAAGAACATGGTCCAGAAATGATAATCTGGACGTTTTCAGAGCGTACTTTCTGGGGACCCAATTTGAAACACAAAAACGAGGATTTAGAAAAAATATGCTATTAGAATGGAGAAAAATAAGACCGGATTTAATTTTAAACGAAAACCAACTAGCAAATCAACTATATGCAATAAAAACTCATAATTTGCTTACTGCTGCTGATATAGAGGAATTGAAACAGAATATGTCTGAGACGGATCAAGGTATAGAAACTGATAACACAATAATTTATGAACAAACAAATGAGAGCAATACGCAAACAATAAACATACAAAATAACCTTGCACTGAATGTGGATCTGGATGCGGGTGAGAATGTAAATGATGTTGTAGTGAGATTCCAGGAGAACATCGCGGTTTTTAAGAACTCTGATCCAGAAAAACGGCTTAGCTTACCAAAAATAAAACCAACAAAAAAAACAAAACAGCTAATATCAATAGTAAACCAGGAAATCCTTAAATATATGCCAACTAGCAATCTGGAGGAAACACAGACACTTGTCTACACCGCTGCAAAAACAGTTATTGAATCTATGGGAGTTAAATTGGGAAAAAAGCAAAAGGCCAAGAAGGAACCCAAATGGAGAGAACGTATAGAACAAAAAATAAAAACGTTAAGAAGTTGGCTAACAAAGATACGAGATTGGGAGAGAGGTAACATGAGCACCAAATTATCTAACGATATACATTACTATTTTAGGAAAAACAATATTCAGCACTCAAATTACCAAGAGAAGGAAACATTTAAAGAAAAAATAAAACAACAAATAGCAGCACTGGGAAACCGGCTGAGACGATACAATAAAAGTTACAAACGAAAAAATGACAACAAACTGTTTAAGAATAACGAGAAAGAGTTCTACAAAAAACTTAATAATGAACCACCAATTGAACAGGGACCAGACAAGGAACAACTACAAACATTTTGGAAAAACGTATGGGCATCCAAACAACAATACAATCAAAAGGCATCATGGCTTAAAACGGAAAAAAAAGAAATACGACACATTAATAGACATGGAGATTAGTCCAATAACTGAGACTGAAGTTAAGAACGCTTTAAATAGATCACACAACTGGAAAGCACCGGGGGTGGATCATGTTCATAACTATTGGTGGAAAAATATAAATATCACAAAGTTGCTTACAAAACAAATTAATGAACTACTAACAAACAACACATATCATCCTAAATTTTTAACGAAAGGAATTACCTCAATGATACCTAAAAAAGGAGATACAACTAACCCAAAAAACTATCGACCCATAACGTGTCTACCCACTTTGTATAAAATAATCACCTCAATTCTAAGTCAAAAAATAATCAAGCACATTGAAGACTCTGGAATCTTAACTGAAGAGCAAAAGGGTTGTCGGCATGGTACATTAGGAAGCAAGGAACAATTGGTGATCGACTCTATAGTTACACAAGATGCTAAAAAGAGAAACAAAAATATGGCAGTGGCATGGATCGATTATCAGAAAGCCTTTGATAGTGTTCCACATTCTTGGTTAATAGATGTACTAAAACTTTACAAAATCAGCCCAAATATAATAAATTTTTTAGCCACAGCAATGAAAACCTGGAGAACGAAACTCGTAGTTAAAACGGAAAAAACAAATATAGTAACGGATGAAATACCGATCCAGAGTGGCATATTTCAGGGAGATTCCCTAAGCCCTTTTTGGTTTGTGTTGTGCCTGAACCCACTCTCAAATATGTTAAAAGACACTAGAATAGGATATACACTGAGGTATGAGGATAGTGATTATACAATAAATCATTTATTTTATGTAGATGACCTCAAACTCTATGCATCAACAGAGAAACAATTAGACAGACTTATTGAGACGACACAAAAGTTCAGTCTTGACATCAAAATGGGGTTGGGTTTTGATAAATGTGCAAAATTAGTAGCTCAAAAGGGAAAGTTACAAACTTACGAAAATTTAGAAAATAGCGAAACATTCAGATACCTAAACAATGATTACTACAAATACCTCGGCTATAACCAAAAATTGGTTTTAGATCAAAAAAATATAATAGAAAACACGGAACAAAAAATGGTTGATAGAATCAGAAAAATCCTAAGATCAGAACTAACTGGTAAAAACAAAATCAAAGCCATAAATACGTATGCATTGCCAGTGTTATCTTATTCCTTTGGAATAATCAGGTGGTCTAAGACAAGCATTGAAGCAATGAATAGAAAAATTAGAGTTTTGCTAACAGAATATAGGTGCCACCATCCCCATGCATGTACTGAACGTTTATACTTACCAAGAAATGTGGGCGGAAGAGGACTACTAGACCTACACCGACTATGCGATAGACAAATTAATCTACTAAAAACCTACTTTAACAGAAAATCTCTCCTATCGCCATTACACCGTCAAGTCAAGCGACTGGATTATTATTCACCTCTACAGCTCAGCAATAACACCATGCGCGAAACACTTACTAATGACCACATAAGAGAACAATGGCTAGAAAAATCGTTGCATGGAAAATATCCGTATGCCCTGTCTCAGGCAGATGCAGAGTTGTCAACCATGTGGCTTAAACATGGACTATTGTTCGCGGAAACCGAGGGTTTTCTGGTATCAATACAGGACGGAGTAACGCCCACCAGAAACTACCAAAAATACATACAGAAAATTCCAATTGAAAATGATAAGTGTAGAATGTGTTTCGCCAAATCAGAAACAACGGAACATATCCTCTCAGCGTGCAGCAGCTTAGCGCCCACAGAATATACAAAAAGGCATAATTTAACAGCAGGAATAATTCATCAGGAAATAGCCGTACAATGCAAACTTATAGAGAAAAAAGAAAAATATTTTCTATACAACCCATTCCCGTTTTTACAAAACGATAATTATAAACTTTATTGGGATTTCCCAATAATCACAGATAGACCTATCGCAAGTAATCGTCCTGACATAACCCTGGTAGACCGGAAAAATAAGACTGCTTACTTCGTCGATATTTCTCACCCGGCTGACCACAACCTCCTAAATAAAGAGAAAGAAAAAATAAATAAGTATCAAGACCTTTGTACGGAATTTAAGAATATTTATAAACTGGACAAGGTACTTACTGTTCCTATTATAATATCAGTGACGGGACTGATTGGGAAAAACCTGCCACGCTTTCTGAAACAAATAGACATTGATCAGCGAAACATAACATTGATGCAAAGATCGGTGATCCTTGAGTCATGTAGAATCATGAGAAAAACCCTAAACCTGCCTGAATAGAGTATAAAGGCAGCGGATAAAAAGTTGGACATCTGAAAAAAAAAAAAAGAAAAAAGTAAATGAATGATAAATAAATATAAGTTTTAAATACGTACCTTGATTCCCTCCCCTATTTAAAGAAAAAGTATATACTTATTAATAATATCTGAAGCATACTTAATGAAATCCTAGAAGTACTTACCGTGTTAAAACAAATCTGTAGTGATTGGTTATCAAACCCCACTGCAGAATTTCTCCTATCTGGAAGAAAGTAGAAGGATGTAAAAAAAAAAAAAAAAAAAAAAAAAAAAAAAAAAAACGTCTTTATTCAATAAACCTTACAAACATATTTACCACATTTAAGAATCATATCGTGTAACATATAAAATACAAAAATCAATATAATGTTACATATTATTACAAATTGGTAAGGTATTTTATTGAAAAGGTGAGGTTCGCTCTTAGAGCGTTATTCTACCTAACCTATTTTTTATAAACGTTGTATATTTACGTATTGCCCATTAACAAAAATGAAGTACAAAAAGAAAGAAATCAAAATAACAATAACAATCAAAAATCAAAGTGCATAGCGAATATCATACAGGGTGGTCCAACGAAAAGTTTGCACCTAGCTTTTCTCTTTTTTTTGTAGTCGAATGCGAAAATGCTCGGACACGTCGATTTTGCTTTTGAGGGGGACACATTTTAAACATATTTTTCGATCTGCGCCTTTAACCCCCTAGCGGGGGTGAGTAACAACCCTAAAATTTTAAATGGAAAGAGGGGTCTAATGACATATCATTTGAAAGGACACAAAATTGTCTTTCTAATGATACCCTATTTGTCGAATTTTACTAAAACAGTTAATACGAAAACGACTTTAAAGACATTAAGCCGATAATTTTGGTATTAATGAGAAATACAAATAAGTTTTAATTATTGCGAGTGAAAACACCTGCAATCGTTAGTACATTCCAATGTTTGTTAGTTTTAACATTGCTTTGTAAAAAAAGTAAACAAGCTGTTAAATTGATTTATTAAAACGTTACATTAACAAATGTTGAAAATGTGACCCATTTGATTCCATACAATAATACAGATTTTGTTCAAATCTATTTCTAACATTTTGTAGCATATCAGGTGTTATGTTTCTGCACTCTTCTGTAATGCGTTGGCGAAGATCTTCTATGGACTCGGGCTTCGTGGCAAAACATTTATTTTTTAAGTGCCCCCAAAGAAAAAAGTCTAAAGGCGATAAATCCGGTGACCTGGCAGGCCATTCAATTGGGCCCCTCCTTCCAATCCACCGTCCAGGGAACCGGTCATCTAAGAACTGTCTTACAGGAGCCACATAGTGCGGAGGTGCTCCATCTTGCTGGAAATAAAGCCGATCAGCAGTATGATTTTGGTCATCTTCTATTATTTGTGTTATTAAAGGATCAATTGTGTCTTCAAGCATGTTTAGGTACACTTCACCAGTTAAATTTCCAGGAATAAAAAGTGGTCCTATAATATGATTTCCTAATATGCCACACCAGACGTTTATTTTTTGAGGATACTGGGTATGAACCTCACGGAATAAATGTGGGTTACTGTCATCCCAGTAACGGCAATTGTGCCTATTTACAGCTCCATTCAAATAAAATGTGCATTCGTCGGAAAAACAAATGTTAAATAATAATTGCGGATCTTCAATTAAACGCTGGCTCATTGCTTCACAAAATTGCAGCCTTCTATCAGGATCATCCTCATTTAGTTCCTGTACTAATTTGATTTTGTACGGATGAAATTTGTACGCTTTTAAAATTCGTATTATGGACGAACGGGAGACACCTGAGGCTTCAGCTAGTTGACGGGTACTTTGACTATGATCCATTTCAACATGCCCTAAAACAGCGACTTCCACAGCTTCATTTCTGATCGGTTTCTGCGGCTGGTGTTTTACATTACAGACAGATCCGGTATCTACAAACTTTTTAACTAACTTGCCAACGTACACATCATTCACATTTTTATCGGGATGTCTCTCATTAAATAAGCGAGCCGTAAGTCTAGCACTACTATTATTTTGAAAATAAAGTTTAACAATTTCAACTCGTTCTAGAATGGAATAAATCATTTTGTACGGTAAAAGTAAAATAACTTGAGAAGCAACCAAACTGAATCAATGAAAAGACTAAAATAAACGGTCTAAATTCTTTTCCTACACGTATCTGCAGTTTTTATTTCAACAAAAAACGCAAACGATTAGTGAGGAATTTAGTTCTGATAAATAAGATAGTGTTTTTGAAATCCCGTTTTTCTTCAAAGTAAATAATTTAGAAATGATTGTAGTTGTTTTCAGTCGTAATAATTAAAACTTATTTGTATTTCTCATTAATACCAAAATTATCGGCTTAATGTCTTTAAAGTCGTTTTCGTATTAACTGTTTTAGTAAAATTCGACAAATAGGGTATCATTAGAAAGACAATTTTGTGTCCTTTCAAATGATATGTCATTAGACCCCTCTTTCCATTTAAAATTTTAGGGTTGTTACTCACCCCCGCTAGGGGGTTAAAGGCGCAGATCGAAAAATATGTTTAAAATGTGTCCCCCTCAAAAGCAAAATCGACGTGTCCGAGCATTTTCGCATTCGACTACAAAAAAAAGAGAAAAGCTAGGTGCAAACTTTTCGTTGGACCACCCTGTATAAGTACAGACACATTAATTAGCCAAATTCTCTACTACAATACCCCAAGAAATAAATGCTTTATTCTTTTTTTAAAATTGATAAGAGTAAAATCTTTTATATTAGTTGGTATGCTATTATACAATTTACAGGCACCAATAAAAAAGCTACGCTTGTATATAGTGGTGGAGTGTCCTGGTATTACTAAGGTACGACGATTTCTGGTATTAAGGGAATTAATATCACTAAACTTAATTAACTTTTTGAACAGATAAGGGGGTTTTTTGGACAACAATACTTTATGCGTTAAAGCCAGAATATGCACATCCCTCAGCCTGTTCATTTTTAGCCTGTTAGATTCGGCAATTTTATGACTGATGTGTTCAAATTTTCTTATACCAAACGCAAATCGGAAGTAAGAGTTTTGAATTCTCTGCAGTCTTTGGGCATCAAACCTCAGTAGCGCCGGACTATATACTACGTCACAAAACGAGATTCTTGAGAGTATAAGAGATTCACATATACTCAACTTCAACTGGGGGCTCAGAACGTGTCGATGGGGAAACAGTTGCACGAAGGGAACGCACTACCAATGACCCAACAGAAATCTGGTAATAAATAGTGTGTTTTATTTGTATTTACGTTCCCACTAACTGCTGACATTTGAAACGCTATTTTCTTGAGAATTATGGTGGTAAATATCAAAAGTGGCCCATCGCTGTAAAGCAGGTAAAAAATGCTTTGAAATGATGTATCACTCGACCCCTACTGATTTATGAAAATTTAGCGGTTGTGTCCACCACTATCACAGGGCTAAAGTGATTTGAACAAAAAACTAATGGCTTCACAATACTTTCCCTTTGCGGGAAAGTAAAAAATACTTATAACGAAGATAGTACCTAGACCATTGATTGGAAAGGAACCTTATAAAACTTGTATAACAGCTTATAATAATTTAATAAAGGATCGTCTAAAATAAAAAACAGTAATGGTAAAAATAAAACTGTATTTAAGTTGTAAAATACAAAATTAAAAAAAAAACAAAGTATACTCTATATTTTTTTATAAGTAGATACCATATATAATGTGTACTCTAATTTGCTCTATTTACTACCTACAGGTAATATAAATAATTAAAAATATATTTAATTACAAATACAAATTAATGTCATTAATATACATACACTTTTAGATAAAAAAAAATTAATATAAACCGATATAAATTAATAATTTAAAACAAATATATGCAGTATTACAAAATTTTATATTTATTTTCACTAATCTTGTATAAGGTTACTTAACGGAAGGCCACTGAGTTATTTATACAAGGTGTTCCCTAAATTCGACGCTCTCCAAATGAAATAGAGAGAAACCCTATTCATAATGATCAAAATTACTAAATTTGTTTTTGGTCTTCTTGGATGAATCGGGACTAAAAGACCTTAAATCAAGCGAACGTAGTGCTACTAGTGTTTGGTTTGCTTATTTTTTATATGTTTGAAAACTTCCTCGGTAAAAACGATTTAAGTAGGTACATTAGGTCTGTGTTTTTTGGACGTTGTGACTAGGGATATTCCTCACACGTTTTGCACTGGTTAATGTGATTATTTAATTTAATTTGGGTTTGTATTAAATAATTTCTGACACTAAAACGAAATATTTAGCACCCTAAAATTAACTTTGCAATGGCATGCTACATACTATCACAATAATTGGGCTATCCTTTAGAAAAATTGATATCCGCTATTTCGTCTAGTTCTCTTGACAGAAAGGGTATTAGTCTCGCTAAATTTAACAACAATTTGCGAGATCACGACTGGATCAGCTTATCTTAGCACTTACAGTCAGGATTTGTAAAAACATCAAAGGAGTTCGTTGTCCGTAACTCCCGAAATAATACATACCTTCCTCGGCATTCTGTCAGAAGTTCTACAAAACATCGAACCTCTGTGAGCGAGTTGAGGACGTTTAATCATGAAAAAAACCTAAATTGTAATTTTTCGAAAAGTTCTTATTTACAAAGATACAGGGTGTTAAAGATGGCTGCCTGGGGACGATTTTTTTGAAATAATTTCGAAACGAGTAAAGATGAACTAATCAAATGTAGCATATTTATGCACCTAGTTAAATGTCGTAAACTGGCATGAAATTGAATAAAAAATGAGGACCGTAGGCGGGTAAACGGGGGGGACCCTTGCCTTAATTATAACCTAACTTTTTTTTCTTGTTACTTTTATTCTATTTGAGTCAAAAATGTGATAAAACAAAGTTTTCTACATAAAAAATGCATACTTGTTTATTCTCGAAAAACTTAAAGGTTTTCGAGAAATTTGAGTTTGAAAATTGTAGTACTCGTATATGCAGTGTGTATCTCTATTTTGATATTGAAATACAGTTGGCTAACGAAAAGTATGATCTAGAAAAGGTGGTGTACCTGCCTATTGGACTAAAATCAAAATTTAGAAGATATTGATGTGTAATTGCTTCATCCCTAGTGTCTTAAAATTTTTATATATGTGCATTTGTAGAAGGTTCTTCTTCAGTTTTGTGTGATGTACTGATCAAAAATACTTGTTTTACCGAAAACATGTTATTCTCAGTTAAAATTTCTTTTTTTAAAGCTTGATTCATCCCATTGGAGGGGCTGTTTGGATCAGATTCACCCCTTTTGCAGGGTCAATTTACTTTATCGACACACCTAAAAACTACTTCGCTTCACGTTTGGTTAAAGTCTTCTATCTAGATCAATATACACAAGACAATTGACAATAATATAAGTTCATATCTTACATATCTCCAGACAGTTAGGCCAAAAATGTTGAAGAATTGTAAGCACTCAGTATCATGAAAACGGAGCATTCCCGGATCTATGTTGATATAAACTTCTAGATGTAGGATCTGCCCTTCAATTTTCCTGTAAAACATTCTGTAACACCCTCTAGTTTAAGCCTAAAAAGTGCCAGGTACCTACGTTTCGCTATGTCAAAGAAACATCTTATACACCATCGGAAGATCCTTGTAGAAATAAGGTTAGCAAACTAATTGAAAAAATGAATAGGTAAAAAATATGCTTCTTTGATTATTAATTTACAAATAACCTAACTAGTTACTATCCAGTTTAATTGATTGGTACCGTTACTCAGTACTTATGTAGGCTTGTAAACGTCTTTTTTTTTGTATAATTGAACCTATCTTCCTTCTTATTCCAACGTACCTAGTCTCTCATACAAAATCAGTGAGCTGTTGTTGTTATAAATGATTTTATTTTATTTTATTTATATAAGCTTGAAAAGGTATGTACAAAAGTAATTAATATTCAGTGTACATATTTGGTAACTTCCATATACTGAAAATGCATGTAATTCATTTATAAAGTACATATATTTGTATGAATATGTGTGTATACAGTAAGAGAATAAAGTTTTCTTTGTAAATATACCGGGTGAATCGCGAAAACTACTAGATCATATCCAATTGTGGTTACACTGTGAAAATGGTTGTAATGTTTTTTAATAGGACGTCCTATATTTAACAGCATTTAAAATTAAATTAACTTTGCATTAGTAGGTATTCCCTGTGCTTACCAATTTTAAAAACTTTTTTTTAATAAATACTTAAAAAATAAATAGTCCATTCTTAAGTGGAGTTGCAATTTTAGTGTTTAAATGAAAGTCGAATCTCCACAAAATAAACTTAATAGAAACTATCGGCCATACATGTTTCGGGGCTAGACCAGTCCCATCATCAGTGGCATATCAACAATCGAAACATAACATAAAGACGTACAATGTTACATTAAATTTCCATTGAAGTCACCCTATGGAAAAATATTTGAATTATTAAAATTTAATTAAATTACAGTTACATATTTTGGTCTAATTTTCTTTTTGTATATCATATTTTTTCTTATTTTTCTAATAAAGTATTAAGACTATTTAACTATTTGTTTTTTTAAAACGAAATATATTATCCATCATCAAAGTGGAGTGTCAGTTTCAAATAAAAAAAACAAACAAAAACTTTCAAAGTCAACTCCACCAAAAACTTTTAATTTAGTTATGTAAAGGAAACTAGTTTCGGCTCAACAAGCCATCATCAGTCCTACAATAAAGATAAAAACGAACGCATAAGAGAAAAAATAAATAAATAAATAAAATGTACAACGGGCAACAAATCTATACATAAGTTCATATGGCAAAAAACTTACCATTCTTACAAAAACATCTGTGTAGAAAAAATATCAAACATGAATATGACTAACATTACACGAAAACAAACACCTGTGTTGAGTAAATAAATAAAATAAGAATTTTAATGCATCCAAGACCAGATTCAAATATATCAAAAGGACAAAAAAAAAATGAAAAACGTTTAACCTTTTTCTATCAGTACAGTATGTCCAAAAAGAATTGAACTGAACTGGACTGAAATTCTAAAGAATCGTAAAAATAGTAATAGTAGGCAAGCAAAAAAACGCATTAAACAGGGGCACAAAAATTGAACACGTTACAAATTAAAAATTTGTTTTTTTGTTAAAGCCGGAATGCCAAATTTAATTAAATTTTGATAATCAAAATATTTTTTCATAGGGTGACTTCAATGGATTGATGACATGCCACTGATGATGGGACTGGTCTAGTCCCGACACATGTATGGCCGATAGTTTCTATTAAATTTATTTTGTGGAGATTCGACTTTCATTTAAACACTAAAACACTTATAATGTTTTGTTTAGTTAATTTTTGTTTGTTTTTTAATACTGTTTAACAATTTTCTCGAAATCGTTAAATACAAAGTTTGATTTTAGATGTCTGTTTTCAAATTTCTGTTAATCGTTTTAATGATGGTAATGTTTACACTGGATTTATCCTGGAATTTACAAAGATACGAAAAAAGTAAAATACAGTTTGAGAGTGTTAGAAAATGGGTTGGGTTAAAAAAAATCAATAAAAAAAGATTCTATTAATCGAAATATAATTAAAATGGGAAAGAAAATATGAACCCTTTTTAGAAAGAATTCTGTAGTTCCATTTTTAACTCGACAAAATTTAGTTTTTAGGGGAAACACTGAAAAACATTTCATAAAAGGCATTTTTTTTAACCTTATTTAGACAATTATTGCAATTTTGATAATGTAATGGCCGAACACATTGATACGGTTCAAAAAAATTACAGAAAAATGCCACATTATTTGGTTAACATCTACTATGACCAAAGCGAGACTTATATTAGTGTGTGGGCGGAAGATACCTCAAGATCTATAGGCCATAGACAAAAAAATTCTTTACAAAACTTTTAGGAACTGAAGAGATACAACCCAAAAATGTTTTCTATTATACAGCGTAGTTCGCAAACGCGCAGCAGACCAAACTTGCTTAACGCGACACCCTGTATATTTTCATACAAATAAATGCTGCTCTAAAAGACAAGAAAAATTACAATCAGGTTGATTTTCCTAGGCCCAGCATTTTTTGAAATATATGTAAATAAGCGTTAATTTTGACATAAATTTAAATTTTGTCTGATTACTATAAAAACCAAGATATTTTTTGACCTCTGCTTTGTAATTATTCAGGGTGATCACATTTTCTAAATTGTATATTTTTGGGAAAATGTTAAATGGTACACCCTGTAAATCTGAGAGAAGTTCCTTTCCTATACTTTTGCTTGACATCATGAGCTTAAGGCTAACTATGTTTCCATAAAAAATGACTAAACATTTTATTCTATTTAAACTTAAATTGGGCAAAAAGTGTGTTTAAACCATTTTATTTTTAGTTTTTAAGAGACTCTATTTGTAAATTATTAAAATAAAGCTGTAAATTAACTTTTTGTTTTTAAATAGAAAAAAAAAAAATAAAATGACAAAAAATTGCTAATTTTGTTGGCAATTTATTCATTTTTGTTTTTATAATTTCTTATCAAAAAATTGTTAGGCTTGAGGTCATATATATGATATCAATAAAAAATATACTGAGTGTCGCATTAAAAAAAAAGCAAGTTTGGTCTGCTGCGCGTTTGTGAACTACCTGTAGAACTGAAAATATTTTTGAGTTGTACATCTCTTCCTCTACATCTCCTAAAAGTTTTGTAAAGAATTTTTTTGTCTATCGCCTATAGATCTTGAGATATCTTCCACCACACACTAATGGGCCACCCTGTATAATATATTTTGATTTAATTATAATTTTTTTATTATTTATTGTTGTTTATTTTGCAATAAATAAATTATTATTTGACTTTAAATAATTGTTTTTTAATAACAACATATTGTTTTATAATGGGGCAGAGACAGAACCTTCACTGGGGGGCAGATACTCCCTAAGCTCGGCCTTGGCCTCGCCTATCAATTTATTTCTAAATTTGTGATTTAAATGATTGGAGAAAATTAAAAGAAATAAATAAACATTACATAATATATAAAAAATAGGTATAGGGTATACTAATGCAGAGTTAATTTTTTTCTAATCTAAGTCGTTTTGCCACAATAAACTGTCCCGTTAGTCGTGATTCACCTTGTATAAAACGCATAGAAAATATGCGAACTGAGAAATTTGTAACAGTCTCTCCAATAACAACTAACTTATATATTATAATATGTAACAGTAATATTATAAAAAGAAAAATCACAATTGGGGTGGTTAAAATATATTATATAAAATATTATTTAATAACTAGATATAATTAATATAAAAATGGCAAATTTATAAAAGACGCAGCTTATTATGAAGGCAAAACTATGAGAATGAGTGAATACGAGTCGACGACGTCAATAGCCAATAGATTTGTTTTGTCCAAACACATTTAGCACAACTAAAATAATTTTTTTAAACAACACCAAATAGTTAAACGATTATTGTGAAATCTTCTAAAGATTCAAGTATTGTGGAAATAATTTGCTAAAACTATTCGAGTTACGAATAATAAAAAGAGGCACATTTGGTTGTGAAAATTTAACTGTCAAAATAAATATATCCCGAAAAAATAAAAGTTCATCCAAGGCGTAAGAATGGGGCGAGCTTTTTATTCCATATCTTTAATAATTTTTGATGAAACTTGACATGTTATTTCAATAATTAATCCTATAACAAAAAATATTACAAGTTCCTTTAGCATTTTTTGGTGCTTGTTAAAATAAGGAAAATATTAGAGTAAATTTTGAAAATTTCTGGTTCTCAAGAAACCCGAATTTTGGACACCCTCTACCTTTGTTGTTAGGTCTTTTCTTGCTCTTACCACCATCTATCTGATTGAGCTGTTCATTATCCAGTGGTCGTAATATAAAACAGTTTTAGAACGAAACCATTTAGGTATGTATAGTTTAGTATTAGTATTTCTTTTTTACAATAATATTTTGTTCAATTACTTTACAAAAATGAACTATAGGCAAAACAAGGGAATGTATTTTTATACAAAAAAAAAAAATATGTAAAATACCTCTATAAACACATTTATAAAATAATAATTCTTCTATAGGTATATATGACACATTCATTAGTACTAGTTTGGAGAAAATATATTAAATGAAACCTAGTATACATTTTATTCTCATTTCGCCGTTTTCGGTAAATGCCTTTTCATATGTAGCGCTAGATGATCTGACCTGGCGAACGATCTCTCGCATACGCCACATTTGAAGGGTTTTGCGCCCGTGTGTTTTCTATAATGACGTGTCAATTCGTCGGAGCGGGCAAATCGCCATTCGCATTCTGGCCATTGACATTGGTACGGTTTTTCACCTGTAAATCAAGAAAAATACTGTTATTTTTATACATTTAATTATTGAATTGAATGAAACCGATAAATTGCAAGTTAATGGTAGATTTAAATCAAAATAACGTTTACCAGAAATCAAAACGTTCTTGAAAATTTCGCGGCCTAATAGCACGAGCGTTGTTTAAAGACTATACATGTTCATTATAGTTTGTATTTATGCCATCTCTAGTAAACGTTGTTTCATCTGACCAGAGCACATTCTCTAAAAATCTTTCATCTTCTTGATGCTTACCAAGAACCCAATTACAAAATAGTAGGTGTCTTTGATGGTCTCCAGGATGTAGGGCCTGGACATCTTGATGATGATAGAGGTAGAGCATTTCTCGATTTAATAGTCTTCAAACAGTTGTGCGAGTTAATGCCAATTGAGTTGGAATTCTTCTAATGCTTATTTTCGGATCCTCTAAAACTAAATCCACTATGTTTTCTTCAGTTTGAATATTTAGACGATGCGGTCGTTTGTTAACTCTAGGTAAAATGCTCCCTATCGTTCTAAGCCTGTGAAATGTAGCCGTCCATGTTTTGTGAAATGGATGACGTCTATTAGGATAACAAATTTGGTATTCTCTGGCCGCTGCTCTTGCATTTGCATTACACAAACATATTCTTCAATTGAAAAACTCATTTTAATTTAGAAAAAACCATTCGCAATATTAAAAACTACTACGAAATAATAAAACAATTTTAACTAATTTCAATTTGTTGCTGTCAATGTTTTTTTTTATTGTTGCGGCATTCGTTTTCCATGGCAACTTTGATTTTTCATTTGGTTTTCTGGTAAACGTTATTTTGATTTAAATCTACCATTAACTTTCAATTTATCGGTTTCCATAAAAATGGTAGAAATCACCACATCGACGTAATTAACTTTTTTGTAGCTTATAAGTTGCTCTTTATAAAAAAGTAATAATTTAAAATAATGAAGCTTGTCAAAGCTGTCTTTAATTAATTTATGTGTAAAATTTACCCAAATGCCCCCTATATCTACGCCAATGAACAGTCAATGAAAGCCAAAATAATACAGATTCTTTTAGGTTATCGGTCCCCAAATGCATGTAAATTTTTGTCGAAATCGGTTAGCTAGTTTTTGAGAAATGAACAAGAAAGTTAATTTGACTACTAAATTTGGACACACTGTATCTCGATAACAAAGCATTTGCGGACATGGGTTCAATGGCAAAAAATGCTTAAATCACTTTCAGCAATCTCCAGTTTTCGGTTGTTGCAACCATAATGTATAGGGACCCTGTATAGGGACTGTTTTGATTTTTGACATGTGTCATGTAATTTGACATTTGTTAATGCAAAATGGGCGATAGCTTAGAAATCGAATCGGTAGTTTTTTGACCCTGAGTGAGTTTTGATGTTTTTTAAAATATTAATTCGTTTAGTAACTCCATAAGGATGGATATCATCAAAGAAGACAGGTTCGCCGAATTTCAGTGAGTGATGAATCACGTGAAGGTCGACTAAAATATGTTTTAATTCCAAAAAACATCGATGATGAGCGCAAAATGTGTTGTGAACAAGAACGAACTGTGATCTACAGGGAAATCTCAGGGCATATCCTAGACTGCAATACATTCGATTTTGTATGAACATTTATTTGTGAGAAAAATATGATCCAGATGTATTCTACAAATGGTCATCAAAAATTGTGGTTGGACCAATAATACACTCACCGGCAAAATAATCGATCGAATCAAAAACTTTATTTGAATTTGAAGAGAATTGAGCTTACGTCATTTTATACAGAGTGACACAAAGTGTGTTTTCTTACTCTACCTTTAAAGCCACTTGTGGAGTGCCAAAGTTTCTCCACCTTATAATTTCTTATTTGGCGATCAAGACACATTGTTTCTTTACAATTTCGTTTTGAATTTGAAGAGAATTGGGCTTACGTCATTTGATACAGAGTGACACAAAATGTGTTTTCTTACTCTACCTTTAAAGCCACTTGTGGAGTGTCAAAGTATCTCCACCTTATAATTTCTTATTTTGCGATCAGACACATCCTTTCTTTATAATTTTGTGTTTTAATTATTCCAATAGCTTAATTTTTGTAATAGATACAAAGGGTTAAGAAAAATGCGGTGGGCCCGACTTCCAAACTCAAAAATAAAAAAATATCGTGGTCAATAAATTAAAAACCCAGATCTCTTAATTTAATAAATGTAAAACATTTTAATTTTTTTCCCTTGGGTTTCAGGTTCTTGAAAACAAATTTTTTTAATTTTTAAGAAAAATTTCCTTTCGCTAAAAATTTAAAAATTTTGTTTTCAAAAACCTGAAACCCAAAGAAAAAAAGTAAAAGGAAAAATGGTTCAAGAACATAAAAAAAGAAAAATGTAAAACGTTTTAATTAATTTAAAAATCCTTTTGTCATTAGCCGATCCATGATGGCATAAAATAAATTGCATAAATTATATTTCAAAATCAAATAGTAGCTTTCTCTACTGTCTTCATGGTATTTTACCAAAAAAAAAATAATGATGAGGTGGTCTATATGCGTTACCCAGCTGAAATCCGGATCAACAAAAACTCCTAGCAGTTTAGCAGAATCTGATAGATAGAGAGTAGATGGATATAATCAAAGTTTATGTTGAGATCCAATGTTCTGAACTTATTAAAGTGTATAGCAACTGTTTTGTCAAAGTTGATCATCAGCCTGTTACTCCGACACCACATTCGAAACTCATCGAGCGTGACATTTATCTTATGTTTTAGAATTTCAGGATCCCTGTCAGATAATAAAAGAGTGGTGTCATCAGCATACATGTACTGAAAACCGTGTGTGATATTTGCAGGAAGATCGTTAATATAAAGTAGAATCGCAATGGGCCCAGTATACTTCCCTTAGGAGTGCCCAGATCACCATTTAAGAAGTCTGATACAACAGATTCAATTTTAACCGCGATTTTTCGGTCCTTCAAATAAGAATGTATCCACTAATTGATCGGTCTACGTATGCCAACTTGATCTAATTTTTGGCATAGAAAGTCTCTATCAACAACGTAAAATGCGGTGGACAAATCGAATAAAAGAGCCACTACATGGGAGTCGTTATCAATCAGATCATCAACCTGTTGAACAGATTCGACGGTGCAGGTTTCAGTGGAAAAACCTTGTCTAAATCCGTGCTGACAACCGCTTAACACATCACACTGGCTTAAAAATTCAAAAATTCTCCCGGCCACAAGTTTTTCAATCACCTTCGACACAGTGCTTATTAAAGCTATTGGCCTATAATTTGCGATGGCTTTCTGGTCACCCTTTTTATGTAATGGGATGATAACGGACCTCTTCAGTTGCTCCGAAAATTTCCCATGATGTACAGACATATTTGACAACTCCGCTATTATGGGACAGAACACGTCAGAAGATTCCTTTAATACCTTTATTGGAATACTGTCTATACCCGTAGATTTTTTATTAGGGAATTTAGATAGGACTCTTGCAACGTCCTCCGCTGACACTGGACTAAAAAAACATACTTCTGGGATTATTCGTCCCCACAGTACAATGGGCAGACAAATTTCCATTAAAATGGGAATGTAGTTTATCCGCAATTATAGTTGAGAAGTACGTGCAGAAAACAGTAGCGACCTCAGATGGATTTGAAATAATATTGTTGTTGTGAGTGAGGGCTATTGGTTTATTACGATTTTGTACCTTTCCAGTACATTATCGGAAAATTTTCCACACCGTTTTGGCTTTGTTGCTGGAATTTCCAAGCGATTACTAAAAATCGCACCCTTCTCATACGATATTCTATGATTTACATTTCTACGAAGTTCGCTATATCTTCGCTGTAAGCCATCATTTGAGACATGTTGCCTGAGCCAATTTAGATTTTGGAGATAATCGTAGTCATGCTGAAGCTCGCCCGAGAAGTAAATTCTGAAATTATTGGACTTACGACCGGATTTCGAAGACCTTAAAGAAAACGCCACATCGAAGCTCCCTCCATTCAAGTCTTTGCCAAAATATGTCTCTAATTATAATAAGCAATCACTACGTTCATTATTACAGGGTGTTCCAACTACAATTTTTGATAAAATTTGACTTGTCATTACGTTTGACCCTGCAGCAAAAATTGTAAGAAAAATCTTTACGATAATATGTTATCTTGGTCGAAAGAGAATTAAAATTGCCCAAAATATACGACCGTGCAAAATCATCGAACATGGGACACCTTGTATACAAGTAGAACCATTTCTATAATTTCTTTCTACTTGAATATTATTGAAGACTGCGGAACACATGATAAATTAAACAAAATTATATTATTGTATTGACATACCTGTATGTATTCTTTGATGTGCTTTTAGGTGTGAACTTTTAGTATAAACTTTTGTACAACCTGAAAAGATAAAAAATAAATAATTTAACTTTGTATTTACATATTATATTATAATAACGATGTAGGTATAACAATTTTGTTAATACGAGTATTATTCTTATAATTATTATGAAAATACCCACGCAAGATTCCTTTCTTTAGTTATAAGTATGTTTTCTTTGAGTTTACAAACCTGATATTAATATACCTCTGTATACGAGTATTATTATAATATATGTATTAGGTAGATACTATGTGTAGTAATATACCGAAATTTCTTTAATTGCGTTATCCAAATTGCTTGATCGTGTTGCGTAAGATATAAGTATTTAATTAGCATATTGAACATTTCAGCTTTTAGTTTTATCTTTTTAATATGCTACGCATATTTTAAATGTGTTTATTTCATTCAAATTCTCCAAACCGACTAAACGACTGTTTGGCAACTGTGGCCGTTTGATTAGAAATATACGTTGGGGCGTGCATGTTTAATTGTTGTCAGAGGGTGCGTTAGAAAAAGTGTCATCTGATAATGATAATTTTTTACTAAATATAGTAACCAATCCAATTACTTAATTTTAAGTCATGTGTCAAATTTCATCCAATCACCTCTGGATTACAGCGATAATACCCTACATGTGGTGTTTTCAGTTTGGTGTTTTTTTTTATTAAAAATTAATTAAACGTCAAACTGACAACTGGTTTAAAAATGTCGCGAAGATTTGGTATTGCATCTAACGATGCAATTAATGATATTATATCTAGTAATATACCAAAAAATACAATCAAATCAAAAAAATATGTATGGAAAATATTTCTAGAGTATTGTGCGACCAAAGAATACGAACTGAATGCTGAAACGAGTTTGCATAATTTGGCTAATATATTGAAAGATTATGCGGTAAATATGAGAAAAGCTGACGGAACTGAATATAAAGAAGCAACTGTAAAAACAATTTGGAATACTACGAGTAGGCTACTCCAGGAAAAATACTTCAATGAGTTCAAAATTGTATTCGACCCATTTACCAGTGTGATATTCAAAAATGCGCGAGATGCAAGAAATACAAAACGTAAAAGATTACAGCAGGATTCAAACAAACGAAAATGCATTTTATCAAATTTGAGTTCAAGTGATTTGGCTAGAATCATTGGATTATGGGATGAATGTACACCAGAAGGTTTACAAAATTTTTTTTTCCAGATTGTAGCTGTTGAGTTAGCTTGGCGAGGGGGTGAACCAGCTGATTGCCTTATAGATTATTTCACGATTGAGAAAAATAATGATGGAACGCCCACCAACAGAATTGAATACAATCCAATATTCAGTAAAACATGCCAAGGAGGATCGAAAAGTTGTACAAATAGTAAGTGGCTTCTTCCAAATATTGCAAACGAAAGTGCATCCCCTGTTCGCTTATTCCATAAATTATTGTCCAAAATGAAGAAAAATATTACTTCCAGTCGCCTATTCTTGAGACCAAATCGTTTCTGGAAATCCGAAAGTGACACAATTAATGTGTGGACCAAATCATCCGCGCAACTAAGTCGAAAAAGATATCCAATCATTCGAACAGATCAACTGCAGTTAGCCATTTGGCAAACAAAGGAATTCCTGAACAGCAATTAATAAAAATAACAGGACATAGCAGCCCTAATTCAATTCAACCGTACTTGAATATTAACCAAGAACGCCATGGTGAAATAATCAACACCATGCGAGGTAGTTCTTCAATAGTGGAAATTGACAATCCGTCAACTTCAGCAAACTCTTCTTCCAATTTAACATTTACCAATTGTACTTTTCACAACTGTAGTTTTAAATAAAAATGAATAATTTGATTAAAACTAATACATTTTGTATTGAAAATTATTAAACGTCAGATTGACAATCAAATTTTTGATATCTACAAAGTAAAAAATTATCTTATCGAATACTCCTCGGGCCTTGATAAATACTCAAAATTTTGTCATAGAGAATCCTTCAAGCGAGTTGCCCAAGGATAATAGCCCTGGGCCTGCGGCCTTGGGCTATTATCAAGCAAGACGCTTTCGGCATTCTCTATGACAAAATTATCTCGGTATTATCAAGACCCTAGGGGTATTACTACTGAAAATACTTATTTTATTTTTAGGCATACGAAAAATTTTTTTAGTATAGTTTATCCAAAGTTAATTTAAAATATACAAATTTAACGATGCTACCGGGGCTATCCGTTCCCATTCCTCATTACATTATAAAAGGGCATCGAATGCAACTTTTTTTGATACATTTCTCCCTCGTATATAAGACGTATAATAAATCATGCCTTCCAAAGGATACCGACAGTAATAAAAATAACTACACTGAGTGGAAAAAGTATTGGATTAATGATTATTAATCGAAAAAAAAAGCATTAGAGTTTGCAAATAAATATATGAATGAAACAAATAACTTTTGGCGACGTGTTATTTTCTCAGATTAATCTAAATATAATCGAATGGACATCATATGGTATGGCGAAGACTTAATGTGGAATTTAAACCAGAAAATTTGTGTCGGACAGCAAAACACGATGTCAGAATATTGTAACCATGATAGTTTCGTAGATTAATAAAATAAAAGAAGATAAGTTTTAATAAAATCTCAAGTGGATGAAACTTTTTGCAGTCACTGTAGTGTATAGGACTGGTCGTTTCGCATATATCAGACACGCCCAGTATACGACACGAGCGGAACACGTTGTGAGTTTAAGCATCAAGATTTATATGTGCAAGGCCGTCTTGTCATCAGTTAAGATCTGAAAATAATGAAGTGACGAATACATATAAATATTATAACATTTTTACTGACTAAGTGAGTAAAATTTGTTGTTAGTTTATAATATCAGAAGCATATTGTTATAAATGTATCTACTTATATGCATAACAAGTATTTACAATAGTATTAATAATTATAAAGGTATGTTCCTTGCTGTTCGAGCACGGACTAGGTAGTGTGCGTCTATGTCTAAACTTCTACAAACAAAAACAATCTTTTTCAGCGTAGGTTTATATGTTGTTGGAGGAAAAATACAGTATACTTTTATACAAATGAACATACCATTGTTAATACATAAAGGATGTTTAAAATATCGTGGGACATGTATTGTTATGAAATGTTAAAATGGTGCGCCTATGGACGGCTACGGTCGGTTTTGACATTACGAAGGGATATCGAGTTGTGGTTTTTTTATATCATTTTAAACTAAACTTAGAAAGACTATACGAAGCTGTGGATATTGCTATTTGCTGTATCTTTTAAAAGTTCCTTTAGCATTTTTGTATTTGGCAAAATAAGGACATAATCTGATTCCGATGATTTTCGAAAATCTTGAAACCCAAAGAATTATTTTTATTTTTAGCTCTCCATATCATATATGTAATATATGTATATATTATGGAGACTATTAGTTTCATGAAAAAAATTTTTTTTTTAATTTCACCGGAAATACTTGTTTTTGGTCATTTTATACATAAATAAGTAGTTTAAAAAAAATGTCTGTCTGTCTGTCTGTCTGTCTGTCTGTCTGTCTGTCTGTATGTCTGTCTGTCTGTCTGTCTGTCTGTCTGTATCCACGAAAACGCAAAAACCGCTTAACGGATTTTAACCAAATTTGGTACAAAAATACTATTGGACATGGCAAGGAACTGATTAGATTTTGGGAAACATTGAGCGTAGGCAAAGGGTTTAAAAGAGGGTTCAAATATTAAAAAAATTCATAGTTCTTAAACTTATCCGACATACTGCATAATTTTTTACGCATTTAATTGAATATAACCTAAAATATTGAACATAAAATATTAGACCACATTGGCGTTCGAAAATAGTGTAAAATGGGGTAAAAAAGATTAAAAAAAAACGTATTTCTTAAAAATAGCAGAAATATTAACTAGTTATTTATAGTTTTGATAGAATATAACCTATAAAATGTGTCATGAATAACTTACTTTCATAGGCGTTCGTAAATAGTGGAAAAGGGGTCAAAACATAAAAAATATATATTTCCTAAACTTATTCGAAATATGGAATAATTTTTCATAGTTGTGATACAATATAAGCTAAAAAATATTCCATAAAAGAATTGGTTCACACAGGCGTTCGAAAATAATTTAAAAAAAGGGTCAAAAACGAAAAAAAAATGTTTCTCAAATATACGAGAAAAATTGGCTAATTATATATAGCTTTGATATAAGATAACCTAAAAAATGCAGCATAAAATTTTTATTTACATAGGCGTTCGTAAATAGTAGAAAAAGGGGTAAAATAAAAAAAAAATAAAATGTAAAATTTTTTATATTTAACTAGATGAATTGGTATTAAAAATACACGACAAAAATTAATGTACCATAGGCGTCCGTGAAAATTCTATAAAAGGGTCAGAAAAAATTTGTATCCGTGATAACTCAAAAACCACTTAACGGATTTTAATTACATTTGGTACGAAAATACTACAGGATATTTATAGGTGGTGATTAACATTGAGCGTAGGCAAGGGGTTTAAAAGAGGGTTAAAAAATTTTAAATATCATAGTTTTTAAACTTATCCGAAATATTAAATAATTTTTTATAGTTGTGATAGAATATAACCTAAAAAATGTTACATAAAAGAATTAGTTCACACAGGCGTTCGAAAATAGTCTTAAAAAAGGGTCAAAAACGAAAAAAAAATGTTACCCAAATATACCAGAAAAATTGGCTAATTATATATAGCTTTCATATAAGATAACCTAAAAAATGCAGCATAAAATTTTTATTTACATAGGCGTTCGTAAATAGTAAAAAAAGGGGTAAAATAAAAAAAAAATTAAAATGTAAAAAATTTTATATTTAACTAGTTCAATTGGTGTTAAAAATACACGACAAAAATTAATGTTCCATAGGCGTCCGTGAAAATTCTATAAAAGGGTCAGAAAAAATTTGTATCCGTGATAACTCAAAAACCACTTAACGGATACCCTACAACATGCAGCATAACAATTTTGTTTACATAGGCGTTCGTAAATAGTAGAAAAGGGGGCAAAATAAATTTTATAATAAAACTAAAAAAAATCAATTAATTTGCATTCAAGAACTTTTCCTAGATCTGAAATATAAAATATCTGCGTATAAATAGTGCCTCCAAAGAGAAGGAAAAGGCACAAAACCCGATACTTAAAAAAAAATAGCTGATGTCTAAAACAAAACAAAAATTTATTAAATTTAGATAAATGACAAAAAGGTCATAAAATTATTACTTTTACACTTAAATATGGAGAGCTATTCGTGCCTCGAGGGCAACAGCTAGTTTTATTTTATTTCTTAGTTTCACCGAATGATAACAATACAACATGTTACATTATGGGATTGTCAAACATAATAACTAATAGATAAATATTAATTCGTTGTATAGTTCAAAAATTCATCCACAGAATAAAAACGTTTATCCACAAAATAATTTCTCAACTCCAGCTTAAATCTCCTAATTGTTAGGTTTTTAAATTTGTTAATTTTCAGAATCTAACTATAACACTTTACGCCGATATAGTTAGGATTTTTCTGACCAATACTTAATCTAGAAAATGGCAAAACCACGTTATTTTTGTTTCTAGTGCCATAATTGTGAACGTCTTCTCTTTTAAGCAACGATTCACTTTGTTTTTTATATGAAATATGAGTGCGCACATGTAGAGGCAAGGAAAAGTCATTATTTTCAAATTCACAAAATGTTCCCTACATGATGCTGTCTGAGGAATTTTTTGTATTGCTCTTATAACCTTTTTTTGGGCCCTGAATACTCTAGTCGATCCACCGGCTACTCCCCAAAATATGATTCCATATGCCAAGGTAGACTGGACTGAGCCGAAGTATATCAATTTCAATCCTTGGCTGAAACAAAAACACTAGTATCGTCGGCATAAAGAATGGGATATCCAAAAATACCCAGAACTTCAGAGATATCGTCAATAAAAACATTGAACAAGGTAGGTGAGAGACAGGAGCCCTGCGGCACCCCACTGCTCACGATCTCGGATCTTGAACGGACACCCGCAATTTCGACCACCTGTGTACGCTGTGTAAGATCGCTACCTATCCATGCGGCCGCTGTTCCTCTTATACCAACAGCATTCAGTTTCAGAAACAAAAGATCATGGCTTATGGAATCAAACGCCTTGCTTAAATCAAAGAAAAGACCAAGAGCTATTTCCTTATTATTGAGTGACTGGTATAGATTGTCCAAAGCCTGATTAAGAGCTGTTTCTGTTGATCGACCGATCCTGAATCCATTCTGGTTGCAAGAAAGAATCTTAAATTTTTCGAGATAATTATTATCTCATGTTATACGAGGCACGTTTTTTTAGTAAGTACCGTTTTCCGATTCCGCCGCCGCAGCGCTACGGTCGGCGTTCCGCGCATGCGCGCTGGTTACCTACATCTCTTGTCTACGCACTGACGCCATTAAAGTCTGATTCCTCATTGTATACGTTGTTTACTGAGTGTTTAAGATGCCTCCAACAATCGTGAGTCCCGCCGATTGTGAAGTACGGGCTGTTATACGATTTCTTAGTGCTAAAGGCGTAAAACCGATCGATATTCATCGTGAGATCTGTGAAGTTTACGGACAAAACATTATGAGTGATGGAATGGTAATGAAATGGGTGAGAGCATTTAAAGATGGCCGCGCAAATGTGCATGATGAAGAACGGAGTGGGCGTCCTTCGGTCGTTAATGAAGATTTGGTGCAGAAAGTGGAGGAAAAGGTGAGAGAAAACAGATGCTTTACAATTTCATCAATGTGCGACTGCTTTCCTCAATATTCTCGTAGTGTTTTGTATCGCATTGTGACCGAGAACTTGAATTACCGGAAGTTGTGTTCACGTTGGGTTGCAAAAATGTTGACGGATTTGCACAAAACCCAACGTTTAGGCAGTGCATTGACTTTCCTTGAGCGGTACCACAATGAAGGTGAAGATTTTTTAGACCAAATTGTTACTGGTGACGAAACATGGGTGGCCTACGTCACACCAGAATCGAAACAACAATCCATGGAATGGCGACATTCATCATTACCCAAAAGAGTGAAGTTTAAGCAAACAATTTCTGCCCGGAAAATCATGTGCACAGTTTTTTGGGACAGAAAAGGATTATTGCTAGTGGAGTTTCTGCCTCGTAATGAGACAATCAATGCAGCGTCTTATTGTGAGACATTGAACAATCTGCGTCGTGCAATCCAGAACAAAAGACGTGGCAAGTTGAGTAAGGGTATCGTTTTGCTGCATGACAATGCCCGTCCACATGTGGCTAATCGGACCAAAGATCTCATCAAATCTTTTAAATGGGAAACTCTAGATCATCCTCCATACAGCCCTGATCTGGCGCCCAGCGACTACCATTTGTTCCTGCACTTGAAGAAACACCTGGGTGGTCAGCGTCTTCAAGACGATAACGAAGTCAAAACATTTGTGACACAGTGGTTAACAAGTCAGGCGGCAGAATTTTATGAGGAGGGTATTCAAAAACTGGTGCCACGTTATGACAAGTGCCTCAATATTCACGGAAATTATGTAGAAAAGTAGATTAAGGTACAGGCTTTTATTTAAAAATAAAATTATTGCGATATCTTTGCACGTCTTTTTGAATTTCAAAACGGTACTTACTTAAAAACTCGTATAAGCACTCAAATATTTTACTAAATTGACTTTGTAGTGCCAACGGTCTGTAATTATTTGTATCTTTTGCATCACCTTTTTGTTTATAAATAGGAACTATTTTTGATGTTTTAAGGCACTCTGGAAAAACATCTTCCTCAAAACTCTTATTAATGATCGCGGATAGAGGTTTTGCAATTATTTCAATAATACTCAATACCACATGTCCTGGAATGTTATTTGTACCACTTGATTTTTTCCTACAAACCTTTCTGGCAACTCTAATAAGTTCGTCAACCGTAGTAGGGAAAAGATAAAAAGATCTTAAAGTAACATTTATGGGAGTTGCTTTTTTCAAGTTAACCGAATCAGGTTTCCTAGAGAAATTGCAATTTCGGCGGGTGTTGTCTTTAAATGTTGAGAGGCATCAAAAACTTCTCGAATAATCTTTTTATTAGTACTTTTACCAGGATTTCGCTTTTCGTTAATTATTACCCATCATTCCCTGCTCATGTTATCAGCCCGGGTGATTCGGCCGTCGTTATACAACTTTTTGGCAATCTTAATTTTACATTAATAAACAACTTTACCGCTGGTCCAAAATTAGACTAAATTTTACGTATTTGCACAAAGATCGAAAACATTTAACTCAACCCAAAAAACTCTCTAGTGTAAAAGAACACCTAAACTGAAAATAATTCATTAATTTCGGCAATGCAAATGGTAATATTTATGAGACACCACAATCTATTTTGCATTTTCATTATTCCACACCGTCGCAAACTATACATTACTTGTATCTGTAATTGTTTTAAAATGAAAATGTGTGGTGGGCTGATAAACGAGTCTGCAACTCTCTTTCACTATGGCTTTATGGAAATGCAATTAGTTTTACATACAAATAGCTGGTTGTTATTAAGATTATTATTATTCTTATTGGGACATGAATGTTTTTTTTTTATTTCTAATAGTAATTTAGTATTTGTGTTGACAGCTCTGTTAAAAAGAAAACTATAGAGGAATTGATTTATATGAGGTATGATATTATGTTACGTAAGCTGTGGCACCGTTACATAATAATTTTGTTATTACAGAGACAGCAAAAAGCATCAGATTGTGTAAGAACTATATAAAAATATGAGGAGCTTTACTAATATCCTACTGTGTGGCAGACGAATCTGTAACAGCGAAAGGAACTCGGACAAAAATTCCGATATCGCCAAATTCAACTACAATAAGGCACTAGTTCTATAGGGAAGAAATAGTATTAATTTTTAAGTGGTTGTTCGTTTTATTTTTATTTAATAACTAAAATTTTTACCACTGACGAGTAAAATAGGGAAAAGAAACTAGGATTTTCTGTAAAATCGGCAATATCACGCGAAGGGGGTGTTTAGATGTCGTCTGAACGTTTTGCCGCCATGCGAGTGTTCAAGTCGCAATTGGTGGAAACCGAGTACTTCCCCGCAATTTTTGCCGCACCTCTTGGAATATCCTGAATCATCCAGTGGCAGAGTGGTGTTATTTATACCTTTGTTGTCGTGTTGCAATATTATCAAAATATTATATCAAATTATTATTCTATATTTAGTGTTCTGTTACTTTAGTGTTTTGTGATTTTGAACAACTTGCTGTTTTGCTACTTTGTTTTATTGTTTGTTAGTTATTACTAGTTTTCTCAGCCTCGTTTGACGGAATTCTTTTACTTATTAACCTGTTTTATGTGTTGTTTTTTTTTTCGTGAAATACGGAGATATCGTCAAGAGGGGAGAAATATTGTTTATTAGGAAAAGTCACTAAATTGTGGGGTGAATTGAGCACATTATAATAACTTTAGGACAAGATTACGACCGAACGAACGAGACTGATGATAATGATGATGGTTAAGTCAACGAAATCTAACAGATTGCCACCTTCTATCAGTTAATACTAATTATGATCGTTATATGTAATCAAAATATTTAAAACAGTTAATTAGAGTTCCTATATGTAGGTACGTGACTCAAACCAACAAAAAAGATCCAAGATATTTTAATTATTTTCGATAATTGTTAAGTTGTTTTAGAATGTTTTTGTTTTTCATAAGAAGAATTTAGTATGTTAAAGTTCAACAAACTACCCTAATACTTAAAAATTCTGAAATAATATTTGAACAAAAAGAAATATAAATTTCTTGTGACAAAACTCAATTAATCTGGCAATATTTTTAACAACAATATATAATCGTAAAAATACTTAAATATATACAGTGTAAACTTTGTAAACTTCAACATATAGTACATATTTAAAATAAAATAAATAAATAAAATAGTTCTTGGGTTGGGTTGGGTTGAACTTTCCATTAATTTTAATTTTTTAGTAACACGTCAATATTAATTATTACTAAACTTTTACAATGCACGCCGCTGGAAATTTGATAAATGAAATCAGCCATTTTTTATTACAACTGCATTGCAGATCCGTTTGCCACACAGTATATGCTAATGACAAATTGTAACAATAGTCGTTTTCTATCTACGACTCAGGCCAGCTTCATTTAATTCAATCAAATTAGTTGCCCTAAATTGATTGAATTATTAGATCTGTCTTAGCGCATTCTATGTATAATAAACTACACAGGAAAAAATATTTTTTATTGAAAATAAACGTAACACCCTATATATTCTTTCATTTATAGTGTCTACGTTACATTTGCTATAATAATATTGATCAAAACATTTTTTTTCCAAATCACATTAAAGAGCAAATTAATGTTCTTACAGACCTTTTTTGCTCTATAAAAAATAATCTCTAGATATTATTGAGAATCTCTTAAAAAGAAGACTTACTGAAAATGGTTTAGAAATGTTCTTACCACAAAAACTGTGGGTAATTTCTTACTAGAACAAAGTTTTTAGAGCCCATAAACATCTTTTATGAGATAACAATGTTTTGTAAGCAGAAGCTTACAAGAAAACTTTGCTAGTTGGGGATGTGTTTAAGACCGGTGGTGAGTGATAACTGCTGATATTTTGTGTTACATTTGCTATAATAATATTGATCAAAACATTTTTTTACAAGATACATTAAAGAGAGGAGTAAAGCCTGTAATTTTTGCTAAATACTTTTTACGAGAACATAAACAGAGCAAATTAATCTTCTTACAGAGCTTTTTTGCTCTATAAAAAATACTCTGTAGATATTATTGCGAATCTCTTAAAAAGCAGACTTACTGAAAATGGCTTAGAAATGTTCTTACCGCAAAAACTGTGGGTAATTTCTTACTAGAACAAAGTTTTTACAGCCATACACATCTTCTATGAGATAAAAATGTTTTGTAGCCAGAAACTTACAAGAAAACTTTACTAGTTGGGTTGTAGTAAGACCGGTGAGTGATAACTGCTGATAATTGGTGTTGAAAGATAACGGGTTAAGAGTTATACAGGAAGATTGAAAAAGAAAACCAACTGCAAACTATTTAGGAAGTACGGAAAAATATAGCTATTTATTCACGAGCAATTTCCACATTTTTTTGTTTCTGAATTGGTTGCAAAGCACCTGGAAAACACTTGTATTTGGATAAATTATAATTAGTTATTTTAAAGGCACCTATTTATAAGATTCGCATCTATTTTGTTTCTAATTTAAGTTAATTTATATTACACCCTGTCTTACGGTTATTATAAAATCAATTAGCCTTCCGTTTTACGCAAAATCAATAAAAAAAAAACACTCACCAATAAAATCACAGTGATGTATCCGCCTTTTTTCCAATTCGGGGTTATTCCGTCGGTTGTATCTCATTCCAGGCGTATGGATACGTGTTGCCGCCCCCGCAGGTGGATGTGCTGCGCCTGTGACATTGCCGGGTGTTGGAGGCGGTGGACAACCCGGGGCGGGATAAGGTGGTGGGGGTGTTCGACGTGGCAGCGTCCCACCCGGTGAACCCGGTTCCGAACTGGGCGGTGTCAAAGGGGAGACGTACATTAGCCGTGACATGGGGTAGAGTGCATTTCCTGTGGGAATAGAATGTTTTATCGATCTCATCCTGGCTGTTAATGGTTTTTTTAATATAAAAAGTAATAGTCTATGATGATTAAGATTCGAACGTTAAAATACTGTCAAAATCATAGCATTTGTTTATTTTAAATGAAACACCCGGTATATTATCACATTTTTTGATGGTACATGAAATTCTCCTTGTAAACGAAGGCCAAGTTTTGCCGAAAGTATTTTTTTTTTAATTCGACAACTATTTACCTGGAGCTGGACCTGACACCACATTATTTGGAGTGTATTTGTACTGCGTATGGTTGTTATTATTGATACTATTATTGTTGTTGTTATTGTTATGGTGAATTTGGGATTGCTGTTGATGGTAATGTGTTGTTGCTTGTTGATGTTGAGGACTGGTTGGTTGAGGTTGATTGTACGGACTAGTTGGGGTGCCCAGAAGATGTAACGTGGGTGCATTTTGTTGCAGTACTTGCTGCAAAAATTGATTATTAATTCCCATATTAATGTCTACTAATTCTCTTATTAAATACCTATCTACTAATTTCCTTTAAATAATTTTTTAAAATGTCGTAAATAGAGCCATTTATTTACATTTCTTTTGTATTTTGCTTTATTTAACACCAAAAACAAAAACACAAAATGATTTCAAACATTTTGTTTTCAAAACATAGGTTTTCAAAAATCATTTTTTTAACAGGTAGCAAAAAGATCCAAAGGAGAAATATGACACTGCTCTCTCGAATCTCTGTTAATACATACGAATCAATCATCTTCACTTTGGAAATTTTCATCTAGGTAGCCTTATGGTCTTCCCAGTCATTGAGTTCGTTGTTTTCTCGAAAATTTGTTTGTAAATTGTCAAATTATACTCCTTTGGATTGATTTTCGTATAATACTGAATCTTTTGCTATAAATTCCTAAAGAAAATCTTTACAGATCCGTTAGATTCACTCAGAAATCAGCAGAATGACGTATTGCTGATTGATCCTTTAAATTTTAATTTAGTAGAGTAGAGTAGAAACTTTGTCGCAGAGTAATATTGAAAAAACAACAATGTTAGCAATCTCATCACGGAATTAGAACAGTTTTCAGTCTTTGACAACGTTAATAAATATACATCCACCTCTCGAAATGCATCGATTGTTACAACACACTTTCGCGCCAAACTATTTTAATTTTGAATAAACTAACACCTCTAATACCCCCAGTAATTCCATTAGTACCACCGATTCCTCGAGTAATTCCTTCCCTTTAATAGCCCCCTTATAAAATATTCTACTACTTATATCAATTTATAAACTAACCTTTTCGGTCTTAATTTCTAAAGGTGAGAGTAAAGGCGCAGTCGCTCCTTGACAACTAACATTTAAATCATCCACAGCCTCTAGTTTAACATGTCCATGTCCTACTAGCATATTAGCATTCTCTGGATCTATGTTTTGTATGCTACTAGCAATATCCTCCCATAAAGGCGGTCGGAGGAATACATCATCATCTGGGCCTGGAAGGGATCTCATCGAGACATAACTGGACATAGACGATTGAGAATGGCGACTTTGGGAGAGGAGGGTGGGATCGAAGAAGTCGTCGAGGTGGCTTGCGGAGTCCCGACGAGGCTTCTCCAGTTCTTCTTCTAGTCGCCGTTCCCATTCCTGCTTACACAGGAATGTATCCAGGTCGCTGGTCTGAAAATAAAACAAAAATAAGTATTAATCACTAATTCTCCCGAAAAGTCGGCATAAATGTCATTCGTTTGACTACAAACATTGTACAGGGTGAACACTATCTTATAGAAGCACGCAAGTGCTCAATTATCCAGAGCCGAAGCTAGGAATTTTCCTATGCATTAGGAAAACATATTTCAATTTTTTGGGGCCTTGGTTTGGTATAGGACGCTATCATACAGGACCTAATCAAGACCTAAGAAATTAACCTTAATTACCGTTCCGAAGAATGTCGTTTGGCATGCAAATAGCCCTTCATAATAACATTGCCCTGCGTAAATTTCACGACCCCATTATTAGGAAAACAGATTTCAATTTTTTGGGGCCTTGGATTGGTATAGGACGCTATCATACAGGACCTAATCAAGACCTAAATGAATCCTTAATGACCGTTCCGAAGAATGTCGTTTGGCATGCAGATAGCCCTTCATAACAATATTGTCCTGCGTAAATTTCACGACCCCATTATTAGGAAAACAGATTTCAATTTTTTGGGGCCTTGGATTGGTATAGGACGCTATCATACAGGACCTAATCAACACCTAAGAAACTATCCTTAATAACCGTTCTGAAGAATGTCGTTTGGCATGCAGATAGCCCTTCATAATAACATTGTCCTGCGTAAATTTCACGACCCATTATTAAGAAAACCGATTTCAATTTTTTGGGGCCTTGGTTTGGTATAGGACGCTATCATACAGGACCTAATCAAGACCTAAGAAACTATCCTTAATGACCGTTCCGAACAATGTCATTTGGCATGCAAATAGCCCTTCATAACAATATTGTCCTGCGTAAATTTCACGACCCTATTATTAGGAAAACAGATTTAAATTTTTTGGTGCCTTGGTTTGGTATAGGACGCTATCATACAGGACCTAATCAAGACCTAAGAAACTATCCTTAATGACCGTTCCGAAGAATGTCGTTTGGCATGCAGATAGCCCTTCATAATAACATTGTCCTGCGTAAATTTCACGACCCATTATTAAGAAAACCGATTTCAATTTTTTGGGGCCTTGGTTTGGTATAGGACGCTATCATACAGGACCTAATCAAGACCTAAGAAACTATCCTTAATGACCGTTCCGAAGAATGTCGTTTGGCATGCAAATAGCCCTTCATAATAACATTGTCCTGCGTAAATTTCACGACCCATTATTAGGAAAACAGATTTCAATTTTTTGGGGCCTTAGTTTGGTATAGGACGCTATCATACAGGACCTAGTCAAGACCTAAGAAACTATCCTTAATGACCGTTTCGAAGAATGTCGTTTGGCATGCAAGTAGCCCTTCATAATATCATTGTCCTGCGTAAATTTCACGACCCCATTATTAGGAAAACAGATTTAAATTTTTTGGGGCCTTGGTTTGGTATAGGACGCTATCATACAGGACTTAATCAAGACCTAAGAAACTATCCTTAATGACCGTTCCGAAGAATGTCGTTTGGCATGCAAATAGCCCTTCATAATATCATCGTCCTGCGTAAATAGCCACCCCCATCCAGTCAATTATTAATATGTTTGTATTAAAATAAGGGCCGTCAGATTTTACTCAGAAACCTTTTTTTCAGAATTGACAGAAAGTTCTATTTTTAAAATTGCATTTTCATTTTCATTTCAATTCAGAACATTACAACATTTCGGGGCACATTTGTGCCTTCTTCGGGTAGCTTGAGATCATCTGTAGTAGCGACCTCTAATAAAATGCTTTGTTCACTTATTTTTTTTTGTACGTATTGATCAATTGAATAAAAAGTTTCTATTTTTAAAAATATTAGGATCCATTAAAAATCAGTATTGTTGTATATTAGAGGCACAGAAATTGGCAAATCTTTGGCTGAACCGTATAAGGCAGTTAAATATTATTTTGTCACAATGATTTAATTTATTCTGTAAATTGACTTTATAGTATACCCGCCTGTATTCAGTCGATAGGCGACAAAACTCACATATCATGAAAAAATCTAATTAATTTCTAATATGAAATCCAACACGAAATGACGGGGCGGTATCACAAAAAACTTATAATGGGAGGGTTGTCCTTCTATTCAACCATTGTATGGTAATTAACTAGAAGTGAAATAGTACATTCTGGGTACTGTAGATCTCATGCTGTGTTGACCACAATATTTTTCTTTCTATTTCACAATACACTTCAAATACACACAATACAAGCGAATTTTGCCAGTTGTTATTCTTACCATGAACCACAAACATAAAGAGGGAGAGGGATGATGAGTGATGGTTTATTTTCGACATTTTATGTATAAGCTGATATTAATTTTGCTTTTTGTGAAGGTAGAAATACGGATTATATCAGAGCTTATTTGTATTCCTCATCGAACGGCCATATTCCTTATAACGTTGCCGTATACTCTCAATAATCTTAAAGAGGAATTCAAGGGTCTTTCTGTGGTCAGCTTTCGAAAAATTCTCTTTTCGAGAACTATTTAATGAGCAATGCCTCTCATTGCTGCATACATAGAGTTTACGATTTACTTATTTTATTATTTTCTTCATATTGTTCAATTGCATATTTTTGTTTTGGGTTCTTTACGAAAAACAGCTTTACTGATAGAGCGCCTTTTAGCAGTTAGAGTTTTGTTTTTAAATTATGTCTAAGTTATTTGTTGTATGCGTGGCTAATAAAGACATTTATTATTATTTTTATTAATTTTAGAGGGGGTTGCTTAGAAGAGCTGTTCTTTACTTAAACAAGCTTTATACAAGGGCTGGACAACTCTCAGCATTTTTTGGGGAATTCTCAATTCGAAATTCCCTTTTCTCCATTTTTGTTCAACTTAACTAAGCAGCTAATCTTGCTTTCAATGGCTGTCAACCAAAAACTATTTGGCTCAAAATTTTATAGTACTCTACCGACAGATGGCAGTTGACGGGCATAGAGTTGCCACTAAATTTACTTCGTGGGAAATTCAAAATGTCACGGTCTCCCAGAAGCAATTTATGACTTTCTTTGGACGACCGACGTGTTAAAACTGCGTCGACTCAGGTTTTTGTGCACGTCTCTTTTCTTAGGATGCAATGTCGACTTTAGAGTCCGAATTGTGTTCTGTTATTTTATTTATTGTAGTTCGAAATAAATTGACATTCTAAATCGGAAATAATTCCCGAAAGAAAAATAATAACAATAACAATAATAACACTAATAATAAAAGAACTACAAACAGACCTAGACAAACAATTTAAAAAAGTCCTAAGCCTGGCAGAAATAGACTTATTATTCTTATTTCTTGTGACTTTTATTCCATTTGTGTCAAAAATGTTATAAAATAAAGTTTTCTACATAAAAAGATATTTTTTTTTATTTTTTTTTTTGATTTTTTTTAAAATTTTTTTTACAACCCTCAACGACTTTTGTCATAGATCGTTCCCGCAAGGGATTTCTTTTAATATAATATATAATATGAAGGGCATTGGTTAATAATGTATTTGTGGCCAAAGGTAACAAAATGAAATCTTCGTCTAGTCTCCAGTCTCCATGTTCAGCCAAGTAGCCTCAACAATTATGTATGAAATTTTTTCGTATTTACTGATTTTATAAATGAACCTTAAGCATGATTTTTGTACCCTTTCGATACGTTTGGAATCAATTTTGTCAAGACAAGGGCCATAAACAACGTCAACGAAATCAAAATAACTTAAAACCAATATATCAGTCAATTTAATTTTAAGTTTTTCGGATATAATGTATCGATGTGGATCCAAAATTTTTAAGCCAGCATAAATATGCTTTTTGGAGACACTTAGTAACATGATCTTTAAAACGAAGATTATTGTCTATAAGAAGACCAAAATTTTTGGCCAAAGTTACTGCGTGCAAATGAGAACTGCCCAAGGGGAAGTCATGCGTCCACTAAGTGTCGACTTTTTTGTGACCACAACAGCGGCACATTTTAAACTCGTTTTTCCAAAATATTGTTATTTGGACATGTACTTTTTTTGACTATCTATGAGTTGATAATATATTATATGTTAACAAATCCGTGTCGATAACAATTAGGCACTAAAAAAATTGTGTACGCGTTCGAGCACAATATCAAACCACCCTCGTACCTTGCTCGTTTATTTATTAATTTTGATGAACATATACCAGCAAGTTTTCTATTAACATTTGTATTTGGTGTATTTATAGGTATTCGCTTTTGTAAATCAAAAAAAAAAAATAATAATTAACCAAATTAATAAAGAAATAAAAGACAATTATAGAAAATTTCTTAATTAAATAGAATCAAAAAAAATGTTGGCATATTAACTAATTTACCATCGTATCCGTGAATGATATTAAACATTTTTTCAATGAATTCTCCGTTAAAATGTGAATGAAAACGTGTTTACTAGAAGCAGATGAGCAGGAAATAAAACGTCAGTGGAATCTGACCCGACTGGTCCAGCCATAACATTAAACGTCTTTGTGGGATTGGCAATGAGATGCTCTACTTTTACGTTTAATATAGTTGATTTATGAAGAAGCCACTATTGTAAATTGTATTAGTCATAAGTATCTAAATTAATAATAATCACATTAAATTTATTTTCAATTTATCAAAACAAAATGACATATTACAAAAATAAATAATAAATTTTAAGAAATAACAAACTAACAAAACTTAGATTTTAATTAATTTTAAATATAAGACTTTGTACAGGGCGGGCACTTTATTAAAGATCAGTACTGTTTCTCAGAAACTACTGAGTTTAGAAAAAAAAAATTAATACCAAAGGTTTATTGGTTTTAAAGAAATTTTAAAATTATTTGAGTGGTGCACCGACATTAACTCCATAATTTCCAAATTTATAAATATATAGGGTGTCCCCTATATATTTTTAAATTTTTAAATTCCTTGGAATAATTAAACGATGTATCATAACAACTCTCTAATGGAATTTTTTAAATAAATTTATGATTTCAGTAAAAAATGTTTTGTGCGGTCGCTAGTTAAGAATAGCTCATAAAATTTTATCAATAACTTAAAAAAACTACCTTCTAACGATCTGTGGCAAATAGGTGTTGTAATTTTATACAGGGTGTCGCAGATCGTAGGAAAATCTTAACTATAGCGACCGCACAAGACATTTTTTCATAAATTTGTTAAAAATAATACATAATATTAATTTCTACACAAAATCCATTAAATGGTTGTTATGAAACTTACCTTTAATGATTCCAGGGAATCTAAAAATATAAAAAATTATGGAGTTAATGTCGGTGAAGCACTTTTCGGACGCTTTGTATTATTAACACTCAACTAATTTTAAAAATTCCTTAAAACCAATAAACTTTTGTATTAACATTTTTTTTTCTAAAGTCGTAGTTTCTGAGAAATGGTACTGTTCCCTATTTAGGTTTAAAGTGCTCACCCTGTACACCAATATGCATAATATGTAGGAATTCGGAATTAGAAATTAATTAAATTGTGTATTATTAGATATTCAATAATATCAATGAATTATTTCGATTCTCTTCAGGAATATTAAAATAGGGAGGTGGAGCAAAAAATCGAGACGATCGCAAGGTTACAATTGATTGCAGTGCAAATTTTAATTGATTGTGAGTGGATGTCAAAAAAGCAAAGTTGGCCAATTGAAAGACTGACTCTATCCAACTTTACTTCTTTGTTTTTTTAATTAATTTTCATGCACCATTGTGGAACCCCATTTTTTGTCACGCCCAATCGTCGAGTCTCCCGTGGACCCCTGGGGGTCCACCTGGACCACTTTGAGAATTACTGCACTAGAATAATAATTTGTGTTGTTAAATGTTATTTTTATTTGCGGCGGAATGTACAAACTCCCATTTTAAATATTGTTCAATTTCAATGCCTAAATATTTCATGCTTTCTGTTGCTTCTGTTGCAAAACAAAATGTTTGCAGTGGTTTATATACAGGATTTCCCACCGAAAATCAAGCAAATGGTAAAGCTGTCATTAATTGAAAATTATTAATAATCTTGTCCGGAAGCTTAAGTTTTACAAACGAAAATTATTTAAACTTATTTATTTTGGAGAATGTGATAAAGAACATGCGACATATTTGACATTCGATATCCACAAACACAGAAATCAACAAAATGTCCAGATAGACAAGGCTACAAGTGTAAAAATCGACCGCTACTTCAGCTATAACCTTTTCAGTTTGGTTCTGGTATACGTACAGTTTTTCATATATATATATCAATATTAGTCCCGATGGGACACCCTGTGTATAAAATAAAAATAAAATTTGTGGAACACCACCATTTTATGATTAAAATTAGGGGTGACTAATACACCGCAACCTGATGGTCTATTATGTCCCCCTGTCTTGAGTTACTTGAACTCCGTCTAAAGTTCTAGAGCTCTTATGAACTACCGTAACTTGGCGGCTTTCAGGGACAACACGTCTCCATCTTGCACGCTTTCATGCCCCAGGTGTTCCTTGCGTTGGCTACAGAATCTGCATTCGTCCCTCTCTTCTAGGGCTAATCTTATCATATGTTTCCTAAGGCGATAATGTCCTGTTAGAAATTTTGTAAGGATACGTAGCCCGTTTTTACTAAGAACTTTAATGATTGAAGGATGTCCTGGTATCCAAACGAGGAAAACTCTGGTATTCTTGTGAAGCTCGCTAAGACCTCTTAAGTCGGCTAGCTCTTAGAGTGGATCGCAATATTGCACTTCCGATGGTTCCTCTCCAGCTTAAATTGTACGCATCTTCCGATTGTGTGAATTTCCGCTTAGAAGACGCTGGGATTAATTCCAATTGATTCTGAGTATTTGGTGCGAGTGCCGAATTTTCCTGGTCCTGTCCCTTTATTAGTTTTAGAGCCGTAACCCATTTGATAGTGTTTTCTTGAAGGTTGCTGGTGTGAACACCACTTTAATCTCTAATTTGGAATTTCCTGAATCGTTACTAAATTTACTTAGAAACCACCAAACAAACAAACAATACAACACTAAAATAATAATAAAACAAAAAGCAACGATCCAACTAAAAGACATTTAATGCCATAAACTGAATAGTTAATTTTATGAATTTCACGCATTTCTATTTAAGTTTCATCGTGTCTATTCGTGTCCACAACCATAAATCAGCTATTTAACATGTTTTGCAGCCTACATTATGTGAATTTTAATCATTTTTTTTATTTAATTCTTCTTATTCTAACGAGACGGTAAAACATGTAGATATAATATACGTTTTGGGACCGTTTAGTTACATATTTAATATTCCACAAATGTATATGCTGGTTATGTCTGAGGTGCCGTTAAACTGGTTGATGATGCAGATCGAAAATCAAGTTCTTGGAAATTTACGAAAAAATAAATAAAATAAAATGAATGTAACTTATGGAAATAATGCGGAAAACGATACCAGGCGCAATTTCTGTTTAATTAAAGTGCATTTCCCTTTAAATTATTTAATTAACTTTGGTGGATTCTCAGCACCTTTCTTGAACATTTCATTGTACCTAAAAACATTTTAATTATGTGTTAGATCAAGTTATTTTTAGCACTCCATATCATATATTATGTAATATGGAGACTATTAGTTTCATGAATTTTTTTTTTTAATTTCCCGGAAATACTTGTTTTTGGTCATTTTAAACATAAATAAGTAGTTTTAAAAAAATGTCTGTCTGTCTGTTTGTCTGTATGCACGAAAACGCAAAAACAACTTAACAGATTTTAACCAAATTTGGTACAAAAATACTATAGGGCATGGCTAGGAGCTGTGAAACATTGAGCTTAGGCAAAGGGTTTAAAAGAGGGTTCAAAAATTAAAAAAATTCATAGTTCTTAAAGTTATCCGAAATAATTTTTTATGCATTTCATTGAATATAACCTAAAATATTGAACATAAAATATTAGACAACAATATTGTAAAATGGGGTAAAAAATATTTAAAAAAAAAAACGTACTTCTTAAACAGAGCAGAAACAGTAACTAATTAATTATAGCTTTAATAGAATATAACCTATAAAATGTGTCATAAATAACTTACTTTCATAGGCGTTCGTAAATAGTGGAAAAGGGGTTAAAACATAAAAAATATATATTTCCTATACTTATTCGAAATATAATTTTTCATAGTTGTGATAGAATATAACCTAATAATGTTACATAAAAGAATTGGTTAACACAGGTGTTCGAAAATAGTCTAAAAAAGGGTCAAAAACGAAAAAAAAAATGCTTCCCAAATATACCAGAAAAATTGGCTAATTATATAGCTTTGATATAAGATAACCTAAAAAATGCAGCATAAAATTTTTAGTAATGTCTTTTTCTTGAACCTTGTTACATTTCTTTCTTAGGTTTTAAGGTTCTTCTAAGCAAATTTTTTTTTCTCTTGAAATATGTTTATTTCAATGTCACACACGTACTACGTTTCGGCTTATTCGCCTTCCTCAGGTACATCTCGTTTCTTACCAACATCGCATGATTCTGTGGAATATACCACTTTTAGTGGGTATTTTGTTTGAAATTTTTATTTACATAGGCGTTTGTAAATAGTAGAAAAAGGGGTAAAATAAAAAAAAATAATGTAAACATTTTTATATTTAACTAGTTGAATTGGTGTTAAAAATACACAACAAAAATGAATGTAACATAGGCGTCCGTGAAAATTCTATAAAAGGGTCAGAAAAAATTTGTATCCGTGATAACCACATTTGGTACGAAAATACTACAGGATATTTATAGGTGGGGGGTTTAAAAGAGGATAACAAAAATTTAATAAATCATAGTTCTTAAACTTATCCGAAATATTGAATAACTTTTTGTGCGTTTAATTAAACATAACTTAAAATATTTAGGAAATAAAATGCTGTCGCATCCACTAAATTGTTTATTAACAGGTCTCTCCAACGACTCAAACTACATTTTATAAGCAAACTTAATTAGTTAGTCTGAGGGTTTCTGAAGGAAACCGATCAGTTACATTACAGAAACCCTCAGACTAACTAATTAAGTTTGCTTATAAAATGTAGTTTGAATTTCGTTTAAAATTTTTTTTTTATATTTTTTCTTTCCACTAAGTTGTTATAATAGTTTCAACTGATGATGACCCTTACTAGGGCCGAAACATGTATTGATTGAATGAGTGGTTCGTTGGAGAGACCTGTTAATAAACAATTTAGTGGATGCGACAGCATTGTATTTCCTAACTATTGGACATCCACAGTAATATGGACTATTTCCTTAAAATTAAAATATTTAACCTAAACAATTTGACCACATTGACATTCGAAACAGTTTAGTACAGTCTCTATTATCCTATGGAATTGTGGGTTGGGGTGGAGCATATAGAGCCAATCTAGAACCTTTGGTAATTATACAAAAAAGAATATTAAAAATAATATTTAGATATTCGATTCCCGACAGAAAATTTGTTTAAACTAGCTGATGTGTTGACCATAAGAGTGCTGTTCTCCAACTTAATAACTCGAAGAAATTTTTAGGGACGCCAGACCATGGTTATTTAACTCGTGATAAGAAAAAAGAGATTATACGGGAGCCTGCATGTAAAAAAACAATCGGGCAGGGATCATTTACCATTATTGGTCATAGGGTCTTTAATCAAATGCCAGAGGAATTGAAAAATAAAGCGAATTTAAAAAATTTTAAATCAAAACTTTCAAGTTGGTTGAGGGGTCAAAACATTGAGTTTATGAGTTGAAGATGCTTCTGTGTCTGTTTCTCTTTATCATCATTATGCAGTTTGGTTACTTTATTTTATTTTAATATTTATTGTTTATCTTGTATAGGAATTTTCGTTACAATTATAATTTAAGTTTTTGAAAATATTACCAAGTTTATAAGTGAAGTAATTAAAAAGTGCGTGGAGAGTTTTTAGAGTGTCTGTAGGAGGTGGATAAACTTCGCAAAGTTTTTACATACTGCAGGCACCATTATCCCACCCTATTATTTATTTATTTATACATCATTACAGTATATAAGTTAATAATTTTGTTATATTATGTAATTTATGGAAATAAATGAAATAAATAAATAAAACCTTAATACACTTCACAGATCTATCAATTAATTCATTATACCTTCATTAAAAAAACACCGAAACTGAGTTCTTTTTTCATTTTTCAAAACAAACACCTATCCATCATTCCCCCGAATTAAAACGCCTTGTCATTTACAAACTGCTCAGCTGCTATTTTCTGGTTAGGTTAATCTATTGCAAAAATCAAAAATATAGTAATGGTCCGAACACAGAGATATAAGTCTCTTACTCTTATGTTCGTCCGTATTTTCTGTGTGCGTCTACTTTACAAACAAATTAAGAGGGGCGTTTGAATAAAATCGCTTGCAGACCTATTTTTGCGCATGGTAGACTCCACTAATACGTATCTGGTAGCAAAAATTTTGATAGGGAGTTAAAGAGTAAAGATGGGATTAGGTATTGAAGTATTTTGAAGTTGAAATATTGGATAGTTAGTTCAAAAACAGAGTTAGAAAATCATCATATTTGGCTTTGCAGGCATAATTTTGCGCATGGTAGTCGCCACTAAGACGTATCTGCTAGCAAAAATTTTCATAGGGTTTTAAAGACAAAACATGGGATTAGGTAATGAAGTATTTTCAAGCGGAAAGATTAAATAGTTAACTCATAAATTGAGTTCAAACATGGGTAATTTTTTCACATTTACAGATATATTTTGGTGGATGGAAATCTCGACTAATACGTATCTGGTAGCAAATATTTTAATAGGGTTTTAAAGACTAAGGTTTGGATTAGGTAATAAGCTATTTTGACGCTACAACAATAAATAATTACTTAATAAATTGAGTTCAAAGTCAGCAACTTTTTCCTCATTTTGTGCTATGATTCTAATATTTAATAATGATAATATTACTTTATTACCTTATTTACATATTTAACAATCACTTGTAATTAAAATTGTACGTGAAAACTTTCTGTATTAGACAATATCCATATTTAAAAAAATCCCTCATATTTCCCTTCAAATATCCGCCATTTTCTTATAATTTTTTTATAAATGTAGGCAACCAAACATATAATGCGTAGTTGGGACAGTATTGAAGAGATGGCGCTGTTTATACACAGTGAGACAAAAATCTAATGGTTTTGTCGTACTTATATTATTAATATTTAGTTGTATGTGGTATAGTATATTATGTATATGCGTATGTACTAGGAGTAGGGATTATTAACTTTAGCCATGTACAGTAATATCAGAGAATAAATAAACATCTATGGTAATATTATGTAGGCATACCTACTGTTAGAGGATAAATACAAGAAGGAATAAAGTACGAGTAGTTAGTTTGTTACGTTAGTAGTAAGGAAATAATACAATTATAATAATTATTAAAATTCTGTTTGGTTACGTAGGTCATATATTTTTGATTATATTATAACTAGTCGGGAAAGTTTTAGGGTGACAACCGATTTTTTATGATCTATAGAGATATTACAAGAACTCCCGACTGGTAGTTATTATAAAATTATAAGATACCCTTGGTGGGGGTTTAAATAGTGGTTAAAATTTCACCAGTTAGATAGTTGGAACGTATATACAGGGTTATTCACGCCACACGACACGGAATACTGTGGTTAAACTATTTAATTTCCTTAAAGTTTTATTCGTGGGTTCGATAAAAATGATTTATGGCTACATTTTAAAAATATTGTGAGTCTATACAGGGTGTCCCAAATATAAGAAATTAACCATAGTTGCATTTTTTTAAATGGAATGCCCTGTATATGAATAAATTTTTAGATTCCCTGTTCAAAACAAAACCTAAATTTCATTTAGGAACATCTAACCTAAACCTGATAGTTTTTTAAATATTTATGTTTTAATAAAAATATAGACATAATTTGAATGAAAAAATTCACACCTATTTGTTTGTTCTTTTTAAGCCAGTCTAGGCTGATAAATATCTCATCACTTGTTACGCCAAATATAAAAAATCACCAATACTAAATACAGGGTGTCCAATAATATAACTTATATGAACGTAAAGTTTAATTCTAAATAACTTGTGTATTTCAAATGCAACACCCGGTATATGAGGTAAAAATTAGATGCACAAAGTAATTCTCTGTCAAATATTATATAATACTTTCCTATGGGTAACTCTTGACGTTTTCGTGGAAAATGCACATATTCATAATATTATGCGAATTTTTAATTGAACCTGTTAATTTCATGTAGACCACCCTGTATTTGATCATGATGAAATTAATTATCTATTAATCACTATGAGGTTTTCTTATAGATATGTATATTTTTTTAATGTATGGAAAAAGCACATATTGGTAGTAATAGGAAGAATTTTTTAAAATTATATTTGTCATGTCGGCCATGAGAATTTGACAAACCATAATTTAAACAATAACATAATAAATAAATAAATTTTTCACTTAAATTAAATAACAAGATATACCTTCATAAAAACTGATAAATTTTATAATAAATGTTCAAAATGATTGGACTCTAGGCACATATGAATCCTTTTCTTAAATCCTTCAACAACTTTAACCTGGTGTAACGCTTCTAAACGCTTCATTTATTTGGTTCTTCATCTCCTCTATTAAAAAAGTTTTCATTTGCGATGATTTTGTTCCTGGCCCATGTACAAAATTCAACACGATTTAAAATCAATATTGAAAAGTTCTTGATGCAGTTGCACTGTGTTTGGGTGGTATCTTTCGTTAAACTGCCTTAACAGTCTCTCGAAGACCGCTTTTTTGGGGTGATTTTGCGCCAGGAGCCTTTGAGCGTAAACTCGCGATGCCAGTAAAGCGTTTTTGGACCATTCTCCCAGAATAAAAATCATGTCTATTCTTTCTCCTTTGGAATAGGTTCGCATTTTTGAATTGAATTAAATCAAATGTCACAGATAAAAAAACTGTTTTCTGAAAAATTCTCAACTCTTTAGTAAGAATTTTCAACAGACTATTCGACAGTAAATATCAAATTAAAAGAAATGTATTCTATCTTCTCAAATTCTCATGGCTGACTTGATAAATATTATATTTTTGAAAATTCTTCCTCTTATTGCCAATATGTGTGCCTCTTCCATGCAAAATTAAAGATAAGTATACATATCTATAAGAAAACTTTAATTTAACTTTAATTTTTGCATCATCAAATACATGTTGGTCTACATGAAACTAAGAGATTCAATTTCAAATTTCCCTAATATCATGAATATGAGCATTTTCCAAGTATTATAATATTTGACAGATAATTACTTTATGCATCTAATTTTGACCTCATATACTGGGTGTTCCATTTGAAATAAACAAGTTATTTAGAATTAAACTTTACGTTCATATAAATTATATTATTGGACACCCTGTATTGCGGGTTTTTTATATTTGGCGTAACAAGTGATGAGTGGGTATATTTATCAGCCCAGACTGGCTTAAGAAGAACAAACAAATAGGTGTGAATTTGTTCTTTCATATTATGTCTATATTTTTATAAAAATTTAAATATTTAAAAAACTGTCAGGTTTAGGTGCGATGTACTTTAATGAAAGAACGGGGAATCCAAAAATATATTCATATACAGGGCATTCCATTTAAAAAAACACAACTATGGTTCATTTCTTATATTTGGGACACCCTGTATAGACTCACAATACCTAATACCCTACTTAATTTTTAAAATTTTTACTGTTAAAATAATCACTGTACCAATCGTAAATCAAATAGATAGGTACTATGTTAAACCGCATATTAAACTAAAACTTAATTTTTCTCGAAAATGCAGCATTCTATCATATTGAGATAAGAATACCTCATATTTCCTAAGAATGTTGTCAGAATTCTCCAAAAGTTAGTGAAAAAGAAGTTTTTTTATTAAAAATGTCCGTTGATACCCGTTTAGACGCCTAAGTTCGCAATTTAATTCAGCAGTGTATGGCTAACGAATGCTTCTATTTAGGGAAATATCTTTTTCACCTTTCACTCCAATGGCTAAAGGCGCTTTCGCGATACCTTTAAAAAACCTATGCTAAGCCGCCATCTTTTAAAAACTATAACTCCTTTCAGAAGCAATTTTGCATTAGAAGTTTGGCGTTGAATTGCCATGAAATCTGCTCTAGAATTTGTGGCTTTCGCTTGGTCCATTAGTTTCTGGACACATTGTATACTATTAGGAAAGACACTCTTTGATGCATGAAATAAGCGTCTCATGGTTTTGAAACTGACAAACTAAAACAACAGGGCTAACCTAATACATTTTGAAAAACACTGCAAGCATACAGGGCGGTCCAAAGAAGAGATAAGTATGTATTATCATAGTTCTGTTTTTTTTTTAATAGAATACCCTGTATGGGAGTATTTTAATAGTCCCTCAAAAATAACTGGGATTCGTTTTAAGGTGTCATTTACCTATGTTTTACGGTTTTCACAAAAATCATCAATTTGTGAAAATATTTAAAAATCTTGACTATTTATCGCAAATAAAACCAGTTTTTTTACATTCATCCTTTTTATGTATATAGTATATAACTATGACTAGTCTACGCGAAGATAAGCATCAAACGTATAAGAATACGAGCACAAAAAAGAATGTGAAAATAATTTACGCAAAATAGAAATATGACATTTTAGGGTCACTATGTATTAGTTTTTGGCGACACCTATTGAGGAGAAGAATGTATTAAAATATTCTATAAAATTACTCTAAGTTAAGAAATGAATGATTCGGAATACAATGAGATTCACTAGCGCCACCATCGGACATTTTTGTAAGTAACCATTTCGGATTCCCCTCTTAATGCTGTAGGATCAAATTTATAACATTTAATTTTTATTCACCAGATAGATCTATTGGTTTTCTAATCGTATTTACAATAAACATAATGTTCATAGGTTTTATTCTCTATAACTAACACAACGGCTTCTCGGCAGATGAACCGGCTTTATTTGCCTCGCTCAAAACATGAGTTTTGTAAGAAGTCATCCCTGTATTCGGGGTATTTTTCAGCAGTGAGGAGTTACCAATAGGAGAATGTTTTTAAAAGAACATTGAGGAAACACAACACACTAAAAAATTGAATTTAATCAAACATTCATTTAGGAAACTGCTAATGTATAAAGGCACATTTGTCACCACACCTGTCAAAGTTGCGAACAGTTGCCTACTTGACTCTTACTTTCCCGCACAGGGAAAGTATTGTGAACGATCAAACAAAATTAAGATAAAGACGGATATAACCATTTAGAAGTTCCTTGAGACGATTAAGACTATTTCCAGATGGAAGTCTGTCTCTCTGTATGTGCGTCTGTATGTATTCTTCCACGATAGCGCCTAAACGCCTTAAGCAATTGAGCTAAATTTTGGTATATGAGTTTGGAGTAGTTCTAGGATAAACCCAATAATTTTTGGTGGAAATCGCTAGAGTCCTGTGAGAGGGGTGGACAAATCCGCCAAATTTTCAAATAGCAGTAGGGGTCGCTGTATTTTGGAATGTGAACGGAATAATATTCCTCGACTACCTCCAAAAAGAAACCACCATCAAGAGGGACTATTACTGTGCACTTTTGGATCAAGTGAAGGCTGAAATCGCAAAAAAACGGCCACATTTGCAAAAGTAAAAAGTGTTGTCTCACCAACACAATGAACCGTGTCACAAATAGATGAAAACTATTGCAAAATTGAATGAATTGGACTTCAAATTGCTTACCGACCCATGGTATTCTCCAGATTTAGTCCTTAGCGACTTTTTCCTGTTTTCAGATCTCAAGAGCATGCTCGCAAGTTTCCATAAGAAAGCGTCCAGTTTGGGCTACTTGATTGTACAACTTAAGACTATAATAAAGATTATGATGATAGTTTCCGGATTGATAGTTTCACCTTGTACAATGCAACTAAAAAGTTAACAGACACTTAACTACATCTCCCCAACAAGACAAAACACAAAGCTGTCATGACTCGTTCATCACATTTACGTAGGTACCACAATTATTAATTTAAACCTTTTTTTTTAATACACTTTAAAGCACTAATATAGTGACTAATTTAAATTTCAAAATATGTATTGCCTCGTGCTGAGCGTGTAGTTTCTCTATCCGGTACAATGCAAGAACATTTTCTTGCTCTGTCATTTACAATTTTTTTTTTATGTTGAGCCTCTTGTTGTATGTACATCGATTGTTCTTTTCCATGCATAATTTATTATTTATACCATGAGGCGTTATTTCTTCGCGTTAGGGGTGTCAACACTATGTTTTTATTTTTGTATTGTTGTATGAGTGATTAACAAAGAGCAGATACATACATATTCTACACATTTTGTATCACCATTGACATCGAATGATTTTATTAATTTTTGTAGCAGTTGACAACATGACAAATGGTTTGGACAACTGTAGCGAACATATTGTTGTTTATAGTGTTTTTGTCTCTATGGTTGTTTTAAAGACATTTTGTTGCATTTAATTGATTACATTTGGTTTCTTGAAGAGCCAGTCATACACGTCGAGCAATTTTAACACTCTTACACCATGAAAAATCACCTTTTACGACCACCAAATTTTTCCAGTAGTTTGTTGACAGTAACAATTTTAAAACAGTAAGTTTGTAAAAAAATGTAAAAGATATATGTTGGATGCTTTTTTATGAATTCAAAAAAGCGCCAACTCCAAAAGATTAGGCGAAACCGGTTCGCTTCAATATAAAAACCTAAATGTACCCTAAAATCGTGTATATTTATAAACACACCAGCAAAATTAACCGAACGGTCAAAATTCACTCCAAGTTTAATATCGCCCTCTGTGCCATATTGAGATGATTATTTTTAGAAATGTATTGTTTGGCAAATTGATCTGTAACAGCACGGCGTCGGTAAGGGGAATGCAGTTGTAATAAAACATGGCTGATTACATTCATAAAATATCCAGCGGCGTCGTTGTAAAAGTTTAGTAATAATTAATAAACATTTATGTGTTACTAAAAAAATAAAATTATTCACGTGTTTGATAAAAGCACCTACTGCTATAAAGCTATAACACCCAAGCAGTATTTTATTTTAACTATGTAGCTACTAAAGTTTGCATACTCAAAATGAAAATAAAACGTTCTTATAAAAAACAAAAACATTCTAAAACAACTTAACGAAATAAACTAAATACTTTGGTAATCTTGTTTGATTTAAACAAAAAAATCTAAAACAACTTAACACTTATCGAAAATAATTAAAATATCAGGGATCTTTTTGTTGCTTTAAGTCACGTTTATAGAAACTATAATTAACTGTTTTAAATATTTCGATTAAATATAACGATCATAATTAGTATTACTTTATAGAAGGTGGCAATGTGTTAGATTTCCTCAACTTGAGCATTATCATTATCATCAGTCTTGCTGTCGTCATCTTGTCCTAAAGTTATTATCATGTGCTGAATTTCCTCCAAATTCTTCTTCCAACTCCTTAACATGTCGGCAAAAACTATTCCAATCATTACTGGATATTAAAAACTTCTTTTGATGTAGTTAGGTTGAAATTTCCAGTTGTATTGCGGGTTCTTATATATTTAATTTAAATTTTGCGTAAGTTAACTCTATTGGGTTTAATTCGCACATATACGTAGGCGTTCTAAGATATGTTTTTTTAAATCGAACGACCCTGATTATTTTAGCCAATAAAATTGCATATTTTTGTTCCTTTTAAATTATATACGACACATAATGGTTTTAGTTTTAGAAATATCAAAAATCGAGAGCGGTATTGAAAAATTTATTGTTACGAGGATTTTTGGACACTCTGTAATTTTGGTATAGTGTTAACTTTTGTCACGATTATGTTGTTAAAATACCAAAATTCTAAGTAGATTCAATAAAAATTTCCAGTTTTGATGACTTAATAAACAACAAACAATGTGTAAGCTTATATTTCTTCAAGAACAAAGAAAAATTGTTTTGAACCTAAAACACTAAAGTAACAGAACACTAACATATACAATAATAATTTGATATATTTGATAATACTGCAACTCATACACAACAACAAAAGTATAAATAACACCACTCTGCCACTGGCTGACTCAATATTACTACGAGGGGCGGCAACAATTGCGGGGAAGGACTCAGTTTCCACCAATTACGACTTGCACACCCGCATGGCGACAAACCGTGCGAGGGTCTACGCACCAATTCGGATCATTCAGGCGGCGTCTAACCCGTGTGGTATTGCCGCATTTACAGAAGATCGTAATTTATTTTCCCTATTTTAATATTCAGTGGTAAAAATTTTAGTTATTAGATACAAATAAAACTGACAACCACTTAAAAATGCTGAGCTTTTTCCATTATTATTATTTGTAATTGTAAAAAATCGATTTTCAATTTAATACTACTTCTTTTCTAGAACTAGTGATATTTTGTAGTTAAATTTGGCAATATAGGATTTTTTTGTTCGCATTCCTTTCGGTGTCACAGATTCGTTTGCCAAGCAATAGCTTGACTCTTGGTTTGACCTATAGTTGATTTTAAGCAATTGGTCAAATATCCACAGAGGAAAGTATTGTTTTTTTTTGGCGCAACCTGTGGAGCGATCGAATGAAAGTAGAAATTGTTCGATAGTGGAAAATGAAAGATTGATATTTTCTGAGGAATTTGGTTTGTTATTCACTCTGAAAACCCACCTATTAAGGAAGTTACAGCGTTCTGTTAAAAAGGTGGATATTGGCATGCATTTTATGGGAATCTCATTGAGAAAAAGAATGACTGCAGTCATAATCGTACGTGGGGGAACACGTAGTATCACAAAATAACTTTGTAATTCAAATGGTTTATTAAATAAGGCTTTAAACACTCAAAATGTGCAAATCGTTTGTATTTTTAGCCAATTTCATAATCTCTTTTTTGATATACTCTATAATAATGGTGCACAATTGACGCAACGTTCAATTTGAATGGTCTCTAAGCCATTTTGCATTACGTGGATAGGAATTATTGCTCCCTATTTTCTAAATGAGATAACATTCGGAGCTTTCCTACTCCATCATCAGCTTTCACAATAAAACATTTCAACAATAAACATGTTCCTTGTTTGTTGCAATTTAATTTTATAAAATAGTGGAGCCGATGATTGTGTTTTTATTTTCGTAATTAAATTACAATCCACTGTTTCATATGTACTACTTTTTCTAGTTTTAATATTGAAACTTTTTGGATAAATATCCGAACATAACACTAGGTTTATGTAATGTAAAGTTGGATGAGGAAAATACAGCTATTAACGTTAAGAATATGAGTTTATAATTAGAGATAACAACGGCCGATCAAGACACGAACTTATTTAAGATTTATTTATGCTCAATTATCTCTATCTCTATCTCTATTTATTTATGCTCAATTATCTCAAACCGATCTAGCATTTTTGTTATTCTCTATTAAGCAGAATCTTTTAGCAAACGCATTGTTAACATTTGCGGATAGAAATATTTAAAAATAAGGTGTCATTAACATAAATCAAGTTATATAAAACAACAGTTAAGTATAGAGAAATTTAAAATTCTCATGAGCAAATGAACTTAAACACATTAAGGAATATCTTAATATTTTCTTAATTAACCATAAGATCATTTTTATGATCTTTTCAAAACCTGTAGACTTATTATGAACATTTTTAAAAATTATAAACAGTAAGTAAGTAATTTGTTAATACTTATTAACAATTTTCTTTTGCCGACAATAGTCACCAGTTGTTTATGGGTTGAGAATAAAAATGCCAACTTTGTTAATGATGTAACAATGAAATAATGTAAAACTTTAATATTCAAATTCACAAAAGAAATTTTCCTGTAAAGATGTGCTAGTGTTTTGGTGACTATTATTTTGTGATAGAAAATTGCCCTATGCAGTCATTTATAATCAACTAATACACCTTCATGAGCATATAGTAGTATAATAATAGGATGACTAAGGATATTTGTTATTAAATCTTTCAAGAATAGAATCCTCATGTTGTCCCACCCTAAATTTCATGAAAACAACTTTAATGTAATTAAAAAGATCACTTCTGAAAATGGCTACCCTAAAAACATTGTTAATTTAATAAATTAGTCAAATGTTTACAGACCCCTAATTCTAATATCGTAACGTATTTAAGGAAGAAAGTACAGAATTTGATCACAAACTTGAAGGATAAGAACCCGGGACATAGTATTTCTGAGGTGGTTTACTCCATACGGTGTAAGGATTGCGAAAATATTACATTGGTATGACAAAGAATATTACATCAGAGGCTTGCACAATACGCTAATGATTGCCGTCCAGGTAAGCTGGACTCGAGTACAAAAACAGCCTTGTCGAACCACCAGAGTATTTTGGACCGAGAGACTAATTATATACAGAAAGAATTATCTGAGATGCTCCACAAAGAACAACAAATTTAAAGAAAAATCGGTCACTTTTAGAATCGACCGACACAATGAACTTAAGCATCATTTACCCTGCGCTACTCACAAATTAAAATGTTAAAATTGAATATTATGAGCAGAACAAGGAATTTGTGTTGGGAAAAACACTGTGATTGCTTGCTGTTCATTTGGCGTATAAAATAAAGTATACTAAAATTGGTCCTAACTCATCAGTATAATCCAACATGATATATATTTATGTGCTTTTTTAGTTGTAAGTTTTTGTAAAACTACTTCAATTAAGGACAACGACGAGGTTATAATATTAAGATTATCAAGATATTGATGTTTTGATGTCTAATTAATTTTGTTCATATAATTACATTTAACCAAAACAATTTTCCACAGTGTGGTTTTGATAATTGAAGGTAACCAGTTGCCCATTTGGGCTTTCTGATTGAATAATTTTATTACCACTGATGATCGAAACATGTAATGGTTTAGTACGATTATATACTAGAATTATATTGTGGAGTAGACGACTTTTATTTCATAACATTTTCACTCCTCGCCATAATGGATTATTTTTCAAAAATAATATTAAGAATTTTCGACCACAAAAGTGTGATGAATGTAATTATTTTATTTGTAACTGAAGATTGATAAAATACAAAACGCCGAAAAGAATATATACTTATTTATCCCCTGGGACCCTCGATATCACTGGAACCTACTGGCTTATTGTGTTAAAAAAAGAATCGGTACTCTTAAACCCCATCCAACCCAACCTTTATTAATTTTTTTTGCTAAACTAAGCAAAATGATGATGATTGAGGTACGAGGGTTGCCTTTTATATTTCGGGATTAGCGAACAAAAACAAAAATTAATCATCGAAAATCACTTTATTGTTTTTCAAAATATTCCCCATAAGATCTATACACTTTTGCATGCGTTTGAACCAATTGTCGAAGCACTTTTGCCACTCTGATTGAGTTATCTCCAAAACACGCATTCTGAATGCAGCAACCTTCTTCAGGTGTCGAAAAACGTTGACCTCTTAGGTTGTTTTTTACGTACGGGAATAAAAAGAAGTCATTCGGTGCCAAGTCAGGACTATACGGCGGATGACTCATCAAACGATGTTTTGGGAGTTCAAAAATGCAGTTGTTTGAGCCGATGTGTGAGAGCTCGCATTGTCGTGGTGAAGAGTGATGCGTCTTCGGCGGTTGGTTTGCCTGATTTCTTGGAAGACAACTGGCAAACAAATGGTTGTGTACCACTCAGAATTGGCTGTCCCGCGTTGTTCTAGTGGTGCGACCATTTGCTTGGAAGTGCTTCGTGAGCGAACAACTTTCGTTGGATTTGGCTCATCTTGAAACACCCATACAGTCGACTGCTGTTTACTTTCGGGCTCATACGCGTAAATCCAGGATTTATGACCTATCACGATGTCATAGACGTATTTGGAAGCACCGCGATCGTATTTTTTGAGCATTTCTTTCGACCAATCGACACGAGCCTTTTTTTGAGCGATTGACAAATTGTGTGGGATCCAACGCGAACAATTTTTTTTGACAGTCAAATGTTTATGCAATATTGAATGTATGCTGGTCCCACTAATGCCTAAGCATGTCTCAATCTCTTGATAGGTCACATGACGATCTTGCAATATCAGTTCGCGCACAGCATCAATGGTTTTCGGAACAACAACTGATTTTGGACGACGTTCACGACACTTCGTCTTGGAGTGAATTATGACCACGATTGAATTCACGATACGATCGATAAACACTGGTCCTTGATCGAGCTTCATCGCCCAAAATTGAATGCACTGTTGCTGAGTTAATACACGTCGTAAGTTGTAAAAAATAGTCGCACGAGATGAAACTTTTAAGTAGACTTGACTTAACTTTGTTTACCATCAATAATAAAAATCTGAGAATTGTTATTCGAAAATATTAAATTATGTTAATCAGAATTTAAAATAACTCCTTAAAATTATCATAAGAAAGCTTTCCTATAAATAATAACATTTTAATGAAAACAAATTAGTCACCTAATAATAAAATACAATATCAAATCAATGTTGAAATACACTTTATAGATTGTAATTTACACCATTATCATAAATTTTACCTAATTAATTACACGAAGTGCTATTGTATCTCATTAATTCTCAGCATGTTCCCACAGCTACATCAATGCAAGACACACCCTGTCTTTATGGCAAAAGCAAACACCTGTCCGATGGCCCGATTCAATCAATAGCAATCATAACAATAATAATAATAATAGAATTCAAGCAAAAACTGGCAAAAATAATAAAATTTTATGTTAGACGTATACATAAATATCTCTTCTAGAGCATTACAATTTTTAAACTGCCTATTAATCGCTTTTTAAACGTCTACCAGTTTTTATCTATCAACTACAGATCTTACCTTTAACGTTATCAATTGAAATATGCCGACATATTAATTTTTATTACGTTGTGGTTTAAGTCAATACTTGACCTAAATCCGCTAAAGTATATTACCTAGTAGGTAGCTAAATGCTTAGTGGTCAAAAATTTGAAGGTTACAACTTCAGTCATTTCATTCAGATACTCGTATTACTGCTTTTAAAGAAGTTCTACACAGATACAAAGACTTGAGGGTTTTCCTTGCTTCGGTCGTTTGTCATGCAATAAAAACGTATTCAAGTTTGAGGATTTTGTTGACGGAAATTTTTACCCGACCAGATTGCGACGAATATTTCTGAATTGGATGCCTCCTACGTAGTCATCTGTATGATTTACAATCTTGCAACAGGATTCCGCTCGCTTTTAATTAACTTGTCCTAACTACGAGGGAGCCCTTTTTTTTACAAACGATCACTGCTGTCGACATTTGTCATCACTAATTCATACATTGAAAACAAAAAGTGATACCTACCAACAAATAGTTATTTAATAAAAAAAAACTATTCAAATATTGTATACATAATTAACGTCCTCCTCTTCGATATACACAACAGACAATAATAGACCTTCAGGTGGTCACAGTGTACTTACACTTACAGAACTTCTTCTACATCAAAAGCATTTTTATTTATAGCACGCACCATCCCTTATGAATGAATTTTGTCGGAAAATTAACTCAAATCCTAGCAAAAGGAAAAGTGATGTAAAAGGATGTGTTTGGCGACATCTAGTTTTTTCATTGGTAGTACGCCGAGTGAACAACAGTTCCTATATCGGCTGGCTGGGAGGTGTCTGACCCCATAAAGCAACTACCAACACATAGACGCGCCGATACTCCCTTAAGCGGGATCGCATATATTTGAAATGGGCTTGTTTAACAAAACAAGACTTAAAATCCGAGAGTTTGTCTGTCAACCACTATACTTTCACCAGACGGCCGTTTCGTCGATCCACGACTCATCAGTGGTGATCGGTCAGTAGTTGACAGCCAAACTCTCCTAAAAATTATGTGGTATATATCCCACACGGTACAGAGTACGCGTAAATCCACGATTCATCACCTGTCACGGTGTCATAGACGTGTTTCGAAGTACCGGGATCGTATTTTTGGAGCCTTTCTTTCGACCAATCGACACGAGCCTTTTTTGAGCGATTGACAAATTGTGTGGGATCCAACGCGAACAAATTTTTTTGACAGTCAGATGTTTATGCAATATTGAATGTATGCTGGTCCCACTAATGCCTAAGGATGTCTCAATCTCTTGATAGGTCACATGACGATCTTGCAATATCAGTTCGCGCACAGCACCAATGGTTTTCGGAACAACAACTGATTTGGAACGACCTTCACGAAATTCGTCTTGGAGTGAACTACGACCACGATTGAATTCACCATACCATCGATAAACACTGGTCCTTGATGGAGCTTCATCGCCAAAAATTGAATGCACTGTTGCTGAGTTAATCCACGTCGAAAGTTGTAAAAAATAATCGCACGAAAATGTTCGCGATTTAATTCCATTTTTGGGCCGAGATGAATCTTTTAAGTTACTGTAAACAACACAAATAGCGGTCGTATGTCAAAACGTTCTGAGTACGTATAACCTCAAAAATGTCCAACTTTACGATAGAGCTGTCAGTTGCCAGATTGCAACACCAGGGTTGCCAAATCCCGAAATATAAAAGGCAACCCTCGTACTTTCAAGAATGTTATCGCTTGTTTCATCGGTTGTACTGGGACGTCGCAACAATTCCTTTAGGAACAGTTAACGCTGAATGGTAAACGGTAATTTGTTTAGCAAAAGTCATAGACGAAAGCAGGAAGATTAACAGGAGAATGTTCAAATAATGTCGCCTAACGATTTCTGTTCTCAAAGGTGAAACAAAAAATACGTGGTCAAGAATTTGTATGATCTCAAGAAGCCGCCCAAGCCTTGCTAAATTATGTGTCTGAGATACGGTCTTCAGAGCGGAACAAATGTTTTGAAAACAAGTTTGAACGGATGCAAAAGTGTAGGCGAATATTTTGGAAAGCCATTTTCTTCCTAGATTTTGAAAAAAACGTAAAACTCTCGTACTCGTATAAACTCCTTAATTAGTAAACATTTTCTGCTCTAATCTTATCACGATCTTTTAAAAAAAATCGTAAGACTTGGAAATAGTCATTTTAAATTTCACAATCGCTTTATATAGTAAAATCTGTTCTTAGGCAACAAAATCTTTGACATTCATTAAGTGATTAACATCAAATAGGACTTGATACTACTATACATTAATTTTTAATAAGCCGTTCATAAGCTGCTCATATAAGAGAAAGAGAACAATCTGATAATACAATATAAAGAAAGATATTTTATCATTACGTATACAGTGACGGACAAAGGTGCAGCAAAACAATTTTTAATATATATAAACAAATATGGCAATTTTAGGAAAATAAAACTCAATTTCTTAACTGCTCAATATTTCGTTAGTGATAACTAACATCTTCAGGAGCAAATAGATGCGAGTTTTGTTAAAAAAAATTCTTATGTTACCCCCCCACATGTGGCTACAAAATTGCTAAGCATAAATCAAAACTGACGTGTCTTGGCTTCTCTTTTAAATATTTTGAAAATAATCACCCGTTCCTATATACGGGGTGTCCCAGAATATGTGGGCAATTTCTCGCATTAGGTAGTGAAAAAAGTAGAGTTTAAGTTCATATAAAGTTTTGTCGAATCGGCCTTCGCTGCAGAGCTATGAGCCTTTCAAGACTAGACCTGAAATTTAGTTTTTAATGATAACTTTTGAACCACTTCATATAAATTAATGCAATTTTAGTATAATTTACGTTAGACAGGGAGTTTTCGAGTGACCTTATTTTTAAACAATGTCATTTCATTATGGCCGCAGGGGCGTACTGATGTAGGGATTGTGAACCCCCATTTTTTTAATGCGTCTTGCTACTGAGATTTTGAAACAGTTGTTAAATAGTTTAAACATTTTGCTATAAAAATGGAACTCTTGCATTCTATTGTGGTTTGTTGACGTGTGCCCATTTGACATTTACGATAATAGAATTTACGTTCAGTGGATATGCAGACATGCATTTGATGTATGGCCTTGCGTCGTGCCATGCCTTAGAAGCCAGAAGGCTATGCGAAGAACGATTCTCAAATCGTAGAATTCCTGACAGAAAAGCCTTTGAAAAACTGGGTCGTTGCTTAAGGGAGACCGGTAAGAATCACGACGTTCCATTTGTCACGTGTGCGAGCGTACTGTAACTAACCGTCAATGTTTTAGGAAAATTTGAAAAAGCCCGTCACAACTGCGAAAATGCGAGCATGTTGAAGAAAATATCTTAATTGTAATAACCGCAGATCCTACTGCGAGTGTTCGGAAATTAGCTGCCGAGTTTGATTGTACAAATTCGACTGTATTTAAAGAGCAAAAATTACATGCTTATCACCTGCAGAAAGTCTATGCGCTTCTTCCTGAAAATCAATTTTCAAATTTTCATTTTAGAACAGCACAGAAACCATCCAAATTTTACTGGTTCAGTTCTCTTTACAGACGAAGCCGGATTTTCGAAAAATGGCATGATAAACTGTCATAATTTGCATGTATGGGCAGAAGAAAATCCCTATTGTGACGCATTATCAGCACCATTGGAACCCATTAAGGTGTGGGCTGAGATCATTGGACAGCAATTCATTGGACCATTTTTTTGCCAAGTAGGTTCAACGGAGAACTTTATTTGGGGTTCCTCTAAAACAACTTTCCAGAACTGTTAGAAGATTTACCTTTGCAAATGCGGCGAAACCTTTAGTTTATGCATGATGGAGCTCCACCCTAGCAGTGCCAGAATATTTAAAATCGTTGGATAGGAAGAGGAGGACAAGTTGCTTGGTCTCCTCGATCACCGGACCTTACATTAGATTTTTTCTTGTGGGGACATTTAAAATCATGACACTACTTATTAGGGAAAACTTATTAGAATTAATTTTCATTCAACGTGAAATAAGGAACAATAATGTTTCAGCACTGTGGAGAGTCCAACAATCTTCAATTCACAGAGCTAGGGAATGCATAAGATTAGAAGTGGGCAATGTTGAAGCGATATACAAAATTAATTTAGAAAATACCGCGAGGCGGTTCAAAAGCTATCATTAAAAAACTGAATTTCAGGTCTAGTCTTTAAGGCGTCATAGCTCTGCAGCGAAGGCCGATGCAACAAAACTTTATATGAACTTATACCCTTCTTTATTCACAACCTACCCCAATCAGAGAGATTGTCCGCATATCTCTGTATATAATTTACAATTAATATTTTTATTTTGACCGGACAAATTCTAAATCATATAAATCGTAGGAAATCGGTCAATAATTCAAAAAGCAAAACTGTTTATTTCCTAAGCCAAGCCTTCGGGATAAATTTAATGATTTCATAAAAGGCTACAAGATAGATCCAAATAAACAGGTCTACAGAAAGCTGAACATCTCTCTTAATTATGTATATTTACCTAAAGTGCAATGTGACAACGTGAGTTATAATACATTTATAAAATATATATAGTGATTTTTATGCAGTACATCAGGAATATGTTGCAGAGCAGTAACTTATTTCGTTAACGAACTGAAGCGTATGTCTGGCATCCTGAAGCTTTAATTATTATTCTTCGATCAATTGCATTTTGTAAGGGTGCATTGTTTAAGATATTTTTGTAGAATTCGGTGCAATGCTGATTTATTCACATTTAAAGAATTTGCGCGATTACAAATGGAAAAGCAAGAATCATCACGCACGGACTCTCTGCGATTCGTATTTTCTTGATCACCTGGATTATTCAGAGTTGAATGGGTTATCTCAAACTTCTAGCTCCATTTGATGAAACTCTCTTTTCTTTATTACACACTAAACTGTCTAAACCTTTTTCGATATACGAAATTTGTTAGGAGTTTTTTTTTTTAATATTTTCCACACATTTGCCCAACCCTGTATACCTACCTACCGTTGCGCGGCATAGTACTCCTTCTTTCCTCTCTCACCAAAAACTTTCTCTTTGTATTAATAATTATTGCTCACCATACATAGAGTTATGTATGGATTTATTTCTGACCCTTTTCGTGGCTTTTGTGTCAATTAAACTGCTAATTTATTTTTGTGAAAAGTACTTATCACAGGGAAAAAAATGCCGCTCTTTAAGATCGGCTTATAATATGTTGTATAAATGCAATTATTTTGAAGGTATAATTTTCAGTTCTTTTCCATTTCGTGTTTAAGCGGAAAAAAATGTGAAAACAAAATTTCGTCGGCACGTATTGCAAAAGAAAAACATTTTAGCACACAACTAACTAAATAAGTCAATAATTGGTTTCGCTAAAAATCAGTTACATGACAGACATCTAATTATGAAAACCGAGACATATACGAGGGGGTGTTTTTAATTCCATTGCGCAGAATTACTCGAAAACGCGGATTATTTGTTGAAAAAATGTACTTTTAGCAAAAAACGCTTGGATGTGCCGTTTCCAAGATATATTAGGTTTATTAATACGTATGCTATTAGTGTTAAATTATCAGCACCCCTAGGTTCTTGATAATGCCGAGATAATTTTGTCATAGAGAATGCCGCAAGCGTGTTGCTTGATAATAGCCCAAGGCCGCAGGCCGAGGGCTATTATCCTTGAACAACTCGCTTGAAGGATTCTCTATGACAAAATTTTGAGTATTTATCAAGGCCCGAGGAGTATTCGATAAGATAATTCTTTACTTTGTAGATATCAAAAATTTCATTGTCAATCTGAGGTTTAATAATTTTCAATACAAAATGTATTAGTTTTAATCAAACAAATATTATTCAGTTTTATTTAAAACTACAGTTGTAAAAAGTACAATTGGTAAATGTTAAATTGGAAGAAGAGTTTGCTGAAGTTGACGGATTGTTAATTTCCACTTTTGAAGAAATTCCTCGCATGGTGTTGATTATTCAAGTACGGTTTAATTGAATTAGAGCTGCTATGTCCTGTTATTTTTATTAATTGCTATTCAGGAATTCCTTTATTTGCCAAATGGCTATCTGCAGTTGATCGGTTCGAATGATTGGATATCTTTTTACACTTAGTGTCCAAACCAATAGCTTGCGCAGATGATTTGGTCCACATATTAATTGTGTTCGTGCCTACCGGATATTGTCAAACCATGTGTCACTTTCGGATTTCCAGAAACCATTTGGTCTCAAGAATAGGCGACTGGAAGTAATATTTTTCCCCCTTTTGGACAATAATATATGGAATAACCGAACAGGGCATGCACTTTCATTTGGCATATTTGGAACAAGCCACTTACTATTTGTACAACTTTTCGATCCTCCTTGGCATGTTTTACTGAATATTGGATTGTATTTAATTCTGTTGGTGGGCGTTCCATCATTATTTTTTTCAATCGTGAAATAATCTATAAGGCAATCAGCTGGTTCACAACCTCGCTAAGCTAACTCAACAGCGACAATATGGTACAAATTTTTTTGAAAACCTTCTGGTGTACATTCATCCCATAATCCCATGATTCTAGCCAAATCACTTGAACTCAAATTTGATTAACTGCATTTTCGTTTGTTTGGATGCTGCTGTAATCTTTCACGTTTTGCATTTCTTGCATCTCGCGCACTTTTGATTATCACACTGGTTGCTTCTTTATATTCAGTTCCGTCAGCTTTTCTCATATTTACCGCATAATCTTTCAATATATTAGCCAAATTATGCAAACTCGTTTCAGCATTCAGTTCCTATTCTCTGGTCGCACAAAACTCGAGAAATATTTTCCATACATATTTTTTTGATTTGATTGTATTTTTTGGTATATTATTAGATATAATATCATTAATTGCATCGTTAGATGCAATACCAAATCTTCGCGACATTTTTAAACCAGTTTGTCAGTTTGACGTTTAATTAATTTTTAATAAAAAAACACTAAACTGAAAACACCACATGTAGGGTATTATAGCTGTAATCCAGAGGTGATTGGATGAAATTTGACACATGACTTAAAATTAAGTAATTTGATTGGTTACTATATTTAGTAAAAAACTATCAGAAGAAACTCATATGCGGCTAGAAATATGTTTGTAAAGTAGCTAAGCATAGCAATTACGTTTTCGTAATATGCCAGATCTTGTCGAAAGGATTTTTCCAATAAAGGGATATAGGTCGGGGTGCTGATGTCCCAATTCATTGGCCTCCTCGATCGCTCGATCTCAAACCGCTAGATTTTACTGTTTGGAGTTACCTTAAAGAAAACGTGTATGTCTCTGAAGTTAATTTCTTGGGAAGAACTATAAGGATTGAGTTGAATTGTAAAGCCTTAAAGGATAATCCGGAACCAACACAAAGACTTTTGAGCACATAATGAAAACAGTTCAAATACTAATTTTATAAATATTTTTCCAGTTAGGTATTTCAGTTTAAGTGTAATTTGAATTTTTGTCTGTAGTTTTATGTCTTAATTCACTGAAAATATCTTGGAAACCTTTTTTGTTGGGTAATAAACAACGTTTTGTCATTACCAAGTCTCTAAAGTAAACATCAAAAAAAGTATGAATGAAAATTTAGCTTAGACATAGTAAAAATAATATTTGTTAACTCCCTGCATATGGAAAAGAAGGCACCTTCGGCAAAAATCTATAACACAAGCTACACTTATTTTGAGCAGTTCTATCACCTCTAGCAATATGGCCATGTCTTCCTGAAACACCCTGTATATTCTATCACTCGTCCACCGGCCCTGGCTAATAAAAAGTGCTTAAATGCACTTCAGGTATATGTATAAAAATCCTTCGTTATTTTTTCTTTAAATAAATAAATTTTTACGGCATTCGAGTCAAAATAACTTATTGAAATGCGTCGGAATTGTAAATAATATCTTCTCTCGATATATTACGAGCTATTTTTGGATTTACAGTTAAAATAACATTTCGGACGACATTTAAGAATATCTAAAAAAAGATTTTATTTTATTATAAAAGAAATAATTAATAACTGTAAAACTATTAAGTATAAAAAATGTTTAATAAATTATAAATTTTACGTCAAGATTTTTATTATAATTTTAGGTGTATACAGGGTGGTCCAACGAAAAGTTTGCACCTAGCTTTTCTCTTTTTTTTGTAGTCGAATGCGAAAATGCTCGGACACGTCGATTTTGCTTTTGAGGGGGACACATTTTAAACATATTTTTCGATCTGCGCCTTTAACCCCCTAGCGGGGGTGAGTACAACCCTAAAATTTTAAATGGAAAGAGGGGTCTAATGACATATCATTTGAAAGGACACAAAATTGTCTTTCTAATGATACCCTATTTGTCGAATTTTACTAAAACAGTTAATACGAAAACGACTTTAAAGACATTAAGCCGATAATTTTGGTATTAATGAGAAATACAAATAAGTTTTAATTATTGCGAGTGAAAACACCTGCAATCGTTAGTACATTCCAATGTTTGTTAGTTTTAACATTGCTTTGTAAAAAAAGTAAACAAGCTGTTAAATTGATTTATTAAAACGTTACATTAACAAATGTTGAAAATGTGACCCATTTGATTCCATACAATAATACAGATTTTGTTCAAATCTATTTCTAACATTTTGTAGCATATCAGGTGTTATGTTTCTGCACTCTTCTGTAATGCGTTGGCGAAGATCTTCTATGGACTCGGGCTTCGTGGCAAAACATTTATTTTTTAAGTGCCCCCAAAGAAAAAAGTCTAAAGGCGATAAATCCGGTGACCTGGCAGGCCATTCAATTGGGCCCCTCCTTCCAATCCACCGTCCAGGGAACCGGTCATCTAAGAACTGTCTTACAGGAGCCACATAGTGCGGAGGTGCTCCATCTTGCTGGAAATAAAGCCGATCAGCAGTATGATTTTGGTCATCTTCTATTATTTGTGTTATTAAAGGATCAATTGTGTCTTCAAGCATGTTTAGGTACACTTCACCAGTTAAATTTCCAGGAATAAAAAGTGGTCCTATAATATGATTTCCTAATATGCCACACCAGACGTTTATTTTTTGAGGATACTGGGTATGAACCTCACGGAATAAATGTGGGTTACTGTCATCCCAGTAACGGCAATTGTGCCTATTTACAGCTCCATTCAAATAAAATGTGCATTCGTCGGAAAAACAAATGTTAAATAATAATTGCGGATCTTCAATTAAACGCTGGCTCATTGCTTCACAAAATTGCAGCCTTCTATCAGGATCATCCTCATTTAGTTCCTGTACTAATTTGATTTTGTACGGATGAAATTTGTACGCTTTTAAAATTCGTATTATGGACGAACGGGAGACACCTGAGGCTTCAGCTAGTTGACGGGTACTTTGACTATGATCCATTTCAACATGCCCTAAAACAGCGACTTCCACAGCTTCATTTCTGATCGGTTTCTGCGGCTGGTGTTTTACATTACAGACAGATCCGGTATCTACAAACTTTTTAACTAACTTGCCAACGTACACATCATTCACATTTTTATCGGGATGTCTCTCATTAAATAAGCGAGCCGTAAGTCTAGCACTACTATTATTTTGAAAATAAAGTTTAACAATTTCAACTCGTTCTAGAATGGAATAAATCATTTTGTACGGTAAAAGTAAAATAACTTGAGAAGCAACCAAACTGAATCAATGAAAAGACTAAAATAAACGGTGTAAATTCTTTTCCTACACGTATCTGCAGTTTTTATTTCAACAAAAAACGCAAACGATTAGTGAGGAATTTAGTTCTGATAAATAAGATAGTGTTTTTGAAATCCCGTTTTTCTTCAAAGTAAATAATTTAGAAATGATTGTAGTTGTTTTCAGTCGTAATAATTAAAACTTATTTGTATTTCTCATTAATACCAAAATTATCGGCTTAATGTCTTTAAAGTCGTTTTCGTATTAACTGTTTTAGTAAAATTCGACAAATAGGGTATCATTAGAAAGACAATTTTGTGTCCTTTCAAATGATATGTCATTAGACCCCTCTTTCCATTTAAAATTTTAGGGTTGTTACTCACCCCCGCTAGGGGGTTAAAGGCGCAGATCGAAAAATATGTTTAAAATGTGTCCCCCTCAAAAGCAAAATCGACGTGTCCGAGCATTTTCGCATTCGACTACAAAAAAAAGAGAAAAGCTAGGTGCAAACTTTTCGTTGGACCACCCTGTATAATTTGGATAATATGCAAAAATACTCAGTGAATAATTTAATATACGTATAGGTATAACTCAGACGGGCACAATTCTGATAAAATTAATTAGACGTTTGAATTCTTAACGATCTATCATTATATACTGGCTGATAATTGACATTTAAAATTATAACATTCAAAAATATCAATCAGTTTTTTTCTTTAACAGATTAATGACTCATATAGGTAGTTAAATTAGTTTCTATTTAAATCCATTCATTATTGAGATTTTTTTCATACATTCTGACCTAAAAATATTAGACCCCCAGGACATGGAAGTAAAAACTTGGCCTTCAAGAAATTGAAATACTTTTTAATTCTTGATTGATTATATGGTATAATTTAGTGGCAGACAATTTAAACAAAAATACGCTAGCAACAAATATTTCATTGAAAGTTGCTTTGTTGTATTTCAAACGCACCATTTGTCATAAGATTTTGTCCAATCTGACGTTCTACGTTCCTCTAAGTATTTTTCTGAAAATATCAAACCATTCGTTTTGAAGCGCTTCGAATCAGATTGCTAGATAAATTTCGCAAAATGGAATGTCAAACGACTTATTCCTCCTGTTCAGCATGGAATCTTTCCAGGAAGGTCAACAGCTAGTCATTATGACTCAATTTTTGTCTGAGTGTGTGGACGGGGGTGGTCAGGTCGACGTTGTTTATACAGATTTCTCCCGAGCTTTCGATAGACTTGACCACGGAATTCTATTACAAAAAGTATCTATGTTTGTGTTACCTGCTAATCTGTTAATGATCCTGTCATCGTATCTTCAGAATCGGCAATATGTTGAGTACCGTAAGTGCAACCTCTGGAGTTCCTCAGGGCTCAGTGTTAGGTCCGCTTTTGTTTATGTGTTTTATAAACGATAGTGTCTGTGGTTTGAAGTGAAGAATATTTTGTGGAGCAGTCGCGTGTTATTTATTAAATAATTTTTGAAATAAATCTTTTATTTTTATAGTATTGTATACATTCGATACCCGTTTTTCTTTCATTTTATTGTTTAGATGTAATAAGGTTTTATTATTTTGTTGTTTATTATTAAGTATTAATGTATTTTGCTCTGTCAATGAGAAAAAATTGTTGGGCAATAAATAAATAAATAAAAATGGAAAATGACATATTAGGTCGCCTCATCTAACTCTTATGGAGTTTTTTCTTTAAAACTATCCAAAATACAGAATACCTATGTCATGTAAATAAGCAGAACAGTATTGAAAATTGAAAAAATAGAATCAGGTATTAGCAAATATTCCCAGAAAAGATAAGAAACATTATCAAAGAATTGCAATTACGGCTTGCTCACAGCCAAGAGGTGAAGGGAGCATAGTTCGAACATTTGCTACAATTTTAATAAAAGTAGTTTTGAATGTATATTTTTGCAAACTAAATAAATATGTCGTCTGTCCTTCCTATATAAACTTGACGAAAAGATTAGCAGTTAGCAGGATCGAGGACAAACGTCTATGAGTTATATAATAAATTAATTATTGGGATGTTTTGAAGCTATTTTGCATTTTTAATATTAAAAAACCTGTGACTGTTTGTTGTATTAAAAAAATTAAAAAATGTATATTCCGGGGTCTAGTGCATTTCGATTTTCTGCTGACTACTGTTGTAGATGTTTAAAAGTTGTAAAGAACGTAATTGTGGAATTTACGCTATAGGAATTTCCATGTATAATAGATAGCAATTTTAATTGTTTGTATTTAGTGAATATGTAGACGGTAATAATTTTATGCCGTCTCAATTATGTGTATTTTCGTAATGATTTTACTTCCATTCATGTACATCTTATAACTGTAGGTACTGTTTTATAAGGTGGTTTTTGCGTTTTTATGTTTTAGCTTGATAAAGAAGCAAAAAAGATTCGAAACGTAGCAATAATAAATAATTTAATATAACTCGTAGGCTACCCTTTTCGTTAAATATCAAAAAATGAAAAACTTCAAACTACTAGTGACATCTGCGAGCGATTTTTCCAAAAATAATTTTTTAAAATTTTATCAAATGTCGACTGCGTGACTTTTTGCCCTCACTGTACATATATTAATTAACAATAATAATTTGTTTTGCTATAGAATATACACATAATAAACAATATTCTTGCAGCGTCATATTTTTTTATATGTTCGACTATCTATGCATATTGTTTCTGTTCTTACAAGATTTTATGTTATGAAAATTAACAGTTTCTACATCGTCCTTGACTACAAAGAATGTTTGAATAATCTAGAACGGATTTTTTTTCTTAATTAGATGCTGCCGATTAATGATTGTTTTTAGACCGTCAATTTTAATTGATCTGATAAATTGGTACCTATCTATATATCTATTAAATAAATATTTAATATATTATTATGTATTTAGATTTTATATTATCTATTATTGAGCATATATATTATAATATAATATAATACCTATACAGATATTGTTTTAAATTTATTCTTGTAATAAATAACCATACCTACTTGTATAATAATTATTAAAACTGTAAAATAAATCATCAGCTATAGTTTTTGTAATAGTGATAAATAACAATTTACTTATGACAATCGGATATTTTGTTTTCCATAAAATATCTCAAATCCACACTCCCGAATCGGTTAATTAGAATAATTACAATAATAATTGCGTTTATAGTCAATATAATTCAAATTTAAATGCATTTTGTATAAGCAAATCGTAATTTTTAAAGGTTTACTACGCCCAATAGCTCTCGGATTATTTTGAATATAAATTCCACTATCTCGCACTATTTTTACAGTACATTCTACCACATTTCTTATGCTTAGTATTAAAGTATTAAAATTACAATAAATGGAATTTGTGTCCGAAAATATAATAAATGAAAAATATTTTTGTATGCTTTTCAATGTAGAAAAACAAACGCTTAAAAAATTTTTATGACTTTATTAAAATATTTTACATAACATATCCCCACCCAGTCAAAGCTATAAACGATTTCAAATATTTTTATAGCGTAGCTGCCGACCCATGCCAGCGTTGCTAATTTAAAGAAATACCCGTACTTTGGTGATGCCACGAATTTTGTCTGCTATGCTCCATATAATGTTATTATTATTTATTTTTTTATTAAGAAAGAAATAATATTGCGGACAGTAACGAAATTTTGTGCTTTTTGATTAATGAAATAACGAAAATACCTAATTAATTAAGGGAATTAAGAGGGGTGAGCGTACAGCGTGAGTGCTAAGCTTCGTGAAATTGGTTCGCTAAGGATGAACGAACGACGTGCTCCTCATTCCTTAGTTTTCTTTAATAAAATTATAAGAACAAAAACTCCATATTATTTTTGTTCTATTCATGATGTGCGTATTCGTCACGTAATATCTAAATAGGGTACCGGATAATTCTAAGTTTTTGAAAGGTATTAGATTTAAAAATGCTTGTATAATTATATAGCAGAATTTATTTGATTTATATTGACAGTGTTATTTATTTGTTGAAATGCTATAGATTTGTTATTTCAATTTGGAATTGTATAATAATAATAATATATAATACAAGCCTTATGTTCAGCTAACTTTAACTATACTTTACCAAGTTTTTTTCATTTTGATTGAGGATTGCTGATGGTAATATTTGTTTGATTTGGTAATGGGCTAACCTTCCCACGAATGAGCTTTGCATGTTTTCTATGATTTCGAGCGTGATAAGTTGCATCTTCTTTTGAATTCGGTGCCTGAATTCATCCAAATTCTATGGCCGATTTAGGTAAACACGGTTTTTAAGATGTCTCCATAGAAAAAACTCTAAGTGGTTCAAATGGGACGATCTCGCTATGTGGCTAAACCATAACAAGGTACAGTCCGATTAAAGGTCCAATGGTCGCATTTGTTTAGTACAATAACAGCAGTTATACCGAGTAACGTAGGTCAAAATACTAAAATTGACCTGCCATAAGGGGGTAGGTATAGGGTTTACATGGACCGTTTCGAAATTATTCTCGTTTACCTTCAATATTTAGCCTACATTTCAACTAGCATACGTAAGTTATTTGAATGATATTTTAGATTCTGTTTAGATGCAAAAAATATACATAAATGCTGTACTTCTGCCATAAGAACTGTTACTGTAATTTCAAAAATCACAGTTTTGGCATATTTGGCATTTAATTAATTTTCTCGTTTTTTTCAAATGCACCCTGTATATTATGTCAGATACAAATAAACCATTCGAAGACAAATTCAACGATATATATATATATCATGCGGTGCCCTCGAGAACTGTCTCTAAAATATCAATGGTGAAACCGTTTCACCAACAAGGCAATTTTATATTTTAGTAATAGTGTCTTTGGAAAAGAGTTGTCTCAATTTGAAAAAACTACAATACCTAAGATACAACTCTACAGAAGATTCTGTCAAGGTATCTGTTTTATACGGAAATAATAAACCAGACATGTTGACAGGTTGGTCCTGGTTTCACCACTGATTTTTTAGAAAGGGTGACTCGAGGGCACCGCATGATATATATCCATGAATTTGTCCTTGAATGGTTCATTTATATCTGACATAATATACAGGGGTGTGAATTTGAAAAAAAACGAGAAAATTAATGAAATGCCAAATATGACAAAACTGTGTGATTTTTCAAATTACAGTAACAGTACAAAAGTAAAAGTAGGTATAGGATTTATGTAAATTTTTTTCTACCCGAACATAACTAAAAAAATCACTCAAATAACTTACGTACGCTAGTTAAAATGTACGCTAAATAATGAAGTTAAACGAGAATAATTTCGGAACGGTGCCTGTACTATTATATATCGTTGACTTTGCCTTTTAGGGCTCTATCGAAATATGTATCAATATATAGGGTGTGCCATTTAAAATAAGGAAGATGGATGCCGTCACTGCAAGATGAGCCACCCTGTATATGTAAAAATTAAATAAATAAAAACTTCAAGTTAACCCAACAAAAGTTTCTTCTCCCTGAGGTACGTATAGGTCTCAACTTTATAGTTTTACTATAACTTATTCTTGTAACATTGTAACTTCCTTGTAGGTACTTATCTAAGTCATAACTTAACTGATAATGACCCTAGCTAGGGTTGAACCATATATTAATTGATTTGACGACGACATACGTAATTAAAATTATTTAGTGAATTTAACAGAGTTTCATCCTACGGCTCATAAAAAAAACTTTAGCGCTTGTTGTTAGTTTTATCCGAAAAAAGGTCATGCCAACCTGACTACATTTTTCCTATCTGGTTTTCGAGATATCCTGTAAAATGATCGAATTTAGGAGACCGGGTATGCAACAATATCAGCAGGTGTGCTGTTGTTAGAAAGTTATTTTTTTACAGAATCATCAAACATATTATTTGTTTAGTAGCCGATATATAGAGACTTCTAATAAGTATAAGAAGAATCCATATTTGTAATGTGACCTACTAAGCCCACACTTAGTGTAAATATTAAAATCATCACAGCATCAAAATGATAATGTATTACTGAGAAAAAAAAGAACAGTTAATTGTAATTTGAGAAAATAAAAATAGATTTTTTATCACTAAACATTTTATGGCATCATAAAAATTTTACGCATCTACTTAGCTAACTCCTATAGAGAAAGAATATTTTATTTCATTTATATATGACAACTTCGTTTAAAAATACAAGGTGTTTAAAAAATATGTGGTAAATATGTTTAGTAGTGTTGGTATTAGAAATTTACTGTATTACATTACTTTCTAATATTAAAAAACACTAGGAAACTCTTAAGGGATACAAATAGGGCTACTGCGACGTAATTATCACGATCCTCTATCAACGACGGCAACCAAATTTTGTGAATATCAACTCCATTGCCACATTACAATGGTATTTTTTTAAATATGAATGAAATATACGTCACGTAATAAATCAATACATTAGTTAATGTTCCTTGTTGGTCCCAAAAGTCTTCCCACCCACATAATACTACTAAAGACTCACAGCTAAGAAACATCATTAATTGGCACTATTTTAATACACAAAAGTAAATTATGTATTAGTTATAGCGCATGAAGGTTTTATAGACCCATAAATGTTAATACGCTGCCTGCCGAGTAAGCGCTTTTTTTATTTCCAGTCTAATTTAATAGCATTTTATTAAATATTAAATTGAATTGTTTTACGTGTCTTGAAAGAAATATCTCAAACATATTAATAGAGCCAGAGTGAGAGAAAAACTGACTTGAACAAACAACTATTTAAAATAACTTAGTATATTTTATAAGTTGCACATATATATTTGCAAAACATATAAAAATTTTATAACCTAAGCTAAATAGCGTATAAAATTAATAGAAATAAACTGTTGCCATCGAGGCACGAATAGCTCTCCATATTTAAGTGTAAAACTAATAATTTTGTGACCTTTTTGTCATTTATCTAAAATTTAGATATATATTTTTTTGTTTTAGACATCAGCTATTTTTTTTAAGTATCGGGTTTTGTTCCTTTTTCTTCTCTTTGGAGGCACTATTTATACATACATATTTTATATTTCAGATCGTCTACGCCAAGTTCTTGTACGCAAAATAGTTGATTTTTTTTATTATAAAATTTATTTTGCCTCCTTTTCTAGTATTTACGAACGCCTATGTAAACAAAATTGTTATTCTGCATGTTCTAATACGCCTATAGTTCATTAATTTTTGTCGTGTATTTTTAACACCAATTCAACTAGTTAAATATAAAAATTTTTACGGTTTAATTTTTTTTTATTTCACCCCCCTTTCTACTATTTACGAACGCCTATGTAAATAAAAATTTTATGCTGCATTTTGTAGGATCTTATATCAAAGGTAGACAATGTGTCCATGGATAGAGTTTGGAAGAGGAAAAACTTTTTTATTTGTAGATTTAGAAGAAAAAGTAATTCTTTATAAAAACGTCTGCTTGTGTCAAAACTACAATTTCGAGTACGAAATTTACGATTACTATACAGGGTATATCAAAAATAATATTTTTAATGATTATGATTTTCTTGTTTTTTTAATTTTATTATTTTAAAAGTAGCTATGAAATTAACCACTTTGAGATAAAAGTTTCAAAGTTCCAAACTATATCCGTGGACACATTGTATATAATTAGCCAATTTTTCTGTTATATTTGGAATCATTATTAGAGCGGAGTGGAACCTAGGGCATTTATGGTCCATTTTCGAATGTATAGTAAACTTATTTTTAAGTTTTCCCATTTTTTTTTTGTTTAAAAATAAATGAGTAATAACATTTATCTAATAAAATGTAAAGATAATAGCCATTATTACTCACACAAAGTAGTCTACTATAGTAGACCATTAAAGTATGTCATTGTATTCCTATTTGCCGAATTTATCAAACAAAGAAAAACTCTCTGAATTTAGCGTATACCTAGATAAATATATGTTTGTGCTTAACCAAATCCAATATCAAAGAATTTTCACCCTGTATAGCTGTTAGTATTTTTCCTTTCTTTCTTTACATTTAGCTTATGCGAAACAGCAGAAAAGAGATTTGTCGGATAATTTTTTTCAATGTAATTATTCTATACTGACGTAATGTAAAATTGAAAGGTTAAGGTCGACAAATAAATTATATTTCCTGGGGAGTTATTTTATGAATTTTAAAATTTCTTTAAGTTACATTTTTTTCAAATATAACACAGAAATTGATTCAAGGAATATAAATTTATTACCTTGTGAATTAAATGCTTGTTGGACAGACGGTATAATTACAATCGTAATATCTGATATAGGTACCCTTGTCCTGCTTATTTGAATTAAAAAGAGTTACTGAGACACGAATTTTTGTTGTAACTATAGCATATTATTCATAATTAATACAATTATTACATTTCTAATTAAGTCAAGTGGATTGGTCTATGGATATACCGGGCGTTTCCAAATTTATGTAATACTAAGTAAGTATACAGGGTGTTAGTACATAAGTGCGATAAACTTCAGAGGGTAATTCTGCATGAAAAAATAATGACAGTTTGCTCTATAAACATATGTCCGCAAATGCTTGGTTTTCTGAGATACGGGGTGTTAAAGTTTTTCTTAAAAACTGAAGATTTATTGATTGCTCTGAAACCGGTAGAGATATGCCAATGAAATTTAGTGAGTTTTAAGAGGTAGTTATTGCGCATTTTTTGGCAAGCAACTAAGAATTTTATGTTTATCAGTGGCGCGCATACGGGTAATGATCTTAATATTTTTAAAGAAAAAAATGGCACGCCACTGGAATTTTTCAAATAAAAAAATATTTTGCAATTCCTTGTTGAATTTGTGATAAAAAATCTCTCTTGCTGTTTTATCGTAGGGGGCATCGTCTTTGTGCAAAAAAATAAAACATCTTACCCCGTATTTTTCATTTCTGTAATACATTATCAAGAACTATCTAATACAATAAACATTAAACCAAAACAATAAGAGAAAATAACACTAATAATAAAGAAACGCTAATTTGATATTTCGTTGAAATATGCGTATTTAACAGATTGTTGACAATAGCCTTACTAGCGTCGCCGCGAGGTGTTTTATTTTTTTGCACAAATGCTCCCTACGATAAAAAAGCAAGAGAGATTTTTTATCACAAATTGAACGAGGAATTCCAAAATAATTTTTAATTTGAAAAATTCCAGTGGCGGACCTTTTTTTTTCGTTAAAAAAAAATTGAGATCATTACCCGTATAAGCGCCACTGATGAACATAAAATTCTTAATTGCATGTCAAAAAAATGCGCAACAACTACATCTTAAAACCCACTAAATTTCATTTGCATATCTCTACCGGTTTCAGAGCAATCATTAAATCTTCAGTTTTTAAGAAAAATTTTAACTGTATCTCAGCAGAAAACGAAGCATTTTCGGACATGTGTTTATATAGCAAACTGTCATGATTTTTTCATGCAGAATTACCTCCTGAAGTTTGGCGCACTTATTTACTAACACCCTGTAAATTTTTAACGGTGATTTCCCGAAAAAATAAAGGGGGTGAAATTTGCGGAAATATTGTATTTAAGTGTTTAATCTCCACTACACATGAATTTATATGCTAAGAAAATTGTAGTGTTTGAGGGTTTTTGTAACATTTTAATGTTATCACAAGCGGATGAAAGCATCTAAATCAATTAAACGGCAGTTGATTTTGAATTGGTTGCACTTATTAAAAGATCGGTTGTGTCGCCCCAAAACTGTCCTGACAAGATGTAAGATAATCAAAAATATATGACCTGCGTAACGAAACAGAATTTTAATAATTATTATTGTTATAATTGTATTATTTCCAATAAACTAACGTAACAAACTAACTACTTTATTCAAAAATTAGAAAAACAAAAATATTTCCAGAGTTGGGATTCGAACTTAGGACCTTCCGCATGCGAAGCTCACGCTGTATTAATGACGCCAAAAACCCTTTATCAGATCCACATTATGTTTGTATAAAATAGTGCGTTATTAATGTCACTTTTGAAGTTTGAAGTTATTATAAAGTGAAATACATAACTATCAATTGAGCAGTTGTTATATTATTCCAGGTACACCGTGTGTATACAGAATTATAACATTTGATGACCCCGACATGATCGATCCTGACGATTTTAAGATTGTGAAGACGACAAGATCCCAGACATTGAGAAACAATTAATGACGATAATATTGAAAGAAGTTGTATTCATTGATAATCGTCTGCTCCCCAAAATTCTTTATATCTATGTTCAATTAAGGATGCGGGACACTTCTGTGGCATGATAAAAATGTTGATGTGGTGAAAGAGTTCATACAAGGTTTAGCAAAGGTAAAAGATTGGTTAAAATTACCTTTCATTTAATTTTACAAAGACAAATATTTTATGTTTCAATTTTGAATTTGGGGATTTAGTTTTGGAAAGTAACCCCATAAGCAGGGTAAATTGTGTCAAGTTTTTGGGAGTCCATATTGACTTAAAGCTTAAATTTGAAGAACATATTAAGCAATTGGGTAAGAGGGTTCATCTGGCTGCTATGCTTTAAGGGTTGTGTCATGGGCGATGGGATGGAGGGTTGCTAGAAATGTATATTTTTCTTTAGTGGAGGCTCATCTGCGATATGGCATAGCTTTCTGGGGTACCTGTAGCCAGACTCTTTTTAAAAGTATTTTCGTACTGCAAAAGCGGGCTGTGCGTTACTTGTCCGGAGTTGATGCTAGTGTTAGCTGTAGACAGTTATTTAAAAAGAACGGAATACTGACGCTTCCATCGCTTTTTATCTTAGAGACTGTTTGCCTTATTCACAAAAATTTAAAAAATATCACAGGCTTAGCTCCTCCTGGTCATACTTATCCCACGAGATTGGTTCAAAGGGTGCACTTGCCTATACCGAGATCTGCTTTGTTGAAAAAATCACTTATTTATGAGAGTCGAAAAATGTATAATCATTTACCACCACAATTTACAGCGATGGAAAATTATAAAAAATTTAGAGGAGGAGTCAAGCGAGTTCTTTTAGAGAAGGCTTTCTATTCCCTTCAGGATTATTTTACAGACACCTGGTAAAATTTTTGTCTCATAAGTTTTATTTGTTTTAAGTTTTTTTTTTGGTTCTTAATATAATGTAGGTATATATGAGTATTTTTTAATGTTTGTCATTTTTATTTTTAGTGGTTCTTTGTAGAATGTTAGATACTATTATTGAAATTTGTTTTTATTTATATAAGTATTATGAATTGACTTTGTCTATAAGTTTGTACAATTTTCTTAATGACAATAAAGTTATTTTTATTATCGGCAGACATGTTTCGGAAAGATTGTTCCTTCATCAGTGGCATGACATACAGGTTTATGTAGTTACACATTGGTGTATTGGTTAAACTTAGATATGGAATACATACTCGCATACATAAACTATTATGCAAATTGAAATCAACTCAACCTGATATGACGATAATATAAGGATTTTTAAAAAGTTTAGCGAATACGTTTGAAAAATTTTAGATCTAATTTTAGATGAAGAAATTAAGCTATAGAGATCGATCATATCACAGAAAAATTACATATTTTACAAGTTACAATCGATATCTATTTATTTAGAAAAAAAAAACTATTTACAACGAATAACTAAGGTAAGCGTCATCATTTGAAACTTCCAGTGACTGAATTTAAGAATATTGGTGGAGAAAATAAACACTGGTTGAGTAAGTTTCGGAGAATAAATACATGGAGATGATGAATTCGAGAAAGGTAAATTTAATTATCCTGTGATTGCTACAATATTAAAATCATAACATTAATAATCTTCAACAGATTACATATCACGAAACAAATTAAATTTAAGAGTGAATTAGGTATTAATTTTCAGCTATTGATAACAGGGTTGATAAAAATCATGATTTAAAAAAAAATCGTAATTTAAAATTCCTAAATCCACCATTTAGATTTCAGTTATCATCAAAGCTTTGGAATGAAATATTTGAAGAAGAAAATCTAAGTGTTTTAACAAATATCAGGTCCATCTCTTTGCATATCCTTAGATGGATGGGCCAATGTAGATAATGAGCCGATAACCTGATTAGTTTTGATAGAAGTTGGATTTAATTCTGGGGCTTATAGACGAAATCTCTAAGTCGTTAAACTTTTTTTTTTATTAATTATCGTAATGGAAAATATTCATTACAAGTTATTGAAGTTACTTTTGCAAATAAATAAACTCACTTATTGCACAGTATCCACATCTACCACATGCTCATAGAAAGGATACAGGGCATTGTCAGTCCAAACAATCGAAGAACACCAGGCATAGAGTACAACAAATTTATCACAAACGTCAGATTGGTTAGCTGACAAATCTTAATACCGGAAAACCATCAAGCTCTGACAACGACGGGAGCTAACCCGAAAGGATTATTTTAATGGTTAATGCGTTTAGAATTGAATTGATTGGCACCACAACAAACATCATTCTCTTTTAAAATTAGGAACTTTTGATTATCACTAGCTAGGTTTTTGTTAATTCAGATTTGTCATTTATTGTCTAATAAACAATAGAAAAATAATCAAACTTTAAGGACAGTCGCCTAAAGAACATTACGTAGATACGCGTAGTTCGAATGATCTTTTTTGGCCACATTTAAAATTTGCAGCCGAAATGAAGCGATGCACAATAACTCTTATATCAGCCCACCATAAATAATTATTTTTTTTTTTGTTTTTTAATCTACAAAAACGAAATCAAAACTTTGTACAGCGAATGACTATTTCTTGAGAAATTATAAATAATATCCAATTATGCTATAAATTAACCAGGGACACCTTTACAGGATTTATCGAACCACCCACACAATTACACTTCAAAAGATTGTAAATAGTTCTATTAAAATCATCAAGGTACTCACATTAGAGGACAAAATCATCACTAAACTCCCAATACTAGTCTCCACAGTACGGCCTTAACATGAAACTATTAAGAACAACAATAACAACAATATTTTAGTAATTCACTAACCGAACGCATAACTTTAAAGAAAACTTCCAAAATGTTTGAAAAGTTTCACAAAGAACTAGTAGAATCACTAACAAATATCTTTACAACAATATCACTAATTTAAATTAAAGTACAGTTGAAAACTCCGAACACAATGTCATTTAATTCATCTCGGTAGATATTAAAAGCTCATCATAGCCAAATAAGACGCAAACTCATTAAGCGACGGTGTCCAGAATCAAACAGGTGGTGAGTGTAATAATAATGTAATGCATGTGTCACTTGATTTAAATGTGCGCGATCGCGAAGCTTTTCCAAAGGCAATTGTGCGCGCGCTCTACTCTACGCTCAACCGTCGCACACTTCGATTGACTTAACACTAATTTGAGAGTTAGTTGTTTAGGTCTGTTCTGATGGTGTGCTGCGGCGTGGTCAACCTTCTTTACATACACGTTTAAGTTTTACAAACATAGAGAAAGAGAGAAAAGAGATAATAAATAGAATAGATAGTGGAAAAAAAAGGAATTACCTATATAAATTTTTTGTCGGTTTGGGGGTGGGGTATATAATGAACGGATGGAAGGGGATAGAATTGATGAGGTCTGCTGGGTGCTGAAAGGGTTCATTGTTTATATTTTGGAATATTTGTGAACAGAAGGAAGAAAAGTGTAGGTATGTAATATTCTGAAAACAATCATATTACGAGGGTGGCGTTTTATATTTCGGGATTTAGCAACCCTGGTATTGGAATCTGGCAACTGACAGCTCTATCGTAAAGTTGGACATTTTTGAGGTTATACGTACTCGGATCGTTTTGACATACGAGCGCTGTTTGTGTTGTTTACACTAACTTAAAGGATTCATCTCGGCCCAAAAATGGAATTAAATCGTGAACATTTTCGTGGGATTATTTTTTACAACTTTCGCCGTGGATTAACTCAGCAATAGTGAATGGATGAACTTAATTCAATTTTTGGCGATGAAGCTCCATCAAGGACCATTGTTTATCGATGGTATGGTGAATTCAATCGTGGTCGTAGTTCACTCCAAGACAAATTTCGTGAAGGTCGTCCAAAATCAATTGTTCTTCCGAAAACCATTGATGCTGTGCGCGAACTGATATTGCAAGATCGTCATGTGACCTATCAAGAGATTGAGACAACCTTAGGCATTAGTGGGACCAGTATACATTCAATATTGCATAAACATTTGACTGTCAAAAAAATTTGGTCGCGTTGGATCCCACACAATTCGTCAATCGCTCAAAAAAAGGCTCGTGTCGATTGGTCGAAAGAAATGCTCAAAAAATACGATCGCGGTGCTTCGAAACACGTCTATGACATCGTGACAGATGATGAATCGTGGATTTACGCGTATGAGCCCGAAAGTAAACAGCAGTCGACTGTATGGGTGTCAAGATGAGCCAAATCCAACAAAAGTTGTTCGCGCACGAAGCACTTCCAAGCAAATGGTCGCCTGTTTTTTTGGAACAACTGGACATGTCGCAACTGTACCACTAGAACAACGCAGAACAGTCAATTCTGAGTGGTAGGTACACAACTGTTTGTTTGCCAGTTGTCTCCAAGAAATCAGGAAAACCAACTGCGAAGACGGATCACTCTTCACTATGACAATGCGAGCTCTCACACATCGGCTCAAACAACTGCATTTTTGAGCACCCAAAACATCGATTTGAATGAGTCATCCGCCGTATAGTCCTGACTTGGCACCGAATGACATCTTTTTATTCCCGTACGTAGGCAACCCTCGCATTATTACAGGGTTACAGGGTGGGTTGGTTTATGAGAGCTGCAGAACCGACAAAAAATTTAATAAATGACGAAATTATTATTAAAAATTTAAGTAGGTACTTGATCAAAAGAAAACAATGCAATTTTACTCACTCTTATCTCCAACGAAAACAGAATTTAAGTCCGTTAAGATTATCTCAAAGTCAAAATCAGTGTAAAATATGGCATGTTTTTATATACATTTAAATATTCAGCGCAGTGCAACGTTCAGTTTTGTTGAGGCTCTTTTGAAGGGAAATATTTTTAAATACTTCAAAAATCATCAAGTTTTTTCTATGACGAAAGATGTGTGTGTTTTTCTTATGGAAATGTACTCTCCTAAACAACATACTCACTTGCGAGGTCCAGATTTTTTTGTGACAATTTCTCCACAAACATATTGCAGCACATTGATTATCACTTTTTCAAGCTAAAAACAGTTTCAAAAAAATGTATCAAACATCATCAGAACATGACTAGCATTTACTTAAACTTAAGTATATAATTTGTTAACAGATAGTTGGTTGTTTTATACAAGAAAAATGTCAATATATAACATAACATTTTCTTGTAGAAAACAACTAACTACCTGTTAACAAATTGTATAAGTTTAACTAAATGCTAGTCATGTTCTGATGATGTTTGATACATTTTTTCGAAACTGTTATGTGCGTCTATACATTTAACGACAATTAAAAAAAAAACAATCTGTTGGTCTATGTGTTAGCGATAAGTCTTCGTAATCGTAAGGTAGCGAGTTCAAAACTGGACGTTGGAACTTTTTTTTTGTTATTATTGAAATTGTAGTATTTTTTCCAGATATTTCATTAAATTGTACACTGTCATGATGAATTTACGGTTATCGTATACCGCGGAAAATTTGAAACATTTTGATATGTGCCAAATAGCCAAACAATTGTGCGAAATGTATAAAAAAATTATAAAATATTAGTAATTGACGTGACGAATGTTAATGTAAACAAAAGTGCCTACCAAACGGATACATTAAATCAGACGCGGATGCTCAAAATGTAAACTAAGAAATGTATCGATATAGTTATCACATTGTAGGCGACCCTTAAGAAAGAAATACAAAATATCCAAAGAGTGAATATAATGAACGTCGCAAATAGCTCTTACTATTTTAATTGGTCTACATTAGTAGGATTTGTGCATCACTACATACCGTCGCACACACCTCACCAATCGTTTTAAGAATAGAGTTTCATAATGCAAGGTTGAACTGTATTTTGGATAGTTTTTTGTTATTATTTTGTTACATTATTTACATTTTTAAGCTATTGTTTTTACAAATTTTGTATTTTAATACCTACATGTTTGATAGCTTTTTAAATATACAGAGATATACCGAAAAAATTGTATTAAAAGAAAATATTCTTATTTATTGTGAAATTGTGCGTGAAAAAGCATGGGCGCAGGTTGGGGTCACCGATTTGATCCACTTAAGCGACAAAATTAAAAAACTTCAAGAATCTATTTATCAATATTTCACAATATGATCCGTTTTAAATATTATAAAAACATTTCTGTGTTTTTTAAATATTTCCGTTTGTATATTATAGAGTTTTTTGATTGTGATGCTATTCTTCCAGTTTCTCTTTAAAAAATGTTGAACATTTCATTCATTCGTCGTAGTAAGTTACAATCATTTTTTTTTCTTTGTTTATTCTTGATTCGTAATCCTAATTTTTTCTGTTGGTTTTCTCTTTGGGTGTTCGGTCCTTATAAAATAATTTTTATTTCAAAACTTTTTTGAAACAAAAACAATATCCATGTTTATTTTCGTCAAATTAATTAAATCAACCGATAACAAGAACAACGTTTTGTTACTAATTAGTAACATCTACAGTTTTGATGCAATATTCTCCATTTAACACAAATTCCAATACATCAAAAACAAAAACAACAAACAATTTTCTTTATAATCACAAACACACAACATTCAAATATATAAAACTCATTTTATAAAAATGGAATCAGTCAAGAAGTTGCTAATTACTAACGAAACGTTATTATCGGTTAGTTAATTAATTTGACGAAAATAAAAATGGATATTCTGTCCGTTTGAAATAAAAAAAAAATTACGAAGAAAATATCAACTGAAAAAAGGTAACAACACTGTTTTTAACAAGTGATGGTTGTTTGCATCAATCAGATCGATAAATTTTTATCGACTTAAAATTAACATATTTGATTTGCTATAGGGTGAGTCTAGTAAGATGCTCGTGGATTTTGTTTCTGTTATCGAAAGCCAATACTTAAATTGCCTATTTTCGTTTTTGTTTAATTTTTTTTTTAGAAATCAGTAGGTATTTTAATTTTTTAAGTATGAACCTTTTTTTGTTGCTAATTGAACAAGAATTCTGGAAGTAATTTTTTTCTAAAAAAATCAGTAGGGTACCATATTTTTCATTAAAATTGTGCGAAGATGTGGTTGAAGTAAAATAATAATTGTGGTGTAAAAGATGTATATCAATTATACCGGGTGTCCCACCGGGAAGGGATTCGATCGATTATGGAGAAACTACACTGTGGAACAATCTGAAAATCTGGTATAGTACTAAGGATGGGGACAATTCAGCTAAAATGTTTTCAAGAATCTAGCACTTCCGGTTATAACGGAACTGGGTGTCAACTTCCTTATTTCAAATACGACCCTATATAAATTATATTTTTTTTGGATTCTCCTTATAATTCTAAACATATTCCATACAAATATGTTATATATCGCCAGCTGTTTTCGAAATATTTGAAATTTCATGTCAAAAATGACGTTTTCAGAATAGAGAATAATATAAATTTTTTATTATATGGAAGCTTTAATAATTTAATTTGTTAGAATATTCTAGAAGATATAGACCTACTTTAGCCGCCTACAATTATTTTTTTAGTAAATATTAATACAGGGTATTTGAAAAAAAGGGTAAAATATCAAATTGGTAAAAGTGTCATAAATCAAAATTTTTAAATGGCAACCCCCCATTTTATATATTTTTTATTTTTTTGCATAAAAAATAATGGCAAGTTTATAAAAGGATGTATATCCGAAAAACTGATAGTTTTCAAAATATTGGCAATTTTACATTTTTCTATTACAATAGTGATATGAATTTGACATTTAATTGATTTTAGCTGACCATGATGGCTTTAGATAGCAAATAAATAGGACACTTGACAAAAATAATCAACAACTATGACAAATTGTAGACATTAATTAGTAGTAATAATCATGGCGGGCGTATAAACTATACTAACGAATACTATCTAAATTTGTTTATTATTTATGGATAATGTGACAGAGTGATATCACAAACGTGTGATACATTTTCTGCCAGGTACCCAAAAAAACACAAGTCATCACCAAAAGTTGTTAAACGGATAATAGATAATTTCAAAAATTTCTGGTCCGTAAAAACAAAAATAAAACGAAGCAAACCTATTTGTGACGATGAGGCTGTACTGGGGTACTTCACGGCATATCCTACGACATCTCTGAGAGAATTTGCAGTGGAGTCTGGATTTTCTAAAAGCACCATTCTCCATGAATAATTCTTAAACAAATTTAGATAGTATTCGTTAGTATAATTTATACGCCCGCCATGATTATTACTAATAATTAATGTCTACAATTTGTCATAGTTGTTGATTATTTTTGTCAAGTGTCATATTTATTTGCTATCTAAAGCCATCATGGCCAACACTAAAATCAATTAAATTTCAAATTCATATCACTATTATTGCAATAGAAAAATGTAAAATTGCCAATATTTTGAAAACTATCAGTTTTTGGGATATGCATTCTTTCATAAATTTGCCCTTATTTTTGATGCAAAAAAATAAAAAAAATATAAAATGGGGGATTGCCATTTAAAAATTTTGATTTATGACACTTTTTCCAATTTGATTTTTTACCCATTTTTTCAAATACCCTGCATTAATATTTACTAAAAAATATTTGTAGGCGGCTAAAGTAGGTCTATATCTTCTAGGATATCCTAACAAATTAAATTATTAAAGCTTCCATATAATAAAAAATTCTTATTATGCTCTATTCTGAAAACGTCATTTTTGACATAAAATTTCAAATATTTCGAAAACGGCTGGCGACAGGTATAACATATTATGCACAAAATATGTTTAGAATTACAAAGAGAATTCAAAAAAAATATAATTTACATAGGTTCGTATTTGAAATAAGGAGGTTGACACCCATTTCCCGTATAACCGGAAGTGCTAGATTCTTGAAAACATTTTAGCCGAATTCGTTCCGTCGACCTGAGTACTACACGAGATTTTCAGTTTCTTCTACAGTGTAGTTTCTCCATAATCGATCGAATCCCTTCCCGGTGGGTATACAATACAAACATGCCAAATTTCATTAAAATATCTAAAGTAGTTTTAAAAATGATACTAAACTTCAAATTTTAATTAAAAGTTCGACACCCTGTACCTTTGTAACGAAGCAGTTTTCGAATATAGTTTCTAATACAAACTGATTTTATTTTGTGGTTCTCTGTCTCTAAAGTTTCCGCTTTCGAAACTGGACCACCCTGTATATATAAAATATTTTTTGTACCATCTTCAATCCACGCTATCTTCGTTTTGCAGTATAAGGTCGCAAAGACCTGATCTTTATATTTCATGAAATATTAATCATCCAAAAGACTCATAAAAGTTAATTATCTTGGACACACATATCAATCAACTACATTACATAGGCATAGCATAGATTCAAAAGACTGTTTATTGAAAACGGAACTCCACAAGTATCTGTTTTAAGCACAACGCTGTTTTTAAGAGCAATAAACAATCTAGTAGAGACTTGTGATAGCCCTGTAAAATGTAGACTATATGCAGATGACTTGGTTGTTTACATGAGCGGAAAAAATTTAACTTCAATTCAAGAAAAACTTCAGAGAGTTCTCGGAAAAATAGAGGAATGGTCACGACTAACAGGCTTTCGTTTTTCACCGGAAAAAACAAAATGTATTTTATTTACAAAAAAACATTGCCGTACCTACCCAAGTTTAATTTTTCAAGATGGGTAAAATATGTAACCACAACAAGGTTTCTGAGTATGATATTCGACCAAAATTTAAACTGGAAATGTCACGTATCTGAACTTATTAAATCATGTCAGTCAGCGATCAACTTAATAAAATCCCTAAGTCACAAGCAATGGGGAGCTGATCGCATATCACTATTGAGAATCTACCAAAGCCTTATCAGATCAAAAATGGACTATGCTTGTATGGTCTACGCATCAGCAAAAAACTCATGCTTAAAGAAACTCGACGTACTACATAATAAGGCTTTAAGAATTATATAAGGGGCATATAGAACAAATCCGATGGAGAGCTTGCATTGTGAATCCGGAGAAGCCAACCTAGCCAGAAGACGTCAGTACCTTAGCCTATCATACGCAGCAGCTATGTACACTAAAAGAGAAAATCCTACGTATTCTAACGTTTTTTCAAATAGATTCAAAACAACATTTGAAACAAAACCCCACCTCGATCCTCCATATTACCATAGAGTCAACAAATACAAAATCTCATTAAGCATTGAATTTCCATAATTATTACCCACAACCTTACCATCTACACCACCATGGATAATCCCTAACATTACAACCAACACCGACCTACAAAGGTACGACAAAAATCTTGCCAATCCAAAAATAATTAACAACGCTTTCAACGATATTTTGAAGAGATACGGAGAATATACTCAGGTCTATACGGATGCATCTAAATCTACACAAAACACAGTGCGTAATAATATTAAAACCCCACTAAGTGATTTTAAATATTATATAAAATATAAAATAAAAGAGCAGTGGCAAAGTGAGTGGAACCTGTCAACCTCAAAGTTATCCAAAATAAAAAAAATCAGTGAATCCATGGTATCAAATCCCAAGTAAACGTAAAGAACAAGTAATAGTGACACGTCTAAGAATAGGACACCAACATCTCCTAAACAAATCTCCACAACCTACGTGCAATACATGCAATATCGGTATGTCCGTAAAGCATTTCCTAGTGGAATGTCCACAGTTTTCTGATTTGCGTATAAAATGCGATATACCTTTAGAGTTAGAAAACACACTTAATAATGAACGTAGAACTAAACATAAATTAATTAAGTTCCTTACAGAAACCGACCTGATTAAGAAAATTTAAGCAGATAATGCATCTGACAATTTCATTGTAATGTAATGTAATGTTAAGTAAATTAAATAATTGTTATAGAAATCTGTAATGTATATAGAAATGCCGCTAATAACAAAAATGGTTCATGCGGTTAATGAAATAAAAAAAAAGACTGTTTAATATATGGGCATTGTATAGAAAATAGAATTTATTGTTATTAGCAGTTTAACTTGCGAGGAGATAGTGAATAAAAATTAGGTTTTATTGCATTGTCATTAAGACCACTGGTTATGAAAAAAAAACTTGTTAAATCGAAACTAAATTAATCTCAAATTAAATCAATGGGAAATTACGTACACTAAGTACTATATCTTTCTCTTTTATCGGAATTTGTTGAAAAGATTCGAATAATGTATGAACATGTACCCAGTAAAGGTTAATAGATTCTATTTTATTTTGAACGGTATATTATCCACAGCAATAACACACCGAACGGCTCTATTTTGAGTTTGAAATATTTATGAGATTGTATTTATATTATACTGTGTGTATAGGAAAGTCGATTTCGAAATGGTTACTGTCACTTGTCGCAACTATATTATACGAGATTGAATTATATCTCGTGTCTTTTCGGCCGATTTGTTGATTCTTAAGTAGGTATTTTCTCTTATACATCAGCGTGAGAAAAATGAATAATGACTGTTTGAGGTAGGTAGTAAAGTTTTCTGACAATGATTTTATGAGTCGGAGGTTGTTTGTTAGTAGACTTGATCACTTAGCGGCGATCTGTTCTATATTTTATATCAGTGCCTCGCAAAAGTTCTTGCAACACTCTATTCTATTGATTCTAAACAATTATCGTCTATACAACCGGTATGGTTTTTAAAAGAGGATTAATTATAATAATAATAATAACAAATTTATTGTCATTAAGAAAATTGTACATTTTTATAGACAAAATCAATCCATAGACTGATATAAACAACAACAAATTTCAATAACAGTACTGAACAACCAATAAAAATAACGAACCTTAAAAAATACATACATATACAGGGTGTCCCTATGAGAACCAAATCGATCTGTATATAGAAAACTACTACTACATAGGAGAATTTTGAATTTTTTTTTTTAATTTTGCCCCAAATAAAAAAATCAAGCACAGAAAGATTGGAGAGCGTATATAGTGGTCAAAGAAAATGATAATTGTTGAGTTTTTGATTTTCATTGCCATCATAGCTACCTAGATGTATTTAAACTTAAAAAATGTAAAAAAAATTACCGTATGCAATTTACTCAATGGCAATATTTTAAAAACCAAACATTTTAAAGATATACAACGTTGTACAAATTTACCCTTATTTTTATTGCTTAATAAGATAAAACTATAGAGGGTTGCCTTTTATATACAACTAATCATTATAATTCGCTACATAAATTTATTAATTATTCTACACCCTTAGGATCAATTTATAAACGTTATGATTATGAAATAAAACTGGTTAGTGACAAACTAAATTCTATGTTTCCAGAAAAACGAAATAAAAGAGGTCTTATCAACCCTCTTGGTTCTCTCATTAAATTTATATCAGGCAATTTAGATCAGGATGATGCTAAAGAAATTTATGATAATATTTACCAATTAGAAAATAATCAAAATAAAATTATAACGAAGGTTAACAGACAAATTTCTATTACAACTCAATTGATGTCAAATATTAATGACACTTTTTCTGCATTTAGTTACAATCAAAAACTAGTTGAAGATAAATTAAACGAAATTATCGATTATTAAAATAAGTATGATTATGTACATCAATTTGAAGTACTAGAAACTTTAGAACAAATAAAATTCAATATAGATTTAATTTTACATTTTTTGACAGATCTTGAAAATGCTATAAGTTTCGCTAATCTAAAAGTTCTACATCATTATTATTATTAATCCCACAGATTTAAAAGATATTATTAGTGAACTCTATAAATCGCATACTCACTCTCAATTACTATTTTCAGAAAAATATTATTTAAAATATTACAGTATAGTAAAAACTAACGTTTATATAATTAATGAGAAAATCATATTTTCGCTAGAATTTCCGTTAGTGCACCCTAACACCTTCGAACATTATCACCTTTATTCTGTTCCTAACCAAAACCAATCAATTATTATTGCTCCTCATACTTACCTTACCTTAAGCAACAATATATATCAGTACGAAGATGAAGAATGTGTCGATCTCCAACCAAACTACCTATGTAAAGAAAATCGCCTGTTGCCACTTCAAGAAAATCCAGACTGTATAACGTCGCTTTTGTCAATGAAGAAAAATCCAGAAAATTGTGAACAAATTCCAATTCAGTTAATAAGTTCAATTATAGAAGAAATCAACCAAGCTCATTATATTGGAATTTTTCCTCAGCCTCAAAAATTCCAAACCAATTGCGTCGAAAACGATGTTGCTATATTAAAAGGCACATACATTTTAACAATTCCACCCGGATGTTCATTGAAGACAGACAAATTCTTATACAAAAACGAAAAGAAAATTTCTCACGGCCACCCCATAACTTTTGAAGATATCAAATCAACTGATTTACCAAGACATCAAATGAAGAAGCTAAAATTAGAAAAATTACGTCTCGATAAACTTCACCAACTCCAGTTAGAAGACATGGACGAGGAAATGTTATCGACAATTAAAATCAATCAATCAACAAGCTACGCACAAGCATCCATATCTGTAGTCATTATACTTTCAATATTTATAATGGGCTACATCACTTTCAAATTATTACAACGATATTTGGTAACTAAGAAGACGAAACAAAACCTCAACGAAACTCAAGTGGTTCCACCCTCGAGTTCCTTCTAAGGGATGGAGGAGTTATGTATGGTTCATCCTATATAAATATAATAAGAAGATTCCCACGACGACAAGTTGCTGATCCATCATTTCCACTAAAATAGTAAAAGTGCATATGTATCAAAAGTTACTTAGTTATGTACAACATGTTCAATTAGAATAGACATAGACACCAACAAGTTAACATTAATAATAATTGTATTCCTTTGCTTTTTCTAAGTTGTATTTTGAGTTTGAATAAAGTTGAATTAAAAGATATTTTTTAAAAACCAATTCTTTATATTCCAAAATATAAAGGGAACCATACATACGAGGGTAGGTTAATAATATAAAGTTTCGACAGCGTGTATATTTGACGTATTTCTATTACAAATTATACTGTATAGAAAAAAGAAGATAACCGCGAACACTGTTATTCAATTATAATAAAAAATATTCCAGATTTTTAAACCACAAGCGTTATGTAAAATAGCAGTAGTAGGAATTTTTTTGTGCCCAACTGCCTGACACGGTGAATAATAAGTAGCACAATAACAACAATAAAATTTGTTGTAAGTCCCAAAACAATTATTATTATAAATATATGAAAATTTCCAATACGTATTCAAATAAATTCATAAATATTTCTTAGAAACTTTTACATACAGTGTGGATCAATCAAAAAAACTTAAGAATTATATAGTAACAACAAACTTTTCTCAAAGCATTCCATTATTTAATGTGTGGCACCATATAACAAATTATGTAAGAATATTCAGCTTATTTTACAAAATTCTCTAAAATAGTTATTCTAAGTATATACTATAAAGTATAGTATGTATTTAAATTTAATTATTTTAATAATCACATTTACTAGATTTACCTTTTAAGATAAATTTTATAACTCTATAATGCTAGCCTCAGGATCAAAGACAAACTTTTGTTTTAGTATTGTAGGTATCTATGCTAGATGTAGAAAAATGCGTGGGCGATGTGAAATAACTTGTTTCTAACATCGTGAAAACTAGTTTTTTTGTATATAATTCTAAAATCGTCTGTATTTTTATGGTCTTTAACAATTATCTAATATTTAATACAGGCATACAATATACATATTTTATCCTATATATAAATTTATTTCCAGTGAATTATTAAGCAATGTAGGATCAAAATTTGAGTATAAAAATAATTAACATTTTAACTGAAGTAATTGTTGGAATTTTGGTCCATGAACTTCAATGTACCTACCTGTTTTAGCGAAGTATATGATGGCTTCTGCGAATTAAATTATTCTTCTTCTTCTTGAAGTGCCTATCCTCTGTGGATGTTTTTTTTAAACAAAATCATTTATTCTTTCTAACAAAATTACAACAATACATTTTGAGTCGTCTAAACAGTGCTAAAAACACTGATACCAAGGATACTAATAATACCATACGCTACGAACTACATAAGAAAAACAATAATGTAATATAATCCTTACAAAAGAAAAACAAACCGAAAGTTTTGACAAAATATAGACAGATACAACACAATGCATGGTTCTAGACTGTAAGGTGAACTCAGCTCAAGGTGCATCGCAACATATTTTTCTTTAAATTTAGCTTTACTAGGAGCTTGCCTTAATAATTCCGGCAATGAATTGAACGCCCGTGCCGCCTCGTAAATTGGATTATGCAAACCCTTATTTGTTCTTATATTAGCCTGATGAATATTATGAGATGTTCTTGTGAAATGATGATGTGTACCTCGTTCGAAAATATAAAAGGAGTGTTACATTTCTGGTTTTTTCTAATGACATCATACATATACTTACACTGTTCTAAATGTTTTATTTGTATTAAATTAAAGACACCCAACCCCTTGTGCAGATCAACCGTGTGCGTCAACCTACTATATCTAAACATGATTTTTAAAAGTTTGTTTTGTAAAACCTGAATCTTATTAAATTCTGCAACATCACAGGTGCCCCACACTGGAATTAGGTATCTTATGCGACTTAAAAAGTATGCGTTGTAGATATCCCTTTTACTTTTAAGAGTTAAATAACTTCTACATCGATACATTGCCGACATCATAGGCAACAATTTATCGCTTATATAACTAACGTGTTCTTTCCAGTTAAGGTTCTCATCTATAATCAACTCTAGATATTTGATTTTGTCTACTCTTTCAATAATACTATTCTCTATTTGTATTAGAGGTTCGCTTATAGTTCGATTTTTTTGTTTGTATAATATATACTTAGTTTTGGTTAAGTTTATCTTTAACTTATTTTGCAATAACCAACTGTAGTACCTGACAAGATCACCATTTACTAGTTGTTCAAGATAATCCAAATTAGCATAGCTATACAATAGGACAGTGTTGGCTAGCACATTGGTCCAAATCACTCTATTCACCGCCGCTCTGAATAGTGCTGTTGACGTCATTCCGGTCCATGGTCGCAGATTTCGCAGCCATGATATTCGTCCTGCTGACCTTCGACCCTCTGTTTTTCCCTGCAGGATAAGTTGAAGAAGGTGGTATTTTTCACCTCACATGACATGCCCAAAGTATTACATTTTTCTGCGTTTGACATTTGGTAGGAATTCTAGTTGTCCACCGATGCGTTGCAGTACTGTGTCGTTTGATACGTGGTGCACCCATGGGATTCTTAGCATGCGGCGATAGCACTACATCTCAAACGCATCTATGCGTTTAGATGAGGCATCAGTAAGGGTCCACGTTTCTGCCCCGTATAGGAGGGTTGAGAGTACATAGCATTTTAAAATTCTTATTCTAGTATGGATGTTGAGAGATAGGCTGCATAGTATGTTACGCATCTTGTTGAATGTACCTCTTGCTTTTTGGATTCGGTATCTTATTTCTCGAGAGTGATTCCAATCCTTATTCAAGGTACAGTATATGGTATGCGCTACTGTGAGAGCCACATTGCTGGCGGTGAACTGTAAGTTTCCAATGGTATTTTTACTGACAATTAGTATGTGTGTCTTCTTACAGTTTATATTCATACCATATCTCTTGCATGCGGTCTCTACACGGTCTATAAGTCTCTGAAGTCCTTCAGCCGTGTCTGCTATAAGGACGGTATCATCAGCATCATCAGGATTAAATTATTACCTTGAAGTTATTTTTGTTCTGTTTCGTAAGTTAGGGATACTGCAGCAAATCTCATCAGAAGTCATCTATGAGGGGATACTTAGATCTTTTCGAACATCTTGAAAATTATTGTTTGCAAACTATAGGGAGTGAAGAATTCAGGTGGCATTACAAAAATCTAATTTAAATCGAACTTTTAATTCTGTAATAATTTTAAGTTTTCTAAAATCAACACGGATTTCCAAAAATAGATTACAAATTTGGCTTCGTATGAACTTGAATTAATGGAAGTTGTGGACCAGGCATGTCAGACGGATTCGGTGTATACCGATTTCGCAAAAGCGTTTGATAGGGTAAGCTTCGATATTTTGTTTGCAAAGCTGCGAGTTTTTGCATTTTCTGACACCTCTGTAAAATGGTTGGAGAGTTTTTTAAAGGGACGCACCCAAATGGTGCAACTATAAATCCCAGGAATTTCATGTGACGTCGGGGTTCCCCAGGGGTCTCATTGTGCTCCATGCCGCTTCAATATTTTTATAAATGACATTAGTGACACCTTAAGATTTTCAACGCCTAGTTTTTTTGCAGATGATTTGACGCTATACAGAAACATTACTTGTGATCTGATAATTGCTTGCAGAATGATCTGGATGCTCTCTGGGAATGGTCTGGGAATTTTGTAGACAAAGACTTGTGTTGATCCCCTCATGTTAAAAATAAAGGGGCATTGAATAAAATGCTGAGTATGCAGAAAAAAAAACAACCATCCGGCACTTGGCACATTTACGATTACTATACAGGGTATATCAAAAATAACATTTTTAATGATTTTGATTTTTTTTTGTTTTTTAATTTTATGAAAATATTTTCAAAACTGTGATTTATTACACCAATTGTGCAAAAAATACTAATACACTTTTTTCTGAAAGTGGTTAATTTCATAGCTACTATTAAAATAATAAAATTAAAAAAAACAAGAAAATCAAAATCATTAAAAATATTATTTTTGATATACCCTGTATAGTAATCGTAAATTTGGTATTTGAATTTGTAGTTTTGACACAAGCAGACGTTTTTATAAAGAATTACCTTTTCTTTTAAATCTACAAATAAAAAAGTTTTTCTTCTTCCAATGTGTCCACGGGTAGAGTTTGGAAGAGCAAAAACTTTTTATTTGTAGATTTAGAAGAAAAAGTCATTCTTTATAAAAAAGTCTGCTTGTGTCAAAACTACAATTTCGAGTACGAAATTTACGATTACTAGACAGGGTATATCAAAAATAACATTTTTAATGATTTTTATTTCCTTTTTTTTTTTTTTTATTTTATTATTTTAATAGTAGCTATGAAATTAACCACTTTGAGAAAAAAGTTTATTAGTGTTTTTTGCACAATTGGTGTAATAACTGACGGTTTATAGTATTCGTAAATTTGGCATTTGAAATTGTAGTTTCGATACAAGCAGACGTTTTTATAAAGAATGACTTTTTCTTCTAATTCGACAAATGAAAAAGTTTTTCCTCTTCCAAACTCTATCCGTGGACACATTGTATGTTGAAAAAAAATATTTCCCCTAAAAAAGTTAAAGTCATTATCCAATTTGACCTGTTTTGTGCGGATTGTTATTTTCAATCTTTCGATACTAATAAAGTACTTAAATTTTATCGACTTATGTAGATTATCGTACTTAAATAATTGGATTATCAAACCAATAATATATTATAGCAAAGATTAATCTACACAATAGATAGTCAGCCCAATGCATTAAAATGAGAACATCTCTAAGTATGCCAGCCACTACGTGGCGTAGACTAGCGTGTAAAGCATAGAGCAGTATTGTCACAGCCAGAAACCGTTTTGTAGTTTATTAATATCAGAAACAAAACGCAACGTATAACAATTATTTACATCATTTGCAACAGTTATGCACCGACAATGCTGTATTGTCAGAGAGAGAGATTGATGAAATTCTGTATTAATCTGGAGGGGATACGTAGGGAGGGTAGAAAAAAAAACAAGCGAATGTGGTGTGTGTCGTGCTGTTGCCGATTCGTCGGTAAAAGAAACACACAGGGTGATTTATTACAAGTACAGTATTGAAATAAAAGCCTTATCTCTATGAATTAAATTTAATATAATAATATTTAATCCATGTCATACATGTTTCAAGACTAGACCAGTCCCATGATCAGTGGCGAACAATCATTAAATGAAAAGCTTTTAGATAGAAACATACTTCTGGCTCCATTGTAATAATTTGTTGATGTATATAAAAAAATCTAAATATCTAAAAGCTAAAAGCTTTTGATTTAATTATTGCTCGCCACTGTTTATGGGACTGGTCTAGTCTTGAAACATGTTGTATGGCATGGATTAATGATTATTAGGTATATTAAATTTATTTCGTGGATATTAGACTTTTATACCAATACCGAAATCAAGTAGGTATTAATGTACATTATTCTTTGTCAAAATTATAACTCCACTTAAGAATTGACTAGATACTTTTTCAATTTATTACATATATTTTAAATATTTCACGTAGACAATGTGGCAAAGATGTAACAAGATTGTTGTAGATCTTATAATACCTATAATAAAAAAATTATCAGTGCTACCTATATTATATTAGGTATACATATTATGGTTGTTTTCATACCTACTGATTTTGTTTTGAAGAGAATTACCTAATATATTAAATTAAATTTAATCTTTGGCTGCGTAGTTATTTTTTTTGTGAATATTTTTTAACTTATTTTGTGTTTTTCTAATTTTAGACTAATTATATTATTTTGTGTTGTGTTTTTTTTTTATTTGAGAAACTTCCTAGTTAGTGACTAAATAATTTTTGTGTTTTGTGAAAATGGAAAGAAACAATTCGAAATTAAGTCGTAACCAATGTGCTTTTCGAAATTGTAACAACAGTTACAGAAACAATCGAGAGGTACATTTCTTTCGATTTCCTAAAGAAGAAGATCGATGCAGAAAATGGGTTATAAATTCAGGTATAAGTTCCACTTTATAGGTTTAGGTACTTAAATTTTACTTCTTTTTAATGTTTCTTCGGGTAAATAATAAGTTCGGTAGGAATAGGGCTTTGGGTATCAAACAAAAAAGATAGAAAATAGAAATTTGACATAGGGGTAGTTCTAAGCATTTACAAGTTTGTGACGTGTAGCGATTTTCGATGCCGCCCCCGGAGGTATACATGAGGGCGGCGCAATGCCGTTTTAAATATCTCGTTTCGCTTTCTTGGAAAATAAAAAATTATAACTGATAACTGACACTTAGTACTTAACCCATTAATCCCCAACGTTGCGTAAACGAAACATTTTTTAAATTTTTTTTTCCAATGTGCCAGTAAAAAAAATACTTTTTTGTTGCTACAATTTTTTCAAAATACAACAAAGACTTTACGTTTTAAGAAATATGTCGACAGAGTTAAGATATTTATTTTGTGCGAATTTATGAACTCGCAACATTTTGAGATTTATCATTTCATATAATCGTCAATCTATTTGTCTGACACAGAAACGGATGAGATATTTCAAATTATGGATTTAGATTCCCATGATCTTTAGTAAAAAGGGCGTTATATGATATTTTACAAAACATGTATAGTTTTTGCATATCGGATCATTTTTCCTAATGTTGCGTATACGCAACGTTGGGAATTCCGGTAAGAAGGCGCCATAATGTCGCGCCCTTCGCTGACCCACAATTAGGTAGCATTTATTTTGTTTCTTATATAATTTGTGTGTGATTCTTCTTAGTGAGTGTCAACAAAGATACTAAGTTATAATTATTGTGATTTAAAATTATATTATATATAAAATATAAAGTGAAGCTCTGGAAAATATTGACTTGAAGTAAGTGATAATTATGGTTCTATTTGTTAATTTTTTTTAAAATAATTTGTTTGGTTATAATGATGTCTTGGAAAAACAGAATGCCTTAGTTATCTGCTGAGCTTTTAGCTATATTGGAGGAGGATGAGGATTTACTGCAGACTGATACCGTGGATGCAGTATATATTCCGCCACCCGTAGATGAATGACATATCATAATTACAGGTAGTGTAAGCTCTTTGTAAATGTTGGAAATTTCGGTCACACTGGGTTGTGGATCAACGAAACTGCCCGCCTGATGAAAGTGTGGTAGTGTGAAACAAATTTCCAACATAACTTAAAAAGTCATGTATCTATGTAACAAGCCATTCATTAATAAAGCTTCCCGTCAGGGAATATCTTGTGTTGGCAATAGGATATAATCAGTTGTTACTTCTCGTCCGGCCATCGTCTATCAACTTTCTCTCACCGGGCATATTGCCTGCTCACACTAGATGTCTGCGTAAAATTAAATGTATCCGTTTGGTGGGTAGTTTTGATTACAATAAGTCGGTGCCAAGCCCAAGCTCGAAACAAAATAAATCTATATTTACCTACTACCTATTTGGCTTGGTACCGACTATTATGTGCATTGTTGTCTTTTGAATGATATTTGTATTTTGTTATTTTTCGTATTTTTTATTAGTTCTTTTGACAGCTCTGGTGTCATCAATACACCTGTATCCCGAATTGCACCAAATTGCGATGCTATTGAACAAGCATATAATCCTAAATATAATATTATTTTTGAACTTTGAATGTACATATGAAATTTGTATCTTAAAATTAGTCAAAGAATGACCCTTTAAAGTTTGTACAAGTACTTATGCAACACCCTGTATACATAGATACTTTGATTTGCAATTTGCAAATCTGTTAAACTAGGTAATGCTGTTTTTTTTTATTTACTTTCAAATATGGTGTTATGTAATTGTATTCAAATTAAATGTTTGGGGATGATATTTACGAGTTTTATTTTTTTATATAGAGAAACTGTTATTCAGTTTTTAAGGATCAATCTGAAGCAGACGATTGTACTTGTTAAAACATGAAAAAAGTTATTGTCGTGATACTTTTAACACCCTGTTGGTGGGTTTTTAAAGCTTTTTACGAAACGTGTTAACAATACAATCTACATAAATCGTTATTTTTTTAAAGTTTTATGATCATTGCACAAAAACCAATATTAGGGAGACTGTAAGTTTTTTTTCAATTCGGCGTTGCAGAATTTGAACCTAATTGTGATAATTGTGTTATTTTACTAGTATAGATATTTTTGAGTAAATTAATTCGGTTATAATCGATGAGTAGAATCTTTGGAGTAAAATACATTTCACAAAAACCCTGAACCATGTTTCTCAATAGATTTAAATTTTCATTAAAAACAGATTAAAAATTCTAATTTTTTACATCCTGCATTTCGAAACCGTATTTTTTTAAATAATTATTGTCATGCTGGAAATTTCAAACCTTATTTACTTCAGCAACTTGTAAAAAGCACAGCCTTTTTAATATTAACATTTCTTAAAATCGATAATACGCGATAACGATGACTTTCTATCAATATCACAGAAGGATACATTTATTACGTATATAATTTGTTAGATTTTACATCTCCGAATTGAAACACACGCAAAAAATGTGCATAAAAAAGTTAGGGTAGCATTTCACGCCTGTATGAGTCTGAGATTTATTTTTTCATAATGTTAACAAGTTGAATCTGCTGTTTGAGTTTGATCCTTAAAACTGAATCAGATAATAAGCGGAAGTCCTATCTATAACGCCAAATTTCGTTAATTTAAATATAACTTTTTGATGCATCGTTATATCCGAAATTTAAAATTAAATGACTAAAATAATATTATTTTAGTCATTTAAAATTATTGTCTAAAACATTTAATGAACCAGCCCTGTATATTTATACTATTATAGTAATTTCTTTTATTTTCGTCCATACACATTAATCTTTGCGTAGATAGGTGTACGTATACCATATAATTTTATATTAACCGACAAAAAACACTGCTGCACAGTAGTACATATATGATACCTATAATATAAAAACAAACTCCCACCTCGTAGGGGAAAGTATACTCGTCCTTGTCTAACATTGCCCATATGATTATTTTATTTCAACACAATACATATAACACCATCTACAATTTCCATAATTTCCATGGTTACATGTTTTTCTAATAGATGTAGCTCGTGTCGAGACAGTTTCAATTTTTGTTTTCTTTCCCATATACGCTGACTATCTATTGTGTAGATTAATCTTTGATTATAGTAAATCCAAGAAAGTACACTATCTATTTTTCTCATCATCCGTGGGTTTAAATTTAATCCAAGAGATTACCAAAAACTCAATGATTAATTTTATTTTTCAATTAAAGTAACATTTTTGAAATACATTCTAATCTTCCAAACAATTATAACATAATACATCCAGGAGCGAAACATTAATTCTAATCATTAGTCATTAGCAGTAGCGTCACACGTAATATTTATAAATTACGTAATAATTACTGGCGTGATTTTTTTATAGTGGCCTGCTTAAAGTTTTTAAAAACTACTCAAGCTACTTTTAAATAATGGACTGGGAAAAAAGCAATATTTCTAAACAGTGTGACCCGGAAGATGTATGAAATCACTAGGATGTAGACAGAACATTAAAAAAAGTTCCGATAATTTGTTTTTCTACAGCAAGATGCATTTGGGTATCAGCAACGCTCGAATGGTGGCCTCCAAGCGTTCGGTCGTCGATCTTCAATGCCAAATAATGAAAAATTAAAAGGATTTCATGTCCGTAAATATCTGTCAACCTATGCCACGAAATTATTTTTCATTTATTATATTTACGGACATGAAATCCTTTTAATTTCTCTATAACTTTGGAGAAAACACTAAGAAGAATATAGCATGTGTGGATGTAATCAGACACCACGCCTCTGGTATTATGTATACTAGTTGAGTGATTTTATAGATATTTTCTTTTAGTTTGGGAGAATGTAAGTAACAAATTTATTATCTTGGTGCTTTTAACAAATGTCCGTAAAAGAATTGTTACCTAAAAGAACGACCTTTTTCTAATCGAACATATTGAGTTTGTTTATGAGTTAGTCCAAAGATCAAAGCATATATTAGAACAGATAACCAGATGTTTTAAATACAGAGTGGTCATTCAAGATTCTCAAAACGCCTTCATGTAAATTAAATGTCGGACTTTTATTATTATATACAGAAGGTAGTAGTTGGGGAGTTAACAAGGCTTCCCATAACAAAGAATAAATATAAAGGGTGCCGAAAATATGAACATGGGTTTTCATCCAGTTAGCTTTTCCGGAGATTAACCAGTCATTATATAATCATATTCTTCCTAACTCTACAAACAGTAGTGTCTTGTTGATCTTCTGAAACATAGGATATTTTAACAATTAACAACCGTTATTAAAGTCAGTCTGAATCTCTCACCCTGTAGATGTATTTTTTGTGGGGGTATATTGTAAAAATGGCCTTTTTTCTGATTGGCTATTTTCATTCTGTAGTACCTACTTGTCATTTTTATGAGGCAATTTTGGAAAGGCGATAGGTCTTTCAAGTTAGATTCGTTTTAACCTTGGTAGAGTCTAGATGTGATTTCTAATTGTATAAAGTTTCTTAATAATAATCGAAGTTCAAGTTCAGTAAGTTCTTTGTTAATTCTTTTAATTGAAGGCCTTTTTGTTTCCAATCAATTTTTATAAAGATTAAAGTTGTTTATTTTAGTAATTAAAATAAATTCAGTTTTCAATTGTAATTAAAGTTTCATATGGGAATTAATATAATTATTCGTAATTATATTAATTTTCCTATTTTAAGTTATACATTAATGAATAAGATTTTCTTCTAAATTTTCATTCTCGTTTAATTGTTTTATTTTTTTTTTATTTATACATATTTATTTCTTAGTTGTTATTCATTTTCTTTATTAGTTTTAATTATTAAATTAGTTGTTTTGAGCCCAAACTTTGGCGTTTTCTTTCAAATAAAGTTTCGTTCTGTTGTTGACAGAAGGGTTATTTAATTATTGTTCTCCTTTTAAATACAAAGTGGATGACCGGCAGAGATCCAGAATTATAAAAGGTGAGTAATTTTACATTACTTTAATACAGATTAATAAAGTTGATATTCTTTGTTTGTCATTCTTTAATTGAAACTTGAATTGAACCCGCTCGTAAAAGTTGAATCGAACCAGTAACAATTTGAATAGCATATTGGGATTCATTTGGATTGAGCTATAAAATTAGTATTCTTTCTGAATGTAAATAATACCCGCTAATTCAAAATGGTTACATGGAACGTAGTCTTCATTTGAATTTGCACCAGGCGGGCAACCCTAGACCTTTGCTGTATTGCATTAAAATAGATAAAGTGTGCCGAAAAAAAATCTTTTGGTCGTCGACATAAATGAAAAACGATTAAGCATTTTAGCAACATGTCCTCTGGTCAAACGATTTATTCATCCGCTGCCACAACATTATTCTCTTTTAAATGCAATGAATAATAATAACACACCAAAGAAATATAAAAAATGACATACGACACACACGAGAGTGCAATGGCTTTACCATTTGTATGGGCAAGTAAATAACCCTTTTTGCATAATATGATATACATTACACTGGTCATATGTAAAGCATTATTCATGTAACGTATTCGTATTATTATAATAATACATCATATTTATTGTTAACAATAAACAGTAATATTAATATAGTCTGTTAACGTGCCATAATTCTCAAAATGTTATACGATACACAATATATCTATAAGGATGACCAAAACATATTGCACAAATTTGTACAGGATAGTAATAAGAGACAAGGGCTCTAGGAAGTATTCTCTCTCTTCCGTGTTCTAAATTGATTGCAGCATGAAGTCATCCACAATTACTAATTGACAAATATCAATAAAGGAACATGTGTCGGGGACAATTCTCCATTCTACCGTTAGCCTTTGGTGTAGAACATTAAACTAAAACACGGATTACCACTTCACCAAAACACTGTTTTTCCTCTCGACGCGCGTTTCGCTAAGAATGTTAGCATCCTCAGGAGAGAATTAACTTTAGTTTTAATTTTCTCCTGAGAATGCTAAAAAAAGAAACCTGTTTTAGTTAAAATAATGTATGACAACTGCAGAGCTGCTGTTGATATTCAACTGCATATGCCCGATTACGTCTTTAAAGCATTGTTAACATTACACAACTAGATCAATCGTCAAATAACAATGTTATATTACCTATAGTTATCTAGTGTGGGTCCCGGGGTACTCCGGAATCGAAGACAACGAGAGAGGAGACAAGCCTCTGATACCCCATATTCTGGCATACGGAAAATGCGCTGGGCTTGTCTAAAAGAACGGCGCGGGAACTTCTGAATTGCTGGGCCAAAAGCCAGCACCAGAGATATTGGGAACATGTTCCCAAGCAGGAACATAGTAAGAAATTCATACCTTATGCAGCAAAAAACGAACTGAACTGCTATCATTAAGCAGGAGTAGCACTCCTCACTGGGCTGAGAAGCCACCTAAATAAGATGAGGCTGTATAACGGGGACCTGCAATAATGGGGCAGTTGAAACAGCTTACCATGTGGTGAGTGTGTAGCCTTATAGCGAAGGCGACACGCTATTTCTGGGCATGCGCTGATTGCGCCAGCAGATATTGACACCGAACACATAACTGAACTATGACCCCATAAAAACTTAAAAAATAATGCAAAAAATTGTTTTATTCTTTAAAAAAATATTTCATAATTTAAGGTGGAGTGAAATATCAAACATTAACGAGATGATAGTCAAGAGTCCACAAAATAACACATTATTTCTTTTTAGCTTGGTAGACATTTTTCGGACACATGATGTACACGGGTCCCGGGATTTTGATTAATAAAGGTGATTAATTTTGGTAAAAACTTTCTCTAGGCACTTTTTTTTTTTGTAAAATCCATTGCAATAGGAGTTTTTTCTACAAGGCGTTTAGATTTTTGTCCACCACTCCAAACGTATTTTTTTATATAGACCACCTTATATATTATGAGATTTTTGAGAAGCTCCTAAACCTTGATGTCATGTTTATCTTACAAACCATTAGCAACAATACGATTTAAAATTTAAAACAAACAAACAATATTAATAAAAAACATAACTCTACCTAGTCCTAATAGAAAATTTTATGGAATTTAATTAACGATAATAAATAAACAAAAACAAAATAAAATTATGTCAGCAAATGTTCAAATTGTCTCCCATTTTGTTCTAGGCAAATCCTACATCTTTTGGTAACAGTATTAACTGCATTAATCCTATTAATCCTATTAAAATTATTGTGTTTATAAGTTAATTCTCTAATTCTACCCCAGAAAAAAAATCAAGGGCGTCCGGTCGGGGCAGGCCCTTGATTTCATATCCAATTTTCACCAAACTGGACATTAAGGTAAGCATAAACGATCCTTGCATGCACAATATGCAGGGGCACCATCATGCTGGAAGAAGACTCAGGAATATCTTCCAAGAACGGGTTAACCTGTTCCGTTATGTATCCAAATATCTTTTTGAATTCAGAGGTTCATAGGGTCCAATGAATTGTCCTCTAAAATTTCCTATCCACACATTCAAATCTTCTTTATTGTCCGCTTTAGACAGTCACATTGGGATTTTCTTGGGACCAAGTGTAATCATTAGACGGATTAAATATGGCCGCACTACTAATTGAAGCCTCTTCGGCGTCGGTCGGTCCAAATACAATTTAAAGTGAAATGTGCTTCATTTTGTATTTTATTCAATAACCAGTCACAAAAACGAGTTCTTCGATCCAAATTCCCAGGGAGAAGATGATGGATTTTACGGGTTCGATAAGGCTTATACTTATTTTTTTACAGAAACCGGTGAATTGTGCTTCAGCATATGCCAGTCTCTGCTTCAAGTTTTACCATTATTTTTACATAAAGTTCCCAATACGGTTAGAGTTTTTCCTTCATTTGCATTTTGAATTTCTTGGTTTTGAGCATAATTTGCTCTGGGTTTGTTGAAAGAGCCACAACAACCCTGGATCGCCCTCTATAGCCGCCAAACGATAAGAGGTAGAAAAGTTTTTTTGCGCCAGTGGTTTTCTTCTTAAATTTGAGCTCACGAACCGTTGGTTAATTTTTTCCTACCTCTTCAAATACGGAGTGTTCAATACATCGACAATGTACATGAATCACATTAGGTCTAGAGAGGAGAATCAACACCACTACAACGTTTCTTCCACAAAATCGTAAGTTCTCCATTTTCTCAACAGCCCCCGGGTCTTTATAGTAGAATACTAAACGCTTTCACAGTGAGTGAATATTAAACAAAAATCACACATATAGTAGAAACAGTAGCGGACACAAGACACTTCCTTGTGGCATCCATATGTTTGTACAATGTGGTTTTGGAATTCTGAAAATTTGTGTCTCGAGAATTTGAGTATGACTCTGCAAAATTTGATTCAAAATTGCCTATGGATGAGTGGACTCGCTAAGGCCAACTTAGAAATATTCGCTGATGATGAAAATGTGTTTAATAAAGTCACTACAGGTGATAAGTCGGGTGATTATTCGATGGTGACGATCCCGAAACAACACTCCAGTCTTCACCGAGGAAGTTTTCACCCGACCTACGGGAGAAAAAAACGAGGAAACGTTAATGCCATGTTGATTGATTTCTTTGATTATCAAGATATTCTGCAGGATGAATATGCTCAATAAAAAATATTACCTGGTGCCCGAAAGATTGCGCGACACAGTGGGTAAGCGGCGACTTGGTTTCCTGCGACTTTGGTCTGTACCAAGATTGTAATGAGTGGCCGAATAGATCAGATTTTGAAATCAACGGCATAGGAATGTGGAAACAGTATTCAGTAAAATGAAGATTACTTCGAAATTTATCGCACAGACCTCGTATTAACTAAGATTTTATTCGAAATACGAATGTATTCAAGAATGCTTCCTACCAGGAGAAGAAATCGATGTTTTTGATGTAGCCCTGTATTCAGGGCATCTTTCAATTACAATTGGTATAAATCGATGATTTGCCCCACAGATTTCTGAACATTGTCCATAAAATAATCCTCTTCGTGAGATAGAGAATCTAGTTTGATTAAATCGTTCCGGAGTTGCATCAATTTTTACTCCTAGTGAGGGAATTGTTCAAGAGTGGATAACGTGAGCTGCAGTTACAATTATTCGAATTATATACGAATCAAGCATATTTGCTCAAATAAGTGAACAAAACGTTGGCAAATTCATCAAAATTGATCTATAATCTACAATCTATCCAGAAAGTCAATAACTAAAGTTGCTCTGTTAATATTGAGTATTTCTATAGAAGTTTATAGAAGTTGTCTATTAAATTGGTATAAAATGATGTTTATTTCAAATCTCCTGGTAGATATTTATTGTTATTATGGCTCGATGTTCGTTCAGTTCTTTAGTACGTGTTGGAATTTCAAAAATATATATTATAATATGCTAAAAAATAAATAATATACCTACCTATAGGAATACAACTGCGCACAGAATAACAAATTGTTTTTTGCAAAATAAAAAAGAAATAAATTGAAGCGATGTTAATGACACCAGACCGGAAAATATAAACATCAAAAATGCTGTAATATTAGTTATTATGTTGTAAAACATGTGAACTATTATACAAAATGTTATAATAAATATTTGGGTTTTCAGTAGAGTTTAAGGAAATGCGAAATTTTTAAACGTTGCGAACCATTTTTGGAGTAGGTATCATATCAGCATAATATACAATTATTCTACAAAACACCTCATAGAAATTAGCGAATTCTGTTTTAAGTCGAGTTGATGGTGTCAAAAATTGATTCAAATAAAATCAAAATATTTATTGTTTCTAAAAGCATAATGTTTTATAATAAGCGTTTGACTTAGAAGAACTAACAAATAATTAACAAAATAATAAAAAAGAAAAATCTATAAGTTTAATACCAAAGCTATAAGATCAAATTTTATAACAAGTGCCTATTATTCAATAATGTTAGGTATATGCACTAATATACCGGGTGTCCCACCGGGAAGGGATTTAAATCGATTATGGAGAAACTACATGGTGCAACAATTTGAAAATCTGGTGTAGTACTTAGGTTGACGGGACCGATTCGGCTAAAATGTTTTAAAGAATACCGGAAATTGGTGTCTACTTCCTTATTTCAAATACGACCCTATGTAAATTATATTTTTTTTGGATTCTCTTTGTAATTCTAAACATATTTCATGCATAATATGTTATACCTATCGCCAGCCGTTTTCGAAATATTTAAAATTTTATGTCAAAAATGACGTTTTCAGAATAAAGAATAATAACAATTTTTTATTATATGGAAGCTTTAATAATTTAATTTCGTTAGAATATCCTAGGAGATATAAACCTACTTTAGGCGCGTATACGTATATTTTTTTAGTAAATATTAATACAGCGTATTTGAAAAAAAGGGTAAAAAATCAAATTGAAAAAAGGGCCATAAATCAAAATTTGTAAATAGCAACCCCCCATTTTATATTTCTTTTATTTTTTTTTCATCAAAAATTATGGCAAGTTTATGAAAGGATGTCTATCCCAAAAACTGATAGTTTTCAAAATATTGACAATTTTACATTTTTCTATTACAATAGTGATATGAATTTGAAATTCTATTGATTGTAATTGGCCATGATGGCTTTAGATAGCAAATAAATATGACACTTGACAAAAATAATCAACAATTATGACAAATTGTAGACATTAATTATAATTAATTATACTAACGAATACTATCTAAATTTGTTTATTATTTATATTATGCATGAAATATGTTTAGAATTACAAGGAGAATCCAAACAAAAATAATTCATATAGAGTCGTATTTGAAATAAGGAAGTTGACACCCATTTCCGGTATTACCGGAAGTGCTACATTCTTGAAAAAATTTTAGCCGAATTGGTCCCATCGACCTAAGTACTACATCAGATTTTCAAATTGTTCCACCGTGTAGTTTCTCCATAATCGATCGAATCCCTTCCCGGTGGGACACCCGGTATATGCATATGAACAATTGATTAAATACGAGTATAAAAGCGCGTAGTTTCAGACAATTTGCTATAGCGAAATATATTCTGCAAACATACCAGAAAAATAAGCTAAATGTACAGGGTGTTTCAAAAAAACACGAAAAAAATTAAGGATAGAATTTCTCACGTCATTTTTTATGGAAAATAGTTCAAATATGCTGCTATCAGCGAGTCCATAAATGAAGTGGTCATCTCGGAATTTGTATAGTGATTCTTGTTAAGGGACTTCAACAAATGATGTCAAACTTCGTTACTGATTTTTAGTCGAATTATACGCAAATAATATTCCTGCGGCATGTTGAAAATGTTTTAAATTTTTATCTCGTAAACAAACCAACGTATGAAAAAAATACAAGAGATAAAAAAATTGTAGTTTTAGCTGCTTTAATTTCGGGGAATATCGAAATTAAATTACAGTCAGTGGCGTACATTTTTTTTGTTAATAATTTTTAATAAGTTGCCCCCTTACCGCCACTGGATTTAATTTTGATTTAGTTAGGGCCATATAAGCTCTCTATTTCTAGCAAAAACACTGCCAAAGAAAACTGTAACGAGATATTTGACTTAATTACAAAAAAATTCGCTATTTACAAAACAAATTTAACAGCTTGTATCTTGTAAACAATGCAATTCCGGACGAATGTTTACGGCAACTTTTTTTACAAAATGACCTGAAAAATTACACCCTTAAACTTACCGCGCTTTTTGAAACACCCTGTAGATAGTTTTGTTATAGTTGCCACTGAAAAGGCAAGAGTGCAGCTGCCTTCTAGAGTTCAGCTGGTTTATACACTTATCCTTAAACTTTAAACATATCCTAATTTCTACAAGCATACACACACTCACAAAAAACAAACACACAAAGCCACACAACTGAATTACTAATGTATTTCTTATACCTATGTCTAAAGTGTTACCAAACAGTTTTATCTAAATTAAATTTATCTTGTATACAATTAAAATCCGGCAACATCCGACTACTCTCAGCCTCCCAGAAGAATTTTTTTTAAATTATTTTTAAAGGTCACTATCGATGTAGATTTGAGCTGCTCTGGTAATTGACTTGGCTATATTGTAGGTGAAAGACCGCTCAAAGACTCCAGTTCTGTGAGTCGGAGGTGTAAGGCGTCCCTTGCATCTCAAATTCAGATTATGTACATCAGTTCTGAAAGTTATTTTCCGATATAGATATGATGGCGTCTGGGTAACAACGATATTGTGATAGAGATTACAACGATGTAATAATCTCCTCTGCTTCATATCCAACCAAGAAATTTCTCTCAGCTTATGACTGATAGAACAGCCTCTTTTAATGCCAAATATAAATCGTAAGCAACATTTCTGTATTTTTTGGATTCGTTGTGCAGCACATGAAGTCAGGCAAGGACCGTAAACAACATCACAGTGACTAAAATTCGACGATACCAAAGATTCACATAAAGTAATTCTTAATTTTTTATTCAGCATATGTCTTAAGTTATATAAAAGCTTAAGACTACAAATCGCCCTTTTAATACACTCAGAGATATGACAGTCAAATCTAAGGTTAATATCAAGGTGCAGTCCCAGGCATTTCGCTTTATTTTCAACTGAAAGTACCTTATTGTCAATGCAAAGTTTAACACGTTGCGTTAATGTTTTTACGTCCACAGGCCTACCGAACAACATTGCAACACATTTGTTAGAGTTGAGGGTCAATGAATGTTCTTCTGATATACGCTTTAAAGTATCCAAATCTCTATTAATAATCATACAACTGTTTTGCAATTGACTTGGATGGAATGAATAGAGCAGAGTAGTGTCATCTGCGTATGTTTTCATTGAACATTTTTCAACGAAATTATTAAATTGAGAAGTGTAAAGACTAAATAAAATTGGGCCCAGAATAGTACCCTGGGGTACACCTCTTGAAATGGTCAATGGATCTGAGAGTATATTATTCAACCTCAAAACCTGTCTACGTCCATGCAAATAATTCTACATGAAGTCAACAGCACTACCTGACAAACCAATGTACCTCAAAATAGAAATCAATGTCTCATGCTTAGTAAAATCTAGTAAAACCACAGCAGTGCACCTACCCTTATCAATCTCTCTTAGTATGTCATTAGTAATGTCCAATAACGCAGTCGCACAGCTGTAACCTTTCCTAAAGCCTGACTGTGTATCTGGGAAAATATTATATTTCGTTATATGTTCTATAAGTTGGTCTTTGATAATACGTTCAATAATTTTTGAAAGGCCAGGCAGTATACTGATGGGTCGCAAATGCTTTACTTCTAGAGGGCTTTTAATTTTCGGAATGGGAACTACTTGAGCAGTTGTCCAAATTGCAGGAAACACATAGTTAGATATACAAAAATTAACAATATGCGATATATATTTTAATATAAATGGACAGCAAAATATTTATATTAACATGAATATTATCAGCCCCGACTGCTTGAGATTTTATCTGGCATATTGCCTTAGAAATTTCAATTTCGGATATTTCACGAAACACCAACTCAGAAGCAATAGAATTCTTAGTTCCAGAGTAATAATTTTTAACATTCTGACCAGAACTCACTGGAGGAGCACCGTTAACAAAACAGTTATTAATCTCATTCGCAGTACCGATATGATCAGGAATATCACAGTTATTATTTTTTAACACTTGAAGTTTTTTTTAAAGAGTTCCACATTGTCTTACTGTTTGCAGATCTCATCGTGGACTGTAAATAAATCCTTTTCTCTTTCCTGATAGCTTTAGTCACGAAATTTCTGAGATTTTTGTAATATTCAAATTGTACTGGACTCCTAGAGATCTTGAACCTGAATTTGGCTTTATTTCTTAATTTGATGAGATATTTTATATTATCGGTAATCCACGGCTTATGAGGTTTCCTAATTTGGATCGTTTTAAGGGGTGCGTGAATATCCATCAATACATTAATATTATCGTTAAAAATTTTTATTTTTTCATCAATATCATTCAAAAAGAAAATGCAGCATAAAAAACTTGTTTACATAGGCGTTCATAAATAATAGCAAAAAGGTCAAATACATTAGACTATAAAAATGATACATTTCAAAAAATGTATGTACCATAGGCGTCCGTGAAAAAAAAATGTCTACAATAAAAAAAACAATTGGAAATATAGCTTGTCACCAAGAGTCTTACGAGAAAGGTAAATGACAAAAAGGTCACAAAAATAATACTTTTACACACTTAAATATGGACAGCTATTCGTGCTTCGAGGCTAACAGATTATTTTTAAGATTAGTATTTAGAAGTTTACCACCCTTGTCGGCTACTGTAACAACATTACGCCTCAAAAATTTGTTTGTTTCCCGAAAATGAGTTATTATAGTATCCTTGGACAAATAAATAAAAAAAATATTTATAGTTATTAAGTCAGTATGCGAAGATGAGATGATATGATCTTTATTAGTTTAGTAAAACCCTACTTAGCTAAACTTATAAGTATAATGTAATATATACATACTACAGTTTAAAAAAAAAAACGACAACTAAATTTATAGTAAAACTGGTACTTTCGTTATGTATTACTAGATAATTATTCGTTAAATTTATTTATTCTAACCTACAAAAATCACTAGAGGTAAGTGAGTTGTCACAAAGCAGTTATATTTATAGTCGTGTATCGATGATGAAGAAGAATAAGCAAAAAAAAACAGCCTCCAACTTTTGCGCGCTTAACTTAATTGCAATTAATTGGCAATGGTCTGATTTATAGTAGAAATATGTTAGAATTTTAATTGATCGTCGACTAGTTGTGGCAATAATAATCTTTTTATTCGCATCTCCATCTATATCAACTAGCACAAAATGAATAACTCGGTGAAGGGCCATTGATTAGGAAAGAAATCCAAGCTTTCCAATCCTTATTACCCAATTAAGGCATTTTGTTTACTATTATTGCTATGATATAGATTTTAATAATATCAACTTTCACAGAAATTATCAGCAAAATATTGAATTGCAAAAATGTTATAATAAATTTTTCTCGTACAGGTAGAGAGTTTTTTTTTCATCAGAAACCAGATAAAACTGTTTAATAACTATGTCAAAAGATATACAGAGTGATTTTCAGGGCAATATCATACAAAATTTATGTAAACAAAACTGATATTTTTCAGCAAGAAATTGTACACACATTAATTAATAAAGGTTGCCGCACCAAGATATCCAAGAAAGGAATGCATGCATCTTGCTCCAACTCAATTGAAAATTTAAGATTTTTATGATAGGCATTGAAATGTTGAAGTATCCCTTTGGGATCGCCAGAAGTGTATCGTCAACATAAATTTTTTAATGAATTCTACATCAAACGGGACAGTTCTTACAGGACCCGCCGGATCTGTAAGTATATTTCATTTTTAAAAACAAAATACCAGGAATCAAAACAAAACTCAACCATCCGATATTAGAAGGTTTTTTTGAATATTTACATAGCTGAGATGAATCGCCACTGCTTCTTAATTATAGATAACACTAATTCTTTAGGTATGTTTGTAAATAACGAGCCAACTTCCAAGGAAACCAACTTATAATCGTCAGGCAAAACCATATCACTAACAAAATCTACAAACTCAAAAGAATTCACAGCTGACAAAATTCCATGTAGATATGCAGCTATAGATTTTATGCTGGAGATCCGATACAACTCACGACTGGTCTCAAACTGAACTCCCTTTTGTGAGTCTTTCTCAATCCATACATTTTCGGAGGTACAGAGTTAACAACTTTTAATGTTCTTGATCGTTTAAGACCCAATTGTCCTACATATAATAATTTATCAATAATTTTATTAGCCTCAATCTGAAACCTCCCAGTAGGATCACGCCCACTAACTCTGTAAACACTGTTGTCACACAACATTACGCTAAGCTTAAACTCGTAAGAGATACGGAGTTGATTAAATCAGAGAAAAGTTGAGCATTACTTTGAAAGTTTTAACATTTTTCTTGAACTGGGAATGTCATTTCAGTATAAAAGTTAATGAAACAGAAAATATCCAACAAAGTCCACTATTAATTAGCAAAATATTGCTATGGGGACTACTGAGGACATGCTAAAATGATAAATAGACAACCTGCATCCTGAATACGACAGTTGCTATAAAAAGCCTACAAAGTACACAATTTTTGTTTTTAACGAAAATAAAAATAACTTTGCACCAAAAACTTTGAAAATAGTAGTAATAATAGTTGTGTCATTTGTAATATTACAGGTTTTATAAATAAACCGTCGTATACAGGGTGTATATTTAACGATTTAGCAAATGTTTTTTTCGTAGTCCCATTTGAAATACATTGGATTTTCGTCAAATACTATCGAACTAATTAAAAGATATCTATCCGGAAGATTTCAATACGTGGAAACTAACAGAGGTTGCTCCACCTCAGGTAGTATATTATGTGGTGTCCCACAAGGATCGATTTTGGGACCCTTGTTATTCTCAATATATACAGTGACACTCCCGGTAAGTGTTACATTTGGCGATACATTCATGTATGCCGATGATAGTCAAATAAAGCACTCTTTTTATGCTCATGATTACGTAGATGCTTGTAGGAAAATTAATTTCGATTTGGAAGCACTTTTGGGCTGGTCGGAGGGACATCAGCTGTCAATAAATCCTTCAAAGACTCAGGTATTGCTCTTTGGTAAAAATAGACAAACCATATCAGATTCTATGCAAATTAAAATTAATGATGTCTCTTTGCAAGTGTCTCAGAGTGCGAGAAACTTGGGTCTTGTGATGGATTGTGATTTGCGCTTTTCCGAGCATATTTCGGGATGCATTGCAAAATCATATGCCTCCTTGAAAATGTTATACCCACACAGACATATACTTTCAATAGAGCTTAAAACTAAACTAACTGATGCCTTGGTGCTCAGTAATTTTAATTACTGTGATGTCGTATATAGTCCTAGTTTATTAACTGTTGATAAAAACCGAATCGAACGTGTACAAAAATCTTGCTGCGATACATATTCGGCATCAGGAAGTACGACCGAGTAAGCCATAAACTCGTTGATGTCAAGTGGCTCTCCATGGAAGCTCGTAGACATCTTCATTCAGCGGTTTTATTCCACTCTATTCTGACCCGGGGACAGCCTCCATACTTATACAATAAAATCGCATTCCGTTCTGACGTTCACAATGTGAATATTAGATACCGTAATCTTCTTTCACCCCCAGCTCATAGAACTTCAAGTTTCGAGAGATCATTTTCCTTTCAAATATTTAAGTTGTATAATAAGATTCAGGATACTTTGAAGTCGTTAAGCCTTTTCACATTCAGACGAAAATTGCGTGGTCTTTTGTTAAATTCACTTTTATAAAAGATATTATCAACATTATTTCTTTGTTATTAACTAGAATTTTGTTTCCATTTTTTTTATTATTGTTGTAATATTAATTATATTTCTTAGTTTTCTTGTTGAATTTTGTATTTTAAGGTACGTAAGGTTAGCGTAAATTATGTTTTTTTTTCTTTCTCGGGCCTAGATTTTAAAATCAGTAGTTATACTGCCATCTAGACCTTTTTTTAGTTCTAGTTTTTTTGGTAATGTAATAATTATTAGAGTTGTAACTTGTTTTTTTTTTTGAACTGCAAATAAATTTATTATTATTATTTAAAAAAAATGTTAAGAAAATAAAATTTCACTTAGACACCATGACTTCAAATCTAAATAAATTTTTTAATGCTGAACAACTTTTCTAAATAATATTTCGAGGGCCCTCGTAAATTACGCGTCTTTTACTATATTTTGCTAGTGCATGTTTAAAAACCTATTTTCAAAAAGGGGGATACAGAATTACTAAGTAATTATAGACTTATTAGTCTCTTAACTGGTTTTTCGAAGTTACTAGAGATGATAATGTGCCAAAGACTGTTGGCATTTATGAGCAGTTGTCACTTATTTTCTGATAACCAGTTTTGTTGATGATACCAATTTGATTGTGAGTAATTCAAATTTCCAGTTTTTGTGTATGGATGCTGGTGTTTTCTTCGAAAGTGTTTTGACTTGGTTCACACGGAATAGATTGTTATTGAATCATAACAAGACAAGTGCGGTTTTATTTAGAACAAAAGCTTCCAGACTTTCGATTTCTTTTAATTTTTCCATACCTTTAGGAAATAGATTGATAAAATTTGAGGAAAACACTAAGTTTCTGGGCATTTATTTAAGTCAGAATTTGGATTGGTCAACGCACATAGCAGAGACTGTTAGAAAACTAAATTCAGTGAGCTATGCACTTCGAGTTGTTGCTAGGTACATAAATGAAAGAACCCTTAAGATCATGTATTTTGCAAATTTTGAGTCAGTTTTGAGGTATGGGTTAATTTTTTGGGGCAGGGACATTGACGTTCGAGCCATCTTTGTCGCACAGAAACGTATACTCAGAATTATTAAAAAGGTTGATCCTTATTCTTCTTGTAGAGGTTTATTTAAGCGAGAGGGATTTTTAAACAGCATATGGACTTTATATTTATGAATGTCTTGTTTTCTTTTTTAAAAATAAGTGTAGATTTGACACAAACGTACATCATGAGTATAATACCAGGACTGTAAATATAAACTACCCAGTAAATCGCCTGACACTCTCTGAGAAGGGCCCACATTACATGTGTATAAAATTATTCAACAAATTGGCAGACAACATAAAATGTATTAATAATTTTAAGGAATTTAAAAAGAAGATTAGAACCTTATTACTACTTTTAGAACCATATGATTTAGATGAATATTTATCTATGTGATAATTATAGTTCTCTTATATGTGTGTTTTGTTGTGACGTGTTTCTATTTATTATTATTATTATTAACTTTAGGCTATACACAAACTTTTACCAAGAATAACTTTTTGTCGAGAAATCCTTAATAAATAAGTTCACCATATGGTGCATACTTTGAGGATGCCGCTATGTATTAATTAAATCAAAAAAATGCCAAAATGTCACACTATTAGAAAAATACAAGTGCCGTGAGTTACTACTTGTTGCACAGTGCAAAAATTAGTCACATTTTTTGCGAAAGGTATCATTTTTATTCTTACATGAAAGCCAAATTATCAGATTAGCAAAATGTGCAATATTAAGCATATTATATAAAACAGCATGTAACATATAGCATGCAATACCTATTAGGGAATCATTTACCGATCTCCCCCTATTATTAAATCAACAAAGTGAGGGTTAAAAGCTATTTAGGTTTATATTATATAAGGTTGATAAAAAAACCTTTAATAATTTGGTTGTTTGATAAAGGGGATGAAAGATGAGACCTCTTTGTAAGGGTGACTTTTGCGGTGGTGGCAACAAAACTATAATATTTACCTGAGTCACGTGTTAGATAGACATTAACTGTGGGTGTATGGATATGTTGAATCTGCACCATCGCAGTAAAATAATAGTAAAAGCTTATTACTCTATCGTTAATATTATATGAGTATTGACAGTTATGCAAAAATCAGGATCTACTCTTTCCTCTTCTAAATACAATAATATTTATTACTAATGTGGAAATTTCTACGAGGGCCACCTTTTCTATTTTTAGATACGATGATTGAAAAGGCCTAACTCGAACAGGATACGTTAAATCGCTTTGGTCAACTTTTGGTAATGCAGCACCATTAGAAAAGGCAGTGTTGAATAGGTTTGCAGAATTTCGGCATGGTCAGTGATTGAATAACGTGAAAGTCGACCAAAATTTGTTGTGATTCGCAAAAACATCGACATGACAGACCAAGTTCTACATGTTACCCAAAGTGAGATAGAAGCATTTGCTTATAAAAAGAAGTTTAATTACGAACGAGTCCCAAGGTTAAATTTGTATAATAAATAAATCCTACTTTAGAATATTTTTCTAAAAGATTTTTTCAATTAAAATTAATTTACGAAAATGTCAAATTTGTTTTTTTTTTGTCGAATATTTCGAATGCTCCGATGGGAATCGGGGGTTTCTTGGCAGCATTTTAAAAAGCACAAAACCTAGCAACTATGGTCTAATTTAACCAACTTTCAAGCTTGCAAAGTTTGAAAGAGAACAATACAGTTCGTGTGAAGTAGTGGGTACCCTGTATAATATAGGTCAAGATATAAGAAGCTAAGCTTCGCGGTTTTGTAAAAAAAAATCTCCAAAAAGTTTGGTTTATTAGATATTACTATTGATGAGCTTGCACAAGGGAATGGAGTAATATATATATATGTATTTCATAGTATACTAAGTATACATATAAGGTAGAAGCTTAAGTGTAGAATAAATTAGCATATACATCTTCTTAATTTTCTGTGTAAAGAATGATTATTCCATGTATATACACATATACATACAGTGCTTCCATTTTAAAACTTGCCACTGAGAATAACTCGGGCATCTATATTAGATACGATTTTGACTTCTCTAAAATTAAAAGATAAAATCCTTTAGGTACCTCATAATAAAATAAAATCTTGTATTTTTCAATTTTATATACACCACCGGGAACCAATCGATCTGTATATAGAAAACTATACACAGAAGTCTTTTGAAAATTTGGCAGTGTAACTACGTTGACAGGGGCAGAATAGTTATAAGTTATTGACATTTCTGGTTATACTGGAAGTAGGTGTCAACTTGCTTATTTCCCTAATCCCTAAAATGATAATATCACAATTATTTATTTTAAATACAATAAACAAGACGCAGAAGAACTACTAAATTGTCGAAACGTCAATGTTATTAAGAATATATTAAATGATTTATACAAATTAAAATATAAGTAGTTATTGACCTAAAATCAAGAAAAAAAATCCCTAAAACTTCAAAGAAACTAAAAAGAAAAAAATTATAATTTTATTTATCTTAATCTTGTATTTTTTCTTGAACCTTGATACAATTTTTTATAATTCTTTCTTTTTCTTGGGGAAAGGTTCTATTCAAAAGGAAATTTTTTTTCTTTGAAATATTTTTGATTTCATGTCACTTTACTACGTTTCGGCTCATTAGCCTTCTTCAGGTACAATACTTCTCTTACCAACATCGCATTTTTGCATGGACCAATAGTTTGGTGTACCTACACCACTTTAGCTAAAGAAAGAATTACAAAAAGTTTTATTTATCATTATCAAGTACATTTTTTGATTTTTTGCAGCATATAACAGGTCCTCAGTGACATTTTAATTTTATTTCTGAGGAAAGCTATTGGCAAATGTTGTTCTTGATATTACTTTATCACATTTTGCATAAAACAAATAAATTCAAATAATATTCATGTGTATAATTTAAACGCCCTGGCAGTGTTATTAATAATTTTAAACTGGTGAGTGAGCGTCATAATGAGTTTTTTATTTTCATTGCCTTCATGAATGAGTTTTTGGTGATTACAAGACTTTTTTTTTTTTTTAATTTCGGGTACCTTTGATATTTCGTCACCCAATCACCGCCGCCGTATTCTGGGAGGCAAGTTTTAAAATGAAAACACTGTATAAATATAAAATCACATAGAACAGAAGCGTTCAATAAGCGGTGTATTCATTCTTCTTCTAAATGCGAACGTTTGAAATTTTTCGGTAGCTAATAGCAACATAAATATTATAAAGTTTACATACAAGTAAAAAAAAAACGTCCAACATTATTATTTGTACAGCAAACACATTGGTGAATATGTAATTAATATTCTTTGTTTACAGTTAATTATACAAAATGTGGTGATGACATTTACATACGTAATTGCCGATTTTGTTGGAAAATCTTATGCGCTCAATTGTGGCTGCCACCCAGGTGTGTTCAAATATACATGCATGGACTATTGTCTTCACCCAAAATTATCATAATCAAGAATGTTTTCTTCTTTTCTTTATGAGCCTACGTTTACCTACATTACATGGTGTCTTGCTGCAATTTCAATTTAGTCTAACAGTGTATTCTATAGGCATATGTAAATCATCAATATATGTGGTTATCGGAAAGTATTTTAACGCAAAAGCGACGTTACTTACTACTTTTGTGCCATTTCAGCAAAAATGGAGCAGTGCTAGCGTACCTGAAACAAAGAATTAATGATTATTACACAGCTGCTGTTTTGCAACTTAGTTTAATTTATTAGTGGTCAAGGAGCTGTTCTATCATCATTTTAAAAAAAATAATAAAGGGCTTTATTGTCAAAAACAACAATAAAAATAGTTATTTATTATACAAGGGAAAAAACTACTAGATTTTAGCTCGAGGTTGTGTTGTCTCCCGACGCGCAGCGGAGGGAGACAAAAAACCGAGAGCTAAAATCTAACTTTTTTCCCGTGTATGATACACTATTTTTTTCTGAGACGGGAAAAACTTCGATTTAATATTGAAAAAAGTCAGAAAATTATCCAAGTGAAATTTGAAGTTTTAAAAAAGTAATCAAATATCTGTCAATTTCAATCTGTAATTTAATTTAAAAATTGCCACACTCCACCGGAGTCAGTAGAAGCAGCAAAAGTAGCGTCACAAATTATTGCCAGTTTTGATATATAAAGAAAATGTAACTTTTGTATAATAAAATTTCCTAAAATTAAATATCTGCCGTTACTTATGTGTCCGGGAAAAAAGTGCTCACTTTTTTCCCGGAGATAAAAAGTGACATTTTATTACCTGTCAAGAGAGTAAACATGTCAAACTTTTTTCCCGTCACAGAAAAAATTATATTTATATAACATAAAAAATAGTCACTAGATAGGGCGAAGTTTATCTTAGACCCACTCTACTTAACCCTAAGTAGCGCCCAACATCAGTTGTTATCACATTTTGTTTGCGAGATTCCATTTTCAAAGAACCCAGTCTGTACAAATAATTTAATAAGGAATAAAACGAGAAATAATAAAAAAAATACCCATTTCCTGGGACCGATTCAGAAACCAACCCATATTATGAATTACCTGAGCCCCGCGATCAAATTTTCTGACACCTTTTACAAATCTAGCACAATAGTTCTGAATTCTCTGCATGCGTCCACGATCCATGCTGTCTAGCCTGGGACCGTAAAGAAAATCACAGTGATTAAAGGTAGATAAAACCAATGATTCACACAGTGTTTGTCGAAACCTCCGGCCCAAAATATGTTTGAAGATGTTGCGATAGTTTGTGGATTTATCCTGATGGGTTTTCAGAAGATCAGTACCTAAAGTTCTCTTTATTATTTACTCCATTTAATGTAAATTAAGTTTCGCCGCTCATACTCAGGATACTTTTATTTCAATCTTCTTCCCTCAAACATAAGCATTTTTAAAAATTTATTAGAAGAGTTTCTTACAGACGAGACTGTGCGTTCTTCAGCCTACAGGAATTTACCACCTCAGTATAGTGTTGTTAAGGTGTGTCAAGAGGTTGTTGTATATACAGGTCAGTTATTAGTGCGTCGAAGTTCGATATTACCTCAAAGACCAAAAATTTCACGCAAAACTAAGCAGCCAGTGTATAGGCAGCCATAAAGTACGTATTCTAAAATTATTTTTATTTGTACAGGGTGGCTCATCTCATCAGGGTGAATCAAACTTACGTTTTTTTAAATGGAAAGCCCTATTTATTATTCCACAATTTCATTGGTTTAGACTTGACATTAATCATAAAGATAATTGTTAGTACGTAGCGCAAAACCTGTATACAGGGTGAGTCCGAACTCAAATTTGCGTTTTACTCGAATTTTCCAAATGAGACACCCTGTATATAATATCAAATACTGAAAGGAAAATTGATAAGCTTTTATTCTTATATGGCCTTTCTTATACCTAAAGCTATTCGTTTTTAAGATATTTTCATTTATGAAATGTGGCTTCATCTCCAAACAACACAAAATCAAAAAAATCTACCGGATTGTGAATTTGTTGTTGCGCTCATTGGCAGAACATAATTCGCCAGAGATAGTAATCGTCATTTTGTTTTCATGCAGGATTCTTTTGACTGAGCTTTATTAGCTTACCGATTGTTCCCGAGCAATTTCACGCGATGTGGATTTTCTACCACTTTTAATATTACATTCAATTAATGTTCATCATTCAAAACAGTTTTGGTCCTAGTTTGTTTCGGGTATTTTCCATTGTCTTTTCTGGTTGCCTTCGAGCAGGATATATTTCTTGGTAAATTCTTTGTGCAAGTAAAACATTTTGCATACATGCTCCTAATATCCAAATCATATCTATTAACTCATTTTTGGGAAAATTCATTCCAACCAAAATTTAATTAAGTAATTATTAATAAACTAATTGTTATAGGTAGTTAATACTTACTTTTGTAATAAATAGCTAGTGATTAAATGTCACTGTCATTCGATCAAATCCTTGTTGATTTAGTTGATAAATATTGCAATTATATACCGGTTTTGATTACGATTATGATAAATAAATAACTATTAAAAAATAGGTTGTATTTGAAAAATATTATTTTGGTGATCTTGTGTAATGTTTTTCAACAACAAAAATCAAAAATCAAATTAGGTATATGCAAAATGATCACGTAGTCCAAATTTTCTAATACTTTTTTGTTTAAATGAAAATAAGAAAGGCTATATAAGAATAAAAGCTTATCAATTTTCCTTCCAGTTTATCAGTTTTTATATACAGGGTGTCTCATTTGGAAAATTCGAGTAAAACGCAAATTTGATTTTGGACTCAACCTGTATACAGATTTTGCACTATATATTAACAATTATCTTTCTCTAAAAGTTGATAACTATCAAAAAGCTATGCCCGTAAGAAGCAGAGTTTAAATTATTTCAGTTCCAGTACAGAAGCCTTAGAATTCGCCATGTTTTGCATATAATACTAGTGGTAACTTTTGAACAACTCGCTATAATTTTCTAAGATTTTGGTATGATTAATGTCAAGTCTAAACCAATGAAATTGTGGAATAATAAATAGGGCTTTCCATTTAAAAAAACTTAAGTTTGGTTCACCCAGATGAGATGAGTCACACGGTACAAATAACAATAATATTAAAAAACGTACTTTATGGCCTACACACTGGCTGCTAAGTTTTGCGTGAAATTTTTGGTCTTTGAGGTAAAATCGAACTTCGACGCACTAATAACTCACCCTGTATATACTCGTATAAATGTGTATTTTCATTTATATTTTACTGTTGATCAATTGATGCTCAATGTTTTTGTGTTTGGTATTACAGTATTTGACGTGTCTGTATGTACAAAATCTATGTACTTTCTAAAAACTAATAAAGATATTATTATATTATTATTATTAAAGGCGGCAGGTGTCAATTATGCACCAAATAACATCCATTCTCACGATTTTCAAAATTGGTTTTCTTTAAATGCCCATCAACATGTAATTTCAGATATAGCAGTTGGATTTTAATTCTTTATGTAAGCTATCCCAATTAAATATTGTATGGTTAATGTGTATTGCATTTTCGTGTCAGTTTGTAATAGAGATTCAAACGCAAAGTTAGAAAAAATCTAAAAAGTATAATACTTATTAGATTTTTTTAAATTTCTTCATAATAATTATGAAACAATATTAATATTGGTGCTATCCGTCCACATCTATTTTGACGCCACTAATTTGGTAATAGGTTGTTAAAAGAGGGCAAAAAAGCAGTGAAGTCAGAGTTATGACCCCATTATAATAATTGAATGGACACGCTAGGTTTATTGGGGTGAAAAAATGTATTAAACAGCTGTCAGAAACTTATTATGATATATTTTCCGAAAAGAGTTATATGACAATTTTATACTTAAATTCACAAATACCTACAGTTAGAATAATTTATTTTCAAAATCATTTTCCGACTTTAAGAATTACATTTTGTTCAATATAACACATTATACGCGCGAAAACTTACACTCGCCCCAATCTACCGTGTTTTATGCCCGTTTGCACCACATACAGTTTAAGTAGAGAATAGTTAAGAGTCACCTAAATTTTAAGTATTACTTAGAACGGAATTGATTGCACCAAATCATAAGTAGGTAGCACTTAGTTAAGTATCGGGTAAATTTGTCAACATAGCAAATTTAAGGTAGCCGACAATGAAGAAGAGTTTTTTGGTCGGCCAGTAGGTAATATTTTAACTTTTAACCTCTTCAGTTTTGTTTTCATAATAATTCATAATGTAAACATTAATTTTGATTGTGAATGTGAACGAAAATTATTAAATACTAGTGTGAAACTGTGTCGGTAAATATACTAGAAACAAAATAATTTTGTGGCATAGCGGACAAAATGACTGGTTTTAGCTACACAAGGGACTTTGTTTAGACTGAGGCCCTGCTAAATTAGACAAAGTCCCTTGTGTCATTTTGTCCGCTATGCCACAAAATTATTTTCTTTTTATTATTAAATACATTTTTAATATAATACGATGGAAGTTGGTGATACATAAAAAAAGAGAAGACCTCCAAACTACACTTCCAACGAGAAAGAAGTTCCTCTATCGATAGTGTTGGATCATAATTGTGGCATCATTCAAATTAATAAAATTAACTTTTTGTTATTATTTTCCATTGTTAAATTTATCTATGGTTATATATTTGAAATTTATTTATTATATATACATAGTATTTGATCTGTTTCTATTATAAGATTTAGCTAGATGAGTGCATATTTTATGATTTATATTCAAAAAAATTTTAGTTTATTATTTACTTGGGAACATAAGTAGAGTTGTTACCTTATTTATTCTATTTTGGATTAATAATTAAATAAAGTGTAAACTTGAAGTTGTTATGGTTTTACTTTATTGTTATTGATACCCTAGTACAATAATATATACCTCTATATTTTTTTTTAATAACAATAGGTACGTTAAGCACAAAGACGATTTTCGGTCTTTCCTATTAACATTTCTTCTATTGAAAGCTGTCATATCTCATCAAATTCTAGTAAAAATGCTCAATTTGGTCTAGGATAGGCCGAATCGTAATCTACCTCAGTGGAAATCTTGGAAAAAAAATTTAAACTGTCCATATCTAAAAATAATTCGGCCTTTCATAAAATTAAACCTCCTTGGAAATCCATGTTCAATTACTTCGAAAACATCAAAATCATCATCCAATAATTCCATATTTTTAATATTTCAATCGCCACACAAAGTAAACAACCCAATAATGAAAAATATAAAAGCAATATTGAGGTTAGAATTCCATTTAAGAAGAGAATTTTCGACTCTTAACTTAAGCGACACTTAGGCAAATTTAAGTGACGTTTCAACGCGGTGCAATAAAAAATAGATGCTAAGCGACTCTTGAACAAATCGTCACTTAAACTGTATGTGGTGCAAACGGGCATTAATGCTGTTTTATGCCAGTGGCCAATATTACCACGTACGAGGGAGATGCTGGAAGATAGATCAAAATATTTATGACGGATTAATACAAACAGAATAGACTTAATTACACATAGTTTAAGTGTTATTCGAACGGTCTTTGAGCAAAAGCTTTAAATAATTTCGACTAGCAAGCGCAGATTTCATTTTTATTTATTTTTTATAATTTAATTTCGCAGGAAGGAAGTACAAAATGTAATAAAGCTAAGCAGCCTTGATCAAATTAAGTATTTTTTTTATTTTATTGAAATGTTAAGCTTATTTTAGACCCAGTTTCATGTGTTAAATAATTGTATTAGTTTATTTCGGTGTTAACATATTTTTTATACTATAGCTTTCGTTTCAAAACCTTTTTGTGCGACCATGTTAGCTATTTTCTCATAAGGCCTCATGGGAGAAACACACGTTATTAAAATAAATAATCCCTGTAATTGTGCTTCATAATTAAATGTTTAAAACCTATTAAAACGTACAATTAATTTAAAAAAAAAAACGCAATTTTTTGTCGTCTGTTTTTAAACACGCCTCAAAATGGGTATGAAGCTTTGCAAAACAAACTGTAATTAGCTAGCTAGTCCTTTTAATAAATTCCGTACAAATTTGTAAGGAGAAGAAAAGGTTATGTAGAAAAAAAATTAAAAAACAACCTAATTCATGTGGGTTCCTTTAAATTTGTGTGTGTAGTAAACAATAAGGGTCGGAGCACACTACCCTGAGGTACTCCTTTGACAACATTCCCAAACGCCGAGAAATCCGAGTGAACCACAACCCTCTGGCTCCTATACCACTCAAGTAATTGAAAGAATGAAACACAACTTTGTGATACGCCAAAATAATGTAATTTGTGCAATAGTGTTCTGTGTTGAATAGTATCGAAAGCTTTACTATAGTCAAGCAAGACCAGTGATGTATTTGTCACATGCGGCAGTTATATCATCCGTCACCTTTAATAAAGCTGTTGTAGTACTGTGGAATTTTCTAAACCCGAACTGTGTACTAGGCAATATGTACTGACCTTCCAAATACACCGCTAACTGATTAGATACAACTCTTTCTAAAATTTTAGACATTATCGGTAAATACTGATCTGTCAAAAATCAGCCACTTTTGTCAAATTTGCTATTTTAGGAACTTGTAAAATATTTGCAATGTTCCATTTATCTGGAAAAGAGGAGGTACCCAAACATTTATTTATAACTAAAGAGCGGAGAAAATGCACAATGCATTTTTTGCATTTTTTGTCTGTTTTGTACAAAACATGCATTTTTTCGAATAATAGAGCATTTATTGCATTTTATTGCCAAATAAAGACCCGAAGTTATCGAAGATCTAAACGACCCGTCTTCTGCCGCTCTAATAAATGCAAAAACTATTATTTTCTAACCCAACAGTAAAAGAAAATTTAATATTTATAAGAACAAATTATTCTTTTGTACCTATAGCACTCACGACATTGTTTCTTTGACAGATTCAGTGGCGTTAATAAATGAATTCGAGGTAGATTGCAAAAAAGTTTCAGGTAGTGTTGGGGCTGCGGTTACAAAAAAAATGTATTTCAGTAATTGAAAATAACACAGGCTTCAAAATCATAAGAAATATTTCAGAAGTTTTTATAGGCAATTTCACTAATACTAACTAAAATACTGTCCGATAACTTCTGTAGATGTTGAGCGAAGCTTTTCCATGTTTAAACATATTTTTACAGATAGAAGACACAATTTTCTATTGGAAAAACATTTAATTATAAATTGTTTTTATAACTGCAAATAATAGTTTGTTAATTTACGGATTGTATGTTTTGCAAGTTGCTATTATCTGAATGTATCAATGGTATTGTGTCAGTGTAAAATTTTTGTTTTAGATTTTATGTTTTGCATTTTGTTATGTAAGTTTCAATGTGTGTATCTGTGAATAAAAAACTTTTATTACGATTTTTTTTGTTTCATTTATATTTATTCAAATAGATCCGTGGCATAGGTAAAAAATTATAGGATTTCTGAAGAACGGATTTAATTATAAAGAAATAAGTTTTTTTTTTTGAAAACATATCATTTATTCTGTCTAACAAAATTTTTACAATACATTTTGAGTCCTCTAAACAGTGCTAAAAACACTGGTACCAAGAATACAACTAATAATGCCATACGCTACGAACTTCATAAGAAGAACAATAATGTAATTGAATCCTTACAATAGAAAAACAAAAAGAGAAAGAAAAACAAACCGAAAGTTGGGACAAAATATAGACAGATACAACACAATGCATGGTTCTAGACTCTAAGGTGAACTCAGCTCAAGGTGCATCTCAACATTTTTTCTTTAAATTTAGCTTTACTAGGAGCTTGCCTTAATAATTCCGGCAATGAATTGAACGCCCGTGCCGCCTCGTAAATTGGATTCTGCAAACCCTTATTTGTTCTTATATTAGCCTGATGAATATTATGAGAGGTTCTTGTGAAATGATGATGTACCTCGTTCGAAAATATAAAAGGAGTGTTACATTTCTGGTTTTTTCTAATGACATACATATACTTACACTGTTCTAAATTTTAAAAAAAAATTTCTGTGACGGGAAAAAAGTTTGACATATTTACTCTCTTGACAGGTAATAAAATGTCACTTTTTATCCCCGGGGAAAAAGTGAGTACTTTTTTACCCGGGAAAAAAGTGGGTACTTTTTTCCCGGACACATAAGTAACGGTAGATATTTAATTTTAGGAAATTTTATTATACAAAAGTTACATTTTCTTTATATATCAAAACTGGGAATAATTTGTGACGCTACTTTTGCTGCTTCCGGTGGAGTGTTCGCAATTTTTAAATTAAACCACAGAATGAAATTGACAGATATTTGATTACTGAAAGGTTTTTAAAACTTCAAATTTCACTTGGATAATTTTCTGACTATTTTTCAATATTAAATCGAAGTTTTTCCCGTCTCAGAAAAAAATAGTGTATCATACACGGGAAAAAAGTTAGATTTTAGCTCTCGGTTTTTTGTCAACACAACACAACCTCGAGCTAAATTCTAGTACTTTTTTCCCTTGTGTAATAAATAACTACTTTTTTTTTATTTTTTTTTATTTCTGTTTCTGTTCTGGCTTTATTTAAAATAACATTAATGTTCATTATTTTTCATATGATAAAAATGCATATTTGCATTTTTTGTTCATTTCGATGCATATATTCCAAAAATTTAATACATTTAAATGCGCATATATTGGCGTTTTTCGCTTGCATTTTTTCCGCTCCTTATTTATAACAAATGTAACATGAGGTAAAATACATGGGAAAAGCAACATTAACATTTTAATCTAAAGCGATTTCAACCAAAAACGCATCCTATAGGACTAGCCCAAACTCATATACCAAAATTTAGCGCAATTTGTTGAAACGTTTAGCCGCAATTGTGGAAGAATACATACAGACACACAGAGAGACAGACTTCTATCTGGAAATGGTCTTATTTGTCTCGTGGGACTTAAAAATGAGCGGGAAAGTAAAACGGTGTTCAGTAAAAATGGAAAACATCAAAGTCTGATATAAAACATAACAAAAATTGAGGCAAGTGTGATCTGCCACTGACTGGATTTTAAAATGAAGTTGTTTCAAATCTATTGCAGGTAAACTCATATTGTGTTCAATTCGAGACCCATACATTGTAATAATATCGGTAATAATGTAAAAATTACTTAGATTTACAGTAATTCACTGTTCTTCCACATAACATTACTTAACTCTACTTCAATAAAATGAAAGATATATAATTAAATATTTTCTATGCGGTATGTGTGTAGAGATATGTGTTTAAGTATAATGTCCGATATGAGCAAGTAGCGTAGCTACAGTTATAGATTGAAAGAATATACCATATAGAAATACAAATGTACGGTCAAAGGGCAGTAGAGTCGCCACGCACCATCGGCTCTAGCGGCGATAGAAGTCACGCGAATCAGTCCTTTTAAGGGGTCATTCTGTGCCAATAGACAGAGACGTACATTACATTTTTTTCACAGGAATCCCAGGAACAATATATTAATGTCATACGAACTTCTTTTGACAAAACAAGACTTAATTTTGAGAGTTTGTCTGTCAACCACTATAATACATCAAAAAAGTCCCCAGACGGCCGTTCCGTCAATTAACGACTCATCAGTGCTGATCGGTCAGTAGTTGCGACAGCCAAAGTCTCAAGTAGTACACAACCCCATCATTAGGGGAACATGTTTCAATTTTAATGCCTTTGTTTGGTATATGACGCTATCATTCAAGACCTAATAAACTACCCTTAATGACAAAGTCCCCGCATGTGTGTTGGTTAACAAGTTAAATCAATTTGGGTTCCCGAATGCCTTGCTTAGACTAATAGTGTCTTACTTGAGTAGCCGCAGTCAATTTGTTTATTATAGCGGACACACATCCAATGACTATACAATGACATCAGGGGTTCCGCAGGGCTCCAATTTGGGTCCCCTGCTTTTTCTTTTATTTATCAATGACCTAGTCGAAACTATTCAGGCAGGAAAGCTTTTGTTTGCTGATGATCTTAAAATTTTTAAACCTATTACAACTAGGTTGGATTGCTTGGCGTTGCAGAACGATCCTAATAACTTGTGCGACTGGTGTGACATAAACAAACTATTGCTAAATATAGCAAAGTGTAAATGCGTCACTTACTCTGGGAAGAAGAACTTCATTGTTAATTTATATACACTGAACAGTATTTGTTTGTCCCGATCAGACTTGGTTACTGACCTCGGAGTGATATTCGATTCGAGACTTACATTTAATGAGCACATTAAAAGCAGAATTCAGAAAGCAAGTCGTATGTATGGCTTCTTAGTGCGAAGTTCTAAGGGATTTGTGAGTGTCGATGCTCTTATTGCCCTTTATTTTGCCTATGTTCGCTCTAAATTAGAGTATGGATCTATCATTTGGTCCCCATTTTATTCATATCATAAGCAGTCATTAGAAAAAATACAACGTAGATTTTTGAAATATTTGGTCTGGAAGCAGGATGGCGCTTGTCCAACTCGAGGATACGATTAGGGACTTCTTTTAGCTCGATTTTCAATGCAAAGTCTTGAAGTTCGTCGTGTTTTGTCATCTTTAATGTTTTTGTATAATATTCTCCATAACAAGGTGGATTATTCTTATATTCTTTCAAAACTAAACTTTAATATTCCCAGAATTTCCACTAGACATTTTTATTTTTTTTTTAACAAATCTTTATTCAAATATTTCCCGTTTTACATACACATGGTTACAAAATTCTTTAAACAGTGTTTGAAGGCAACACTGGTGTCAAGAATAGGTTTACAGAACTAAATCAACAGTGCTCACACCTATACACAAATCATCATAATATTCTGAATAATATTTATGCATATATCTATAAAAATAACAAAACCAAAAAAAAGTAATATCCCACATACGATCCGATCACAAAAAGCAATACGATTCATACAGATAATCATGACAATACTATAAAAAAACGAAAAAAAGAAAGAGAAAATGTTGGATTAAAAAAGAAAAAATGAAAACGGCAACAAGCAGGAGGGAGATGCAACTCACACAGGGGCGAGGCAGGTCCTCAACATCTTTTTGAAAGCTCTAAACGATTCCGCTGCTCTTTACATGATTGTTTGTTTAGATGTGAGCGTGCTAGGACTAATGTTCTCTTGAGATCCCCAGTCTATGTAATAACTGTTAAATTTATTGAATTAAGTCACTGTTTTGATATGTTTTTTGATAGTGTTAGTAATAGTAGTAGCCTTTTGGAATTTTGATGTTCTTTTTTTTTTCTTAAATTTAATCTAGAATTTTAGATATGAATGTAATAAAGTTTTTGTATCTAGGAATTGTCATGTAAAGGGATTTTGTAAATCTGTTGGGCAATAAAGCTATTATAATTTTATTATGTGGTTTGGCTTGCATATATCCCTCCATTCGTTTCTTCTTTACGGGATGGATTTGCTAAATATCAGTTCCGTCATAATGTATTTATAATTTAAAGAATTACTTACCTTTAATAAACAATATTACACTGCATTATCTTATTACAGATGTCTATATGAAAGAGAAAAGGTTACATTGAAAAATATTTATATGTTATATTAGAAAAAAAAAATAAATTATGTACACCTTATTCATGTTCAAATCTAATTTATATGCAAGAGTTGCATGTATGACATGCAGAATCACACTCTATAAGAATATTTAAAATTTATTATTGTCTATGTTGTGTGTAAGTTTGTGTTTCTTTCTGCTGCTTAGGTTTGTTCATATGATTATTATTATATTTACGTGTGTAGGCAAGTAATTTTTTTTTTGTTCTTTAAATGAATAATAATAATTATTCAAGTATTGACCGCACTAATGAGTAATATCTTTGATTTACATATCACATTTAATCTTCTGTGTATATAGGTATATACACTATTTTACAATCTAATCCATTTCATTTTATTGTAGGTACTTTGTTAAATATAAAATATTGAACGTGGCTAGCCAGCCGGTAACTGTTGAATATAAATACCGGGTAATTTGTTGCAATGTGATTTTTAGGTTTCCACGATATCAATACCATTTTATTCAAAGAGGACGAAAGCTTTTTACTTGGAAAAAATATATCATATTAAAATAATATAAACTGTAGTAATTTTATACTCTTTTCTAAAGCCAATGTGATCTATTTTTTTTCATTTTTAAAGAAATAGTCCTTAATGAAGTGGAGTCAAATTATATGTACCTTTGTGAAATGACAGTCAAATCTCCACCTAACTTTCGTTAGAAAATCGCCATTGTTAATTGTTTAATTGGCAGTCATTAAGTGAGTTTTAAAATTCTTGAATTTCTAATTGAAATTATATAAAAAGAAAAATAAAACTTCAATTCAAACTTTAATTTTTAGTTATGTATAATTCATAATTATGTTGAATAGTTTTTTCACTAAATGACTTCGAATATCCCGCCGTGATCTTACAATAATAATTAAATAAATTTACACATTGCAATTTGGATCTTGAATATTATGAATATCTACTGATAATGAAGGCTGAGGCTTCGAAACATTTATAGATGGCGTTACCAGAATTTTTTCCATATGATTTTCATTTATAACTAACCTTCAAACGATACGTCTATAAATTTGACAGCAATCTGACTATTGATTCGTGAGTTATAGTATTTTGCGTGAAGCAACTTTTGTTATTGAAAAAAAAAAATGGAAAAGAGTGAATTTAGAGTTTTGATAAAGCATTGCTTTTTGATGAAAAAAAAAAACAGTGGAAACCAAACAATGGTTTGATAAGCATTTTCCGAACTCTGCTCCATCGAGACAAATGGTAGAGAAGAGGATTGCTGAATTTAAACGTGGTCGTATCAGCGCAAATGATGCAGAGCGCAAGGACGCCTGTTATTCCAGAAAACGTCAAAAAAATTCACAAATTGGAAATGAACGATCGCTAATTTGTGCTAAAGATCCATAAATGCGAACAATAACATCATCTTCACTGTTGGGTAGGACATGGTAAACCATATTTTCCAGATAACCCCAAAGCCAAAAGGGTTGAGATCCAGGGATCTAGGAGGCCAACAAATAGGTCCTTCACGATCGATCCATTGGTTGGGAAAACGTCGATTTAATATCTCTCAAACATTTCGAGAATAACACCCCAGGCAGGTGCACCATCAGGTTGAAACACACTATTTGGCCGCTGTACTAAAGGAGCTTCTGCCAGAAGAGTTGGTACTCTGTTAGCGCAAAAATTGGCATAGTTTTCGGCGTTTAGTATCCGAGGTAGAAACTGTGGTTCTATTATCATAGTCCGCAATAGACAAATCAACACATTTATGCTCCAGCGTGCTTGCTTATGTGATTCTCTAATTTGGTGCTGATTTTCGTAATTCCAACAATGCAAGTTGTCCTGATTGAACACTCCTTGCTGGTTAAAATGGGCTTCATCACTTCACAGTACATGTTTAAAAATGTCTTCATTTGCGTCCAGGCAATTTAAAAAAATCTACAAAATCGTAAGCGCAACTCGCTATCCCCAGGATGTAATTCTTGAATCGGCTTTAGATGATATAGATGCAGATTTCCTCTTTCCATGAATCTGTTTTTATCAAGGATGACTAGATTCAAATTATTAAATCCAAGTGAAAGATTTGTCTAATTTCAATATTCAAAATGGTCATAATTTCACAAGGAAACATTTTTAGAAATTTTGACATAAGTGATTTTCGTCTTATTTTGGGTCGTAGATTCTACCCCCAAAGGGTGGGGATTTGTTTTTTGGACACCCTCTATAATTCTTTGTTTAATTTTCTTGATTTTCTGTCATAAAAACTATTTTTATGTTTAAAACAATTTACTGATTTTACATTTTCATGACGTTTCGACCATTTTTTTGTAGTTAATCCTTATAATTTCTGATAGTGCTGTCTTTGTCGTCGAAAACCTGCAAAAAATGACCGCTATCTATGTGACTTAACTTAAAGCTGCACCGAAGGTGAAGCCGCAGGTCTGTCTATATAGAAAATTTGTTTTTTGCTGCAACGGGTACTTTTCAAGGGAATTTAATACGGTCTCACTATTTTATTAATTAATTTAATTACATCTGCAAAAGTTCATTTTGTGTGCGACGCAGAGGGAGATATCAACTATTTGCCATCCATCAGTTATTGAAAAATATATGATCACATCCACCCATCTGACGGCTCTCATGACACTGTCACTTTAGGTTATTATCATTTCAGTAATATTACTTCAAATACACAATGACAACTTCTAAATTGAGTACAACTATATGGAATAACCATTTTATAACACTACAATATACAACATGTTGATAGAAATTGATCTTAAACATAAAAATAATGCCGAAAACTCTTTGGCTATTAATGTAAACAAAGAAAATAATAATAAACTATTTGACACAAGCAATTTGTCTGTCGTTAGAAAAAACTTCTTACCAAAACCAAATTATGACGTGAACTAGAAGTGTCAACTAAACTAAAATTAGTGACACCAACGTTAGAAAAAAATACTCCCAAATTATGACACACCAACGAACCATAATAGAGAGATATGGTATCCTAAACATTAACGTCCGACGCTATTAACGTTAACGTTAATTTAACACCAACGATTTTCAAATAGGGAGATGTGGTAGTTCTAAAAAATAACGTCACCTATGATGATAATCATATTATAAGCAGCCATTTTTAGACTAGCAGATTTAAAACACCTATCTAATATATTTATAGTAGGTATTTAGTATAAAATTTTATAAGGTTATTGAATTTGATTTGGATTTATTATTTAAATTAAGTATTTATCAGATAATAACAACATTAATTAATAAGCAGCATGTACAGGGTGACGCAAAAAAAACATTAATTAGCCGACATTTAACAAATTTTCTAGATTGCAATCGAATAAATTTTAAATGTTTAGAAATTTTTAGCATACACTTTAAATTTATATACGGAGTGAGTCAAAAATGTATTTGTTTATTTTTTTTAAGGTTAAAAAAGTTATATTTTAAATAATCTTTTGATTTAGATTTGAATTCATGATTTCTTTAGCGTGTAACTATTAGCTCGTAGAGGTGATCTACGGGGTAACTCAAAAATGTTTCAATTTATCTCGAATATTTTTAGGAGATATTTAGATTTTTGAAATTTTTTTTTTATAACCCTCAATGACTTTTGTCATAGATAAAACTACCACAAAACGACTGGGAAATCACGCAGTGATTTCTTGTTCTTAGTAATAAGTATTGATTTGCAGAAATATGAAAAAGACCAAAAAATGATTGAAACCAAAAACGAAGAAAATAAAATCACTATGCCGAGCTTTCGAAAAGTTTTATGTTCTGCCTCGGGGCTGAAAAGTACAAGAACAATGGTGTCTTTCTTGTTTTTTAAAGTACTAGTAATAACAATTGATGCTTGTGGTGTTACATGATCTGAACGCCAAAATAGTAAGCACTCGCACCCTTAGCATGTAAAGGCGAGCCACAATAATATTAAAACTTTTTTTTTTGCATTATAGGAAAACAACCAAAATAATTTTTAAAAAGTAAGTATAATACGTTCGTGCCTACGTAAGCAACCCTAACAAAACAAAAAATAATAATAAGGTTCTGCTTATTAACACAAAATCAAACTTAGGTTCTCATTTACCATAATAGAAACGTTTTGCAAAGTTTTATAGTCCTGAGGGCGGCACTGGTTTCCATTCAAGCCACGCATCAACAAAACACAAAAACCACAAAGTCAAAAAAAAAAAACTAAAACAAAACAAATAGCTTGCGCTTGTCCATTGTTTACGACCGGGGTCCTGCAGGTAATTTGCATCCACACGGTACTCTGGATGGTTCTGTGTATGCCAAAAACACCCACCCAGTACCCATTGTGTATGGCACACGTAATGATCGGTTTCAGCACGTGCATCGAGATGATATATTAGAATTACCTGAAATAATGACGGTATTGTATAAATAGACAGACCCAGACGTATGATGGTTTTGTAATATTTTTTGTTTTTACTCTATAGACATGTTGATTTGTTTAAGTACTTTCGATTTTTTGCCATGCTGCGTTGTTTATCTTTATTTTCTTCAGTAAGGTAAAATGAATCCAAAGTATTAAAAGTTTATTATCAGTTGTAATACCCCTAGGGTCTTGATAATACCGAGATAATTTTGTCATAGGGAATGCCGAAAGCCCAAGGCCTTGAGCAACTAATTTGAAGGATTCTCTATGACAAAATTTTGAGTATTTCAAAATTTTGAGTATCAAGTCCCGAGGAGTATTCGATAAGATAATTTTTTACTTTGTAGATATCAAAAATTTGATTGTCAATCTGACGTTTAACAATTTTCAATACAAAATGTCTGCATTAGTTTTAATCAAACAAATATTATTAATGTTTATTTAAAACTACAGTTTTGAAAAGTACAATTGGTAAATGTTAAATTGGAAGAAGAGTTTGCTGAAGTTGACGGATTGTTAATTTTCACTGTTGAAGAAATTCCTCGTATGGTGTCGATTATTTCACCATGGCGTTCTTGGTTAACATTCAAGTACGGTTTAGTTGAATTAGAGCTGCTATGTCCTGTTATTTTTATTAATTGCTGTTCAGGAATTCCTTTATTTGCCAAATGGCTAACTGCAGTTGATCTGTTCGAATGATTGGATATCTTTTTACACTTGTGTCCAAACCAATATAGCTTGCGCGGATAATTTGGCCCACATATTAATTGTGTTCTTGCCTACCGGTATATTGTCAAACCATGTGTCACTTTCAGATTTCCAGAAACGATTTGGTCTCAAGAATAGGCGACTGGAAGTAATACTTTTCTCCCTTGTGGACAATAATTTATGGAATAACCGAACAGGGCATGCAATGTCGTTTGCAATATTTGGAACAAGCCACTTACTATTTGTACAACTTTTCGATCCTCCTTGGCATGTTTTATTGAATATTGGATTGTATTATATTCGGTTGGTTGGCGTTCCATCATTATTTTTCTCAATCGTGAAATAATCTATAAGGTAATCAGCTGGTTCACCACCTCGCCAAGCTAACTCAACAGCTAGAATATAGTAATTTTTTTTTGTAAACCTTCTGGTGTACATTCATCCCATAATCCAATGATTCTAGCCAAATCACTTGAACTCAAATTTGATGAACTGCATTTTCGTTTGCTTGGATCCTGCTGTAATCTTTTACGTTTTGCATTTCTTGCATCTCGCGCATTTTTGAATATCACACTGGTAAACGGGTCGAATACAATTTTGAAGTCATTGAAGTATTTTTCCTGGAGTAGCTTACTCGTAGTATTCCAAATTGTTTTTACAGTTGCTTCTTTATATTCAGTTCCGTCAGCTTTTCTCATATTTACAGCATAATCTTTCAATATATTAGCCAAATTATGCAAACTCGTTTCAGCATTCAGTTCGTATTCTCTGGTCGCACAAAACTCGAGAAATATTTTCCATACATATTTTTTTGATTTGATTGTATTTTTGGTATATTATTAGATATAATATCATTAATTGCATCGTTAGATGCAATACCAAAACGTCGCGACATATTTAAACCAGTTGTCGGTTTGACGTTTAATTAATTTTAAATATCGCCTTAAAATCGGAATTAATTAACTCAATTTTGATGGCTCCAAGTGATTATTTGTTGCCAAAAATGAAAAAATAATTCCGTGGGAAGAAAAATACAGGCGATGGTGGAGTGGTGGCGTATTTTTCGGCGATACATTCAACAGTTCTTTCGAAAGTCAGATCCGTCTTCCTCGTACTTCTGCTACTGCAACAATGACTTAAAGAAGGACGGAGATTTTATATTTTTAAAATGATTAGCATTGCGGGGTGCTTTAACTTCCCTAGGACACCTTAGAAGTGGGGCAAATTTAATTTATATTAGTCTAATATTTATAAACCTTCAAGTCATATTTTTGTAGATTTTTAGTTCGGTTCTGTCTGGTTTCATTGATCGCATGAAAGCGCGTAGGTTCTACGCCCTAAGGCGTAGTACGCGTGGCCCGTATAATAGTTTCCGTTGCAGAGAATATTGTATTATAACCATTTTCTTTTTGTCTTTCCATTTGTTTTTTTTTAATAATTATTTTTAATTTACCTTTACCTTTACCTTTGCGTGAATCTTTCTTTATATCCTACGCGTTCGTGCTACATGGGTCTTACACTTTCAAATTGATTGCATTCCTAAATTATGTTTACGTTAAAAATCACACAAAATACGACTGTGCTACGATAATTGATTATTTTTGTTTAATTTTTCAACGATACAATTTTTTGTTTTATTATTTTTTTTCTGATACATGCGTAATTGTTGCCATTTTTCTTGTTTGCGGTCGAACCAGCGAGTTCAATTTCACGCAAAAATCTAGTTGTGCTAATTTCATTTAGGAGTTGTTACTTATGAAGATTATCCCAGCAATATCGATAAAATACAACAAACGGCCAATCTCTGCTCCTTCGGGTTGTTGAGTAAGTTCCGCACATTTCGTCAACAGATCCGTCCACTCCAGCTTTTGTTTGGTTGTAATGATTTCAGGTGTTTGTCCTTCTTTTAAAATTTATCATTTTTCATCGTCCACCCCCGCCTAATCTTCCTAAACGCGCAGGTATACTGGCAATTCCGTGATCGACAGCTCAAATGGAACTTTTCTAGCTATTGAATTTGTATGTACCTTATACTTTGCATTTATATGTTAAACCATTTAGAAGTCTATGATTGTATCAAAAATGTCTAATCCGTAATCTGAATTCCCAAACTCTTGTACATTTTGATCTAAAAACTCCAGTTAAAATAAGTAGACTAAAGAATGATCTAAATTAATGTTCGTCCATGGGTTTCGCTTCTCGTCTTTTTCATCGTCCACCCCCGCCTAATCTTCCTAAACGCGCAGGCATACTGGCAATTCCGTGATCGACAGCTCAAATGGAACTTTTCTAGCTATTAAATTTGCATGTACCTTATACTTTGCATTTATTTGTTAAACCATTTAGAAGTCTATGATTGTATCAAAAATGTCTAATCCGTAATCTGAATTCCCAAACTCTTGTACATTTTGATCTAAAAACTCCAGCTAAAATTAGTAGACTAAAGAATGATCTAAATTAATGTTCGTCCATGGGTTTCGCTTCTCGATTTCGTGAAAATTCTTCAAATATCTTGTTGGTGGTGGTGGCTGTCGCTTTTGGGCCAAACTTAGTACAATTTGTCTTGCCTGAACTCTATGCGAATTTTAATAAAATTATTGTATAAGTATGTACATCGATTATATATGGAAAATTAGAAGCAAGCATAATTTTTTACTAAAAACACTAGGTAAATAATTTCAGCTAACAAATAAAAATCCCTCCAGCAATGCATATTTATTTTGACCTACTACAATTGTAATTTTCAAGACGTAGTCAATAAAGCTATCTATCTATCTATCTATCTATCATGAAGGCAGCTCAAATGCCGAATATCGAATTGTACTTATATACGTTTTCTATCAACAAGAATAATCTCCCATTCTTCCCATCCTATAGCCTATCACGCGTACAAAGTTATCTACCTATCTTACTAGCTTTCATTGCATTTAAATATTGTATCGGCTTCCCACCTTAAATTTTAAATACAACTCTGTACGAATCCTTTCTGATGCTTCCCCTACAACGGCAGTATGAGAGTTACCTTTTATATTTCGAGATTTGGCAACCCTGGTGTTGCAATATCGCAACTGACAGCTCTATCGTAAAGTTGGACATTTTTAAGGTTATAAGTACTCACAACCATTGATGCTGTCCGCGAACTGATATTGCAAGATCGTCATGTGACCTATCAAGTGATTGAGACAACCTTAAGCATTAGTGGGACCAGCATAGATTCAATATTGCTTAAACATTTGAATTTCAAAAAAATTGTTCCAACGCACACACACAATTTGTCAATAGCTCAAAAAAAGGCTCGTGTCGATTAGTCGAAAGAAATGCTCAAAAAATACGATCGCGGTGCTTCGAAACACGTCTATGACATCGTGACAGGTGATGAATCGTGGATTAACGCGTATGAGCCCGAAAGTAAACACCAATCGACTGTATGGGTGTTTCAAGATGAGCCAAATCCAACAAAAGTTGTTCGCGCACGAACCATTTCTAAGCAAATCGTCGCCTGTTTTTTCGGAAAAACTGGACATGTCACAACCGTACCGGTAGAACAACGTAGAACAGTCAATTCTGAGTGGTACACAACTATTTGTTTGTCAGTTGTCTTCCAAGAAATTAGTAAAACCAACCGCCGAAGACGGATCACTCTTCATCACGACAATGCGAGCTCTCACACATCGGCTCAAACAACTGCATTTTTGAGCACCCAAAACATCGATTTGATGAGTCATCTGCCGTATAGTCCTGACTTGGCACCGAATAACTTCTTTTTATTCCCGTACGTAAAAAACAAACTGAGAGGTCAACGTTTTTCGACACCTGAAGAAGCGGTTGCTGCTTTCAGAATGCATGTTTTGGAGATACCTCATTCAGAGTGGCAAAAGTGCTTCGACAATTGGTTCAAACGCATGCAAAAGTGTATAGATCTTCATGGGGAATATTTTGAAAAACAATAAAGTGATTTTCGATGATTAATATTTGTTTTTGTTCTCTAATCCCAAAATATAAAAGGCAACCCTCGTATAAGAATTAAATAAAATTGAATGCAATGGCATTGAATTTCCCTCAATTCAATTAAAATATTTTATTCGATACATAAATTTTATATTTTTGGAAAGAAAAAGGGTTCTTGAAATTTATTTTTGATTTTTGGTCTAGAATTTAAGCAAATGACTCGTATAATATGAAGCATGTTTCAAAAATACTAAAAATTGAAAAAAGCTTACAAGAGAAGTATGTAGGTATTTACCTATTTCTTTAATAAACTTCATATTTCAACTTTTAATATTTTACATACTGTTAAGGTTGGACTCTCGAACCTCTAAAACAGACTGATTTCCATATGGATAAATACGCTCTTAAAGCCCTAATTGAGCACTGATAAACCAATAAACCGGTCTTCCTAAATATCGTTAATTTTAAGTCAAAATAATATTGATATTAAAATTGTTAAGGTCAAACTAAAATGCGAGTGAACTAAATATCCATGACACGATATACAGGGTGTCCTACGGTGGCAACCCATTAGATTATTTCAGAAACTACTTCGACTTGAATTTTGAAAATATCAGTGTCTATATTGTCAAATATGCTCTACTCAAATAATATAATAGCAACGGCATAGCACTTCCGGTTATACCGGAAGTTGATGTCAACTTTGTTATTTTAAATGGAATACCCTATATATTATTACATTTTTGGATTCTAAATAAGATTTTACACATATTTCATGTACCATGTCCTATACCTAGCGTCAGTCGTTTTTGACTTATATCAAGATTTATGTCAAAATTGACAGCTTAGGGCTCCATAAGAAATCCGTTTTTTCCTTGTAAATCAGTATTTAATAATTATTTTGCAGGTATTTTCTTATCAGGTGGGATCTTCTTTTTCGAATTCACAAGACATTTTCTGATTAGTTTATACAGGGTGGTCAAAAAATATATTGAAAACGGTGCAAGAAAAACAGTTGAAAGTCAATTTTTTCAAATAGAATGGGTATATTATTATTATTTTATCTTCTTTAGCATTAAAAAATAATGCAATTTTGTAATAGGTTATCATTTTCTAAAATGCATAGTTTTCGAAATATCGTCATTTTAAATTTTTCTGCAGCGCCTACCGTTGTCTCTCTGGAAGCTAGCTAATTAATTTAGTTAGCCATGAAATTATTGTCATTTTAACGTCAAACTAAACGTCAAATTAATAAAAATGAAAAATACTTATTGATATAAATATAAATTTCTTCGAATGAAGTTCGGATGCGTCCTACTAATTCTTCTTTTGAATTAATTGGCGTGGAATAACCTTTTGATTAATTGCCCCCAAACATAAAAATTCAGCGGTGATAGATCTGGAGATCTCGCTCGCCAATCCCAAGGCCCTAAACGTCTGATCCATCGATCTTCAAACAGCTGTTGTGTGATTCTATTTCCACAGTGAGGTGGTGCTCCATGTAACTGGTACCAACAACTTCTTAATTCATTTAATGATCGATTATCCAAAAAATGCGCCACAACATTTTGCAAAATATAAAGATAACCTTCCGTATTTAAATTATGCTCGTAAATAAAATATTCAACATGTGTGTCTTTCACCATACAAAAAACGTTCACACTAAATTTATTTTGAAAATTTTGTTCACGAATAGCGTGCTGATTCTCAGAAGCCCAAAAATGACTATTTTGTCTATTAACGATTCTGTTCCGTATGTATTTATGAACTGCATGACAACACTGCATATCATTATTCTAGCTCCTTTACTTCCTATATTTATACATATTCTAAAGTTTACAGTGACTCTTTCTTTTTGTGTTTTCCTTCATATAGACAATTCACACAGCTATAAGACTATAATAGTGTACCTATTGTAAATATGTTATTCATTCCTTTTTTTGCACGTGTGCTATAAGCATCATAACAACACTTATTTACTATTATAATGTTTTTTTATCAAAATTAAAGATATTTAGTTGTTTATCTACAAATGAGTTTATTTAATACAAGAAGTGAAAAATCATACAGTCCACTAACATAACAGATTCCATCTCTCGAAAATTTCGACTCATCTGTCCAAATCACTTTTTGCAGAAACCCACGATCTTCTTGCATTCGTGTTAAAACGGTTTCGCAAACCGTACACGTCGTTCGGCATCACCTGCTTCCAGAGCACAAAGATATTTGAATTTAAATGGATGTAAACCACTACTTTTTAATATTTTTTGGGCAGAGGATTTTGAAATTCCTAGATCTTGTTCACGCACGCACGCACTGATGATTCAGGATATGTATTAAAATATGCCAAAACATTTACCACATTATCCTCATTTGCAGTTACAGATTTTTGTAGTGGTCGATTTGCATGACACTGCCCCCACCGTATTTGATTTCTCTAAATTAATTAGCTAGCTTCCAGAGAGTCAACGGTAGGCGCTGCAGAAAAATTTAAAATGACGATATTTTGAAAACTATGCATTTTAGAAAATGATAACCTATTACAAAATTGCATTATTTTTTAATGCTAAGGAAGATAAAATAATAATAATATACTCATTCCATTTGAAAAAATTGACTTTCAACTGTTTTTCTTGAACCGTTTTCAATATAATTTTTTGATCACCCTGTATAAACTAATCAAAAAATGTCTTGTCAGTTCGAAAAAGAAGATCCCACCTGATAAGAAAATACCTGCAAAATAATTATTAAATACTGAGTTACAAGGAAAAAACGGAATTCTTATGGAGCCCTAAACTGTCAATGTTGACATAAATCTTGATATAAGTCAGAAACGACGGACGTTAGGTATAGGACATGATACATGAAATATGTCTGAAATCTTATTTAGAATCCAAAAATGTAATAATATATAGGGTGTTCCGTTTAAAATAACAAAGTTGCCATCAACTTCCGGTATAACCGGAAGTGCTACGCCGTAGCTATTATATTATTTGAGTAGAACATATTTGACAATATAGACACTGAAATTTTCAAAATTCAATTCGAAGTAGTTTCTGAAATAATCTAATGGGTTGTCACCGTAGGACACCCTGTATTTATTCTCATGTTAACATTTTATTTCGTGTTCTTGTTAATTCCACATGTTTAATTGAGTGAATTTCGTGATTTGTGTCCGCTTTCAATCATGAGTATTGCGGTGGTGTTCTCATTAATTAAGTAATGTATCACATTTCTGAGAAACTCACCCGCCGCCATGCCATCAAGGGTTCTGATAGAGAAGCGTAGAATAAAAATAACAAAAAGAAGAAGGGAATAAATGAATTTTAATTTCATTAGAGTGGCCGGCCAGACAGATTCAGATTGCTGCTTTGCGTGTGGTGAAACAAAAGACGTACGTATTGACTTGAACAGATATATATGTTTTTGGGAAATCTGCATTTAGTTGGCGAACACCACGGTATGTTGTTATGAGGTACTTACTAATTTGTAAAGATTCATCATGTTTAAGAACAACGCAAATAAATGAGTCCAAAACATTGGATGAGATTAAGATACTTTGTTCGATAGTAAGTCTTGTTACAGTAGTAATAGAGAATAAAAATCGAGGTTCTCGTGGGTAAATTTTGGTCATAAACTCACTTAAAAGTATAGCAACTACAAAAACTTTTAAATCAGAATAAGAAGCAAAACAATCTACTTACGAGTATTAAAAGACATTGGCAACAAAATAACAGAACATAATAAATTAGTCAAAGGTAATACGAGGGTTGCCTTTTATATTTCGAGATTAGAGACCAAAAACAAATATTAATCATCGAAAATCACTTTATTGTTTTTCAAAATATTCCCCATGAAGATCGATATACTTTTGCATGCATTTGAACCAATTGTCGAAGCACTTTTGCCACTCTGATTGAGGTATCTCCAAAACATGCATTCTAAATGAAGCAACCGCTTCTTCAGGTGTCGAAAAACATTGACCTCTCAGAAGTCATTTGGTGCCAAGTCAGGACTATACGGCGGATGACTCATCAAATCGATGTTTTGGGTGCTCAAAAATGCAGTTGTTTGAGGCGTTGTGTGAGAGGTCGCATTGTCGTGGTGAAGAGTGATCCGTCTTCGGCGGTTGGTTTTTCGGATTTCTTGGAAGAGAACTGGTAAACAAATGTTTTGTATACCACTCAGAATTGACTGTTCTGCGATATTCTAGTGGTACGGTTGCGACATGTCCAGTTTTTCCGAAAAAAACAGGCGACCATTTGCTTGAAAGTGCTTCGTGCGCGAACAACTTTTGTTGGATTTGGCTCATCTTGAAATATCCAATCAGTCGACTGCTATTTACTTTCGCGCTCATACGCGTAAATCCACGATTCATCACTTGTGACGATATCATAGACGTGTTTCAAAGCACCGCGATCGTATTTTTTGAGCATTTCTTTCGACCAATCGACACGAGCTTTTTTTCAGCGATTGACAAATTGTGCGGGATCCAACGCGACCAAATTTTTTTGACGGTCAAATGTTTGTGCAATATTGAATGTATACTGGTCCCACTAATGCCTAAGGTTGTCTCAATCTCTTGATAGGTCACATGAAGATCCTGCAATATCAGTTCGCGCACAGCATCAATGATTTTCGGAACAACAACTGATTTTGGACGACCTTCACGAAATTCGTCTTGGAGTGAACTACGACCACGATTGAATTCACCATACCATCGATAAACACTGGTCCTTGGTGGAGCTTCATCGCCCAAAAATTGAATTAAGTTCATCCATGCACTATTGCTGAGTTAATCCACGTCAAAAATGTTCACGATTTAATTCCATTTTTGGGCCGAGATGAATCTTTTAAGTTACTGTAAACAACACAAATAGCGCTCGTATGTCAAAACGTTCTGAGTACGTATAACCTCAAAAATGTCCAACTTTACGATAGAGCTGTCAGTTGCCAGATTGCAACACCAGGGTTGCCAAATCCCGAAATATAAAAGGCAACCCTCGTACTAGTTTTTTCTATAAATTTGCCTATAATTTTTTAACAAAAGTTGCTTAGAACAATTAGCTCTTTTGAAATATGTAGAAATATAGATATGTTATGATAGTTGATGACGTAATTTACTTCAGTTTCCAAACTTCGAAACAAAATCAAATGTGGGTTAAAATGGAGCTTACTTAATCCCATTTAAGAATATCTGTTCAGAATTTTTCTATCGTTTTTCATTTTCTCATAACAGAGCTGGGACATCGAGTTTTTCTCACCCAGTACATAAACAAATGGTGTCAAATAATACAATAAGTTGCCGCACTAACTTAAAAGTATAGCAATTACAAAAAATCTAAATTAGGATTTAAAAAGTTTGTTCTCAAATAATTTTCTTGAAATATTATGTAGTTTATTACTTTCCCAACCCAACCAAGTATTGTGAATGTGCTAAAAATTGAGATAAAGACCGATGTAACCATTCTGAAGCCATTTAACATTTTTAACTCCTTGACCTGTTTACTAGAAGACACCATAGAATAATACTTAGTAATTTATAAATCATCGAAAAGACGCCGCATTTGGCAGGACGCGGAACAAAGGTCGTGGTAGAGGGTCGAGGTGATGGCAGGAGACAGCAGTGAGAAACGCATAGTTTCAGTCTAAGATAATGATGTGCAGAACGCTCTCTTTGAGAGAGAATTGTTGTTCCTTTAAGTATATCTGGATTTTTGGTCAATTTAAGTACTTTAAATCTCAAATGGACTCTAATTACTAGAGAGAAGTGTTAAAACATCTCAAAGTTAGATACAATATAACTTGACGTAAGATTATATTCTTAAACTAAAGGACAAAATTAAGTTTAAAAAAACATGAAGCAAATAAATAACTTACCTTAGTAAAGTGATTTGTAATTAAAAAACAAAAAAAAAACACAAAGGCGTCCGTTTTACAATATCTCTGAAGGGTCTGTAAAAAATATTACCTCAGATTTATGCGGTCAAAATAAGCCGAGTAAAGGTAACTTACCTTAGTCTGAAATTGCTGCGTTTCTGAAATACAGGGTGATAAAGTTGAAAAATAAAAACTGAAATATTTAATATTATGGACATTTTTTAACGAATTATCTTAAAAAAGGGTTCAAGTGGATTTTTTGGGGTGCGAAACCCGAATATGGACACTATTTCACTGTGGCACATTTTAATAATCGTAACTTTTTCCTCAGTGTAATTTTTTTACTTTTTTTGTGCACGAAATAATGCACTGTACATTTCCAAGCAATAAAGGTACTCTTGTTTGAATTCGCTAGAGTAGGTCGATTTCGAGATATTTCGATTTTTAGTGTATGGTGTCAGACTGGAATATTTTTATTATTTTGAACAATAATCATTGTTTATTGGATTAAGGATGAAATATGGTTGATTATTAGTATCAACTATTTTTTGTTTTTTCATTGAACAACAATTTATTTTTACAAAATCAAATCTGCATTTTAATTATCATAGACTATTGTTAGAAATTCTACAAACTGTTCTGCATTAACATTAAGAACAAACATGATTTATTTTTATCAGTTCCGCATCGTTTAATTTTTTTACAATTCCTCGTTTGCTTTTTTGTGGACATACTATTTAAATGTTAAAAAAACTCATTTTGAAGAGTAACCAAACAGATGAATTGGTGGAGGCAATGACGCTCCTGTAAACCGGCCGCCACGCTCACCGGATGACTCCGTTGGATTATTTTTTTATCAGGACCTTTAAAAACGATGGTATACTCCAGACAGATCGATAGTGAAGAAGAACTGTGGGACAGAATACGAAATGCAGTTATTGTATTGAAGAATCATGCCGAATTGATGCAAAGAGTTCATTTAAATATTACGTCGTTAATCTTTGTACTATGTTAACCAAGGCCATTTTGAACAATTATTAAAAATGTCTAATTAAAATACAACTTTGTGTGTCAAGCATCAATAGTCCAAAAATTTATATTTTAAATGAACAAGGGTATGACAAATTCATCAATATTCAATGTAAATTTTTTGGACTGTTTGAGAAAAAAATATGCTTGACAGGCCAAGCAACTAGTCGCACAAAGGAGATCGTACGTTAACGGCAATAAAAATATTTGACAATAAGAAGCAATGCAATAACAAATTATAATTGTTCAAAATAATTAAAATATTCCAGTCCGACACTAGACACTAAAAACCGAAATATCTCGAAATCGACTTACTCTAGCGAATTTGAACAAGAGTATTTCTATTGCTTGGAAATATACAGTGCATTATTTCGTGAACAAAAAAAGTAAAAAATTACAATGAGGAAAAAGTTACGGTTATTTAATTGAATTACAATTGCAGTATGGAGCGCCTTCTTACGGCCACACTGAAACGGTGTCCATATAGATAGATGTTTCTTACAAAAAGAATTTTCCAAGTTAGAGCGAATGCTGCATTATCCGCTAAATTGCCGGTCGTGAGTGGTGTCCCACAGGGGGCCATTGCTTTTTCTGGCTTATATATCAGACTTAACAAGAACCATCACGTCAAACATGAGCTTCTTTGCTGATGACACCAAATTGTTTTGTAACCCACTGCGAGACGATAATGAATTCCAGATCGACATTGATGGGGTGGTGTCCTGGTCGGCGGTTTAGTTAATGAACTTGAATTTGGAGAAGTGTCAGGTACTACACATCGGAGCTAATAATCCCAGGACTCCATATTTCATCAATGGAAATGCCGTTAAATCTGTAAATCAGCAGAAGGATCTGGGTGTCATAGTAACAGCGGATTTGAAGTGGGAGGCCCATATTTCCGCCACAGTGAAGAAAGATAATAGACTGTGGTATCTGATACAGAGAGCTTTCAAATCGAGATCAAACTCTCTAATATTGCAATTGTATAAATCGTATGTCAGACCACAATTGGAATATGCCAACAGCGTTTGGTCCCCCTACTTCATTAAGGACATAGAAGCATTGGAAAGGGTTCAGAGGAGATTCGCTAAGCTACCTCATGCACTTAGCCATATACCATATGAGGAGCGATTGAGGCTTTTAAATTTGACATGTCTTTATGATCGACGACAACGAGGCGATCTAATTCAAACATACAAGATACTTAGTGGCTACTACTCGGTGAATCTCGATATATTTCATCCTGCTAGAAATCCTAGTCTGCGTGGCAATAGTAAGAAACTTGACAAGGAGAGATGTGCTAGACTTCCTCGGAAGAATTTTATAACAAACAGAGTTGTATATGCATGCAATTCATTACCTGAAGAGGTGATAATGGCGCAAACGGTTGACAGCTTTAAGAACAGGCTGGACAATTTCATGGAGGACCATGGCGATAGTTGGTCCACTACTCGCTATAGAAGATTAGTGAGGATGACATCAATATTTCAAAAACCTCAAATTAGGAACTGAGCAACAGTTTCATCGGTTTTACCGTTTATTGTTTTACGACTAATAATAATAATAATAATAATAATATTCGGGTTTCGCACTCCAAAAAACCCATGTGTACCAATTTTTAAGAAAATTCGTTGGAAAATGTCTATAATTTTAAATATTTTCAGTTTTTATTTTTCAACTTTATCACCCTGTATTTCCAAAACGCGGCAATTTTGGATTAAGGTAAGTTATGTTTATTCGGCGTAATTTGACCCCACAAATCTGTGGTATGATTTTGTACAGACCTTTTAGAGACACCCTGTATTATTAAAAGAGTTGTAACGTATAAGTACTCGAAAAATACTGCAACAATATAAGTTATGATGTAAGTCTTCTTCCTTAACAAATGTTCTTATTGTTTCCAAATCAGTATAGACAAATGCAGAGGCTTTTCGTTTGATTTTCAAGTATTATTTTAGGCGATAGACACATATTATATGACGCATACCTACTATTTGGTAAAACTAAAATCATGTTAATCGTTTAACCGTTCTTGAAATCAAGAACAGTAGATAGGGTATAGAGAAGAAAACGTCAATCATAGTGTTAAGTAAGTACGAGTTGTTTCTTCAGCAGCAGCTGCTAGTGCTATTAGAATACAATAATAATTATTATGTAGAAAAAAAAATTGTTGATTATAATTTGTAATGTGGGTTCTATTTTTAGTACAGTGTGAGAAAGATGTCTATTAATTTTATATACAAAATTTAGTTCTACAGTGAGTCCAAGATCAAAAGATATAATTGCCTAAAGTTCTAAACGATTTTAATTAAGTTTGAAACTATGAATTACTACTATTATTAGCGTGTTTTGAAGCAAATGTCTCTTGTAAAATTTTAGTTAGCATACCGTTTCTCTACCAAAAAATTATTTACAATACCTTGAAATTGATCATTGGTTTATTCCGAGGTTTATTCGGAACAAAAGTCAGAAGTCTTAAACTGAAATCAGCTAGTGTCAAAGAAATAATAATTTTTATTAAAATAATCATTTATACAGGGGACAACAAAAATACAAACTTTTATTTATTTTAATTTAATTTAATTTAATAATCAATTACATCGCGTGTCAACAGAATCAATACTGTTTCCGACAGTTTCGAAGCCTATCAAAACAAATCTAGTTACGTGAAAAATTAAGCGCAAATTATCTAATGGCAATGTTGAGTTTCACGTTCTTTTTGCAAAAAAAAAATGAAGTGAGATGAGCCGTAGGTGATCATGTCACATCATTGGTTTGCGCAGAATCCCGACTGTTTCTGACGGTTTCGGACTCTTGTGAAACCTGAAACTGCAAAGAAAATATAATGTCACAGCTAACATATGTATGGTAGCTGTGATAATGTCATGAAGGTCTTTTTCGTGACGTCATCATAGGGAAACCGCCAATAACCGGGGTGGCGTGAATGCAAAAAGTTAAACCGGTTTTAACCGGTCATGGCGTGAATTCGACTTATGTTTTAGTTTCCAGGAAATTGTAAACTGTCAAATATTTTTTTTATGTCAATGTAACTTATGCACAAGTTGGTTGTTGTTATTTTTTGCTATTAACAGTAAAGATTTTGTTAATAATAAAATTGCTGCTTTGCAAAAACAAATTCCTCAAATATTTATCAGATTCTAATGCAGGTTTATACCGTAAGATTACTAACCATATTTTTTATTTTTTTCAATAAACACTTATCTATGATTTGTTTGTTTAAATTTTGTGATGAAAGTCAACGGCCAAATTAGCGTAACTTTAAGAATCAATTCAAGAAAAAGAAACAATTTACGGTATAGGTTGTAGGCCTACATATTATTATTGTGATGAGCGATAAGTTCCTGTTGTAAAACATGAACGATTTATGTAAAATAATAATAATTATTTTGCGATCTACATGAAGACTATTGTCTATGAAACGAGATTGGTGATGAACAGCGGTTACGTCGACAAATTGAAGGGCAGCGAATCAAATCAAATCCGCAATAATGTTTTTGCACGTATCCGAAGTTCAGTGATTAAGCGCGAAATAAAGTGAAGTTAACAACATTTGCTGTTGTAGTGCTTTGAAGTGAGTTAATTGCATTTGTGTGTTTTTTGTTATCCTTTGGCGTACCTAACATTAAATAAGAATAGTGAACGAGGAAAACCAAGCGGTCCCCAGGAAGTTCTATGGCATGTTAGACTGATCCGAAAGGTAGGTGCTAACATAATATTTAATATTTCACATGATTGATTGAAGTCACATAATCATCTACATTTTCTAAATAAATTTTTTACTTTAAATGATCGGTAAATCGATACACTTGGCAACATGTCGCTGTATTATAACCTGAAAACTAATGTTTAAATTAAATTTAGTTGGGCAGGCGGTCATAGGCATCGTCAAAAGGGAGTTTAATATGATTTACAAAAAAAATATTTTCAGCGTTAATAAAAATGTTGGAAATTTTTTGAAAGGCGATTCTGTTAAATCTTTGCAGATAAAAAAATCCTTTAAAATGATGTACCACTCGACCCCTACCGATATAGGAAAATTTAGTGGTTGTGTCCACCCCTATCACAGGACTTAAGCGATTTCAACCAAAATCTAATGGCTTCACCCTAGGACTGCCTCAAACTCATATACCAAAATTTAGCTCAATTGGTTAAGTGTTTAGGCGCTATCGTGGAAGAATACATACAGACACACATACCTACATACATACACACAGACAGACAGACTTCCATCTAGAAATGATCTTAATCGTCTCAGGGTACTTGAAAATAGTTATAACCGTCTTTATCCAATTTTTTTTTTTTGCGCGTCCACAATACTTTCCCTGTGCGGGAAAGTAAGAATGGGATTTAACTTTAAACATAACCATTCGAGATTTTTAGTTAATTCTATGTCTTTTATATTATTGTCATGTACTAAATTAGAAATCTATATAGGAAGTTGGTGACAGTGATAGTTTTAAGACAGTAAGTATGTAAAAAAATGGAGTAGCGTTTCTGGGCTTTTTGGATCGAATTTAGCGGAACTTTGGGTTGTCACAGTATTTCTATTTATAGAAAATATTTTCAGAAAACTAAAAATTATATAGATCTTTGTTTTCATATTCTAATCCCAAATGACTCATTGCTAGAAGTCTTTAATTATCTAATAGCATAGCGAAAACGTATCAAAATAAATTAAGTTACAGCGGTAAATATTATTACGAAATATGTATAACAAAAAGTAATAATCAAAAAACTAACCATTAATTTCATTTAAGAACAAGATTGATGATTAGACATTTAATGGACAATGATTACCCAACAACTATAAAAGAGAGATCGAGAAAGAAGGAGATACCTATTATTATTGTTATTTTAAATAGAGAAATGACTTATTAAGAAGTAATAATTTATTAATAAGCTGCTTCTAAATGACAATGAAAATAAAATTATTAGAACAAGGACAATACTTTGAGAGAACATATTATTATTATTATATTGTAGAGTTATAATAAGAAGTAGATATCTAGTTGTCAGGTATTGCATTACTTTGATTTGCTAACGATCTATTGTTATAATACATTTATATTTTAAGCAATAACTTGGCATAGGTCCCTTATAATGATAATATTAGTATATGATATGCGAATAATTAAGGATGTGATTTTAAGTGATAAATTAATTATAGTTTTCTAAACTATGGTCCAAACATGATTCGTTACCGAAATACAAATACATTTTTTGTTAATTGTAATGTCGTATAAATGTACATGGAGGGTATAAGTTTCATGATTTGTTTTTTAATTTGCCGCAAATACGTGTTTTCTGTCATAGTGAAAGACCAAAATGTCGACGGAAATTGCACTATAGAGAGTTTTTCACTAACTATATAAAGAAAAAATCAACATGAAACAAGAAAAATCGCAAAATTGAATTATAAAAGATTTTATTAAAAACACGCTTGGACATCTTACTTAATTCTTAAACAAAAACCAACTGAACCAAAATTTGCGAATTACTAGGCCTCGACTATAGAATGGGTTAGGAATTCCCCAGGTGTCACACAAAAATCTACCTGCTTTATTTCCTACGATTAGGCGTTATGAACGCGTTAAGAACATTTCCAAAAGAATGCCATATAAACATGTAAATGGGAAACCCGAAAAGGCCAAGATTTCAATAAATGCATACAAATTTATACATAAAAGTCTGGTAAAAATTTTATTATATAGAGTGCTAATCATTTTAAAGATTCACTATATGCAGGGCTTTTTACATTAAGTTTCATTAAAATATTCTTGAAGTCTTGAAAATATTGCACTGCGTAAAAAGTTTTTCCCTATACAGAGTTTCACTATAAACAGTGTCGACTGTATTTTTAGAAAATGTCTGTATGTCTGTCTACGTGTCTATCTGTCTGTATCCACGATAAGTTAAAAACCACTTAACATATTTTAACCAAATTTGGTACAAAAATACTACAGGATACGTTTAGGTGCTGTTTAACTTTTAGAAGACATTGAAGGTAGGCATAGGGTTTAAAAAAGGGTTAAAAAAATAAAAATTAATGCTTCTTAAATTTATAAATCAAATATATGCAGGGTGAGTTATTAGTGCGTCGAAGTTCGATATTACCTCAAAGGCCAAAAATTTCATGCAAAACTAAGCAGCCAGTGTGTAGGCAGTCATAAAGTATGTATTTTAAAATTATTGTTATTTGTACGGGGTGAACCAAACTTACGTTTTTTTAAATGGAAAGCCCTATTTATTATTCCACAATTTCATTGGTTGCAACCAAACTCAAATTTGCGTTTTACTCGAATTCTCCAAATGAGACACCCTGTATATAATATCAAATACTGAAAGGAAAATTGATAAGCTTTTATTCTTATATAGCCTTTCTTATACCTAAAGCTATTCGTTTTTAAGATATTTTCATTTATCGGTTTAAGGAATATTTTTTAAAATTTTTGTTCGTTGACGAAAACAGCGAGAGTCATTTCAACAAACTTAATGAATTAGTCGTGGCAGCTAAACAGTAATCGAAGTTAACAAGGAAAGGGATCATAAACAACGACATAAACAATATGCACATATGCAAGCATTCAATAAAAAAAAGTCACACCGATAAATAAGAGTTGAAAGAGGTGATGAATTAGGCTAATTAAGGGTTGGTTATAGCGCAGCTAATCTTCAACTTTCATAAGAAGGAAACATATTAGTCTGAGATAAACAGCAGTTTGTACAAGTTCTTATGTTTGACCTCGACTGTTGAGTGACAAAACCTGCACAACAAAAAAAGTACCGCATGTGTACGAGTGAAACTTTGTGATTTTTTTACCCACTTCAATTGTCTATTGTTCAATTTCAAATGTCAGTGTGGGAAAATCTTTTAAATATTTCCGGAGGCTGAATGTTACTTGGATGTTAACATAACGGGTAGAAATCTATTAAAAAGGTATAATATGGAAAGTAAAAATGATTTGAACTAAAATTATATACAGGGTGAGTTATTAGTACGTCGAAGTTCGTTATTACCTCCAAAAATTTCACGCAAAACTAAGCACCAGTGTTTACGCTGTCATAAAGTACGTATTTTAAAATTATTGATATTTGTACAGGGTGGCTCATCTCATCAGGGTGAACCAAACTTACGTTATTTTTAAATGTAAAGCCCTATTTATTATTCCACAATTTCAGTGGTTTAGACTTGACATTAGTAACACTAAATTTTAGAAAATTATACAGAGTGGTTCAAAAGTTACCACCAAGTATTATATGGAATATAAAATAATTTCAACTCTGCTTCTTACGGGCATAGCTTTTTGATAGCTATCAACTTTTAGAAAAAGTTAATTGTTAGTATATCGTGCAAAGCCTGTATATAGCGGTTGGGTCCAAACTCGAATTTCCGTTTTACTCGAATTTTCCAAATGAGACACCCTGTATATAATATCAAAAACTGAAAGGAAAATTGATAGGCTTTTATTCTTATATAGCCTTTCTTATACCTAAAGCTATTAGTTTTTAAGATATTCTCATTTAAACAAAAAAATATTAAAAAATTTGGACTTTACGTGATCATTTTGCATATACCTAATTTCATTTTTGTTATCAAAAACACAAGATCACCAAAATTATATTTTTCAAATTCAACCTATTTTTTAATAGTTGTTTATTTATCATAATCGTAATCAAAACTGGTATATAATAATTGCAATATTTATCAACTAAATCAACAAGGATAACAATTAGTTTATTAATAAGTAATTACTTAATTAAATTGTAGTTGAAATGAATTTTCCCAAAAATGAGATTTGGATATTGGGAGAATGTATGCAAAATGTTTTACTTGCGCAAAGAATTTACCAAGAAAGATATCCTGCTAATTAATTAAAAAGAAAGAATTACACTTTTTTTGAGAATGAAGTTAACTGTCTTTTGGGTGTGGCAATGATGTTTTAATTAAAACGTAAACGTAATTCGATATATTTTGATAATTTTTAATATTTTAACATTTCAATATAAGTAATTACAAGAATATGTAATTCTTTTCAACTTAAAACATTTTTTTTTCACGTAATGGTGAGTTATAAGGCTTAATACTTATTACAATATATTATGAATATTAAAGTAGATCCTTCTTTCCAGAACTTAATATACTTCTCCTAACATCAACATAACTTTAAAACATAATGAAAAATAGCTTTTTGGAATTTTACTAACCGCTGAGGATGGTGCCTGGTGCTCCGAAACATGTATGGTTTGACGAATAATTTGTAGAGAGATCTATTAAATTTGTTGGAGGTTGACTTCTATTTCAAGAATATAATTTAATTAATATCTAAACCACTTTAGATATCTCAGTAAAATTTAGTGTGTAGTGACCATTAATAAAATTGTTATGAAAGCAATCCATTTTCTTACGAGGACTTATGATTTATTTAAAGGGAAATAATTCAACGTCTACTTCAACTTACTTGATCTACATTATTTTGTTATTTAATTGATAACATGGAATTGATTTGTATATTATTTAACTCAAATCTATACTCTTGTAATTCGTCTCTATCATTTGTTACGTACATTACATGTCAAACATCAACAAATACTGCGTTAAATAATAAATCACAATTTTATTTTTATTGAAAATCATAAAATAAGAACTTTAATATCTCTACTACAAAACATAAATTTAACAATAAAATTAAAAATATAATATGCGTAAAAGACGCAAAGTGAATATTATCAAGAAGAATATTCTCTTCAAGTTGTTGCATGATAAATAATATTTTATAATCTACAATAATTAATGTATAAATGTGAAGTAATAATAGTATAACGTGAAACAAAGCAAAAATTTAATCATGCATAATATTAAAGTTCTCTATTAACATTTTCAGAACCAATGTATTTCGATAATAATATGTAACTTTCTATGAATATTGTATACCACTGATGATGTGAATGACGATTCTCGAAACATGTATGGTTAGTTTCGTATGGTTTGACAAATATACACCAACTCTGATATTTTTGAACAAATTTACACCCCTCGTATCTTTTGTGTTTTTAATGTTAGAAAAGAAACAAATACAATATTTACGGGAAGGACAGTTGCCTTAATCATTATTATTGACATAAAATTATTGATTAAAGGCTAATTCCTAAAATGGTTGCTAAAAATATCACTTCATTAAATTAAAAATTACACTTGCAAATAAATAGACACCATGTACATACATAAACATTTTAATATGATTAAATATGTCTGTGGTCGTAAATATTTCTTATTTTGACAGTTTATTATAATCATTATCAACGGTAATTTACGATTTGGCTGGCAATTAATTTTGAAATATCACGATTTTAAATATCGTTATGAGGTATATGAGATGGCTTGCTTGTCTATTAACTATTATGGTATTTAAAATGGTACCCCTATTCATTAAATCAATTATTATAATAGATAGGAAGATAGCAGTATCTTGTTATTTTTCCTAATTAAATTATGTTTAATTTGATTACTAAGCAATGTAAGACATAAACAGCTTATGTTTCATCTGGAACCTATTTAATAACAGATTTTCAATTCTTTTGGAGTTTTACTCTGGAATCTTTTTTAACTTGAACAGAACAAAAAATATTCATAAGTAAAGAAAGTTACGGCAGTGGGTCAAAAATGACCAAAGTAAAAAAACGACCCTGTATAATGTGATCGGTTCAAAATATCGATGTGCAAATTTCGGCGATTAGTATTTTAGGAAATTTAAGTTTAGTGAATGTATACAGGGTAAACAATCAGTCAGTACAAACATTTTAATTGGAGGTAGAGAAAAATAAAATTTAACAGAATCGCCTTTCAAAAAATTTTTATTAAGACTGAAAATCATTTTTTTGTAAATCATATTAAACTCCCTTTTGACGACGCCTATGACCGCCTGCCAACTAAGTTTAAATTAGACATTAGTTTAAAGGTTATATTACAGCGACATGTTGCCAAGTGTATCGAACTTCCTCGGGATCGCTTGGTTTTCCTCGTTCACTCTTCTTATTTAATATCAGCGCGACGGCCACGACAAGGTGGATCCCCAAAGGGTAACAAAAAACACACAAATGCAAATAACACTAGCACTTCAAAGCACTATAACAGCAAATGTTCAAAGAGGCGACTGTTAACTTCGGTTTATTTACGCGCTTAATCACTGAACTTCGGATACGTGCAAAAACATTATTGCGGATTTGATTTGATTCGCTGCCCCTTAATTTGTAGACGTAACTGCTGTTTATCACCAATCTCGTGTCATAGTCTTCATGTAGATCCAAAATTATTATTATTTTACATTAATCGTTCATGTTTTACAGCAGTAACTACTCTCTCATCACAAGAATAATATGTAGGCCAACTTAGAGTTTCCTTGTAGCAAATCAAAAATTTTCTATAAGGGTCACTAAAAAGTTATGTCAGCCGATTTACTTTTGTTAGGCTTTAACTAACTCAATTTATTATTTTACAACGCGATTTGCAAACTTATAAATTGATTATTTCTAACGTTATAATCGTCACCGCTTTTCTACATTTCTCGCCATGACAAAATTTCAAAACTTTAACTGTAACCGTCACCAAAAAAAAAAATAGTGTATTGTACGAAGGAAAGGGGTAAGCTTTTAGCTCTTGGTGTCAAACAAACACTTCTGTTACTTTTCCCCATGTATAATAAATAACTTTTCTTCGATTAGCTATTTATTTTTTCAAATTACAAAATTGTTGCTTGTTGTTGCATCGCAAAATAATAATTATATTACTTATATTTTATAACTATATTTAGCATATAGTAGACATATTCCCAGGATAAAATTGTTTACTCAATTAATTGCCGGAAACCATTTTCAAGTTTGTTCAATCGATAATTTAATTGACCAATTAATTAACACCGTTTTATTGGATATATATTATGTGGACTACAATACATTTTTTTTTAGTTTTATGTAATGTTTCGTAAATATTTATTTTATTATTCATTCATTCGTAGGAAATAAAAGTCTGATCTCCACGAAATAAATCTATGAGTCACTAAAACTATAATACATTTTTCCAAGCTTCAAGCTTCGTCGTCCGTGGTTGGACAAATAAATTTTATAGAAAAGCTGATTGCATTGTGTAAAAAATTTAATTGAGGTTACAGAGTGAAATAAGGTCATTTAAATTTTTATGCAGTCGTTCATTTCATGACCCCTGGAACCTAAAAATGACTTCAGTTCAAAAGTTTATATACTATATACAGGGTTATTCACGATTTATGGCGCGGAATATTGTGGACAAACTACGTGACTTTTAAAAAGTTTCATTTGTGTTGGACATGTGGGCATCTACTATGGCTACTTTTTAAAATTGGTTTAGTATTATACAGGATGTCCCAAATAACCTAAACGTATCAAATTTATGTTTTTTTAAATGCAATGCCCTGTATATTATTGCACTTTTAGTTCCTCTGATCAAATTAAGTGACTGTTTCATTAAGGTTTATAATACCTAAACCTTAAGGTTTTTTAATTAAATTGAATTTTCTCAAAATCTAGCCTCATTTTCATCTTTCAAATACTTAGGAACTATTAAAGTCATGTTGACGAAATGAACACTAAAGTGTAAAAATAGATCATATTTGACTCAACTAGTAGTTGAATAATTTCTATATATATTATATAGAAAAGCCAAATGAAGAAAACGAACGTTTGTAAGTTGGAAAAAAAAAAATATATATATATATGTAAAGTCACCACTCTAATAGTGTCTGTATGTCGATATTATTGGTGGACACCCTGTTTAAGGGTAACTTACACCATTTACAATTACAATATTGTCGCACACATGTATTAACATACATAATTGTAAGTAACGAACCTTGTACTGTGGTCTGCTTCTCTTCATTAATTAACATAGAGAAGTCATAATGTTCATTCTCTTATCGCAAATCGACACGAACACTACGATGCCACCATTTCGTTTTTTTATAAAAAAAATTATTTTCACATTTCACCAGTGGGGTAACAATTGGTTGGTCAACTAACAAATATTTCTTTAACAACAAATGGAATAAAAAGAGGATTTTGTAAAATAATGATTTTCTTACATCTTTCTGGACTTCCACTGACACAACTCGCTAGGCTTTAATTGTAGCTCTCGGCGTGTACGAATGGCGTAAATTACAAGCCTGTTGTGCATTTTTAGGTCCATACCAGAGAACAGAGCCTTTTCTGTGCTGTAGCCATACTACACTCACTATCACACGTCAACATTAATTGTACAACATACATGGGCCACCGGCCGTATCGTTTCATGAACAATCAATTTGTAACCATGCTCCACATGTGCACATCGACGGTCGTCAGCATGTGTGTCAACCCTTGAAGGCTAATCGCTATATTTTTGTTAAAACAAAGAAATTCGCCCTTATTTTTATTTTTAATTTATTTTTTTTATTGTCGTTCAAATATGGCTTTTTTTAATCATAAGTTTAAGACAGTCAATGTAGCTCAATAATATGGATAGACAGATTACCAATGTTTTTTTTTGAGTGATAAATTAAATAATAAATAAATAAATTAAATATAAAATAATCAAATAAATTTCGATAAACGTACATGCATTTTCAGTTTCACCCTATCATCATGAGCATTCACTCGCTAACGAGTATGAATTACTCCAACTCAGGGATTTCTGAACCCTCAGATGACTAAACAAGCCGATCCTCGAACCGCAAAATTGGCACACCCAATCACCGCTGTTGTAAATGCGCTGCTCCATCGATGCGTTCTCTCTCCTTTCTATGCTGCCTCTTTGCATCCTCATGTCGTCGATGCTGCTCCCAGTTGTTCTTCACATATAAGCCACACATATTCATGTTGTTCTTAAGAACATCAATGTACCTCTTTTGCTGCCCTCCCTGATTTCATGAGCCGATCTTAAGCTGTGAATAAAGGATTTTCTTTGGAAGGTGTTCCGTTGGCATGCGGATTACGTGGCCAGTTAAATGCATTTAGTATGTATTGAAGATCCTTTTCTGTATCAGCTTGGACAATATTGTCATCCACGTAGTGAAACTCAATGACTGATATGGATACGACCTTCGTCCCAGCTTGCAGTCTACGAAAGTTGAAGACTCCACCGCCATCAAATCTGTAGACGATCTCTATTCCCCCGTCAGCTTATCCATCTTAAAAATATGCTCTCTGATGCGTTAGTTCTTTCGAGATATAATTATGCTGCTACAGTTTACGTACATTATCTTGATAGGCAAGATCAGAACAGAATACAGAGGGTTCAAAATTTCGGCTGCAGATTTGTCAACGGCTTAAAAAAAATACGATCACATCTCCTACAATTAAACAACTGAACTGATAACATAGGATAAGATGGATGAGCGAAGTGATTTAAGTTTTGGTACTCTAGTGTTTAAAAACACCGAATGTCTTATTTGATAAACTTTGCTTTCGTTCGTCAATTCATCACATTAACGTTAGAATATAATGCGGTAAGGATCTATAACTCACTAATATCCAATAATATTCGTTGTAGCTTGAGTTCATTCAAAAATAAGATGCGCGATTTATTGTTGCGAAAACGTCTGTGGCTTGACTTCACGCACATTCCTGATTTTCATATTGTATTGTGTCTTCCAAGAGTGGGAGTAGACGATTGGATCAAATTCGTGCAAGAACCTTTCCGGCGAGGGAGACAAGAGAGATACCACATCTTACATACGGATCTATTTCCCCTTTCTTATATATAACTGACAATTGAAGCATCTCGGATTTTATCAGGCACGGTTTCTGTGTTCCATATTTTGGTTATCCGAACATGAAAATGTTCCAATGTCACAGGTCCTCCTTCCTTAAAAAGTTCAGCAGATATGACATCAGATACAGCTGTTTTATTAATGGTGCCATTCCGTAGTTTTTTGATGGTGAGAGTGTTTTAAAATTAACTTAAAGAATGATATAAAACAGAGTAAGAAAGGGTTGGTTGGCTAAATAAACCCTATTATTATTATAAGGCTTCTTAGTTTATATTTCCTATTATAATTTTTCGCGAGGTGCGACACTGTTCATTCGCGTTCGTAATCACACCATATTTTTTGTTCCTACACCTAGATATCACCGACTATATGAGTATATCACCCATACTTAAAAGACAGATATATCTGGAAGTTTAATGAAGTGCAAAGAGTGTTAATACAAGAATTCTCACTTTCTGTAACTAGCGGTATTATCATAAATAAACAATTTCAGCTCATCAAATTAAATTCTTTAATTTATATATTATTAATATTTTTATGATTAGGTATTTAAAAAAATTTACTATACATAGAAAATCATTCTTTGAAAAACAAAGTCGTATACGAGGGTTGCCTTTTATGTTTCGTGATTTGGCAACCCTGGTGTTGCAATCTTGTAACGGACAGCTCTATCGGAAAGTTGGACATTTTTGAGGTTATACGTACTCAGAACATTTTGACATACCAGCGCTATTTGTGTTGTTTACAGTAACTTAAAAGATTCATCTCGGCCCAAAAATGCCATTTTCGTGCGATTATTGTTTACAACTTTCGACGCGGATTAACTCAGCAACAGTGCATGGTTGAACTTAATTCAATTTTTGGCGATGAAGCTCCATCAATGACCAGTGTTTATCGATGGTATGGTGAATTCAATCGTGGTCGTAGTTCACTCCAAGACGAATTTCGTGAAGGTCGTCTAAAATCAGTTGATGTTCCGAAAACTATTGATGCTGTGCGCGAACTGACATTGCAAGATCGTCATGTATACAACCATTTGTTTGACAGTTGTCTTCCAAGAAATCAGGAAAACCAACCGCCGAAGATGGATCACTCTTCACCACGACAATGCGAGCTCTCACACATCGGCTCAAACAACTGCATTTTTGAGCACCCAAAACTTCGCATTGCAGAAGATAATTGATTAAAAAGGCGCATAGAAATAAAATTAAAAATACAAAGCAAACACAATCGTCACCTCCACAAATTCTTTTTCTTTTTTTTTTATTTGTAAAATATATTTAAAATACAACATACATGTTTCGAGGATTTAGATCCTCATCATCAGTGTTAACCTACAATTAGTACAAACAAAAGATATTACAAAGTGTCGAGTTGTGTAATATAATAGTTGACCTACCCAGTGTATCAACATTATCATTCTCCTTTATTAAGGTGTTCAATATAAAAAATCATAGTTAAAATGACTATAAACGGACACACACAAGACACATATATTTAAAATAATATTCTGAATGAAATGCATAATAATATTTCTTATTTTCAACAAATACATTTGGCGATATCTATACAAAGATAAGAGATTAGAGAAAAAAACGGTGTAGCAAAGTTTAATAGATACTCGTATTCTTATTGACAATACCAATTTGCACACAAGTAGGTGTTGTATTAAAATATTGCGAAGGAAATATTTAAAAGCAGAACTCTAATAAGAATTGAGGAAGAGTAAAGAGTTAAAAAAATCAAAAGAATCAAAATTAATTTGATCATTCAAGCAAACCTGGTTCCCATCTTTTACGGCTTTGTATATCTCCAGAATTTCCAAAATGTTCAATCTCGTTCCCTTGTTAGAGATGTGGAGAGCCTTAAAATCTATGTCTATATTAAATGGGTGTTTAGTATTCAGAATATGATCAGAAAAGGCGGATGCGGTATTATGTGTTGGGACATTTATGTTTTTATTTTTCTCGATTATTTTAATATGTTCGGAGATTCTTACAGAGAACTTTCTACCTGTTTGGCCTACATAACAACAATTGCAATTGGCCCCTGAACATGTTAGTTTGTATACGCCGGATTTTTCCGAGACCGCAGTCTTGTCTTTAGAGTTTGCTAGAAAGGATCCCAATTTGTGGGTAGTTCTAAAAGAAATTTGGATATTAAAGTTTTTCTGTAGGTATCTTTGAATTTTATAAGATATATCACCTATAAATGGAAATGAAAAGTATACTTGGGGTCCGGTTTGATTAGGAGTATATAGGGGTCTGTTAAGATGTTTTCGTAAGTGTTTAAAATAAATTTTATTAATAGATTGAGATGGAAAGTTGTTATTTTTGGCTAGAGATTTAATATATGTAAGTTCTGCGTTGAAATTATCTTCGCTGAGTGGTATGGAGAACAGTCTATGGAAAAAATTGTGGAAGGAGGCGAATTTTTGTGAGTATGGATGGTTAGAGTCATAGGGAATGATGGAATCTGTGCTTGTGGGTTTATGGAATATGCTGAACGATGCGAGATTAGAGTGTCTTTCAATTGTTAGATCAAGGAAATTGAGCTTTCTCTCTACCTCGACTTCCATTGTGAATTCTATCGATGGGTGGAGAGTGTTGAAACAATTCAATAAGATTTGCAGTTCAGATTGATTGCCAGTAAAAATTAGGAAGATATCATCAACATACCTTTTATAGAAGATGACTTTTTCAAATAGTGGAATATCTTTTAATTCCATTTCCAAATTGGCCATGAAGATTTCTGCGAGAAGGGGAGAAAGATTTGAACCCATTGCCAAGCCTGTATTTTGGGTGTAGAATTTACCATTATGTTGGAAGAAGTTCTGTTTTAACACTAGATCAGTTAAGGATAATATGTTGAGAATGTGAAAGGTCGGTAAAGTAGAATTGGAGAATAGTAGATCTCTGACGCATTTGAGGCAATCCTCAGGAGGTATGCTGGGATATTCTGCTTTTTTTTTTTTTGTTTAGATTAGAAACGAAAACACCTCTTTAACGGTGCTGAAAGTTTGTAATGGCAAATGATCGAGAAGTTTTGCGAGAAGTATGGGAGGGCAAACTGCCGATTTGTTTTGTCCTAAATCCTGACGAAGTTGTGGAAATTCAACAACCAGATTGTTTCTATTTAATGGTACCGAGAGTTACATATTTCCCTTTAGTCACTGATAAAGTTCGTAAACATTTTATGAAATATGTTGTAACTGATAAACAGGACCAAGATATGTGGCTGGAATATAATAATCAACCAATGAAATGGCATTATCCAATTGGAGTACTGTACGATTTACTAGTAGATTTAGATTCTGAATCCTTGCCATGGCAGATTACAGTACATTTTGATAAATTCCCCGAAACACAAGTATATCGGTTTAGTAACAAAGAAACTGTTGAATCTTATTTCATGGCATGTCTAAAAGAGGCTGATGTATTGAAGCATAGAAACCAGATAGCCACAAATATGCAGAAAAAGGATCATAATCAATTATGGTTGGGGCTTCAAAACGATAAATTTGATCAATTTTGGGCAGTAAATAGGAAACTAATGGAAGTGTCCTCAGAGAGCGAATACTTCAAATACATTCCATTTCGTTGTTATTTTGAAGATGGATATACACAAAAACTAGTTAAACCAGTTACAGACGATGGTAAAAGAAAAACACTAAAAGACTTAATTACTGAAATGTTTGAGGATTATTATTGATTGAATATTCGTTTAATATTTTGCTTTGTTTTAACTTAGCACTCCACTGAGAGTATGGACTACTTCTTCAAATTAAAATTAAAAATAATGGACACTTTTAACACGCTGTATAAAAAAGAACTTGCAGTTGAAAAATTTTAAAATAGCAAAGTCTTTCACAAAAAAGCAATTATTTTTCATCCTGTCAAAACCGGAGGCCGATATTTGGTCTGGTTCCAAAAATATCGTGTTTGAAAGTTAGACGAGATTTCCCTTGCTCGAAAGCAATAATTGTCCAGCACTTTATTATTATGATTATGATAATATAACTTTAATGACTTTACTAATTTCAAAATCCTCTTGTAACAACTAAGACCAAATAACATAGGAGTCTTGTGTTCCGTATTTTCTTAAGCATATAATTCACAGTAGGTACAACACAACACATAAAATTAAAATCATTTACAATCTCAGTGTAAGGCAAATTTGCTAGCAATTTATTACACATTCGCAAAAGGTGTTATTATTTTACAATTTTCATTGTGATAAAGACATTTATCAATATTAATTTATGGTTACATAATGAGCTTCTTTACTTAACACCACATAAAGCATTATTTTAGTGTTAGCTATATTATAGTCTCAGAGCTGGCTCTCGCGTCGCAAAATATTCAATTTGAATTTGATTCATCATTTATATAAAAATTATGGAATATCTGATTGATCGTAGTGACGAGGAAATTGAGTATTGTACCCTGCTTGAAATTCACGAGAAAGCGAACGAAGTTTCGATGAATTTGCTGCCGGAAAAATCAAGAACCGGATATGAACGTCAGTATAAACTGTTTATGGATTGGTGTAGTGCTAAAAATGTTAAAAAGTATAGTGAAAACGTGATTTTGACGTATTTATCAGATCTTTCACAAAAATACCAATCTTCAACACTGTGGTCAATTCATTCCATGTTAAAATTTACGCTATTAGTTAAAAATATCGTAAACATTAGAAATTTCCCAAAAGTGACTGAATGTTTAAAGAAGAAATCTGTTGGCCACATTGCAAAAAAGTGAAAAATTTTCGACCAACGGGATATTGAAGAATTTCTTGAAACTGCACCGGATGAAATACATTTAATGACATATGAAGAATCAAAAACTATAATTTTACTCTTCAAAAATACAATTTTATGTAGTATTGAACTTACAAATATGATGAGATAGATCATGTGGTTAATAAAGACGATATCTTAAAAAATTCACGTTCCGAAATGTAGGACATCATATAATTGGTGCAATTCCTTCTAAGAGAGCTTTTTATTTAAACCTACCACATTTTAAAGAGTATACTAGACATGCGTTCAGAAGGACATCTGTCACACTTCTTGCCGATTCAGGAGCTGAAATATATTGCCACTGAAAAGGTACGGTGGACGGAAATCAGCTAGCGTAACAGAAGGCTACGTGGAAGAGTAGGTAGCTAAAAATATTTTAAATTGCAAAAACACCCTAGAACGGTTTGCTTGCTTCGACCACAACATACCATTTACCGTTTTCTTTTCCAAAACAGGTCTCCGTCATTTTGCCGTTTCAATAGACAAAATCGTGAAATTTTGCAGGTAGCTCAAGAACATAATAATAACAAATGAGAAATTAATACATTTTAGGAGAATCAACTGTCTTGACAGATTAATCCATGAAGTTACAGGGTAGTCGCAAATGAGTGTAGTACGATCTACAACGAAAACCATGCATAAGTCAATTTTCTCAATGAGAAACCCGTGTTAGGTTTTTGATATTCTATAAGATGGTTGTTTCCAGTTATGAGCCATATTAATTAATGAAATAATTTTGTAGTCGTGCAAAAATTTTCTTGTTCATTGTATGTAAATGAGGATAGATTTCATTTAACTTTTTGCATGTTATTTCTATAAATCTGTCAATTTCACCACGAATAACAAACAAATTAATATTAAATCTTCACTTGTGAGTGACGTTTATTGACAATTCATGACTACCTAATTAAAATAATCCAATTTATCTAGAAACTTGTTTTTATTTCGGAACCCTTAAGGATTGGGTATAGAAATATGACATATCATTTGAAACCAAATTCGATTGCCTTTCAAAAAAAAAATGATAATATACAGGCTGTTATACAAGGTGTTTCTAAAATAGGTGGTCAAAATTTGTGAGCGAATTGGGGATGTCTCATTATGATAAAACCTAAATTGTAATTTTTCGAAAAGTCCTTATTTACAAAGATACAGGGTGTTAAAGATGACTGCCTTAGGACAATTTTGTTGAAATATTTTCGAAATGAGTAAAGATGAATTACCACTATTAACGACTACCCTTATAACATAATCGGTCAATCTGTGAAGAAAGTTGATTTTCCTAAAATGCTCTTGAACTACCTCCACAATTTATCGGCACAACAGATTAGTTGAGGGAACATTTGCGTTCTCGGTGGTGACGGAGGTGACTGTTGTGAGTGTTTTGAGGCGCATAAAATCAGAATCTTATAGACTGGATGGTGTTAATATAACAATGATTTTATTATGCTGTCCCACGATAGTGCAGCACATCACTCACATTGTAAACGCTTGCATCGAGCAATCCTATTTCCCCCGAGCTTGGAAGTATGCTAAAGTTATTCCACTACCCAAAAAAAGTAATCCCTTACAGTTGGATGATTTGAGATTGAGTGTCGATGTTGCACGTGTTGTCCAAGGTATTAGAAAAGGTGCTGGAGAATCAGATCGTTGGGTTTCTGAATGCATATAATTTATTTCCGTCTAAACAATCAGGCTTTAGGGCAAGTCACAGTTGTGCTACGGCGTTATCGAAGATTACGGATGATATTATTGGTGCAACGGATAACAGTAAAGCGACAGTTCTAATTTTGTTGGATTATAGTAAGGCATTTGATATGCTCAATCATAGAGTTTTGCTATCAATTTTGGAATACATAGGGTTCGATGAAGCAGCTGTTAGAACAATTAAGTCGTTCCTTACGGAACGAGTACAATGTGTGGATGTGGATGGCGTTAAATCTGGCAATCTTCCTGTCATGTCTGGTGTACCACAGGGTAGTGTTTTGGGACCATTGCTTTTTACGATATATACTTCAACATTTCCTAAGGTCTTGAAGAATTGTAATTATCATATGTATGCTGATGATACGCAGCTGTATTATTCCTTTCCACCCTCGGAGTATGAAACGGCGCAAGCTAATATAAACGAGGACTTGGCTGCGCTTCTAAAGGTATCATCGGATCATCAGTTGAAGCTCAATGCAAGTAAAACAATATCTATTTTATATATTAGTGAAAATGTCCGGTCGTTTTTCTTGGAGAGTTTAAATATTGAGGTTGGATCTGATCGTGTATCATTCAAAGACGCGGCAAGGAATTTGGGTTTTAAGGAACACATAACCTCTAAACTTCGGATAGCCTATGGTACACTGAAACAAATATATCCTCATAGACATTACCTAAATAGGGAAACTCGATCAATGCTCTGTGAGACTTTGGTGCTATCCCATCTCAACTACTGTGACACCATATATGGTCCATGTCTTGATGGTATGGATATTCGACGGGTTCAGAAGCTGCAAAATTCTTGCCTAAGGTTTATTCATGGTATCAGAAGACGACAGAGGGTTTCTTATAAATTGAGGGAAACCAATTGTCTGAATATGTATAATCGTCGTACGTTGCATGCTGCCTGCTTTTTTTTATAAAGTTTTAAAATTTCAGACTCCGTCATATCTGACCAATAAGATCATATTCCGCACAAATGTTCATAATTTAAATATCAGACGTAAAACAATTATAACTGTACCAAGTCATAAAAAAGAAATTTAAAAACGGTCTTTTTCATATATCGTTGCACTGCTTATGAATCGGTTTCAAGTGAAGGATTTCGTTATGTCATTGAATAAATTTAGAGATAAGTTGAGAGAGTATTTATTGTGCAGTCAATAGATATATATATATATATATATATATATATATATATATATATATATATATTTTTGTTCTATTATATTTTATATTATAGATGGGTGGGTATATTATTGTTAAATTTTGTTTATTGTTTTTTTTATATATATTTTGTTTATTGTTTTTAGTCCTAAGTTGATTTTTAGGCTACAGCAGCTCTTGATATGTCTATCAAGAAGCTGATTTAATACGCCTTTTAGTATACAAACTATTTCATATTGTAACTGTGTGTAAAAATTTATTATGGTGGTTTGATACTAATAAAAATGTTTATTATTATTATTATTAATTTCAAAACTCTGTCTATCCAAACGGCAAAATGACGAATATTTTCCGAAAACCTGTTTTTGCCCAAAATAAATTAAATAAATTATTCATTCGAAAATAGTTAATAAAGACAATACTCCACCATGGATACGGAATCCAAAAATACAATAATATTGCATCTATTTTCGCTAAAATAATGATACGCTCATGCCTCCAAATTGATAGATGTATGCCGCCGTGAATTTTATTGCCGATTTACACTGACATTAAAAATTCTATACTCTCGACCAGCAATCACCCTGTCCGTATAGGATATTTAAAATTTTAAATTATGGTTTAAACTCTAATTTGCGCGTTATTTGTCTCATTACGATAAAGTGCAAATTGATTTATTTTAAACAAAAACTTAAAGTCACCAATTGGGTTAAGTATGCAATTAGTATTCATTGATAATGAAATGTCAATAAAATAATGAAGTAAATAACATTCTTTTAGTTTGTTCTTGGTGTTCTAGGAGACAAGTATTTTTTGATTAGTTACAAAATGAAATGCCTATAAATAATAATATTGTAAAAAGTCAACTGTGTCGTGGAATGTGCTTGTTACGCCAACACTATAATTTTCTTTAACCTTTATGATTTATTACCATTTTGAGTAATTATGCATGCGTATGCGTATGTAGTGTAATTTCCTATTAAATGATCGTGTGGAATTAAAACGCCATGCATTTATATTTTGTTCTATCTATACCAGATGGAACATATTTCAGGTCAAATAAAACAGGGAAAGACCCGGCAGATGTTCGTCAGAAGCATTCGTTGTCAAAAATTTTGGAGTTCAGACTCTTTTAGTCCAAAGTATTTTCAAGGTCGTATCAGTTCCAGTTATATCCCAGTTGTCATCAACATCCTTATTTTAAATGAACACCTAGTATATTAATTTATGTTGGATTTCTTAGAAAATTTAATGATGAGTTTGCTCAGCTTTCCTTATACATATTTTTAACTGTTTCTAAAATATCTTGATTCTTTTGAAAATTTCTTAATATTTTTTTTGTTTTTTTCTGAAGTAATCCATCTATCGAAGAGTGAATAGTATGATTTGAATAAAACGACGTCTACTCCACAAAATGATCTATATATATATACGTTAAAAACTTGTTTTAAATGCCAGATATGTTTCGGATTACACGTCCATCATCAGTGGCTTAAGGAACCTTATACAGTATTGTCAGATGTGAGGGTCGTACTTCATACAAATGTTAATATAGAGTTTTACATTGATTTAAACAACCCCTCATCCACTCCACCGAATGTGTAACTTTGCCTGAGACCTTGATACTTGAGTAACTGTCTTCATACTCGCCACTCGACATTTTGTCCTATTTCATTTGTGAATCTTCAAACAGCCATACTGTTGTTGTAGGCTCTTACCAAATTGTAAAACTTTAATCTAATTATTTTTTAAAAATGAGAAAAAGAAGAAAACACAAAACAAAAACAAAAATAATTGACAAATTTCCAACCATTTAACTATATTTTTTATTAATTTAACAACTTAATTTATTTCCAACAAAATGGTAACATTCCTACACGTATAATAATATTACACTGTATCCTAAATAAGTGATTATTTTGCAGATATGTATAAACGTTTAAATCAATGTAAACCTCTCTATTAACATTTGTATGAAGTACGACCCTCACATCTGACAATACTGTATAAGGTTCCTTAAGCCACTGATGATGGACGTGTAGTCCGAAACATGTCTGGAATTTAAAACAAGGTTTTAACGTATATATATAGATCATTTTGTGGAGTAGACGTCGTTTTATTCAAATCATTTCTTAATATGTAGTGTCATTTTCAACAATGCACTGTTTACTCATTTTCCTCTGAGGTTGAGCAATTTTCGGAGGTAATTACTCTGCTGTCTAAAATTTTGCATGTAAGCATACCTAAAAACAAACAACAAGAGTTAGTTGTAGTTAGTTTCATTTTTAAAGTATTTCATTTTTTAGCAATTTTGAATTCAATGTCTTTAAATGGATTTAATACTCATTATAACACTTTTCTTGGAGTAATTTCGCCGTGAAATTCTATATCGTTTTTATAGTAAAATTTTGGTTCTGCTTCTTCATGTTAAAAGTCCAATCTTGGAGTAGTATGTCTGCAAGTTCTTTAATCTGTGTTTCCAACGTAAAAATATAGTTCTTTTCTTCACAAAAAGACATGAATTACTGCCAGATATATTGCTTGCTATTTTTAGTATTTCTTCGCACATTATTTGTTGCTTTTCTCTTCTATGGTTTCTGTTCCAAAGCGCGACATTTAGTTCAACTCGAAAATCTGTCAAATAATGAGATTGTCAAAATTATCACAGCATTGCAAGTCCACGTGTCGGCACTTTAAACTAATTAGTTTGAAACTGTGACGTATTACGCCGCCATTTTAGGAGAGAAGTCAGGTCCTGACTAAAAATATTTATATTTTACAGTTTCTAACCACAGTACTGTATTTGTATTTCCGTAAAAATATTTAAGTACATAATAAAGTCGCTCTCAATTTTAAAAACATTTGTGGTGTGTCATAGTGACTGAAAACATCTTTGATTAGCGTTATCAGATAAATTATTGGGTGATTTTTGTGACATGATACAAAATAGCATCATTTTATAGGCAGTTAACATTCTCAAAGAATTTTTAAGTAAATTTGATTATACAAAATAATAATAAAACGTACTTTATTGGTACAAAACCCAAAAGGACATTGACCGAAGTTCTTCAGCCTTGATTATACAAATATATAAACAAACTACCTAAAATAAATAATCGATGAGTAGATCTTTAGCGTAGAACACTAAACTAAAATATTATTAATTTTTCTCTTATCTTGTACACGCAGACAATCAACTCTGTACTGAACACAGGAGTGAACAGTATCTACCTACGTCTATGCGATTATCGACACGTTCTCTCCTATAATGGCGGCATGCGCGAACAGATGCTCAGGACGCCTCGCAACTGGGGACTCGGAATGCTGGACTTTTTATGCTGTGTTAGGGGGTTGTTATGAATGAGAATTAAGATTTTTTTTTTTAAAGTCACAAAGTGCCTATATTTATGGCAATCAACAATAAAAGCTCCTCTATGATATGGATTACTTCAAGAAAAATAATAAAAGGGTTGTTTTCGATGGCTACTAGGAAAACACCATACCTAGCTAAAAGTTTGAGTGTAATTGTTGGGTAAGTAAAGTAGTAAAGGTTATCTAGTATGCCTTAATTTTGACTTTATGTTAAAATCGTATACAAATTCAGATTTGTGAGGTATTGCTATTTCAGCGGTTATATTAATTTTGTCAGATTCAGTTTATAATGGAGACTATTGATAATATTCCAACAACGATCTTTAAATCATTTTTGCCTGCTTTACAGCGATAGGTTACTTTTGATATTTCCCCCATAATTCTCAAGAAAATTTCACCAGTTAGGTAGTTGGAAACTCTTATTAGAATATAATAAATTTGGCGTCACTGACAGAGCTGCGGAAGATTCTGGATTCGAATCCCAATTAATTTTTGAATAAAGTAGTTCGTTTGTTACTGGATTTTGCGTATTTCAAGAGCATCAATCCACAGAATATTAAGAAAACTACAAAATGAATAAAATCACTGAAACAGCAAGGTGAGACTAGAATCATCACGCACTTTAAGCTCTTTGCCAACAACGTTTAAATTACATCCAACTGTTACTCAATCCTTCTGCAAATCCAAACAACATTTTATATACCTATAGATAAAGCGACTAAGAATTATTTAATAATAATGCCTTTTTTGAAAAAAAAATATAAAGTTCTTAGTGTACAAAAAATTATGCCAAAAAAGGGAGTCAGCGTATGTGTCTATACTTCACAATAATAAAGGCCTAATAGCATATTTCACAAACAGTCTTATCTGAACTTAACAAAATCCTTGAATTAACTGCTAAGTAATTTAGACAATAAAAGAAATTCTAACATTTAAAATCCTGTTCTAAAATTAACTTTACTATTAAAGTAAACATGCTGGTACACTTATCAGATAAATCAGTAGTAATAGTTTACTTTTATTATTAAATTATTATTTGGTCGGTAAAATTAATTAAATCAATTATTTAAATTCTTATGCTAATATATTTATTGATTTTGAATAAATAAACATAAAAGAGTTAATTTTAAAAATAAATTATTTGCACATTATTGTTAATCATTAACAAACAACATTTTTTGTTTTTACCTGTATTTAATTACCCCTTTAATTTCCTGAAATTAATGAAAATAATAATTTTCTAGCGGCTAAAAATAGAATAAAAATTCTTATAAAATATATTGTAATTATATAAGATTAGTACCGTATGGCCCAATTAATATTACCCACTTCAAGGGAACCTTAAAAGTCAAGGGGCACATTCATTTAAATTATATTACAAATATATGCTAAATATTGTATGAGCTTTTGTGAAAGAAAATGCGTGGACTGAAAGCTTTTTTTACGCGACACGTATTTCTCTTATGTAGGCCCGGTTGCCAGATTTACAATGTTACTTGACAACTTAACAACAAAAACAAATCGTTTTTCAAATATTCTCGAAAACGGCTATAGTTAGTTTACTTTTGAAAAAAGGTGTTTAAATTGTACAACTTTTCTCTAATTTAACCGCTATTGTAACTCCTACAGTTTCCAAGATTCCAATGCATGCATTCTTATCTTGGACACAATGTATATTTGTGTCAATAAAATGACATATTATATTATACAACGTACGTTTCGGTGTAAAATTTTGCTTTCTTCAGGTGTATTATCATTTATACGAATAAAATCACACATTGAGTTTAAGAACACCAAAAATAGATGTAGTTGAACACTTATTGTCTAAGAATTTTAATTATAAACTCATTAAATAACTAATCGATCGATCATATCATATAAAATATTTTCAATAGAGAAACTCTTTCTAGCAACACATTGTCATTAACTCTTCCGTTATATCAGTGTAGTTCGATAAAATTATCCTCTTCTAAACTATTTCTCAGATAAGGATTGAAACATACCACATAAATAAACAAGTAAATCCTTTTCTACCTGGGGTCACTCTCACGATTTTGTCTCGTATTTTGAACACTCTTTCCCTTGTATTTAACCGTTGTAACTGTCACCTATCCACACTTTTAAAGAATGCTTTAGCAAATTTATTATTATTCACTTACGCATAACATGAAACCAATCAGAAAACGTTTATTTTATATTGATGCCGGCCGGTGGCGATTTTTTCACAACTTCACAACTAAAACGTACAAAACAGAATGAGAGTAAAAATTGTCATATTATATATAAGCACACTAAGAATTCAATATGTCACAAATTGTAGATAAAAATTGCACCAAGAATTATTTTAAAAATATTTAGGTATTATAATATATATATTTTGTTTTGTTCAATAAACACAAACGATACATTACCATTTAAAATACTTATTTCTTATTAGAATAATATATTTTTTTTTTTTCACAACATATTATTGAGTGTCCCCTGTATTGCCCGCTTTCACAGTGGAACATATTCGTATTTATTTTATTATTAGCGAAAAAAGACTACTCTTAAAGTTTTCATATGAGAATCTATGATTTTAATATTGGTAAAACAAATAGTTGCCCTGCAGAGAAATGTTTCTGTTTTTAAAAACCAGAAACAAATAATAAAAAAAATTAAATAAGGTAAAAATGAAAATTTTTTAATGTATGTTGTAAACAAAACAAAAAAAAAAAAAGAAGGAGAAATATTATTCTAATAAGAAATAAGCATTTTAAATTGTATAAATATTTTTAAAATAATTCTTGGTGTAATTTTTTTATTTTCTTTTTATTTATAATTTGTGTAATTAGTGTACTTATATAATGACAATTTTTAATCTCATTCTGTTTTGTATCTACGTTTTCGTTGTGGATTGGTAATTTTATGCTTATTTAATTTGTTGACAGTGTTGCTAAAAGAAATAATAATTAAATTAAAAAAAAAATAGATTGTCCTGAAACAATATGACAAGGAAGTAAATAAAAAAGTATAGTTATATTATAGTTTGTGTTCGAACCTCATCCCAATAGAATATTCGTTAAAATTATATAAAAAAAGGTTCAAGAAATCGGAAAAATAAAAAATAAATATTAATTATTATTAATAACAATTTCCCAAAAGAAAAGTTAAAACGTAATCAAATGCACATATTATTATCAAACTGTATTCTTAAACGCTGAGTGAGGTGTGTGCGCGAAACAGCGGGGGTGTGTATAGTGGTGTACAGATTCTTCTGGGACGCCTATTACGTGATACCGACCGGAGTTTTGCAATATTTTATCAGTATAAAAATGTGTGCGAACAAATAATTGCATACAGCCGCCAATTATGACACAATAATGTTTAAAATTTAAATTATAAGTATTATTAACATAATTATAATTGGATAAAAGTTTTATTTATCTTTCATCTAATAGACTATTTAATTCCAAGATATTATGATTTAAATGAACTACAAATTCAGTATTACATATTTATACATAATTATAATCAACAGGAAATTGCGAACAGAAAATAAAATAAGAATTGTTTAATGTTATCAATATCCATATTACAATTAATTTTCAAGTAATATCTTGTCCTATCTCATAACAATATACTGTAGGTTCCCTATACAAGAAAGTATTCCTTCGTACCCATAGTAAATATTATAAACCTGGCTACTACTGTGATTAATAACGGCCTGTCACTTTGATTATTTAGCTACCTTATATTTAATATTTTATTATACCAACTGAAAACATGTACTTAATTTGATAGTCTTAATGAATGAGTACCACCGGGATACACAAATAAACTACAGCATGCCCTCGCTATGGTTAAAAAGAAATGTTACATTACAATAATTATTAACGGTAACATTATTTCGGAAGCATCATTTATAAAACATTTTCTGCTTACAACAATGCGAACGTCAAATGAAGAATCTCGAAAAAGTTTTATAAAATCTAGCAAACATTGGTTTGTACGTCTAATATGCATCTTTGGGGTCAGAAAAAAATTAACCCAATAACAAATTAATTTAAAATTTGATCATTAGAAAAAATACTTTTGAATGAGTAAGAAAATGCCACTGGGCTCAACGGAAGAATATCTAATTTTTCAACGTCTTACAGTTTATTTTATTTTTAATGGTTTTAGAGAATTTTTAAAAAAGTATTAAAGCTTAATGTGTTTAAAAATAGTTACATGACATGACATGATGTAAGTAGTTTCTAGGAATAATTTTTGATATGGATTATTGTTAGACATAGTGATTGATTTGTAACACATTCTGTAGTTTTTCCTTCCCACGAATGTTCTGGCGAAATATAGAGGTCTAAGAATAAATGAGTGTTCACTAATTGATGACAGACCGATTTACCCGAGAGAATCTCTCAAATTATATATATATATACATATATATATATATACAGTGCGAACGTATTAATCGATATCTGAAAAACTAAACCTAGATTTTTTTAATATTTGGAAACTGATAAAGTGCAAAGTACTGATTCAGGCTAGTTAGGTTGAAATTTCGGGTTGTATGCGGGTTCTTATATATTTAATTTAAGTTTTGCGTAAGTTAACACTATTGGGATTAACTCGCACATATACGGAGGCATTCTAAGAGATGTTTTTTTTTTGAAATCGAACTACCCTGATTTTTTAGCCAATAAAATTGCATATATTTTTTGTTCGTTTTAAATAATATACGATACTTAATAGTTTTAGTTTTAGAAATATCAAAAATCGAGAGTAGTACTGAAACATTTATTGTTACGAGGATTTTTGGACACTCTGTAATTTTGGTATAGTGTTAACTTCTGTCACGATTATGTTGTTAATCTTTAAAATATTCTAAATTCTAAGTAGATTCAATGAAAATTTCCACTTTTGATGCCTTAATAAACAACAAACAATGTGTAAGCTTATATTTCTACAAGAACAAAGAAAAATTGTTATGAACCTAAATCACTAAAGCAACAGAACACTAAATATACAATAATAATTTGATTTAATATTTGATAATATTGCAACTCATACACAACAAAAGTATAAATAACACCACTCTGCCACTGGCTGATTCAATATTACTACGAGGGGCGGCAACAATTGCGGGGAAGACCTCAGTTTCCACAAATTGCGACTTGAACACCCGCATGGCGACAAAACGTGCGAGGGTCTACGTACCAATTAGGATCACTCAGGCGGCGTCTAACCACTTATTTCGCTTGGTATTGCCGATTTTACAGAAGATCCTATATTCTTTTCCCTATTTCAATATTCTGTGGTAAAAATTTTAGTTATTAAATAAAAATAAAACAAACAACCACTTAAAAATGCTGATCTTTTTTCATTATTATTATTTTTAATTGTAAAAAATCGATTTTCATATTAATACGACTTCTTTTCTAGAACTAGTGATTTTTTGTAGTTAAATTTGGCAATATAGGATTCGTTTCCCAAGCAATAGTTAGCTTGTTCCGTTAGTTTATTGGAAATAATGAAAATCATACAATAATAATAATTATTAAAATTCTGTTTCTTTACGCATGTCATATATTTTTGATTACATTATATCATGTCGGGAAAGTTTTGGAGCGACACAACCGATTTTTGTTACTAATTTGACGGTATTATGTGTGTGTAGTTTTGAATTTTATATCTGTGAAGTTTTTGTAAGATATTGTGCTCTGATACACACAGAATTAATTAGTATAAGCGTTGAATAACTATAGAATGGATGCTGCATTTTTCTTCAAATACTATAAATTTCAATGAATTTTTAACTTAGAAGTTACTCATCCAATTTTCAGAATATTCATACATTTTAAAAACCGCATTTCATTATTCTAATAGGCATGGCCGCCGGATGGGAGGGGCAAGACGGGGCGCTTGCCCCCCTGGTACACGTAAATACAGGAAAATATAACATAACATAGATTAGATCATTAAATTATAAATGCAGTTAAGGATATCTAGATACCTACAAAATTAGGAGGTTTTGGTGTACATAATTCTATATTTGCTAATTACCTATTTTATCGACTAAATAGTTTATGATTATTTTAAGTATGAGCGAGGGAGGTGATAATATGCAAAAAACGCAAAATATACATCCCATCAAACTCAAAATGAGTTAATTAAAATATGTGGAAGCATTATACGGGAGGAAATTGTTGCGGAGGTAAACGTAAGTGAAGGCTTTTCGTTATTAGCCGATGAATCGGCCGATATTGCATGAATTGAACAACTTTCTATAGGAATTAGATTTGTGGACAAAAAAACAATGTAAGGGACAAATTTTTGGGTTTTACTCAACTCACCATTATGAATGCACAAAGGATATCGGCGGCAATATTGGAGACTTGTGAAGAGTATGGATCAAATATGCAAAAGTTAGTGGGGTTAGGGTTTGATGGGTGTTCTACTATAGCTGGACATCAAAACGGAGTACAAAAAATCATTCGCACCAGTTATAACAACGCAACATATTTTCATTGTGCTTCCCACAGGCTAAATTTAGTAGTAAATGATGTAAACCGTATCCAAGATATACAGAATACTGCAGATTATATCAAGAAAGTTATTAATTTTTTTCGTGACAGTCCATATAGAACAAAATATGTCCCTAAAATTCCATTAGTTTGTGAGACACGCTGGTCCTCAAAGTACAAATACATCAGAATATTTTCCGCAAATTACGAAGAAATAAGAGGGACTTTGGAACATTTGGCGTATTCAATAGAATTCAGCACAGAGACACGATCAAAAGCTAATCAATTATTAGCTGCAGTTTCGACTTTTAAATTCATACTCTGTCTCCACATCATTTCACATTATAGTGTTAAATTGGAACTAGTGTGCAACATACTACAAGGAAAAATAATAAATCTTCTTTCGTCAAAAAACCATATTAAAACACTTTTGTCTGCACTAAAAAATCATAGATCTGACGCTGAAAAATATTTTAAGGAGATTTTCCAAAAATCTGAAAAAGTTGGTGATAAGTTCGCCGATTTATTGGAAAAACATTGTGAGTTTTTCCCTAGTATCAAAAAAGCAATTGCTATTTTTTTGGCTTTATCTCCAACAACGGCCACAATTGAAAGATCGTTTAGTACCTTAAGACGGGTGAAAACTTGGTTAAGGTCTACCATGAGTGAAGAAAGACTATCTGGATTATGTGTTCTCAGCGTACACAGAGAACATGTTAATAAGAACAAAGACGTGTTTATTAAAAAAGTGATAGATCGATTTTCGCAAAAACGAAGGAATATTCTACTGCTATTTTCTGATTAGACTTATGTTCAATTTATGTTATAACTGAGCAGGATCAGTTTATCGTAAGGTTTTTTTTTTCATTATATAATATTTTAAGTACTTAATATATAAATTAAACTTCAAAAGAAGTTGGATTTACTGTATAAGTATAGGTATTTTGCCACATATTATATACATAATACTTTTGTTTTGCTTACTTAGTATTTTTCGCCTTGCCCTCACCTAATTTAATTTCTTCCGGCGCCCATGCTAATAGGTACAAAGTCTTAACGAGATCAACATAGGAAAAATTCAATGAGGAATCATAATTTTCAACATGTATCTATAATATAACATTATATTTAAAACAAATTTAAAAATGAAGGTTAACAACTAGCATATCGGAGTATGGAATATTATTAGATTATTGTTAAAACTATTAGAAAGATTCTAATTGTTAAATATTATACGTACTCCATTATTTCTATGAGTATCTTTCAGATTAATATGTAAAAAAAAAACAGGTAATATGTGCAGATTTTATCTTATAGCAATAGAAAAAATACAACATGTAGTTAAGTAATTGTTTCTACATAGAAATGTAGGAAGTCCATAACAATTATAATTAAGTTTTAAATGTTATCTTTTATAATATAATAATATAATACAACATGATTTAAATTTTAAACGATTGTAAATTAATATTATTTGCTGTATAAAACGCGATAATAAACATTTTTGGTGTATGTTTTTCTTCCCTTTTTTGGCCAATTTGGCAGCTTTCTTTATATAGAGAGTTATATGTGACTTTAATTTAATCTTAACTAAATATAAATTAATTGCACTTGTAAATATTCTTTTTGGCACACAAGCTTTGTTATGACATTCCATGCAAAGCATTTATACAAATTCAAGAGTTTTATTCCTTGAAGTGTTTTAAGAATAATTTATGTTTTGAGGTTTTTGGCAAAGATGCTCACAAGACAAATCAAATGTTTGATTATATTAATAATTAGCGGGCTAGTAAATATTTATATTTTGAATACTTACTAGTTAAATTGACAAATAATATCCATTAATTTTCTTTTATATAAATATAATTATAATAATCCTTTGTGCCCATTTACAAAATTGTCCAGTGGAGAATATGATTAAAAAGCCTTAAATGATCAGAGGACATTAATTATTTTAATACTACTATCGAAGACCTGCTTTTTTTTACAACGCGTATTAAATATCACACCCGTAGGTGTTATTTGATACCGTAAAATCACAAGATAGAAAGAGATAACGAGCGTATGTCCCTCGGTAGTTTTTCCAGATCAATCTTTTATATTATATTAACTCTGTGTATATAATAATATGGGATTAGGTACTCTTATCTGCCACACACGTTGTTATTGTATATTATGCGTTTAATTAATTAAATTTTATATAAGAAAGTAGCTACTTTAATCACTTGTAATTAGTATTTTTTATATGACCGTTTTGTGTATTGTTGTAGATTCGATATGAAGTTACAGTTGGCTCTGAGTCCTTTCGGATTCTCACTGTATTGCCAAAGATTAATTTGTGTACATTAATCTTTGGTATTGCTTATTTGTGTTTATTACATTGAACCTTAGAAAACTAACGCTGTTTTGCGGTGTTCCGCAACTGAAGAGACGAATCGAAGTCTAAACAGTAGAACTATGTCTTCTCAAACTTTGACTGGCTGGATATTTCCAGTTAGTGTACCAGAAATCTTATTGGACAATGTCCAAAACATGTTTCTGTTAGGCGTCACATATTGGGATGGATATTCTATCTGCTTTCGAACTCGTACAACTGTAATTTGTGTCCCGCAGAAATGCAAAAATCACAAGCCAACTGGACTTTTGGAAATGACATCGCAAGGGAGTACAGTCGTGAGATTGACTCAACCAACCTTGTGAAAAGCCTAGCACTTATGTGCAAGAACGACGCTTGTTTTCGCGAATGTTCAATGCGTTAGAACCAATTTTTAAGTATACTACAGTCATTTTTGTGACTACTGGCAACATTTTTACGAGACTGTTTCGTGAATCATTGCGTTTTTCATTAATTTTATTCATGTACCATAACTTGAATGCGACTCGTACATTCTTGTATTAGTCGAATTATTATTAGATAACGTGTTAGCTTTTGATATTGTTAGATAGTATTAAAAGAAATCTGTACATTTTAAATTTATGTGATTTTATTTGTCGAATTTTGACATTCTATGGAATTTTGAAATAGTTCGTAAAGGCCTTTTAGGGACTAGGCCGAAAAAGAAGCATTTTACGGACTTAAATGAGTCCGTAATATAGCAATTTTTGGAGTGTATTACTATAATATTGATATGAGTAAACATCCCAAAAAACAAAAATAACGTTCTCTCCAAAAATGAAAATCCAACAGTTTTCAAAGCAACAAATTTAGAACTTTTTCTGCGAACATATCCGGCATTGCCTCGATTGCTAAACTATTCTCTCGTTTAAAAAAAAGTTACTTTTATAACTAGTTGAACGATATACTATTTTCTAATACACGGAAAAAACTCTCGACTTAATGCAAGTAGGATAATATTTGACAATAATAAATGCTCTATTTACTTTACTACGTGAAACAATGCAAATAAATTTGCCTCTAACTCCAAAAAAAGTTTAGAACTTGAGCAGTGGGTCGGCAAGTAAATCTGCAATGCTTCTACTACGTAGTTATAAAAACTATTCTATTAACTATAACATTGAAAGACTTAAGACGAACTAAAACTTAGTTGATATAGGTCTATAGTCTATACTATATTTTATAGTGACAGAATGCAGAAAGGAATATAAAAAAACAAATATATATGTAATAGAAAATCCTCGAAGTGGAATGTTAAAAGAAAAAACAAAATCAAATTAAATTCATCACCATAATATAAGTTTTTTCCATCAATAATCCGATGAATCTCCAACCAACTTTTATTATCATTTTTGTAAAATGGCAATTCGGACAACGTCGTCGAATCTTGTATTCAATTCTATATTAGTAGCTTGCACAGGTTTAGGTCCTATAAGTAACTTTGCCGGCAATCTCATATTTTCTGGATATCAATCAGCAATGTATTCTTCAGCAATAGAGCATGAGATCTATCTTCCATGAAGCTTTAAGTTTTAAAGATCACCCACTGATTTTACTTAATAGTTTTCTGAAATATTGCTCCAAATATCACAAACCTTTATAGAAAAATAGTTAGAAATATTAGAGAATCAAGATACCTATATATAAGAGAAATATTTTTAATAAAAAAAACAAAACAAAAATAATTTAATTACTTCTTTCAACAATATCTCTATCATCATTTCTTACAAATACCACCAAATATTGTGTTTTATATTTCTATATTCAAACTGGAAGAGTTACGAAACTAATAAAAAGTCAGCTTTAAATGCTATTCTTGTTAAAGGAAACTATATTAAGTTGTACAAAATATTTTATCGCACTATAAATTAACAAAAGAGAGAGAACAAAAAACTTCCTCCTTGTACATTGGCTATATGTTACATTTATATTGCTTTTATCCTTGTACAGTTTGTCCACAAATTATTTTTAAAATTGTTGTTCATCCTTTTTATTTAGGGTGGTCCAATTCAGATCCTGAATTGACTCTTTTTTGTTTTTTTTTTTTTGTAGGAATGCCAATTTAGGTAATACAAAGAAAGTTGAGTAGAAACTTGCGACAAAACTTCGTCGCGAACCTCGAAGTTAACATTGCTGCAAACTTCGTTGCGAATATGGCACAATACAATTAAGAGGCGCGTAGATTGTCGTGCGTTCCGATTTTAGTAAATTAATGAACGCGAGGGATGAGCGACAGCGTTTTTTAGCACAAGTAAGTTTGGCAACGTCGAATACAAGTCTATTGTTTGAGTTTACTTTTGTAACATGCAGTCGAATTAAATCAGTGCTTATTGAGCTTAATTAAAACAGTTTTTTTTTTTTATAAAACTACTAGCGATAAGTGTGTAAAAATATATCGTAAATTTTGTGTAAGTTACAACACCGGATGAACTCTTTGTTAATAAAAAGTGCTTTGTCTATTACTCTTGTACCGGCACGGCATAGGGTGTAAGCGGTGGGAGTGGCTTTTGTACGAGGGTTTGTGTGTATATTTAAAAATTATTATTATTAATAAATTCAGCTATATTTTTCGGTAAGTACCTGATTGATTTATTTATGATTCTTTATTCTTAGTCGATTTGAATATTATGCTTTCAGCGTGTTGTATAGCTGTCCCTCAAAATTGCTTAGATCAGTTCTCACAGTCAGTTTTCCATAAATATCGAAAAACACCGATAATAACCTCTTACGCATAAGATACATTTAATCTTCTTGAATAATAAAAAAAAAAAACAACGCAGAATGGAAAATTGATTGAAAAATATTTAACACGTTCACTTTGCCGGGGGTATATACTTTTGTTAAAGGTTCACAGCCATATGATTTTGCCAAATTTTCTCGTAGGGGTCATTGTTGACACAATATAAAGTGCGAATTAATTAAATGAATTTTAGCAAAAATATCTTCTGTAAGGTGCAGAATAATGTTTTTTTCTAGCTCGGTCTATGAAACCCAGTCGGCAATAAAACCACTTGAAAAGAAAATGTATATGCCGAAGAATATAATAATTTTACACTGGTGGTCTATTTGACCGAGTACTAGATGTTGAAACAATTTTGACTTGGGGTTATAGACCGAAGTGGCAGCGAACGTGTTAAAGTGTTTTTTTTTCAGAGTTACACAAAAGTTCACAATTTATTTCGCTTGAAATAAATGGAACATTTATTTTTTTTATAATGGTAGGGAACAAATTTGATTTGTATGATAAACAGATATCGGGATTCTTTTTTATCGTCGAAACAAGTAATAAATTAAATAATATTTTTGAAACATACCACCTTGTAGATATAAAATAACTATAAAAAACACCTGTTTGACAGTCTATTGGTAACTATAGTTAATATTTATAAAGTTTAAATAACACTTAGTGTTCATAAAATTTTGTGAAGTCTCGAAAGCAGAAGCATTGCAGCTATCTATATTGTTATTATAAGTAGGTGTCTATAAATTATGTTTATTATAATATTATACACGGTGTCCATAAAGTGACGGAACGGGCGATTATTTTCAAAATGCAACATTTTTAAGCCAGCAGTTTTGATTTATGTTTAGTAATTTAGCCTACGTATTTGATCCGACAACTGCCTAATGGCGTCGCCACCATCTAAGTCATGTTTGTTTCAAATGGCAACCTATAGACGCGCATTTGCTTACTACAATAACAGCAGTTATAGCGAGTAGAATAGGTCAAAATACTAAAATTGACTTCGTTTGGAAAACTACATTCACTTAAATTGTTACACAATTTTGTTGTAATTTTGAAGCCTGATTTTAGTTGCCCAGCTATTTTGTCTTAAATCCAGGGTTAGATGAAAAGCTGCTTTTCTGCTGCATCTTATGTAAAAATATTTTTTTAAATGCAAACACTAAGTCTTACGAAAAAAAGCTGCATCGTTTATTTTTCTTATAAACTATAAATTACTTTTTAAAATAGAATGCAGTACAAAAAAACTGTTCTAGAACTGTCAGGAGTGTGCGCAGTTCAAATTTACATGTTCGAGTTTTCTTGAACTGATTTAGAATGGTTCTAGAACCAGCAGTTTGCTGTTCGGGTTTGAAATAGAAAAAACCGAGAACGGTTCTAGAACTGTCAGAATCGATCCCTGCTGTTGGGCAAGAACTGATCTCTGACTGTTTTTGGATTATTTGCTACACATGCGCATATCAATAAACGTGTTAGTTATGTTTTGAGTTTAATTTTAACCTATACTAAAAACGTACATCTTATAACCCAACTAGCAATTTGACATTCTTAAAGAACTAATATATTTTATAAATTATTTTATTGCCGCTTAGTTAAAACTTTTTTGTTCTTTAAAGTTTCATTTCGTGATTAAACTGCTGTGTTAAACTTTTCTGTGAGAAAAATTGTTTTAAGAACGTTTTTACAGCAAAATAATAAAATAGTTATAAAATATGATATTGTAACAATTTTATAAACGTTTATAAAATACTTTTTGTAGGACGAATTTGTTCCGAATGATAATTGGTTTTAAAAGCATTTTGTAAAAGTACTAGTCTGGATTAACTTGTTCCTTTAAAAACAATTATAAAAGTATTCTGTTAAAGTACATTTCGTAATAATAAAATAGTTTTTTTATTGTCGTTATTAAGAGCGATTTGTTTTCTGCAGCAAATTTTTACTAGATGGTGAGCGGGTAGCCGAAATAGAGAATTGGTGATCAATATTATGCTTCAAGCACAACAAGTGAGCTAGCAAAAAATGCAAAACTAAGAGAAAACATGCGAATATGGGCAGTATCAAATAATGTTCCGCATTTTTCCCAAAAGAAGCTTTTTGCTATACTCAATGAACGCATGCCAAATTTTCTACCTCAAGATCCTCGAACTCTCTTAAAGACACTCAACAAACCGTTTTAATAACGGCAGTTATAACATATAATTTAGGTTATGTTTAAATTACTCCCGTAAAAGCTAATAAGAGAGTAACTATAAAAGCATTTGGTTTTATAAAAACACATTAAAAGCTTTTATAAAACATATTATGTTAAAGTTTGTTTTGTAAAACTCTGTTTACTATTTTATTATTATTCCAATATTGAGACGATGCGACACACGGCGGCGACTCACACAAACATCAAAGGATCAAGCACCAATACTTCAAGTAGACAGGACTAGACTTGATTAATTTGTATATATTTTATATTATATATTTTTTGCAGCACCTTTTACATAAATTTTGATTTTTTTGAGCATTTATATAAAAGCTTGTTTTAGTTTGTTTTACTATTAATTTATTTTAAATAACGGCAAACGATAACTAAATACATAAAACTTCAAGAAAAATACTTGTAATTACCTTCATTATTCATTATCAGGCTTAGTGAAATATATATTTTTTTACACCATAACTAGTTTATAAAAAATTCTTCACGTTTACATAAAACATAGGTACCTACTTATAGTTTGGCTAGTATCCATATGATATAAAAGAATCATAACATCATCATATCATTCTTATGCTATCAAAGGGGTTTCAGGTAATATTAATTTTATATTACATTTTATTTGCACTTAAAAAATTTTGAGATTTATGTTTTTTAACGAATACACCCCTGTATAAAACAATTCTGCAGTTACTTTATAATAGCTGTCTAAAGAGCATACTCGTCTGGGTTGAAATAATTTTGTTTTATAAGCATCGTATAAGGAAGAAGCCATTTTTGGTTTCTTTAAATTGTTAGCCATGTTGACCAAACTTTTAAAATTAATATTTTTTATAATTTGTAAAATTTTCTTAGCTAATAAGGTATACAGAATCAGTCATTACATAATGAAAGATATCCCAAAAGATTATTTTCAACAATAAGTGACAATAAAAAAAATATTTTATATAATTTATAAAATCTAAATTCATTAATTTACATAATTCGCGAGGCGCATTAAAATTTTAGTAATAATATACAATATATTTAACAGTAAATTTTCTTTCGCAGCCAAATCTGCTCATGGGTGAATTTTATCTGACTTATTTTATTATTCATTATTGGGTATTATAGCGTTTTATATTATTTTTACCTCCATGATTGTTCAGATTTTATTAATGTGTACCAACAACAATGCATAATAATTCTAAAATAATTTTGTGTAAAAAGGTATTTTCAAAAAACGTTTTTATCCTTTAACTGTTGCCGCTGATAGCAAAAATGTTGCAATTGAGGCTCTTATAAAAGAGTTCTAAAATATGTTTATAACAGTTTTATAGTAGTTCTACAAATATGTCGGTATGTTCTAGTAACAGAGCTATAATAAAACTGTCTTATAACAGTTTTATTTGATTTTTATTAGATATTTATAAACGTTCTAAAAACTATTGTATAATAGCAACAAGCAACATGTATAGAACCGTTAACGAGTCGATTTGTTTTATAAATCTGCGCTTTTTTCGTGTTTATAAGGCGCGTAAGAACGTTGTGAAAATGTTTATAAAACAATGGGTGTTTTATAAAATATATTTTATAAACGTTCTTAGAGCAATTAAAAAAGTTAAATTGTTAGTTGGGAACATTATATATTAAATGTTATATTATCATTAAATTTACCTGTATTTAAAAATGTGGCCTACATTTACTTAAAAAAAACAATATTATATATTTAGTATATCTAAAAGAAGACAATGATAATTCTATTAAACATTTGTGTTTTGTCTTCATGAAATTTGTATGCTTTGTTAACTTATGTTCACTGCCATTCATGCATTAACTGTATCTATGTTCACTACCCATTTTGAATGAAAATGAAAACTTCAAATAAAACAAAAATAAAATGAATAGGTACAACAATAAATGTTTGGCTCTTATTTTATTAAACCTTTTGAAGAAAACAATGTTTTTAAATAATTTTAAAATTTATCACAATTTCGAACAGCAATAGAACGGTCGGAGAATTTCATCCAGTTCTCGAACAGTCCGAAAACTGTCCTAGAACGGTTCTAATTTCCAAACCCGAATAAAGCTAAAATTTCATAAATATTAAATTTTTAATTAAAAATTGTGCGTTTGTGATTGGTGGAAATTAAGATGAGGGAAATACTCCACGATAAAATGATAAGTGGATCAAGTAAGTAAGAAGCTTGACTAAAATACACGATTCAGAATTGATATGTATTTCAAATATCTGTCAAAATGTTTCTGATGGAATACTAACTCTTTACTAATATTTACCATATAAACAATATTTTCATAACAGCTTAAAGTAAATTAAATTATCAAACAAATTCAAACTGATATAGTAACTTATTACTATACCTGCATTCTAAGTGTCTAATTCAATATGTACGCCCATGATGCAATCAATACAACCACGCTTCTTTGCCGTGATCCCATTACGACACCCTTAAATTAAATTTTGAAGAACATCAATCAACGTGGCCAGTTAACCAGTTGGCAGTAGCCGAGTAGGTAGTCTATATCTAGTAGTCTTGGGCGCAAGGCCGACTTAATAAAATTATATACCACATTGGAATTGTTAACGAATTAAACAAATGCTTGTCAAGCACGCGATAGGCATCTTCCAACGCATTCCTATCACCAATGCTTTAATTTCTCCAACTGTTTTATTATTGATTATGGGTTTATTTTTATTTAAATTCTCCTGATGTTTGGGAAACACTTTGCATAAAATGCTGAATACCTGTAGTTACCATAATTTTCATCTTAAAGCAGAAACCCTACGAATATATTTACAATAATATTGCTGGTACCTTAGCCGTTCTTATTTCAAATGAAACCTCCTGTATATTTCAACTGTTTTGGATAAAAAAAAAATAGTTTGATTTCTTTTGGTCCAAAACACAACAAAACACCTGAATAGACAGTCCCTTGAAACTTTGATGTTAGTTGAAGAATATCCTCGTTTCGAAATACCCAAAATCATCGGGACGCCCTGTACAGTGGCCTAAGAAATAAGATTCAGAGCATAAAAAATCTACATCAAATTTTGTTTACCAATAAAACACCCTTGAACATATTATTTCGATTAAGTTGATTTACATTCTAATTTTCATTCATTTGCCAAGTACGTACCTACTTAATGTGTTTAAGTTCACAGAGATTTTATCATTGAATATATTTAAGAAGTTTATTTAAATATATTAAGTTTTTGCTTAGATTTTATTTATTTTGCATTAAGTGTATCTAATTATAATTCAATTTTAGATAATTATTAGAACATTATTTCCTTTCTAATTTAATTTTTACATCGTGTAATAAAGTTATTTTAACTAGGTCTAATAATACTCCATTATAACATTGATATTTCTATTGATCTGTTGGAAAAATAATATATTCTACATATATTTTCCTAATATAGTGATAGTGAGAGTTTTAGGACAGGAATTTTGCAAAAAAGCAAAATTACTCGTGAATGGTTTCGTAAGATGACTTGTTATAATTGCAAAAAGGCCTTTCGGTCCACTTTCGGTAATTTAGCACCATCAATTTACAAAAACTTGGGGATTTCTGTTGTGAACCCTAAGATGGCTAAACACACCGATCCTAGAGCCACAAATGTTGACACACCCAATCACCATCATTTGCCCGCTGTTGCAGGATCGCTGCCCCATTGCTGCGTTCCCTCTCCTTTCGATGCTGTGTCTCGCAACCTCATGTCGTCGACGCTGCTCCTCAAAAACTTGATGGCCCTCGTAAATGAGACCCCTCCATCGCGGTCGGAACTACAATGGCAATATACACTCGTAACTTGGTTCGAATGTCGATTTTATGATTATCGAATATACTCTCGTCTTCAGATGGCCGCGAGAATACTGCCGAGGTAACAGAAACTCTTGATGTTCCGAAGTCTGTCTCCGTTAACTCGAATGTGGTGGGACAGCCACAATGTTTCCTGCAGGCTGTGTTTTCTTTATATTTAGGTCAAGCTCGATACTCCTGTATGCATTTAGTATATATTGAAGATCCTCTTCTGTATCAGCTAGGACAATATTGTCATCCGCGTATTGAAGCTCAATGACTGATGTGGATACGATATTCGTCTCAGCTTGTAGTCTACGAAGGTTGAAGAGTCCGCCGGCATCAAATCTGTAGACGATCTCTATCCTTAACAAGTTGATTGACCGTTCCCACAAGCATCGAAAACAGGTTCAGTGCAATGACACAACCCTGCTTTACGCCAGTTGTTATTTAAAGGGCTCTGCCGGTGCATTGCTGTTGAGAACTGCTGAGTAAAATAGAATATGTACACTGGCATCGTCGTTAGTTCTTCACAAAGGAACAAAGATAAATTTCAATATAAATTTTAAATTTTAGACAGAATTTCGTCATGGTTGTGCATCAGTGATTGTTGATTATTGCCAAAATCTGTTATGATTTCAAAAAAATTCGATCGTGTGCGACAGAACAAGATCAACCTGTGTCGCCGACTGCAATACCTTCAATTTTGAATTTGAAATTTTGTTTGTAAAAGAATATTGCAGATAGATTCCAAATAGTTGAACGTTTTTGATATACAAACTTGGGAAATGTTATAAATTGGTTTGAACGTATGGAAACGATAAAAACCATAAAGGCAAATATTTTGTAAAAACTGATGATGATGATCTAGTACCATTAATTTCTGGTATACCTTGTATTTCAAGATGAAATTGAATTTTATTGATCACAATCTATAGCTCTTATCATCTAACAGGAGTTACAATTAATTAAATTAATTAGTCGTATAACATATTTTTTCAGTTATCCTGAATAAAATATAGCGAATCTGTTGTGATTAAAATAGAGCAATTTATGTTTTTATTGAGACATATAATTGAACTTTTTTGCAAGTAGTAGGTACTAATATAAGTTTTAATAGCATAGTTACACATTTAATATTGGTAACAGTTTTGTTGATATATTTATGAGCATATAAATACCCACAGTAAATCTAGTTTATGATACGAATTGGAAATTTAATACATTTGGTGTACCTACTAATAAATGAATCTGGAACTGAATCGCCTTTTAAATGAGACGTTCATTACGCAAAATTTTACTTATTTTATAGTCCCGGTTTTTATTTAGACTAATTCTATGTTATAAAACCTAAATACATTCACCGCCAAAAAAAGCGGCCACTCATTTGATTTTGATGATTTTGTTTTAAATTGTAGACTGATTTTTCAGTAACGATGCTATGTCAGAAATTTTTATACAGATATGGCTTTGAGCAACAATGAGGAGACGTTTCTATCCCGAAATTTGGAACACCCTGTGGACCACAACAGCTATTGCAGCTATTGTCAACTGGAATCACATTGAACCCTGATCTTTTCTGAGCGTTTCGTTTTTTTAATCACGACATTATCTCTATTTTTGTTGGAGATATACTGTTTCAATGCGAACGCTGAAAAAAACACAACAAATTAATCCTTATAAAATCTGGTAGTGCTGTCTTTGTCGTCGAAAATCTGCAAAAAAATGACCGCTATCTATGTGACTTAACTTAAAGCTGCACCGAAGGTGCAGCCGCACGTCTGTCTATATGGAAAATTTGTTTTTGGCTGCATCCCAACGGGTACTTTTCAAGGGGATTTAATCCGGCCACACTATTTTATTAATTAATTTAATTACATCTGCAAAAGTTCATTTTGTGTGCGACGCAGAGGGAGATATCAACTATTTCCTATCCATCTGACTTAGGTTATTGAATAATATATGATCACATCCACCCATCTGACGGCTCTCATGACACTGTCACTTTAGGTTATTATCACTTTTTCAGTAATCTTACTTCAAATACACAATGACAACTTCTAAATTGACTACAACTATATGGAATAACCTTTTTATAACACTACAATATACAACAGGTTGATAGAAATTGATCTTAAACATGAAAATAATGCCGAAAACTCTTAGGCTATTATTGTAAACAAAGAAAATAATAATAAACTATTTGACACAAGCAATTTGTCTGTCGTGTTAGAAAAAACATCTTACCAAAACCAAATTATGAAGTTAACTAGAAGTGTCAACTCAACTAAAATAAGTGACACCAACGTTAAAAAAAAATACTACCAAATTATGACAAACCAACGAACCATAATAGAGAGATATGGTAGTCCTAAAAAATAACGTCCGCCGCTATTAACGTTAACGTTAATATAGTTGGGACCTATATTATTAAAATTAAAATTAAAATACAATATTTGTTTTCAGGTTTCTGTGGCGTCATTGGTAGGGCGTTCGCTTCGCATGCAAAGGTTAGGGGTTCGAATCCCAGTTCTTTATTTTTTTTTTTTTTTTTTTTTAATTTTTTTTTAAACTTTTTTTTTTTTGAATTTTTTTTTTCGAAATTTTTTTTTATAACTCTCAATTACTTTTTTCATAGATAAAACTACCACAAAACGACTGGGAAATCCCGCAAGGGATTTCTTGTAAACATTTAAAAAGGTAAGTTTAATCAGAAAACTAACAAAAACATACAAATTTAAAACAATAATCGGCTAATTGGAAGGCGCTAATATCTAGCGTGTCCTCCTCACGCCAAAATGAATTTATTTAGTCGATTTGGCATCGAACCAATAAGGTTTGTAACAAATTTGTGTGGAATGGCATCCAATTCTTCCTGAAGTACCATTCGCAGATCATGTAGGCTGTCGGGTAAACCAGGTCGAAGACGAATGCGTCTTTGACGTTGATCCCAGAGATGCTCAATTGAATTGAGATCAGGACTGCAAGCTGGCCAAACCATTCGTTCAATACCGACTTCGTCCAAATATTGGTTAACTACTCGTGCCACGTGCGGTCGCGCATTATCTTGCATTGATACGAAGCCGTCTCAAACAAAAGTGAGCTTCATCGCTAAATAAAATTTGTTTATAAACATCGGAATCAACGCCAATCTTGTTTTGGGCCCATTAACCGAATCTACGCCTTGCTAGGTGATCATGTGGCTTCAATTGTTGTACAAGTTGGATTTTGTACGCACGCAAACTAAGATCTTTCTGCAAAATCTTCCATAAAGTAGATAAACACATATCCAATTCCTGTGCACGATGGCGATACTGATTCGGTTCTTCCTCTACGTTACGCTTACGTTGCGTATTATCATTTAGTGTAAACGTGGTGCGAAAACGTTCCATAGCTAATCGAGTTAATTACTCTGATGGACGATTATGTTGATTGTAAAATGGACGTAGTGTGCGATGCGTTTCTCGAACAGAACCATGATTTTCAAAATAAATTTGCACAATTTGGAAGCGTTGTTCAGGTGTTAGTCTAGTCATGTTGAAATGCCAAACCAAACTAAACACAAATCACTTAAAAGCTGACAAAATCGACGCCAGTTAAAAAAGTGTTGCCAACTTAAAGTTCTATACCTCTATGGTTTTAATTAAAACAGAAATAGACAAGTGATTAAAAATAATGGTTGTCTTTACAAAAAGTATTATTATGTTTGTGCATACTGAGCGCCATAAAATTGGTACAGGCTATAGTTTTTTATTGACTATAGCAGTTTTACAAAACTTTTACCTACTGATCACATAATATGGTTAAATATTAATTACTAGTAATTAAAATAATATGTACTCGTATAACTTTCACAAGCGTGCGAAATAATAGCTTTATTCGTACCAGAACCGTTTTAAAACTATCAGGAGTACGGGTAGTTTAAATTGACATGTTCGGGTTTTGATGAACTGATTTAGGACAGTTCAAGAACTAGAAGATTAGCGTTCGGATATCAACTCGAGTCACATATTGTAGTATAAATTATTGTTAAATAATTAGTAACATTAAAAAATAAAACTTAAAGTTCAGGTATTTTATCAATTGTGTCATATAATAATAATTATGGACTTCAGATCAAATAATATGAATTTTTGGAAAAATATGGAGCAGTTGGGAGCCAAATAGTGAATTTTGATACCGACGGGGGCCTGGGGCGCTATAGCCATGAGCTCTATTATATTATGTAATATTTGCTTGGAACATACAAAAATTATTGAGTTCTGTTAACAGATATTTGACGCAGATTGATAGTAGCGCATTCTTTGCTAATCACATAATTAATAATGGACATAACTTTGAAAACTGGGCTTACTCCACTACACTTCTGTAATAAGGTATTAATCTAAATAACCTAGAATGTCTCGAAATATTTAAACTTACTAAACACCATAATATACGCGCTAGATTTCAGCGACCGTTTCGTTTAATATGCTCAGGGCCTAAAAAGATACCGACAGTAATAAAAATAACTACAGTGACTGGAAACAGTATTGGGTTAATAATTAATCGAAAAAAAAAGAGTTTGCAAATAAATATATGAATGAAACAAATAATTTTTGGCAACGTGTAATTTCCTCAGATTAATCTAAATATAATCGGATGGACTTCATATGGTATGGCGAAGACTTAATGTGGAATTTAAAATAGAAAATTTGTGTCCGACAGTCCATAAAACTACTCGGAGTTGCTATCATTTATTAGTTAGCATCTTCCTTTAAATAGGTACAATAGTTGTTTATACAGTAATAACAATAAATAACAATCGGCAGCTTTATTATTGTTTCTATATTAATTTATTTAATAGTCCTCAAGTAAACTAGAATACATCTCACTTAGATTCATTGTGTCCGTTCTAAACTTCACTGTTCTACTTAGGTTTTTATTAATATGTAACATCTCTGATAAAGATCTTTTCGCATAATTACGTCCAACTGATGAAGACCCTTGCTAGGGTCAAAACATGTTTTGATTGACTGAATGGTTTGCTATAACCTATTCAAATAATTTAGTGGGGGACAGCATTTTCTTTCCAAATTATTGGACGTCCACAGTAATATGGACTAATTCATTAAAATTTAATATTTGTTTTAAATCAATCAAAGACAGACTTTATATGCATGTGCAACAATGAGCATATGATATGGATAGATACATAAAATTTTGTTCCAAGAAAAAGAAACAACAACTCGTAATAATAGTAGTAATAATACGCTATTTTATAGATGTTATAAATTATATTTATGTTTTATTATACGTTGTTTCGCTTTTAATGATGAAAAAATGAACCTTGGATTCTAATGAATTCTATATCTTACAGAAATTTAAATAATTAGTGTATGGTTTAATATAAGAAGTACATTCGTTACAGCTTCTAATGGTCTTAAATAATTATTAATAATTACATTATATAGGCAATTGAATTCAATATATAAATTTTTTAATATCATTTGCTCTACTACTCCACTACCTTATGTGGGAAGTTGGAATTATAGATTGAAAAAAATAAAAAAAATATATAACGTCATGTGTTAAATAGTTGCTACTTTTACATATCTAATAATTATTATTCAGAAAATTCACATAAAATTTATATTTTTTTATAATTCCATATTAACTGAATGTATAATAAAATTTATTAGTTTCCGTTTAATTAACTCTATTTTTTCTTAATTTCTATAATAATAAGAATATAAAGCTTTTATACAATCAAATTACAAAATTTACATAAAGGTGATGGGGATCACATGACAGCAGCAATATATATATATAACTTTATTGTCATAAAGAATTACACTTTCTTGTAGACAAAGTCAGGTACTTAAAAAAAATACAATTAAAAAATTACAACATATACACAAGTGTGCAATCATCATATCAAATAAATAAAAAACAAAAATATAAATGTAAAATTACAAACATATACACATTACAATACAAGAAATAATAGATCCATACAACAATACAAAACATGGGCACTACCAGACATAACAAACATGAGCCCAACATAACAGTGTTAAGAAAAAAAAAACACTACCAAGCATCTGAAAAGAAATCATGAAGATAATAGTAGGCTTTGTCAAGCAGCGTTCTTTCTAAATTGCCTATAATTGTCCATTGCCGTTAAAGTTGGTGGCAAGTGATTATAAATTTTGCGGCTTTCATAAATGAGAGATCTCCTTATTAAGGCTGATCGAGGTATAGGTAGGTGTGCGCGCTGGAGCAATCTCGTAGGATAAGGTTGAGCAGATCGAGCACACGAAGATATAATCTGCAAGTTTCGATGCAGGAGACATACAGTTTCTAATATAAATAATGAAGTGAGTGTCAATATTTGATGTTTCTTAAACAGTTCTCTACAACTTGCTCCTACAGCAACCCTACACAGATAGCGGATTGCCCGTTTCTGTAAAATAAAGACACCTTTGAATAAAGCTCGACTGCATGAACCCCAGAAGGCTATACCGTATCTAAGATGTGATTCAACTATAGGGAAAAATAACCGTTACGCGCAGCCTCCGATCCCAATGCCCACGCAATAACCCTTAACGCATAACAACCCGACGAAACTTTTCCACTCAACTGCCTCACATGTTCCTCAAATTTAAGTTTTATATCTATGTGAAGTCCAAGAAATTTAACACACTCAATATATTCTATGGGATTGCTCTCCAGGATCAAGACACCAAAGTCAAAATTAAAAGACAAGATATGCGTCTTTGCTATATTGAATGACACCACTCCTTTAGTTCTATCAAATCACTCTGAATATCCCGCTTGATAACATCAACGTTCTCATTATCCCACAGGAGTGTTGTATCATCCGCAAAGAGGGTAAGCTTTCCCCGCAAGCCAATAGTTGTTATGTCATTAATATATAGCAGAAACAGAATGGGTCCCAAAACAGACCCCTGGGGTACTCCGGAAGTTATATCTGAACTATTTGATGAGATTTGTTGAATTCTAACGAGCTGGTGGCGGTTGGTTAAATAGAAATCCTGGATCACCGGATTTCTATTTAACCAACCAATCCAATGCCTTAGAAAAGTCACAAAACAGTCGTGCAACCGCTCTACTCTCATTAATTTTAGTGTAAACGTTTTCCAAAAACAATGCTTTTATATTTTATAGTAGTTTTAGAGATCTGAATTATTTCTTCGATTTTTAATACGCCTCTGCACGAGGAAAAGGTACAAGATTTAAAAAATCTAGGAACAAAACATACCTACTCTTTTTTGTCATGGCCGTCTCGAACTGACGATGTTCGCGAAGGCAAAAACTGAGTACGTACGATTGTCATGTAATAAACTGTGACATTAAGGCATTCTTAAGGTTTAGGTTCACCAACGAACATAAAATAAATGAACATTAGCACTGGAAAAGGCTTCTTCTCGTTGGATCCTCCACAATTTGACGAAGATTAACAAAGAATCGCGTGATGATTGCTATACGCAATAATTTTTTTTCAGACAGTTTTTGGTGAAATATGCAAAACAAAAACTCGTCGTATCACTCTTCATCAAGACAGTGCGAGCGCCGCTCACATATCTCGTCAAGCAAAGGACTATTTGAGCCCTCAAAATTAATGTGTTTTGATTATTAGGTTGAAAATGGCCCTTTTTTATGTATTTTTTTAGAGTAAATGACGAAACCATACTACGCACAAACCACAAGTTGGTTTCAGTGGGTGTTTCTTATTTATTTCTATATTTTAGTGAATAGTTTGTAAAGAGTTTTTGGGAGAATAATAAATATTTGTACAACCAAAGATATGGTCTTCGTCCTGACTCCACTTCTACTATTTTTCAGGTTTAATAAATTCCTTCCTTTTATTATTATCATGTTTACTTCTTTATAATATTATATAATATATAAATTTTATAAGTAATGGACGTTCAAATTAGCAAAAATATGTACGAAAATGAGCTTTTGGTGATAAATAACTTTAGGCTAATTTTTGCGAGGCCTCGTTGAAAACCGTTTGTTACCGGTGCGGTTCTAACTCTCACCACAAAAAGTTCCTTCTAAAATTTTGTTATAACCACGTATTCTCACAAAGACGTAAAAACTAAACAAACTGTTAATTAATGGTGTGTGTACGTATTTACGATTTTGGAGTAGCAACGTTTATGATTGGTAACCGGTACACAATTATTCCAACTGAAGTCACTTCGATATTCATTTATAGTCTAGGCCTACCTAGTCCTTGTAACCTATTAGTTGTCAAGTATTTTTTATATATTTAATATTCTTGGTGCTTTTTGCTTTGTTTTTGTTGGTGTTGTATTCGGTTACATTATTATAATTTTATGGACAATTAGATAACCGACAGTAACACAGTTCGCGACCTGTGTAATAGAATTATCTCTACCGCTACTTCGTAAACATGTGACGGTTATAGAAATGCGGTTACCGTTTATAAAACTCGCCTTGGAAATTTAAAAAAGAAAACTAGACAAGTAACATGTCTACAAATTTTCCAGTATCCTTTTCTGGTCAGGTTTATTTGGTGGCACCTTTACATTTACTTCCGCACAATTTTTTTTAACCCATTTTTGAGAAATATTGAGTTTATACATTTTCTTCATAAAGACGTAAATCCTTTTTTACACAATCCGACGATTTTCACGATTACTTTTTTAATTTTTAATATTTTTCATGGCATCAAAAATCAATTTGCATGGAACAAATCTTCCTCTATAATTGAAACGTCTTAAACTCTTCGTTTTCGAAATTTTTGGGTTTGATGGACTCAAAGATGGTGGTCCTTACATGCAAATGCCAATTAAAAAACGAAACATCCCAGTTAATTTTTACTCTGCAGAAAAATTGAAGGAAACCAAAAATATTATGAAAAAAAGACCTTTAATTATGAACTCTTGCATTTTTTACGTATCTTCTTCTCTTACCTTACGGTGATGCAGCCAATTAATTACGTATCTTATGTAGTTTTTTAGTTATTTCGAAAAAACATTCTAAATTCTAAACCGGTCGAACTGACAGCCCATATTTGTACCTACATAAAGGAGATGGATGGATTATGCTTAGTTTTTATTTTTATGGTTCAGCCATAGATTTTCTCCGAAAAAATGAGCATTTTAATGGTCTTTCCAAGCACTTTAAAAAGTGTTATATACATTTTCTTTAAAAAATTAGTTCTGTTGCCATTATTTTACAGTTTTTAGGTTCGATTTTAGTTTCCGAAAAATAAACAATCACCTTTCTTTAAAACTACATAAGATACGTAATTAATTGGCTGCATCACCGTAAGGTAAGAGAAGAAGATACGTAAAAAATGCAAGAGTTCTAAGTTAAAGGTGTTTTTTCATAATATTTCTGTTGAGTGCCGTTGATGTAATAATAACCGAGTTATCACTCTTTAGACAACGGTAATCAACAGAAATTTAATCGATTCGTTATTTGAAAAGCTTTATTTTTGCTATTTATCAAAAATAGTCAAATAATAGTAATTTAATTCAATACTATTTAATTTTGATGTACTATTTGATATTATTAAGATTTATAAAGTATTAGGTATATATAAATTATATGTATTTCTGCCAGGCTTAGGACTTGATCTTTTCCAAATTGTTTTCCTAGGTCTGTTTGTAGTTCTTTTATTATTAGTCTTATTATTTGTTATCATTATTATTATTTTGTTTCGGGAATTATTTCCTACTTAGAATGTAATTTTATTTCGAACTTCAATAAATAATTAAATAAATAATATTTCTGTTGATTGCCACTAAAGAGTGATACCTCGGTTATTATTACATCAACGGTAATCAACAGAAATTTAATCGATTCGTTATTTGAAAAGCTTTATTTTTGCTATTTATCAAAAATAGTCAAAATAGTCAACATGAAAAATCAACATTTTCAATCGGAAATAACTCGGAAAATATTAATTTTTGAAAAAACTTTATAAAGCATTTTTTGCTTAGAATTTATCCCTCTATTGATTCGGCACTATGTAACTTTTGTTTCTTCAGCAATTCTCTATTTGCTGTTAAAAAATTACGTCAATTGGTGCATGTGTCAATAATTCGTACCTAAAAACCGTCATATACTCGCCTATCTTTTACATCCTGTATTGTTTACCTATTAAATACCTTTAAAGTACTTGACATCTCAATACCTAAACATCACAGTGACAACGAAACCTTTTTCACACCACCTTTTTTTTTTCTTTGACAAGGTAATTCGACTACTCGTAAAATGTAGCCATTATTATAGCGCCTAGCGGATAACATAGCGGCTGAAACTGTATATACCAAAGACACAGAAAGAAAGAAAAAATCATTAACACCTGATAGTGCGTGGGAAACTATATATATTTATTTGTTTAAACAATTCTGAAGATCTTTTTTGGTGTATGTGACATAATAGCATCAACACTTACTTGTGAGTTGATTGGATTCATGGGTTATAGGATGGATAATGGCCCGACGAGGGTTATCTTTTATGTTTTTACAAAATCTGGGAACAAGCTATTTTATTGGTTTGCAAATTATTTCTTTCTCATAACTTTTGGTGCACTCTGAAAGTTGTGTCTCAGAAACATGGTTTAAAAAGGCTTCGACAGCTTCTTGGAGGGATGAAAATGGGTTCATGCATTTTGTGTTTGATGTTTGGGTTATGAGACATTATTTCAGCATTTTTCTTCTTCAAATAGTCATCTGTTTGATGTGTTGTGTGCGGGCTTGCATCGCCATGATGACTGCGACGTTTTAGCTGGTTCTTCCTGATTTCGTCTATGACTTTTGGCAACCAAATTACTATATTATCATTCAGCACTAACTATTCTTCGATCATCTAAAGGAATTGCTACCATGTGTCATGTAAAGCTGAAGAAACAGGCGATCATTTTCTTGAAAGTGAATCGTGCGCCAACAACCTTTATGAATATATCCAGGTTGCTTTCGGATTTTGCAGTTCTTGTGTCGAATTTATTTAGCATTTCCTTACACCAATGCAAAATCAAATGTATATAGCAGTCTATGATATACCAACAGGTGTTTCTATCTTACTGTAGGTCGATCTTCTTTTATTATTTTGCGTACATCATCGATGGTTTTTGGAATAACAACAGATTCTAGAGAAATTATACAAACCTTTTTTATACTTTCTACTCTGATCCAATTAATAAAAACTTGAGCGTAGCGATTTAATGCATCCCTGTGGAGTTCGGCTTCTTCTGAGATTGGAAAACCTTCACGACTATCAATTTTTTTCCAAACTGCTTGCCTCTGTGGGTCAACAAACTACTAAATCAATTTCTAAGCGATGACATAAAATGTATGACTATGACACGTCTCAAAAGCACCAACTAATAATGGTCACTCATTATTTGTTAAATTGGTGAGAGTGGTGAGAGTCATAAAACATGTTGTTGAATACAGTTGAGGGTCATTTAGAATGGTTAAACACTAGTTTCAGCAAATACATTTTTGAAACAGAAGACAGTAAACTAAGTGATTGGAATTGGGTAAAAAATCCATATAACAATACACCTACCGCGGCCTATCGTTTTAAGAAGGCCTATAGATCTTTCCTCAAGTGGTTCACACATATACATTTCATTTTGTTAAGAAGTCATTAACAAATTTATTTGAGTGAATGGTCTTCCCTTATTTAATTGAAAGCATTTTACCTTTTCCCATTTTACACCTTTGTGAAACTGGTTTTTCCGCTGCAGGTGCTTTAAAGACAAGAAACAAGCTGCAAGTAGAAACTCGAGAGTTTCTATCTCGAATACTAAGCCAAACCTGGACAGACTGTGTTATTTAAAACTGACACATGTTAGTTATTAGATGACGAATTGTCAATTTTTGGGAACAAAAATGTAAAATCTTTGAATTTATTCCGGATCTTTGAGGAAACATCAATGGATGAAGCAGCGCAGCCCATTCAATTCCATATGAGCAAGAAAACTTTCCGTTCCAAGACGTATCAAATTCGAGTTTAATCCGGTTTGCCCAGGGGGTTTTAGCAGCCATTTGGCAAGAATGTGTGCAAATTTGACCCCAGTTTGGTTAGAAATAAGTTTAGCTTTGCTTTTTCGACTTCAATTCGTATCCTTAGTTGCGAACAAACAGGCTTTATGTATACGGATGATTTTGTTTAAGCTGCTCAGCTATTTAAAGGTTAATTAGTAAAAAGAACAATCCTAGTATCGTATCTACTACATAAAAACTTTGAAATGAATAAGGAGCAGTTACATCCTGGAATCCTATGCTATGCAACAGAAATCTCTCCATGCAACTTCGGAAACGAGTCCTCAAATGTTATGTCTGGTTCTTATTACTTTATGGCAGTGAGCATGGACCTTGAATGCATCAACGACAAATAAGCTTGAGGCATTTGAACTGTGGTGGTATCGCCGAATGTTGAAGATCTCCTGGATTATCCAGACCTCCAACGAGAAAGTACTTCTTATGACGAATACCAACAGGGAACTCATAAACACAATTAAGGTGAGAAAAAGTGAAGATGTCGGGCATATTATCAGAAGACCCAAGTACTCTCTACTCCACTTGATTGTCCAAGGAAAAGTGGAATGCACACGTTGGATTGGACGTAAAAAACTGTCATGATTGCGAAACATAAGGGAGTGGACAGGACTGCAACCTGAGCAACTTTTCAGAGCGGCCGCCGCCCGTAACACGTTTCAAAATGTTATCACTACGATGATCGCCAACGTCTGAAGACAGACAGGGCACCGGAAGAAAACGAATAATTAGAGTTAAGTAATTAGGTAAAGGCACAATATGTTCTGTTTCTAATGAATTTGCAATACAAGTTAAATTACGTTGGACCAGTAAAAGATTAGTAATCGGAATTTAGTACAAATGTTCTTTTTTGTTTAACTTGACTGAGGTAATTTTAAAACTATCTTGATCAGCTATTTCCATACCTACTGCCAAGTTGCAACATTGCAGACAAAAACTACAATTACTTGTTTAATTTATTCCAGGAAATATTTATCTGTTAACTATAAATAAATCTCACTCTCTTTCGTAGTCATATACAAATATTAACGGCCTTTAATTGGAGAAATTTTTAATCCTACTTAATCAAATAATATCTGTGCACCTAGGGACACATGATTATTATTATTATAAGTGTTATTATCGTAAACTATGATATGGTTTATTTATATAATATCAATAATCTGGTAGCACAAACCATGCGTGCAGCGAGTGATCTTAAAATTGAAAACGGTAGCAAGAACACAACCCTATTTGCATAATGTTAATATATATGCATGTCTGAATCGCTAATAAATTATAACAATTTAATATTTAAATTAGACAAATTACCTATTTTAAGATTGTTTAAGTTCTATTTTGTGACAAAATGAACATAATGTTGTATATTATCAATGAACATAAATGTGAGAATATATATTTTTCTGAACTGCAACTCAGTGGGTAATCACACGCTTCTCTTTCATAAAGCTGCACAGTAGTTTAAACAGTGTGTCCCAGGTGTGTCCCACCTGCAACTATATCCTCAAGCTGAGGATAATTTTATTCTTCTAAATTTTGTGATAAAATATCGAAGCTATTTGTGTAATAAAGGGGCAAAGTGCATCATTTGCTCCATCGGATAGTTTGAAGCCGGAAAGCCTCTATATACTGAAAGGCCAAAATGTCGACCGAAATCGCACTATAGAGAGTTTTTGACTATATAAAGAAAAAATCAACAAGCAACAAAAAAAACCAAAATTGAGTTATACAAGATTTCATTAAACATTTTAAAGTTTAAATACATAACATGTACATAATCTACGTACACATTACATCAGAATATAGTAGTTTGTGTAGTTTCCAGAAATTGCTGAATAACAGACATTAATATGTACTAGGCAAAATAATCAGTTATTTTCTTTTAAACATTCCTTTTGAAAAATAATTGTTGCTCAACAAAATTCTCGCATTTATTCAAATGCATAAAGATTTGATCAGGTCATGTCAAATGCATTTCTTATTTCATTTTCACTAAATTTAGCAGCGGTTTCAGTTTCTTCTTCATGATCGTCTATAACCGTCAATTATGTCTTGCTCAGTTAAGAGATCTGTCGTGCCAACATCATTGTCGATTTCTAAGAAATCTTCAAGTAAAAAATCTGCGTCGACGGTAGCAGTTTTATCTAGAATAGGTACCCCATTGTTTTTTAAGGTAGCGAGATCAATTTCGTCTTCTTCCTCCCATTCGTGATTTTTCTCAGTAAAACCTTAGAACCTTTAGAAACGCCGTTTTTGATAGTTTTCTGAGAAACATTTTCAGGTGAAAACATGATTTCCGTAAAGCTGCTACCGCTAAAGTCTCGTGAAAAATATGGAAAAGAGTAACAGTCATTAAAATGGTGAATGGAAACCTAGCAAATAAGAACAATATCTGAAGAATTTGTCCTATCCTAGTCACATCAGAACCACTATCAATTGAGCCTTTAAGATTACGCAACAGATAACAACTAGCGTTAAGTTTCGTAAAAACAGAATCTATGTGTACGTTCCAGTCCAAAAACTTATCGATTCTGACACCAAGAAACCTAGCACTGTCGCAAGTTGTCAATGGACAACCATTGAAAGAGAAGGCCATGTTCAGACCAGAGCTCTATATTTATTTAGTAGAGGCAAACATGTCCTTTATATTATTAACAAGAAATCACCACGTGATTTCCCAGTCGTCTTGTGGTAGTTTTATCTATGACAAAAGTCATTGAGGCTTATAAAAAAAAAATCAAAAATCTATATATCTCCTAAAAATATTGAAGATAAATATAAACATTTTTGAGTTACCCCGTAGATCACCTCTACGAGCTTATAGTTACACGCTAAAGAATAAATCATGAATTCAAATCTAAATCAAAAGTTTATTCAAAATATTACTTTTTTGATCTTAAAAAAAAAAAATAAACAAATACATTTTTGACTCACCCCGTATATAAATTTAAAGTGTATGCTAAATATTTCTAAACATTTAAAATTTATTCGATTGCAATCTAGAAAATTTGTTAAATGTCGGCTAATTTATGTTTTTTTTTGCATCACCCTGTACATGCTGCTTATTAATTAATGTTGTTATAATCTGATAAATACTTAATTTAAATAATAAATCCACTTGTCATATTCAATAACCCTATAAAATTTTATACTAAATAAATATCTACTATGAATATATTATTAGATAGGTAAAAATGGCTGCCTATAATATGAATGTCATCATAGGTGACGTTATTTTTTAGAACTACCACATCTCTCTATTTGAAAATCGTTGGTGTTAAATTAACGTTAACGTTAATAGCGGCGGACGTTATTTTTTAGGATACCATATCTCTCCATTATGGTTCGTTGGTTTGTCATAATTTGGTAGTATTTTTTTCCAACGTTGGTGTCACTTATTTTAGTTTAGTTAACACTTCTAGTTCACGTCATAATTTGGTTTTGGTAAGATGTTTTTTCTAACGACAGATAAATTGCTTGTATCAAATAGTTTATTATTATTTTCTTTGTTTACATTAAGAGTTTACCACATTATTTTTATGTTTAAGATCAATTTCTATCAACATGTTGTATATTGTAGTGTTATGAAGTTGTTATTCCATATAGGCCCGGTTGTACAATGAGCGTTCACCCGAAGTTCACCTTGATCTTCGGTTCAGCCGAGAAAATGCGTTGTACATTGTTGGTTTTGATGGTGAACTCGCGGTGAACTTGAACGCCCGAATTTGGTCGTTCAAGCTGAGTTCAACGTTTTTTTAACCTCACTCCTGAATGTTTTAAGGTTTTATTTATGCTAATATTTCTTTTTTCAAAATTTAATTTCCTACAAAAATGGATGTGTATTAGAATTAGTAAATAATGTTGCTCATCGTCGAGCCCCACATATAGAAATAGGCCAAATCATTTCAAAGTTTGGAATTAACGAGTGGTAATGTTTATTGTGGATTTGATATCTGATCATCTACTACAGACATAAATATACATTAAACACATCACCCTATCAGACTGTGAAATAAAATAAATAAAAAGAACAAGGAGTGATAACGATAGGGCTATGGGAAATCTAATAGACTTAACAATTCAACAGGCGACACTGCTCATCAAATAACATTTCAGATACTTTTAATTTAAACCTGGATATTGAGACAGACGTAAAATTCTGAGGCAATTTGTTATACTCTGCAGCTATGGTATATGAAAACGACCGTTGAAAATAAGCTGTTCTATGGGGTGGTATATCAATGATATGCTTTCTTCTTATGTTTAAAATATGAACATGAACATCCGTCCTGAAAGTTGCCGCCTTTTTCTCAGAATTAGGTTGTTCGATAACGTAGAGTTTCAGTTCACCCCATGGAGGATGCACAGGAGTACCTTAGGTGCTGTGACTTTTTGTGTCACCCTCCACCAATTCCAGATCACTAAATTTATTAAAATAATATCCTCTCTAGCAGAGAAATTAGTTGCTCTTACATTATTTTCCATAATTATATACTATTATAAATTTGTTTTTATTTAATATTCTAAGCTACGAAAATACAAATTAAAAAAAAAACTGAAAACAACATAAATATATCTAAAAATTATCTATTTTATAGGTTAGATTGTTATTTTTTTCTTCTTCTCATTTTATAGTCTAGTTAAATGCTGGTTCAAGTAAACTTGTATTGGTACAACGCTCGAGACACTGAACTTAGTTCAAGAGTGAACTCATAGTGACCAGCAGTTCACGGGAACTAATGGTAAACTATCGTTTGTACAACCGGGCCATAGTTGTAGTCAATTTAGAAGTTGTCATTGTGTATTTGAAGTAATATTACTGAACAAGTGATAATAACCTAAAGTGACAGTGTCATGAGAGCCGTCAGATGAATGGATGTGATCATATATTTTTCAATAACCTAAGTCTGATGGATGGGAAATAGTTGATATCTCCCTCTGCGTCGCACACAAAATGAACTTTTGCAGATGTAATTAAATTAATTAATAAAATAGTGTGGCCGCATTAAATCCCCTTGAAAAGTACCCGTTGGGATGCAGCAAAAAACAAATTTTCCATACAAACAGACCTGCGGCTGCACCTTCGGTGCAGCTTTAGATTAAGTCACATAGATAACATAGATCAGAAATTATAAGGATTAAACATAAGTTTATTTCTAAAACACTATTCGATGAAGTCATGCACACAGTTCGACTCTAAATCTCAGCAGATCTAGACCGCTTGCAGCCACAATAATTGCAGTAGCATCAATATAATTCAAAAAATCATTCACAAACATCAGGAATATCAAGGGATTTGCCACGGCCGATCAGACACATCCTCATCCTTCAGAAAAGATATAAACCAGCGTTTTATGGCACCACGGTTTCCCAACGCGTCCAGATTCTGAGCAACAAAATTAATATCCACCGAATGAAAGTCCATGGTCAAATCAAATAGCAATGCGACCACAAAATCATTCTGATTCTGCCTCTCATACACAAACGTCATGAAATTAACAGGGGTTTATACATATATATTAAATTTATGAAAACTTTGTTTCATCATATTTATTTGAGCAGGTTTTTGAAATGGGTTCCTTGAACTTCCATGCATTTCGTTCACTGACGAAACAACATTCCAGGATTGCCTCCAATTTAGTTGCAACGTTGTCTCTTTTCCATGAAAATAGACCTCGGTTCTCATAGAATAGGATCACCTCGATCGACTACCAAAAGTATCTGAGAGAACGAAAATATTAAAATGCTGTAATATATAAATTCCTTTGAAGATGCATGTAAATTTGGGCATTTAAACTTTAGTTTTCCTCAATATTACAAAACTGTTATCGACATGCCAACTCTTAATAGGGTAATATCAGAACAGCCTGTAGAAAAGTAAATACTATTCATATCGCACAAACAATATCAATCCGAAACCTGAAAGCATAAAGCAGAGTGAAATTTTATCTTCATAGAGATATCATGTAGGCGTAAATCCATATAAGCAATAAATCAGTTTATTAAAGGAGAAAAAAGAAATAAGAAGCAGATGTAATCCAAAATGAGAAAATTATTTATCCATTCAAATCCTTGACGGGTATCTATCACCGTTATCGATGTCCAAAATCATAAATTCAGAAGCTTAATATTCAACTCTGGTAATCACATGATCTTTTGTCGTTTATCCGTTCTATATGGACGTTTTGTCATTACTACACAACGGTAGTGTAACATTTGATGTGTTAATCAGAGAATACGGTACATGTTTCAAAATGGATTAATGAAATTAAAATACGCTTTTATGGCGTTTATACATTTGAAAAATTAGAAAATGAAAGTCTGAAAATAACTGATTAATAAATTCAGCATAATTAAGTGAGAAATATAAGTCAAACTACTATTTGAGTACTAAAATTCTTTCCTAAAGACCAAACATTTGCATTGTGTGACTTTATTAAGTCCACTGACGTTAGGGCGGCAACTTAAAAACAATTATTGACAAAAACAATGTACGCCACTGACTGTAATTACCTTTGGATATTGTTTTGAGATCAAGCAACTAAAATTACAACACATTATTGAAATAGTCCATTTTCTTACTAGGAGTTTAATTTTTAGGGATAAATAAATTAAGTCTGCTCCACAAACGAATTTCATAATATACAGGGTGAGTCACGAGGAACTGTACATACTTCTACCATAAGTAGAGGCACATTAGGGGATCATCATATGACCATCAAAAACTGTCTCCTTATTTTCATTAGTAATATATAGGGTGAATTATGGATATTCACAAAAACAATGTTTCGTCATATCTTTTCAATGATTATGTCAATTTATGTCATTTTTTTATAAAAGTGTGTATTAGTGCCTGGCAACTAACTGACATATTCAGAATTAAGAAAATCCAGGTCCGTCTTCGAGAAAATTTGTGGGACTGCTTCATATTCAACACTTCACCCTGTATATGATTTTTCAAAAATCTGATATAATTTTTTCAGAGGGCATAAATAGACAGTTAGACCTGGGTATTTGAATTTTTTGTTACACTCACCTCACATTTCCAATTAGAGATTCATTTTAGAGCCAAATTGAAAATTGGCAATAATGAAGTATCTTACTGTATAATAATGTTTAGTTATTAAAAAGAAATCTTCAAAATAGACAGAAACGACACACACTGTGCTCCAGTATGGTAAATACCATAATTTGAATTGATTTACAGGGCCGCATTTAAAAATCTGGCATATCTGGTTCATCCCAATAATTCACCCTGTATGTAACTTTTTCCCCCGTAATAGACAGAAAACAGATACAAAATGTTTGTAATAATCTAGTTTTCTTATTTGTTTGAGGAAAACTCATGTGTCTAATTATTTTAATCGGAATGAAATGAACAAGCCAGGGAAATGTTTATTCATAAATTAAGAAATAAAATAAAAAACAATAACCAAACAATAAAACAGTTTTAACAATGTGGAACAAAGTAAAAAGCAATTTATCAAACATTACGATTATAAAACACAACAGCTCATTAACGCAGAATTCTTCACTGTTGCAATATTATCAGAAATGACCCACTGACAATCAGAAAAGCTATTACACATTTAAACATTCGTCAAGAAAAGTGTATTAAGACAGATAGATTTCATTTTGAACATCTTTTATTATCGTAATGTTTATTAAATTGTTTTTACTTTGTTCCACATTGTTAAAACTGTTTTATTGCTTGGTTATTGTTTTTTATTTTATTTCTTAATTTATGAATAAACATTTCCCTGGCTTGTTCATTTCATTCCGATGAAAATAATTAGACACATGAGTTTTCTTCAAACAAATAAGAAAACTAGGTTATTACAAACATTTTTTATCTGTTTTCTGTCTATTGCGGGGGAAAAAGTTACATACAGGGTGAATTATTGGGATGGACCAGATATGTCAGATTTTTAAATCTGGCCCTGTAAATCAATTCAAATTATGATATTTACCATACTGAAGCACAGTGTGTGTCGTTTCTGTCTATTTTGAAGATTTCTTTTTAATAATTAAGCATTGTTATACAGTCAGATACTTCATTATTGCCAATTTTCAAGTTGGCTCTAAAATGAATCTTTAATTGAAAATGTGAGGTGAGTGTAACAAAAAATTCAAATACCCAGGTCTTGTCTATTTATGCCTTCTGAAAAAATTATTTCAGATTTTTGAAAAATCATATACAGGGTGAAGTGTTGAATATGAAGCAGTCCCACAAATTTTCTCGAAGACGGACCTGGATTTCCTCAATTCTGAATATGTCAGTTAGTTGCCAGGCACCAATACACACTTTTATAAAAAAATTACATAAATCGACTTAATCATTGAAAAGATATGACGAAACATTGTTTTGGTGAATATCCATAATTCACCCTGTATATTAATAATTAAAATAAGGAGACAGTTTTTAATGGTCATTTGATGATCCCTTAATGTGCCTCTACTTATGGTAGAAGTATGTACAGTTCCTCGTGACTCACCCTGTATTGTTCAAATCAATAATGTTTCGAGAAACTAGTTCTCATCTTCAGTACGCAAGGGGAATTACAGAAAGCTATATCTAACTATTCTACAACTAAATCTATATCACAACTTAGATAAATTATAAGATAATATTAAATCACTCACCATTTGTGGAAAAAGTTATTGTTATAAATCAATAATTATTAGAATTCTTAAACTGTGTCCGATGTAAAATAAAAATAAAGTTGAACTTCTATGGTGTTTTTTTTTGCGATTATGACTACATAATTTCGCGTGTGATGTACACAGTTTTTTTACGTTTTTTTCTCATATTGTTCATGTTTATGATCAATAAACTTTAATTATTTGTTAATAACAGCAAGCTAAAAAATTACAGAGTTATCCAAAAGTGTTCCTTTAATTTTTTTGAGCAGTGTAGTAGTAATGCGATTACAGTACTTAAGGGATAATAAAGAGTTGGTTTTCTTCAAATTTTTAAAACCTCGTCATAATTTTATTCTATTATTTTAGTAACATTGCATTATGGTAAGTTCTAATAATTACAAGTAGATAACCTAAAAAAAAAATCAAAATAATATGCAGTTGGATTTTTTAATTTATTTATTTTAATACTCATAAATAATATATAATACGAAAAATGAAAGTTAATAAATATTTATGAGCAACTCCAATACATACATAAATGTTCATATATAGGTATACATATTAATAATGTATAAAAGAAATTGTCAAATGTATTTTTGTTCCTTTATAATAAGCATGGCATGATTTCAATAATTTTTCTTCCACAGTCCACATACTCACATTAACAAGATTAATATTATTTGTACAAAATTCTCCTTATTGTATTGTTGTTATAACAATATAAGAACTCGTTTATTGTTATTTTAAAGGGAACATGACGAGTTTTTGCATTGTACTCTTAAGCAAAAAAAAAATACTAAAAAAAATAAACAGAATCGCTCTTTAAAAGTGTGTTATGTGTTTATTACCGAAGCGTCACACTTTTGTGCTTGGTCGTTTTGGAAAATCATTTCAGCAGGTGCGGTTAACACAGTTTTTACAATACTGTTAATCTTAGTTATACAGGGTGAGTAAAATGTGTAAAACCCCCGGGATTTTCTTAAATATTTTTTATTTTCAAAAAATGTACACACAAAAATTATTATTAGATGCATTTTTGCAACAAACTGCCCATTTTCAGTTTTTTAAATAAATGTATAGGTACTATCCATAATATCCATATTTATACAAGGTGTTTCTAAAAACAGCTTGTCAAAATTTTTGAGCGAATCTAATCATGAAAAAAACCTAAATTGTAATTTTTCGAAAAGTCCTTATTTACAAAGGTGTTAAAGATGACTGCCGGTGGACGATTTTTTTGAAATATTTTCCAAATGAGTAAAGATGAATTAACCAAATGTAGCATGTTTATTCAGCTAGGTAAATGTCGTAAACTGACATAATAATAATAATGATTTATTGTGAAAATGTAGAATATATACAATTGCACAAAAAGGATAGAGATTTGGCCAATGCCACTCTTCCTTAAAAAAAGTTTATACAAATAACGAAAGAATGTACAAAACAAAAACTCTTAAAACTAGAATAAACAAATTTTCATTATAAATTAATGCAAAAAGTTAATCACACTATGAATTAATTCTGAGCTTCAATTGCCGCTGAAATAATTCCAATGGCAAATCAATTATATCAATACATTTATTTAGCAGTAGTGAGGTCATATACGAGAAACTGCCCTCAAATTTTGCTGTCATATGCTTAGGGATAGTAAAGGAATCAATACGTACATTAACATCATGAACATTAGAACGGCTACACAACAACTTATACAAATATTGAGGGTCACGAGCATGGTATATCTTATGTAGCAATGAAGTATATAAATACTCATATCTCACATCCAACTTTGGCTCACCCAATCTCTCAAAAAAAGGAGTGACATGTGCAGCAAAAGGAACCGTGCAAACAAACCTTATACAAGAATTCTACACTCTCTGCAACTTCATTTTATTATAATGAAACAAAAAATAAAAATATACCGGAAAACAATAATCCAAATGCGGATAAATAAGAGCTTTAACCAATTTAAGTTTAGTAGGCTCATCAACCAGGTGTTAAATATGGTATATCGAACGCTATTTAAAAAGTGAATTCCTGCATACATTGCCACAATGCTCGTTAAAATTTAGCTCAGAATCCACGATTACTCCTAGATCTCGAGCTTTATGCATCCAGGGGATAACATCATTGTTAATCTTAACATTAAACTCTTAAGTAACAAAACTACCGTGGCGCTCGTTGCCAATGCACATAGCCACCGTCTTCCCAGAGTTCAGGAGTAAACCATTGTTAACACACCAACAAGAAAACTGAGACAGCTCTCCATTTATTACATCAATTGCAGTCTCAGCACTGGCTAGGGGAAAAGACAAATATACCTGGATATCGTCCGCATAGAGGTGTATGGTAGAGAGCTGGAATGATCCTACAATGTCAAATACATAAACAGAAAACAACAATGGTCCAAACATGAAATTGAATGAAAAAGAAAGACCTTAGGGGGGTTAACGGGGTGGACCCTTGCCTTAATTATAACCTAACTTTTCTTTCTTGTGCCTTTTATTCCATTTGTATCAAAAATATGATAAAATGAAGTTTTCTACGTAAAAAAGTTATACTTGTTTTTTCTCGAAAAACTTAAAGGTTTTCGAGAAATTCGAGTTTGAAGATTTTGGGACAAAACTGGTCCTTAGTAAACAGCATTAATAAAATTATTGAAATACAGTTTGCTAACGAAAAGTTTTCCAGAATTTTATTTTTGAGTCAACAAATCGATAAATAAGGCTACGCAGAGCATTAGACGCTTTTGATATATGTACATCCCAACGTAAGTGATTATCGATGTAAACCCCAAGATACTTCAATTTCTCGGCCTCGGAAATTTCAATAATGCTTCCATCGTAACTAACACTCAGCTTAGAAAACTTTGGTTCATATTTTTTTTGTGTTGCAAATGGTATATATTTTGTTTTTGAAAAATGTATAGTTAATTCTTTAGAATCAAAATAAACTCAATCAAAGTAAACTACTTTTAAATCTCTTTCAATGTTAACTTTGAGATTCTCCCAATTATCACCACTATAAAATATCACCGTATCATCTGCAAAACTTATAATTTGACCACAACTAGAAAGAGATAGCAATGAATTGACATATAAATTTAAAAAAAATTGGTCCTAATACAGATGATCCTTGAGGACCGCCGTAATTGACTATGCGTTCATCACTAACTATTCGGTCTATCTGAACGAACTGCTTTCTGTCAGATAAGTAGATTTGTAACAATTGATACGCATTACCTCTCACACCCGCTCTCTCTAGACACTCCATCAATTTTGAATGGTTTACGCTATCAAAAGCCTGTGCAAGATCTAAAAATATGACAATAGCCGGCTTGCCATCTACCATGGACTCGTTGACCTTTTGAGTTAAATAAGAAATCGCGTCTCCAGTGGACTTTCCTTCCTTAAAACCAAAATGCTTTTGAGAAGCTAAATGGCAATCCAATCTGAAATTATTTAATCTTTTTTTCATAACTTTTTCAAATATCTTATTGAGATTAGTGATAAGTGAAATAGGCCTGTGAATGGATACATAATATTATTTGTAATTTCTAGAATGACCTGAAGAAGGCGAAAAAACCATCATCGAAACGTAGTCGTAGAATATTATAATAAAGTTAGACAAGCGAAATGTAACTTTCGGTAGGAATTAAAAAAAAAAATTGTTTTCAAGAACCTGAAACCAAAAAATAAAAAAAGAAAAATGGTTCAAGAACATAAAACATAGTTTTATCAAAATGATGATTTCTTTTTGCTCTTTCTTTATGCTACTGGTGTAATGAACGATGGCAATCGGACTATTGATGACCCTCAACAAATTGTTGAGGCATTTGTCAGCTATTTTGAGAGCGTTTTTGTCGGATCGGAGGACAATTGTGCTGCGAGATCTGACTTGGTGGCAAATCGCGACTATCTTTTATATGACATATCTAAGGAGGAGTTTTTTTGGGCTGCCTGAAAATTGAAAATTAAGTTTACTTCTGATGCGGATGAAATACCCTCTTTTTTTTTAAAGGACACAATAACTGTCCTTTCCACTCCCCTATCTAAAATTTTTAATTTGATTTGCAGGACTTGTGTTTTTCCATAGGATGGGAAGGTTGCGAAGGTGTCCGATTTTTAAGAGCGATGACAGGGTTTGCATTTGTAATTATAGACCTATATCCATATTATCAAATTTCTCAAAGCTGTTTGAAATTATTTTATTTCAGAGGATTTATAGAGTGAGAAAGCCTAATTTATCAACACGGTTTTATCGGTGGCAGGTCCACGCTTACTGATCTGTCTGTGTTTACACAATTTACTTCACAAACTGTTGAATTGCTCTTTGCGGACGATATGAAAATATTTAATTTCGTTAATAATCTTAACGATTGTAATCGTTTGCAGCGTGATATTGATTTGGTTCAATGTTGGTGTGAGGAAAACAAACTGAACTTGAACTCTTCCAAGTGTAAAGTTACGTTATATAGGTACCAGAAAAAAAATCAGCCATTCATTTCGAGTATACGATTGGTGAGACGATTTTAAATCGTCCAGAATCCCTTAAGGATCTTGGTGTGACCTTTGGTAAGCTTCTTTCATTCGATATACATATAAATAACTTAATTCTGAGTGCATCTAGGTCTTATGGCTACATTGTGAGAAATAAAAACCTTATACTATGCTTATGTCAGGTCAAAGCTGGAATACTGCTCTTTAATATGGTTTCCATATTATAACTGTTACAATGTTTCTGTTGAGAGAGTTCAGCGTAAGTTCTTAAAATACTTATGTTTCAAAACTGATGGATCATACCCAGAAAGAATAATAGAGTATGCCATCTTGTTAACAAGATGTCAAATACAAAGTTTAGAATTAAAACGAAAAATTCATGCAATAAAATTCCTTTTTAATATATTGTATAGTAAGATTGATTGCGCTGAACTCTTGCAAAAGGTGTATTTTGTGGTACCAAGGTAAAATTCGAGATCTTCTAATTTATTTTATAACGACCGACCAAGGACCAATTTGTTGATGAAGTCGCTTGTCTACACAATGTGTCAGACATATAACCTTATAAGCGATGAGAGTCATATTTTTTTTATCACTTAAGTACTGTTTTGGGTGTTTTGAATGAACATTTAAGTTTCTTTCTATTATTTTCTTTCTTTCTATTATTCTATAAAGCAATTATTATTTTGTATCAAGAAAATTTGTCCTGTAATTGGTTTCTTGCTGTTGGACAATAATCGCTATTATTACTATTATCCATTGTAACAAATAGAACCCTAATTTTACATAATATACCTAAGTTTGTTCAACAAAAATTAAGATAGTTGCCTCATTAAAATTCTAATTAAAATAATCTGCATTCTCTCAATCTAAATTTATTGCTGTATTTCAAATATTTAAGCAACTCGCTACTGTATTAAATATTTCAACATTGTATCTGTATCAAGCACGTTATATCCGGACCTATCAAGACTGGATAACTTTGCATAAAAATCAAATCAGGCCGTCACACCATTGACAAATTACCATTCGTTATAGTGAAGAGAAATTCGTTCGCTTCTCGTTTCTGCTTATTATTTTTATTAAGTTGTAAATTAATATTATTTCTGGGTATCCCATTTAGAGCGATAATGGATTTGATACGATTAAAGAAAGAAATAGGACCAGTTGGAATGGTAACTTATATGTACGAGGGCGGGATAAAATTATCATTTTGGTACATACAAATAATATTTTAGGAATCAAATTGCACTGCGTTTAATTAAAATCTACTGCCACTGTACAATGTGTGCCAACTTGGTCTGACCTTCTAAGCAGAGCATATGCAGACTTTACCATAATGAGGAACATGGCGTTTATCTACATTTTGGCTATCAAAAAAATTATCCTGTTGTTTTCTCTTCTGCACCATTTTGGTATAAAACAAACTTGATGCTTCGTTAATGGAACACCCTATACATTTTTTTACTATTCCAATTCGCATAATTTTTACCCTTCCAAAAAAAAAAATTATGAAAATACTAACACTTACTTTTTGTTTTTAGACCAAAGATCGATATGTTTTTCATTATTGTACTACCCTGCGTGTGGCTACTTTTAGTATGCTAATGGCCTGTTCTAGCCATTATACTCCTGTCTCCTGACGCCCTCTTTGCGAGTAGGTCAGCCTTCTCATTTCCATCGGATACTTGGTGGATATGTATCTAGAATAGTCTAACACTCTTATGTACTGAAGAATTTTCGTGCAACAGCAAGACACCTTCGATTTGTCTCATTTTTCTCTTATCTTAACAGTTCTAAGATTGAAGCGTAGTATTATCTTTTCCTTGATAACAATTAATCTACAGGATTGTCCAAAAAGATGGTCGCCATGAATTTTCTGACTGACTGTGTGAGCTTGGGTGGTTCTGCATTTTTATACCATTGCATGGCATCCTGCTTGGACTGATGTTTATAATGATGAATCCAAGTTTCATCTCTAGTAACAATTTGGGCCAGCAAACCATACTTCTTCACTACAGAGGTCCAAGAACGTAGGAGAATTTAGCGGTGGCGTAAGCACTTTCGGCACCGAGCTTACACTGACCTTTCTTATGTCAAGATGATCATGCAAAATTTTAAAAATGGTTCATCCCGAATATCTTTAAGATTTTTTACTACTACCGGAGTAAAGAAAAAAAATGGAAACCAGCGTTGACGTATTATACAGGGCGTCATATTTAAAAACGAAAGTTAATAGTGATAACTTGCAACATGATGTACAGACAAAAAAAAAACCGGAACCTAAATTTTTATAACAGTTTTGATGTGGCATAACTTTGTTAGTTTTGATTCTATTTCATGATTGTTTTCACTGGACGATAGACCGATTCATTAGGACTGCGCAGTACTTGGTCCTGATGAAATTTTGGTTGGTTGAATGATTCTATATCAGGGCAAGTCATAATGATGTTTTGAGTCGGAAGTTTAAGCGAAAGATCTTTGTTGCAAGATGATTTACGATAAACCTGGATTTGTTTCGAGAATTTTGTTTGTTGAATCATCTGGCTATCTCGTTTCTGTTACGAGCTACGCATTTTTAAATCAAACAGTGCATTTTTCATACCATAAGAAGAGGGTTAGAGGAAGCTGGGCTTAATTCCCGCAAACCTGCTGTAGCGCCTCGATTACATCCTCTTCATCGTCAGATTAAGATTTGCATGTCAATTGGGCAGAAAAAGAGTGGCGAAACGTATTGTGGCGCATGTCGTATGAGAGTTTTTGGAAAAAGCTTGAATCCGGAGGTTGATATGACCTTCGTGCAGCCCAGATCTCAACCCAATTAATCATTTTTGAGAAAAATTATAAAGATGCGTTTGTCATCGTCTCAACAAGCCTACAATTTTAGCAGAGCTCAGGTTAGCGTTAAATGAAGATTATTTCAGGAGTTCAGGCTGTCATTGCGATGGAGACGAAGCAATTGAGGTCTGTTGGAAAGAAGCCCAGCTTCCTGTATCCGTCTGCTTATGGTATAACTCCTATTAAAGCTATATTTATCTAACTTTAAGTTAGAAACAGAAATATCAAAGAAAAAAAGAGAAAAAATTAACATCACCTTATATGTAAGAAATTAATCAAGTTAGTTTATGATTTGATGGCGTTTAGACGAAACCTTACAAATCCATCAACATTTGGCAACTCTGTACTACATGTTATTTAGCCATTGTTTTTTTTTTAATAAAAATTAAAAAACGTCGTCAATGCTTAATACCTAAATAATTTATTTCATCATCGTAATCTAATTCCAGCAGCTTTTGTGTCCAAAAGTCAATTACCTGATCCACAGCGACGTCGTAGTAGTTGTTATTCAAAACCATTTCTATCTGGCCTTTTCTTGATTATTACACATCAATTTCAGGAAACTGCACACCTGGACAGAAATCTATCACAATATGCTGAACAATATGGCCACCCATCTATATTATACATATTATATTATTTCGATCATAATGTTATTCAATTTTCTGTGCCATTGGCAGTATAACGTGCATCTAATTTAAGTACCATCTTGATAAAGCAGCAAATGCCTGCTTCTGAAAAGACCCATCTTAAGTGGTATTAACTCTAATCTGATGGTAAGGTAGGAACGTATATTATTCGAAGCCATCTTCAACTCAACGGGCGGGCAATAATACGAATTGGTTTATCTTATTTTGTTTTTCTTTGACGTATTATTCATAAATTGAATTTTAGCAATTCAGCTGAACCGAAAGTCGATTATAACATTACATCACATTAGAAAATACAGAGTGGCACTATTTAAAATGCTAACTATTAATCAATCAAAATAATCCCAATGTGAATGAAGAAATCTAAATATATCCCTCTTATGTTATAAAAAATTGTTTAAAACTTAATATAAACAAAAATCTAAATTAAAAAAAACTCCGTTCTCACTGTCAGAGGATAAAAAAACAATATTTATCTCTATTTTAAATAATTATTTTTCAACTAATCATTTTGACGTGTGCCAAATTTCATTTTGATATCGAGACTCGTTTCGGAAATATTACTAAAAACACATCGTCAGGAATTTACAAATAACACCCTGTATATGAAAAACTAACCATTTTTCGATATATGTTCATATGAAGATCTTATTCTCGCTTGTAGAATGTCCCCTTAAATTATTTTAAGTTAATTTCGGGACACTCTGTATATGGAGACTATTAGTTTCATGATTTTTTTTTCTTTTCAATTTCACCGGAAACACTTTTTTTTGGACATTTTATACATAAATAAGTAGATTAAAAAAATGTCTGTCTGTCTGTCTGTATCCACGAAAACGCAAAAACTACTTAAAAGATTTTAACCAAACTTGGTACAAAAATACTATTGGAAATGGCAAGGAGCTGATTAGATTTTGGGAAACATTGCGCGGAGGCAAGGGCGGGTTCAAAACTGAAAAAAATTCATAGTTATTCAACTTATTCGAAATACTGCATAATTTTTTACGAATTTAATTGAGTATAACCCAAAATATTGAACATAAAATATTAGACCACATTGGCGTTCGAAAATAGTGTAAAATAGGGTAAAAAAGTTTTAAAAAAAAACGTATTTCTTAAACATAGCAGAAATATTAACTAGTTATTTATAGTTTTGATAGAATATAACCTATAAAATGTGTCATAAATAACTTACTTTCATAGGCGTTTGTAAATAGTGGAAAAGGGGTCAAAATATAAAAAAATATATATTTCCTAAACTTATTCGAAATATGGAATAATTTTTCATAGCTGTGATAGCTAAAGCTAAAAAATATTCCATAAACGAATTGGTTCACACAGGCGTTCGAAAATAGTATAACCTACAAAATGGAGCATAGAATTTTATTTACATAGGCGTTCGTAAATAATAGAAAAGGGGGTAAAATAAAAAAATATTTAAAATGTAAAACAATTTTATATTTAACTAGTTGAATTGGTGTTAAATATACAAGACAAAAATTAATAGGCGTCCGTGAAAATTCTATAAAAGGGTCAGACAAAATTTGTATCCGTGATGACTCAAAAACCACTTAACGGATTTTAACCACATTTGGTACGAACATACTACAGCATATTTATAAGTGGTGATTAACATTGAGCGTAGGCAAGGGTTTTAAAAGAGTGTTCAAAAATTAAAAAAATCATAGTTCTTAAACTTATCCGAAATATTGAATAATCTTTTGTGCGTTTAATTAAATATAACCTAAAATATTTAACCTAAACAATTAGACAATATTGACATTCGAAAAAAGTATAAAATGGGGTAAAAACGTTAGATAAAACGTATTTCTTAAACACAGCAAAAATATTGACTAGTTATTTATAGCTTTGATAGAATATAACCTAAAAAATGTATTATAAATAACTTGTTTTCATTGGCGTTCGTAAATAGTGTAAAAGGGGTCAAAATAAAAACATATTTTCTTTGACCTTTTTTTATATGTTTTAGGGATTTTTTTTTTCTTGATTTTAGGTGAATAACTACTTATATTTTAATTTGTATAAATCATTTAATATATTCTTAATAATATTGACGTTTCGACAATTGTTTTTGTCTTCCTCAAAATCTCTATAATTAAAAATTAAATAAGTAAACAGTAGTCAATCACACGTATACATTTACATTTATACAGGTATGTTCAAAATGTATATGTATACGTGTGATTGACTACTGTTTACTTATTTAATTTTTAATTGTAGACATTTTGAGAAAGACAAAAACAATTGTCGAAACGTCAATGTTATTAAGAATATATTAAATGATTTATACAAATTAAAATATAAGTAGTTATTGACCTAAAATCAAGAAAAAAAAAATTCCTAAAACAAATAAAAAAAGATATACTTTCTAAACTTATACGGAATAATTTTTCATAGTTGTGATAGAATATAACCTAAAAAATGTTACATAAATGAACTGGAAAATAGTGTAAAAAGGGTCAAAAACGAAAAAAAAATTGTTTTCCAAAATATACCAGAAGAATTGGCTAATTATATATAGCTTTGATATAAGATAACCTACAACATGCAGCACAACAATTTTTACATAGGCGTTCGTAAATAGTAGAAAAGGGGGCAAAATAAATTTTATAATAAAACTAAAAAAAAATCAATTATTTTGCGTACAAGAACTTGGCCTAGAAGATCTGAAATATAAAATATGTACGTACGGTGCCTCCAAAGAGAAGAAAAAGGAACAAAACCCGATACTTACAAAAAATAGCTGATGTCTAAAACAAAATAAAAATATTTATAAATTTTAGATAAATAACAAAAATGTCATAAAATGGCCTTTTTGAATGGAGTAATATTTACTAACGTCTATTTGCGCCAGAGACGTAACCGGGCCGGTAGTGTCTATTAGCTTGATTATTTTAAATGAAACACCGTATATATCATTAAATTTTTAGGTGCTGCGTAAAATTCTAGGAAAGTAATAAACTAACATTCAATTAGTTTGAAAATATTTCAAAAACTAACAGTATGTCCAAACCACATATCACGTTTATTGGCTTGAACAAATAATATAGCAAACATACATGTTTTTATAATAATTACCTTTTAAACCATAATCTGGGTCAAAGCGCCATGAGAACAGCGCGTAATAATAACTCATTATTACATTATTCTGAATTTTCTTTTGTAGTCAATATTTTCTCTCGATATCATTGGTTGAAACCTACTGTAGTACGCTTGTTGGTAGTACTAACTTCTATCACCGATTTATTTATTTACATCAAAGCGAACATGCGGGGTCCGATTTATAAATTACCGGTGGCAGTGTAAACGTTCTGGATTTTTTGACGGTTACACAAGTTGTTAAATTCTGTCTATTTTACCGTCTGCATGCGACAATTCATAGTATACCTATTAGTCTATGTTAAGGCTTCGTAATGGTAAGGTTGCGAATTCAAAACTGGGCCTTGGAACTTTTTTTTAATTATTGCTGAAATTGAAATGCACGTATTGTTACCGAACATGTTTATTAAATTCTTATTAGCAAAAATTCCATTAATTAGACACTGGTATTATGGATACTAGTGATAGATATTTTCTCTTAGTTTGGGAGATATAATATTTTCGTAAATATGATAAAACATCTGTAAGTAATAAATTTATTATCTTGGTGCTTTTAACAAATGTTCCTAAAAGAATGACCTTTTTCTAATCGAAAATATTGAGTTTGTTTATGAGTTAGTCCAAAGATAACCGCATAAGTATATTAGAAAAGATAACCAGATGTTTTAAATACAGAGTGGTCATTCAAGATTCTCGAAACGCCCTCACGTAAATTAAAGGTCGGAATTTTTGTTATTATATACAGAAGCTAGTAGTTGGGGAGCTAACAAGGTTTCCCATAACAAAGAATAAATATAAAGGGCGCAGAAAATATGAACATGGGTTTTCATCCAGTTAGCTTTTCCGGAGATTAAGGAGTCATTATATAATCGTATTGTTCCTAACTTTACAAACAGTAATGTCTTGTTGATCTTCTGAAAAATCTCCAACATAGGAAATCTTAACAATTAACAACCGTTATTAAAGTCAACATAAAAATGTATCTTATTTCTGAATCTCTCACCCTGTAGGTGTATCTTTATAGGGGTATATTGTAAAAATGGCCTTTTTTTCTGATTGGCTATTTTCAATCTAGGTACCTACTTCTCATGTATGTTAAGTGTTTTGGAAATACAATCGGATTTTCGAATTTAGATTCGTTTTAGCCTTGGTAGAGTCTAGATGTGATTTCTAATTGTATAAAGTTTCTTAATAATAATCGAAGTTCAAGTTCAGTAAGTTCTTTGTTAATTCTTTTAATTGAAGGCCTTTTTGTTTCCAATCAATTTTTATAAAGATTAAAGTTGTTTATTTTAGTAATTGAAATAAATTCAGTTTTCAATTGTAATTAAAGTTTCGTGTAGGAATTAATATAATTATTCGTGATTATATTAATTTACCGACTTTAAGTTGTACATTAATGAATAAGATTTTCTTCTAACTTTTCATTATCTTTTAATTGTTTTATCCTTTTTTTTATTTATACATATTTATTTCTTTGTTGATATTCATTTTCTTTATTAGTTTTAATTATTAAATTAGTTGTTTTGAGCCGAAATTTTTGCGTTTTATTTCTAATAAAGTTTTCGTTATGTTGGTGAACAGATAGGTCATTTAATTAATAATTTTCTTTTAAATACACAGTGGGTGACCGACAGAGATCCAGAATTATAAAAGGAGAGTAATGTTGCATTACTTTAATACAGATTAATAAAGTTAATTTCTTTGTTTGTTCTTCTTTAATTAAAACTTGAATTAAAAGCCGCTCGTAAAACTTGAATCGAACCAGTAACAATTTGAATAGCATATTGGGATTCATTTGGATTGAGCTATGAAATTAGTATTTTTTCTGAATGTAAATAATACCCGCTAATTCAAAATAGTTACAAAATATTAGTAATTGACGTGACGAATGATATTTTAAATCAAAATGCCCACCAAATGGATACGTTTAATTTGACGTGGATGCTCAAAAATGTTAATAGAGGAGCAAGAAATGTTAATAGAGATGCAAGAAATGTATCGATATATCATGATTTATGAATTAATAATTTTAAGTTTAATTTAAGCAACATTCGTAAATTTGAATCTATCAAATTCACATAATATTGGTTCCATTTACTTTTTTGGCACTTCGTTCAACTTGGTTTTTCAAAGTGAGTACCTCTAGTGTGGCAAACGAATCTGTAACAGCCAAAGGAATTCTGCTCAGGATTTTTAAGTGGTTCATAGTTTTATTTTTATTTAATAACTAATAAATTTTGACCACTGAAAATTAAAATAGGAAAATAAATTATGATCTTCTGTAAAATCGGCAATACCACGTGAAATGGGTGTTTCCACGCCGCCTGAACGATCCTAATTGGTACGTAGACCCTCGCACATTTTGTCGCCATTATTATTTCACTGTTTCTTTTGTTCGCTACTTACTATTACTTAAACGAATACATGTTGCATTGCACGTCTTTTACAGCTCAATTCCCCTATCCCTCGTTAAAATTTTAATTTCAGCTGGGGCCCAGGCCTGAGGGTTGTTGTGAATCATAATGACCACCACCGGCTTCAGCTACAGAAGCACAATTTCGTCACATTTTATGGTTTAACTATTGCCTCTAGGACTGCAACTGCGAGTCGATTGACCGCTTGTAGGTATATAATTATACAAGTGGCTAGAGTGAATGGTTATGGTGTAATCATAATGTTACTACTAAAAACTAAAGATTATTAATATGTGTTACCAAGTGTAAATATTTAACGTTTATAAAAATTTGAAAATCACCAAACATAGTTTTAGAATTTTGATTAAAGGTAAAAGTCCAATTATTGTGTTGGTTTTCTTTCTGTCAATCAGAGCAACGGCTCACATTCATGATAGAGAATAATAATTAGGTTGGTCTAGTTTTAATTCGTTCCTCACAACGCTAACAGCGTTAGCGAAACGCTCGTCGAGATTAAAAAAGTGTTTTGGTGAGGGTAAGTAAAAATGTATTGCCGTTCATCTGAAATAACTATACATTTTCAGTTTTAACAAAAATCATAATATATTTAATTATTATAGGTAGCTGATAGTGGCAACAACTTGCTAATAAGCTAATAATAATATATCTATGAATCAATAGTAGACATCCATAGGCGAGATGTGCATTTTTCCGTTTCTAAACAATACATATTTGATGAACCCTGCTTTCAGTTGTTTATAATCATACCGTGATGGTACTGAATAACACCTACCATTTTGCAATTTAATGAATCATGCATCATGTCGTGTAGCCAACAAAAATAATAAATTATTGTTAGTTTGTGCTATTACTTCGTTAAATTCTATGCCGAGGTGTAAATTACTGTGCAAAAGCTATTTTAATAAGCTCTTCTTCGTCATTATCAAGCGCTTTTTCTTTATAATGCCATACGTTTCGTTGTTGGCTTTTAGCCATTACATGAAAAGCACAATAATATTATAATATGCAGCCAAACAATACGTAGGAAGAATACGCTGTTATATATTGTTCTTTCGTCAAATATATAATCGTTTTTAATAATAACAATCAGCGTAGGCATGCAAAGTGTAATTACTTAGAGATAATTAGAATAAATCATGAATGTATTTAGCTCTCGATGCAATTATGTACAGAGAGGCTTAATAACAGCCATAAACTTAGACAAACAAAATCTTGTAACTAATGAATAAATAATGCATTCTTGTTTTTGATTATTTGGAGCGTGGTTTGTAATATTTTCGTTTTTCTTCTTGCAGTTTTTTTGATTGCTGAATAGGTACTTGTATTAATCGTACGTTCATATAATGGCATATATTTATACTTAAATGTTATGCTGCATTCTTGTTAAAGGGCTTAGTTTATAACAATTCTTTTCCGATGTGATTCATTTTTAGTGACAAGTACTTGAGCCCGCCAAGGAGAGCAGCTTTCTTCGATTATATGTTCTTTTAATAATTTTGATACTTCATCTTGAATAAATTTTTCATCTTCAGGGCTGTATCTTCTTGACTTTGTTGCAATAGGTTTACAGTAAAATTTTTAAATAATGAGTATGGCACTACTTTTGCAGCAGTTAATGAGCATATAGACAAAGGTGGTTTAGGACCTCCAAACTTCATATCAATTCGGCTGCTTCAGTAAATTATGACCTATGTGACCCTACAGGGTGAGCAAAACTCGACGTCGCAGCTCTGTTATGAGAAAATGAAAAACGATAGAAAAATCCGGAAAAGAGGTTGTTACCCATATTTCATTTTGTTTCCAAGTTTGGAAACGGAAGGAAATGACGTCATCAACTTTTTTTTTCCAGAAACATACCTATATTTTTGCGTAGTTCAAAAGAGCTATTTTTTCTAAACAACTTTTGTAAAGAAAAAAATGTGCTTCATTTGTTAAAAAATTATAAGCAAATATGGAGAAAAAACTAATATGAAAAATTCGCAACCGTCACAACTTTTACACAAGTAGGCTTCGGAAACAAACTGCAATTATATCTGTCAATACTTAAACTAATGGTTGACAAATAGTATTCGTGTGATAACTTCTAATATAAGTCAAACATTTGATATTCAGTCAAGAGAGAAGATACGTATTATCCATCGGTTGTTATTAATAATTACTTATTAAACACTACAAAAACAGATGATATTATTTAATAGTAACTATTATTACCACAGAATTAAACATATTAATGCTATAGGTTACTACTAATTAATTATAGGAAATCAATCACTACAACAAATTTTCAATGTGACCACCTCCTAGTTGTAAACGCTTATCTAATCTCCTCCTTACTTCTCTTCCTGAGGCCTAACATAACATTTCTCTTGAAAGTTCATTGCATGCATTTCTAATTTTTTCCTTTAAATGTTCTAAGTTATGTGTTAGCAATTCTTGCTTGGAGCGCCGCTCCCGTCATGCTGGAAAAACATATTTGCTCGTAACTACAATGGCACATCTTCGAGAAGCACAGAAAGTTGCTCTTGAAGAAATTGTAAATATTCTTCACTGCATAAAACTCCTTCGTATCAGTATGGAGCAATTAAATGCCCGTTAATTATACCACAGCAAAGTTAACGCCAAAATGTCCTTCGTTTTCAATCGGATTGACAAATAACATTGTCAACTTTTTGCTTTATGCGTAAACATTTAACATAAAATGCACACATTAAAACTATTTGTCAACCATTAGTTTTATTATTGACAGATATAATCTACCTAATTACCACGAATTAAATTTAATTGATTAACCTACATAATGTTTCGGAGCCTCAAGCCCCATCATCAGTGGTTAATAGATTTACAAAAAGATAATTATTATTTTGTAATTAATTAACTGACTTAGGACAATATAGGGAGGAACTTTTGTATTTCATATGTTTACTAGATAAAAATTTAAAAATTTTGCAATATAGCAAGAATATTTGAGAATAATTCAACTTAAAATAACATTAGCATTTCGAAACAAGCTCCAAATAAATAAATAAAATTAACATTTAACATTAAGAGGTTCGTTTCTAGTCCAATTACACATTTTCCACAAAGTAGCGTAAACTAAGGACTTCAGGCGGCCCACATGAAAAAATCTAATGGGTTTAAATCCGGGGATCGTGTAGGAGATAAGTGAGGTCCACCTTGGGAATCCAACGATTTCCATATGTTTCTCTAAAATGCGCTGTTACACCATCGTGCATAAACCACATTGCCAATGGTATGTTTTCCAGAAATCCAGGAAGCATGTGTTCCAGAAAGTCACGATATACCTCTCCGGTAAGTCTTCCTGGTAGAAATACGGATCCAATGAAGCAGTCACGCACAATTCCAATCCAAACGTTCAACGAGAACTGATGTTTAAAATGATCTTCAACTATCGCGTGCGGATTTTCATCACACCCCATCATTCCACCTGCACTTCTGTGTGGATTGATCAAACTAATAATGTCTGATAGTGGTGTAGAGCTTAATGGTTATTATGAAAATTCCCTATTGCATTTCTAAAAAAACTCTCTTCATCAGTAAACAAAATCAACATCAGTCGTTGAGGAATTTCAACAATTTTATACAATATCTTGACCACAATAATAAAATATTCATGTAACAAGAATAGAATAAATAGAGCCGCGAAAATCGAAATCTGATCTGATTTTTGATTCTTCAGTAGCGTGATGTGCGATTCACAGTTCCCAACTAAATTCTGATTAAAGTTTCTAATTAGTTTTTAATCGCTTAAAGTGCGGAGGGCCTAATTGAAATGAGTATTACTCGCAAGAAACTTAGCCTGTCATTTTTTTTTGTAAACTGAAACGTGTATTTTGTGTTTTCGAGAGTTACTTATTTTTGTATTGTGAGTTGCTTCCTTGTGAGATAATAAATACGAAAGCAATAGTTTCGATTATTAGTATGAAACTCTTAAACTTCGATATTATTCAAATACATACAAATTATAATTACGAAACAAACAAGTTATTGTTTCTTTGGAACATTGCAATTACAACAACAAAAAATGATACCCGCAGCAAGTCTAAAGTTTATAACTATAATTAATTATTACCTTAACGCAATAATGGTTTCGTGGAGAATTCGATGGCACTTGCATTTGCATTTTAACCTGGTTCCCACCAAACACACACTCACACAAAGTGCAATAATCTACAGGGTAAGATTAAGATAATGCAGATGAAATTATTGGAAATGCATTATATAAATTGCAGCGAAGAATAATTGTGTGGACAAAACTGGTTGGAAGTTGTAGTTTTTTCGAATAAAAATACAATACTTAAATTCTCCTCTGTAATTCTACGTAGTGCAATAAACTGAATGATCTCTATCAGAACGAGAGTGCTTCAGTTAGTGAACCACTGTTCTCGGCATGAGTTAAGGCTTCATGAAGCTGACTAGTATGTGGCATAATATCTAAATTGTAGAATGAATGGAGATATACCATTTTTAGACCCGTATTGCTATAATAACGTCTTGACAAATTTTCTCCTTATCAGCAAGTTCTGGTTCTGTTGAACAAGCTTACTGTGTTTGGGCTTGGAGCTGGATCTGTTTCGCTGATCCATTCCTATATCACTAATAGATCCCAATATGTTCTCCATTATGGATATAAATCGTCAAGATACCATATGTTATCTGGTGTTCCGCAAGGGTCGAATCTGGGCCCATTATTGTTTTTAATTTTTGCGGACGATATGAAAATATTTAATTCCGTTAATAATCTTGACGATTGTAATCGCTTGCGGCATGATATTGATTTGGTTCAATGCGGGTGTGAGGAAATCAACCTGAACTTGAACTCTTCCAAGTGTAAAGTTATGTCATATACCAGAAAAAAATCAGCCATTCATTTCGAGTATACGATTGGTGAGACGATTTTAAATCGTCCAGAGTCCATTAAGGATCTTGGTGTAACCTTTGATAAGCTTCTTTCATTCGATATACATATAAATAACATAATTTTGAGTGCATCTAGGTCTTATGGCTACATTGTGAGAAATTCCAGATCTTTTGAGAATATGGGTACAATAAAAACCTTATACTATGCTTATGTCAGGTCAAAGCTGGAATACTGCTCTTTAATATGGTTTCCATATTATAACTGTTACAATGTTTCTGTTGAGAGAGTTCAGCGTAAGTTCTTAAAATACTTATGTTTCAAAACTGATGGATCATATCCAGAAAGAGGAATAGAGTATGACATCTTGTTAACAAGATGTCAAATACAAAGTTTAGAATTAAGACGAAAAATTCATGCAGTAAAATTCCTTTTTAATATATTGCATAGTAAGATTGATTGCGCTGAACTCTTGCAAAAGTTGTATTTTTTGGTACCAAGGCAAAATTCGAGATCTTCTAATTTATTTTATAACGACCGACCTAGGACCAATTTGTTGATGAAGTCGCCTGTCTACACAATGTGTCAGACATATAACTTTATAAGCGATGGGAGTGATATTTTTTTTATCACTTAAGTACTGTTTTGGGTGTTTTGAATGAACATTTAAGTTGAATGTGTGATGTTTCTTTCTTTCTGTTTCGGTTTATTTGTATTGTTATTATTAAGATTAAGTAATTTTGTAAGATTGCTCTGTAAATGGATTTTCTGTTGAGCAATAAAGCAATTATTATTATTATTAAGTTTCTTCGTGAAAGAATTAGTAATATTCACAGCGTTATGACCATGAAAATCATGTTCGTGAATATAGCCAAGTAGTAGTCGCAAAAGGAACCAAACTGGGCATTAAGATTCTATCAAGTATATTGGTAAGTTTGTCCAACCATTTTTAACTGACGTAGTTTTAAATTTCGTTCTTGCCTCAAGACATATAAATAAATTAATAAAAAATCGTCTTTATTTCATACACAAAAATGCAATCAAATTTCATTACAAATAATTCTGTTGCTGGAGTACCACGGCTATTCTACTTAACCTCCAAACAGCAAGAAGCAACTATTCAATAACATATTATTCAAAAAGGCCATATGATGACACATAGATGGCGTTACTAGAATTTTCTCCATATGATTTTTATTTAGTACTAACCTTCAAACGATTCGTGTATAAACTTGACAGCAATCTGGCTATTGGTTCGGGAGTTATAGCATTTTGTGTGAAGCAACGTCTGTTATAGAAAAAAAAAAATGGAAGAAAGTGAATTTCGAGTTTTGATAAAGCATTGCTTTTTGATGAAAAAAATACAGTGGAAACCAAATAATCGCTTGTGTAACACAGTGCGATGGTGAGGTATTTTCAGTCTACAGCGATCACGAACGTTAAGATCATTCGCCATATGAACTGATGATCTAAATTGAAATTTTCTTACAAATGAACCATGAAACATATTAAAAATAAAGGAGGCAAGATAAAATTTTCGTCTGACATCCATTTCAAGCCATCCCATTTCAGCGTATTTGCGCAAGCCATTTATGAACCTCCCAAAAGAATATAGTTTTGCAAAGGTGGAAAGTATCGTCAGTGTTTTAAGAACGTTATATCCAACAAAATCAGTTTTCAAACAGATACTTCTTCGGAAAACCAAAATAATGCAAAGTTATAATTGCTGAAGGTCAGCATTTAAATCAGTAAAGTCATTTAAAGCCAATCTTAAAGTCACTAACATTTAAGCAGGTACAAGAAATGCAACAGTGGTTATGAATACACAAGATAATCAAGAAAAAGCTAATAATATTGTAGCAGACGGCTCCTACCGAAAAAATATATTGTTGCTGGGGCGGATGGTCTAGATCAGAAACAGATCATGCCAGGTTTGATGGGATTGAACCCCGGCTCCACTACTTTATTAGATTAAAACAATATTTAACGTCGAGACGACAAGGAAACCCTAGAATTTTTAAAAAAATATTTTAATTTATGATGGGAATAATCACAATTCCATGTATGGTTATAATCGTATGAATATTATACTTGATTCATTTGTGGAAATATTTTAATTCTTTGTTTCGTAAAAATTCAATAAGGAAACTGAAACCTAGTAGGCTTGATTCTAAGGCCTTCTTAGGCTTCATAAACCAAATGTTCAAATTCTACAAAATGTTTGAGTTCCATTTTATTAAAATATGTTGCTTGTACTCAATTATGGTTTCTGTCTCGAGACACTTTTAATTTTGTTAAACTTTTTTTTAGACTGATGATGGCTTACAGCGAAACTAGTTCCTATTTGTTCTGACATTAGAGAATTTTGTGGAGTTGACACTGTTTGGTTGCTTTTTTATTTAAAAATTAATGAATATACAAGGTGTTTATAAAATAGGTGTTTAAAATTTGTGAGTGAAACCTAAACTGTAATTTTTCGAAAAGTCCTTATTTACAAAGATACAGGGTGTTAAAGATGACTGTCTGAGGACGATTTTTTTTAAATATTTTCAAATCGAGTACAGATAAATTAATCAAATGTAGCACGTTTATTCACCTAGTTAAATGTCGTAAACTGACATGAAATTGAATATAAAAGGATGACCATAGGCGTGTAAACGGGAAGACCCTTGCTTTAATTATAACCTACCTTTTTTTTCTTGTGACTTTTATTCCATTTGTGTCAAAAATGTGATAAAATAAAAGTTTTCTACATAACTTGTTTTTTCTCGAAAAACTTAAAGGTTTTCGAGAAATTCGAGTTTGAAAATTTTAGGACAAAACTAATAATATAATATAATATAATATAATATAATATAATATAATATAATATAATATAATATAATATAATATAATATAATATAATATAATATAATATAATATAATATAATATAATATAATATAATATAATATAATATAATATAATATAATATAATATAATATAATATAATATAATATAATATAATATAATATAATATAATATAATATAATATAATATAATATAATATAATATAATAATATAATATAATAATGACCTTAGACACCAGTATTGAAAATAGCAATCAACAGAACGATAAAAATGGCAAGAGTGTCACAGATGTTTTTAAAAGCCCAGACGAATTTAAGGGCTTTCCAAAAGCAGGAGAACGCAAAACTAAAAATACGCGAAGAAAGGGCAAAAGTATTATAGCTACTGACACACCCGAAAAAGATGCCATAGAAGAACGAAGCATTACGAAGAAAAGAAAAATTGATAAAATCGAAGTGAAAAAAGTAAAAAAAGGTCAAGAAACAAATATTTGAAGATAGTTCTGAAAGCTCAGAGGAGGAACTTGAACTTGGTTCATCCTCAGGGGATGACTGCTACTATACAATCAATCCAGATGGATTTGAGGAGATTCATAGAAATCCCATAGAAAATGATTTTGTGCTCGTGGAATTTCCAGGAAAATTGGAGAAGAAGAAGGTGTATTATGTTGGAAAGGTCCTGAAAATATATGAGTCAGAAGAGAATGAAATTTCGTATCTTACAAAACAAACGAAGGGCGGCAGCAAATTTGTATTTCCCAATATTCCAGATGAAGCTATTGTTGCTTCAAAAGATATCAAGCTCATCATGCCACCCCCAATTTCTTGTGGGCACACTAGCCGACAGATGTCTGCTTTTACGTTTGAGGTAGATTTTGGATTAATGGACGTTAGGTAGATACATACCTAGATATTATATTTTTGTTTACTCATTTTTTTATCTTTTTTGTTTATTGTGGAAGTGTCTTTTGTGTTCAATAAATATGATTTATAAACTATGTTCGCAACAATCAGTATGTCAAAATTATCTTATGAGAATGATATATTAATCTCAATAATAATATCCTCAATAAACTTAGCCTAAATAAGATTTTTTGACATGCTAGATTATATATTTTCACTTATTTTATAATATATAATATTTTATAATAACTGTTTCACTTTTCAATATAACATCTTATTGAATTTTTTTTAAGTGTTTACATTTAAGTTTTGACAGAAGGACAAATTGTGGAATTTGTTTGACATATATGTCATTATTTGAAAGTCTCTTATGTGTAATTCTTTATTTTATTATTTATCAGATATCTACTTATACACATTGAGGTAAGTTATTAATTATATTATCTTGGTTTTGAAGTTTTAAAAGTACCTACCTATATAAACTGATATAGAACTTTTTCAATACAATGTCTAGCGAAGACGAGCTAATTTGTACCCCGCCTGAGATTAGGGAATTCAGTTGCAGTCGTAGAAAAAGTATAGTCTGTAACACGTGAGGAATCAGCTATTCTGAACTCGTGGACCGTCACCCTCGCCTCTCGGCTCGGGTGACAAATTTCCACTCGTTCAGAATATGCCACATTCCTCACTTGTTACAGAATATACTATTTTGGAATAGATTTGAATAGGGAGTTATGTGGGTATTTTAGTAATGGTAAATCACTAAAGTTATTCGCCGTAAGTAAAGTTCCTCCGTTATCGTTATTAACTCTTATAAGTAGTGCGCATGTTCAAAATAGAGATAGCCACAAAAATCGTTATTACAGACGATTTTTACTGGTCCAAAATGACCCTAATGAGGATTTTTTAATTGCAAATACCGTAAAGTTTATGGTCAAGAACACAAGCGAAATGAGTATGTAAAAAAATCGCATTTGCATCAGAATTTTTTATGTTCGTTCACTATCGCTTTACGAAATAATATGCTGTAGGTACTCCAAGAATAAACACCCAAGTAAACGTTTCTTAACTTCGATATATTTTATGAAAAACAGTTTCATTCATATGAAAAATTACAACCACTTTGTTAGTTCGAAGCAAATGTCTCTTATATACTCCTCTTAATCCCTGTATATTTTAGCGTAACAAATCCAATAATAAAGCCGCAGCTATAATGTCTGACACTAGGCAGACAATTTATTAAGTATTTTATGGTGTAGATTTTAGTAAATAACTTCTCGTTTACAATAAGTGAACATAGGAAATATATTGTCGAAGGAAAGTTTCAAAATTATTACTGAAATACAATAAATAGTTCTAACAGAATAAACAGATTGTAAAGATTCCTTTTTAGAACTTTCTATATTAAGAACATGGATATTTATTGTGTTGTATGAAAGAAATTGAGCGGAATATTTTAGCGAATAGAAACATAATATTATTTATATTTATGCAATACCTATATACAGGGTTACTTCTAAGTAGACCTGAATATTTTAATACGTGATAGCAGGACTATATAGTACCCTGGTCTTTTCAAGATATTCGAATTTTTAAGATTTGTTGGGGAAGTGTCACCTTGGAGTCGAATATTTATAATATTTTTTAAATTTAGTCTCGTTTTGACGATTTTTTGGTGGTTTTTTGTTAAAAATAAGTCACTTAATTAAAAGTGAAATTTAAAGTACCAGAAATCTGGTAATTACTGGAGCGGTAGCCCTTTAAATCTACATTCAATGTAAAATATTAACAACACTTTTATTTAAATCGACGGTTTGTCAAAAATATTTCTCAGGCAGAGACAAGAAGTGTCGTTCAGTTTTGAATCCTTTGAAATCCTACATAAAAGAGCAATCAAATATCTGAGAATAAGTCTCGGTAAAGATTAAGTTTCGGTCCTCATATACTGGAAGCAGTAAAAAGAACCCGCAGACGACACTGCCCATGTTAACTCAATGAGTCTAAAGATAGTTTCCCTAAAACCCATGTCTTTCAACTTAGCCAACAATACATGCAAACCAACCACATCGAAAGCCATATGTAGATCCACAAAAACCGCAACAACCATCTTTCTCTTTCTATGAAAGCTCAGCAGGACAATCTCATGATTATGGAACTAGATTTAAAGAAAATAATAATTTCGATTTACTACGAACATCAGCATCGGATAAAAACCGTATTATATGCCAACATAAAAATGTATAATAAACTTCCCAGAGCCCTTAGGGCAATAATGAAGTTAAACTCTTTCAAAAAGCTCTTAACAAATTGGTTAATTGACGAAAGTTTGTCCATCTTGTAAATGTGTAATTGTTGATTATTGGGAAATTGTTTTTTTTTTCCTTTTTTAGTTAAAAATATCGGTGTAAATTCGTAAAGACTGCCAATGATTTAGATATTTGATTGTATATTGTTATGTACCTATTTGTTTTTTTTGTTTCTTTTTTTTTTTTAAACTTTTGTATGTAAGGTAAAAATTATTCATATTTATGCAGACAAGCTTTGCTTAACCAAAATCAATGATTATTTTGTACTAAAATATTATGATGTTCTATTTACCTATTTATTGCCCAATGTTTATTATATTTTTTATTTTATTATAGATAATTGTATTACTTTTCGCAATGAAACCGTATTGATAATCATTTGAACTAATGTATTTGTCTATGAAGTTAAGCATATTTATTTTAATAAATTTTTCAATAATCTTAGAAAATACACTTAGAACGCTTATCTTGTTCTACACTTTTATTTATTGAAGACAAAATTACGTCAGTGGAAAGGTATTCCGTTATTTACTTAAAATGGTAATAGTAAACATTGTTTTAATAAATCCAAAGCACATACATTCATACCTATATGTATACAAGAATAACTAACTATTGTCTTGTACTTTTTTTTTTTCGAAAACCCCATTTACAAAATGTTATACAGTATATTTGCGCGCGTGTTTCATCGATGCATGAGTGCTGTTCGTATCTACTTATGTTCTTTTTCCGTTTTTTTTTTGTGTTAACTATTATGTTCCTGACAGCGCAAAACGTTAATTAACGTGATTCTAACATTATTCGGTTGCAAAATACTTAACAAATAACGAGAACATTGAACCATGTGCGCTCGGCAGCACAGTCAGTAAAATACTTATAAATATCGATGTAAATCTGAAATTTCTTATAAATTCCTCTCCTCGCGGCTGTTTCCCGTTGGGGCACGAAGAAGAACTTTATAGCTTTATCAGTCTGACATTTCGCAAAACGGTTATAGTTCAGTGGTAATCTCACAATAGATGCATAAATTGTTATATTGTGTAAACTTTCACGAATTGGAAAAAATGCTTTTGCAGTCCGATACATTTGTGAAAGAGTTTTGTAAGTTCTAACACTATTAGTAATAAATTTTGTCTACAATAAAAAGAGGATCAAGATAAAATGTTACTGTTTAAGTTATGATGAGAACTGAATGGGATTTCGTCATCAATGATTTTGTAACGTTTAATTTGTTTAAAATTGTAAATATTGGATGCACCAAAAGCGAAGATATAATATAAAGATTTGAAAGATTTTCTGTGGTAGGTAAACTTAAATTGAAGGTATACACATCATAGCTTTAGTTATTAGGAGTCAATTCTAGCATTGAGAAATCAATTTTTCAGTTAAATAACATCCAAAAGACTAAAATTATGTTAGAGATCACTATCAAAAATCGTAAAATAGAAAAACATGAATGAAACTTTTCCCGACGACCTTATTGCAGGATCTGCTGATTTTCTGCTGCAGGGGGGCCTCCGTTTATCCGTGGATGAAATCAATTACTGGCAGGTCTTCCCAGTACTTGGAATTTATTGAGAAAGTTTTGTTTACTTTGCGAATAGGAATTTTATTGTAAATTAAAACCACAATACAACTTCACGTACCTTTGGTCAAACAGCAGCCATGCTATTCACTTCCTCTTGCTCTGATTGGGAATTAGACAGTAAAATAAGAGTTTTAGGTAACACAAAATGCTTGTATTTCTCATAACAAAACCCAGACTCTTATAGGAAGACGTAAACCACATCAACCACATGCCCTACAAAACCAAGTTTAGCGTCAAAGAGCACCCCCAAATCCTTAACCTCATCGCACATTTTAAGCGGAACAGAGTCAATTCTATACACGAATCTTAGTGGATTTATTTTACGAGTAAAAGTTACAGAACAAAACTTATTCAAATTAATATCAAGCTTGTTTGGAGAGCACCAGTCGAGCATGACATTCAGATCATTCTGCAATTGAAGACAGTCAAAAGTTGAAGTAATCAGTGAATAAACCTTAAAATAATCAGCAAAGAGTAGGGAGCGACATTTCACGTCATTAACAATGTCATTATTGAAAGACATATATATATATAAGGGGCCCTAACACAGAACCCTGAGGCACTCCAGATGTTGCATGGATAATACCGGACTTGATGCCACGCTACTCCACATACAAGTTACGTTCATGGAGATAAGTAGGCAGAAATCTCAAAAGATCCACTGATAAACCAAATTCCAAAAGCTTATGCAGCAGAGTTCGGTGGTCAAGCCTGTCAAAAGCTTTGAAAAAATCCGTACAAATAACGTCGACCTGACACCCCCTATCCAAGCTTTCCGCCAAAAACTAGCTCAACATTCCGAGATTAGTAGCAGTGTATCGGCCAGGAAAAAATCGGGGCTGAATAGGCCTGATGAGCCGCTTGACATGATTAAACAAAACACAGGATAGGACTATGGAATGCTATCATTCAAGCCCTAAGAAACTATTCTTAATGACACTGCCACCGCATGTCGTTTGGCATGCAAATAGCCCTTCACAATATCATTGTCCTGTCTAAAATTCACAACCCTTCAGGCAAGGAAAAAAATTCAATTTTTTGATGCTTTTGCTCGGTATAGGACTATAGAACGCTATCATTCAAGCCCTAAGAAACTATCCTTAATGACACAGACTCCGCATGTCGTTTGGCATGCAAATAGCCCTTCATAATATCATTGTCCTGTCTAAAATGTCTGTCTGTCTCAAAATTCGATTGTATGGCAATACGCCGGTAGTTTCTAACATCCTCCCTATCGCCTTTTTTGGAGATGAGGCTCATCCTTGACAGTTTCCAGAAATTCGGAAATATAGTTGAGATCGGTTTAGCGAAGATTGAGGCACGGTTCCTGACGACAAAAGTAGACCATGCGGATCTGAAGTATGTCTAGTCTTAAACGATTTAAGTGCTCTTAAGGCATCATCTTCACCAATCTCTCTAATTTGAAGCTGCAGCTGTAAATTGCAGTTTTCTGCGGAATCCGAACAAAATCGAGCCGACCGCATATAGTAATACACAAAAACTACGTGGTCTCAGAGATATATACGAATTATAACCAAATTTTACAATAGCAACAATGCAAAGAGGACCATGAAATCACAACAGAAAGGCATGTGTCAATACTAAATACATGTAAAAGACCTATCAGAAAATCTCCACAATAAAAAAACCGTCTGCTACAGAAGGACAAACCGTCTTGATTCAAGCATATACAGAAAAACACCAAAAACAAAAGAAGACACCCAAGTGGTGAATAAGATCCCCTTGCAAAGCCGATCTTAATTTCCTAACGAAGTTAGTGGTGGGGAAATTTTTAATTGATTAGTAAAAAAATGAACGGTAACGATTTAATACAGATAATTTAAGGACAACAAACCCACATTGTTTGCCTAATAAGTCTTTTATTATTCCACAAAATACAAACTGAATATGTGTTTATTAATTTTGGTATATAAATCAAAATAAGCATAAATTTTAAAAGCTAATTACTTTGTGGTCTATTAAATATAACCTGAATTTCTTCATATAAGTAGTGTTTAACATGTATAGGGTAATATTTTGCTTTTATGAACCAATATGTGGGTGGATTAATACACAGTCATTTAAGATTCTTTTTAAATACACATTTTTAGTCAGCATGATACGTAAATGAGCTAATATCCACTTTCATTCTTCAGTCAATCATCCGTGAAGAACCAAGTAATAGTAACAAGAATATATTAATGATTTTATTATCAACATTTACATAAATGAGTTATGGATTTATGATTGGGACATATAGGGATCATAAACAAAAATTGTTTTTCTCTATCCTATATCCATATCCCCCTGGGGCCTAGAGTAGTTCTTTTTTTAATAAAAGTGGATAACTAGTAAAAAAACATTTTTCTTCATTCTACTTTTAGTTGTAAAAAGTGACGTACGGTTAAATGGGTTCCAATTTAAAATCAAGCATTTAAAGGTAAGAAGATACCTCAATATATTAAAATTAACTAGTTTTCAAGGTCATTTTCCTTTAAAAGAGTTTCTGTTTCCCGGTGTACACAAAAATGTACTCCATATGTCACAATAAAACTATGTATATTCCTGTTGGATTATAGTTATTTTGTACAACGTCTGCTGCAATTTCTGGTAGGTGTTGGATGCGCTTTCTTTTATTGATTGATGGTATATTTTTGTATCCATTATTGGATATTGTTGCCAGAGGTGTCGCTGAGCTTTATTGGTCCTTCAGTATCATATTTCCTAAGCCAAATCTTGGTTTTACAACAAAAAAGGTATCTAAAGTGGATAAACAGCAGTAAATGCTAATGCTGTATTTGTCTGGAAGGTATGCATAGGTCTTTCATTTTTCACGTAGCTTTTTCAGTGCTATCTCAAATGGGTTAGAAGGAGCTCCTATGTGTTGTGTTTGTAATGCTTTATCATGTTCGATAACTTTGCAATACTTGTCATCGTATCACCGAACAAAATCTATCTGTATTATCATGTTCTTAATTGAGATGGCTTATACTTAGTTATGATTTCTAAAGTAAAGTTGTCATAAAAATAAAAGAAATAAAATAAAAATATACTCGTATAATGGATCGATAAATTTGTCGTTTTTGGAAATTGCATCTACAGGTCGCGTTTATCCACTAAATCATGAATTTCCATTCTCATATGTAGGTAGGTTCAAAATAAATGTGTCTGGCCAGATCCTTCACTACGACCACACAATGTGGCTCTATGTTACCAAGACCTTAATATTCGATCGATTACTATGCGATATGAGCTTTCTTTAAAGACTCGCTGATAGAAGGACGACTTCACTGAATCCTGCATATCTAGTAGAAGTAGAATAGACCCAACGTCGAGAGATGACCATTCAAACGACAACTCAACGGCTGTCTGGCTCTTGATTTCCATGAATTGATTAACACCTTCAAATGTTCCAATCCTGGATGATTTTGCCAAAAAATTTTGAACTTCTGTCAGCATCCAATTGCCAATTGCAGATTCTGCTCCGATAAATTCTCCTTCTTTTGCCATTTCATCTTTAAAGGGAGAGTATGTTCTGACTAACACTGTTCTTCATGTGGATGTTGATAACTTTAGGACCTCTATGGCCACTTGGCTAACAGAGACGATTTTAGTTAATTTGCAAGATCTGCTTCATTCTGATATTCCTTCAAACAGTTAAAGATCGGTAAGTCCACAAAACATGTTAAATTTAAGTCCTGAGAAATAAAGACGGAGGACTTTGATCGATCCATTGCTTTAGTCATCAGTATCCACCGTGGTACACTTCCATTATTATTCGAAATATTAAACTTAAAGCCAAATTGCATAATAAATACAAAAAAACCAAATTGTTATCAGATTACAATAAGTTTAGCGATATTAGGAAAACTATAAAATTCCAGATTGCGTCTGCGTACAGGGACTACATACTAAATACAGAGAATAATATTGAGCGTAATCCTAAGGCATTCTGGTCTTTCGTCAATAGCAAACGGCAGCAAACTCGTATCCCAGGCATAATGAACTTTGAAGGAAACACTTTTGATGACCCACAGTCTATAATTAGCATGTTTGGAGTATATTTTGAGAGTGTGTTTGTTAAATGTAATGATGACAGTGATTTTGGCGATGTGTCTTGGGATGGCGTTTGTGGTAACGATATAACTTTTGATTCTATAGATGAGAGTGAGGTTATCGAGGCTGCTAAGAAACTCAAAAATAAACTTACCTCTGGGCCAGACGGGATACCATCTTTTTTTGTAAGAGATACTATTGTAATTCTGTCCTCGCCATTGTGTCTTATATTTAATTTAATTGTTAAGAACCATACATTTCCAAAAGTATGGAAATTCGCTAAGGTATGTCCAGTATTTAAGAAGGGAGATCGCGCAGATGTGAGCAACTATCGGCCAATATCGATTTTATCGAATTTCTCAAAGATACTTGAAATAGTCCTATATAACCGTATATACAAAATTGTCAAGTCACAGTTGGCCGATTATCAACATGGTTTTATTACACAGAGATCTTGTCTTACTAATTTAGCAATATTTACGCAGATTACATCTGAGATATTGGATGAGCATGGACAAGTTGACGTTATTTACACTGATTTCTGCAAAGCATTTGACACTATAGATCATCAAACTTTAATTAGAAAACTTCCAAAATTTGGCTTTGATTTCGGTGCTGTCCTTCTGATTCAGTCTTATCTGCATGATAGACATCAGTTCATATCTTATAATGGTTTTAATTCCATCGATTATTTGGCCACATCTGGGGTTCCACAAGGATCAAACTTGGGACCTCTACTTTTTCTTCTCTTTATTAACGACCTTGGCGAGTCCTTGATTTGTTCTAAATTGATTTTTGCCGATGACCTTAAGATATTTAATTCTGTGGATGGTATCAGTGATTGTGATGCGTTGCAGATGTGCCTTGATTCCATAGGGGAGTGGTGTACACTCAATAGGATCGCTCTTAATCCGGCCAAATGTAGTGTTGTTACATATACGAAGAAACAGTGTCCCATTACTTACAACTATAATATTGATAAAATACAATTACAACGTTCTGACTCCATCAATGATTTGGGAGTGCTCTTTGATTCTGCCTTAAGTTTTAAGAGTCATATTTTGAAAAAGATATCAGAGGCGTCTAGGGCATATGGTTTTATTGTCAGAAATGGGAAACACTTTAAAAATATTAATACATTGAAAATGCTTTATTTTTCCTACGTTCGGCCAAGGCTGGAATATTGTTCCTTGGTATGGAATCCATACTATGATAGTCATAGTGTATTGATCGAGAAAGTTCAACGTAAATTTTTGAAGTATCTTTGTTGTTTTAAAACGGATGGCATATATCCCACGCGAGGACTCCCTTATGATTATTATATTGACAGGTTTAATGTACAGAGTTTGTTAGTTAGAAGGAGCTTAGCATCTGTAAGCTTTTTGCATAAATTGCTTCAAAATCGCATCGATTGCCCGGATCTGCTTAGAAGGTTAAATTTTATGGTGCCAAGAGCGACTGCAAGGCGTATGCATACTTTTCATTGTGATAGAGCCAATACTAATGTTTTGTTGAAATCTCCCATTCATACTATGTGTTTAACTTTTAACTTGATCGACCAGCACTGTGATATTTATAATGATTCTTTAAGTCATGTGTTGTCATCAGTTGAATTGCCCTTGAGAATTGCGGGGAACTATAATGTGTGACTAGTTGGATCGTTCTGCGGATAGTTTATATTGATTTTATATTGATTTTAGAACGAGTTGTATATTGCTGTATGATTATTATTACTATTATTATTTTGACGTGTGTATATTACACTTTTTTGTACATTGTTCTGTAAATGGTTATTATACTGTAGAACAATAAAGCAATTTTTTTTTTTTTTTTTTTTTTTTTTTTTTTTTTTTTTTTTTTTTTTTTTTTTTTTTTTTTTTCACCATAAGGGTATATTTTGCTTTAGAATCGGAAAACAAGGTTTCAAGATTCATGAGCATTGCCAACAGCCAAGAAAGATCTCACAATGTTGAGAGATTGCAGTATCGCAGCTTTCTGCATCTCCTCAATTACGGTAATAGGGATTTGAATCATTTTTAGGTTCTTTTCCAAATTTTTCGGTATTACTCCTATCGACGATAGTATTATAGGTATTATGTACACTTCCCTCATATTCCAGATGCGCTTTATTTCATGTTGAAGCGCTTGATATTTGTTTAATTTTTCCGTATGTTTTTGTTGCAGATTGTGTGTTCCTGGTATAGAAACATCAATTAGATATGTTGTGTGTTTTTTCTTGTCTATTAATGTAATATCAGGACGGTTGTGTTCTATTGTATGATCGGTGTAAATTGTTTTGTCCCAATATATTTTAAATTGATCGTTTTCCTCAACTTCGTTTGGCACATATTTGTAGTAGGGGACAATTTCGGTTTTCATTTTTCTGTCTATCAGTATTTTCTGATGGATTATATGTGCTACTTGATTGTGTCGAGTCAAGTACTTCGTATTTGCTAGTGTGTTACAGGATCCCAAAATATGATCTATAGTTTCGGAAACAGCTCCGCACTTGCGGCATTTATCAGAACTCAGGTCTTCTCCCAGTATGTATTTGGCGTAATTTCGTGTTTTTATAACTTGGTCCTGCGTGGCCATTAAGAATCCTTCAGTTTCAGGATGGAGGTAACCTTTTGTAGCCCACATAAAAGAGAGGGATTTGTCAACGTAATTGTTTTGAACGGAGTTGTAAAATCTTCCATGGAGTTGCTTTCCTGACCACATCCTAATTTTATCCTCGTTGGTAGTAATGTGTGTTTTTGGGTTATATTCTCGGGATTTTAAATTAAGTGTGGTCAAATTTTTATCTGCCTCGATCACTGCACGGTACATCGGTTTATCCGAGTTTTTGTAAAAATATTTTCTAATATTATCCAGCTGTTCATAGTACATTGCTTTAACATCTTTTAAACCTCTACCTCCCAGGCATCTAGGCAATGTGACTCTCTCAGTGCATGCATTTGGGTGATGCATTCTTTTGTGCGTTAGAAGTGTTCTGATTCGTCTATTTAGTGCATCAAGATCTGTATCAGACCATCTGATTATGCCAAAGGAATGGGTTAAGGCAGATATTGCATATGTGTTTATAGCCTTAACGATATTTTTTGAGTTTAGTTTTGTTTTGATAATTAGCTTAACTCGCTTTTCAAATTCAGTAGACAGTTTCGATTTCATCGTTGTATGTTCTATTTTATGGGTCTGATCTATACCCAGGTATTTATAGGGTTCTTCAATACCTTGTATGACGACCTCGTTATTAATTTCTATATGTTGTGACTCTTTAAGTACCCCTTTGACCATTTTGATCGTGCGGCACTTCTCCAGTCCAAAAGTCATACCTATGTCCGAACTCATATCATGCACCAGCCTTAGCATGGCTCTCAGCTGTCTGTCATTTGCTGCATATACTTTTAGGTCATCAACATAGAAAAGGTGACTTACTAAGAGATCCTGTACATTATTTTTTAATTTTACTCCATACTCTGTTTTCTTAAGAGTGTTTGAAATTGGGTTTAGAGACAGACAAAACCATAGGGCACTGAGCGAATCCCCCTGAAAGATACCTCTGCGCAGAGGTATGCTCCCGCTAAATACTAGTTCGTTATTTATTTTTTGAGACAGTGTGGTTCGCCAGGCCCTCATAGTTGTCTCAAGAAAAAGTATAAGCGTAGGATGTACTTTATACAGTGTCAATACAAATTTGAGCCAAGAGTGAGGGACAGAGTCAAATGCTTTTTTATAGTCGATGTATGCAATGTGTGCATTTCTCTGCCCCACCCTCAACTGCTGCATAACTACGGAATCGACAACCAGCTGCTCCTTGCATCCCATAACGTTGCGTCTAGCACCTTTCTGCTCATCTGTCATCACTTGAGCCAGTTCCAGGTGGTCTTCAAGTTTAGCACATAATATCGACGTAAGGATCTTATAAAGGGTCGGCAAGCATGTAATGGGACGAAACAACGAAGGGTGATCCGGGTTATCAGTCTTTGGAATTAAATAAGTAAGTCCTTCAGTTAAAAATGTTGGAAAGTTGTTAGGAAATCTAATGACATCGTTGAAATTGTTAACTAAGAGTTCATGACAAGCTGTGAATCGTTTATACCAAAAGCTATGCAAGCCATCGCGTCCGGGCGCTTTCCAATTTGCAATTTTCTTTAAAGCAGCTGTTAGATCTGCTTGGGTTATTACAATTTCATTCATTGGTTGTAGAGAGTTCTGTGCTTTCATTTCTTGGTTTATCCAAGTATTTTTTGTATGGTTATTGCTCTGTGACCATATACTCGTCCAGTAGTTGGTCTGACTTTCAAGATCTGGGGGGTTAAGGTTATCATATTTTTTTGATAGTGATGAGTAAAACGCCTTTTCATTGTTCGAAAATAGGCTGTTGTCTCTGCGTCTTGAGTAACTTTCTCTGTATCTCTTTAATCGAGCTGAGTATGCTGCTAACTTTTGTTTAAGTGTATCAAGGTATGTACGCACTTTATTTTCCGTTTCGGCATTGATTGTTTGTATAATGTCTTTTAAGTCTGTCGGCAGTGTTCTAAGCAATCTGTTGTTTCTATTTCCGTCGTGGTACTGTTGAGTTTTACCGATACTCCTTCGTAGGCCATTAATTTTATTGGTGAGGCGGCGTTGCCATGATGGTAAATACCCATCTGTATTTTTTTTGTTAGGTGATGTATATTTTTGATTAAGGCTCACTACGGTAATTGCCGCGCAATATATCGTGGAATGTACCTCTTCAAGATTCATACCATCGTTTAGCGTTTGTTCTAGGATGGAATTGGCTCTATTTATAAGTGTTCCTGTGTTCTTGTTAAATCTAAGTTTTTGTATGGGAGGTCTAACGTTAGGGTCCATTCCAAGGTATTTCAGTAAGTTAGCATGGTAAGTATTAAGTATTTCGTCCTCTTGGTGGGGCTCTTGAGGAATCTCTATATCTATGTTATTGAATGGTGAACCACGTGGCGAATCTGAGGGTGTATGGGTACCATAAACATTGTCATCCTCAAAAGACTGATTGGGCGTATGAGGTATATTTAGTTCCTCCCTCACTCTGTCTAAAATATACTGAATTTCAATTTGGGTTAATAGATTGTTTCTCTGTATTGCTCTACGCTGATCGGATAGGCGTTGTGCTGTAATATCATTGTGTTCTGGATGTTCAGCAGCAAACATATTCTTTAGTCTATCCCTATAATCAGTAAAATCCGTTTCGAGGCTTGTGGCTATGAAGTAGTAGCGCATGACATCCTTATTCAAGTTAGTACTCCATCTCATGCGTCTACTGCGTCCAGGAGCTATGGGGGGAGGATTATCCTCCCTAACATTGGCTGCTGGTTGTGGGTCAGCTGGTGGTATTTCCACATTATTGCTGTTGGCTGTAGTTTCTTGAGCGATAGGTGCCCGCCTATTCAGCAACCTACCACCAACGGATCGCATACTGCCACGTCCAGCGTTGGCTCCAGACGTGCCCTGGGGCATTCCAGGCTGCCGCATTCTTTCATTTCTCCTTTGACTCATCTTTCATAGAAAATGGTGTGCGTTTTATGGCTACCGCCAGCCAATTGGGGTTAGGGAGAGGTGTTTGGTAGTGCAAAGGACACTAGGAGTAGGATACTAGGTGGGTATTGGGACAGCTGGACAGCTGGACGTACTGACTGTACCGTTTACGCATTACGGTAGCGGTGGGTATGCCCCAACCGGTCAGACATTGCGTCCCTGGCTGTACAGTCTACGTCGTTACTGTAGCGGTAAGTATACTGTTGGCTGCAGTACCTTTTCCGGCCAGACATATTATTATTATTATTATTATTATTATTGCCCTGTGCCCTGGCATAAAAACTGTTAAGTTATTGTATAACTTTTATTTTAGTAACCTGATTTTTTGCAGATACTAATTATGTTTGATCTCGATGATGAATAAAAGTCAGTTTCCACAAAAATAAACTTAATAGAAGTTTAAAATTTTCCAAACATGTTTCGGAACTCTCGTTCCATCATCAGTGGCAAAAGGAGAAACTTACAACATTAATGTTAAATTAAAATTTCCACACATAAAAAGAGTTGTTCCATAGAAATGACCTCAGTGGAAATTTTAATTTAACATTAATGGTGTAAGTTTCCCCTTTTACCACTGATGATGGAACGAGAGTTCCGAAATATTTTTGGACAATTTTAAATATCTATTGAGTTTATTTTCGAGAATATACAGCTCCACTTTAGAATAGACTATTTTTTCAAATGAATGACTTTTGAGTTTTTTTAGCAGCAAACAACTCTACGTCCAAAATTTTCAATTAACTCATCGTGATTGAGGGTGCTTCCACCTCCCCATATTTAGCGACACCTCTGATTGTTGTTTAAACAGCATTTTTCAAAGGAAGGTGTAAAAATCGTCTAATGATTATGTTGTACTTTAAAATTTGCAGTTACTGTAAATTCAGAAGCAGGCATATTGTACCGTACTTGAAAATAAATAAGTATGAAACATTTTATTTTACAGTTAGATATGATTAAAATTATATTTAGTTGAATTGCATTAGAGCTGCGTCATCATCTGTTTGTCTTTCAATCAATTTGTATCTTATGCGTTATGAATTCCGCATTCCCTGTTTCAAGTGGAATAGTTGCGATATAGGAGATTTTTGTGTCAGACGATTAAAGGTTATTTATGTGAAGCTACAATAGATGGTAGTAATAATTTTTATTAATTGGAATAAGGAAATATTTCAACAATTTAAACAACTAATCCATACTTACAGTGGAGTAGATTGATTGGGTAGTTCATGTAACTTCACAAAAACTGTTCTAGGTAAATTAAAAAATTATTTTCCAGGGTTGAAATCAAAACATACACATTTTGGTCGCCGATACAACAGCTGTAAGCAGAGTCTCATATTAAAGTTTTGTTCAAATTCAGAATTGCAAAAGACACACAAATTTTGGCCTTATTTTATGTAGACGAAATTCTGCAAACAAATTGTACACTGTCTTGTTTTTAAAATTGTAAATGATCATCTAACGAAAACCGTCACGAGAAATTTATAGTATATGAAGTATCCAGGGCTGCTATACAGCGAAGGGCTGCAGCTGGTGCTTACAACTGTTTTTCGACTGCCTTTTGCATAAATTAGAAATACAACATTAAACCAAAAGAACTTTATTTTAATAATTAATTATAACTGATATAATCCACACAAATTGCTCTCAATAATTGTCAGTAATATTTATTATGCCTTGAGCATAATTATTGATAATTATGCTCGATAGTAAGTTTAGATTTGAATTATTAATACATTGATTATTACTGTTAGAAATACAGTTCTCGATATTATTTACTGTGAGCAAATGATCACTTTCTACATAAGAAGATACCGACGTTATTGGATCGTTTCGGAATATTTTATTTGCCAAAATTTTTCTTATTCTCTAGTGAGTTGTCCACATAACTTTCTGCTACTGTAGATGATTGCCATCCACCATACTTTTTTATCGCTAGCAAGTTAGCACCTGAGTCGGCGAATAGCGTGGCTGATGTGCGTTGGAAACAGTGACCGGTGTATAGGCGCGCATTAGGCAGATTTAGAAACTCTGCAATTTTGTACGGAATTTTGCCGATTGTGTTTCTGCCAACTGGCTTAAAATTTTTGTGCGTAAGAAATAGTCTATCATATTTGACGTGCGACGGCCTTAAAGAAGCATACTTCTGATAAATGTTAGAAATATTCACTCCATTTTCCAGACTTTTATTAGTGATCGCGAACGTTCTCAGAATTTTGGTTTTAGTCTCTGGAACCGATACAACTATGCAACTCTCATATTGGTTATTTCAATCCCTCGACAAGCACCATAAATGCCCATTATCAGTACAACCTATCCAAATTATGTGTAACAAATTTTTAGTTATTTTAACTCATTTACTTAGTTTGCACATTAAATAAACTTCATCGGGACCGTCCTTTAGAAATTTCATACAATCCTCGTACCTCAAATTTTTTTGAATTTTTAGCTTGATATCCAACAGACTGTTTTCGAAGGTACCCTCGCAATTTAGGAAATTCACGCAGATTAATGGACTCTTTCATATTAATGACAGCATAGAATATTCCGCCCAAAGGGAGGCAGCATTGATACATTTTCGTCTTTCGTTTACATACGCTAATACAATATTCTCTGTTGTATGTTTTGCTTTATTTTTATGTTTCTATTCGTTAAACATTTTGTAATTTCTTTCATATCTTAATCGATATTTTGTTGGCCACAACGCTTTCTTTTAAATGAGGCGGAGTACTATCAAGTTCCTCGTCTGAACCCATTTTTATCATATGCGAGCGGTAAAACTTTTAGCTATTCTCAACAAATTCCTAAATCGATTTCTATACAGTGGTCTTTTTTAAAAATGTAAAAGGTCACCGTTGTGTACTGACAAATATAGTGCCTCCCATTATAGAAAGCTTGTAACAAGACACCATGCCACTGGTATTATGGATACTAGTTGGGTTTTTTATATAGATATTTTCTCTTAGTTTGGGAGATATAATATTTTTGTGAATATTATTTTAAACAGTCCTTTTAGTCATAAAATTTAAGGGTCTGTTTTCTATCTATCTTATCGTTTATTGATATGGGTTTTACGAAGAGCCATAAACACATCTACAAGTAGGTACATGAATAACGAAAATATATAATTTTTGTGTCTTTTCTTTGTTCAACTTTTAGAAACAGATGGACCGTGTTTTCTTGTTCGAAGAATGACATGTTTTAAATACGGTGCGGTCTCACTTTTGAACATCGAAATACCTTCATGTAAATTAAATGTCGGACTTTTATTATTACATACAGAAGCAAATTGGAGGGTGTCACGGTTTCCCATATCAAATAATATATAAAGGGCGAATAAAAAAACAATGGGTGTTTGAACAGTCGCTGATTCGGGAGATTGAGCAGTCATTATAAAATCGTATTGTTCCTTGCTTTACAAATAGTACAAACTCCAACATAAGTACCTACCTAAGTATCAACAATCATTATTACAGTCGACATTAAAATGTATTTTATTTCTAAAACGTAAACTACTATTCACCCTGTAGCTGTATTTTATAGGAATATATTTTAAAAATGCTCTTTTCTTATTGGCCATTTTTGATTCTGTAGTACCTACTTGTCATTTTTATGAGGCAATTTTGGAAAGGCAATAGGACTTTCAAGTTAGATTCGTTTTAGCCTTGGTAGAGTCTAGATGTGATTTCTAATTGTATAAAGTTTCTTTATAATAATGGAAGTTAAAGTTCAGTAAGTTTGTTTTGTTAATTCTTTTAATTGAAGGCCTGTTTGTTTCCAATCAATTTTTATAAAGTTTAAAGTTGTTTATTTTAGTAATTGAAATAAATTCAGTTTTCAATTGAAATTAAAGTTTCGTATAGGAAATAATATAATTATTCGTAATTATATTAATTTACCGATTTTAAGTTGTACATTAATGAATAAGATTTTCTTCTAAATTTTCATTATCGTTTAATTGTTTTATCCTATTTTTTATTTATACATATTTAGTTCTTTGTTGTTATTCATTTTCTTTGTTAGTTTTAATTATTAAATTAGTTGTTTTGAGCGCAAACTTTTGCGTTTTATTTCTAATAAAGGTTTCGTCAGGTTGGTGAACAGATAGGTCATTTAATTAATCATTTTCTTTTAAATACAAAGTGGGTGACCGACAGAGATCCAGAATTATAAAAGGTGAGTAATTTTACATTACTTTAATACAGATGAATAAAGTTGATATTCTTTGTTTGTTCTTCTTTAATTAAAACTTGAATTACAACCCGCTCGTAAAACTTAAATCGAACCAGTAGCAATTTGAATAGCACATTGGATTCATTTGGATTGAGCTATAAAATTAGTATTCTTTCTGAATGTAAATAATACCCGCTAATTCAAAATGGTTACAATCTTTTGCTACCGCATTTGTCCCTACAATATGGTAAAACTGTATACAACATGCGGCAACACCGCAATTAACAATGTCCAGCGTGAATGTAGGCGGAAACTAGCCTTGGCCTTTGGCGATTCAGAACTGGTCATGGTAGAATGTCAAGTCGCAATAATTCGCTGTTTGTTATTTTTTTACGTGAATGTGTAGCTTGCTTGAGAGTGTACGGCACAATTTCAATTTTAATTAATTCGGACATTACTTTCATGTTGAAATATTAAGTATAAATTTTAAATAATTGCATTGTTGGCATTCTTTTTTTGTTTTGTTCAAGTTGGAAAATAAAAACAATGATAGTTATTAATTACGTAAATTAGCGTTGAACTTTTAACATTTTCATTTAATATTATAAAATTTTAATGGATTGTAATTATGGTTTATTCTATAGTACCTACATATTGTATTTTAATTTAAGTTTAATAAAGTATTTGCTGTATTACATGTTATGTATAATATAATTATTAAATGGTATGATTTATTTAAAATTAATTCTGTCGAAATACAAACGTTGACCGCTGTATTATGCTGAGAAAAAGTACCTCAGCACATAATGAACATTATAATTTTTATTTAGTTAATATGACAGGATTATCATTAGCTTATATATTTTTTCGCCTGCCTCCACTTAAACGGAGTTTTAGCGCCCGCATATGCGCATCTTTCATAGATGGCGCTACTGTTAGATTTCCAATAATAACGTTAACATCAGTAGTTTTTACTCACTTAACTTAATGTGCATTCCATCTAGAGGATAAGTTGACAATTAATTGAGAAAGTTTACTTAGGTAGTCGTTTGCCATTCTGCTAAACTCATTTAATTATTTAAAATTGTCCATTATTATTTAGTAATCACTTTTTAATTATTATTGTAGTACCGAAATATACCTAAGATTGTAAAATCAAATTTCTATAGCGTACCCGCTCAGATAATAATTTGACAGTTTCTTTCTACATTTAAAATACTCAACATTGACATGTGAGCCTGTCACATAAGTTTATCTGATCTGAGTTTGTCAAAGGATAACGCCTATTATCATGTACGTCAAATATACTCCCATTAATTACTGTCAAAAACTGTCAGTTCATAACAGTAATAATTAATTATTAAAATAAAGTTCTTTTGGTTTAATATTGTAGTATGAAGAGGCAGGCGAAAAACAGTTGTAAGCACCACTGGCGGTAAAGCCGCTGCAGCCCTTCGCTGTATAGCTGCCCTCGCTCGCTTCGCTCACTCGTGCGTCTATACAGCGGCGGGCTGCAACGAATGCTTTACCGCCCTTTATACTTAATATACTATAGGAGCGATTTTCATCACCTCAAGAAGCATCGGAAACATTGCGCAACCATGTTCTTGAGTTACAACTTGCAGAGTAATTTTTTTTAAGTGGATGAAATGCGTGCAAAATGTATATTAATCATAAAGGTGAATATTTTGGAAAGATATAAAAAAGTTTATTGTTTGAATAAAAGACGTCTACTCCACAAAAAATCTTTATATACACGTTGAAACCGTTATAATTTGCCAGACATGTTTCGGACTACAACGTCCATCATCAGTGGCTAAGGAACCTTATATAATGCGGTTAGATAAGGGGGTTAAACTTCATATGAACTTAATGTAGGGTCTTTTCACATTGATTTTCAATTTAAACGTTTATACAATGTCATTCTATGGAAAGTGGTTTTTTAAAAATTAAGCATAATGAAAATAAATTGGTTTTAAAACATTAACATCTGTGCATTATTTCAACTTGTGTTTCTTTGTACTTTTCTTTTTTCTTCATGTTTAATTGTAAGTTGTAATATTTTGAAAAGCTGGTAAGATTCCACCACACTGGTACTTACAATTAAACATGAAGAAAAAAGAAAAGTACAAAGAAACACAAGTTGAAATAATGCACAAATGTTAATGTTTTAAAACCAATTTATTTTCATTATGCTTAATTTTTAAAAAACCACTTTCCATAGAATGACATTGTATAAACGTTTAAATTGAAAATCAATGTGAAAAGACCCTACATTAAGTTCATATGAAGTTTAACCCCCTCATCTAACCGCATTATATAAGGTTCCTTAGCCACTGATGATGGACGTTGTAGTCCGAAACATGTCTGGCAAATTATAAACGGTTTCAACGTGTATATAAAGATTTTTTTGTGGAGTAGACGTCTTTTATTCAAACAATAACATTCACTCCTCGATTGATGGATTACTTCAGAAAATAAAAAAGTTTAGTTAATTAGATCTTATAAAAATCAACTAATATCAAACGTGATAGCTCTTCTTGACTCTAATCTTTAACCAAAAGTCTTTCGAGGCATACAGTTAAATATTTAGATTAGGCGGTAGGTTACTTTTGGTGATCCTCCTTTGAAGGCAAACTTTTTAAAATACTTCCCAAATCGTAACTTTTTTCATTAAAGTAAAGTCATTAGACAAGAAAACAGATTTGTGTGTTATTCTTATGGAATCTACTCGTTAAAACAACATACTAACTTACAATGCTCTGCTGCCAGAATGTCTATGAAATTATCTCTATGCAGATGCATATTTAAACATAAACCTAATTTCCCCAAGTTTATTTTATTTCATCTTTGCTTAAATAATTTCGTTGTTGAAAAAAATACATATTATTTTGATTTCATTACATTCAATTCATTCAAAAGCTGGGACAATCAAGAAAATATGAGAAATTCGGTAATGCCACACTGTATTTGAAGATTTTCACTATAAACATATTCCAGCACATTTTCGTCAATAAATCCACACATTACACACATGGAACATTATTAGATACTGGAATTTCCAACAAATTTAATATACTCAACTACCACAATAATATATCAAATATTGAAACATTATTTTATCTAAAAAACTACTAATTTATACTAATTTTTATTTTACTACTATTCACATGAACTAAATCTGGCAGAATTGTTTTTAAATGACACATGTTTGACACATTTGGCATTCCAATATTGGATTTTCACCATCCTCACCAGACGGGCTACAATTTCAATAATAATAAAAAAAGTTCAATGAACTGGGTCCTAGAGATGCAAGAAATGTATCGATATATTCCATTCGATCTCAATTTCTTTTTAAAGTTGAACTATTGTCTAGAGGATTGAAACTGAGTCTATTGGCCGCTTGTACGTCTTATCCAGACTTTAGCAAAGGGATTACCTATGCTTAGATATATGTCCATGTTCAATGTATGTTTTAACATGACTGCGCGAGTTTGTATATCGTGCCATTGATGATGTCTGTCTGGCAACACCCCTTCCCGAACTTAAATATAATATAATATACATATGAAGAATTCTGTGGAGCAGACGCTGTTTGATTTATCGATACATCCCGCTCGTCTTTGTTACGGATTACTTTAAGAAATAAAAAAAAAGTTTATCATAATCCGTCAAAAAATAAAAAAGTTACAAGGGTGGAAAGTCCTTAGCGTGGACATACTGTATATTTGTGTAACAATATGTTAATAAAACAATCATACTAAATAATTGGTAGATAATTTTAATTTTTAACGACAATTTCTTTACACAACATAATTTAATTTGTTCTGTAATGTTCTCATTATTGCATTTTAGTAATACTCATTAGAAAATAGCTAAATATCAGAGGTTTTCAGGCTACTGTTATTTATCAGTTATTTATTTATTATAAATTTTATTTATTACAATATAAAACTATTTAATACAAATGTCAGATAATGTTGCTCTGTTCTCACTTATTATAATTTTTATTCTCTCAATAATTTAAATCGTATTTATTAATGCGTATAATTTATTTTATATAATATTTTTAAACAAAAATAATATATTATGTAAAGTAATAAATTTAATTACGTTTTAGCTAGATGTCTGCTCGTGCTTTAATAAAAAGTAAAAAAATATATTATTAACATTCATCATCTAAATTTAAATATGGAAAGGTTGAGGGATGATTTTCGAATATATCTTTATTTAGGAAAGGATCCTTTTGTCAAAGTCCTCGGTTTCATTACAGCCGCAAGGGCTTATTGTGAAAGATTTTTTCTGCTATACCCAATACAACAACCCGGTACTCTCCAATGGGGAATTTCGTTATGTGTTGGGTGGTAAGCTGTCTCAACGGCCCCTACTTGGCAGGTCCCCGTTCAAGGGCCTCATGTTATTCAGATTATTTTTACTTTATTTATCAACAATAATGACTTTATATTGTTGCCTTTTAGGCTGATGATGGAGTTGAAACTCCGAAACATGGCATTAAGAACACATTTTTTTAATACATTGGTGGAGACAACGTGTTTTTTTTTATTGTAATTGATATGACACTCCACTGCATCCTAAGAATCACTTTTTAAATAAGCCTATTACGTTGTGCCAATGTCCTAAGTTGTCTTTGGCATTTCTATACAAGTTTAGTTGCTACCTTAGGAGTCTTCCAAACCCTTATGCCTTGGCCTAGCTGTCTGAGCATATATTGATTCGCTTATTTGTATAGGCCCTCAAAAAACCTCTCGGACATGTCACTTTTGGTTTTAAGTTGCTCGTTTTTTGACGTAACATTTCTTATAAAACTACCTGTATATTATCAATTCTTTTGATTCTCCATAAGATTCTAACAATATTTGATACGTTTAAAATTCACCTAAAGTCAACGGTTATCAAAATATTTACGATTAAATAGCACAAACCGTACTCATAAAAAACTATAACTCAAAAAGAGGTTTGTGAAATGTCAAATGATATGATCTCAGTCTACGGTAAGCAGAATTGAAAACAATTTAAAAGAAGTCAACCGGAATCGAATTATGGTGTCCCAAAAAATATTCCCCACCCTTTGGGGGTAAAATCTACGACCCAAAATAAGACGAAAATCACTTTAGTACAGCGCAAATATTGTATTTCAACATGATGGTGCACCTGCCCATTATTCTCGAAATGTTTGAGATATTTATATTAAATCGACGTTTTCTCAACCAATGGATCGATCGTGGACCTATTTCTTGGCCTCCCAGGTCCCCGGATCTCAACCCAATAGACTTTTGGCTTTGGGGTTATCTGAAAAATACGGTTGCCATTTCCTACCCAACAGTGAAGATGATGTTATTCTTCGCATTTATGGAGCTTTAGCACAAATTACAAACGAAACAGTTATTGAATAAAATAGTGAGGATTGCGAACACTTGCCTTTGTAAATTGAAATGTTTTTGTTTTATTATCTGTTTAGTTAATAAATAATTTGAATTTGAAGATTTGATTTTATTTTCGAAAATTACTTCATTTTAAGGACATTTTTCGAAATTTTGACATAAATGATTTTTGTCTTATTTTTGGTCATAGTCATTCTACTCTCAAGGGGTGGGAATGTTTTTTGGGACACCCTGTATAATCGTCAGACAGTATGTGAAAAATGTCTCGAAAAATGTAGTTTTGTATTTGGGTTGGGTTGGTTTGGTTATAAGAGACAGGATGCAGTTTTTTTCGCTGGATTACTGATCTGATATCACTGCTAAAACATGGATTCAAGAGCGGGTCACAGTAAGCAAATTGAGAGAGAATCAGTCACAAAGCATGCTCTTGGTTTTGATATTCAAAGACGAACGATGCGGAAATAAAAGCCTAAGATGAAACTGAGCGTTCTGGAGATTCCTAGTATATTGTTCACAAAATTTCATTGTTTGCCCTGAAAAGAGCACCATTGTTTCATTAACTTTTAGTAATATATTTATTCCATTTAAGTAACTCAGTATTAGAGTTTTTACTACAAAATCTTGCGTAGGGTCAATAGTAAGACAGTGCTCAGCTGATTTTTGAGAAATCGTGTTTAAGTCTTGGTTCAGTCTCTCGCTGAAATAATGATCTATTTTGAGATTTTATCGACGTTATGCTTGACATTTGCTCCTCACAGTATAATTTGTTAGCTGTTTTATAAGAAATATCTGAATGTGAATCTAACTACAAGCTGAACTACATATTTTTGACTCAGTCAGACAGCCAAACAATGTGGAGGAACTACAAGTACAAATATTAATAAAACAAACTGACTAGTTGGTTAACATCCCAGCACTTTCAATGTTCTTTAAATACCTTTTAAATGCAAATATTAGACAGTTGCTGATAAAATATAATATAGGTATACCTGATTCACAATCCTCGTATGTATTTTACCTCTATGTGTACCTATAAAATACACAATCATATATTTCGCTAAATAAAGTTGTCCATAGTAAATTTCGCGTTAAATTAGATTTTTTCCTCTTCTGCCATATATGGTTATTGAGATAAAAACTAGAAAATTAAGAACGAAAGATGCATAAATAAGAAATTTACTACACGAAAATGGCGATTCTCTTATCGGCATTGGCACAAGAACTGATAACATCAATTTGTTTGTGTCACAACTTGGATGGCAGGTAAATTGCATGTCCAGAAATATGGGAAGATTATGAAATTAAATGTATTTAGATTTAATAAAATGTCATCGGTTAAGATATTTTTACTTCTCCTATATTAGGTGATTCAATAAGTCCGTAGGATAATACATAGATGGTGTTACTAAAATTTTTTCCATATGATTTTTATTTAGTACTAACGATACGATAGGTGTATAAATTTCACAGCAATCTGACTGCTGTTATTCCAGAGAACGTTAAAAAAACTGAATTGAAGTTCACGAACTATAGCTGTTAGTGTTTTACCTAATATTTCTTTTGTTTATTAATGACATTGGACTAGAGCTAGTTTGCCCGAAAATTGGGATTCGCTGATGATTTTAAGTTTTATTCCGTTATTGAGCACTCGGATGATTGTCTGGGTTTACAGAATGATGATGAACAGGATATCCATAAATGCATCTAAGTGCAACGTTATGTCGTATTCTCTTAAGAGGAATCGGATTAAGTTTGGCTATTATATTGACGGTATTTCGGTGCCCAGGGTTAATGAGATTAAGGATCTGGGCATAATATTTGACGATCAAATTAACTTCGTAAAACACATCCTAACAAAGTCATCGGAGGCTTCACAGGCCTATGGTTTTTTGGTGAGAATTTGTCATTCATTCTCTGATGTTCAAGCCTTGAAGACGTATTTTACATTAGTAAGACCTAAACTGGAATATTCTTCGGTAGTGTGGTCACCCTATTATCAATGCCATCAATTCATAATTGAAAAAGATCAAAGAAAATTTTTAAAATATCTTTGTTATAAGGGGGATGGGACTTACCCGGAACGGGGAATACGCAATGGTTATCTTCTGAATAGGTTCAATATCGACAGCTTAATACTGAGGCGTAAATGTGCATCACTTGCTTTTTTATATAAGCTGTTGCATAATAACATTGATTGTCCAGATCTTTTGGGCCGAGTGAATTTCTTGGTACTATGACAGAGCACTAGATGCTTCAACACATTCTATAATAGTAGACCACGAACAAATGTCGACTTAAAGTCACCCATTTATGTTATGTGCGAACATGTGAACGTAACAATCAAACGCCAAAAAGCTTATCGACCTGGATAGAAACGAGCAGAATAGGAGAGGACACCCGATGAGGCACCTCCTCAGAAAGATACGTCTGAACGAGAATGTCGTAATTGCGAAGAAGTTAATTGCTGAAATACTTTAGAAGGGTGACTTTAACACTCATGGATGCAAGATAAATTGCTCCGAGGAAGATCATCAACTTCCTGAATAGTGCGGGCAAATGGGCAATCTCTAGATGAGAGTCGTTGACAAAAGTTATGGACCTAACCGACTCTACTGGAATCTACTACCTACCTACTTCTTTTAAATTCAATCCAATGGATATTTACTGCACATCAGTAGAAGCTAGCTAAACTTGTGATCTGGAATTTATATGACAGAATACGGGTTACATCAAATATATTTAAGTATTTTTTTACATTTAACGTCCTTACTTATGAAATATAGGGTCTGGTCATAATTTTCCAAAATTTTGCTAAAAAGAAGAATTATGTTAGATTGACTAAAGTATTGAACCTCGATAGAAAATGCAAAAACAAATAATTTTTCAAAATTTTATCAAAAAAGGACACTTTTTGAGATTTTTAATAAATGTCAAATTTGACAGCAACTATCATGCTATACACTATATACTCGTACATTCTACAATCGACCTTAGAGGAACTTAGTACGATCAATAATTCTGATCAATTTGTCTGCAGGAAGTCTTTGCCGAAATAACGAAAACAATGGACTATTTAAACACCCAAAAGTCGTATTAATGAAAAATTAGGTTTTGATTATTAGACTGAAAATATAGTGGCCCTTGTAGGTATCATTAGCAATCTGTTGAACAATTCAAAAATATTGCAATAATAATTCAAACCAGACAAATTGGTCTATTAAACCTATCAGGATATCAAGTAGAATTTAATAAGAAAAGCAGTGGCGGCTTGTCCTATGAAGCAAGGGAAGCAACGCTTCACCTAAATAATCAGAAAAATTAATAATATTTAAGTATTTAATTTTATTTTATTGTGTACTTAATTATTTTTCTCCATATGAAATTTAAACTATATATTAATGTATACTAATTTTCAACCTTTACCATACAACTGTAATTTTGAATTTCGTCTTCATCTGAAGCAGGCTTTATCGTATACAAGATACTTAATTTACATACCTATAGGTATTTCCCTCTTTTTTTATTCGTGTAATAATAGTAAGACATTATTTATTTCGGTCTGTGTGCGACAGTTGCCATCCTTGCCAGTGCTTGTGTCGTATTTATTTATCATACACGTTCTTATGCAGATCAAGCGTGCCTCAAAGCATTTTCATCTATAATTCAGCAAAAAGGGGAACACTGCCATCTGGCATATACCCACTATACAACCACCTATCGCTTTTCGTCTAAACATAGTTGCCAGCCTATAATTGTACTAAGCATAGCATACGAATCTTACCATTAAAGAACCACTATAAGAAAGAAGCGTGCTTCATATAGATGCAGCAGAGATTTAATGTAAAATAAGGTTATATGACAATGCTTGGCGAGTGTTTTGTACTTACATGTCGAATATTATTTTGATTATATCTGTCTCTTTCACACAGTCGCAAATTTCTAGTGCTGTCACAGTTGTGCTATAACTGTGCTAATATTATTTTTATTTACTTTTCGGGAAGCTTAAAGTTTTGATTTTTGATATTTTGAATACAAATTAGTCTTTCTATTTAGTTACCTACATATTTAATTTAAGTTTTAAAATCTAAAAATGTAGTGAACAAATTAAAAAAAAAATATATATACGGTTATTAATTAGTAGGTACCTACCTATTTTTATAAAAATAAATGGGTATGTACCGTAAAATATTGTTTTTTTAATAATATAATATATTAAAATATCTGGTACTTTAATATGGAAGAAGCAAGTGGAAGTACTCCATATCAGCAGCGTAAATTATATTTACGATGACATCAGGTAAGCGAAGTTATTAGGAAAAATCATGTTTATTTTTTAATTTCAACTAAAGTTAAGTTCTTTTAATCAACACTCCTTTAAGAACAGAAAAATCTTGTTAAAAATATACAGACACACCTGTTCCAGATTTCAATAAATGTTTGATAAATATAAATACAGGCAAATGCATAAAAGCAGAGCTTTTAATAATATCTGGTATGAGACGTATTATGGTTTGCAAACAGGTAGCATGAAAGTAATTTGATTGACAGTTTCATAAAATGTGTTTTATTTAGTATTATTATGAAGTAGGTAAATGTATTCGAGATACTAATTACACTTTTTAAAGAAAAGAATACTTAGGTGAGGTACCTACTTATAAATATAACCTATATTTTATGCAGTTGACGAAGTAGGGATATCCCTATTAATTTTAGCTACCTATTAAGTATATGACTTTATTTGATTTTATGCTTCACAACTGCCACAAGCCGCCACTGAAGAAAAGTACGTTCTGTTTCACTGTATTATTGTGATAAATATGAATCAAGATGAAATCGATAAATATGCAGACATAATTTGTTGAATGTAACTACCAACCATTTATTTGTATGTGATATACCTACCCATTTCGTAATGCCAACAAAATATATTGAATTGATACGATAAAATTTCTGTTCAAAAGAGAAGAGAAAATTATACCAGCAGGAAATATACTAGACCAAGTATACATTTAATGTTAATGATAGAAAAAATGTTAATTCAGTATACATCTATTCCGAACATGCGAAAACGTCTATCATTTGAATAATGTTAAATTAGTATGTGGTTTTTGTAAAGCATTATATTATAGCGGGTTTCGCCAGACATGTATGTGATTGGCTTATAATAACACTATAAAATCAGAGTGAAACAATGTTTTTATTTTTTTTGCATTAAGAACAGAGCCTCACGCAGGGGCGTCTTTTATATCGATGAGGATAACTTTAACAATTTTTGTTCAACCACTTTATTCCCTCAATTTCATCACAAAACGGCACACAAATATTTGCTAATTTAGGTTAGGTTAAAAACAATACAACATAAAACGATACAGAGATAATAAAAGCCTCACGTAAATTAAAGAGCAAGTTCACTTCTGGCCCTGATAACATTCCTTCGTTTCTGTTCAAAGACACAATTGGAGTCCTTAGTGATCCTCTGTCTATAAATTTTAATTTAATAGCTAAAACCAATAACTTCCCCTCGGTTTGAAAGACTGCTAAGGTTTGTCCGGTGTTCAAGTGTGCCAATAGACCACAGATAGAGATCTCTATCATTTCCAATTTCTCAAAGTTGCTGAAGGTGGTTTTGTATAATCGAATTTATACAGGTGTTGGAGCACATATGGTCTCATACCAGCATGGAATCGTAACAGGAAATATACTGTTACAAATCTGACTGTTTTCACGCAGTATGTCTCCGAAGCGTTGGATTCTCGAGGTTCGGTTGACGTCATATCATATACCGACTTCAGTTAAACTTTCGACAGGATCGATCATTCCGTTTTGGTTAGGAAGCTTCCTGCGTTGGACATGGTGTTAAATTTTTTTTGTAGATAACGTTTTTACCTTACCGATTTCTTTTAAATTTGGCAGCGTTGTTGCCAGATATAGCCGTAACTAGATTCAAATTATTAAGTCGGAGTCAACGGTAATAAGACGCACGGGCAATGGAATTTACTTTTGTCCTACCCTGTATTTGTGTTTGGGTTTTATGGATGTGTCTCATAGTTTTATAGTTTTCTACCTACAAATATAATCTTTCGTCAATATTTTACATCTGCGAAAACTGCGAAAAGGCCTTTTTGTTTTAATCAGTTTTTTTTTTTATAAAGTTTAAAGTTATTTCTTTTAGTAATTGCAATAAATTCAGTTTTCAATTGTAATAAAAATATTATCTTGGGTGCCTGTGATAATCTAGAAAAAAGACCTTTTTTTTTCAAATATCCGTTGAAAAGTAATAAAGACTCTGTAAAGAGAAAGAGGACTAGAAACAGATGAACCGAGTTTCTTAATCGAAGAATGCCATGTTTGAAATACCGAGTGGTCTAAACATTTAAGATTCTCAAAACACCTTCATGTAAATTAAATGTCGAACATTTATTATTATATACAGAAGCTGGTTGGAGGGTGTCACAGTTTCCCATATCAAATAATATATATAACGTATTGTTTCTTGCTTTACAAATGGTAGTGACTGGTTAATCTTTTGCACGAACTCCAACATAAGATACCTAAGTATCAAGAACCCTTAGTAAAGTTGACATAAAAAAAAAATCTTATTTTCTGAATCTTCTCACCCTGTAGAGGTACCTTTATTGGGGCATATTGTAAAAATTACCTTTTTTCTGATTGGCTATTTTCATTCTGTAGTGCCTACTTGTTTTTTTTATGAGGCAATTTTGGAAAGGCAATAGGACTTTAAGAGGAGAATCGTGCTAGCCTTGGTTGAGTAAAGATGTGTTTTCTAATTAAGATAAAGTTAAATTAAATGTTTTAATTTGTTTTTGGACTTGGTATATTTTTCAGTTAAGAATTATTTTCTAGTTTTTTTTTTATGTTTTAAAGTATACCTGTATAAAGACTCATTCTGAAGCAGTGAATTGTATAAAGTTTCCGTAAGTTTTGTTATTCTTTTAATTGAAGGCCTTTTTGTTTTAATCAGTTTTTTTTTTATAAAGTTTAAAGTTATTTCTTTTAGTAATTGAAATAAATTCAGTTTTCAATTGTGATTAAAGTTTCGTATAGGAATTAATATAATTATTCGTATTTATATTAATTTTCCTATTTTTAAGTTGTACAATAATGAATATGAATTTCTTCTAAATTTTCATTCTCGCTTGCTTGTTTTATTCTTTTACTCTAATTTATACATATTTATTTTTTGTTGTTATTCATTTTCTTTATTAGTTTTAATTATTAAATTAAGTGTTTTTAGCCCGAAAATTTGCGTTTTATTTCTAATAAAGTTTTCGTTAAATTATTGACAAAAGGGTCATCCAATTAAATATTTCCTTTAATTAAAGTGGGTGACCGAAAGTGATACAGAATTATAAAGTGAGTAATTTTGCATTACTTTAATACAGATTAATAAAGCTTATTTTAGTTGTTTGTTTCTTTCATTTAATAATTTGATTCTGTTATTATTCAAGTTGATATTCTATGTTTGTTCTTCTTTATTTGAAACCGCTCGTAAAACTTGAATCAAACCGTAACAATTTGAATAGCATATTGGGATTCATTCGGATTGAGCTATAACATTAGTATTCTTTCGGAATGTACATAATACCCGCTGATTTCAAAATGGTAACACAACTTAATAAACATTATTGACAAAAAAATGTACGCCACTGACTGTAATTTAATGTCGATATTGTCTTGAGATAAAACAACTAAAATGTAGCATTATTAAATATAATTTCTTGGTTTATATAAACGCAATGCCAAGAAACATGCAAATCTAGACATTTCTGTCGCACACCAGACGGCCGTTTCGTCGATCCACAACTCATCAGTGATGGTCGGTCCAGTAGGCGAACGTTATATAAGTAGTTGACTATTTGAAGAACAAAATTTTTTAAATAATGTCTATGTAATGTTTTGAGATAGATTTGGAGAGAAAAATGGACGTTGTGGATATAAAGAAAAAATGGAAACCTTTAGAATGCTTATTTCCTATCTGTTACCTGGTTTAGTTCAGCAGTTGGTTGGCTGGCCAGCACCACAGGAACAGTTACCCAGTCCAGTAACTTTGGTTTTTCCCACACTAACTTCGATTATTAGAATAATATATTCACATAAACAATAACAAATTAAAGCGGGCGGTTTATTAATAGCGGCGGTTAAAAATACCGAACGTAGCGAGAAACAATTAATTAATGTCTTTCTTTTGGTAGCGTCCCATCACTTCAACAGTATAGGGGAAGCGATCTAAAGGTATATACAGGGACTGATCAAAAATGAATGAATTAAAAGCGGGATTGTACGTAATTATAGAATTAATATAATAAACTTAAAACTAAATATAAATAAAACATAAAATGTGTCCGCGACAGTCTAATTTTTTTTTATTCTTGTTTTTCTTTGGGTTTCAGGTTCTTGAAAACAAAATATTTTTAATTTTTAGCGAAAAGTTACATTTCGCTTGTCGAACTTTATTAACTAACAAATAATAACGTTTCGGCGATGGTTTGTCGCCTTCTTCAGGTGATTCTAGATCATTTGAATCATTATGTATATACATTCACAAATATCGTATAAACTTAATTTACCTATTATTTTTTCCCTTTTACATTTTATCAAAAATTCAGAATATGACTTAAACATTTTAAAATCGTACTTTATAAAATATTTTTCTTATTTTTTTAACAATAAAAATACATATATTATACAGGACTTCACGTTTACAAACACAATACAGTTTAAAAATTTTTGCTAAAGACACGTTTATAAAATTCTCTGAAATTGTCCTAGACCAAAACACCTGCTGAACTATTTAGAGTTTTTTTTCCACATTTACTATTCTTTTTTTTTATGATTTAAAATGTTTAAGTTATATTCTGAATTTTTGATAAAATGTAAAAGGGGGACAAAATAATAGGTCAATCAAGTTTATACGATATTTGTGAATGTATATGTTACGGGTAAAGTTAGATAAGCGAGTAAACCTAGGTTTACCCGGGTAAACTGCGAAATACCCAAGACACTTGGATAAAGTCCAAAATATATTTGGAATTGTACGTGTACAATTCGAAACGTGTTTCGGGCTTTACCCGGGTAAACCGCGTTCTATCCGTTTTCCCTTGGCTAAAGATAGGTGTAGGAATTTATTATTGCATGCAGTTTGAAAATGGCAACCGGCACTCTCGTTTAAAACAGCGTTTCTATGAAGTTTTCGATGAGTTGGAGTCTTCTAAAAGTGCAAACAGTTTTTATTTTAATAATGAACAATACCAAGAAATGTTGGAATCCGTTAAGTTAGCAAAAAATGCTAAAACCAAGTCCACTCTACAATATCGACGTTTGAAGAGGTTTGACATATTATGTTCTGTTCGAGGCATCGAAAAGCTTATTGCTCGTGTATCATCAGGTGACTCCAGGATAAAATATTGCGTTACAAACGACGAAATATTTGATATTTTGCATGATGCACATTTGACCATTGGACATGGTGGTAAACATCGTATGGAAAGTGAATGTAAGTAAAAGTACAAGAATATAACTCAAGATGTTATTAAGCTATATCTGCGCTTGTGTGAAGGGTGTCAAAAAAAAACTGAAATCTGTCAAAAAACGACTTGTGGTTAAGCCAAAGTGTTTTCGGAGATGAAGAGCCGTTGTCAAGCGGATCTTATAGACATGCATTCCATCCTTGGTATATCAGAACCACTTAACGAAATTTGTTCAGATATGAGCATTAAAATCGAAAAGGGCTGAGGAAGTTGCAAAGATCCTGATAGACATATTTTCGCGAAATATGCTCATGAGGTGGATGGACGATGAAAACTGTAGGCGATGGTGACAAGGTCTGCGATTTGTCCAATTAATGAAAAACAGAACATACCACGATGGAATAACACGAGCTCCTTACGCCGACATGTTTGAGCATGATATTAAAGTCGGCCCATCCACATCAGCTTTGTATTGAGAATTTACGAACCGAAGAAGAGCTTGAGAAAGTCGTCAGGGAATTTGGTGTAGACGAACAGCGTCAACAAGAACAAAACGAATACCAGTCTATGGAGAGTGGCCCAGAAATAGACAATCCGCAAGAAGATATTACTGAAGATGACAATATGGAAGACGTCGGCAATAATTATAAAGAAAACGCCACTAATATAGGAACTTCAGAAAATCATACCAAATGTGCAGAATGTGATGAGCCAGGTACATAAGGTAATATAAGGTGTGAACTTTGCTTGTGTTTTTTGAATTAAATATGTTTTTCAAACATTAATGGCCTTGTCATTTATGGTATATCCAACTTTAACCAAGCGAAAGCGGATAAAACGCGGTTTACCCGGGTAAAGCCTGAATCGCGTACAATTCCAAATATATTTTGGACTTTACCCAAGAGTCTTGGGTATTACGCAGTTTACCCGGGTAAACCAAAGTTTACTCGCTTATCTAACTTTACCCGTAACATATATACATAATGATTGAAATGTTCTACAATGAACTGAATAAGGCGACAAACCATCGCCGAAACGTTGTTATTTGTCAGTTAATAAAGTTCGACATGCGAAATGTAGTTTTTCGCTAAAAGTTAAAAAAATGTTGTTTTCAAGAATCTGTAAACCCAAAGAAAAACAAGAATAAAAAAAGAAATAAAAGAAAAATGGTTCAAGAACATAAAAAAAGAAACATAATGTCTAATTGTGTTTTGAGAACTGATTCTAACGAATACAAAAGTATAATATGTAGTTTGTTTAGTTCCCAGAATTTATAAAAGCATAAAAGCTAACCCTCGTATTCAAAAAACTTACACATACCATCTAATAAACATAAAAATGTCTTAAGAACCCGTTAGACTTTTATTACATACAGAAACCCGATGGTATTTTATTTGTATCCAATATTTTCAGTCTTTTGTATGCATGTCAATTCTTTTGGTATTTATAAACACAAACAACATTTAACTTTGCTTATGCAAATTTCATTTAAATAAATTTGAAATAATTTAGATTATCATATAAACTTGACTTTTCTGCCAGCTTTGTTGTTTATTTATTTGGAAATACTGCATAATATAAGTACATAGTAGGTACTATCATGTCATTATGTAAGGACCAACGTTATGTTTAACAACAATTTTGTTTTCTCTTATTTTAGAATTTATGTTATTAATTTCAAGAATTTGTTGCTGATAGAATTTAGTTACACGGTCGTCGCAAATTACAGTAGCATGTTTAACTAATAAAAATAGGTATCAGCCATTTTTATCTAATCGAACATCCGGTATATGACCCTATAGTTTGAAAGAAAAATGATTTAAGATAACATATCATGTCCCCTAATCATTAAGTTAATGACATTTGGATAATTTATAAAGAATTTAGAGACAATTTGAAAACCCATCATCAACTTGGAAGTTTGGCACTTATTTTGCGTAAAACATTCATCTGAAAAAAGTGTTTTTTTAATAACCTCAAAAAGCAGCAAAATTTCAACTAAATTTAAAAAACCGCGTACAAAATAAATTGGCAAATTATAATAAATAATTGTCAGTAACGACGAATGAATATTTTTCCAAAACCTACCACTCTGCATTCAGTCAGTTAAGTTCCAAACTATGGCCATTTTTCTTACACAATTTTAAACTAACCGCTAAAAACACACTGAAAAACTTGTTTAAACCACTACGTGTGATATACCACCTATTTTTGAATTGAAAATGGCTTTAATTTTAACAATAAAAAATCTAGGGTCGTATTGAAAAAAAAACCAAGTTGATGATAGTTTTTCAAAAACGAAACGTCGTAGTGAAAATTTGTAAACGGTATTTTTTTGTGCTCAAAAAGTAACAACGAGAAAGTGCTTTTAATTTTTTTTGTATTTGTAAAAATAAGGTCAGAAATAAATAAAAACTCAAATCGCAAAAAATCGTTTTTTGAAAGATTGTCGAAAACGGCTATAGCTAGTTTAATTTTGAAACCACCGTTTAAAAGGAGTTTAAACTGTGCAACTTTTCTCTAATTTAACAGACATTGTAACTGTTACTGTTTCCAAGATTCCAATGCAATCCTATGTTTAACTTGGACACTGTACATATACAGGGTGCTTCATCCTGAGTGGCCTTTTCAAAGTTCTCGGGAACTACGAAAGATATGTTACTGAAACTTTGGGGTTCAGTAACATCGGAAAGGTTCTATACTGATGTGGTATTTCCGGGTTTATATTACTCCCGCTTATCCCGGAAGTAACCACCTATTTTGTTATTTTAAATAGAATGACCACATTTTTTATTTTTTTTCAGATTCCCTATAACATTTAAAGGCCACTTTGTTAAGCATTCCCTATACCAAAACCTACAATTTTTTTTGCGAATAAGTTGACGTTTTTCGACTTTTACAAAAAAATCAATATTTTCCTGATTATTTCATTCAAGCAAGCAAAATTTTAGAATACATTAGAGGTAATACTAAGTATACAAATGATATATAGTCCAACGTCGCCAGGCAGTTGCTGAACAAGATTTAATTGAATTGATATTGATGATATTTCGTCAGTACTCAAAAATAGTAGCTGCTTAATGTTTGCAGATGATATGAAAATTTTCAAGGAGGTTAATAGCATAAAGGACTGTGAGGATCTTCAACTTGATTTGATCGCTATTTATCATTGGACTATTGAAAACTGTTTATTTTTTAATATTTCAAAATGTAAAAGTATGACATACAATTATATAAAAACACCGATCATCTATCCATACAATATTAAGAACATCAGATTGAGTAGAGCAAGTTTGATTAAAGATCTGGGCATCCTTTTTGATAATTAATTAACGTTTTCCAACCATATAATTAATATCACAAATGCTTCTTATTTAAATCTCGGATTTGTGATCAGAAACTCAAGAGATTTTCGAAATAAAACCACTCTATCTCTACTTTATAACGCATTCGTACGTTCCAAGCTCGAATACTGCTCCATAGTTTGGTCGCCTATGTATACTAAGTATATACTAATGATTGAAAGGGTGCAAAAAAAGTTTATTAGACAAACAGATTTCTTAATGTTTAACTGTCACGTCTCCGACTATGAGCGCAATCTAACAAAATACAATTTACTATCATTATTTAATAGAAGATTCTTACAGGGTGTATGTTATTTATTCAAAATAATTAATAATAAAGTTTATGACCCAACTATACTAGAGAAAATTAATATACTAGTGCCCTCGATAAAAACTCGTACCACCAACAATAAAACATTTATGACACTAATACCAAGAACGAACTACCAGCAGAATTCCCCGATTTCAATGATGTTAAGAAACTACAATCAATGTCAACATCATTGTGATATTTTCAATGATAATCTGATTGAGTTTAAGAAATTAATAGTAAACTATTTGAAGTTTAATCAATAATTGGAACTTTTTTTTGTACCTATATTAATTATTATTGATTGTATTGTTCTCTTTTTGATTTTCTGTATTTCTTTTTTTTTTTTTTGTTTTAGTTTACTTTATGTTGTTAATGTTAGCTTTATTAGTGTATTGTTACTAGATAAATTTCAACATGTAATTGGATCGTCAGATCTGTATGTTGCAAATAAATACATAAATAAATTTAAACTTGATCCTCGTGTTTACTAGGATTCGACTATGCCGTTCGATAGACAAAAAATATCCCTTTTAATGATGAAGAACATGCAACATAATTACTTCAACTTAGATGTTTAATTTATTTAAAATCTGTGGACAATACAATCAAGGTATTAGTAGGACATGTAACACATTTAATATTATGTACTTTAAATAACCGTCGATGAAACGAAAGAAATTTAGAAGACTACAGAGAAGTTTTATAATATTTGAAATTTTAAATATTACACAAAAAATCTAAAATAAATGTTTAAAGTGATTTGAAAGGGTTATTTTTTTGTCTATCGAACGGCATAATCGAATATATACCAATCCATTTAAAAAAACTGACTTTTCCTAGTAAACACGTTGTTCAAGTTTAAATTCAATTAAATCTTGTTCTGCAAATACCCGATGACCTTGGGCTATATCATTTGTATACTCAGTATTCGCTCTAATGTATTCTAAAATTTTGCCTGCTTGAATGAAATAATCATAAAAATATTGATTTTTTTGTAGAAGTCGAAAAACGTCAACTTTTTCGCAAAAAAAATCTGTTAGGTTTTGGTATAGAGAATGCTTAACAAAGTGGCCTTTAAATTTTATAGGGAATCTGAAAAAAAAAATAAAAATGTGGTCATTCCATTTAAAATAACAAAGTAGGTGGTTACTTCCGGTATAACCGGATGGAATATAAACCTAGAAATAGTACATCAATATCGAACCTTTCCGATGTTACCGAACCCCAAAGTTTCAGCAACATATCTTTTGTAGTTCCCGAGAACTTTGAATAGGCCACTCAGGATGAATCACCCTGTATGTGGTTAAATTATAAATAAAATTATTTTATATTCTTACAAATTGATCATCAATTACTGGCAATGCAGTATACAACTGGTTAAATTTTCTGCAGGTTATTCGATAGAGTAAATTTCTATCTGGAAAACTAAACAACACATACAAATCTTTATACCTCATCGTTCGTGTTATTCAAAAATTAGGTCAGCGCATCCTGACTACTTCTTTTGTATTTATCGTTTGGTTCCCGAGATATCCTGCATCAAATTTGAAACACCCTGTATACACAAACCGCACGCTGGCGCTGTTAAATAGTAAAAAGGTCTATGGCGATTAAATTTCAGAAAATCACCCTAAAACTAGAGAAATAAATTTATTGAAATTTGAATAATCTTGTCTATGTGTTTTGAGTGTCATAAAATGATGCATATTACTACGACCGTTCTTTCTCTTAGAATAGAAAATTGTGGTTTGATATTAAAACAGAGAGAATGGTAAAGAAAATGCTAAGGCCATCTGAAGTAATAATAAATATCATTGTTCACGAAATATTTTATTAAATCAATCTACGTTTTACTACAATGTCCTTAATGTTTCAAAATTCGTTTTACTCGAGGTACTTACGTCTATTTTTTTCTATTTTATTTGCGGCTGAGATTATAATAATTCCCCAACTTTCTGTCAATCATCGCATTATTATCGACCTTAACATTTGGCGTTTATGGCATTTGTTTCTATAGTTTAATTTATTTTTTATACAATAATAAAATTATATTTATATAACATTTCTTTCTTTGTTTGGTGTTAATGATAAACAACTGCACGTGTCAAATTATTTCCTGTAGAATATTTAATAAATAAATTTATTTGACGATGGATTAATAATTATATTTTTATTACCCATATAATTCTTAATAATATATTAGGGAACATAAAATTGAATTTGTAACAACGAGTCATTCATTTTCTCAAAGATAAAGATTAAAGTGACAAATAAGCCACTTAGTGTAATTGCACAAAAGGAATGAGATTCGACTCAATTAATATTGAGGGATAACACGTCCTCCCTAAGAATAATCAATTACGGATAGAGCTTACGCCTCAACTCACATTTGAAGCTATTCAAAGGCATATCAATGGTCTCCAACATATTGTTTACAAGTTTCGGGGCTATGTATGCAAAACAGCCTTCGAATTTAGCGGTGGAATGTTGAGTTGAGGCGCAAGTCCATACACATCCGATCTCATATAAAGGTGATAACAAAGGTACTCTGGTTCATGCATAGTAATTAATTTATGCAGCAATACAGAAGATAAATAATTGAAACAAAAACCAAGCCTGGGATCTTTTAATTTACTAGAAAATGGGGTAATGTGAGCAGCAAAAGGAACCACACACGTAAATCTTATACAAGCGTTTTGAATTCGCTGTAATTTTAATTTATTATTATTAGCCAAATGATAATAATACCTACACCTTTGAGCAGTAGTCAAAACATTACCAGAAAAACGCACGCCGCGCCGCTGACCACCAATCCCCAAAGCCACACTCTTACTGGGGTTGAGCCTCAGGCCATGATGCCCACGAACTTTCCGGAAACATGGCAACAGAGGAATGGGAGTATATTTGGGCATCGTCCGCGTAAATATATACTGCTGAATGACTCAGGCTCATACGTAGAGCGAAAGTATAAATTGAAAGGAGAAACGGTCCCAATATATTTCCCTCAGGCAATGTAACCTCGTCAAAGCCCAAGTACTGAAGCTTGCCAATCAAGAGCTCATAATTAACCAGATCAAAAGCCTTGCTTTGATCCAGCAAAACTAATATCGTACACTATAACTTATCCATAGCACCCGCAAAGTTATTCGTCACCTTTACTGTTAAAGGTGACGATCTGCTCTGTAGCAGTAGATGTGGAGTGTCTAGGGCGAAATCCTGTTTGTACTGTAGGTTGAAAATGGAACCGATTCAAATAATCTCGCAATTGAAACGATACTATGCTTTCAAGCATCTTGGACTATGATTACTATCATCTCTATACGACATTCTGACAAAAATCAGCCCTCAAAAAAATACTTAAGAGGCTGGATAAAAATCTTGAAGTCCAGTGGCGTTCAATCTGGAGATCTTAGCGGCCACTTTTGCGCACATGCAATCTATTTCCGAGGAAACGTTTAATCCTGTCATTGCCTAATACGAAGAGCGTGATGGCCCATACACACGATAACTAAAAAATTTCAGTGCAGATTTTAACAAAATTTGGTACAAAAATAGTATGGAATATGTCGATGAACTGATTAGATTTTGAGGGTCATGGGAAGAAGGGTATAAAAAGGACTAAAACTGAAAAGAATCATATTTGCTAAACTAAATGGAAAAACTATGCAATTTTCTTTGTTCCAATAAACCTTGGCATAAAAAAGACGATGATATACAATTAATGTATACAGAGCGTGTGAAATTGATTAAAAAAATTGCCAAAATCTCTGAATATGTAAATACAATTGAAGCACTATCGAAAAATGTAACATTAATAATTTAAAGTTTTAGAGTATAAAATACATACATTTCGGCATGTTTTTTGCCTTCCACCTATGATAAACTACTCACAGTTACAGAAATACAATTTTTGTGCAGGATAACATTAGCGTTTGACACCTCAAATAGTCTATAACAACTAGCAGGTTTAAGTAAGTCATATACACCTTATTACTTCTGCAATGTTCTTTATCTGTAGGTAAAAGTTTATTTGTGAGGATGTTGATGTATTGTTTTATCTATTGTAGTTACCTGAGGAAGACTTAATAAAAGGGCGAAACGTCGCATTAGAGCTAATTGTTGTGGGTATTGACGTTCTATAACCCAGTTTAATTTTTACGTCTTCTGAGTTAACGAAAAACAATTATTTATCTTTAGAATAACTGCAAATAAAAACACTATATGAAATAATAATAATAATAAATCGTCTTTATTTTTGAAAGTAACAATATCATAACACTATACCTACATATAACACAGTTAAAACAGTCACTAGATAGGGCGAAGTCTAGCTTAGAGCTATTCTACTCAACACTAAATAGCAACCAACATGAATTAAACAATAGTACACAAATACAAAAAATTAACACTATTCTTTCATATCATTTGCCTATCTATAAATCACCGTGTGCGAAATAAAAAAAATTAAAAAAATTAAAAAAAGATCACCCTGTGATTGCACGATTCCACTCTCAAAGGACAAGACTCTACTATAAATTTAAAAGGAATAAAAGTGAAATAATAAGAAAGAGAATCAATTAATGGTATCGATTAAGAAGGTATCTCTTAAAATTAATCTTAAACTTAGCTGGACTCAATATCCGGAACCCCTTAGGAATAGTATTATAGAGATTTATAGCGTTGTATGTAAAACCCCTCTGAAAAAGCGATGTGCGATGATGTGGTAAGGTAAGGCGGTCAATGTGACGAACATCTCTATCATGAATATCCCTCCTAGGTACAAGTTTTTCTCTAATATCAGAAGGAGCATCCGAATCAAACGTTATATGAATAACAAAATTCCCAAGATGCAGAAGGCGACGATCCTCCATTCTCAGCCAGCCCATATCATGGATTACCTCAGACACGCGATCATACTTTCTAAGACCCTTTACAAATCTAACACAACAGTTCTGAACTCTTTGTATGCGTTCACGATCCATGCTGTCCAACAGAGGACCGTAAACAAAAGCACAATAATTAAAGGTAGATAAAACCAATGCTTCACATAGTGTTTGACGCAACGCCCGGCCCAAAATATGTTTATTTGAATACAATAGTTTTAAGGTAACGTATGACTTTCTAAGCAACCCTTTCTCGTGCTCCCGACATCTCAATGAAATATCCATATTCACACCCAAGTTCCTTGCAGATTTGACACATTGGACAACATTACTATTTATTACAACTCTAAAATTTTCTTTGAGAAAATCTACATCATTTCTATTGCTAAACAGTAGCACGTTTGATTTTGATGGATTCAACTTTAAATTATGATTCCTGGAGAGGGTGTACAATACATGCAGATCGGCGTTGACCCTCTGTTGGGCTTCCATATAATTATTAGTGGGAAACGAGTAATAGATTTGTGTATCGTCAGCAAAGACCTGAATTTTACAATAACTTAAGGATTTCAAAATATCAGAGGTGTATATTAAAAATAAAAGAGGTCCCAATATTGAACCCTGGGGAACTCCAGAGGTTACATCAATAACATTGGAACACTGGCCCCCATAAGACACTCTCTGTTTTCTTGAGGATAAATAAGATTCAAATAACGATCGTGATGAATCATCAAACCCATAAAACCTTAATTTAGCGGCCAACAATTTATGGTTAATAGTATCAAAAGCTTTTGAAAAGTCCAACAAAACAACAGCCGTATTGTCACCCTTATCACGAGCTCTAATAATGTCATCCGTAACCTTAGCCAACGGAATCGCTGTACTGTGACCCTTCCTGAAACCATGCTGACAATCAGGCAATATGGAGTTGAGGTTAGCATGACAACTGATCTGCTTATAAGGAATTCTCTCGAATATCTTAGAAATGGTGGGCAGGATGCTAATTATTCTCAAGTCATTGAGACTGCTTGGGTGAGATTTCTTTGGCAAAGGCAAGCCAAATGACACCTTCCACGAATCAGGAAAATATCCCACTTCAATGGTATTTGAAATTGTAGTTTCGACACAAGCAGACGTTTTTATAAAGAATGACTTTTTCTTCTAAATCTACAAATAAAAAAGTTTTTCCTCTTCCAAACTCTATCCGTGGACACATTGTATATAAAATGTCACATACATAAAAACCCGATACTACTACTTGTTCTCTACCATTTTATTTGCGATATAAAAAAGGACGCAAGCATTTTGTGTGATTATTTACAAGCGCAAGCACATCTTTATCTCTCTAGATCATCCTATTGGCGTAGAATAAAAAACAATTAAAGATAAACATTAGCCTACTTGTAAATTAGCACTAATTATTCACGCCGGCGTTTTATAACCAATCACACAGTACTACTTATGTTATGATAAACGTACATCGGGGTCCCGTTTCAACCAATCAGATGGCATTGTTTATTGTGATGATAGAACAATATTATCATTCATGGTAACGAATCAGAGTAAAGCATAGTGTAATAATAATTATGAATAAATTTGTTTTTATAAATAATATTTATTTATCATATTATTATGAAATGAGGGAAATGATATATAGGTATACGGTCGTCTTTACTAAATTTCAATATATTCACTTGATGTTTTACAATTATTCGTTCATCAGACATATTTCGACCATATATCGTCATCATCAGCGTATGTAGAATTATTGAAGCTATAATACAAAATATTCGTGTTAGTAGTTAAGGTGGATGGATGGTATTCCGGGTAATGTAGTTCTGGCCATTATTGATATCATTGCAGGGCCGTTGTCCCTGATAGTTAACAGAAGCTTTGAGGAGGGTGTTTCTCCGGAACGTTTAAAAAAATCAAAAATTATTCCCATATATATAAAAATAAAGGAGATCCTAGGGATATAAATAATTACAGACCTTTGGAATTACAAAACCAGTTTAGTAAAATCTTTGAATCTTTATTTAACAATAGACTTAATGATTATCTGGAAAAACATAAACTGCTTGCTCACAGCCAAAATGGATTTAGAATCAATCGGTCAACAGAGACAGTTCTGAGTCAGGCTTTTAGTCACTTGTTTCATGCCCTTAATAACAGGCAAATGGTGGCTGGTCTTTTCTTTGATCTGAGCAAGGCCTTTGATACAATTGGTCACAAGCTTTTGCTTTCAAAATTGACATGGATGTTGGAGTGCGTGGAACAACTTCTAAATGGATAGGAAGTTATCTCATGCATCGTACCCAGCAAGTAGAGATTGCGGGCGTTCGTTCAGGGGCGGGAATTGTGAGCAATGGGATACCACAGGGCTCATGTTTATCGCCAACTTTATTTAATATATTTATTAATACCCTGCCGGACGTTTTGGGGGTTTTTGGCCTGCCCGTTCTTTATGCGGATGACACAAGTGTCCTTGTTTCAGCCGGGGATGAGAGTGGGTTGGTACGGTCTGCTAATGCCCTAGCTGGCGCGATGCACAGATGGTGCGAACACAATGGACTAGCACTCAATACATCAAAAACTGTCTTTCTCCCAATTTCAATGGCAAATAGGTACATGGACCCAAGTTATTTAATAAGAGCCAAAGATAAATCTATTGAACAGGTCAGTAGCACCAAATTCTTGGGAATATATACAGACAATAAATTGACCTGGACCACGGATATAGACGCTGTAGTAAAGAAATTATCCAGCTACATATTCCTAATAAACATCAAAAATAATGTATCGAATGATATTCTTAAATTGATATATTTTGGTCTGATACAGTCTACCTTGATGTATGGTGTTATATTTTGGGGGGGGAGCGAGTGAGACAACGATGGTGTTCAGAACTCAAAAAAGGATCATCAGGGCGATGCAAGGAATCTCTCAAACTACTTCCTGTAAGGACCATTTTAAGAAATTAAAGTTAATGACCTTCCCTTCACTATACATGTACGCACTTATAGTACATATAAAAAAACAAAATGAAATATTACCTAAATCAGAAGATATACATAGTCACAATACTAGAAATAAAAATAACTTGATATTACCATTCTACAGATCAACTACTGGCCAAAAGAACCCTAACTACATAGGTGTTAAATGTTTTAATAAAATTTTAAAAATCCAAAAGTTTCAAAACATTTCTATCAAAAAATTGAAACTGAAGCTGAGAACCTTTTTTATAGAGAAATGTTTTTATTCAGTGGACGAGTTTTTAAATTATACTAATGAATAGTTTTAACTCCCGAATTATAGCGAATTATATTTGAATATGATTGTTTTTGTGTTGTATGTAATATTATTGACTATCCCATAATGTAACATGTCATATTGTATATTGTTTTCATTCTGAGGAGCAAAGAATAAATAAAGTGCTATATGATTTAACTACTACTAAAGTATTACTTAATTTAATAGAATTAAAAATGTAAGGAAAAATAAATACAATTTATATAAGGTGAGTGTTACATTTAATTTTTAACTGTAGAATGTAATAATATTCTTAACGATATTAGTAATAAATCTATACTCAGCAACGACACAAATTCTTTAGCTGTCGTGGTATAAAAATGAACCGTAACAACACTATATACCTAGCTAATGTATCCTATCAATTTGCCAGTTTAAAATTTTAAATAATTTATCTAAAAAATGGGCTCATACCTACTAATAAATTTATTTTATTTATTATTTTTTTATATCAATAAAATACTAGAAGCATTAGAATTGTCTAAAATAGCAGTGGGAATATTCCTAGATCTCTCAAAGGCATACGACTGTATAGACCCGCATATATTGACTAAAAAGTTAAAAACATATGGGCTATCTGAAATTCCCTTAAAATGGTTTATATCTTACTCAGAAAACAGAAAACAGGCAGTGAAAATTAAAGCGGACGGACAAGAAATGTATTCAGATTACATAAATGTGAAAATGGGTGTACCACAGGGTAGTATATTGGGGCCCCTATTATTTAACATATATATATAAATGACCTGTGCAATATGTTTAATACCAGTATCCACTCGATTATTAACTATGCGGATGACACTTCATTACTAATAGTCGCTGACACAAGGTCCAACATTATACGGGAAAGTCAGCTGATTTTAGAGCGCATACAGGAATGGATGAAGCGGAATAGACTGATTTTAAATGCAGAAAAGACACAGTTTATTCACTTCAAAACTAGCCACAGTAACGTCCTCAATAATTCTCTGACAATCGAGATTTCTCGAAGGTCAATAGAGTTTTCTGAGGTTGTGAAATGTTTAGGTCTACACATTGATTCTAAGTTGACATGGGTAGATCACATAGAAGAATTAAAAAAGAAATTGAACTCGGTTTTATATAGTCTTCGAGTTGTGAAAAAATATCTCTCTTTCAATACACTAAAAACAATTTATTATGCCTGTTTTATCAGCAAAGCAAAATTTGGTATTATTTTTTGGGGCGGATCAGTGGAGTTACAAAAGGTTTTTGTTTTACAAAAACAAGCTATTAGAATTTTATTAGGCTTACAGCCAAGAGAATATTGTAGAGGAAAATTTAAAAATAAAAACATCTTAACAGTCATAGCAATATATATATTTGAATGTCTCATTTTTAATTTTAAATATAAAGAAAAATACGATAGATATATTATCAACCACTCACATTATACAAGAGGAAATACTATCGAATATAATCTTCCTGCCCATAGGCTAAGTTTGTTTGAAAAGAATACCCTATATCAAAGTATTTGGTTTTTCAACGCATTACCAAATAGATTCAAACGAATAAGTAATTTTAAAGTATTTAGAAGAGAAATATATAATATTTTAATTAAATTGGAACCATGTGGTATAGACGATTTTTTTGTAAGTAATTTGGATCTACTATAGAATTTAGTTTCGGTTTTTATGTGACGTTTTTCAACCCTTTCAATATTGTTACATATTTATATGTAGTATGTATTGTAAATTGGCTGTTTGAAATAAATATTATTATTATTATTTTATTTCATCCAAACTATACAAAAAATCCATAAAATACAGGGTGTTCCATTTGAAAAAATATAACTTTGATATAATATGCCACACTTTTCTGGAACACCCAGTATATTTAATGACATGTTCCTTAGATGCTCATGTTACCAATCTTAGCAATTTTAATTTTCTGTGGCTATATGTGAGACCGAGGCGAATGTACTTCCGACCCTGTATTTTATATCAAATTATGGTTTGATATTGTCGCATTAGTTATGTTTTTAGTAATTTGAAGTTTATAACAAAGTTCTATAAATGTACGCATACAATAATAGTGATCATATGAAATACAAAGATATTGAAACTGTATTTTCTCTAGTTCCAAAACACAAATGCTGCAATAATCTCCATCTAATAACCCTGTATCATGTTGCCTTTTGTGTACTAAATTTATAAATATTATAAATTTAGCACAGCGTGAGTTGCTCAATTGCTGGAATATTACGACAACAATAGGTTAAATATCTGCGGGCGCCTAAGTGAGAATTGTTAATATAATAATAATTCTAATAGCGTAGGTGTTAGATAGTCAATTACATTTATAATAATAGAAAATACTAAAAATAATATCACGTTTCGACATAATTCCTCATATAAATCATATTATTTGTGCGATGTGGAACTATTCTTTGCCCCTTGGCTCTATAAGCATTACGAGGGTTGCAAGCCCTATTACAAATTAACATCTACCTGTAGTTAGCACCAGTTCTATTCGATTTTTTTGCTTTTGACGGTGTACTTGGTTTTGGTTTAGTTGCTGCCATGGCATTAAAATAAACCAGTATTTCATTTTGTCTTTGTGTATTTTTATTTCGTGTTTTTATACTTTCGTTTTCGCGGTTTTAGGTATTAATCTATTCTTCATTTTTGCTCTTGTATGCTACCTGACATGGCCTATACCTGTACAAAAATTGGTATCAGTTGCCTCCGTTGTTTTTCTTTATCACAAATTTAATTCAATTTTCAATTCTTTATTGTTTATAAAAATACATTGCTTTTATAACAAAATATTTTTTTGCAGCAACTAGGTACTTTACAATTTAATATCTTGTACATTAAAAACTGATGAACACAAATACAAACCAGCATTACTGATTCACAAGAAATGCGCGTAATTTTAACACATTCATAATAAATGTACAAATTGTCTAGGATTAGTGCAGCTCGGTGGTAATAGCTGCCTGTACAGCGGACAGAGAGAAAATAAACGGTAAAACGTTTCTTTTTGGTTCAAGCAAAGATTATTGTGTAGATTAATCTTTGGTTCAAGTTACAAATCGTGAAATATTGGTCTTGGTCGATAGTACATGAAAATTTTAGTACAAATTTAGAACTTGTTCTGGGTTGTGCAAGTAGACGAATCATCCCAAAAGGCTACCCGAAAGGTACTGTAAAAATGGGTATACTTTGCCTTGATGATGAATTCAGAATATCGAGAGAAATAGTGTTCCTTTACTATAGATAGTATTCTATTTTTATTCTTTCTCAATGCTAGCGGGTGTATTGACCATACGTGATCGACACCTACTTCCTGGAACCAATTAAATATCTGGAAAGCCCAATTATATTTCTTTTGCGTAACTGGACCAAATAGAGCGATTTGTCTTTTGAAACATACTTTGGGTCCATTAACAGAAGCTTAATGAGGAAGTTCAAAGTTAATTTAAATATGAAATATCCCAAATGAAGAGAACCAGTTTCGGCTCTTATAAGTGCGGAGGCTGTATTTCTGGGAAGATGTAGAAGGGACTGTATTTTTTCTATTTTATCTAAATAGTAAATTGCACAATAAAACTATGCATTTCAGAAAGTTTCTTTAATTTTTAATGGTACGTAAGATAAAGTTATAAAAATATATACATGTTCAATTTGAAAAAACTGACTTTCGACTGTTTTTATAACATTGCTTTCAGTATAATTTTTTGATCACCGTGTATAATAAACCGTAGGTATCGGAAAAAGGAGGCCTTATTTAATAAGAAAAAGCCTGCAAAATGATTACTAAAGACATCTTTATAAGAAAAAAATGCGATTATTATTGAGCCCTAAAAAAAATTATATAAATCTTGATATAAGTCAAAAACGGCTTGATTTAGGTATAGGACATGATACATGAAATATGTCTAGAATCTTATGTGGATTCCAAAAATATCATAATTTTTTAGTGACCTCAGGTTCTGTGTTGGGGCCATTGTTGTTTTTGTGCTTTATTGATGATATTTCCAGTGGCTTGCCTAGTAGTTCGCTCTTGTATGCCGATGACCTCAAGATATACTCGGTCATTGATAGTGCGCATGATTGCTCTGTTATTCAGGAAGAGCTTAACAAGATTTATGAGTGGTGTGTTCGCAACAATCTTTATTTGAATATTGAAAAATGTTTTTCAGTTTCTTATACACGCAGATTAAAGCCTATAACTTATTTGTATTTCATTCACGATTCTCCATTAGTTGTTTGTGCTCGTATTATTTGGGGATTTTTGATTTTTTGTGCTTGTATTATTTGGGGATTTTCTTTGATAGCAAACTAAACTTTATTGAACATTATAATTATATGATTTCAGCTTCGTATCAGTCTCTGGGTTTTGTCATGCGTAACGCGAGGGATCTTAGGTCACCTCAGAAACTTATTGCGTTATTCAATGCATTTGTTAGGGCTAAGTTGGAGTATGCCTCAGTTGTGTGGAGTCCTACATATGAATTCCATTCGGCCAGTATGGAACGTATTCAACGTCGTTTCGCTAAGTTTATGTGGTTTCGTAGCGATGGAGTTTATCCAGTCATTGGATTTCCACATGATACGCTCCTAAATCGTTTTAATTTGACATCTTTAAGTACGCGTCGGGAATGTTCTGCTATTATCTTACTGTACGAAATTATTAATGGAGATATTGATTGTCCAGAACTGTTAGAATTGCTTCCATTTTATGTCCCTACTTTGCGTACACGTAATAATAATACTGTTTTTTACTTGTCAAGAGCGCGCACTAATTTGTTGTTGCATTCTCCTTTGTTCATAATGTGTAATATTTGTAACCGTATGTCTAATGATTTGGATATATTTGAATCAAATTTGTCATGTATAAAACGTTTATTTTTTAAGTAATTAGTTAAGTTATTAATTAGTTATTATTGTTATTTTGATGTTATTGTATTATTTGTAATTTTTACCTGCACTTTAATTGGATATTTATCAGTCTGGGCAGTTCTATCTTAAATAAATAAATAAATAATATATAGGGTGTTCCATTTAAAATAAAAAAGTCACTATCAATTTCCGGTGTAACCGGAAGTGCTAAGCCGTTGGTATTATGATATTTGAATAGACCATTTTCGTCAATACATATACCAAAATTTTCCGAATTCAATTGAAAGTAGTCGCCGAAATATTTTAATGGGTCGTCACCATAGGACACCCTGTATATGAGAGACAAACTGTGAATATAAGAAAAGAAATCATCTTAATTTTTCCGCTCTAAGAAATCATTCATAAACCATGTTACAAGCACGTACACATGTACAGTTTCTTTTTTATATTATTGTGTTGCTTGTTTTTTTGTTTTACCTAGTATTATTATACCACACATTATTAATTACTAAACTCTCCAAATGTGTCTTCGGTTAGGTTCTTTAAACGTAGTTAAAACCAAGTAAAAAACAAGGATACATGGATGTGGCGAGTGAACCGTACGTAATTCATTGTGACTTGCACAGCCGCAGGATGTAGGTCAGGCGTTGAAATCATTTTGTTTTCGCGGTACCCAAATAACTTTATGTTATATGCGTATCATATTTTATTAACAACTGAAATTTTAATGGACAGTTTATTAAAATCGTGTTTTTTAATTTTGTGTTGGTTGTTTAATATTGCGTCAAAATTTTGAAATATAGAAAACATATTTTTAAATTGTAGTACCTAGGTACCTAGCCTTATCGTTTGCGAAGTAATTTGCAGTACTAGATATTACAGTTATTTGTACTTACATATTTTCAAATTTGTGAACTCACAAAACAAGTTTGACATAAACAGCAAATTAAAAATCAACTAAGTGTCACTTGGCAATAGATCGCAACGTTGTTACCATAATAACAAAATCAAGACAGACTACATAATCAAAAAGCGACTGGAAAAATGAAAATACAGCGATCGGGAGAGCTTTTGTCTGTCTTTAAAGTCGATTTCCCGGTCATTGGTCGAAAAAACGTTATTTGCTGGATGAAAAATTGTCCAGGAAGTGTATAGTTGCTGGTCAGTTTAAAAAAAATATTTACCGCTAACAGCCAACCCAACTTTATAATTTTCAATGACGCCCGATATCTTGTGACATGTCATTTTAAGTAGCTCAAAAATTTTATCCGTATATACGATCGGCATACATTAAAGTAGTAGAAAAAAAATCAGAAAATTATTGTACTACTTAAATGCTCTAAGTGAGCTCCATTATTTGCTAAACAATAGTACCGGACGTCCCATTTTGGGTACCTTTGCGGAATATCTCCGTTATTTTTATAAATAGAAGGTTGCGGTTTTCGTGACACTGTGCTACTTTTTCGTAAAACTAAAGATGCCGTTAAGATTTTTTTTTTAATGTTTGACACCCTTTATCTTGAAAATAAAGCCTATGTTTAGATGAACTTTTCATCTTACAATTACTCAAAAAATTATCTCTTGAAGTTTGGCCACGTACCTACTTAAGTAACATTCTCCATAATAAACAACATTCATGTCCTATAGGTCAACTTGTGAACAGTTTTTATACACATTACACAAAATTAATAATTGAGTAAATACGAGATCCACATTAGACAGTAACTCAAACACACTAACATATTCTACATTATTATGCTCGAGCCGTTCGCAAGGATCGGAAAGACACCCGGACAACAACAGAACAACCATCGGCCAATCACGCCGAACCGCCACACGACGCCCACACTTCGAGGCACGAAAAAACCCACCGATAGCAGTTAAATGAGAATGACAATTGACCAGTGTGGTCTGTCTAGGTATAATATTTTGTCGTACGCTGGAACCCTCGTGTAAAAGTGGAGAACTTCCTGGACGGCACATGGAGATTACAATTTTCCAACAGATGGGATGATAACCAAATTGTTCAACAGCTTGATGCATTCTGAATGCAGCAACCGCTTCTTCAGGTGTCGAAAAACGTTGAGCTCTCAGTTGGTTTTTTACGTACGGGAATAAAAAGAAGTCATTCGGTGCCAAGTGAGGACTATACGGCGGATGACTCATCAAATCGATGTTTTGGGTGCTCAAAAATGCAGTTCTTTGAGCCAATCTGTGAGAGCTCGCATTGTCGTGGTGAACAGTGATCCTTCTTGGGTGGTTGGTTTTCCTGAATTCTTGGAAGACCACTGGCAAACAAATGATTGTGTACCACTCAGAATTGACTGTTCCGTGTTTTTCTAGTGGTACGGTTGCGACATGTCCAGTTTTTCCGAAAAAACAGGCGACGATTTGCTTGGAAGTGCTTCGTGCGCGAACAACTTTTGTTGGATTTGGCTCATATTGAAACACCCATACAGTCGACTGCTGTTTACTTTCGGGCTCATACGCGTAAATCCACGATTCATCACCTGTCACGATGTCATAGACGTGTTTCGAAGCACCGCGATCGTATTTTTTGAGCATTTCTTTCGACCAATCGACAAGAGCCTTTTTTGAGCGATTGACAAATTGTGTGGGATCCAACGCGAACAAATTTTCTTGACAGTCAAATGTTTATGCAATATTGAATGTATGCTGGTCCCACTAATGCCTAAGGTTGTGTCAATCTCTTGATAGGTCACGTGACGATCTTGCAATATCAGTTCGCGCACAGCATCAATGATTTTCGGAACAACAACTGATTTTGGACGACCTACACGAAATTCGTTTTGGAGTGAACTACGACCACGATTGAATTCACCAAACCATCGATAAACACTGGTCCTTGATGGGGCTTCATCGCCAAAAATTGAATTAAGTTCATCCATGCACTGTTGCTGAGTTAATCCACGTCGAAAGTTGTAAAAAATAATCGTACGAAAATTTTCGCGATTTAATTCCATTTTTGGGCCGAGATGAATCTTTAAAGTTACTGTAAACAACACAAATAGCGCTCGTATGTCAAAACGTTCTGAGTACATATAACCTCAAAAAACGTCTAACTTTACGATAGAGCTGTCAGTTGCCAGATTGCAACATTAGGGTTGCCAAATCACTAAATACAGACGGCAACGTTCGTATTATAAAATCTAAAGACCGTGCGATCACTTAACGTCGAGAGCCCCAGCTCCATCAAAGCACCGTAATCAATCACAAATCAATAGGTGGTGAACTCTCTCGACCTGGACTAAACAGCCGAAACATATTCCAAGTGAGTTCTGACGAACTCCGTGGACAAAATTGTAATAGTGGTCATATTATTGAAATATCTACACAACACAACATTTTGAGTGATTTGGAAGTCCAATATCTGATGTAATCGATATTATTCAAGGAAGTGTCCAAATAAACTCCCAGATCTTTGGGTGAGGATCTATATTCTATGGTCAATAATATTCATACAAATTCGGTTAGAATTAACGCAAAAGCATTTAGAAATATATAACGACATAACATAGAATTAAAAATACTGTCATCGTATTACTGGCAATGGCATTTACTACAAACAGTTATGAAACATTTTCAGTACCTGTTCAAGACATAATACATCTCCAACAAGTCAAACATATTATACATTACTCGAAATCCAGACTACGTCTTGTCTTCGTGTCTATCTGCGTATGTGCGACATATATGGTCAGCAATAAAGAAAATAAGAAACTTTCTAAAACAAAGTAAAACACCCACGATTGATTACAGTTGTATGTAGGTACCTATGGATATTAGTAAAGGAGAAAATACGCACAAATAGTTGCTTCATTTCTATTACGAGTTTGTTTTTTTTTCTCGTAACTTCGGTGCTATTATAATCTGTTCATGTTGGTTCACATACTTAATAGATCTCAGTCGTCTGGAAAGAAAGTGTAATAATGTCTACGAGGTGTATAAAATGTGTAACAAAATATACACTATGTCCGAATTGAGGTTTCCTCCATATTTAGCCCAGTCAAAAATAAAGATCTGACCTGGAAATGACTCGGTCTGTGTAGAACTAAAATTCACAACATGTAAAATTCGATTCGATCCTGCTATGATGGCCGTCAAAAATGGTTTTTACAAATTTCTCCAACACGACGTAAACATATATGTAGACACAGAATCAGACAGTAGGATCGTTCCTACAAAAAATATCCTCACCATAATTTCGCTAAAGTTAATCGTTTAAGCTCAAGAGCTGATTAAATGACAACATATTCTATTGACATCTTTTATTTACTTGATCCTGATAAATATCGATACGAGGGTTGCCTTTTATATTTCGGGATTTGGCAACCCTGGTGTTGGAATCTGGCAACTGACAGCTCTATCGTAAAGTTGGATATTTTTGACGTTATACGTACTCAGAACGTTTTGACATACGAGCGCTATTTGTGTTGTTTACAGTAACTTAAAAGATTCATCTCGGCCCAAAAATGGAATTAAATCAAGGACTAGTGTTTATCGATGGTATGGTGAATTCAATCGTGGTCGTAGTTCACTCCAAAACGAATTTCGTGCAGGTCGTCCAAAATCAGTTCTTGTTCCGGAAACCATTGATGCTGTGCCCGAACTGATATTGCAAGATCGTCATGTGACCTGTCAAGAGATTGAGACAACCTTAGGCATTAGTGGGACCAGCATACATTCAATATTGCATAAACATTTGACTGTCAAAAAAATTTGTTCGCGTTGGATCCCACACAATTTGACAATCGGTCAAAAAAAGGTTCTTGTCGATTCACTGAAAGAACTGCACAAAAAAAAAGATCGCGGTGCCTCGAAACACGTCTATGACATCGTGACAGGTGATAAATCGTGGATTTATGCGTATGAGCCTGAAAGTAAACAGCAGTCGAATGTATGGGTGTTTCAAGATGAGCCAAATCCAACGAAGGTTGTTCGGGCACGAAGCAAATGGTCGCCTGTTTTTTCGGAAAAACTGGACATGTCGCAACCGTTCCACTAGAACAACACAGAACAGTCAATTCTGAGTGGTACACAACCATTTGTTTGCCAGTTGTCTTCCAAGAAATCAGGAAAACCAACCGCCGAAGACGGATCACTCTTCACCACGACAATGCGAGCTCTCACACATCGGCTCAAACAACTGCATTTTTGAGCACCCAAAACATCGATTTGATGCGTCATCCGCCGTATAGTGCTGACTTAGCACCGAATGACTTCTTTTTAGTCCCGTACGTAAAAAACAAACTGAGAGGTCAACGCTTTTCGACACCTGAAGAAGCGGTTGCTTCATTCAGAATTCATGTTTTGAAGATACCTCAATCAGAGTGGCAAAAGTGCTTCTACAATTGGTTCAAACGCATGCAAAAGTGTATAGATCTTCATGGGGAATATTTTAAAAAACAATAAAGTGATTTTCGATGATTAATATTTGTTTTTGTTCTCTAATACCGAAATACAAAAGGCAACCCTCGTACCAGTGTTTTGTGTAATCGATAACAAAAAGTATTATTTAATTTTTTAGAAACTGAAAAGTGGTGTTGGAAGAAATCCCCAACTGGTATCACTCCAGTAACGAAATCTACATTTTTTGGTCGCTCTAAAAGACTTTGTTGTTTCCGAAGTAATCTCCGAGAAGGGTAATAATAGTAAAAACAATATTTGAATTGAGTTTTCACCAAATGTAAGTATGAACAATTTTCGCTTATTGACATTTGTCAACTAGTTAATTTGACGTTTGTGATAAATAAGGTAACCTAGATTATATTTGGTGTTTGAACTATACAATGTTGAACAAAATTCTATCAATACCCATAGAAAAATCAGAGAGGCATTGTTGATACCTGACCTTTTTTGATTCTAGTTTCTTATAATTTCCTTTTTGTAGAGTTAGATTCCTGTTCTAGAATTTCGACATTGTCCCATTATGACCTGTTTGATACGCGTGTTCGGCTATGTTAAATTTGTGAAATTCCCTTCTCCTAATGTAGTCTTGGTGTTCTTTTACTCTAACCCTTAGTTGTTTCTCCAATATAATCAAATCGAATTTTGTAAATGCAATTTGTAGTTTTTTGATTTTCATTTTCAGGTTTAGTTATTGTTAAAAATGAACGTAGGGTATTTTCTGTTTTGAAAACCGTTCGAATGTTAAATCTATTACCTATTCTTTTTATTTTATCTAAAAGACCTTTAATGTAAGGGATTTTTAGAGTTGCTACTTGTAGTGTGATATTTTGAATATGCCTATGATGGTCGATCTCGTAGAACGTTCTATTAATAAAATCTCCCGGATAGTTATTTTTAATGAGTGCTGTTTTAATGTATTCTTTCTCTTGTAGTAAAGATTCTCTATCGTTGCATATTGTTTTTGCTCTATCTATTAGACATTTAAGTATTGTATGATGATTTGAGGTAAAATTCAAATATCTATCTGTGTGTTTTCTTCCTATATAGCTCGGTCTAGAAGGAATTATTATTTTTAATTATCAAAATATCTAGGAAAGGTAATTTGATATTTTCTTCTATTTCAATAGTGAATTTAATTGTTGGTTGAGGCTCAAAATATAAATAGTTGCCCTCGTATTTTAATAAATAGATTTACGATGTTTTTTTTGTAAAAAGATAATTATTTTTCCGATTTATTTGTAATAATTATAATTGTATACAAAAATAATGTATAAAGCAAATTATCTCTGTGGTAGGTATAAACTTTCTGGAAGTAGTGTATATTTATATTTCACTCTTTTTACATGTACGAATCTGTTTTGATTTAAGTAAAAGGTCTTATTTACGATCAGCACGTGTTTAACGGGTACTAAAATGTTTTGAAAATGAAAATTTTTGCAGGCTAGCAATATGAAGTCATAAATTTTCAATAAACTGTCATAAATTTATTTGATAAATACGTTTTGTTCAATTTCTCTCTTCTTTGCTCTAGGGCATATTGCGCTGGCTGATGCGAATTCGCAATTATTTAACTGAAATAAGAGAGTGGCTCGAATTTTTAGATATCATACCAGTATTTTGTTGATTAGAAAGTATGATAGTAGTGTAAATTACAAATAAGACACATAAAAAAAGGTATTTGTAATTATTATTCTGAGGTATGCTATTTTATTGCTGGGTCATCCAGGTTTACAATAGCTGGCGAATATTTTATTTGTTCAATTTTAATAGTCTTATATAAGTAGTGTGTTATGAGGGGTTATTTTTATTGTAAAATAATCAAAACAGAAACATTGTTCATTCATTAGTGTTTTTCAAAATATTCGTTTTTATGGTTAATACAATTTTGCATGGGTTAGAACCATGTTTGATAACATTTTTCATCGATATCTTCTTAGAAATCGAAATTGTAACATAAATCGCTTAGAAATATGCTTCAGACACATCCAAAACATGATGATCTGACGACGACTGATTTTTTCCCTTTGAACAAAGCCTTCCGGCAAACAAGTTGATGTGTATTAATATAAATTGATCGTCCTGCGGTCCTCTAAACGTACAGGGTTTCCCATTTTGGCTGTCCGGGATATCTCGGTTATTTTTAAAAATACAACCTTGCGTTTGCTTAGTTTTGTGGCTGGGTCATCCAGGTTTATAATGGCTGGCGAATACTTTATTTGTTGAAATTTAAGAGTCTTATATACACTGTGTCCAACGCCAATATGATCTAATATTTTATGTTCAATATTTTAGGGTATATTCAATTAAATGCGTAAAAAGTTATGCAGTATATCGGATAAGTTTAAGAACTCTGAATTTTTTGCACCCTCTATTAAACCCCTTGCCTACGCTCAATATTTCTCAAAATCTAATCAGCTCCTTGCCATGTCCAATAGTATTTTTGCACCAAATTTGGTTAAAATCTGTTATGTGGTTTTTGGGTTTTCGTGGATACAGACAGACAGAGAGAATTTTTTTTAAAACTACTTATTTATGTATAAAATGACCAAAAACAAGTATTTCCGGTGATATTGATTTTTTTTTATGAAACTAATAATTTCCATAATATATTGTTATATATTACATATTATATGATATGGAGAGCTCAAATACGTATAACTTGTATTTACAATAGTAACTATAAAAAATAAATAAATAATTAAAATGACAAAAAAATGCGACTTTTGTGGACAATTTTTAATTTTTTTTTATCAAAAAACGGTTAGCCTTAAGCCCATGAAATATGTTATCAATAAAAAGTATATAATATGTCTTTTGTCGGTTTTTTGGTAGATATTGTTTATCGTTTTCTCTTTATAAAAACCATTAAATTTGTATATAATAATAATAATAAAAGACTTTATTGTAAAAAATATAATATTTTACAAAAGGCGAAGTTGAAGCTGCAGCTTCCTCACTTAACCTAACTAAAACTATAAAGAAACATTTATAAATCAATCATTAACACCCAAATGAAAACAATTTTGATATGCAAATAAATATCATTCAACACAATACCACTCAAATGCTCAGTAATACAATAACTAAAGAAAAATAAATAGAAAAAAGAAAGAAGAAATATATGTCAGTATGACATTAACAACTTATACTCCAAATCATAAACCTCTTTAAGTAAGCAAGTCGGTTATATTATTTTTTACAAAGGTCTTAAACCGTTCACCAGACATGCTTTTAGAATGCAACGGCAACTTATTATATAATGTCACATTTTTTATTTTTCAATTTATAATACGACATAGGACGTTTCGTGCTAATATTCAGCACATCCTCAGCTACAACTTCAGGAAATTAAAAAATCTACAAACACCAAACTTAAGCACAAAGAAATAACAACAGTTTTTATAAAGAGCAAACGATAAACAATCAACATTATAGGAAATGGACTTCTCAAATTTAAGCAGATTTACAGGGTGTACCTTTTAACATGACCTGACACGAAAAATGGGTATGATTTTTGTTTCTGTAGTAACCACAACACCTTAAATTTATGTCAAAATTAACACTTATTTACAAATATATAAAAACTACTGAACCTAGGCATATCAACCCTTTTGTCATGTTTCTTGTCTTTTAGAGCCTTATTTATTTATGTGAAAATATACAGGGTATCGCATTAAGAAAAAGCAAGTTTGGTCTGCTGTGCGTTTGTGAACAACCCTGTATAATTGAAAAAAGCTTTTTAAAGGATTGTTTTGTCTATTTTGAGATAACTTCCGCCCACACACCAATGGGCCACCATGTATAAGAGTGTCTTGAAATTTTTTATTAGACAAGTGCGCTAAAAAAGGTGTTGTTACGAGGGCTTTTATTTTATTTTTATTGTGAACGTAATAATCAAAACACATTAATTTTTCTTTCATTATTTTTTTTCAAAATATTTGTTTCTGCCATTCGTCGGGTACAGGACAATAAAACACAGCAAAATTCAATTCTTCATCAGGACAACTACAAATGATGAAAGCTAAAGATATAGTCGAAACGTTGACGTAGAATTTAATCTAAAGTAAGACTTTCATTCATTCTTCGCTTAATTTTAGTTACAGATTTTTTAGTTTGGAACACCCTGTATAAATAAGTTCATAGTATCAAATATAGAAGAACACTTAAAAAAAATAAACCTTTACACTGCACTACAGTGATGTTCCTTGATTTACGATCCTGATTGGAGGTGTCGTTTAAGAAGAACAGATGAAGATCGTTATTGAGAGATATCGCACATAGTGTTGTTTGTGTTAGTTGAGGTGACCGGAAACAACAGATATCTTTTGTTTTTAATTGACACTTACATCGAACGAGATACCAACTCAAGGGTGAGATAAAATTCGATTTTTATTGCGATACGTGCCGCGGCATGACAGTTTTCTTTATTTTGTCCTTAATGTATTTATTTCTTTTAATTAAATCTACTATTTTCGTAAGTATACACAACTAACGGAAAAACCGAAAACACAAGGAGAATTCGCAGACAATAGCACTTAGTTCTTTATATAAAACGTATTGAAATTTTTGCCAAAAAAACATATTTTTTAAATCTTTAAGACCCCGTGTCTAGTTACTCTAAATAATAGCTCTGATGGTGTGCAGGCAAGACTTGAGGCTGTAATTGTGTGTGATTGATTGTACCTAAATTTTCTGTAAGTATATATAACTTCCAGAAGAACTTCACCACCAAGGTAACTAACAAGAGGGACTGGGAAATATCCAAAATCTTTCTGGATCTCAGTAAGAACGGGCTACGTTTTCTTACAGAATTTCTTTCAGTAACGATACCTAGCAAAACGAAAATGTTTACCTTTCTGGATAACCCATTCAATTTAGAATAAGAAGCTCCTCTTGGTATTGTTTTATATCTGCAATAGTTTTTTCGTAATTTCGTGTTTTTAAAACTACTAAAATGCGACGCTGAAATAGTAAATTACCGTTTTGCAAATTTTGCTTTGTAGATAACATTGCTTTAACAAGTTTTCGAAAGAAACGCCGATTTAAATAATAACTGCTCAATAAGTTCTCCATTAACAACTAACCATTTCTTTATGGGCTGTCCAATTTGCCAATGTATCTTCCTGACCCTCGGAATCACACGAATAACATTAGCGGAACGTAAATCCGCTCAATTAACTAATAGCATCATCGATTCCCAAAGGCAAATATGGAGACAAGTAAGATCAGGAGACCTAGATGGTGGACTGGATAATTTTTACGATCAAAATTGTGCGGAACTCCATTTAACTGCAACCAGATATTTGTTTGAATATTTCTTGGGACATCTTCTAATTGATATTGCAATTTAAATACTATAGATTTTAAATTTTGCGGGAGAATAAAAGGGCAACACAGAAACACTCCAAAGAATCCCAGCCAGATGTTCAGATCAATATTTATTAGTGCAAATTATGTGATGTTTCAAATTTAAGCGATGGTTAGGTATACAAAAGTCATTGGCGTGCCGTGTGCTGTATTGATGGTAATTTCCATTTTTTCTTATTTTACTTTCATTTCCGCGAACGAATTCAATAAGAGTAACCACATAGAGTCCATATACAGTTAGGATATTATACTTAGAGAAAAACGGTCTACAGCTGTCCCTCTGATTTAAACCGGCCATGCATCGAATAACCCTTTTTTGAGCAAGCAATATCTCACTCATTCTTGCGCTAGAACCCCAAAAGCCATATTTGAGTCTGCTCTCCACCAGAGCATAGTACAAGCCCAACAACTGGCCTATCTCCATCACCGACCTGAGACTCCTCAAAAGAAAACAGATTTTATTGATCTTTGACACAAGAATGTCACAATGTTGATGCCACGTAAGTGTTTCATCAACCGTGAGACCAAGAAAAGTTGTTATTTTTACTCTCTCAAGAAGAACCCCATCCGTGCAAATAGAAAAGTCAGCATGAGTCCCACTTCGTTGGGTGCGAAAACGCATATAACAAGTTTTGTCCCGGTTTAAGTGCAGAGAGTCAAAAAAGATAGACATCGCACGATTGAGCAATCCCGAAAAAAGGAAAGAGATAAGCTCTAAGATCGAAAAAGAACTAGAAATGGTAGAGGTATCCGTACGGGAAGAGGATGTTGAAAAGACATGGAATTATTTGAAAACTAAAATAACAAGTATACAGGAAAAAGACATTGGATTCATGGCAACCAACAAGAAACAGGAATGGATGACGCAGGAAATATTAGACGTCATGAATGACAAGGTACAAGTACAAGGCAAATCCGACGGAATACAGGCGATTGAATAGGATCATTAGGAGAAAGTGTCGGGAAGAGAAAGAGATCTGGATGTCGGCAAAGTGCCAAGAAATAGAACAATTACAAGAAAAACATGACACCTTCAATGTTCATAAAAAAATAAAAGAGCTTACAAACAGACACAGAAAACATCAAGGAGCAATCTTGAGAGATGAGAACAACGAGATAATTCTAGGAGTGGAGGCTAAGCTTGCAAGATGGAAAGAATATTCGAAGCACTTTTTAATGATGATAGACCTTGCTCCCCACCACCGATAGATCACATATTGCATGAAAAGGCTCCAGAAATAACCAGAGATGAAGTTGTTCATGCAATAAAAGCACAGAAAAACGGGAAAGCTACCGGTCCCGATAAAATCAACGTTGAAATACTTAAATTAATTGCAGACAATGAAAGTAAAAGCCTAGATTTAATAACAGCACTATTTAACAAACTATATAGCTCAAGCAAGATACCGTCGGATTGGCTTAAATCAACATTCGTAACCCTGCCAAAGAAACCCAACGCCTCACAATGTGATGACTATCGGATGATAAGTCTTATGTCCCATGTCCTGAAAACCTTTCTTAGAATCATCCACACACGAATCTACAAGAAGTGCGAATGTCAGATGGACAATACCCAGTTTGGATTCCGAAACGGACTCAGAACGCGTGAAGCGCTCTTCTCCCTAAATGTAATGACACAAAGGTGTAGAGACATGAATGTGAATGTATTCGCATGTTTCATAGACTATCGTAAGGCGTTTGACTGTGTTAATCATCAGAAGATGATCGAAATTTTGAGAACAACCGGGGTTGACGAACAGGACCTACGTTTCATATCAGAACTTTACTGGCATCAAACGGCGGTAGGAAAGATGGAACAATCGACATCGGAGGATATGCAAATCAGACGAGCTGTCCGGCAGGGGTGTGTCTTGTCTCCACTCCTCTTTAATCTGTATTCCGAAACTATATTCAGAGAGGCACTGGATGGGGCCCAGGGCGGAATCAAGATCAATGGAACCCCAATAAATAATATCAGGTACGCCGATGATACGGTCATATTGGCCCGCGATATGCAGGAATTGCAAAGCATCATGGATTCCGTAGTTCACTATAGCGAGATGTTTGGATTGCATCTCAATGTCTCCAAGACCAAACTATTAATCTTTTCTAAGACTCCAATAAATGCACACCTGCGGGTCAAGGGACGAACAATCGAACAAGTGACCTCAATAAAATATTTGGGAGCTAACATCAATAGTCAGTGTGACCCGAAAAGGGAAATATTTTCAAGGATTGAACAATCGAGAAAAATCTTTGTGAGCATGAAATCATTTTTTGCAAGATTGGACCTCAGCTTGGCACTCAGAATTCGGATGATCAGATGCTACGTGTTTTCTGTCCTACTCTATGGATGCGAAAGCTGGACACTAGATTCACAGACCGAAAAGAAAATAGCAGCCTTCGAAATGTATGTGTATAGACGGATGCTGCGAATTTCATGGGTACAAAGGATTACCAACGATGAAGTACTCCAGCGCATGCACAAACAAAAGGAACTACTGAACACCATCAAGGAAAGAAAAATTGTGATGGGACAGCTCCCTGCCAGTCAGATAACTATCCAGGCAACTTAGCGCTGGACCCCGTATCCCATAATGACCGAGTCTCTCCAAAAGCAAATCGCGTCGTACACAATCAAAATCACGAGACAGGTCGCAGAATATTCCTACCGGACTACCACCCTCACCGAGGATATCAAAAAGCTCTGAGAAAAAGGACCGCAAAGCCGTAATAGAAGACCGATCAGGTCGAAAACCGTAGTAGGTTTACTAATCGTATTGCATTGTTGCCAGAGCTTGTCTAAAGAAGGCTGTGGTTGTATCTACCAAGGGTGGCACACACTTCCTTCTTTCTATTATTCATCTCGTTTTACGGTAAATTACATATACTTGAAAAATATATCCCCTTCGATTTTATTAGGTCACCCTGTATAAAATAGTGTAACACAATTATTAATAATAAACTCATTAGAACTAATTAAATTAAACTTGATTAAAAATATACGTCGATATATTTCATTGGCAATACTTATTTGATAAAGTATTTAATTCTGAAATGCCAGTTATTTTAAAATTCCAATTCTAATTGCTTTATTCATGTGTGTTTCGTACGTACGATATTAATGAAAATTTATGAAAAACAGGTAGCAGTGTGTGTTTATCGGTTTGTTATTCAGTGACATTATTAAACTAATTTAAAAAATGCCTTAATTAAAGTCAAAAATGCCAATTTGCAATAATTTATTAATAATTGCTTGGTTTGGTAAGCAAGTCGTAGTAAATAATAAACTATAGTCGAGTGATGGTATACAGGGTGACTCACCATGCCCAAGCAACATTTTAAGTTTTATTAGTGTCTCCAAGATATCAAAAGGTTAATTTTGAAAAAAAAATTTTTAAATGTGGTGTTTGTGTTTTCAAATTTTCTTCTTTGCAAATTAGTTATTATTTTTTTTGGAAGGACTCTGAGAAACCATGTAACGAGTGGTTAAATTTTAAAGGCCGATGTTGATTTTGAATAAAACACAAATTATTTAAGAAATTATTGTCATTTCTTTTTATTATGATAATTATGGTATAGTTCAATTATGTATGGAACAAAATATCAGCCAAATGGCCGGCGCGACCTCGGCGGCACACCTCCATCCGATGGTCCAAATTTTCGATGAGGCTGAGGCATAATTGAGATTCTATGCCGTTAATGCGCCGAATCACATGATCTTGGCGGCCAATTGACATCGCAACCACGTGAGATAACACGGCCATTGAATTTCTCGCGCAAAAGAGCCATTGTTTCGTTAGCTGTGTGGCAAGTGGCACCGTCCTGTTGAAACCGCATATCGTCCACATTCATATCTTCCAAATCGAGTCATTAAAAGTTCGTTATCATCTCACGATAGTGAACACCATTCACAGTAACTGCCTGACCGGCCTCATTTTGGAAAAAATACGGCCCGATGATGCCGCCAGCCCATAAACCACAGCCACTCTTTGTGGATTTTCGACAATCACTCTTGGATTATCATTCGCCCAAATGCGGCAATTCTGCTTATTGACGAATCTACTGAGGGGAAAATGTGCCTCATCACTGAAGATGATTTTCTTCAAAAATTGATAATCCACGTTTGCCATTTCTTGCCACCATTCTGAGCATTGACGACGTTTGAAATGGTCAAGGGGCTTTAGTTCTTGAGTCAATTGCACCTTGTAAGCGTGTAAATGCAAGTCTTTATGCATAATGTTCATCAGCGACGAGCGTGAGAGGTGCAATTGTTGGGCACGACGACGCGTTGAGGTGGACGGCTCTTCAGCCACACTATCGCGAACAGCAGCAATATTTTCTGCAGTACGAGCTGTACGAGGATGCACTGGTGTTTTCACATCTCCTACTCAAATTTCTGCACGATTTTTCCGATTTTACGCACATTTGGACGATTGTGTTTACAAAATTCTTGGGGTAGCTGTTTTTGTTTAGTGTATTTTTCGCTTTATTAATACATTCCTCTCTATATTCTGGATCTGTCAATTTTATTACTCTATCAGCAAGACCAATAACCACACTTTTTTTTTGAGATATAGGATGGTTTAAATTAAAGTTTGTATATCGTTAAGACCATGTAGGTTTTCTATAACGTTTGGTTTTTAGTTCAAAATTGTTGTTAATTAATGTAAGGTCTAAAAAATTTATTGCTTTTTGATTTTCTATTTCAGTAGTGAACAGCAGCTTTGGATGAAAGTGTTGTGCATTGATGTTATTTGTGTGTTTGGTATAATAGTAATGCAATCATCTACATATCTATAAAAAAAATAGGGGTTTGGAAGGTAAAAATGGAATGATGGTAGTTTCTAAATCCTCAAGCACCAACTGCGCAATTGCAGTTGAAATGGATGAGCCCATAGCAACTCCTTCAATTTGTTGGTATAGTAATTATCTGTATACTGATAATATGTTGATCTTAAAGTCAGTTCGAGTGCTTCAAGTAAATCCACCATCCGTGTGTTTCCCAATGTCAGACCAACGTTTTTCAACAAGCTCTTTGGCAACTTGAATTGGAAAGGATACCATTTTGTAGTTCGACGAAATTTAAACTACCAAAAATCCTTTATGTAGGTAATGTTAATTTTTATTTATAACATTTTCCAAAATTCGTTTGAAATAGTCAGCTAATTTGTTGGAGATTGGATACATGATACAATAGGTCTTAGAGGTATATTATTCTGGTGCAGTTTTGGGAGTCCATAAATTTTTGGCGGAATGGCATTATATATTTTAAAATTTTTGGCTGTTTTTGCAGAAATGTATAAATTATCTTCCAATTTTTTATTAATTTATTGCTTTTTGATTCGTATTTATTTGTTATATCATGGTCTAGCAATTTGTATGTAGATTCGTCCTTCAATAAACACAACATTTTTTCTTTATACATTTTTTTGTTCATAATTACTGTTCTATTGTATTTATCAGGTTTTAGGATATAGGATTAATCATTAAATAAAAATGAGTTTTATAATATTTAAATGTTGTATTTGTAATTATAAAGGAAATTTTTTGATGTGTTGGAATTTGTTTTAGGTATTTCACAAAAAAAAATTAATAAAAAAATATATATATTATATATAAAAAATTATATTAAATAATATGTATATGTATGTAATTTTAGAAAAATGTGTTCAACCTGAAAATGTTACTAATTAGTAACGAAACGTCGTTGTGATGTTATTTAATTTATTTGACGAAAATAAAAATGGATGTCTTTAACTGAAAATGTTTTGTAAAACAATTTTTTATAAGAACCGAACACCCCCAAGAAAAATAAACTAAAAAAAAATTAGAATAAAAAAATTTCCTTACTTATTTAGTTACACATAAATAGTGTTATTATTACTGATTTAGAAGCATCATGTCCTAATATATTTTATGCTTGTTTTGTGTCGTTTAAAATAAGCTTACGATTACTCTTATTAGTAGTTTTATAAAATTACCTTTAACAAGAACAAAATAACTCAGCATTATTAATCTGAGAAACTATTCTTGAAGAATGCTATAAGACTAAATCTTGAATTTATAAGACTTTAAGACTCCGTTGCGGTTTTTTAAAAACTGAAGTACTCAATTCGAGAGCATTTTAAGAGTAAAAATTCTTATGAAGACCTTAACGTCTACCTTAACAACAAGACAATATCTCTTTTCAAAAACTCCAATAAAAGTCTCCTAAAACTTATCCAAGAGTATTTACAATTGTATTTATGATTGTTTTTGTGTCATTCAAAATAAACTTACGATTACTCTTATTAGTAGTTTTATAAAATTACCTTTAACAAGAACAAAATAACTCAGCATTATTAATCTAACAAACTATTCTTGAAGAATGCTATAAGACTAAATCTTGAATTTATAAGACTTTAAGACTCCGTTGCGGTTTTTTGAAAACTGAAGTACTCAATTTGAGAGCATTTTACGAGTAAAAATTCTCATGAAGGCCCTTAATAATACCAGTAGGTGTAACAAGACAATATCTCTTTTCAAAAAATCCAATAAAACTCTCGTAAAACTTATCTAAGAGTATTTAGAATTTAAAATGCTACTTGATGTGCAGAACTTTCGGCTATATGGAAAAACTGACCGTACGCAATCATTTGGACACCCCATATATCTTGCAAACAACAAAGTAATATTATTATGTCAAACTTATCTCTAACCATGAGCATATTATAATAATTATTCACTAGAATCTAACCAGTTTACTGAAAGACATTTTCTATATCAATACGAACTACTCCATTTCAAGATAAATATAGTACAGTTTTTTCATTAATTAAAAATTAAACGAGAATAAATCATGATATAGTAGTAGTATAGTAGATCATTATAATCAAATGCACGATTTCTTAATATTAATAATAATCCATCGCCTAGAATTAATTAACAGGAATTTTGGCAAACATTCATCATCACAAAATTGACAGCAGAATATCTCTTGTATCTTACTTAGAACACCAATTAAAAATGTTCATGCATATTAATTTATTTGAATAATTTTGTTATTATCAACTTAAACGTTTTTTTTTTCAAGATTTTAATTAGTATAAGTCAACAATTAAGGCGATAGTTATGTTGTTATATCACAAACTTAGACATCGTGGAAGCAAAGAATTATAATGAAACGTCAATATTGAATAATTTCATGTTTACATTACGAGGATTACCTTTTATTTTTTTATAAACACTGCACTGGAAAACAAACAAAACAGATTGCTTTTCAGAAATATTCGCATACATTTTCACTGTGAAGGTTTTTATAATATCTTAAATCACTTCGGTCAACAATTGGTAATGAGGCACCATCAGATAAGACAATGTACAATTATTATTGTTATCGGAACATGCATCAGTCATGGCCATATTGATTTTCGTTCATATACAGTTTCTAATATTGATATTTAGACATGGTGTCCCAGAAGTATTGGGAGATATCTGAAGAACGGTTAGTTCGATCAAAAATAAGACTAAAATGTTCTATAATTTTTTTTTCGTAAGGCCCTTCCTTCCGGAACTAGTCGTGCTTTAAAGTTAGAATTATCCACATACCCTTCAGCTACGGCTGATGACTGCCATCCGCCGTGTCTTTTTAAATCTAATAAGTCACCACCCGCGTCAAATTGGTATCATCAACAAAACTTATTAGATCCACATCAGATTCGCCCAGTACAGTATTTAAATCATTAAGAAACACAATGAAAAGAAATGGACCCAAAACACTTCCCTGCGCTATACCAAAATGACTCACCTCAATCCCTGAAGCATCTAGCTTTCCATTTCTCAAAATATGGACTGTTTGTTGCCTTCCAAATATATATGATTCAAACCATCTTCGAGCATTACCACGTACTCCATACAAATCTAGTTTGTGCAACAAAAAGTGTCTATCCACGCAATCATAAGCCATCGACAAATCAATAAATATTCCTAATGACAACTCATTATTTTCTAATTGCTTCAAAATAATTTTTAGAAATTCAAACATAGCTGTTTGAGTTGATCTATTTTTCAAATATCCATGCTGGTTATCAGAAAATAAGTGACAACTGTTGATAAATGCCAACAGTCTTTGGCACATTATCATCTCTAGTAACTTCGAAAAACCAGTCAAGAGACTAATAGGTCTATAATTACTTAGTAATTCTGTATCCCCTTTTTTGAAAATAGGTTTTATAACAGCTATTTTTAACCTACTAGGAAAAATGCCAAATTTGAAAGAATTACTAAATATGTAGCTTAAAACGTTACTTACCAGTGCCACTGAAAGCTTAACAATGCTACATGGAATACCGTCTATACCACAGCTATGTTTGTTCTTCAATTTGCATGAAACAATTTTAATTTCCGTTGGAGTAACCGGATACAAAAATAACGATTGGTCATTTGCCTGGATAGAACACTGAAATGGTAAGTAATCTAAGTCGCGAAGTAAATCTGGAATTACATTTAAGAGGTGTTTGTTGTACTCATCTGCATTTTCTGTGAAGCCTAACTCAGATTCTTTGGGTTGCTTACCCGTAACTTCTCTGCAAAAAGCCCACATACATTTATTTTTATTATCAGATCGACACAATCGATTTTCATAATTTTCCGACCGCACATCCGTCAATAATTTGTCATATTTTAGTTTTGTCTGCTTATATTCATCTTTATACTTTTCATCATATTTAAGGGCATTATATAATAAATCAAGTTTATTTTTACACTTGTCGATTTCATTATTTCTAAAAATATTATGCTTAGTCTGATATCATTAACAGGTCTGAGAGGAAATGCCTGATTGAACAAATTAACAAAATCAAACATAAATGTTTTCCATTGCTCTTCAACATTTTCTTTTTGCACTTGGTAAACATTCAACCAGTTATGCGACTCTAAAGATCGTATAAAATCAATTTTATTCTCTTGCAAGAAAAATCTTTTAAACTGCTTATGTGAAATTGATGTCTTATTTAAGGTAAAAACAACTTTTTGAGCTGTATGATCGGAAATATGACTTTCGAATACCAGTGAAGAACATTCTTCATTTGTAAAATTATTGTCTGTACAAGTTTTAGAGCTACTAGTAATCCTAGTATATTCAGTTATAGCCGGTGTTAAGTTAAAAGAAATCATCAAAGATAATAAGTTACTACTATCCTTATCATGCCCTAAGATGTCTATATTAAAGTCGCCAGCAACGAAAATTCACTTATCCGCAGAAAAAATTCTGCACATAATCCTTTCAAAAACTCTAAAAAACACGTTTATGTCACCTGAAGGAGGACGGTAAACACACAAAATGGTCATATTTTTTCTTTCTAATCTGCACTCAACAGAAGAACATTCAATAATCCCACATTCAGATACATTATTATTTATATATATAGCACATCCACCATGTTTACCTTCGTCGCTACAGTAGTGTGATACAAGCTTAAAATTACGTATTGCAAACACTCTCAACTGTGAAGCAGTTCTCCAATGCTCTGTTACGCACAAAATCTTACATTCACTGTGGGTTTCAAGCATTGCATTAATTTTAACAACAGAGTTTCCAATTGATTGAACATTCTGGTGTATGAGAGAAGCGTTTATATTTGCTTTTGATTTTTTAGTGTTAAGAGGTACTTTTTGACTGACTAAAATACTGTTTTTAATTGTATGTTTTTGTTGATTAACTTCACTACTTGTGAAATTTATAAAAAAGTTTCATTATAATTAATGTTACTTTTAAATCTTTCAAGACGTTTAATATATACAGGACACTGTCTATCGCGTGCAGAATGCTCAAGTTCTCCATATTTAAGTTTTTTACAATTTGGGCATTTCAGCTGCTCCGTTTCACAGTTTTTAGATTCATGTTCTCGCCACATTTGTGACAGCACATCTCCCCCGAACAATATTTTGCAACGTGGCCAAAACCACAACACTTAAAACACATAGCCAAATTAAAGTGTTCCTGCACGTGAACTCTAACCAATTCAAAATCAATCACTCCCTTTTTCAAGAACCATTTCGCGATATCTGGAGATGCTTGTAAGAACCAGTTTTCTTTATGAGGATTTCTACATTGTTTTTAACATCTGGTGCGTTTTCTAGAAAATCGTTTATATTCTTGCTTGTCAAAATCTTGGATTTTTTGGATTTAAAGCCGTCCGATTTTCTCTTCAGGAGAGCTTGTAATTTGGAGTAGTTTGCAATATCGAGATTGTGCTTTATATTAATTGTGGCCTTTAACATTGAGTAAAATGACCAAAGTGAGGAAGGCTTCATCGTTTTTGATAGTTCTTCGAAATATGCCATCATTACATTCTCGGAAAATGATTTAACGTCGTTTTTTAATCTCCATTCCATGAATCTTTGGTAAGTAAATTTGTATCGATACTCAGATTTTGCCGGTAACAAGTTGTTTTTAGTAGCTTCTGCAATTTCGGTAATATTGTGTGGAGTTAAATTTTCTATTTCACTGTCACTCGACATTTTTTATGTAATAAAACTAATTTCACTTTATAATATTACACTCACATACAGTATTTGAATAAGTTTGTTTGTATTGACCGTTGCTAAGCGGTTGCTAGGAAAATTGTACGATTTTTTTACCGTACGTAATAGGAATCTTACATTGATCGGAGACGGTGTGTTTTTAAGTATTTACAGTAGTGGTCGTAGGTAAATAATTATTACACATATGATTTTCAGTTGTGTGTTTTCCACAGAATTGTACTGATGATGACCTTAGCACTTGAATAAGATTTTATTTTGAAAAATTAAATAAATCGGTGGATGCGACAGCGTTTTATTCCTATCCATAGATACAGTAGTATGGACTAATTTATTAAAAATAAGAGTTTATTAAGTTGAATTATTTTTATAAACGAAAGTATGTACTTAATCCGTCTTTTATTATGTCTTATTAACGCAAATGTACTTCTTGAAGTGCAAATATGATATTTTCATAGTATTTGTGACACGATAATTTTCGTGATTATGTACAAAACATATCGTGATGACCTATAAACATATTACAAGCGCGACATTTACTGCTTAAAGTGTGAGTAAGTATATGCCTCAAAGAAAAATTATTCAAAAGGTTGGTACACTTATTTACAAGAGACATAACTTTGAAAAAATACAAACAAATAATGCTGTAATATCAGCTTGTCGCAACGTATTAAATAACTCATTATTATTATTATTAATAATAATATTAACCTGGATGGTTTTCTAAAAAATCGTGACTGTGGTGAACGTGAATCGTGATTGTTATGGCCGGATTCCAAATGGTACGAACTCGTCGCCAAATACGGTACATACCTGCAACAAAAAGAATTCAAGCATGTATGAACATTGTATATCATGATCAAGACTACTTCCTAATAATTTATACTGTACGTTTATTAAACTTTTGTTTTGCACTACAAATAATTTTTGTTGTAATTCTATAGTAGTATATGAATAAAATCTAAATCATTTGGTATAATGTTTTGCAAATTCGTGTTGTCCATTCCCATTATTCCCAGTAAAATTATTGCTTTGAATGTGAAAATATTCAAATATTAATAAAACGCTCACTATACAAAATATTACTAGAAAATTTTGATATTTTGAAGTCATGTCAGCTATCCAATATGTTTGTTATAATGGATTTCAATCAACGGATTACTTGGCAACATGGGGTGTTCCTCAGGGATCGAATCTGGGACCCCTGTTGTTTCTGATATTTATCAATGATCTTAATAATAATAATGACTTTATTATTTTTTTGTGGAATTACAAAAATACAATGATTTTAAAATATGTTCTACGTCACATGAAAATGGTGGCGAAATTCAACAGGGTTGCTCTTCCATTTAACCACCATTAAGCTATTGAAATTCAACAATTTGTACAGATACTGAAATAATACATACATAGAAAAACCATAGAATTATTATTTGGCCTTATTACAATTATCATTGCACATGAACAAATACAAATTCATCATACCAAATTAATGAACGATCGATCGCTACACTCTTTGATGATGATCTTTGTGATTCACAAAGCCTGAGTTTAATATTAATATAAAATATGTTCCTGTTCATATACAACACCTTGACGCTGCCGTAACATGTTTGCAATAACGCATTTATTTGCTTAGAAAATCGCAAATCATCATTAAGATAAACACCAAGACTTTTCGCACAATCAACAAAAGTTAGAACTTCCCTGTTAAGCACTACCCTAAACAATGGATCCCGAATGATAGTAGCCCTTTGTGGTCCAAACATTAGTAATTGGGTTTTACTGGCATTTAATACTAAATTATGAGCATTGGATATGCTTTTGATAGTTTGAAGGTCCCGATTTATAGAGTCTGCATCCACAACGGCGTCGGAATAAGGAAAAGAATAGTACATTTGTGTATCATCAGCGTACTGATGTATACAACAGTTTTTCAGTGATTTGTCACAATCAGATGTATATAAAGAGAATAAAAGTGGAGATAAAACACCTCTTGTAATAATTGCAGATGACGACATATTTCCATTTAAAACCACTCTTTGAACGCGATTGTTCAGAAAACTGTTCATCAAATCCACGGCAGTAACATCCAAAGCGAAATATAGAAGTTTTGAACACAGAGTGGAGTGATTGAGGGTATCGAAAGCCTTGCTGTAGTCTAAAAGGATGAGACAAGCATTTTCATTTTTATCAGAGGCCTTAAAGATATCATCGGTGATATCCAGCAACGCAGTTGTTGTACTGTGGTTTGACCGAAATCCTTGAGTAACGTTTGAGTTGTGCAAACATAGATTTTTGCGGATGATGTCAAAATCTACATGACAAGTGAAAAATTAACCTTCTCAAGCAAATAATAATAATAACGAATTATGGAGACACCAAAATCTCCAGGAAAAGATCATAACAGAAACGAAATCATTACCGAAACCTAAGTATTCCAAATATTACAATCGAGCATATGCAGACTCAGATTGTCCATTTAAAGTAGCCTTACTGCGGCTTGATTAATGTCAGCTTCCTAGAATAAAGGTTGTATAATGAAACAGGGTAGTGGCTTAATTGTCCACATTGTCAAATTCTGTGACAATGCACCCGAAATATTCTAGAATAAGGTGCAATTGGTTGCAGTCATGAATACTCTTGCACAAGTTCTTTATTAATCTTGGCATTATCAAATTGTTGTTTTTAAAGGTCTCAGTGTTACAGACTAAAAGTGCTGTAGCTTATTTGTTCACATGTGTCAAATTCTGTGAAAAATAGGGTGCCATTGGTACCAGTCCTAAATAATACTTTTGAACAATTTCTTTATTAATCTTACTATATTAAAAGACGTTGCTAAGCCAGCTGCAGTTTTACAGACAAAATTATTTTTTATAAAAATTATATTATGAATAACTTATGTCTTGATTGACTGACCCATATAAAAACAAAAAAGGACATAAATTTATATGAATAAATAATGCATTTGAAAACATGGTAGTACATATTTTTCATTAGATCATTTGTATTCCAATAGACATATCATAAAGAATAAAAATGGAGTAGGTACGTACTTACATTTTATTGTATGAATATAACATTAGCTATTAGAAAATATCAAATAAAGAAACCAGGAAACTGTCTTATAAATCAAACAAATGCGTAAACGTCAATACAATTAAATGATTAATGGGCAACTTTGATTGATAGACAACATAAACGATTGTGTTTCAACTGGTTCATCCGTAATACTTAATATCTATTGTAGTAAAAGCTAGGTAATGTCTTTAGAAATAGTTAATTATTGTCATAAAATTATAGAACATTATTTATTCTGAAAGGCCTAATTTGCGGGCGATGAATCACTGAAGGATGTAGTTTCGGCATTAAAGGGATTCAACAAATTCACTTTGCTTGCAGCTCATTAGCAAACTAAAATTAACTCTCAAACACAGACACCGCCATCAGCTTTGTTGGAGTCATCTTTCCGAAAAAATTGAGCTACAAAGAATTTCAAAAATGTTGTTCTCTGCAAGCTAACAGCGTCCTCTTTGTACCTACAGGAAGTGAGTGATATTATGGAAGACATATTATCGATTGATAGCTGAATGGATTTTTTAAGCTTGGTAGGGAATTACGGCCTATTGAAGTAATCACTCAGGCCCTTCCTTGCTTAGTCAGAAACTTTACAACAGGGCATGTCTTAACTTTTCTTCCCGATTGAGTGCCTTGATTGTTATAATATTTTAGTATATAAGGGCATTGTACTATTCGATGACCTGCAACTTGTTTATTTTAACACACTTCATATTATACTTAGTGTGTTATTGGTTATATTTCAATCATTATATCATATAACCCAAGATTGCTCTCTATTTCGTTTTTGTTTATGTTAACTCTCTAAACATGTCAACGAGTAATATTTTAAAAAAAGGCTGAATGTACAAGTTTTAATTTGGATGCCGAAAGGGAAGTGAACTTTTAGTTAAACAGATGATTATCATAGGGTTATTCTTTCGTAGTAATTGATCTGAACAAGTGAATGTGATTAAACTGAATGTGATTATACTGAACTGCATATTTGGCGAAACCGAAAGATCATCTTTTTTGTGAATGTCTTTCACTTAACCTCGAAAACTTGTGAAAACAACCAAATCTGCTCTGAAAACTAGAAAATTATATCCTCCATGATATTATTATCCATGTTTTAAACTTTTACAATTTATTGGTTTGATTCGAAATCATATTCCAATTATTATCTCTCAATATTCAATACTTTTAGAGGTTAACTGTTAACTGAACGAACTAACCGGTACCTTGAGATTGATCAGTAAGCGGCAAGGGGGGTAGGAATTTTAATCAGTTTGGTAGAAGTGACCGATGTCGAAAGAATACGCACAATCGTGAATGAACTGACAATTTTCAGATTGTTCACTTAGTTCAGTACGAAAGAATAACCCTATTGTTGGAGAATAGTCGAATATAGAAAAAAGCTGTTGTACTGAGCGGATTAAATTCAATTATTTGCATTATTATCGGGTTTTATTTGAATTTACTGTTATTATCCTTACAAAGCAGCGGTGGAATATAATAAAAACCAGTTAGAACTATTTTTTTGTTAATTTGAAAAAATAGTCCATTCTTAAGTGGAGTTGTAATTGTAATGTTTAAATGAAAGTCGAATCTCCACAAAATAAATTTAATAGAAACTATCGGCCATACATGTTTCGGGACTAGACCAGTCCCATCATCAGTGGCATGTCAACAATCGAACAAACACAACACTAAGACGTACAATGTTTCATTATATTTCTATTGAAGCCTGGAAAACACACCTCATCCTTAGCTCGTTATCAATATGAATATGTGTAATTATCAATCAACTTACCATTTTATGGAAAAAAATCTGAATTATAAAAAATTATTTTAATTAAAATTACAGTTACATATTTGGTCTAATTTTTTTAATTTTCTTTTATATATCATACTTTTCTTTGTTTTTTAATAAAGTTAAAACTATGTAACTATCTGTTTTTTGTTAAAGCTGGAATGGCAAGAACGTCATCGACAAACGTAATAAAAAAATTTTTCTTTTTGTTGGTATGAATGTAGTTGTGTTATAGGCGATAGTCTCCAGGCTCCAATTTACAACATGCTCTTAACTAACAGACAAATAAAGCTTTAGAATAATTAACTAATCCAGAAATTTACATACTGATAAATCTAACTCAGTTACTAAGGAGTATTATCAGTTCACTGTATTATAAACGGAACAGTGTAAGATTTTTCAATTATATTAATACATGTGTGGAGTTAGGTTGTCTTCGAGGCTCATAAATTTTACTAAAAGGAACAGTATGTAGTTGACTTGGGATCTGAACACGTAGAAGAAGAACTTATTAGTATATAAACCTTATTCTATGACATTGTTTTAAGATGAAGGCCCGCATAAATCCTCGTCTAATCACTTTGGTAAAGGTATTTTTTGTTTATGTTGTATATAGGCATATGACACAAACCTATAACCATCCACACATAAAGCTAACCAAAGTAAGCATATTCCTACTTCAAAAAGGCCAAGGAGTTGAAAAACTTAGAACATGCGAACTCTGTCTGCTCATTAAGACACATAATTGATGTATTATTATTAATAGAGGTGATCTCCATTATTTCAAAGGTATTAAGGAGTACACTTTTTTCACAGATATGTAAGAGCTTTGCATTGTTATCCGGGTGAAAGGGGTGACCCGAATCTAAAATGTGCTCTGCTAGTGCCGATCTGGTATTATATATCATAATATTAGATTGCGATCTAGTAATGTATTTTTTTGTTGTTATCGTGAATTTTCTTTATTATACGTCATGGGAAGATTTAAAACGAAAGAAACTACGACGGGCAAAAGGGTCCAAAAACGTCACCGTGAGGAACGTTCATCCTCGTCCTCGGAAAGTGATAGTGCTAGTTCAAATTCGAGCTATAGTTCTTCTGATAACAGATCAACGCGGAAAAGCACATTAAAACGTTTAGGAAAACAAGTAAGCGATTTAAAAAGGTGCACGCCTGTCTTTCGTGCAGGGGACGAATTTTTAGTGCCGGCATTTAACCCAAATCGGGATGATGTGATTGTGGATAAGTGGCTGAATAAAGTTTAGCAAAACGTTATCAATACTATACTTCGCCTGATTTCTGGACGATTACGAGGCAACGCTCGTCGAAAATGTGGAGTATGATTCGAGTTGGACTGATATTAAAACATCAATGAGCCTGTATTTCCGTAAGTTTGTTCCATTTTCTAAGTTATTAAAAGAGCCTGCTAATTACGAGACTAAGCCGGGACAAAATCTAGGGGACTATTGTTTTAAAAAAATGTCTAAATTGAGGGCACTTAATATAGACATACCTGACGATTATTTGATTGATGCCGTTATCGGTGGCATCAAGGACGATAATATATTGCGAACTGTTAGAGCCGCAAAACATGTGGATGCCAATGCTCTATATGCATATCTAAATACCGTGGGTGATATGCCTAACGAAATAGAAAGCAATCTTGGGTTATATGATATAATGATTGAAATATAACCAATAACACACTAAGTATAATATGAAGTGTGTTAAAATAAACAAGTTGCAGGTCATCGAATAGTACAATGCCCTTATATACTAAAATATTATTAATAATATTTTAGAAAAGGCTGAATGTACAAGTTTTAATTTGGATGCCGAAAGGGAAATGAACTTTTAGTTAGTTAGATGATTATATTGTTAGAGAATAATCGAATATAGAAAAAAGCTGTTGTACTGAGCGGATTAAATTCAATTATTTGCATTATTATCGGGTTTTATTTGAATTTACTGTTATTATCCTTACATGATGGATGATTGTTCAAAGCTTACCCGAGTAAGGTAAAACTTGGTATTAATAGTAACGATGAGCTATGGAATATGCCACGACTACAAAGTTTTTTTGCGAGATTTTGATAGCGAAATGATGTATACAACAAGAGCAAAATGTTTTAATATATCGCAAACTTCATCCCATTGATCCAATTTTTAACAGTTTGGCAAAAAATACATTTTGAAATCGATTTTTCCCAAAACTCAATTTGTGCTAGTAGCTACATTATTTTGTCGGTAGAAATTTATCCCCACCACTAAACTATCATTATCACTCGAGTTATCACCTAAGTAATAACAATTTTTAATAACAAAATATCAAGTAAGTAACACAAAAGGATTAGTCTGCATATTTATTCTTTGCATTTACGAAATAATCAGCACACAATATTCTGAAAGAAATTAAAATTCTAACGGTATTTATTAGTGATTTATACCGCCTATAAAGAGATTAATCTCGAATCACGTATGCAACTATTTAACTTTGAAATAAATCTGTCGTGTCTAGTTTTTTTTACCTTCTTTTCTTATATTTTTTTCTCTGAAACGAAAAGAAATAAATCTAATCAATTTATGTTATTCAAAGACAAAGACTCGTTTCCGTACAGGTAAAATATGTTAAACTAGCATATATTTATAATATCCACTTAGGTACGTATTTTTACAAATCTAGTTGAGTCACATAAGTACATAGATACATACGCAACATGAGATTTTTTATGTTACATTAGGAAAAATAAACAAGGCGGCATCAGTGATGTTATTTTGAGACAAGTGAGAGATGGATTTTCGTGATAAGGAAATAAGTTATTATATTTTTTGTATGACTCACGGTGTTTTAACATTTTTGTAATTTTAAACAATGTAATTTGAAATACAGAATGCAAAAATATATTACTATTGAGAATGAGGTTGTCTTGCGCAAATACAGTCCTCCTTTCATAGGCAACTGTAACTCAGGCAGCGCAACGATTGAAAACATGAAGAAACAGGCACCCCAAAAAGCCACATTCTCAACCAGCCTGCACAAAACACTGCGGCGGTCCCACCACGTATTAGGGTTAATCAAGACAGACTTCAGATCATCGAATTGCCCTTACTGCACGGCAGTAATCTCGCAGCGAACACAATTATTTATGCTGAAATTCAGAGTCTTCGATAATCCTATCATCGACGTTCGAACGAAGTTGCGAGGTTCAACATTGTATTGTTCAAACACCAAGTATAATCTAGATTACCTTATTTATCACAAATGTCAAATTGATTAATTGACACATCCTCTGACCATGGGAAAAGATTGGGTCCTGAAACGTTAGGACTCCATAAAAATAAGTTTTTTAATTTAGGTTTTTGTTTATATTAAGATTTACTTAACTTTTTATAATATAAGAGCCACCGACAAATTTTGTATGCGTGTGATCCAATTGTCGAAGCACTTTTGCGACTCTGATTGAGGTATCTCCAAAACATGCATTCTGAATGCAGCAACCGCTTCTTCAGATGTCGAAAAACGTTGACCTCTCAGTTTGTTTTTTACGTACGGGAATTAAAAGAAGTCATTCGGTGTCAGGACTATACGGCGGATGACTTCTCAAGTCGATGTTTTGGGCGCTCAAAAACGCAGTTGTTTGAGCCGATGTGTGAGCTCGCATTGTCGTGGTGAAGAGTGATCCGTCTTCGGCGGGTGGTTTTCCTGATTTCTTGGAAAACAACTGGCAACCAAATGGTTGTGTACCACTCAGAATTGACTGTTCTGCGTTGTTCTAGTGGTACAGTTGCAACATGGCCAGTTTTTCCGAAAAAACAAGCAACTATTTGCTTGGAAGTGCTTTGTGCGCAAACAACTTTTGTTGGATTTTTCTCATCTTGAAACACCCAATACAGTCGACTGCGGTTTACTTTCGGGCTCAAACGCGTAAATCCACGATTCATCACCTGTCACGATGTCATAGACGTGTTTCGAAGCACCGCAATCGTATTTTTTGAGCATTTCTTTCGACCAATCGACACGAGTCTTTTTTTGAACGATTGACAAATTGTGTGGGATCCAACGCGAACAATTTTTTTTGACAGTCAAATTTTTATACAATATTGAATGTATGCTGGTCCCACTAATACCTAAGGTTGTCTCAATCTCTTGATAGGTCACATGACGATCTTCTAAGATCAGTTCGCGCACAGCATCAGTGGTTTTCAGAACAACAACTGATTTTGGACGACCTTCACGAAATTCCTCTTGGAGTGAACTACGACCACGATTGTATTCACCATACCATCGATAAACACTACTCTTTGATGGATCTTCATTGCCAAAAATCGAATTAAGTTCATCTATGCACTGTTGCTTAGTTAATCCACGTCGAAAGTTGTAAAGAATAATCGCACGAAAATGTTCACGATTTAATTCCATTTTTGGGCCGAGGTGAATCTTTTAAGTTACTGTAAACAACACTAATAGCGCTCGTATGTCAAAACGTTCTGAGTACGTATAACCTCAAAAATGCCCAACTTTACGATAGAGCTGCCAGTTGCCACATTGCAACACCAGGGTTGCCAAATCCCGAAATATAAAAGGCAACCCTCGTACTAAATGGCAATAAAATCATTCGGCATAATCAGTCATTCGCAAAGTTTTTTCCTCATTTTATAACTGAGAGTATTTCTCTTAGCGTAAAGCATATTCATTCGAACATAAGATCTCTGAAGTAAGCTTTTACAGTGTTCCTTAAACCTTAAATTAACATCAAAAATCAAGCCCAAATATTTAGATTGATTTGTGAAAGGTAATTGTGTGTCACTTATTTTGATATCTAGGTTGGACTCAATGTGAGCTATATGGTTTTTTGAGCAAAATATCATGACCGTAGTTTTACCTGGATTGATTTTCAAGTTATGGGCCAAAGAATATTTATAAATATTTATTTGAGATCTTGATTGAATTTGGGTGAACCAAAATGAACGTTTTTATTATCAAAGTAATGTAAAAGATGAGTATCATCATCTTATAATTGTAAATGAGAATGAGTCACCGAGGATGCAGCATCAGACGTGTAAATTAAAAACAGTAATGGGCCTAGAACTGAGACCTGGAGACCCGTTATTATTAAGTAATACGAATTGGGTGCGATCCGCTAAGTAATATTGAAAAAACAAAAGAGACCCGTAATACTTCAGTTAGCAACAAGCAAATCATGGGTTAGCAGATCGAATGTCTTCGAATAATCTAGCGCCACTGATACCACTAACAATCCCCTATCCAAAGCTCTCACAATATTATCCGAAAGGTCAACAATGATTAAGTGAGAAATCCCGACTGATGTGTAGGAAGAATACTATTTGAAGATACGTGAAATAGTAGCAAAATACTCAAATAATGAGCTTAAATCTCCACCATTTTGGGGTAGAGCTTATATTATAACGAAAGTTTTCGTAACAATGCGGTGGGGCCTAATAGGAGCTGGAGGCTTATATTATAACAAACATAATGTCACTGTTTTAAATGTGAACATTTGACTGTAATTTAGTAAAATTGAAAATGTTAGGAATCAATAGAGATACTATATTAAAAGCTGAAGCAACAAACATACATAATTTTTTATGCTGTTCAGTTCCTCTAATCATGTAATTGATCTTTCTACAAATAGAACTAATAGAAATATACAAGAAGCATTAGAATTTTCGCAACCGCAATTCATATAAACACAGTATTTGTTGTATGATAAATTTAATTAAAGTAATAAATCTTTGCGGTTGTAAGGAAGTTTATTTCGATTATGCATTACTAACATTCAACCGACTGTATAGCAATCTTAATTGATATGTCTGAATTGAAAGAATCATTTAGTAAATATTAAAAATATGTTTATTAAATTAGTGACTAAATTGAATACATACTTAGATTGTTAATAGTTCATTATACGGGATGTGTAATTTTAAGTTACAAGACTGGCGAGCTTTGATATAGTTTCGGTATAAGTTAGAATTATTTCGTGGTTTCTAGTACCTTTTTGCGCACTTTCTCAAGTTCATTCCATAAATCAGTTAAATAAATAACTGATTTATTGCCCAACTGATAAACAATCCCTTTAAAGGACAATTACATTGAAATTACCTCACAAATATGTACGAGTACATACAACACAAATATTTTTTTTTCTAATAGTCCTCTTCCTGAGAAAGAATTTGATCCTAGTGAGAATGCCTGAGACTTTCTGGGTTACGAGCTATAACCCTTGATATATTTATTATATATTTATACATAACTAAATAGTTTAAAAAATGTGTGTCTGTCTGTCTGTCTGTATGCACGAAAACGCAAAAACCACTTAACAGAGTTTAACCAAATTTGGTACAAAAATACTATTGGACATGGCAAGGAGCTGATTAGATTTTGGGAAACATTGAGCGTAGGCAAGGGGTTTAAAAGAGGCTTCAAAAATTAAAAAAAATCACAGTTCTTAAAGTTATTCGAAATACTGCATAATTTTTTACGCATTTAATTGAATAACCTAAAATATTGAACATAAAATATTAGACCACATTGGCGTTCGAAAATAGTATAAAATGGGGTAAAAAGATTTAAAAAAATCGTATTTCTTAAACATAGCAGAAATATTAACTAGCTTTGATAGAATATAACCTATAAAATATGTCATAAATAACTTACTTAACTTACTAAATATATATTTCCTGAACCTATTTGAAATATGGAATAATTTTTCATATTTGTGATACAATATACGCCAAAAAATATTCTATAAAAGAATTGGTTCACACAGGCGTTCGAAAATAGTCTAAAAAAGGTCAAAAACGAAAAAAAAAAATGATTCCGAAATATACCAGAAAAATTGGCTAATTATATATAGCTTTGATATAAGATATCCTACAAAATTCAGCATAAAATTTGTATTTACATAGGCGTTCGTAGATAGTAGAAAAGGGGGTAAAATAAAAAAAATATTTAAAATGTAAAAATTTTTCTATTTAACTAGTTGAATTGGTGTTAAAAATACACTACAAAAAATTATGTACCATAAGCGTTTGTGAAAATTCTATAAAAGGGTCAGAAAAAATTTGTATGCGTGATAACTCAAAAACCACTTAACCGATTTTAACCACATTTGGTACGAAAATACTACAGGATATTTATAGGTGGTGATTAACATTGAGCGTAGGCAAGGAGTTTAAAAGAGGGTTCAAAAATTAAAAAAATACTAGTTCTGAAATTCCAAAGAGAATAAAAAGGAACAAAACTCAATAATTAAAACAAAAATTGCTGATGTCTAAAACAACAAAGATATATATATATATATAAATTTGAGATAAATGAGAAAAAGGTCATACAATTATTACTTTTACTCTTAAATATGGAGAGATATTCGTGCCTCGAGGGCAACAGTTTATTTTCTAATAATCCTCTTTTTTGAGAGTTTAACAAATAATGACATATTGTTATTTTTCTTAACTGCTCGAATAAATCTCAGTGCAGTTAAGAAAGAAAATTACTGACTAGCTATGCTACATCTAATTAGCGATAATATAATACCAAAAACATGTCGTTATATGTAAAACCCCTACAAATAAATAAACTTCGTAAAAACAATACTGAATAAATCCTGAGACACAATGACACCAGCTAACGGATCATATTGTCAGCTTAGTTCGCCTGTGAAAGTTTTCTGTCTAAACAAAAAATAAACTTTGCATCAAAAATTTTATACTTAGGACTAAGAATATCGTTTTTTGATGCAAAAAAAATTAGTTTTAGTCCAAGGATTTATAAGAATAGGCGTTATCATGTCCCAACCACTTTTAAAAGTTAATTAAAACACAGAAAACGTTTCTAAGGTTCTTAATATACAATGTGTCCCCGGATAGAGTTCGGAAGAGAAAAAACTTGTTTGTCGATTTAGAAGAAAAAGTAATTCTTGATAAAAACGTCTACGATTTTCATAAACAATCCAATATTCTATAAGCTACCTGATTCAGCAGTTTAAATTAGTATAAATAGTAAGAGATAAAGAGATGAGAGATTCAAATAAAAAAGATTAAAGAGAGATTGAGAGATGAACAGATTCTATTATTATAATTCAGTCGGTCTTAGAAGTAATATTCATTGTGTAACAATCAAATTTCTAAGTTCAAAAATAAAGTGTCGCCAAATACATCTCTCTCTCAATCAATTCTCGTGCTAGTATAAGCTCTTTGTAAATGTTGGAAGTTTGGGTCACACTGCCTGCCGATCACCACTGATGAGTCGTGGATCGACGAAACGGCCGTCTGGTGAAAGCATAGTAGTGTGAAACAAATTTCCAACATAACTTAAAGTCTTGTTGCTTTATGTAACAAGCAATTCTTAAATAAAGTTATGTGTTTAATCTCATAAAGCGTTTTTTTTAAATCTTTCTCCAACTTTAAAATTATATCATGCATATAAGTAGATACATTTAAAATACTATGCTTCTGATATTTTAAACTAACAACAAATTTTAATCACTTAGTCAGTGACATTTTCTATAGAACGTAAAAACTTTATAATATGTGTATTCGTCACTTCATTATTTTCAGACCTTAACTGATGATAAATATATCAGACACGGCCAGTCCTATACACTGTCACTGTATACAGTGACTGCAAAAAGTTTCATACAAGGTTTTATTAAAAATTATTATCTAGTTTGATAGATCTCCTTTCATTATTTTATTAATCTAAGAAAAACTATTGAACAAATCATGGTTACAATATTCTGCTACCGTGTTTTACTGTCGGACACAAATTTTCTTGTTTAAATTCCACATTAAGTCTTCGCCATACTATATGATGTCCATCCGATTATATTTAGATTAATCTGAGAAAATAACACGTTGCCACAAATTATTTGTTTCATTCATATATTTATTTGGAAACTCCCATACTTTTTCCAGTCACTGTAGTTATTTTTATTACTGTCGGTATCCTTTAGCAGGCATGATTTATTATACGTCTTATATACGAGGGAGGCATGGAAACGGATAGCCCCGGTAGAATCATTAAATTTATATATTTTAAATTAACTTTGGATAAACTATACTCTCTAAAAGATCCAATTAATTCGAAATTATTGTTAACTCAATATTAGGTAATGGACAAGATGAAATAGACTACATCAAAATCGATGCATATCTTAAAAAGTCCTTTAGGTTTGAATTTGAACAAAGTACGACACTTAGGGTATCTAAAAATAAAAGGAAAGTGACATTTGCAGTATATGGGGAAGAATTTATAATTACCTAAATATCGTGGGATTTAGATAATTATAAATTCTTCCCCAATGAAAAACCCTATCGCAATGGTTATAAGTAACCGCTAGTGGATATTAATTGTAAGTGAAATTTAATTCAGAAAATTACATCTGATTATTTGCAGTACAGAAGAAGTATGTATATCCATGTGGGTAAATTTTATAAATATTCATTAAATCATTATAGTTATTATTAATTAAACGAACGAGTGCGGCGTTATTTTAATTAGTTGGATCAAACTAGTCGGCCCGCTGATAAAACATTATAGGTACCTAGTGTTTATTACCTCTAAACACTAAATCACTTTAATAGTACTTGAGAACAACAACGCAACGGTACAAAAAAAATTACACTGCATTTCACAGTATGTATTAGATGATAGGCATCATGTAATTGGTTCACATAACGTGTAGATTGATAGTGGATTGATTTTGCATTAAGTATTGATAGAAAAAGTTATTGAAATAAGTACCACTTTTTGAGTTGTACAAGTATTATAGAAAACATCATTTCTATTTGAATTTACGTGATTTAGATTAACGAAGTATGAGATAGTGCTGCAATGTAAAGTAATTTTATAGCCTATAGATGCAGTAAAAATGGCATTAAAAGAAAAGGGAGTTTCATTGCCAGATATTTTAATAGAAAAACGTGATTCTTCTTCATGGAAAATATTTTTTCGGGCAATCTCACGGTTCCTGCACAGTCAGCAAAATTCCATTTCGGAGCCGTTGCTATGGGTTGAAAGTCACTTGGATTTCAAATTTGACTTTTTTAAAATATTACGACAACACTGCACGCCACTGGAAGCAATAACGTTCAATGAGTGCTTCAATCTTTTCTCGAGCGCAAGAATTCCCACTTTATGCAACAGTATGAGAAAAAATACCCATTCTCAAGAGATACTCCGAAAAAATCAGTTTTTTATGGATACATGTAACACTTTTTAAAAATTCTATAATTTGAGTTACAGCCAGCCTTTTTTAGGATAATTCAAAGATTAAAAAGATGCATAGAAAAACTTCCAACATTAAAAATTGAGTTGGTCTGATATAACCCCAAATTTTGCTAACAAAACATGACTTGCTTTGCTCACCCTGTATAAGTGGCCAAAAAGAAATATACCGGTCGAACCCTGTACAATGTATGTATAATATAAAATATCTGCAGTTTGGACAGAGGAGGCTGTATGGATGTGATTTATACAGATTTAACTAAGGCCTTTGACAGGATGGACCACGGAATTATTATTAGAAAACTTGACCAATACGGGTTCGTCGATAAGCCGAGGATGTTTCTCAAATCCTATTTGAGCGACCGAGTCCAATATGTTTTTTATAACGGATTTCAATCAAAGGATTACTTGGCAACATCGGGTGAACGTTTGAGTTGTGCAAAATTGATGTTTGCGGATGATGTCAAAATCTACATGTCGATTGATGACCCCAATGACTGTGGCGTATTGCATAATGATCTAAATGTTATGCATGACTGATGTAGTTTGAACAGGCTATGTTTGAATGCCTCGAAATGTAAATATGTTGTCTACACAAAACAAATAGACCCTTATGACCGTATCTATCATGTGGGTAGGACTCCGATTGCACGAGCTAATATTGTCACGGATTTGAAAGTCGTCTTTGATTCTGGGTTGGCATTCGCTGAACACATCAGTACTAAGACGTTAGAGGCGAGTAAGGCTTATGGTTTTATAGTCAGAAACTGCCGAAATTTTAATAACATTCACGTTACTATCTTTATATATCTCATACGTCCGCACGAAACTTGAGTATTGTTCTACTGTTTGGAGTCCTCTATATTCAGTAAATAAGATTTCAATCGTAAAGGTACAGCGGAAATTTTTGAAGTATCTTACTTATAAAATTGATGGTATTTATCCTGAAAGAGGTACAGACGATTATGGATCTTATCTTAGTAGGTTTAGTTTAACGAGCTTAGAATCGAGAAGAGTGTTGGTATCTGCACATTTCTTTTATAACTTTATTATTTTATTATTATTATTATTATTATTATTATTATTAGTCGTAAAACAGTAAACGGTAAAACCGATGAAACTGTTGCTCAGTTCCTAATTTGAGGTTTTTGAAATATTGATGTCATCCTCACTAATCTTCTATAGCGAGTAGTGGACCAACTGATCGCCATGGTCCTCCATGAAATTGTCCAGCCTGTTCTTAAAGCTCTCAACCGTTTGCGCCATTATCACCTCTTCAGGTAATGAATTCCATGCATATACAACTCTGTTTGTTATAAAATTCTTCCGAGGAAGTCTAGCACATCTCTCCTTGTCAAGTTTCTTACTATTGCCACGCAGATTAGGATTTCTAGCAGGATGAAATACATCGAGATCCACCGAGTAGTAGCCACTAAGTACCTTGTATGTTTGAATTAGATCGCCTCGTTGTCGTCGATCATAAAGACATGTCAAATTTAAAAGCCTCAATCGCTCCTCATATGGTATATGGCTAAGTGCATGAGGTAGCTTAGTGAATCTCCTCTGAACCCTTTCCAATGTCTCTATGTCCTTAATGAAGTAGGGGGACCAAACGCTGTTGGCATATTTCAATAGTGGTCTGACATACAATTTATACAATTGCAATATTAGAGAGTTTGATCACGATTTGAAAGCCTTTTGTATCAGATACCACAGTCTATTAGCTTTCTTCACTGTGGCGGAAATATGGGCCTCCCACTTCAAATCCGCTGTTACTATGACACCAAGATCCTTCTGCTGATTTACAGATTTAACGGCATTTCCATTGATGAAATATGGAGTCCTGGGGTTATTAGCTCCGATGTGTAGTACCTGGCACTTCTCCAAATTCAAGTTCATCAACCAAACCGCCGACCAGGACACTACCCCATCAATGTCGATCTGGAACTCATTTTTGTCTCGCAGTGGGTTACAAAACAATTTGGTGTCATCAGCAAAGAAGCTCATGTTTGACGTGATGGTTCTTGTTAAGTCTGATATATATGCCAGAAAAAGCAATGGCCCCAGTACAGACCCCTGCGGGACACCACTCAAGACCGGCAATTTAGCGGATAATGCACCATTCGCTCTAACCTGGAAAATTCTTCTTGTAAGAAACATCTCAATCCATCTCAGGAGTGCCCCCCGCACGCCGTAATGCTCCAATTTCAGCATATCCCTGCCCTTCTTTATTAAGTAAAATTAACTTTTTTATCCCCCGAATGAACGGTCGCCAGAACTTCACTTTTTATCCATCTCGATCACGAACCAATGTTTTAAGAAAGTTGCCTATTAATGTTTTTTATTATATAATTAATAACATATCTGCTAGCTGTGATATTTTCATCTGTTCTCTGGAAGAGCTTGATCGGTGTATTTTGGTGAATTTATAATTTATAGTTTAATCCTCTCATTTGTGTGCCGCTTGTTATTGTTGATGTATATGTATATATGATGATTGATGAACTGCATAATATTATGTTTATTATGTTTTTTTATTTTTATATTTCTTACGTATATTCAAGATTGATATTGTTAATATCTGGTGTTGTATTTCTTTTTTTATGCTAATATGCTAATTTTTTTTTGTTGGTAAATACGTAATTTTTTAATTTTAATTCTTAATTTTTTATATCAAGGTAATTTGTCCTGTAATTGTTTTTTTGCTGTTGGACAATAAATGCTATTATTATTATTATTATTATATTATTATATATACTGATGATGTATTTATCCTTTAGCCACTTAGACCAAGACACAAATAATGCAATAGACACAATTAATAAAGACATACATTTGTTTTACAAAAACTCCGTAGGTCGTGCTCTGTAAATCAATCAATTTCGTTAGCGAAAGAATGACGGTCATGATTCAACTCATTATACCAACGTTTTACAGTGGCTTCGTCGCACAAAAATCGTCACGAGTAAAATCCGTTTATACGCTAACTCACAATTTTCAAATAATGGTAAACAACACAAATATTGCTCTATTGAGAATATTTTTGGAGTAGGTTAAAGTCAACAATATAAGCTACAGCTGACACCTAACAACAATAACTGTTGCCAAGGCTCAAAATCAAAATAGTTGCCCTCGTATACCTACTGTTTGGATATTCTTGAAATATCCTATGAATATGCATCAAAAAAATAAATTGTTAGTATCTTTATTATCATCAGAATAGCAACACCGTAGAATTTCTTTTCATCATCATCAATCAATTTATGAAACAATCATTTCTCTTTGCTACTATCACCACCAATACACCGATATGTTCAGTCGCTGTAGAATTCTAAAAATATCGGTTACCATATTTGTCGGAACACCTGCGCGATACTATCACGTAATCTATTTTCTTCCAACGTACGGATGACAAATTTCTAATAGCTTTTGAGACGTGAAATTGAATTATACTACTGGATACATATTTAGCATTACAACTTCTATTAACTTACGAGAAATTTGATTACTTCCTATGATATTATAAATACATGCAGAGTTTCTTAAATTTTTCGTTATAAGGGCCGTAAGTATGCAATAAAAATTGTTTGTATCCTATAGGTACTTGTGCATCATGGGCACCCTTAAAGGGGGAGGTAAGAACAACTGCCCTTCTAGGAAATATCACGAAATATAAATAAAATAAATATTTTAAATTTTGCTCATGTTGGTAATGTCGTCGGATCTCAAAATAGCCTATAAGGCAACATTTTGCAAATGTGTGGCAAACAAATCTGTAACAGCGAACGGGATTCGGACAAAAAAATCCGATATTGCTAAATTTAACTACAAAAAAGCCCTAGTTGTAGGCAAGAAGTAGTAGAAGTAGTACGAGGGTTGCATTTTATATTTCGGGATTAGAGAACAAAAACAAATATTAATCATCGAAAATCACTTTATTGTTTTTCAAAATATTCCCCATGAAGATCTATACATTTTTGCATGCATTTGAACCAATTGTCGAAGCACTTTTGCCACTCTGATTGAGGTATCTCCAAACCATGCATTTTTAATGCAGCAACCGCTTCTTCAGGTGTCGAAAAACGTTGAGCTACGGGAATAAAAAGAAGTCATTCGGTGCCAAGTCAGGCCTATACGGCGGATGACTCATCAAATCGATGTTTTGGGTGCTTAAAAATGAAGTTGCTTGAGCCTATGTGTGAGAGCTCGCATTGGCGTGGTGAAGAGTGATCCGTCTTCGGCAGTTGGTTTTCCTGATTTCTTGGAAGACAACTGTCAATCAGATGGTTGTGTACCACTCATAACTGACTGCTCTGCGTTGTTCTAGTGGTACGGTTGCGACATGTCCAGTTTTTCCGTAAAAACAGGCGACCATTTGCTTGGAAGTGCTTCGTGCGCGAACAACTTCTGTTGGATTTGGCTCATCTTGAAACACCCATACAGTCAACTGCTGTTTACTTTCGGGCTCATACGCGTAACTCCACGAATCATCACCTGTCACGATGTCATAGACGTGTTTCGAAGCACCGCAATCGAATTTTTTGAGCATTTCTTTCGACCAATCGACACGAGCCTTTTTTTGAGCGGTTGGCAAGTTGTGTGGGATCCAACGATCAAATGTTTATGCAATATTGAATGTATGCTGGTCCCACTAATGCCTAAGGTTGTCTCAATCTCTTGATAGGTCACATGACGATCTTGCAAAATCAGTTCGCGCGCAGCATCAATGGTTTTAGGAACAACAACTGATTTTGGACGACCTTCACGAAATTCGTCTTGAAGTGAACTACGACCACAGTTGAATTCACCATACCATCGATAAACACTGGTCCTTGATGGAGCTTCATCGCCAAAAATTTAATTAAGTTCATCCATGCACTGTTGCTGTGTTAATCCACATCGAAAGTTGTAAGAAATAATCGCACGAAAATGTTCACGATTTAATTCCATTTTTGGGCAGAGATGAATCTTTTAAGTTACTGTAAACAATACAAATAGCGCTCGTATGTCAAAACGTTCTGAGTACTTATAACCTCAAAAATGTCCAACTTTACGATAGAGCTGTCAGTTGCCAGATTGCAACACCAGGGTTGCCAAATCCCGAAATATAAAAGGCGGTGATAAGGACTGTAAGTTAAGCGTTATTTACAAACCACCATCACACAAAAGTGAAGATTTTTTAATAACGTTAGAAACAATTTTAAGGAGACACCCGAAAAATCATTTAATAGTGGGAGACTTTAACATAAACCTACTCAGCAATAGTGATGTTTCTAGAAATTATGTGGATTTGTTAACGTTGAATGATTTTAGGGTTATTAATACCATTGATGAGTTGAACACTACTAGAGTTACAGATTATAGTAAGACTATTATAGATCATGTGATAACGGATCAACATTCGAGATTGAATTGCGTAGTAAAAATTGAGAATAATTCCCTTTCAGACCATAAACTCCTGTCAATTACTATTAAGAATAACTGTAGGATAGTCAAGTCAAAAATAAATCATGTATCTAAAACAATTGATTATGCAAAATTCCATTCTTTATTTAGACAACAAACGGAAAATACAAATATTGAATCATTTCAAGCATTAATAGAGTTGATAAAAAATTGCAAAATACAATCTGAGCGTACAAAGGTTATTAGAATTCATGAAAATAACTTTTGGATGAATAATGAATTACTTGAGTTGATGAAACAGCGGGATTTGTTATATGACAAAAAATTAAAATATCCTAATAATCTACAAGCAGCTACCGATTATAATAAAACTAAAAACAGGGTTAACAACAAGATCAAAACCTTAAAAAATCGTTATTTTCAAAACAAGTGGGCACAGGCTGGTACTAATTTAAGAAAACAATGGAGTTTTGTAAGCCAATTTATAAAAAATAAACCATCTGAGGCGTGTGCAATTGGTTCTTTAAATATTAATAATGTAAGTGTAGAGGATACAAATGAGATAGTTAACCATTTAAATAAATATTTTGCAGAAGTAGGTGAAAGTATTGTTAAGGATGTAGAATCCGAACTAAATTTAATACAAAATTTTGTTAAAAGTGAGGAGATTTATTTTGATAGAAGTATGTATTTAGATCTTACAGACGAAAAAGAAATTGATGAAGTTATACTTGAACTAAAAACTAGCTCAGCCCCAGGCCATGATCAAATTTCGGTGTTAGATATAAACAATTTAAAAACTGACTTAAAACCTATTTTGAAAAAATTAATTAATAATGTTTTAACGAATGGAACTTTCCCGCAGGAACTAAAAATCAGCAGAATTACACCAATATTTAAAAGTGGAAAAAAAGACTGTTTAAATAATTATAGACCAATATCAGTTGTAAGTGTTTTGTCAAAAATTTTAGAAAAAATAATAAAAAAACGGATGTTAGCATTTATAGAAAAATATATTGAGGTGGACGTGTTCCAGTACGGGTTTGTAAAAAATAGTAGTACACTGAGTGCTACGGTAGATCTTGTAAATCACATATCCGCGGCATTAGATAATAAACATATAGTGGTGGCCGTGTTCGTGGATCTGAGGAAGGCATTTGACGTTGTTGATTTTGGCATACTGCTGCACAAGCTTCAAACAATGGGATTTAGAGGTAACATTTATGATTTAATCAAAACATATCTTTGCGGCAGGGAGCAATATGTGAAACATGGTGGCGAGTGCAGTAGTAGGTTAACAAATACATATGGCGTACCACAGGGATCCGTTCTCGGTCCCCTGCTTTACTCCCTCTATGTTCTTAATTTAAAAAAAGCAAATCTTAGAGCTCGGTATTTCACATTTGCTGATGACACGGTACTGGTGTATGATGCTTCGGACGAGCGAGAGCTCGAACGGGAAGTCAATGCTGATCTCCGGGTCTACGTGCAATGGCTACTCTCTAACAAGATCAAAATTAATATAGAGAAAACTAAGTATATGCTTTTGAAACAAAAAAACAAGGTTGTCAATACTATAAACATAAAAATTAGTGATTTAAATATACAAAAGGCTTCCGTAATAAAATATTTGGGCTTGTACCTGGATGAGAGCTTGAATTGGTCTGATCATGCAAATAATATTTCTCGAGGGGTTCTGTCTATGATCCCAACAATATTCAGATGTAGAAATTATTTAACAAATAAGAGTAAGGATGACATTTATAATGCCTACTTTTTGAGCCACTTCAGATACCTATTTCCTGTGTGGGGTATGTGTGTATGTGTACTGTTTTTAATGCAATGCAAACGTTACAAAACAAGATTTTAAAAATACTCTATAGTTACGACAGACGAACACATACAACAGCTCTATACGGGGGGTTGGGTGTCTGGAAACTCGATAGATTACTAGAGTTAGAACAGTGCAAATTAATGTATAAAGTAATTCACAAAGAACAAAAATGTAACACACACATTCGATTTTCTCATGAGGTGCATGGATATGAAACCAGATCACAGAATAATATATATCAGATATATACGAGATCGAATATAGGCTTAAATAACCCAATTGTAAGTGCTGCAAAAGTATATAACAGACTACCTGATGTGATCAAAAATAGAAATAATTGTAACTTGTTTGTTAAGAGTTTGAAGATGCATCTTGTTTAACATAATTATTAATATTAATTAACATAAGGTAATACCTACAGTATAGGCTGTTTGTAACATTTATTACTTATCATAGGTTAAAATCTAGTCCGCTATTTATATGTATTACTCTCGAGGCCAGAGCTTTTAGGCACTGATTGGAGAGTTTAGTTGCTATGTTTGTAAATTTAATTGTTAATTTGTTGATAAATAAATAAATTGATTTTCAAATAAAAAACCCTCGTATCAATGTTTTGTCACGCACATTAAGTCTGTCAGGTTTATTTAGAGACTCTGGAATATTACTTTCGCTGGAGTTAAGTGTAATATCGACATTTTTGAGCTCCCTCCATAATGTCCTCTGCCTCTCCTTCGTTATTATCTTGTGTTGCTTAATTTAAATTCTGTCGTTTTTAAATTTCGAAATAGGGTTAAAAGAATTGCATCGTTGATACTAGTGACTTGTACTTGATGAAAGTGAAAGATGTTCATCTACCTTTAAAAAGTTTATAGAATTGCATGTAATTTTTATTATTACATTTTATAATCCATATGACATAAATCAGACATCGTTATCTTGCTCGCAATTAAAATATCGAACTCATGTGCCCATGTTATCGATACAGAAACATACAAAATCCATTCGTATCATTCATTTTTGCGCAATGTGTCGACCAACGAATATATTATGTTCTCCAATTTTAATGCACGATTAGACATAATCCATGACAGGGTCAGCTATTAATTTTTTTTACCAGTCCATTTAATTTATGCTGAAACTTATTGTCTTTAATAACTATATGAAACCAACTATTATGATTATGAAATTAATGATAAAGGATATTGCTTGCCAAAAAAATCTGTCTTTGAGAAAACAATACATGCTTACATGTCCAGTGATCATTATTGCTATATAACACGTAATATATCGCCTTGAAACTCTCAGATCTATCTGAAATATTGCACTGCATACTTAACAAATAACTTCAATCATGACCATTTTATGAATTTGATTGCAACAGACAAGTACACTGTTTCCAAATTTACTGCACAATGCTTTTTGTCGGAACTACACGAAACTTGTATAGTTTATCCAAAGTTAATTTAAAATAGATAAATTTAACGGTTCTACCAGGGCTATCCGTTCTCATGCCTCATTACATTATAAAAGGGCATCGAATGCAGCGTTTTTTGATACATTTCTCCCTCGCATATAAGACGTATAATAAATCGTGCCTGCCAAAGGATACCGACAGTAATAAAAATAACTACAGTGAGTGGAAAAAGTATTGGGTTAATGATTACTCGAAAAAAAAAAGAGTTTGCAAACAAATATTTGAATGAAACAAATAATTTTTGGCAACGTGTTATTTTCTAATTAGATTAATCTAAATATATTATGTTATTATGGGAAGAATATAAGTTGAATAAAAAAGTGCATGAAAAAAATATTAAGCATGCAAAAAAATCGTATAATGATGATCTTTTAGTAAACTCCCAAAATAAACAGCGAACAGCCTTTCAAATAATAAAAAATGAAACAGGAGTCACCAAAAATAAAAAACTTCCAGATTATTACATTGATGAAAACGAGCAAAAAATTACTGATAAAGCCATAGCAGTAAATTCATTTAACAATTACTATATTGACTCGCTGTCAATAGGATTCGGGTTTTTCGCAGTGTCTGTTTCCGTGTTCTGAGGATGATGTGTTGAGAATTTTGGATAGTGTAACGAAAAAGCCTTCCGCTGGTTTCGATGGCATACCTTGTTCGGTGCTGAGGAACGTTGTAGACTATATTCTTGAACCAGTAACTCACCTGATAAATCTGTCATTTAGCTCAGGCTGCTTTCCTGAATCTCTTAAGAGATCGGTGATTATTCCTCTTCATAAGAGAAATGATCACCATTTTCCACGAGATAAAAAACTACCGTGGAATAGCATTATTGTCTGTTTTCTCAAAGATATTTGAACGAGCATTCTATACCAGATTGCTTTCATTTTTAGAAAAAATTAACTTTTTTAATTCTTTGCAATTTGGATTTCGGAAGGGCCTTTCCACGCAGCATGCAGTCATGACTTTATATAAGGAAATTCTTTTGAATATGGAATGTAAGAGAGAGACAGCATGTTTATTTTACGATCTTCAACGGGCCTTCGATGTTGTTGACATAAATTTGCTTTTGGAAAAATATTATACCGTTGGGGTTCGTGGGATGCCCCTCGACTGGCTTCGGTCTTTTTTAACAGCTCGAGAACAAGTGACATCCCTTAGGGAGGGATCAAGATTATATAAATCTGACTCCAGGTTTACTAGCACCGGAGTACCTCAGGGCAGGTTGTTGGGTCCCTTGCTGTTTATAGGTTTTATTCAGGACAGTTTCCCCTATTTTGCTGGAGATTTTATGGTCCTGTTTGCCGATGATGCGGCGGCCTTAGCTTGCAGCCACGACTTTGGTGAGTTGAGTAGGAATTCGCATAAGCTTCTCATTGGGATGCAAGATTATTGCAGTCAAAATAATTTAATTTTGAATCAAGATAAAACCGAGTTATTGGTCTTTTCAACACGGGATCTCAATAAAAGTCTGTTAGTTCGTATTAACAATAAAACTATTGAACACAGTAATGTGGCCAAGTACCTGGGCGTCTACCTGGACCCCCAGCTCACTTGGTCACACCAGGTGGATTATGTTCTGAAGAAGTTATCCGTCTATTGTTTTGTGATATGGCGCCTGCGATCTGAAATTAGTTTCACTTTATTGAAGAATTATTATTTTGCATACGTTCATTCATCTATAAATTATGCTAATATTTGTTGGGCTAATTCTCCTCGAGCACACGAGGTTTTTTTGATGCAGAAGCGTATAGTCAGAACAATGTTGTTCAAGCCTAAAATGTACTCTTGTCGCACACTCTTTCCTGCCTTAAACATTCTAACCCTGCCTTGCCTGTACATTTTTAACAGTATTATGTATTTGAAGAATAATCCCTCTGATTATGCACTATTTAGTGGTTCACCATATGCTTTGCGTGAGAATTTTAATTTTCGGATTCCCCGACACAGATTATCTTTAGTGGCCAAGAGTCCACTAGTATTGCCGGTTAAATTACATAACCATTTTCCTCGAGCATGGAGCAAGGAAGTATCTACTATTAATACATTTAAATTTACCTTGAAAACTATGTTAACTTCCCACGCCTTTTATAGCCTAAGTGAGTTTTTTGATTGTAGAAATTTGTAAGATCTTTCTATGTTGGTTGTTTATATGTTTGTTTTGTGTATCAATGTTTGGATATTGTATATATCGTAACTGCCTTCATTTGTATATTATTTATTTGTATTGTGGCGGAGATGTGTTTATGTATTTGTACTGTGTATATACTTATACTGTATGACAATTTCTACACTGCAATTGCAGTTTATGGAAAATAAAGATTTTTATTGATTGATTGATTGGTTATGGTATGGCAAAGACTTAATGTGCAATTTAAACAAGAAAATTTGTGTCGGACAGTAAAACACGGTGGCAGAATATTGTAACCATGATTTGTTCAATAGTTTTTCGTACGTTAATAAAATGAAAGAATATCTATCAAATTAGATAATAATTTTTAATAAAACCTCAAGTGAATGAAACTTTTTGTAGTAACACTATACACACGAGCGGAACACGTTGGGAGTTCTTTTAAATATTTATCATCTGTTAAGGTCTGAAAATAATGTAGTGACGAACACACACATTATAAAATTGTTATGTTCTATAGAAATATCACTGACTAAGTGAGTAAAATTTGTTGTTAGTTTTTAATATCAGAAGCATATTACTATAAATATATCTACTTATAGGCATAAAAGTATTAACAATATTATTAATTATTATAAACTTTTTAAATATCAATAAAATCAAACTCTAATATCGTCCTCGACATCATTACAATAAAATCAAATCAAATAACACTAAACATTCTAACAGTATGAAACTTCTCCCTTCTTTCTAATTTTTTAGTCTTGCTAACCTCCCATTCTTTTTTAGACCAGGGTGCTGTAATCCGAGGCAACATTTTCGGGATTTGTGTAATGCTCTGCCGTTGCCCCGGAGCGAGAAGAGTTTATTCCTTTGTTTTTTGTTATACCTGTATACCTTCAACCCTCATTTAATAATGAAACTCTTAATAATGAAATACATATGGTAGTGATAAGTGAATGAATAATATCAAAGTGAAAAAAGAAAGAATAAATAGTAAAGAATAGCCTAATAAATCGAAATGATCGGCTAAAGTAACAAAATAAAAGTAATTAAAAGTAACTGAAGAACTTATGAAAAAGTGAACTGAATCAGAATATAAAAGTGCTAATAACGGACATAAAAGGGATTATGAGAACCTCTCAGGCGTCCTTAATTGGACAATCCCGATAAGGCAATTCCACTAAAAAATTGGCTAAATCACTGAAAGGTGGAGGCCACACCGGTTGAAGAAGTAGAATTAATATAAAGGTATGAAACTATCCTTAATGACCGTTCCGAAGAATGTCGTTTGGCATGCAAATAGCCCTTCATAATATCATTGTCCTGCGTAAATGTCACGACCCCATTATAAGGAAAATAGATTTCACTTTTTTGGGGCCTTAGTTTGGTGTAGGACGCTATCATACAGGACCAAATCAAGACCTAAGAAGCTGTCCTTAATGACCGTTCCGAAGAATGTCGTTTGGCATGCAAATAGCCGTTCAAAATATCATTGTCCTGCGTAAATTTCACGACCCCATTATTAGGAAAACAGATTTCAATTTTTTGGGGCCTTGGTTTGGTATAGGACGCTATCATACAGGACCTAATCAAGACCTAAGAAACTATCCTTAATGGCCATTCCGAAGAATGTCGTTTGGAATGCAAATAACCCTTCATAATATCATTGTCCTGCGTAAATGTCACTACCCGATTATTAGGAAAACAGATTTCAATTTTTTGGGGCCTTGGTTTGGTATAGGACGCTATCATACAGGACCTAATCAAGACCTAAGAAGCTATCCTTAATGACCGTTCCGAAGAATGTCGTTTGGCATGCAAATAGCCTTTCATCATATCATTGTCCTGTGTAAATTTCACGACCCCATTATTAGGAAAACAGATTTATATTTTTTGGGGTCTTGGTTTGGTATAGGACGCTATCAGACTGGACCTAATCAAGGCCTAAGAAACTATTCTTAATGACCGTTCCGGAGAATGTCGTTTGGCATGCAAGTAGCCCTTCATAATATCATTGTCCTGCGTAAATTTCCCAACCCCATCCTTGCTGTTCGAATATGGTTATCAATTGTCGATGCTTAAAACGTTAATGACCATTTCTTGACCAATAGAAATAACTGATGATTCAGTAAATTGGCCTCCACGTTCCCCAGATGTAGCTTGTCTAGATTTTTGCGTTTGGGCATTTTTAAAAGATAATTATAATAATGATATTAAGAAAAGTTAGAGCATTGTGTCCACCAGGCGTTCGAAAAAACTGAAACCAATATAAATACTTAATATTGTGAAATCTGTAAGAAACCGATGCTAGCCCATCATTCGAGAAAAGGCATTTTGACTATTTGTTACGTTCATGGATCTAAACTATTATTGTAAGTCGAACTGATGATATAAATTTAAAATTACTTATCAGCTAAAAAACAACATCATCTCAAATTAGCTTGTAAAGAAGCGACAAAAATGCGAAAGTCCTTTGATATTGCAAACTTTGTGTACGACAGGATAGGGACCTATTTTAATGACCTAATCCTTCCAGAATTTCTGTTGTAAACGTTATATTTATAATCCTGTACTACAAAAATTATTTTGTAATCAAATATTTGTTTAACTTGATCAGTTTCATATATAGAAATTCTATGTATTTGAGTTTACATCGGAGGCTTGTGCATTTGAATTTTCGACTACCTTAATTAAAGTCTGAGACTGTATTAATTAATTAAGTTCACGCTGGAAAAGCTCACAGGTTTAGAGGCCCTCAATATTAACCAAGGAGCTCATATGATCTGCGAAAAACAATTTATAAGAAATTAACTACTAATCAAGATTATTAAAAAAAAAACATAGAAGGACTAGGATTGGAACTCTGAAGGACCTATATTATTGTATATCAACACTATATTATATTTATTTGGTGACATTGTTTTCAAAACACTGGACAGACGGTATATTACTAAATATTAATGTGCCTATTAATTAGTTTAGTTTAAATTAGCAACCATGACAATCCATTAAAACCAAAACTTAAAATACGTGTGACAGTGTGACCTTATATGTATATTTTAATAAACAAAAAATTGAAATGTTTAATAATGTACATACCTGGCGGTATAAGTATATGTTCTTAAGAAAATTCTTTAAACAAAAGATAATATAAACTATGTATTATTGTTTCCACATACAAAGGAGACATATTTGGTTCTAGGAAAGGAAGTACGAAATAATCGTTTATTAAGGTCAATGCGAACATAGTTTTATTTCTTACTGGCAATGTGTTACTTACAATATTAAAAAGTGTAACTCTGTATTTTTTCTGTATAGTAATAATTAGTGACGAAACAGACAAAATTCCCGTACCAAGGAGCAAAAAATGCGATTAAAATAATACTTTATTGCTTATCAAAATATTCACTTTTATAGTTTTAAAAAGTTTTGAATACCACTTTTAAAAAAAAAATGAAGATTTTGAGAGGCTTTGGCTGCTTTTACAGGTGATGAAATTCGCTGTCAACATATTTAGGCGCAAATAAATGTCAGCGAATATGGCCAATCAGAAGTTTGTACAACTTTTTTCGTTTAAGACTTTCGGCAAACAAATTACTGTGTAAGATTCAGCGTTAATTGTTCTTGGGTCCTTTAAAGGAATTATTGTGCCGTATCCTGTACAACCGATATCCTATCATCGATAATTTTTCGCAATTTTCGCAACATATTTATCTTGACCTTCTGACTAAGCAAATGAAGTCCTACGGGGAATCTGGCTCAGGCGATAAAGCCATTTTTAACACGAATATTGCCACCCATTTTCGGCTGGTTTTAGCAATTTTTTTTTCTCACTGCGTTATTTTAGTGTAAAACTGCCTTAAAGTGAATTGTTAAAGTTGTTTTTTTAGCTCTCCATATCATATATATAATATGTAATATATGTATATATGGAAACTATTAGTTTCATGAAAAAAAATTTTTTTTAATTTCACCGGAAATACTTGTTTTTGGTCATTTTATACATAAATAAGTAGTTTTAAAAAAATGTCTGTCTGTCTGTCAGTCTGTCTGTCTGTCTGTATGCACGAAAACGCAAAAACGGCTTAACAGATTTTAACCAAATTTGGTACAAAAATACTATTGGACATGGCGAGGAGCTGATTTGATTTTGGGAAACATTACTGCATACTGCATAATTTTTTACGCATTTAATTGAATATGACCTAAAATATTTAACATAAAATATTAGACCACATTGGCGTTCGAAAATAGTGTAAAATGGGGTAAAAAATATTAAAAAAAAACGTACTTCTTAAACATAGCAGAAATATTAACTAATTATTTATAGCTTTAATAGAATATAACCTATACAATGTGTCATAAATAACTTACTTTCATAGGCGTTCGTAAATAGTGGAAAAGGGGTCAAAACATAAAAAATATATATTTCCTAAACTTATTCGAAATATGGAATAATTTTTCATAGTTGTGATAGAATATAACCTAAAAAATGTTACATAAAAGAATTGGTTCACACAGGCGTTTGAAAATAGTCTTAAAAAAAGGGTCAAAAACGAAAAAAAAATGTTTCCCAAATATACCGGAAAAATTGGCTAATTATATATAGCTTTGATATAAGATAACCTAAAAAATGCAGCATAAAATTTTTATTTACATAGACGTTCGTAAATAGTAGAAAAAGGGGTAAAATAAAAAAAATTAAAATGTGACAAATTTTATATTTAACCAGTTGAATTGGTGTTAAAAATACACGACAAAAATTAATGTACCATAGGCGTCCGTGAAAATTCTATAAAAGGGTCAGAAAAAATTTGTATCCGTGATAACTCAAAAACCACTTAACGGATTTTAACCACATTTGGTACGAAAATACTACAGGATATTTATAGGTGGTGATTAACATTGAGCGTAGGCAAGGGGTTTAAAAGAGGGTTAAAAATTTTTAAAAATCATGTTTCTTAAACTTATCCGAAATATTGAATAATTTTTCATAGTTGTGATAGAATATAACCTAAAAAATGTTACATAAAAGAATTGGTTCACACAGGCGTTCGAAAATAGTCTTAAAAAAAGGGTCAAAAACGAAAAAAAAATGTTTCCCAAATATACCGGAAAAATTGGCTAATTATATATAGCTTTGATATAAGATAACCTAAAAAATGCAGCATAAAATTTTTAATTACATAGACGTTCGTAAATAGTAGAAAAAGGGGTAAATCAAAAAATAATTAAAATGTCAAAAAATATATATTTAACTAGTTGAATTGATGTTATAAATACACGACAAAAATTAATGTACCATAGGCGTCCGTGAAAATTCTATAAAAGGGTCAGAAAAAATTTGTATCCGTGATAACTCAAAAACCACTTAACGGATTTTAACCACATTTGGTACGAAAATACTACAGGATATTTATAGGTGGTGATTAACATTGAGCGTAGGCAAGGGGTTTAAAAGAGGGTTAAAAAATTTAAAAAATCATGTTTCTTAAACTTATCCGAAATATTGAATAATTTTTCATAGTTGTGATAGAATATAACCTAAAAAATGTTACATAAAAGAATTGGTTCACACAGGCGTTCGAAAATAGTCTTAAAAAAAGGGTCAAAAACGAAAAAAAAATGTTTCCCAAATATACCGGAAAAATTGGCTAATTATATATAGCTTTGATATAAGATAACCTAAAAAATGCAGCATAAAATTTTTAATTACATAGACGTTCGTAAATAGTAGAAAAAGGGGTAAATCAAAAAATAAATAAAATGTAAAAAAATATATATTTAACTAGTTGAATTGATGTTATAAATACACGACAAAAATTAATGCACCATAGGCGTCCGCGAAAATTCTATAAAAGGGTCCGAAAAAATTTGTATCCGTGATAACTCAAAAACCACTTAACGGATTTTAACCACATTTGGTACAAAAATACTACAGGATATTTATAGGTGGTGATTAACATTGAGCGTAGGCAAGGGGTTTAAAAGAGGGTTAAAAAATTTAAAAAATCATGGTTCTTAAACTTATCCGAAATATTGAATAATTTTTCATAGTTGTGATAGAATATAACCTAAAAAATGCAGAATAAAATTTTTATTCACATAGGCGTTCGTAAATAGTAGAAAAAGGGGTAAAATAAAAAAAAATTAAAATGTAAAAAATTTTATATGTAACTAGATGAATTGGTGTTAAAAATACACGACAAGAATTAATGTACCATAGGCGTCCGTGAAAATTCTATAAAAGGGCCAGAAAAAATTTGTATCCGTGATAACTCAAAAACCACACCACACGGATTTGAGCCACATTTGGTACGAAAATACTACAGGATATTTGTAGGTGGTGATTAACATTGAGCGTAGGCAAGGGGTTTAAAAGAGGGTTCAAAAATTTAAAAAATCATAGTTCTTAAACTTATCCGAAATATTGAATAATTTTTTATAGTGTGATAGAATATAACCTAAAAAATGTTACATACAAGAATTAGTTCACACAGGCGTTCGAAAATAGTCTTAAAAAAAAGAGTCAAAAACGAAAAAAAAAATGTTTCCCAAATATACCAGAAAAATTGGCTAATTATATAAAGAGAAGAAAAAGGCACAAAACCCGATACAAAAAAAAATAGCTGATGTCTAAAACAAAACAAAAATTTATCAAATTTAGATAAATGACAAAAAAGTCATAAAATTATTACTTTTACACTTAAATATGGAGAGCTATTCGTGCCTCGAGGGCAACAGTTTATTTTTCTTTAGTATATTAAAATAAATTAATCACTACTTTTATAGAAATATAAAAACTTTATATGTGTTAAAGTGCTTTTTATGGATAAGGTTTAGTCTACAACCACCGCATTGTGGAAAAGAGGCAATAGTTTCTCAAATTTCTAATATACTAGCCGACAAGATTCTAAGTTTGTGGGAGAAAGCGCGAATTCCTACAGTAACACGTAAACGTTTTTTGCAACTTATCAAAACACAACACGATAGATACTTAAAGCTTTTGTGGTATCCGAAAGAAAAAGTGTTAGAAATTGAGAGTTATAAAGCAGAAATCAAGAAACTTTTCGACATAACCACCTGCAAATGCAAAAATATTAAAGAGTGTTCTTGTAGCAAAGAAAAAAAGGTACGATTTTTATTTTACTTTAAAATTTTATGTATCCATCGTACGATTGCCCTTACAGGTGCCGTTAAAAGAACGCTACTTTCTCCTAGATCAGAGAAGTTCAAGAAACATGTTTATAGGGGGTATTGATTCAAAAAAGGAGACCAAAAAATTAAAAAACAACGCTAAAAGATTTGAAAAATGCAAGGGAGGAAAGAATCGTTTATGAGTTTACGTTTACGCAAAACGACAAAATATTTCTTCGAAAATGGACACTATCAACAGTAAACCGTTAGCTTATAATTTGTTTAACTTCGATGCAACTTGCGAAATATCTTCCACGTCTACAGACTCTACAAATATATTGAGCAATTCTAAAAATATAATTAAACTACCTACTCTCGCTAAAGTGTGTGAAAGATATGGTTTGTCAGGCATATGTGCTGCAGCCAGCGCCTGTTTTACAAGATGTTGGATTAGTAATAAAAAAAATGTTCAGTGCAAGTAATAGATACAAATAAATTTAGAAGAGCTAGAGGGAGTTTAAGAAATAAAATTATGCATACAAAATCCAGGCAAGCAATAAATTCAATTTATGTTGACGGGCGAAAAGATAGAACATTGTCTATTGAAAAAACAGATGGCAGGCTTCACAAAAGAACGTTAGTGGAAGAACATGTTTCTTTGGTGCAAGAGCCTGGTCCTGTGTTTCAGAGTCACACAATGCCTTCTTCTGGATCAGCAAAAATATCTGTCGAAGTATTGTTGAATTCTTAGAGGAGACGGAATATGACCCTTCAAGCTTACTAGTTGTGGCTTGAGATGACACAGTCGTCAAACCGGATCGAAAAATGGAGTTGGGGGCAGAATATGAACTGATATTAAAAAAATTTACATACATTTACAAATCAAAGATGTTTTAAATTGATGTTCACTTAGCCAAACATGTTTCGGAACTCACTGTTCCATCATCAGTGGCTTTAGTAAGCTTTTACAAAAATCTTACCTAGTGTCTAAGCCGTATACATAGATTTTCGAAACATGAATACGTTTTGTGAAAACTATTCAATAGTACAAAAAATAATTGAGGTCAAATGACAAAATTTTTAAAATTTAGAAAACTTAAAAACTTAAAAATTAATTACACCAATTGCAAACAGTAAATTTCATAGTGAAAGAAGATTTACATACATGTTTTGATTAACATAACCAAAGCAAACCCTTTCAAGCTATTCCAAATCGAAATACAAAATTCGGAATATCAGACATTTTTTATAATTTTAGGTTATGGTAGGGGGCAGACGATTCACTTCAATCAAAAAAAGTTTTATTACCTTTTTTTTTTTTTGTAATACCAAATTGCAATTTTATTTCACTATTCCGAAAAGAAATTTAAAAATTCATATTTTCGGGCCACCCTACTGCTCACCCATCCTATTGTCCAGACCTGATCACGAGCGATCATTATTTGTTCCCAAGAAATTTACGAGCAGTTTCAGTGAAAGATTCAACATGAAAGTATATAAAAAAATTAATTAAGAAGAAGTGTATTGAAAAATAATATAATACTTAAATTAACAAGTAACTATCTGAGAAGAATACAAAAACAAGAAGTGGCGATGAAATGAAAATACTGCATTTAGTTGTTTTACGGAAAAAAGTGGGTAAAAACTCTTCGGTATTTATAGAAATGTATTCCTGCTTCTTTATTAACGTCATTTAACAGCCAACGCAGCAATAAATTTTATTGTTTATAACTCACTAACTAAGCGAATAACATTTAAATTAAAATAACTGTAAGTGCATCAATAATACTTAGATAGTTTTAGTTATTTGGCTTCTTCCTGTTAAATGTTAAGTAATGCGTGTTCCGTACATCTTGCATGAGACCAGTAGGCATAGCACTCACTAATACAGTCAAATGTAATGTGAAAGCAGGACACATTTACATTATGATTATTATTGTTATTACTATTATTGTCAAACGCATACCCATACATATATTAGTTTGATTTTCCAAAGATTTATTGCCCATATATATTCTCATTGTTTGCCACAATGTAAATTGTTTAAGTACTTTATTTGTTCATGCGAGTTTATATAGCCTATTATGGAGGAAAATTGTGGCTTTTATCTTTTGCCGACTTTTTATGAGATTGTTTGGTGTTTCGACATTTTTCTGGTGATTCCACTAAAGTAAGTGTACGATAAAATTGACGATTATTAATTATTATTTACATAATATAGTGTATTTTGGTATTTTTATACAGGGTTCCTCAAAATAGACTATATAATTTTAATTAAAAAATGTTTAGTTAACAAAACAAACTTTTTATTTTACAAAATTACAGCTAACTCTTTGGGATTTATGACCACTTATAAATATTTGGCTAATTTATTTCTTTTACTTTTAAAAATCACGTCTTCTAAATGACCTCTACCAACTTCCACACATTTTTCAATATTAGATAAAAAGTGGTTCATTACACTGCGTAGCAAACCTTCGTCTATTCCTTCAGCTTCTTCACGAATTTTGACTTTTTGTTCCTCGATTGTACCTTGCCGACCCGCGAACACTTTCACTTGGAATAATAATGCATTGTTTAGTACTCGTCGCCTATTTAATTCTGGAATGAGAAATGTCTCTAGCATATTAACGTAGCGCTCGGATATTACTGTTACAGGGCGGTTATTTTCATCCTCAAAAGTAGTAGTAGTAGAGTATTTAACCGATCTAATTACAGAAAATTCAGAACTGAATGTGGGAGCGTTAATTGGCTTGGTGTCAATTATACTTATAATCCGTTCGAAACGTTTCACAGTGTGGTGTCTGGGGTGTTTGAGATTTGTTTTAAATTGGGTAAACTGAAGGAGAGTAGAAGACGGCAATGGATCACATTATTATTGTCGTCTTGAAAAAGCAAAAAACAAATCAAAAGAATATTAGTCAATGATCGTAGAGGTAGGAGTGGTACCCAGACTGCAGACCCCAATGTGAACCCTGATGAGCTCAATGAATTTTATTGCTCTATCGGTAAAAAGCTCACTAAGTCAATTAGGCCTAAGTTGGATGCTTTGATTTATCTTAACACTGAAGGGTTGCCTGGGGAGTTTCGTATGTCGCCTGTTGATCTGTCGGAGTGTTTTGAGGTCATACATGACATAAAGAACAAAAGTTCTTGTGGATTTGATGGTATTTCGTTGAAGGTTATTGAAAATCTGCCATTGTCGGCATTCAAAGTGCTCAGAGATGCAATTAATTTGTCATTTTTGGAAGGAGTATTTCCTACTTGTCTCAAAACTGCTGTTGTCATTCCATCACAGACAATCATGGAACTTCAGGCCTATTTCGTTGCTTTCAACTTTTTCCAAGATAATTAAGAAACTTGGCAAGAAAAGACTTTAGGATTATCTATATGTACTAACAATATAATAACTCCTGCGCAGTTTGGTTTTCAGACCTCTAAAAGCACTTCAGATGCTATATTTCTTTTTTTGGAGAACGTTTATAGACAGCTTAATGAGAGTAGTACTTAAATCCCAAAGACTACAGAAGATAATCCCACAGAGAACAACCTTTAGTTATCTCGTAGGGAATTTATTAATAATATAAAATGAGTAGTCTATTATCGGGAACCCGGTATAACGTGTTTAAAAAGGATTTATTAATATTCAAAAAGTTATTTTTTAGATAGAAACTTTTATGTTTTTACAAGATCAGAAGCATAAACCGAACACATGACATACATTGGTGAATTCAGTAGAACATTAGTCCGAGCGGTTGGCAAATACACTAGATCATGACGCACAAAAGAGCTATTAGAGGGTCATAACATAAGAGTTTAGTTCATAATGATATAAGATCGGAACGTTTTTTTTTTAAATTACATGACAACACAATTATCAATATTAAGGTGTAGATTATTACGACCTTAGGCTAATTAAATCCCTTTGTGAAATAAGACAATCCGATACTGATGCGTAACATTTCAATACAAATTCATGTCATCAGCATACAATAGGCATTTACAGTTTATGGTAGATACAATATTGTCACACCCGGTATATTGTAATAAAAATATTGCATCCGGTCAAACTAAGTATTTTACGCTGATTTAATAATTTGTAACAAGTTCATCAAAGTTTATACAAGTTCATGACTTTAGCATCGGTATTGTACCTAATAGACAAATTGCAAGTTCAACAAATAACGGTCCGACCGACGCTAAGAATAGACCATTTGATTGGTCTATATTCGTAAGAGTGGAAAAAAGTAAAGTTATAAATATTGTTATAACAGGAAGTTACAGGGGATTTTAATTTGCACTTCGGTGTAGTAAAGTTTGAAGAGAGTGGTTGGAGACTTGGCGGCTCGGACCATGAAGTCTCCCCGCGTTGGAGCACATATGAGTCCGAATACTCCACCAGGTTCCCTAACCACAAAACTCTCTTTTTTGAAGTCTTCTCTCCAAACTTCGGTGAAGTAAACTAAGGGTCCTAGAAGCACTAATCCCCCCGTTGGGCAGTGTCTTAAGTTTCATAGTTTATTTAACGCGATTAGGGTTTTAATTTTAATTATTATAAATATTAAATATTTTATTAACGCGAAAGAAAAATCAACTGTGTCGGCAATGAAGATAATTGTAATGTAAGTACGAACTTTTGATTATTATAATTGTGGATTTTGAGACATTTTGATTGAATTGATTTTCGTACATTTTTTAAAATAATTAAATAAATAATAGTTAGTAATATTCATCTGACTTTCCTTTTTATTTTTAAATAGTTTTCTAAATTCAATCAAGTAACTATTAACTGAGAGACGCCGCTCAAATACAGACCGTCACTCGTTTACGAGAGAGAATCAATAAAATTCTCTTTCGTGAGCGTGATGTAAGTGGGCGATCCTTGAATAGCTAAACAAGCTAAGCGAGTAACTTAAGAAAACTCAAACCCTTCTATAAACTCTTTTATAAATATTTTACCCAGTAGAGCACGCTTACCTGAATCTTTAAATACTACAAAGACATAAGGGAGGCTCTACCCTTATTTTCTAATTCTCTTATTTGCGACATGGTGAAGGCACCATTCCTATAAAATCCATATTCTAATACTCTTCTTATTTTATTTGTGACAATATCGTTAACAAAAACAACGAAAAGCAATAGCGCCAAAACCGATCCTTGAGGGACACCAGAAGTAACTTCAATTAATGATGACTGAAACCCATTAAATTGAATGTACTGCTTACTACCAACTAAATATGATTTAAAAAATTGAATAAATGAATCCGTTAAACCATAGTGTGATGATTACCTTAATAAAATACCGTGAGCCAAGTGATCAAAAGCCCTTGAAAAATCTGTATAAACACATCAACCTGACTGTCTCTATCTATATGCCAGGAAAGAAACTGCGTATTCTGAACGAGATTGGTCGTGTCACACGCAGAAGAATTTTTTGGTAAAGATTATCTCAAAGCACTTTCCAAAGTTTCAAGTTAAAACAATAGAACGATAGTTATCTATGTTTGCTCTATCTCCTTTTTTAAACACCGGGCAAATTCTCGAGGTTTCCCATATTTCAGGAAATATAGCATATTTATGACTTTGATTATATAAAACTGAAAATGGCTTTGCCAGGATAGAAGCACAATCTTTCATGAAAAATGGCGGAATGTCATCGGGTCCACAACTGCCTTTAGATTTCATTATCTTAAGTGCTTTGATAACGTTAATATCTGTCAAAAACGCCCAATGGCTGTACAGTCCAAAGTATTCAAATTTTAAAGACCTTGCTTGAGATTTGCTGCATCAGCTGCGCTTCGCTTCGCCTTTCGATACCAAATTTACGGCACTGAAAAAAATATTGTACGTAAAACCAGTGAATGGTTGTCATCAATATTTTGAACATTAATATTATGAATTGGTCACTGTTACAATGAATTTTGATCATAAATTAATAATTTCATACATAGAAACAATGTACGATGAAACATTAATCAATAAATGCAAGACATCGAAAATTTATGTTTTTTTTCATCAATATAATGTCACTATTTATTGCTTCAATGTTTTAAATTTATTAATTTATGCTCTTCGCCTTTAACACAATAATTTGTAAATCATACACCTATGAACAGCAAACATAAAAACTAATAAACGATCATCGTTGATTCAATGGATGCTAAGCATTAATTTTACGAACCTAACCATTAAATTCTGAATAACGCGCGCAAATCAATGCACCCGGACTATAGACTGAATACTCAAAACATTAACATTATGACATTCTCGTAGACTTTTTGTTTACGCGTCCTTTTTGTTTTGTTTAGTTAAATGTATACAGTTGGAAAGTGAAGTGTGTTCCTAAATCTATTTTTAAAATTTGTTCCCAAATAATACAACAAATGTAGAAATATAAGGTAAGTAGTAATCTTTTTATATAAGTACCATTTAGTAAAGTACAAAACTAAAGTCCGTTTAAAACGAAATAAAACACAGTGCCGTATTCCTTTGTAATGTTGAAAACCCGCCGATACGAGGGGAGAAATTTTATGGGCTCTTCATGGATATTTAGTGCTATCCGCTAAGCTATGTTCCAAAGGTGCCAGTGGAAAGATAAGCCATTTAAAGTACACAATAAAAGACTCTCAAGAATCTTTTTTATTTTGTGCTAAAACAGTTCAAGAAATAGAGGAACATATAATAAACCTTAAAGGAAGAAAATCCGCAATTCAACCGTACTTATGGGTTCTATAAGTCTATTCTAAAGGCGCACACTGTTTACTTAAAAACCTGTTATTTTGATTAATAATAATAATATAATAAATTACTTTATTGAGAACTTAGAAAAGTTACACAAAAGGCGAAGTCGATGCACAGCCTCCTAGCTTAACATATTAGCAATACTAAAGATAACTGCATAATAATAACAACAACAAAAACCCTGATACATAAAAAAAGGCAATGATTCCTGGATGCCCTGCGGCACTACGCAATGTCTTGGGCCCAGACACTGCCGTTCCCAAAATGACAACCTGACTTCTATCATTCACATATGTTCCGAGTAGAGACACAGCAGACTCCCCAAAGCCCAGGTAACCCACAATGGCCAGCAACAAACCATGACCAATGCGGTCAAATGCCCCTTGCGTAGTCCAACAGCAGCAATGCCGTCAATCGACCCTGATCTACCGCCCCCAATGCATCATCCAGTATTTTAAGTCATGTCGTGGAGCAACTGTGATCCTGACGGAACCCAGACTGGACCTCCGACAACAAACCATGCCCATCAAGATATGTTTTCATTTGATTGCAGATCACTCTTTCAATAACCTTGGAGATCGCTGGGAGTATATTAATCGGTCTATAAGATCCTTAAATGTTGATGGAGTTTTAGTTTTGGGATTGGAATGACATTGGCTTCTTTCCAACATGTTGGGAAGTTCCTCGTTTCTATATAGTAATTAACTAGATGCTGTATAAAGGGCATTATAAACGCACAACTACTACTACTACTAGCATATCAATACTGATCATGTCACTGCCTACAGCATTTGACTTAATCCCAAGCAATGCATCAAGTATCTCCCCATGATCCACCATTGTAAATTCAAAGTTAATGTCAGGCCTAATTTTATTACCTAAGTAAAAATTGATCGTTCCTGGGTCCGGATTGTTGGTAGAAGTGGCCACAAAAAATCATTAATATTATCAACATCATGAATAAAAGACGGTATTTTGCTATTTTCCCTTGCATAAATGTTTAGATCTCGTAATAATTTCCAATTTTGTTTAGAAGAATTTCCGGACTTGTTTCCAAATATAGTTTTTTCTTTCTTTTCACGTCAGACGACAGACGAATCTGACATGTTTAGCATTTAATATTAACTAAATTAAAAATAAAGCCTTTAGATTTCGAGTGTCGTACAAATATGATTTAATTTATTTACAAAGCAGGTGCATCAAATCAATGGACGTACAGCAAGATAAATTTGAGTCTTATTTGGGCTTTTAAATTCTCTAACCATTGGTACTAGTATATTTGAACCATACTGCACTTTGCAGTACACATAATACATATGTACCTATATGCTCGCGATTATTGATTGAATACAGAACAATAATCTCAATCTTTCGTAATAATAATTTCCTGCGAACACAATTACGTAAAACAATTATTATAACCCAATGTAATAATCAGCTAACATTGGTTTAACGTACAAAAGTCATAGATTCATGTTTCTCGTTCGTAACATTAATAACCTTCAGACATCGGTTTAATGTACAAAAGTCATAGATTAATGTTCATCGTTCGTAACATTAATAACCAGCTAACATCGGTTTTACGTATTGGAGACATAAACTAATCTTCATCGTTCGTAACATTAACAACCTGGTAACATCGTTTTAACGTACAGGAGTTATAAATTAATGTCCATCATTCGTAAGATCAATAACCGGCGAGCATAAATTTGTTCTTTATTTATTAATTCAACGTACAGAATTGACTACCGAATTTATGTACGAACGTTCATTGTATTAATGTCACCCATCATCGGCTCAAATTTAATGTTGACGTTCATTGATTTGAAGCACTTTTTTATTAATATCACGTACCTTTTCGGTTCAGTGGGCCTAGCTACACAAACTTTAGTCACTTTCCTCTATAATAACAACTCTCTAGAAATATTTGTAATGAAATTGGCCCTCTAGAGAAGAATATAAAGTTTATCTTTGTAATTATTTGACATCATCATCTTCATCACGAAATAGGTAGCTACATTACCTGTGTTACTAATTACCAATAATATCAACATGTCCTCGTATATCAACAATTAATTACACTGTCACGCACAGTTTTGCTACACCACACTTTCAAAGACCATGATGCTTCATTTAAATAAAGAGAATATGCAAATGGGCTACAAAATGCACTAGTCGGTATTCCTGGAATGTGATCTTTTGTTGTTGCAAAACACGAAATTAATAAATTAACGGTACTGATCATGCAATAACGATATTTAATGCACCCTTTTTTATAGACAAGATAAATTTAAATAATTTTTAACTCTATTGTTGTTGATGTAAATAAACAGATAATGAAACATGCAAATAGTTAATTGTATAAAATAAGATCATTATCGCATTTTGTGTGGTGTTCACTTTTGCTGATTAATTATTGTAATTTGTTTCAATGCGTGTAAATGCAGTATTATTAAAGATCTTAGATCAACGATTATTGATATCTATCAATCGTTATTAGATTTTATAATAATTGTCTGATTACAATACAAGCTTCTATTCCGATTCAGAAAAAGTAATAAATAATACTTATTAGCAACAAAGCATTATTTCTCAAGTTCATAATATAATGGAACATTTTATTTGTTCTAATTATATGCAATCAACATCCTAATAGACTTTACTATATTTGAAATATCTTGTGTTGCACTTACCACTCACTTCAGTCTCAGTTGCATTTTCTATCAAACTCAACGACAAACTGTCAAAAAATTATCATTTTGAACTTAATTTCTCAGTTAACTCTCGATCAAATTTGTTAAAGCAACGTGTGTGACAGACGGGTGATTGAAAATTGCTGATATTTTGCGTAGAGGCATAACGGCTATTTCTTCACCTTGTACGTATAGGTTCCACACAATTTAAGGATTAAATGGACCCAGCTTTGCAAAAACCATCCAACCCACACAAAGTGAGTTTTGCAGAAAATTAAAAAACATTGTTATAAGAAAATAATTGTTTCAGTTTAGATATTGATAACCTGCAACATCCAAAGCCTAGTTTATGTTTAGATGTTCTTAATAAACAAGTTTATTTTTAACAAATAATTTTTTGTAAATTTGGTATTGATTTTTTGGGGCTTGGATGCTTTCTGCAAAACAAAAACAATTAATTAAAACAAAAACAAGTAAAAATTCTAGTTGAAGTTGGTTGGTTTTAGGTCAATTATAGAAACAAAGTAATTCCACACAACAACACATATAATACTTTAGACACAGATCCAACATATAAAGTTCAGAATAAAAATAATAGATTGGTAGACAAATTTTTCAAAGCTGGATCCTTTAGTACTGAAGAAAAGAAAATGTTAAAATGTAACAACGGTGTTTTTCCCAAAATGTATTTCCTACCGAAGATCCACAAGTCTAATATTCCGTTGCGACCTATATTAAGTTTTGTTGGTTCTCCGATCTACAACCTGTCAAAATATCTAAGCAATCTCTTGAATTTTGCTTTTAAAAAAGGACTCTTATCATACGAGGGATTCTTGCACACTAGTACAAGAACTTAAGAGTGTGACGATTCCTTCAAATTACATTCTTGTGTCTTTGGACGTGGTTTCGCTGTTTACAAATATACCCACTGATTTGGTTTTGACTCTTGTGAGGGATCGATGGGGTCTCATCCAGCCGAATACAAAATTAAATGTGGACCAGTTCGTCGAACTCCTTACCTTTGTTTTTGATAACAGCTATTTTAAATTCCATGACAAATTTTATAGACAAATATATGGTCTTGGTATGGGCAACTGTTTATCGCCAATATGCGCTGATATTGTATTGTCAGAATTACAAAAAAACTGCATCCCAAGATTGCCATTCCAATTACCGTTCTATAAAAGATATGTCGACGACATATTAACGTGCATTCCGGTAAATGGGGTTGATGAGACACTATCTATTTTTAATGATTTTCATCCAAAGTTAATGTTAACACTTGAAAAAGAAAATCGAAATAGGCTATCGTTCTTAGACATCGAATTTATTAGCGGTGACAATAATATCATCATCACTGACTGGTATCACAAGCCCACTTTCTCTGAAAGATACATTAATTTTAACTCATCCCATTCGTTTAATCAAAAAATTAATATCATTAACAACTTAAAACATAGAGCCTTTGTCTGACGAAGGGTTTCATGAAAAAAATTTAACACTAATTAAATACTACCTTTTGAAAAATAGTTATCCAGAGAAACTTATTAATAAAATACTCTTCAAACCTGAAACCAATCAAAATAGTTTACCTAATTTAAATCCAAATACTAATAAAAGATATTTAAAAATACCCTATGTCTGTAGTTTATCCGAAAAATTAGGTAAAGTATTTACTAACACTAATATCAAAGTTGCTTTCAAGAACGAAAACACAACTAAAAAATTCTTTAGTAAACTAAAATCAGTAACCCCTAAGGAGTTTGAGAGCAACGTTGTTTATAAAATACCGTGTAAAGATTGTAATAAAGTCTATATAGGTCAGACTTATCGGTATTTAGGAACAAGAATAAAAGAGCATCAAGTGAACATCAGAACCCAAAACTTAGTTAATGCTTCAAACAAATCTGGTCTAACTGAGCATGTTAATGCGACGTTACATGACATTGATTTTGAAAACACAGAAATTCTTGGTGGACAGCGAAACTACAAAAAAAGACTTTTGAAAGAGATGATAGACATAAAAATACATCAAAATAACGTAAATAAACAAGTTGACACCCAAAATTTGAGCTCTGCTTATGCAAATTTAATTAATAGGATCCCACGAAGAAGATAATAATCCATTTTGTATAAATAAACCCCGTATAATAACCACCTACACCTTGGAAAGAAATATATATATATATATATAGATAACTTAGTGTCTTGGGTTGATCAGCAAATATTTTTGATTAAAACTCTTTTACGTTATGCCAAGCTTTCGATATATTTTTATATCTTCCTCGGGGCTACAAATATAAAAGTAAGCTAAGTATAAATATATATAAAATTTAAAAATATGTTTACCTTAGTATACGCGGTAAGTTTTACATTAGTAAAAATAATATAAATTGTAAATTAAAGAACATTATTATATAAATTTTTGTAAACTTTGCAAAATAATAATTAACATTTAACATTTTTGAGTTAATTGAATTTTTTTGTGATTGACACTGACATGTTTATTCAAAAATATTTTGTTTAGTTAATTTGTGGTAAATTGTTTTTTAAGTGAAATGTCAAGTTTTTTAATTAGGTTAGAAAGTAGATTCAATTAACTCAAAAATGTTAAATGTTAATTATTATTTTGCAAAGTTTACAAAAATTTATATAATAATGTTCTTTAATTTACAATTTATATTATTTTTACTAATGTAAAACTTACCGCGTATACTAAGGTAAACATATTTTTAAATTTTATATATATTTATACTTAGCTTACTTTTATATTTGTAGCCCCGAGGAAGATATAAAAATATATCGAAAGCTTGGCATAACGTAAAAGAGTTTTAATCAAAAATATTTGCTGATCAACCCAAGACACTAAGTTATCTATTAACTAGTCAGCAAAGACTACCACTCAACTTATATATATATATACACCTGTTTGATAGGAAAAGATTTTATTTAAATTTATAAAAAAAAAAAAATAAATGTATCATTTTCTGTTCGTTTGTGCCTATTCAGTTTTAGTTTATACACTATTAAAACAAGAAAATATATGTTTAAAAGAAACCCCCTTTTTGATTTCATCATATGTAAATGTCCTTCACAATTGAAAACATTGACAAAAGAAACAAATTGTTCACGTGAGTATGGAGAACCCGTTGTAGTATGTAGTTTTATCTGTGTTTAAACAAAGGAAAAAAAAATACATTACATGTCTTTATGTTTTTATTTATTTATATTATATTATATTTTTTTAATATTTTTTTTTATTTGTGTATTTAACAACTAATTGTAAATTTCGAGTCACCCTTTATGTTTTTCTTTTTTGTTGGATTCTAGTGTCCTGAGGATGACTTAATAAACTTCAATTTGAAAACACTTAGAGGTCACTAACACAACAGTTAAAAATTCTAGTGTTTATTATAATATTAGGAGTTATACAGAATTATTCTCTTCGAGGCAGAAGTCTACATTTCCGATATTGAAGCCATCAATGTCTTCTTCAATATTGGCGTTTCCTTTAAGTTTTTGGTAAAACTTTAAGCAATCAGATGGTATAAGATGATACATTTCATGCAAATTAGCAAGTTTTGGCTCTGCTGTTGATTTTCCCTGAGGCCACAAGGCGACCAAATCTAGATAGATAGATCATCACTCTGATTTTTAAGTTGCCGTTTTTTTTATATTCACCTCTTGAATGGGACCATAAAAAGTGTTCTGTTGAAAATATAATAAGGTAGATTTTTCCCTATTTTGATAGAACTTAGAGTTAATTTAATCGCCATCAACTGAAATTTTTCTATTAGTGATCCTTTTTTCTATAGTTCGTTTACCAAAAAAGTCTTTCCAAGTCATCTCGGTAACCAGCAGTGGATTTTTCTTTCTACATCATTCTTTCATTACATTTATAGAATCTGAAGTTAAATACATCCGTTGTTGGTGTTTCAAAGCGGATTCTCCAAAATCCGAATCGTCGGGCAATACCTTCAGCCCAACAGTAGCAATAATCACGTTCATCCGTTCCACTTTGTACTCCAGCATTGTATATCCAAAGTTGTCTCTTATAGAATACAATATGAGTTGGAATTCTCGGAAGTGCTAGCGTTTTTTCCAAATCAAAAGTAAGGCACTCGTATTCATGAATTTCTTAGGTTTTTGGAAATCTTCTATCCTCAATCTTTGTGCAAATTCAGGCTCGTCAAGGCGCTGTTTATGTTGTTTAATAAATTACGATTATACGAATCGACCCAGTGGTTTGGATACATCCTGCAATACGATAATAGATAATATAAAATTTTAGCTGTTGACCAAGTGGTTTGGATTGTTTCTGCAAAAAAATAATTTGCAATAATAGAATATGTATTTTCTTTAATAGTCCTATTGTCCTTTAAAACGGTAAGATACCAGTTGGTAGTTTTCTGGACAATGGCTAATGGAATAAAAGCGATCGAAAAATAGCTTTAGCCTAAATTATCTGACAATGTGGCGTGGTCGCTTTCTGCAAAACTGGGTCCAAATATGTGTCAAGGTGTCATAATATACAAATATTGTTAACAAAGTAAAGAAGATGTTTCTAACGTTCTTTTAGTTGTTGATGTAATCAAGTAGTACTATATACAAGGGATCGCTTTAAATAAATCACAACAGGCACCCCTCTCCACAATCAGAGGCACTAGTTTAGGAGGAATTAACAATACCAATTTAAGTAATATTACTATAAATTTCATAGACTATTGCCAAATGAGACTATCGCGTTGCGTCCCTTAGAATTGCTGCTAAAATCAAAATACCAGTACCTATAGTACACACATCGCCAAAATTCTTGGACCCTCTTATGTTTTTCAAACTGAGACAATATTATTTAAAATCAGGAAGTTTATTACAAAGTACATTTAATTTGGTTATGTATCCAATGCAAATTGGCTGAATTAAATTTTAACTGAACAAGAAAAAAAATACAAACGAAAAGTAGTGCATAATAAAATGGCCACGGTAATCGATGAATATTCTGAATCTCTAATGCGTTTTGTAAGCTTCTCGGGCGATGGGGCCTAGCTTTGTCATCCATTAAAGTAAAATTGGCTCCAATTTCATTCGGAATAATGTTTCGAACATATCTATCCCCTGTCATAGTGTCTGGAATGGGAATAAGCTGCGTACGACGACCATGCATTATGCCTTCTCGCAACATTCCTGTTCCTCCTTGGTACGGAACGACTTCTGTGACAAAAGATAGTCTTTCTGGTCGCCCTGGCCCTCTCCAAACTCTGTGTCGCCAACTATCACTAATTAAAGGACATTTCGCCACTGAACTAAAAGCCAGTCCCTGTGTTCCTGTGCCCACTGTCCACTGTAACCTAAATACTCGTAATGGTCTCCGAGATCGCAAATTGGCTCCAGCAAGTCTCCACCATATTGTGGTACTGGAAATTAATCGACCATACGTTCTTCTAAAGTGAGTTCGGACAGCTATGGTTTGTTTCGACGTCCATATCCTGCTACATACCGATCTTCTCTTATATTAGATACCCTAGGACGCCCAGCTTCATGTCTCCAGTTAACGATGTTAGTTTCCTGGTACAAACGCACTATTCTGATAACTGAAGCGCGGGGAATCCCTAGTCTATTCGCGATTCGATGATTCGGCAGACCCTCATCATGCAAAGTTACTATTCTTGCTCTATTGGATACTGAAATTGTATTGCCAGTCATAATTGTATAGAAAAATTCAACAATCACTTCAACACGCTAAAATTCGTGCGGTTGGCATTCCAAATTTAAACAATTTATGGAAATAAAAAAACATAATCCTATATTCCATTTTACGAATAAAAAAATATGTCCACATCCATTAGTTTTTGTAAGTAGAAATAAGAAATGAAGTAAATAATAAGCAAAGGCAAACAATTTAGGAATGAAAAAAACAATTTCTTTTATGCGATTATAAAATTTTTGGTGTGCGGTTTCACAAGTGTTTGCAGATATTTCGATAAGGAGAAATGTTACTCTAAAATATTTAAATTTAAATATGTTTTAATGTAGCTTGATTTTTTCACCTTGCAATCTTACAATTTGATTATTTTTGGGTATAAGTCTCTTGTCGACGTTTCGACTTTTATAAAAACATCTTCACACACTACAAAACAAAATCACAACGGTTACCTATATATAACGCAATATAAGATGACAATTATAAATAATTTGCAACATATAGGAAAATTATACAATAATAAAACAAAAACAAACAATTAAAAAAAAGCTGCTTTTTTTAATAATAATTATTTTTTCGCGAAATTTTATATAAAATAGTTGTTAATTATTGATTTTTAATTTGTATTTTTATTGCTCTGTAAATTGTGCCCACTGTTTAGCCTTAAAGATTTATATAGTTTTTATGTCTTGTCAAACCAAAAATCTGATAAGGTCTCCAAGAATGAACAAAACATCATATTTTTAAATTTTTGGTCCATTTGTCCTCTTGAAAACTCTAGAAATTTGTTATTAACCGCATGCAGTATGTTGAATATCGAGGGTTTAGATCTGTTAATGTCCGGGCAAACTCTGGTGTTCCGCAGGGGTCAGTGTTGAGCCCACTTTTATTTATGTGTTTTATAAATGAGATGTGTCGTGTTTGTGATTCCGTCTCAGGTGAGATTGACATATTTTGTACAAATATTTCTCAGATAAAGAGAATGTTTTTTGAACAATGATATTTGGTACCTTTCGCAAACGTTTGAGTACGTATATTAGTATTGTATTATTTTATTATTAAAATTTAAATACTATGTTTATTCTCTAATCTATTGTTATTTCTATGTATTGTGATATGTGTTCTATTTCATGTTATATCTTAACATTTTATTTATGTATTATGTATAGTGTGTAATTTCCATATTTGTTATTGTTTCTGTACCTGCCCTTTAATTGGATATATTCTGTCAGGGCAGTTGTAAATAAAATAAAATAAAAATTATGGTGTTGAAAAGAGGAGGACAGTCCTGTAAAATTTACAATGCAGTATGAAACAAATAAACAAATTTAGTTACGCTTGGGATCCTTTTAAAAATTCAGAATTCATGCAACCAACTCATGATTACTTTTATTTATTAACAATACATCTAATAATGCGATGTGTTTGTTTTGACATTTAAATAATTATATTTCGTTATAGTTTTACGAAAATATAGGTCGACTGTGAAGCATTCAACTATAGAATTTCTTTATAAGCTACACTAACAGGTGTAAAATTAGATGAACAACATGATATTTTAACATCACTATATTCTTTTAAATTAATATCGTGATCTCTGACCCCACCCACGAGAGATCAATTTCATCACATTAATCAATTTATTTTATTATTATTCTAAGATGATTGAGTTTTTTTTTATAGTAAAGTAATAGTTGGACTGTTGGCACAAAAAGTTCTGGGACTATTATACCTAGAGATAAGTTGAATTTTTGGTTCATCTCCTACCAGATATACATGAGTAAAAATATTCCTAATTATTATTTTTTTAATCAATTTATTTTTGGTCAGATTTTAATGATGTTTTGACAAATAGAAGAATAAATCATTCTAGATTAATATTATGTAACATTCAGAAATCAGATATGTTGGAGATTCAATTGGGCGAAGTATATAGCATTCGGTTTGTGAATCTTAGGTAAAGCATAGAAACGAGGACTTTTAGAGTCCCGTCGAATTCGTTGTAACTCTTCTGAGCTTGACATCTTTTTTATTACTTTAGTAACTGCTCTTTCTGTTGATGACGTTATGGGTTGATTTTTCGGTGTGTTAAAATCCGAATGGACAAAAGTAATCTGCAGACCGGTGTAGCAGATATATAAGCGGTATGTTATAGTCTGAAGAAACTGCTGTTAGCTACTGTAAATTTGACGCGTAGGATTTATCCAAAAGTAATGTTTTTATAAGTTTAGTTGCATTAGGAATGCGTCAAAGAATGGTCTATGCCAAAAATTATTGCTACCACCTCTGCTTAAAACAAAGTCGCATGAGGATAGATCTTATGAAATTGCTGCAAATCGGTTGGAACAAAATTGTTTGCGCGTGCCAGAACTTTTTCATCATCCAGTATACTAGACGATTTAGTTAACACCTTTTATTTTCAACATTTTGACCTATGTTTCAACAATGTTACACGTTGGATTCGTGTAATACATTTACATTGTTATTTTATTCGTGCCATCACGATGTAAAAGAAATTCTGTCTTGTCTTGTTTTTCGATACATGTATTGTTTTAATTTTTCTGACTAAGATCTAATAATTGTTGGATTTTAGTTACGCTATAACTGCAGCAAAAGTAACGCAAAATAAGATCAGTTAGAAGGAGAAATGAGCCCTGAAAAACTGGCAGATATAATGATGGATGATGCTGTCCTGGAGTTCAAACAACTACTTCAGGAAGAATATGTCTCTGTAGGCATTGCAGGATAATCAACGGAATGGCCTCTCCAAAGGATAGTGGAGCTAGCGGATAAAACAATGTAAGTTAGAGAGGGTTTACTCGCGCTTTCCTGGACATACAGGAGGCATTTGCCCTAAGACATAAATAAATAGGGTAATAAACCGGATCATTCTCAAGGGGAGCCCTCTTATGGAACCTCTTGATGCACGGGTTTTCAAGACTAATTGAAGAAAATAGCCATCATAAACTCGGATATATGGATGAACTAGCCATCACTGCTTGCGGTAACTTTAACACAATACTTAGAGATAATGCACAAGCTTCCAATAAAGTTGTGGACTGAGCTTAAAGGAAGGGGCCCACCGACGAATAAACAACCCTAGTAGTTCAGGCGCAGAAAGAGGGTAGATGACGGAAATAACATAAAAGGAAACCAGGTTAGGTTGAAGGAAGAGGTAGAGTATCTACTGGAGAACGTCCTTACTGATTAGATTCCTGTTTGGTGTATAGTACCCGAAGAATGGATATGACATATCCACGGCACAGACTATCAATTTCTGAAAACACTGAAAACATAAGTACTATATGTGTATGAAATTATTTAATAAACTTCCTACTGCTATAAAACAGAGTGATAATGTCTCAAAATTAAAAAAAAATTAGCCAATTATTAACAATTTTAGAACCTTATTGTATAAATGATTTTTTGGTAGTAGATAATAAGGAAACTTGGTAGTTGCTGGGGTAGAAGGGGTGGAACACACCATTCAACCTCAAAAACAAAATTAGGTAACGTGTTTTTGCTAAAAATCGTGTCAAGTTTAGATGACGCCATATTCTTTCTGGCAGGTTATAAAATGATTGCGCTGTATATTAGTTGATGTTATAATCGAGAAAATGTCATCATTGTGCTTGTTGCAACTGGACCTAACCCTTAAAGCCTTAAATTAAATAGCAGCCGTGACTGATTGTGATCTGAGGAGTTATTTGCTACTTACCGGCCTTATAACGTGAAAAACTATAAGGAATCTACAGAATTTCGGTAAAATCTACCATAAAGTCTTGTTATTTATACAATTTAACTTATGCTTACTGGAAAACAATAAATTAGTCTCTGTTCTTGGCTCGCTGCTATTGCATTGATATTTTAGATCTGGTATGTTTCTAATTGATAGTTTCCATAAAAAAATTTGATGATAAAACAATGTACGTAGTATGTCGATTTTAAAATAAATTACCTTAAGTCAATCTTATCTAATTTTACGTATAAAACATTAATGCATTAGTGTTCAGTGCTAACCATGTCAATATTCTAATCTGAGCACATAATATACGTACAATAGAATAATATAGGAGACAAAACACACAGAGCACCAACAAAGCTACATGACTTTATCTAGTGTCAAATAGTTTGCTGTTAAATTTGATAAAGTGAAATAATGTCAAATATTGTTCCGCATGAATAGCAAAATGTTGAAAAATATGTTTTTTGCTTTACATCCAATCCAAGTTCATTAAAAACGGGATATATTTAGTATAAAAATTAACTTTTTTAACTATCGTTTATCTGAGCATTTTTGCGTTTACATAATATATTATGGCATCAGCGTTTCGTGATACTTGGACCCTCACAAGCAGTAACATTCACTGCTGAATGATATCTGGTGTTCCTGCACTCTTTGGACGTCCACTAGGTGGTTTAAACTCGGAAACCCATCGATGCACAGTTGGAAATGCACGTAGAGACACTTTTATTTTTTTTTTAATTTCTGTAACTGATAAACCTTTCAAATTTAAGGACACGTCAAGTTGAAATGGCTTGTAAACAACGAATGAATACATAGTTAAAGGAAAAGCCACTACCATTTGCCAAAGAATTTAATTGAGGTAATTTTCAAGCGAGTGAACGGTGGCCTTAGTCAGGAGAACAGTGACATTTGGACTGAAACTGTTTTAGAAAAAGTATTACAAATGTACGAGCCGAAAAACGTTTTCAATTGTGATGAAACCGGGTTGTTTTTTAAATGTTTGCCAAATAAAACTTTCTTTTTTTGTTGCTTATTGATTTTTTCCTTTATATAGTGAAAAACTCTCTATAGTGCAATTTCGGTCGACATTTTGGTCTTTCACTATATAGAGGTTCGACTCTATTTTGTACTTCTCTAAAATTTGATGCAGAAAAAAAAATTAACAATGGTTTTTGTTTAATATTGCAAAAATTAAAAGAAGTAAATGTCTACAAAATTGTTATTAATATCACAATGGGGAGAGGTTTCTATCACAGAAAGTTTTGTCGAACGGTACACTTTCTGACTTGTTTAAAAATGCGGCTAAAAATGTGATCGGAAGTTTACTGTCATATAAGAGCTTCAAATCAATTAAATTTTCTAATTTCTTTATATTTTGAACTTCACAGCTTATCCACGGATCACTATTATAAGATTCACAACTTTTAGAAATGAAGATTCGAGGCAAAAACCATCAAGATCAAATAATGACTTTGGTTGTTTTGTATATGGTATATGGAGGTGAGTTCCTCTTACAGGGTGTACTTGCGTGATGCTGAGCGTAGATTGAGTAGTGATCCTAACAAGTTTTGGTCTTTTGTCAATTCCAGAAGCAAATCTGGGCGATTGCCTGGTAGTATGACTTACAATGGTAATAATATTGATGATCCGCAGGAACTTGTCAATAAATTTGCGGAATTTTTCAACACATCATACGTTGCATCTCAGGCATTTGATATTGATCAGGGATTGATTGATGTTGTGAATGTGTCTCATTTACCGGATCGTGTGATTACTGAGACGGAGGTCTATGGAGCTTTGAGAAGGTTAAAAGGTAAATTAACATCGGGTCCTGATGGTATACCATCTTTTGTAATTAGGGATTGTGCCACTGTGTTTGCTAAACCATTGTGTACAATATTCAATGTTTCGCGATCGTGTAGTTTCCCCTCTGATTGGAAATCTTCTAGAGTAACGCCGGTTCATAAGAAGGGAGATAAACAGGATATTTCAAATTATAGACCAATTTCCATACATTCGTGTTTTTCTAAAGTTTTTGAATTTGTGCTCCATGATATTATTATGAGCCATGTTAGGCGTCAGATTTCATCGAAACAACATGGCTTTTTTCCCCGTTCTACGTCAACTAATTTATTGGTTTTAACACAGTTTTTAGCTGAGCGACTTGATAACGGGGGTCAGGTAGATGTAATCTACACTGATTTTTCTAAAGCTTTTGGTAGACTTGATCATGGTATTCTACTGCGTACACTGTGTCGTTATGGACTATCTTATAATTTACTGCTGCTTTTGAAGTCGTATCTGAAGGATAGATTTCAGTATGTGGAAAGTCGAGGATTTCGTTCCGCAAATTTTAAAGTGTCATCTGGGCTCTGTCCTTGGACCATTGTTGTTCCTGTGTTTTATCGATGATATTTCTAGTAGCTTGACAAATAGTTCTTTATTATATGCTGACGACTTCAAAGTATATTCTGTCATTAATAGTACTGAAGATTGTTCTCATCTCCAGGACGATTTAAATGTTGTATATGAGTGGTGTGTCCGTAATAATCTTTATCTAAATATTGATAAATGTTTTAGTGTTTCCTATACACGGAAAATAAACCCTGTCAAATTTTCATATTGTATAAATAATAGTCCATTAACAACTTGTGATGAGTTTAAAGATTTAGGTGTTTGGTTTGATGGTAAACTGAGCTTTACTAATCATTACAATAATATAGTTTCAGCATCCTATAGATCTCTGGGTTTTATTGCGCGCAATTCGAAAGAGTTTGTCACACCTCAAACTCTCGTTGTTCTTTTCAACGCATGTGTCAGATCTAAACTGGAATATGCACCTGTAGTATGGAAGCCTATGTATGCCATACATATAACTAATATTGAACGCATCCAGCGTCGTTTTGCCAAGTTGCTGTGGTTTCGGGTTGATGGGGTTTATCCATCCATAGGGTTTCCTCATGATATTCTGCTAAACCGTTTTAATCTAGTATCATTAAATAATCGGAGATAATATTCCGCTCTAGTATTGCTCTTTAAGATTATTAATGGACTTCTTGACTGTCCAGAGTTTTTAGGCCAGATTCCTTTTTGTGTCCCAAATCTACGTACACGTAATAACGGAATCGTATTTTACTTTCCGGCCCCGCGCACTAATTTGTTGTTGCGTTCCCCTTTATATTTTATGTGCTATACTTGTAACTCTGTGTCCGAGTAAATTGATATTTTTAATTCAACTTTGTCTTGTATAAAAAATTAATTTCTTAGAATATAAATATAGTGTTAGATATTAAGAATTTACTGTAATTTTTCCTGCCCTTTAATTGGATTATTTATCTGTCTGGGCAGTGTATCTTAAATAAATAAATAAATATTAATTGATGTGACATCTTTTTGCTAAAACGCGGTATTTGTAAGTGGCTATATTCGGCTGACTTTGGTAGTTTTTGGCAAGATATTACTATGCATTAATGTTCTAGACGACGTTTTTAAAAAATTACATTTGCTGTTTTTGATAAATCCTTTCAATTCTTTCTCCAATTCTGATTGTGACATTGATTCTCTTGCTGAAGTCATAAGATGTCTCCATGCGTGAACTTCGGTTTTGTTCTCTTATCGTATCACTATATCATTGTGTGTTACATTGTATTTTATATTGTTTATATTTTATGCTTAAAATTTTCATTATTCTTGTATCTTTTTATTGTTAATGGTTCTGTGACCTGTTGAAAATAAAAGTTATTATTATCTATTATAACTCGGATATACGTTCAACGTTCTTGGAAATTTTCAATAGATTAACAAACACTTGTGAATCAAATCCAGAAGATACATACACAACATACAGAGTTAGGTAAAGGTTAAAAAATCCTCGTTTGATGTTAAATCAAAGCACATCATTACATATGCGAACAAAATGATTCATTGAATGCATTACACACGTAAATTCCTACTTATCTGAAGAACACTATTCACATACAAACACACCATAAATGGTATGGTTAATTCTAAAAAAAAGATCGGAATGCATTTCGCATAGCTCAAATCCTTATGATATACAAAACGTATATTTATGCAATCTTTAAATATTACATATTATAGTTAGTATACGACACGGTATATGCATACATACGTACACCTATTTCTTGATATTTATTTCCTTATAAACTTGAAGCGATTTTTTCTCTGTTGACCCTAACGACCTCTCAAAGCTATAAGAAGCAACTGGAATACCATTCACTACTACCATTAGTAACATCATTACAAATAAAGTGTTTAATACAATAAATAACGAGTTAGTACTGCCGGCAAACGGCCAATAAATATAGTACTTTACGCACGTATTACAGAAAAGAAGAAAAAACTTGATTATACCGTTTATAAAGACGATTTGCGAGATAAGGTTAAAAAGAGGATACACGTCAATCTTCCCAAACTAGACTTTACAGACCAGAACAATATTATTTAATATTACTCAGAGATTCTTTAAGTGATTTTTTGACGAGCTCGGCCATTATCACACTGCCCTGCTAAACTGAAATGTTCTATCTGAGGTAAAGCAAATTTTGAGATATTAACGATTTTCTCTTTTCATTTTGCCCACTGTGTAAATATTTTGCAAAAGAAATTTAATTTTGGGAAGAGTTACGATTTAACAATATTAATCAATAGGACATCTTCTTTGCAAATCACGTAGTTGTCCACAACTTATAGACCAGTGTCGATAATTATTGAGACCAAAAGAAATCATAGGCGGATGAAACCCATTGGAAAAGATAGAGAATATAACAAAAATGAAAGGAAAAATAAACTACGGGCGATCTGAGGTCGGGAAAGGGGAGGGGGTGAGTTTTTAATGGTAAAAAACGGTTAATCTCGATTTCCGATAAAACTGCAAGTCATATAAAAAAAAGGTAAATGGCAAAGTTGTAGGTAATAAAAAGATCTACAACTCTTGTATCCACACTTTTTTCGCATAACCTCAAAATTTATGTGAAAAATTCGAAGAACCGAGTTTTTGGTTTTTTATTTTTATCTTTTGCCAAAAAAATTATTTTTTCAGGAAATTAGGTGACAACTTACCTTTGTATGTCCCAAACATACAGTAATTTTTTTGATTTTAAATATTCATTTTTTCACCTTATTTTGACTTAATATCGAAAAAGCACCCTAATTTTCAATTGAAAATTCTCACGTCAAAATATCTGCTTTTTTAAAAGAGTTGGTGAGTTTTTTGTTCGTTGAAATCTCTACTTTCTGATGGTATAAAAAAATATACATTACTATGGTAAATGTTCTCAGAAAATGCAAATAATGAAAAAACTAGATTCCGAAAATTTAAAAAATATCAATTGGTAAGAATTAAATCTTCTTTCATATTGGCCAATCTCCCACCCACAGAAGGTGCAGCAGAACAACATTGTTACAGGGCATATTATCAGCTTCAGACTTGGCTAGGTAATTGTGGATGAAGAACCAATGCCGATCGGAAATAATCTTGGAGCCGAAGACGGTGATGGTCTTGAAGATTTCGAAGATCCACTAGAATCGGGAAGGTTTGTCGAATCTAACGATGAAGAAATGCCATCGAAGAGACAAAAACTAATGGAGAAGTAATTAGAATGCAAGACAAGGTATTTGAAAATATCATAATAAATAACGTCATCAGTAAAAAGTATTTAAATTTAATGGTCCGATTTACATGTATATTTATCTATTATGAGATTTTCTATGACATAAATGTATAGAGAATTTAATAAATCAACTTTATTACTGAAAAAAAATTGCAGCAGTCACATTTATTAGATGAAATACTTTTTAAATCCTATTTTTAATATTTAGAACAACCATTTGCACATGTCTTTTGCAATCTTGATGTTTTATGGATTTGTAGTTTTTTTGTTTATCAATATAACATGAAATCTTACGTTTTTCGAGTAATTAAAGTGTAAATTTTAATAGCTCAAAATTCTGAGAACATTTACCATAGTAGTATATATATTTTTTTTATACCATCAGATAGTAGAGATTTCAACAAACAAAAAACACATCAAGTTTTTTAAAAAAGCAGATATTTTGACGTGAGAATTTTCGATTGAAAATTAGGGTGCTTTTTCGATATTTAGTCAAAATAAGGTGAAAAATTAATATTTTCAATCAAAAAAATTACTGTATGTTTGGGACATACAAAGGTAACTTTTCACCAAATTTCGTGAAAAAATAAAATTTTTTGCAAAAGATAAAAATAAAAAACCAAAAAATCGGTTATTCAAATTTTTCACATAAATTTTGAGGTATAATGGGAACTTATAATAAAAAAACAAAAGTTTACATTCGCAAATATTAAGAAGTTGTTATCAAAATAAACAACTTTCGTCTATCCCTCTATAGGGTGTGTTCTTTCAGGAGGCTTTTGAACACTATTTATTATGGTTTTGTTATTAAAGAAATCAAGAGTTCGATGTGTTGAACTACCTATAATGTCCAGGCCTATAACGTCAGTCTTACCACTTACAGTAGTTGAAACAAAGGTCACTATATCTTTAAAATCAAAAAAATTGGTGACCCTAAACACTAAATATGAAACAAAATCGTAAAAATCACATTAACATCCCTAAATTGAACCCCAGAATGACGCCTTGCGCATACCGTTACCGCTGGGGAATCGGGGATAGCACAAGTTCTATTTAGTCAAAAAACCTCATACTTCGAAATCTAAGATAGATGTGGTGTGGGTAGTTTTACATTGCAAATAATAATAAATCTGAAAAAGACGAATTAACCGTCGTCCATCGCATTGCTTTCTGCTCTGGGTCGGTCTCATCCCAGCCCCAAGGCAAAACTAAACGTTTAAGTATGTATGTATACTAACTATAAGTCTCGTCCGTTCAGTACCGTTATTATTACATATTCCATACGAAAAGCCGACCGATCAAGTGAAAGCGACCACACTCTGTGCTCGTTGGTACTTCTTCCTCTTGTTTCGTATACATTTTTGCACTTGACGCATCTTTAAGAATATCTGTGAATGGAAAGTCCGTTGGGACCACGCTGGCTACCAACTCGGATGAAATACTGATGTTGTATTATAGAGTTGTAAACAATATTATTATAGCAATGTATGTGTGCGCTTTTTATCTATTCGAATAATAATTGCATATGAAAATGGAAATACAGACAATTTGTTGAGGTTGACGTGTTATTTAGACCATTCGACAATTATTTCCCTATTGCCTATCTTGTATGTTTATTCAAATTTGGACACTTTTATAGGAAACACCGATTTCTAGAGGAATTACAAGAAAACTAACCTACATGTCACGAGCTCGATTTTCAAACGAAATCAAATTTCGAAAACCGCACCTCGATATCTTGAACCATTTAAAAGATACAGGGTGGTTTTGACTTTTGTGCATTTTTAATCTACCCCTGTAACTTAATTATTTATAATTTGAAAAAATAGTGCATTCTGAAGTGGAGTTGTGTATTTATATGATGAAATAAAAGTCTTATCTCCACAAAATAAATTTGATAGATATCTTAACTTCAAACCAGTTCCATCATCAGTGGTAACTAGAGAAACTTAAAATAATGTTCCAGAAAATTTCTATTGAGGCCACTCTATTGAAAATGTTTTTGTTGTTTTTTATGATTTAAAAATTAACATTGTTATACTATCCTAACTCTTTCTTTCTTTTAATATATCATGACGTTTTTTTAATTTTAGTTTATAATTGTCCAACCACTTCAACAGAAATCAGATATTCTGAGTGACCTCAATAGAAATTTTCTGGAACATTATTTTAAGTTTCTCTTGTTACCACTGATGATGGAACTAGTTTGAAGTTCCGAAACATGTTTGCAGATAATTAAGATTTCTATTAAATTTATTTTTTGGAGATTAGACTTTTATTTCATCATATTAATTATTTATGGTTATTTTTTGTTTCTGTGAAAACATTCGCAAGGCACTTTTTTGAGAGGAATACAGTGGTGTCTCTAGTTTTTTTAAAGACTGGTGTTGAAACTATGACAAACTAGTAATTTTTTCTATGGACTACCCTGTATATTTTGCATATCCGTTTTAGAAATTAAATTAGCTTCCCAAATATATATAATACTTGCCACTTATCTTTTGAAACTTTTGTTTTATTAATGTTTTCAAATAATGTTAGATGCGTCTTTGAAAATTTATCTTGAAAAAGAAACATTATCATATTAAATTAATTTAATCAATTTAATAAAAAATAACAAGAACAAAGAGTATATCTGATAATTCAGGAAATGAAAGTCTACCTCCACGAAACAAATTCAAATTACAACCATACATGTTTCGGAGCACATGCCCCATCATCAGTGGTTAGTTAGTTACGAAAGCTATCAATCATTATTATTAATATTGTTTAATCTCTGAGAAATGTATTGATTCCATTAAGTGGAAAAAATTTTTATATCTAAAGGCAAATAACTTAATACATACTAAAACTTAAATTGTTAAAATTAAAATTATTTGAACATATTTTTATTACTCATCACTGAGTTTTATTTTTCTTTTTGTAAATCATTTGTTTAAATAAAAAGAAAGAAAAGAAATGTTATGCCAATTGAGTTGGTTTTTGGTTGTGGCAAAAAAAAAAAGAATACAAAAAAAAAGTATATCATTTAACAAAGATTTATTACGACAACGACAAGATTAACAGCATTGATTAATTCTACTGCAGACATAAAATCAAAAGCATATCGCACTGCTGCTTCCAACGCATCTCGAGAATCAGGATTCCGCTTATATGTGAGGTCTCTTATTCTTCCCCAAAGGTAAAAATCCAGAGGCGTTAGATCGCGGGACCTTGCCGGCCAATGAACAAGGCCCCGGTTGCCAAGCCAATTGTCACCAAATTGTTGGTTTAAAAATGTCCTTATAATATGTGCGTTATGACACGGCGCCTCGTCTTGTTGGAAGTATACGTTTTCAATTTCCGTTAATGGCAAATCATCAATAACTGTTTCAACAAATTCCCGTAATATTTCCAGATATCGCGCTGCTGTAAAGCTACCCTCAAAGATAAAAAACCCTTCCCCTAAAAATACCGACACAAACGTTAAAGCTGTATCGGCCCTGATTCTGTGGATGTGGATTTTCCAAAGTCCAATTGTAGGAATCCTATCTGTTGAAAATACCAGCGCTGCTTATGCACGCTTCATCAGTCCATATAATGTTCTGCGCTACATTCCGGTTTTCAGCATATTTTCTCAAATATCATTGGCTGAAGTCGAGGCTGAATTGTGCGTCATTTGGTTGCAGCTTGTGAATCTTTCTCACTCTATAGGGTTTGAATTTATTTTTTTCAGTACTCGCAAAGAAGTAGTTTTTGGTATACCTGTATTCAATTGCATTTTACGTAATGAAAGATTTGTCCGATTTTGGATTTCCCCTAAAACAGTTATTTCTTCTACTCCTCTGTCCCTATTTCGAGCTTGGTATGTTCTTGGTTTTGGTTTTTTAAACGAAGATTTTGCTGCAAACGGGAAAACAAATCCCGAAAAGGTTGTCTTCTTTCAGGTTAGCGGTCAAAGTAAAGATTGCTGGCGGCCTGAGCATCTTCATTGATTGCCAATAACACTTTAACATGTCATATTTTTCGTAGTTCTCTTATATATTTAAAAAACAGGAAAATCTTGTTTCAGTTCAAAGCTTGGATTTAAATGAAAAAATATTAAGAGTTTGACAGCGACTCTTGTTTGCTTAAGTTACTTTGCTATGTTTTTGCAGGAAGTCACGCCAAATTTTCAAATACGCATCTAACATTATTTGAAAACATTAATAAAACAAAAGTTTCAAAAGATAAGTGGCAATTATTATATATATTTGGAAAGGTAATTTAATGTCTATAAGAAAAATTACAAGTTTATGTCATAGTTTCAACACCAGTCTTTAAAAAAACTAGAGACACCACTGGATTTCTCTCAAAAAAGTGTCTTGCGAATAATTAAGTTACAATGGAAGGTTAAAAATGCACAAAATTCAAAACCACCCTGTATCTTTTAAACGGTTCAAGATATCGAGGTGCGGTTTTCGGCATTTGATTTCGTTTGAAAATCGAGTTTGTGACATGTAGCTTAGTTTTCTTCGAACTCCTCGGTGTTTCCTATCAAAAGAGCCCTTTTTGGACCACCCTGTACATAATATTATATAGTTTTTATATAGAGTTATATTTTTCACACGACAAAAACTATAGAGACAATAAATTTTTCACTGAAGGTGGTGATTTTCAGTTATTGTTAAAAAAGACGATGTCGCGCCACAACTTTGGAGCAACTTCTCTGCGGTACGAGTGTAAACTCATCGGCTATTTATTGTTAGATATAAGACAATTTAAAATTGATATATCTTTAAGGTTCCTAAAATCTCATCTCATATAATTCTGTACTACTACTACTGTTGTCTCTTCAAATGCAGGGTACATAGTCAGTTTAAGAATTAAAATTTACCTCAAATTTGTACATTGCTCAAAGAATCTGCTGTAAACAACGTTGCAACTTCTAAATGATCTACACCCACACAACGAAATCTAGTTCTATACGCATATTAATTATGTTATCGACCAAGTTCTAATGCTGCCGCACAAAGGTTGTCTTTTAATTGACGAATTCATTTTCTACAGGCTACTGAGCAGATCTCCCTTGTCTATTACCATGTCAATATTATCTTTTAATTTTTTCGCGCATGTAACAGATTTTTACAGATTCTGTTTTCCTTGTTTGCAGGTTTGCAGTGAAAAATATCTAACCAAAACATAAATAATGAAGCGAACGTTCTATAGTACTGGTTTAATTGATGACTTTACTAATAGTAAATCTAGCATGAATTTGTTACCCACGTTCTAATAAATTACGTTAATTGTTCTGCTCTGTTTAATCAGCACGTGGTTGCCTTCTTCATAATAATAATAAGAACATTCGAACACTGCTTGGACTCTTATTAAATTGAGCTAATGAGCGTTACAATATAAATGTGTCGGAGGAAGAGAATATTTTGCTTGATTACTATTATCAATCAGCTTACTGGAATCATTTCTTAAGAGTGGATCTATTTCTGATTGAATGCAGGCAGCTAAAGCTTCAGTTTCATCTTCATATTGCTTAGGATCTATAATTCAATAAAATACACTAAGCCGCAAAACTAACGCACAACCAAAAATTATGCTTGTGCAATTAATATAGAAAAAAGCTACAGTTCAAAAAAAATATTATCGAAATCGATTTATCGGTTCGCGAGGAAATCAACTTTGAAATTGAGCATAATTTTTGGTGTGCGTGTTTTCTGAGGCTAAGTGTATTTGCTCTGGGCTCCCTTGATTCAACACCATTTGAAATTCTTCTTTCTTTCTTTCCAAAAACTGCTAAATAATTTGGTTGATTGATCATGGCATTTCAGCAGGCACGGTTTCGGCGTTCCATATTTTGGTTATTAGAACATGAAAATGTTCCAAATTCAGAGGCCCTCCTTTAAAAAGTTAACGAGATATTATGCCATCAGAACCAGCTGCTTTGTTGTTTTTAATTTGTCGCATAGCTTTATCAACTTCTTGCAGGGAAGGTACATTGCCCAAGTGTTGTTCGGTAGGTCTATGTGGCAACTGATCAAGTGTTGCACTATCGACATTCGTGTCCCTGGTTAGGAGTTCCTAAAAATGTTCCACCGGGAAGCAATTGACGTGCAATCCCTTTGCTTTGGTGTTGCATTTCGATCGAATAAGCCGTCCACCACTGATTTTTCATCTTTTTTTTACTTGAACGATTAAGTTCAATATTTATTTGTGATGCTGGCGACAAAGTTTTAATTTTGACTGATTTCATATTGGGAATCCCAATTACAAGAATAACATAGGTACCCTAAAATACTAATTGTGAGTTTTGGCGCTGTTCCCCGTGCAGCCAAAATTCCTATATTGACGGCTCTACGTACGGCGGAGACTTGCAAATAGTTTATTAGTTTTCTTAATATTATCACGTAATTTATACAGCTCCATATCACTCAGAAACTAACGGCCACTGAATGGTCAACTGCAATTTATTATTTAGCGCTAGATCAACACAACAAATTTAGTTCAACATTTATTACTGCGTAATTTATAAATCCCACAGTGTTAATAGCTGATATCGAAACAAAATATCTACGAAAAATATTCATTATCAATTTGATACAGATCTATTTGAAAGTGTGTTACACATTTGAATATTTGATTAATATTAGCTTCAAGTCAAATGTCAGACGGCAATTATTACAAAACTTACTTGGAAGATTTTGTTCGTTCGTTTTAATGTTTAACTTGACTGCGTAATGGTGATAAATTGAAATTGTCATATGAGATATTAAGTTACAGTGTTATTTCATTAATTCTCTTCCAAAGGACAATAAAATGCACAGTACATTGGCGTAACAAGAATGAATAAGGTTCATGTATACATGTCGTCCAGATCTTATTTTAACTATATCCCAATACCAGCAATTAAAGTATTGTAGAACTTCCCACCTTATCATAATAATATGTCGGTATATTATCATCATAAAAATAAGAGACTACACTGGCACTGCGACGAGTGATGAAAATTTTACCTCAAACGGACTTAACAAAATAAAGGGCAAGACACTATGATGTGCCTATTGACCATATATACAGGGTGACATAGAAAAAAGTACATTGCATAGTGCCACACAATAGAGGACACTAAAATAAGAAAAAAGTTCCCATGAACACGGGTCAGCAACGCCTTCGGTTAAAAGTTACGTGGTGTTGAATTTTTTTTTTTTTTTGGGTTTTTTTGATTTGAATATATATAGCCAGAGACGCAAGAAATGGATAAAATTTGGTATACAGGGGTTTTTTAGCATGCTAAATTCAAATATGATCTTAGTTTTGTAATTACTGATAGAGGGCGCTACATACAGGGTTTCATCCCTATTGAATCGGTTGTAACGTAAAACATCGCCATAGTTTGGCACTTAAATGACTGAATGCAGAGTAGTAGGTTTTGGCAAAACGTTTTTTCGTCGTTACCTACAATTATTTATTAATTATTTGACAATTTATTTCTGTCTGAGTACCAGATTTTATTGTGTACGCGGTTTTTTAAATTTACTTGAAATTTTTGTGCTTTTTTAAATTATTGAAAAAACGCCTTTCTCAGATGAATTTTTTACGCAAAATAAGTGCCAAACATCAGTGGGGTAGGTAATCCTTTGATTTAAATATGGCGGAGTTTTAGACAAAATAATTTTGTGAAAAAGAACCAACGAATGTAACTTCCTTCTAAGCCATTTGGTGGTGGACAGGGTGTAAGAGATTCGATACCAAAAATAAGAGCAGATATCTCATTTTGATTTTTAAGGAAAACACGTATTTTTTGTCAAATATCCTTTGATTTTTATTTCATTCGAGAGAGAAAGGTTTGCCATTAATAATGAAAAACAATATCAGGCAGATGGCATCCTCGATCCCTTTAGCAGGCTCCATTTTTTTAACCATTTTTACGATAGCTAACCGAGAAACACTTTTAACTTTAACTGTTTCGGCAAAATTTTCACCAATTTTGTAGTGAATTTTAATAATTTCGATGCGTCGTTGTAGCGTGTCTCGTTCCATTTTTATTAATGGAGTAGTTTTTACTTGTCATCTGTCAAAAATGGCACATCTAAACCAGCTGATTTCACACAAGTCGATAAAATAAGAAAAAATATATACTTAGTAAATAAACTACAATAAAATACAGTAGACAACGTAATGACAAAATTTGTGACATACACATTAAAATATTGGTATACAGCTTAAGAATTCATTAATACTACAAAAAGGCATTGTTTTGTAGAAACTCCTTATCTTTATGTTATTTTGATACTTAGCAAATTACCGGGCAATTCAAAATGAAACCTCTAACCGTAAAACCCATATATTAATCTAAAAAGACGTCCCCATTGTATTAGTTTCAATGAACTTTATTTGTGAAGACAGTTAATTGAAAGTTACTGAAGATGACTCTTTTTTGAATTCGAAATATGTCTTTATGAGTCAACTTTGAATAAACTTAAATTTATTGAAGCAGACAGTACCATAATTTATTTATTTTTCTGTGCATGATAGGCAAATCCTGTAAGGAATCACTATTTATCATAAATTTAGAAATATTATATGGATAAGCAGAGGTTTTCCAAATCATTTTTCCCCCTCGACTGACTGCATATTTATTTCTAATAGATTTTTTACGCAACTGGCATATCATTAATAATAATTATTTATGATAATAAATTCCTATAATAAACCGCCAGCGCCAAGTAGTCGTTATTCACCCTGTATATTGAGATACGGAATTGAGTCTAAGATTTTTATTCTTGGCGGTAGTATTAACTAATAAAAAACGCTCAGCTATCCACGTAAATGCACTAAACAACCCTAAGCTGTCCTGGAATCCTAAAGAGAAATCGATGACAACTGAAGAGCGGATAAGCAACGGATCTAAATGCTGATTTAAAGCATCCAGATGCATTGGGGCATATTAGCAGATCATAACTATATCGACACTAAAGAAAGATCAAAGCGAACCCTAAATAAAACGGGGAAACCTTCAATTTACGTTTAAAAATTGGAAGGAACTAATTTCTCATTCGTACATCACATATTAGCTATTCTTTGAACACCTATAGCTATAAACAAATGTCTTTATTTATATTTTTAATAACTAGGAACGCCTTTGGCATGCGCTTTATAAAAGATGTGATTGCAAATCTTATTAAAATATTTTACGTGTGGCGCGGCGCGTAAGAAATAACTCCAACTTTATTGGAAATAAGCCCGTAGGCACCTATACGAGTTGTACCATATATTCACCTGTTGACAAAAATTAATAGCGGTAATAATAATTGTTATTCTTGCAATTGTATAGAATTCCAAGCAAAATGGGCCACCTTTACTAAAATAAGCAAATCAATAGTGTTTTATTGAATTTCTGAAATAAAATATAACGTAATAAACTGCCACAGTTAACGTTAACGTACAAGCCTTATTTTAAGTTCTGCTAAGCTTTCCAAGGCACTAGGAAAGTGTATATATAGGCCCCAAGTCGCATGGTTACTGTTAAAAACTAATCAAATTGATACAGCAACTTTAAATGAATGGTTAATAGGTATGTAATAACCACTAAATAAATCCCTATACAGGGTGGTCCAACGAAAAGTTTGCACCTAGCTTTTCTCTTTTTTTTTGTAGTCGAATGCGAAAATGCTCGGACACGTCGATTTTGCTTTTGAGGGGGACACATTTTAAACATATTTTTCGATCTGCGCCTTTAACCCCCTAGCGGGGGTGAGTAACAACCCTAAAATTTTAAATGGAAAGAGGGGTCTAATGACATATCATTTGAAAGGACACAAAATTGTCTTTCTAATGATACCCTATTTGTCGAATTTTACTAAAACAGTTAATACGAAAACGACTTTAAAGACATTAAGCCGATAATTTTGGTATTAATGAGAAATACAAATAAGTTTTAATTATTGCGAGTGAAAACACCTGCAATCGTTAGTACATTCCAATGTTTGTTAGTTTTAACATTGCTTTGTAAAAAAAGTAAACAAGCTGTTAAATTGATTTATTAAAACGTTACATTAACAAATGTTGAAAATGTGACCCATTTGATTCCATACAATAATACAGATTTTGTTCAAATCTATTTCTAACATTTTGTAGCATATCAGGTGTTATGTTTCTGCACTCTTCTGTAATGCGTTGGCGAAGATCTTCTATGGACTCGGGCTTCGTGGCAAAACATTTATTTTTTAAGTGCCCCCAAAGAAAAAAGTCTAAAGGCGATAAATCCGGTGACCTGGCAGGCCATTCAATTGGGCCCCTCCTTCCAATCCACCGTCCAGGGAACCGGTCATCTAAGAACTGTCTTACAGGAGCCACATAGTGCGGAGGTGCTCCATCTTGCTGGAAATAAAGCCGATCAGCAGTATGATTTTGGTCATCTTCTATTATTTGTGTTATTAAAGGATCAATTGTGTCTTCAAGCATGTTTAGGTACACTTCACCAGTTAAATTTCCAGGAATAAAAAGTGGTCCTATAATATGATTTCCTAATATGCCACACCAGACGTTTATTTTTTGAGGATACTGGGTATGAACCTCACGGAATAAATGTGGGTTACTGTCATCCCAGTAACGGCAATTGTGCCTATTTACAGCTCCATTCAAATAAAATGTGCATTCGTCGGAAAAACAAATGTTAAATAATAATTGCGGATCTTCAATTAAACGCTGGCTCATTGCTTCACAAAATTGCAGCCTTCTATCAGGATCATCCTCATTTAGTTCCTGTACTAATTTGATTTTGTACGGATGAAATTTGTACGCTTTTAAAATTCGTATTATGGACGAACGGGAGACACCTGAGGCTTCAGCTAGTTGACGGGTACTTTGACTATGATCCATTTCAACATGCCCTAAAACAGCGACTTCCACAGCTTCATTTCTGATCGGTTTCTGCGGCTGGTGTTTTACATTACAGACAGATCCGGTATCTACAAACTTTTTAACTAACTTGCCAACGTACACATCATTCACATTTTTATCGGGATGTCTCTCATTAAATAAGCGAGCCGTAAGTCTAGCACTACTATTATTTTGAAAATAAAGTTTAACAATTTCAACTCGTTCTAGAATGGAATAAATCATTTTGTACGGTAAAAGTAAAATAACTTGAGAAGCAACCAAACTGAATCAATGAAAAGACTAAAATAAACGGTGTAAATTCTTTTCCTACACGTATCTGCAGTTTTTATTTCAACAAAAAACGCAAACGATTAGTGAGGAATTTAGTTCTGATAAATAAGATAGTGTTTTTGAAATCCCGTTTTTCTTCAAAGTAAATAATTTAGAAATGATTGTAGTTGTTTTCAGTCGTAATAATTAAAACTTATTTGTATTTCTCATTAATACCAAAATTATCGGCTTAATGTCTTTAAAGTCGTTTTCGTATTAACTGTTTTAGTAAAATTCGACAAATAGGGTATCATTAGAAAGACAATTTTGTGTCCTTTCAAATGATATGTCATTAGACCCCTCTTTCCATTTAAAATTTTAGGGTTGTTACTCACCCCCGCTAGGGGGTTAAAGGCGCAGATCGAAAAATATGTTTAAAATGTGTCCCCCTCAAAAGCAAAATCGACGTGTCCGAGCATTTTCGCATTCGACTACAAAAAAAAGAGAAAAGCTAGGTGCAAACTTTTCGTTGGACCACCCTGTATAGTCAGAATAACTTCATATTACATTTAAATAGTTGTAGTCACGTAAATCTTTCTACTGAAAACCACTTCGTAGTTTCATAACTTTTCAGTGCGCTGGAGTGTGTTTAAGACGTGACAATAACTAATGATTATCACTTCAAATATGCCTATACTTCAAAGTGGAAATCAACTAACGTGGCAATATCACTTAGAAGTGGCAGCGGCTTTGAAATGATTATTAAGGTTTTGGCGACGTGTTCGTGATTTCGGATATACCTACAAAGTGGCGGCACTTGATTATATGAGTCTGATAATGAGTGCCACGTTCTTATTACTTCCGAAAGTGATTTTCACATTTCCCAAGCAATAAAAGTCACTTAAAAGTGATCTTTACTTTCAAAATTCACTATAAAGTAATGGTGGAGTTTAAGTTCTAACAGGTTAAACGCTGCTATCGACATTCCAAAATATTGGTAAAATTTGGTCTCGACATCCAATAGATGAGGTAAAAGTGTAGACTACTGTCCTTCTGCGGATCTTCTTTTCCATGCAGGATGTACCCAAAATCTGAGTTTTTCTCTGTTCTAAATGAAAATTCTCCGATTTTCTTCATCTTCGTCTTCTAAACAGAGTGCCATCATAGCTAAATCGCAGTTACTAAAGTTTTTGAACATTTTGCGCACAGTACCTTCCGCGATGTTGTTTGAATCGAATCTGGTGAGAGTAGCGAATGTATCGAGCCGGAGCTGAAATTCCGAAAGAACTCGGAAGCGTGTAGGACATGTGTGCTCAACCCTGCCGATCCCGCACCGATCCGCTTTTTTGGGGCAACATCGGACCAGAGTCGGGTCGGAGTGGTGTATGACAAGTGTGTCCCGGCTATTAAGCTTGCAAATAAGTTAGTGGCAACTTTGTATTGCTTCTATACTTTAGTTTTAAAATAGTTTCAAATTATTAATTAATATTTTTTTTTTAATTTAAAGACATTGTGGCTACAATCGATTGTTAAAGTGGCAAAATACAATAGCTGCCACCTGCCACTTCAAAGTGGCAGGTCGAGGTGGATGTTAACATAATTTCACATCATGTGATGTAGAAATTGTCTAGGATAGTTATATTTGCCACTTGTTCGTTGAAATTTATAATAGAGTGGGAGTTTTTAGTGGAACCCAATTTAAAATGCCACTGTTCGAAGGTCACATAGAGCTTAATCTTTAATGTGGCCATCCATCTTGCCATAATAATTTTGATAATTTTTTTTGGTTTAGCAAACCTTTATGGAATAATAAATCAATACGATTTTAAGTAACCAATATCGATAAAATGATCATTGAAGCATTTATGTAAAAAATATTGAAATCTCGAATAATAGAATTTTAATTTATTTTTCTTAAATGTAATCAAATATGTGGCGCGTGCCCAATTTTCGAACTAAAATTACTATATTTGACAGTAAATTTTCAAGCGTTTGAACTTTTTGACTTTCAAGCTCATAATTAATTAGGCAATATCCTTTTATCTATATTTGTATTAAATTTTCCGTAATATTTTAGAGAGCTTTTGATTGTGTGTCACATCAAAAAATGATCAACATCCTAAAATCAACCGGGATCGATGCTCAAGATCTAAAGATCATTACTGAACTTTATTGGCACCAAACAGCAACAGACAAAATCGAAGGGTCCACATCAGAAGAAAGAGCAATAAGAAGGGGCGTGCGACAAGGTTGTGTACTGTCCCCACTACTGTTTAATCTCTACTCTGAGGCAATATTCATCGAAGCTCTCGAAAATTCAACTGCAGGCATAAATATCAATGGAATCAATATAAGTAACCTTCGATACGCAGATGATACCGTCGTAATAGCCAGCAGTATAACAGAACTTCAATCCCTTATGAACCTTATTGTGGAGTATAGTGAGAACTTTGGGCTTTATATGAATACATCCAAGACCAAACTGATGGTATTCTCAAAATCACCAAGACCCGTTACTCTAATGATCAACGGAGAGCACATTACACAAGTGTCATCTATAAAATACTTGGGGGTACTCGTCAGCCAGCAATGCGACTCAAAGACCGAAATTAGATCAAGAATTGCGCAAGCACGGAAAATTCTGAATAACATGAGGACACTTCTGGCAAACCGAGACCTCAGCCTGGACCTCCGGATTAGATTACTTCGCTGCTACATCTTCCCTGTCCTTCTATACGGATGTGAGAGCTGGACCATTGATGCAACCACAGAAAAGAGAATGGATGCGTTCGAAATGTACGCCTACAGACGAATGCTGCGAGTTTCTTGGACGGCACATAAGACAAACATAGAGGTTATGCAGCAAATGGGTAAACACAAAGAACTCCTCACGACAATCAAGGAGAGAAAGCTGCAGTACCTAGGACATATCATGAGAGGCGAACGATATGAGATAATAGAAGGAAAGATCGAAGGAAAACGGTCAGTCGGCCGTAGACAAAATTCATGGCTGAGGGACTTACGTAGATGGTTCGGAGAGACGTCCATAGAAATTTTCAGAACTGCGGTTTCCCGCACAACAATAGACATTTGGATCGCCAACCTTCGTAGGGAGACGGCGTCCTAAGAAGAAGAAGAAGAATATTTTAGATGAAATAAATAACTGATATGTCGACCAAGTAAAATATTAGGGAACATGTTAGAAATTAATATGCAGGACAGAGACGAAAATAGTATTTAGCCAAGCCAAAAAAGACAAGGACATACGCAAAGTGTCAATGAGCGAGTTCGCCACTATTAAGGTCACCGCCACGTTATAATACCGTCTAGTTTACGTGGATATAATTTTGGCGATATAAGATAAAGTTACCAATATCGTGACGGCTACGTGCTGATCACTTAAAATGCTACTTGGGGGAAGTGTAGCTGTTGATGTTTATGGTGGTGCGAAATCCATGACGATTTCTAAAAATACATTAGCTATCTTAGAATCATCTTCTTCTGCTGCTAGATCTTAGGCTGGATTCAATCGCTCAACAGCGACTGTGACTTGATGATTATGTATGCTTATGTTTTCTTCAAGGCGTGATAGTGCTTTGCAAGGACCTTCCTACGGATTTTGTGATGCTAATTTTGGACCTCCACGTCGTACAAACACGTACGTACGTACAAAAGTATAGTTTTGCCACCTTTAATTAAATTTATACGAGTAACGGAATACCAACCTTGAACTATATCCAATAAATTCAATATCAAATTAAAATAAGAACCATATTTACAACACACAAAAAAAAACTCACATAAGCGGCAAGGTTAAAATCAAAACCAACAAGAGCAAGATATAGGTAGACAGAAAATAATCGTTAAATAATTATTGCAATGCGGTTTTATCTGTATTCTCACAACAATTTGTTAACAGCTAATGTCAGACAATGAAAAACATGGATAACTTATCGATTTCCTTTTATGTTATTTGTTGTACATTATACATTTTTTTTCTTAATATTGTCAATATTGAACAGGTCGTTACAGTTCTTTTTTTTCCATTTATCTTAAGTAAAGTAGGTGAAAATATTATTTTGAGGAAGTGGAGTTATATAGGGTGTGTCACCACCAAGTCCCATTAGACTATCGCGGAAACTAACAGTATTTGTCAATATGGCCTACTTATACACTGTGTCCAAGATAAGAATGTGATAGCATTGGAAACGGTAGGAGTTACAATGTCGGTTAAATTAGAGAAAAGTTGTACAATTTAAAGACCTTTTAAATGGTGTTTTCAAAATAAAAGTAACTTTATCCGTTTTCGACTATTTTTGAAAAAACTATTTTTTGCAATTTTATTTCTGACTTTAAAATTAAAAGCACTTTCTTTTTGAGGAGAATAAGATAGCGTTTACAAGTATACACTACGACGTTTCATTTTTGAAAAACCATCATCATTGTTTTTTAAATACGGCACTGGATTTTTTATTGTTAAATTTAAAGCTATTTTCAGTTTCTTATCTTAAATGAACTTATCCCTATATATTTTATATTTTTGAGTTCCTTATCAAAATCGGAGATGACTTTGTATAATAGATTTTCAATCGTTTTTCAAATATTTACATAATAGGTATCTTGAAAAAAATAACAACGATAATTTTTTACTAAATATAGTAACCAATCAAATTACTTCATTTTAAGTCATGTGTCATATTTCACCCAATCACCTCTGGATTACAGCGATAATGTGGTGTTTTCAGTTTGGTGTTTTTTTTATTAAAAATTAATTAAACGTCAAACTGACAATTGGTTTAAAAATGTCGCGAAGATTTGGTATTGGATCTAACGATGCAATTAATGATATTATATCTAATAATATACCAAAAACACAATCAAATCAAAAAAATATGTATGGAAAATATTTCTCGAGTTTTGTGCGACCAGGGAATACAAACTGAATGCTGAAACGAGTTTGCATAATTTGGCTAATATATTGAAAGATTATGCGGTAAATATGAGAAAAGCTGACGGAACAGAATATAAAGAAGCAACTGTAAAAACAATTTGGAATACTACGAGTAGGCTACTCCAGGAAAAATACTTCAATGACTTCAAAATTGTATTCGACTCGTTTACCAGTAGGATATTCAAAAATACGACAGATGCAAGAAATGCAAAACGTAAAAGTTTACAGCAGGATCCAAACAAATAAAAATGCAGTTCATCAAATTTGAGTTCAAGTGATTTGGCTAGAATCATTGGATTATGGGATGAATGTACACCAGAAGGTTTACAAAATTTTTTTTACCATATTGTAGCTGTTGAGTTAGCTTGGCGAGCTGGGGAACCAGCTGATTGCCTTATAGATTATTTCACGATTCAGAAAAATAATGATGGAACGCCAACCAACAGAATTGAATACAATCCAATATTCAGTAAAACATGCCAAGGAGGATCGAAAAATTGTACAAATAGTAAGTGGCTTGTTCCAAATATTGCAAACGAAAGTGCGGGCTAACGCGATGAACGGCCAAAGGGGGGAAGTATATATCGAATCTAACCTTAAAGTCAACTGTATCGACGCAGACGCACTATCAATACATTGGGCCTATATCCCGCTAGCCAAACGGTGAGGTCGTGGGTTATACTGTAAACGTATTATTAAAAAGGCGCCACCTATTTTTGCCCTCTTAGCGTATTGATAGTTGCGGTGATGAAACAAAATAGGAAATTGCCTACAGAAAATGACAAGACAGTTCCTTCCAGGTAGATAAATATAAATCTATTTAAAAAAAATGACTATAAATATATAATAATAAGAAAATATGAGCTATATGTATTTGTAAATGCCTATTCTACTATTTACCAGTCTTCGATCCAGGCTTAGGGCCTCTTACTAAGTGAAAATAAGAAGCAGAGGAGAAATGACACTTAGATAGGGTTCATCAGCTGATTGATTTTATATTTAGAAAATTATTGTATATTATGCTTATTGCTTATTATATCATGGACAGAAAGCGACACTTAAAGTTAAAATACATAAAAAATCAGTCTTATAGACTAACGGGTAGGTATCCCCTAGAACCTATATATATATAAATACTTAACTTATCACAAACAATAATTATTTTAACAGGTATTCTTAACGTTAAACAAATAAGTAGGCACACGAAATATATGAAACACTTAAATGCCGAACCTCGTTACCATAGTACTATGGGGACGCTTACAGAGTGGCCAACGGTAAACTAACTTATATAACACTTATTTATTTTTGATAACTAGGTATAATATGACAGACGAAATACTTAATAAAATTTAATGACTAGTAGATACCGGTTCTAAATAAAACTTTAATTGTTTAATTGTTGATGTGTGTAGGTGTAGATATGGTAGTTATACTATTATCTAAGAATTGCTTATCTGTGGAGCCTGGATTTTGCGTAGGCTCAATCCAATCCTCAGACCATGCACTCTGGGCACCAACAAGTATGGGAACACACACCAGTAATCCACGCTATGTATGTGGTCACTCCAGCTACCGGGTTGATAGTACGAGTACCGTGTTGAAGACTCTTCACAAGCCAGACCAGTGATACGCAACACATGCAATGGTTACGGCAAAAAGCGTTTACAAACAGCACAGCACAATAAAGCGGGACAAAGCCCAAGAAAATAAAGAAGAAGGCCTAAAAGCAGAGAATGGGGTCAGCATACAGCACAATCTACTTAAGCATAAAGTACTTTATTGAATATGGTATCCTACCTTAGTTGTTGGATGGCCTTTTAGTTGGCGAAATACAGTTCGACTTTGCAGCGAGTAGTTCTCGAATACAAAACCACCAAATCAATTACGTGGAGCACCAATTAAATTTACTACAAGTGCCTCCACAATAGTTTTACCAAACTTAATCAAGCTTTTATCGGAACACTCGCTACTGTTTCCACAGAAATCAATAAAATGGCCGAACCACTTAATTCTTGTCTTTAACAAAGACAAATTAGCCGGGAAATTAGAGGTCAAACGGTATTCCAATTTTGTGATTGGTCAATCATTGTGACGAAATGGCATGTTATTAAAATTGACGTCGTAGATGGATATAAACAATAATAGTAGGATAATTCTTAGCAACAATATGCAAAAGAAGTCCCCAGCGAGAAGAAGCCATCGACGATAGGTTTGTAGGATTCGAATGACTTATAAATTAACCTAAAACTTTATTTACATTTTTAGGTAAACAAAGGAAAAACTAAAACAATCACCGAAGCCCTAGTCAGTGAATACCGACATCAAAAACAAGAGTATTGAGGTACGAGAATGGGAAAAAGAGACAATTATCATTGGATCATACTGTGTATAGTATCCATATGTGTGGTAAATTGTAAAACATTGTTTATTATATACATTACTACCAAAGATCAATAAAGCATATGAATTTCTAAGGTAAGTGACTTTTGGACTTGTAACACCTGTTCGGTTATTCCATAAATTATTGTCCAAAAGGGGGAAAAATATTACTTCCACTCGCCTATTCTTGCGACCAAATCGTTTCTGGAAATCCGAAAGTGACACATGGTTTGACAATATACCGGTAGGCAAGAACACAATTAATATGTGGACCAAATCATCCGTGCAAGCTATTGGTTTGGACACTAAGTGTAAAAAGATATCCAATCATTCAAACAAATCAACTGCAGTTAGCCATTTGGCAAATAAAGGCATTCCTGAACAGCAATTAATAAAAATAACAGGACATAGCAGCTCTTATTCAATTAAACCGTACTTGAATATTAACCAAGAACGCCATGGTGAAATAATCAACACCATGCGAGGAATTTCCTCAACAGTGGAAATTAACAATCCGTCAACTTCAGCAAACTCTTCTTCCAATTTAACATTTACCAATTGTACTTTTCACAACTGTAGTTTTAAATAAAAATGAATAATATTTGTTTGATTAAAACTAATACATTTTATATTGAAAATTATTAAACGTCAGATTGACAATCACATTTTTGATATCTATAAAGTACAAAATTATCTTATCGAATACTCCTCGGGCCTTGATAAATACTCAAAATTTTGTCATAGAGAATCATTCAAGCGAGTTGCTCAAGGATAATAGACCTCGGCCTGAGACCTTGGGATATTATCAAGCAACACGCTTTCGGCATTCTCTATGACAAAAGTGTCTCGGTATTATCAAGACCCTAGGGGTATTACTACTGAAAATCCTTTTGAGTTGGGAAAAATATTATTATACACGGGAAAAATGTTAGATTTTAGCTCTCGGTTTTTTGTCACAACACAACCTCGAGCTAAAATCTAGTACTTTTTTCCCTTGTATAATAAATAACTATTTTTATACATTCTTACTCAAGTTACTATCTATCTTCAGACACAGATTTTAAAATATTATACAGGGTGATCAGTAATTCAAGACAAATGTTTAATTAACAAAATTTGCGTTATATATATTTTTTTTTCAATTATTGGAAGTACCCACATTTTATCTAACCACTGGGTTCCTCGGAAAATGTACGCAAAACTCCTGGGTGCTGTTTGCACTGGACTTCCAGAAAGAAGGTTTGACTGTTTAAGCGAACGGAAGAAACGTTTGATATCCCTTTCAGATGATGATCGTGTAACGATAAAATAATGCACTTAATTTGTCTGGGCCGTAACTTTTTCGTCGGTTTTTGACATTCTGGACGAGCATCCTCATTAACATCTTCTCGGTCTTTTGTGAAGAGCGCGTACCACTTATAATCATTTTTTTTGCTTCAATACATTCGCCAAAGTACAGGGTCATTATTGTAAGTGCGTTGGAGGACTTAATTTTAATTTTCACACAAAATTTAATACAGATTCTTTGAGCAGTTTTTTTTCAATGGCAAAAAACACGTCTAACCTTTATATGTGTCAAAACCGAACTAAAACAAATAAGATTGTAAACACCAGGAATATAATTTTCATGTTTGAACCAACTTTACACTCCCTCTGAGAAAACCCTCGTATCCAATACAGTATATTAGAAATTATTGAGTTGTTTCGGCCTTAAAAAAAATCACTTATCCGCATTCGCGTGGGTGACTTTTAATTTTATAACACATAGAAAGATATTTGTTTATTTTTAATTTGCCACACTAAGTATAGCAGTGTAAATGGTTTATCCTTGAATAGGAATATATTTCCTAATGGATATTCTATGTCGTATCAATGACATGTCAACAATAACTTCTAACGTTCCCGGACACATTTATTTCCGAATAAAGTAAATGGTATCTGTGTGTGTGTGTGTATAATACAGGTATTTGATTGATTTTCTTATCTTCGACCGTATAAATACATTCTTGCATTATTTTACTTTGGAATTCGATAAAATCTATTTGCATATTTATGTTTATGTGAGTGATTCGGATCGACTAAAAAATAGTTTAGAGGTTTCTAGTTTGAAAATAATTTCCGAAGACCAAAACGTAATATAAGATAACTTGACGTGTTTATGTCCCAGAGGTCTATTTAAATTCTATTCGGCGAGGCAGTCTTGCAGGTGAAGTCAAAACCCCCTAATAATGCTTATTATAATGCTGCGTTTTACATTTTCCTCTTCTAAACCTAGATCCAGCTCATAATGTACAGATTTTTATGTATACCTACAGTGTACAGGGTTGCTCGAATTCGAGCGAGCGTCATCATTGGGGTCTCGAAAACTAAAAGAAGCAAAGTTGCGCATTTAAGAGCCCAACAACTTGGTGCTTGAAATGTTGTAAGACCTCTATTAGTTCCGGAGATATTCAGAAAAACGAAATTTTAGTGTATTGTATAATTTTTTACCTGGTTTTATTTACTAGCGAATAAATTGTACATTAACGTTGTCACTTTTTCCGCTCTATCCAATCAATGATGATGAATCTTTTGGCATTTTTTTTTGTAAATACGGAGCTATTTTTTAAAATTTTGAATCTGAAAGCATTTTTTATTACGACATTTTGTGGTTTTTAAGAGTCATAGCAGGAAATTTTCATATACAACCCTGCATTTTGTAAACAATATTCTGTAGCATTGAAATTTCAACCGAAAAATTCAATTTTTTGCGCACCGTATATTTTAAAAATCTGTACACAACTTTAACAACATTATTTTTTTTTTTTGTCTGTGGGAAATGACAGAGAAAATATTTTTTCTTAATGGAATCTGTTTTACGTCACACGTAAGTCTAAAATCGTGACGTTTATTTTAATTTTTGTTTTGGAATTAAAAGAAAACTCTATTTTAGTTTCATGAATTTTTTTCTTTTTAATTTCACTGGTCATTTTATATATAAATAAGTAGTTTAAAAAAAAACTCTGTCTGTCTGTCTGTCTGTATCCACGAAATCGCAAAAACCACTTAACAGATTTTAACCAAAGTTGCTACAAAAATAATATTAGACATGGCAAGGAGCTGATTAGATTTTGGTAAACATTGAGCGTAGGCAAGGGGTCTAAAAAAGGGTTCAAAAATTAAAAAAATTCATAGTTCTTAAAGTTATCCGAAATACTGCATAATTTTTTACGCATTTAATTGAACATAACCTAAAATATTGAGCATAAAATATTAGACCACATTGGCGTTCAAAAATAGTGTAAAATGGAGTAAAAAGATTTAAAAAAATCGTATTTCTTAAACATTGTTGAAATATTAACTAGTTATTTATAGATACAGCTATTTAGTAGTTTCTTCTTTGCGAAAACGAATAGCGACAGCAAAAGACCTTCAAAGTACACTTAGGATGGCTCATCAGGTAACCATTTCTAACCAGATTGTTAGAAACAGGTTACGGGAAGGAGATTTAAAACCAAGATGGTCGGTCCGAAAACCTGTTTTAACTCGACATCATAAAACTATGCGATTAAAATTTGCTCGTGAACATTCAACTTCGACAAGAGAGGCCAGTACTTTTTACAGACGCATCAAGATTTCATCTTACTCGTTGTGACGACCAATTGCGTGTGTATAGACGTCCGAATGAACGATAGTCCACTGCTGCTGTACAAAAAGTATCCAGATTTGGAGATGGTCCGATAATGGTCTGAGGTGGAATAAGTTTCGACGCAAAAACCAATCTTGTAGTGATACTGGGAAGTCTTACAGCTGCAAAATATATGGATATCAGTCTGTTAGATCAGGTTATTCCTGCAGCATATGGTATAGGCCCTGATTTCCTTTTCATGCAGGATAATGCAAGGCCTCATACTGCTGCGATTACTATAGATTTTCCTAAAGAGCATGAAATTCGTAAAATGGATTGGCCAGCGATAAGCTCTGACGTCAATCCAATTAAACCCTTATGGGATATATTGGACAGACGTATTCGACGTCGTCCAAATCCACCTCAAACTCTTCAGCAATTAACAGAAGCCCTAATCGAAGAGTGGGACAGTATATCACAGGAAGACATTCGAGGGCTCGTGACAAGTATGCCAAGAAGATGCCAAATAGTCAATCGTGCGGCTGGAAGGCACACGCGATACTAAAACACATTGGTTTTCAGATAGCGGAACATTGCCCTTTGAAAAACGTTTTCTTTTCATTTTGTTATTGGCACTTTTCTTTAAAATGTTGATCTTAGTTTACAAATAAAGAATTAGTTGAAAGTTCTATTAATCGGTTTGTTACACGAAAATATGTCTCTTTCAGAATCTAAATGATCATCTGTATATAACTATCACTTAATAAGTTACAGGGTTATACAAAAGTGTTCCTTTAATTTTTTTGAGCAGTGTATTATCTTGTTGGGAAAGTTTTGGGGCGACACAAGCGATTTTTTTTTTAGTCCTATAGATCATCTGATAAAGTGTTCTTTATATACTCAAAAAGAATTTTTCTCAAGAATTTAGAAATAAGTGTATAATTAGCCATCTGTTAGACCTTTGCAATTGGGGACCGAAGACAGTCTTAATTCAAAAAATATTTGATATACGAGTAATTTAATTGTTCTACAAGTTATTCATTTGGCATATCGAAATTATTATATAATATTAATACGAGTATTAAAATGTGAGGCCAAATATTAGTTTTAAAGCTGATCTGTAAATAAATTATATTATTAATATAAAATTCAATCATGACAGATTAGGTGTTAAGAAATAGGTGTATATTTGTATAATATATATGTTGTAAATAGCTAATCATTTAAAGTTTGATTATATAAATTGAAATTCCACAATATATTTGACACGGTCTGTTAGATAAACCTTGACAATATTTACAACAAAATCTCTTTTTAATTTATTTGCAACTCAAATTTTAATAGACCGGTCATTTGTTTACATTAGTTTAGAAACAGCTTTTAGTTTTGTTAATACAAGGTGTTTTAAAAATTTGTCTACAACGTGAGGCGAAAACGCTCTCCTAAGGAACTACAGCCTCAAAAAGTACTCTTTTAACATTTTGTTGGCATTTTCTTCCCAACTATGAAAGGTAATTTTGATATGTTTGAGGAAACTCTATCAAGACAAAGTCAATTAGGTATAAAATGTTGAAAAAGGGTCGAGAAAGTATAGAAAACGGACCACATCCAATACAACCAAAAATATCAACTGATTAACAACATGTGAGCCAAATCAAGGATTTAGTGTTGCAAAATCATCGATTTTTAATTAGATATTTTTGTGACAGTGTTGGAATTTCAATTTTGAAAGGGGGATTTGGTCTGAAATAGTCTCGTTTGGTGCCAAAAAGCGAAAAATTGGGCCAAGATGAAAAAAAATCGCTCCAAAGTCAAAGTCCAAAATTAAAGGTCATTTTGAGTGGCATTTGCGTAAAGCTATTCTGAAGAGGCCAGAATGGTAGACAAACAACTATTGTTTTTAAACCACTATACATCATACTCTGCTATTTGTTCTGCGAGATAATTTGGCAAAAAATTCGAGCATATCATTCCGCAACTACCCTATTCACCAGATTTAGCACCGTGTGCTTCTGAATATTCAGTAAAATGAAATGACCGCTGCTGGGCATCGTTTTAATAATAATAATAATCTTTATTAGCAATTAATAAAAGTAAAAAAAAACTACATTCGGTAATACTTACTTAAGAAAAAAAAATTGCTAAAAGGCGCATGTTCAGCATAGCTGATATTCTACATGAACCTAAGAGAAAAAAAATATGTTAGGTAAGAACATTAATGAACACAACAAAAAAAAACTATTGAAAATTTCATCTTAACTAATTTGATTATTTACAATCCAACTAACTTAATTATTTACAAATTCGCAAGGACTATGTGGTAGGAAGAATAAAAGTTAGAGAGAAAAGAAAGAAAATTTGGATTAATTATTCAGAAGAGAACATTGCTCGTTGAACAACTTGTCGCATATTTTTGACCAAAACTTGGATATCGAGAAAGACCTAAAATTGTGAGGTAGTTTATTATATTCTGCGGCTATATACGATATGAAAATGATTTCTTAAATAATGTGGTTCTGTGGGGCGGTATATCAATCATATCTTTTTGTCTAACATTTAAATTATGGACATCGGTCCTGAATTTAATCTTATTAAATAGGTATGGGGGAATCCTTTTAGTAATTACTTTATGAAATTTACATAATTCATGTAATCGTCTTCGATTAACCATATTAAGCCATTTTGAAGTTTTCAGTGTATGGCTTATTCGTTCATATTTTCTTATGCCATACATTAGTCTCAAGCAGGAATTTTGTACTTTTTGTATTCTAGAACACTCTTTTTGTAGCAGACAAAATCGCCATAATTAAATTGAGATAAAACAAGTGTTTCACACAGTAAACTTTTAATATTAGAACTTAGTATATGGCGATTTGAATATGTTAATTTTAATTTAGAATAACTTTTCTGAAGCAAGCTAGAGACGTAATCAACAAATTTGAGCTTTTTATAGACCAAGACACCAAGAGTTTTTGATTTAGTAGATACAGTTAAACAGTTATCTTGTAATTTTATTGGGAAATGTGTTAAATCATCAAAGTAAATCACACTAGACTTCGAGCAGATACAAGCCAAATCGAGGAACGTATTCAAGGCCAAAGACGACTTTTCAGAGTTTTTCGAGAGTTGGAAAAAAACGTTGGGATAAGTCTATTTAATTAGAAGGAGATTAAGTACATTGAAAATAATTGATTTGGAAGAATAAAGATTTTTCTGTCTATAACAAAAATTTAGTTTATATTATTTCATCACTATAGTATATGGCATTTAAGGAGGACCAACTAAATTTGGCTTCATGAATGAAAACTTTGAAGTGAACAAAATTACAAGGAAAAAGTTATTTAATTTTTAGTTGTACTAATTCTCGAACTCCGTAACGATTGATTTTGTGATCTTGATTTAAACACCAACATGTTTTCAGTAATATCAATTAATCAGTCACTTACCAAATAGAAAGTAGTGGACGCACAGAGAGTGTCAAGGCTACTAAAAGTATAATAAAATTTTTAAAATTATTTGAAACGAGACAATATTATAGTCAGAAGAGTAGGTAGTGGTCTTGGTGCCCTCACTAAAGCCATAGATTTTTTATGAATACTGTTACTTAATCTTCAAGCATATTGTAAATGTAAACCATAAACTTTTGCGATTTCCCACTAAAAGCGATAAAAGACGCAAGTCTATCTCTCAAAAAAATCACAAGCTAATTATAAATATTACTGCAATTGTCTGTCTGAACTATAAAATTATATTAAATCAAAAACCAACAGCTAATTCTAACCTAAGCCATAAAAACTATCAAGGATGTTGTAAATATATGGTAATTACAATCTCACCGTTGCAATAATGCCTTAATTAATGCCAATGCATTAACTAATACAGAAATTAAACCTAATTAGTGAGTTGTGTGTAAAATTGTGTGGTATTACAATTTTTGTATAATGTATTATTGCAGTCTGCGTAAAGATTTACTCACAGACATAAATCAAAATTGAGAAAATTTTAAAGAGTTTTAATTGGACATTACAAATTTTGTCATCAAAATATTATAAGTTTAGTAGTGTATAAGAAGTAATGATTTAAAACCGAATCAAAGAGTTGAAAATCAATCCTTAATCTCCATACTTTTGATCTTCCGCTTTAAACACGGCTCTAAACTAAAATAAAAAAACTAAATTGCAGAGTGCCTTCCATTATGTTCAACACATATCTTTCACTATTTTTGCAATACTTTCTAGCTTTATATTTAAAATAAATTAGCTAATACCCCTTTCTAAATGGTAGACATCCTCAGATGCTCTCTTTTTGTATACAGGAGCTCCACAGAAAAAAACCAGTGGCGATAGATCTGGAGACCAAGATCGCCGGTACTATTCCATATCACTTCGCCGCTAAAGACAAGCGCTTTTTCACTCTGTTGAGGTATGAATTGGTGCACAATCACATAGAAAATTTGGTATCTCAACTAATTTCTGTATAATAATGTGTATCAGCAAAATTTAAAAAATTCACAGAGTTTAAATGGTTTCTAAAAAAATACGGCCCGATAAATTCATCGATTAATACGCGAATATTGATCGCGGCAATATAATGTAAATTTTGGTATTTCTTCCGCCCACCATCTAAAATTTTGAAAATTTACAAACTCATCAGAAATGAAATAAAATGTGGTAGAGAAAAATATTATTTTTTTCTTTCTGGCCTTGAACCCAAATACTTCAATATGCTGATGAATTTTGAATTGTAGTGCTTGAACTTATTTTTATGTAAAAGTCTTGTACTAGATTCGCGATTAACGCTTGTGCATTCAGAAATTTGTGTAACATTTAAAATGTTCACGACAATTAAGAAATAAGTGCATAAATAGCCATAATAATAATAATAATATTTATTTACAAATAGCAAAATAAATCACAATTGTTGATATAATTATCAATTAACAGTGTAAATAAACAAAAACATAGAGTTAAGTATTATAACTTGTACTCTGAAATAGATAAAGTTCCTAATTTTTTCCCTTGGTTATCCAATTTTCCACCTGATATACATATCCAATAGTAGGTGCCCCGGAGCCATCGCGCGGCAACAACAATATCACATGCGAAGCACAGCTTGTTTAAGCACATCAGACATCGTCGCACCCGCACAAAAATCCCAGGACCACCACAAGGTTTCTTTTTTTTTTTTTGTTCTTACAAGCTACATAACAAATGACAAATTATTGGAATTAGCAGGGCCATGAACATATTTTCGCGCGAGGGGACCTTCAATCCTCGAAATAACCACGAGTGGAGCGCATAAAATCCCCATGCTGCGCACATCAGAGGTTATCAGCAGAAGTTTGGTGTTAATGTTTGGGCATGTTTTCTGGACGACCATTTGATTGTGCCATTCGTTCTACCTGATCACCTCAACGGGAATAGCTGTCTAGTTATTTTGCGAGATATTCTGCCCGAGCAGCTGGAAGATGTACTACTCCAGTTGCGTAGAGAAGCCTGGTTCCAACACGATGGTTGTCCAGCGCATTTTGCGCGCACCGTGAGAGGTTAACTCGACCAAACCTACAACAACAGGTGGATTCATAGAGGTAGTCCCGTCCCTTGGCCAGCAAGGTCGCCGGACTTGGCCCCCTGGACTTTTTTCTTTGGGGCGAAATGGAACGGTTGATCTCCTGTGCCGACAATGGAGGACCTAGTTGCTAGAGTTGTGGCGGAATTTATCGCGAACGATCCAGGCGTGTTTGCTCGGGTGCGCGATTCCTGACTCAACTGAGCCCATAAAATAGCAGTTTTTGGGAGCGTATGCCAAAAATGTTTAGTTTATGCACATTAATTATAATTTGACATCTCTAATGATTATGCAACTTCACTCTAGAATGGATTACTTCTTCAAATTACACTAAATTCTTCCACCATTGAACTATGATATAAGTGAACAAAAATTTTTCTTGAAAAACTGGAAACTAACTAACCTATTCATTGATTATCAGATTTTAATAAAGAAAATATTGCGTATAAAACATAATATCTCGCATCTGGTCTATATAAAATCGCATGAGTGCGTTCTATATATAGGCGCTCTCTGCACACCAATATAACAGCTTTGGGCTGTACTCAAAAGGTCGCAAAAATTATTGCACATAGATTGACAAGATAAATTGCTCCGGCACGACAAGGTTATGGCGTAAAATTTATTTTAAAATTGGAAATATTTAGTTCGATTGATAATCATGGGCGTTACTGTACATATCTTCAAAGAATTATTTCTATTGATGTGGCTCAAAGCATTTAATCATTTTAACACATAACGAGGCTTAGTGATACTATCAATATAACACGAAGACTTCCACATAGTCATATTCCAAATCATTTTTTTGACTGAATATCCCTCTGACATTGGGTAAGTAGGTTCAAACTAAGTGCGATCACAAGAGAGTCTATAAATGTTTCACTTAACAGCTCAATCTTCTCGTTGGTAGAAGAGCTACTTTACCCAATTTTGCAACAGCTGAGCAAATAACTTTATTTCAAATTCATGTAATTATAACTTTTTGTATGTGAACAATACAGCTGTGAAATATGTACAGAGTACACCCTTAGAACACCTCCACCTTTTAGAACTTGCACTCGTAATCTTCAAACTTCTTTGGTACCTATTCGTCTACTTCTTTTCGATCTGTCATCACAATCTTCTGTTTGCTGTATACTATCATCTTCAACGAACTCATTGTCTACTGTATTTTTGGAACCTATTTCTCCATCTTCGGAATCATTTACGTCATTATTTAAAGGTTCGGTAATTGTGTTGTACTTGAATTATCCTCATTAATATGATCTCGACGTAATATTCGAAAATTTAAAGAGGAGCTAGTGGTAGGAAGGTCATTATCCTCAGTTATTCGAGATCTAACATGATCAATATGACGCCCTATGATTCTGCTATCTTGGCTCCTAATCTCATATGATACTGAACCCAATTTAACAGTAATAGCAGCTTTATTATCTGTTCTATGGGTGTACTTTGTACATTTTTCATATTGTGTTTTCATTATATTATCAGAATTATTCAGTGACAGCTGCAATGTTGATATAGGTACAAAAAGGTATAATTACATTAATTTGACATAAAGTTATTTAATAAAGCACCAAGTACACACAAATTTTGGCGCAGTCGGAAGGATATACTAACTTCTTTGCAATTTCAAAAGGTTTGCGGCCCACTATACACTATTAATAAGGGCTTTTCCGTAATAGAATTCTAAACCTTCTTGATAGCTTTTCCACAACTCAATACCAACATCAAATTCTTCTATTGAACTTATAGGCATAATGATACGTTTTAACCGACTGCGCCAAAATTGTTGAATAATTCTGAGAATACAGAGAATATGTTCTATCGTCTTCTGATCCTCCAGGCACAAGCCGCATTCAAGATGCATCTGTCGCATTGTAGATCTGATCTGATCGAAGTTGTTCTGTATTTATGAACACAGAACAGATTTTCCATCCAACGAACACCTTCAGAAATAATCACCACCAATTATTAGTACAGTGGCAAATAGCGTATATTACAGTAATGTAGCAGTTTTAATTTTCAAACCAAACTTTACCGTTTGCATCTTAATGATATTTTTGCAAAAGTATGCCTAATGAAAATCTAAATACTCAACTATTAGGAAGTTGTGTTGAACAAAATTACTATTCCCAATAATTACTTTTTAGCAAGCACTAGAAATTAGCGCTGTAAAAAATGTAAGTATTCATAAAATTTCTTAATTAAACTTGTTTAACGAATTCAATTTATGCTCGAATTCTACCTACGATAGTTGGAAGTGGTTATTTTCTTCTGTTATAAGTACTCGCACGCCTATGATTTGTAGATACGGGATCTTTGCGCAGACATTTATCGACATTTTATTGGAATCTCAGCTATTAAATTTGCATGGAATATCGATTAAAATAATAATTTTAAGAAACGCGAATCAAAATGTAAAAGCGTTTTGAAAAATTGTTTGCAATTTAATTGTATTAGGCAGGTGCATGCGATGGGATATATGTTGTGTACACTTGAAACTGTATCCAGATGATGTCGTTCATTGATTGATTGATTATCGATTCTGCATATCGATATACAGGTGACACAACCTTGTAACTACAACCGGTAAGCTTTGGTTAGTTTCATCCCTGTAGTTCTACATAGAAAGGGATAATAACTATTTATACCAACAGTAAAAATAAAATAATAATTTAAAAAATACGTGAAGAAGGCGACTACGTTCACCACTACGTAATACCTACGATTGAGATGAAATAAATAATTTATATCAATAAAGTGTTTTACGAACTTAATATCCCAAGAATTCCACAAATAAATAATAATAAAGATGAGTTAGGGCCCTCTGTTTCCCAAGCGTTCAGGAAAATAAAACCAACCAATAAAAATAGTGAAGGATCTGTGAGAAAAGTATGCCAACTCAATAGTTGAGAAAGTTTTCAATTACTTCTATTATTCATCATCATCATCATCACTCAGCTATAGTAGTCCACTGCTGAACATAAGCCTCTCGTTTATTTTGCCACTCTTCTCTATATTGAGCCATTTGTATCCAATTACCACAGATTCTTTTGATGTCATCGGTCCATCGTGTGGGGGGCGCCCTCTACTACGATAAGCTTCGTGCCTCGGGCGCTACTCCAATAGTTCTTTAGACCATCTTCCGTCAGTTCTTCTAGCTACGTGGCCCGCCCAGTTCCACTTTAAAGTTGTTATTTTTCGATTACATTTATAACACCTGTTCTTTGGCGAATAATCTCGTTTGGTATTCGGTCTCTGAGGGAGTCTTAAAGTTTTACGTAGAAATTTAAAAGTGGGAAAACACAACATCTGCAAACTAGAAAATAAGGCAGGGCAAGTGACTACCAACAAGGATGAAATTGTAAAAACTGTCGAAGACCTCTATGAAGAACTTTATAGAAAACCAGATGAAGAAGAGGTACCTATCCCAAGAATACTGAACCAGGGCTCTGAAGATGTACCAGACATAACCTACTGTGAAGTAAGAAAGGCGGTGTCTGAGATGAAGAATAATAAGTCACCAGGAGAAGACGAAATTGTTATAGAGGGATGTCTACATCAAGGAGTGACACCTTCAAAGTGGAACAACGCCACTATAGTAATAATGCACAAGAAGGGGAACATTGGTAATCTAGCAAATTACAGACCCATTAGTCTCCTATCTCACTTGTATAAACTATTTATGAAGATCATTGCTAAACGCCTAACTCCAAAATTAGATTTTTACCAGCCGAAAGAACAGGCAGGATTTCGAGCAGGGTACGGTACAAATGACCATTTACATACAATCAAGACCCTTATAGAAAAATCAACAGAATATAATAAATCTCTCATCCTTGTTTTCGTATACTATGAAAAAGCTTTTGACTCAATCAGCTAACAACATATGCTCAAATCATTAACAGACTGCAGAATTGATTACAGGTACATTGCACTGATTAAGGGTATATATGAGAAAGCAACGGCGTGTGTAAGATTACATAAAAACACAAGAACATTCCGAATAGAACAAGGTGTACGTCAAGGAGATACCCTCTCTCCAAAGCTGTTCACCACACTGCTCGAATATGCCTGTAAGAAAATCGAATGGGGGGAAATGGGCCTAAATATAGACTGTGAAAGATTAAATAACTTAAGATTTGCAGACGATATCGTCCTTATCACCGACCGTATAGATCAAGCGTCCATGATGTTGGAAAAATTATACAATGCTTCAAGAGAAGTTGGCCTAAGAATTAACTTTGCAAAGACGCAAGTCATGACAAACCTAGTCCCTAGTGAAAACATAACTGTTGGAAGCAAATCTATTGAACAGGTCACCGCCTACAAATATTTGGGTCATGAGATCCGAATAGGACGGGACAACCAGACGTGCGAACTTCTCCGGAGAGTAGGCTTGGGGTGGATATCTTTTGGAAGATTAAAGTATGTTTTCAAGTCGGATATTCCCATCAGTCTAAAACGAAAAGTATACAATCAGTGCGTATTGCCAGTGATGACATACGGAGCCGAAACATTGACGCTTACAAAAAAGTCAGCAAAGAAACTGCGTGTCACCCAACGGGCGATGGAGAGGTATGGGTATTTCCCTCAGAGACTTCTATTATTATAGGGGTTAAAACCCTGCCCTCCTTGAAAAAAAAAACACAATAAATGCACTTTTACATTTTTGCTGTTGAATTAACTCTAAATGGCCGAAACTTAGGTCTTAACAAATTTGCGAGGTAAGATATCCTACATGATAAATTATTTATTTATTTTTTACATATATTTATTGTTTCGTAGCCCCAAAAATATATACTGAAGATTCGTACATATCACCGGAGAGTATAAAACAGAAATTTCACTGTGACTTATACGCAAAATGGGCTAATATAATATTGAATACATATTCACGGATGGGTCCTTAATCCATAATAGATCCGGGTGCGCTATTCTTCAATCAATCAAATCTACGCGTAGAAAAATCTTCCACCTGCCTAATCTAACATCTGTATTTACAGCCGACCTCATGGCAATCAGGGAGGCTTTAAAATATTGCAGATAATATCGCAATAACTCAAACTTTATCATTTTCTCGTATTGCAAAAGTGCTTTACAGTCAATAGATTCTAACATCAAGTAATTATTTGATTGCCGAAATTGTTGGACGACTTTTGGCTCTGGAAAATCAGGATAAAGTGGTCTCAATGGTATGGTTGAAAGTACATGCTGGTATTCCGGAAAATGAAGCAGTAGATAAACTAGCAAAGTAAGCAGCACTAACAGAAAACAACTCGACGAAATTTGAATTGCCGTATACAGATTTACTACGTATTTTTTGAACATTTCTGTCCGCCTATTGCTACGCGCATTTGATCAGACCCGGTCCTTGTGTCGCCATAGAATAATTTAAATTATTAAAAAATGACATTAACCGTTAATATTCAAACATAATAATTGAGTATTAAATTGTAATATATTTTTTGTTACCCGAGGAACTTTCAATTAATAATTGTTGATTAATCAAACATTAAGCAGGTAGGAAATATTTAAGCATTGGGATTAGGTATATAATCTAAATGTATTATAATATATTATGTCTAAGTGAAAAATTTGAATAATTATAAGTAACAACGCTATTATAGTCACGTTGTTTTATCGAATAAAATCCTGCAAGCAATTGAAAAGTGACTGTAGTGTAATTTTCTTTAATTTACTTGGTGTTGGTTGTATCTATGTAATTAATTGTTTAAAATAGTGATGAAAAATTTTTATTATTACCATTATATTAAATGGCTTTGCTATAAATATACATATTCTCGAGAGTTATGAGACTAACATACAGAAATACACGCCATTTTTTTTTTATTAAAAATAACTGCATCAACCCTGAGGGTTATTAACAGGTGCTACATTTTGATACAATATATAATTTGTTTTAACTAGTTGACATTATAACTTAAATTTAGACTATAAGTAAGATGATATTCACTAATATAAAGGTAGTTTAATTATTATTATGTTTTTTATTTTAAATTTTGTCAAGAAAGTTTTAGTCATTTAAGCACGATCCAATATTACAGTAAGCTCATGCTAGTGTGAACACAGGTTTGTGTACGAGGGTTGCCTTTTATATTTCGGGATTTGGCAACCCTGGTGTTGCAATCTGGCAACTGACAACTCTTTTGTAAAGTTGGACATTTTTAAGGTTATACGAACTCAGAACGTTTTGACATACGAGCGCTATTTTTGTTGTTTACAGTAACTTAAAAGATTCATCTCGGCCCAAAAATGGAATTAAATCGTGAACATTTTCGTGCAATTATTTTTTACAACTTTCGACGTGGATTAACTTAGCAACAGTGCATGGATGCACTTAAGTCAATTTTTGGCGATGAAGCTCCATCAAGGGCCAGCGTTTATCGATGATATGGTGAATTCAAACGTGGTCGTAGTTCACTGCAAGACGAAATTCGTAAAGGGCGTCCAAAATCAGTTGTTGTTCCGAAAACCATTGATCCTGTGCGCGAACTGAGATTGCAAGATCGTTATGTGACCTATCAAGAGATTGAGACAACCTTAGGCATTAGTGGGACCAGCATACATTCAATATTGCATAATCATTTGACTGTCAAAAAAATTTGATCGCGTTGGATCACACACAATTTGTCAATCGCTCAAAAAAAGGCTCGTGTCGATTGGTCGAAAGAAATGCTCAAAAAATTTGATCACGGTGCTTCGAAACACGTCTATGACATCGTGACAGGTGATAAATCGAGGATTTACTGGTATGAGCCCGAAAGTAAACTGCAGTCGACTGTATGGGTGTTTCAAGATGAGCCAAATCCAACAAAGGTTGGTCTCACACGAAGCACTTCCAAGCAAATGGTCGCCTGTTTTTTCGGAAAAACTGGACATGTCGCAACCGTACCACTAGAACAACGCAGAACAGTCTATTCTGAGTGGTACACAACCATTTGTTTGCCAGTTGTCTTCCAAGAAATCAAGAAAACCAACCGCCGAAGACGGATCACTCTTCACCACGACAATGCGAGCTCTCACACATCGGCTCAAACAACAAACTGTTTTTTTGCCGCCCAATAATAATTGTTGTGTGATGTTGTCGTATGTGTATTTCCGAGACATAAGGATTACACGAAGATGTTAAGCTTCTGCATTTAGTCTTTTGCGAAATAAATATGTAATAAACAAGTGGGAACCACTAAGGTAGCATCAAGAGGTCGTACAAAAGTCTGTAAGTTTTTAGTTCGTTGTTTGTTCTGGTTAATCAGTTTTATGACAATGGTGAAAAAAAAATGGTTTTAACTCTCTCTGATATGTCAAAAATTCTAGAAGATTACAAGCAAGGTATGAGCACAAATGTATCTAAGAGATACACGGAATTGCAGTCAACCGTTTGTTTGATTATTAAAAAAAAAAGATAAGATAATGACAATTGTAAACCAAAGTGTCCAGTAGGATTAAAAAACGTACTCTAAAAAGGGCCGAATATCCGAAGAAGGAAAATGCTCTCAATAAATGGTTTCTTAGACAAAGAGAATTACAGTGGGAATGTTAAAACAAAAAGCCTCTCAACTTCACCAACATTTAAAAAACCTATTGAAAACTATAGTCCCAGCGAAAGTTTAAAGTTTGATATTGGATAAGGTTTTTGACAAAGTCTGGCGAAAAAGTACCATCAGCCTCCGAGAATGTTAGTCCATTTAAAGTATAGAATTCTTGCAACTGATCAAAACCCAAAAATTAAACACCACCCCGACGAGACTGGATTGTATGGGAAATATTCCCGATCAAACGTATGTTTAAAGTTGTGACAAAACTGCACCAGGTCTCAAATAGTCCAAACTCTCAAATAGTTACAAACGCATTAGGATTTCATAATCGAAAGCCACTTGTAATTGGGACCGCATTTACAAAAACAGCAAAAATCCTTGGATGACCCAGACAATTTTTAAGGATTCGTTCTTTAAACATTTTGTTCCAGAGGTAAGTTTTTAGAGTGAACATTTTTTTTTTTGTTGAAAAATGGAACCAAGATTTACAAGATATCACAGCGGCATCACTGAAAATCATAAATGCTGAATCGTTGGTTGATTCAGACATGGAAGAAGGTGATTCTGAGACCTAAGCTCAGAAACCTAAACAAGTTTATGTTGTAGAAGTTAGATCTTAAGGAGTTATAACTCTCTAACTCCTTTGATTGACATATTTCTAGGGTGCTAATTTGGGTTTGGTTTGCTTATTGCCGCTTTCGAAATTGATTTTTGACTGTAAATAATTAATTTAATCTGTCCCGTTACTTTATGTCTTAAAATCGATGAGCGTCCATTTCTTACCTGGTACTTTCCCGCACAAAGAAAGTCTTGTGAACGCGTTAAAAAATATTTAGATAAAGACGGATATTTTCAAGTTCCTCGACCATAATAAACAAATTTAGATAGTGTAATAGGAAATAAAACGTCAAACTCCACGAAATCAATTTAATACACTACACTTAATGTGTTAGATCGCTTAAACTACCAAACATGTTTCGAAGCTCACTAGCCTCATCATCAGTGGCAAAATTTGTAGAGAAATTGTATTTTTGAAAGTATTACATCATTAGGAGTATTTTAAGAGTAATGTGTTGAACTCTGAAAAAAGACACTTTTTATAATATGATTGTATTGTTGTAATTAACTAACTCACCATTTCGTGTATTATTGCTATATAATACACGTATTGTCAAGGTTGAAGTCTGCAAAACGAGACGTCGCTCAAAGAAATAGATTCCTATAAATTAACCGTTAAATTTGGTTATACTTCTATCCACCAGAGAGAATAGTATACATATCACCAATTTCAAATATATTATTAACAATCGGAAATTTTGACCATTTTGTTTAAATAAGAGTATTAGTTGCTGCGTAAAACAAACCACATAAAAAATAAAAAAAAAAAAATAAATAAAATTACTAGTCGAGATGATTAACAAAAAGAAAAACAACAAAATGTAATATTATAATTTAATTTCATTATCATGAACAATTTAATAATATTGTTCCTCGCAATGGTGCGTTAGTTAATTACAACAATACAATCATATTATAAAAAGTGTCTTTTTTCAGAGTTCAACACATTACTCTAAAAATACTCCTAATGATGTAATACTTTCAAAAATACAATTTCTCTACAAATTTTGCCACTGATGATGAAGCTAGTGAGCTTCGAAACATGTTTGGTAGTTTAATCGACCTAACACATTATGTGTAGTGTATTAAATTGATTTCGTGGAGTTTGACGTTTTATTTCCTATTACAATACATTCACTCCACTTAGGAATGGACAACTTCTTTAAAAAAAATTTAGATAGTATTCGTTAGTATAATTTATACGCCCGCCATGATTATTACTACTAATTAATGTCTACAATTTGTCATAGTTGTTGATTATTTTTGTCAAGTGTCATATTTATTTGCTCTCTAAAGCCATCATGGCTAACTAAAATCAATTAAATTTCAAATTCATATCACTATTGTAATAGAAAAATGTGAAATTGCCAATATTTTGAAAACTATCAGTTTTTGGAATAGACATCGTTTCATAAATTTGCCCTTATTTTTGATGCAAAAAAATAAAATGGGGGGTTGCCATTTCAAAATTTTGATTTTTTACCATTTTTTTCAAATACCCTGTATTAATATTTACGAAAAAAATATACAGGGTGGTCCAACGAAAAGTTTGCACCTAGCTTTTCTCTTTTTTTTGTAGTCGAATGCGAAAATGCTCGGACACGTCGATTTTGCTTTTGAGGGGGACACATTTTAAACATATTTTTCGATCTGCGCCTTTAACCCCCTAGCGGGGGTGAGTAACAACCCTAAAATTTTAAATGGAAAGAGGGGTCTAATGACATATCATTTGAAAGGACACAAAATTGTCTTTCTAATGATACCCTATTTGTCGAATTTTACTAAAACAGTTAATACGAAAACGACTTTAAAGACATTAAGCCGATAATTTTGGTATTAATGAGAAATACAAATAAGTTTTAATTATTGCGAGTGAAAACACCTGCAATCGTTAGTACATTCCAATGTTTGTTAGTTTTAACATTGCTTTGTAAAAAAAGTAAACAAGCTGTTAAATTGATTTATTAAAACGTTACATTAACAAATGTTGAAAATGTGACCCATTTGATTCCATACAATAATACAGATTTTGTTCAAATCTATTTCTAACATTTTGTAGCATATCAGGTGTTATGTTTCTGCACTCTTCTGTAATGCGTTGGCGAAGATCTTCTATGGACTCGGGCTTCGTGGCAAAACATTTATTTTTTAAGTGTCCCCAAAGAAAAAAGTCTAAAGGCGATAAATCCGGTGACCTGGCAGGCCATTCAATTGGGCCCCTCCTTCCAATCCACCGTCCAGGGAACCGGTCATCTAAGAACTGTCTTACAGGAGCCACATAGTGCGGAGGTGCTCCATCTTGCTGGAAATAAAGCCGATCAGCAGTATGATTTTGGTCATCTTCTATTATTTGTGTTATTAAAGGATCAATTGTGTCTTCAAGCATGTTTAGGTACACTTCACCAGTTAAATTTCCAGGAATAAAAAGTGGTCCTATAATATGATTTCCTAATATGCCACACCAGACGTTTATTTTTTGAGGATACTGGGTATGAACCTCACGGAATAAATGTGGGTTACTGTCATCCCAGTAACGGCAATTGTGCCTATTTACAGCTCCATTCAAATAAAATGTGCATTCGTCGGAAAAACAAATGTTAAATAATAATTGCGGATCTTCAATTAAACGCTGGCTCATTGCTTCACAAAATTGCAGCCTTCTATCAGGATCATCCTCATTTAGTTCCTGTACTAATTTGATTTTGTACGGATGAAATTTGTACGCTTTTAAAATTCGTATTATGGACGAACGGGAGACACCTGAGGCTTCAGCTAGTTGACGGGTACTTTGACTATGATCCATTTCAACATGCCCTAAAACAGCGACTTCCACAGCTTCATTTCTGATCGGTTTCTGCGGCTGGTGTTTTACATTACAGACAGATCCGGTATCTACAAACTTTTTAACTAACTTGCCAACGTACACATCATTCACATTTTTATCGGGATGTCTCTCATTAAATAAGCGAGCCGTAAGTCTAGCACTACTATTATTTTGAAAATAAAGTTTAACAATTTCAACTCGTTCTAGAATGGAATAAATCATTTTGTACGGTAAAAGTAAAATAACTTGAGAAGCAACCAAACTGAATCAATGAAAAGACTAAAATAAACGGTGTAAATTCTTTTCCTACACGTATCTGCAGTTTTTATTTCAACAAAAAACGCAAACGATTAGTGAGGAATTTAGTTCTGATAAATAAGATAGTGTTTTTGAAATCCCGTTTTTCTTCAAAGTAAATAATTTAGAAATGATTGTAGTTGTTTTCAGTCGTAATAATTAAAACTTATTTGTATTTCTCATTAATACCAAAATTATCGGCTTAATGTCTTTAAAGTCGTTTTCGTATTAACTGTTTTAGTAAAATTCGACAAATAGGGTATCATTAGAAAGACAATTTTGTGTCCTTTCAAATGATATGTCATTAGACCCCTCTTTCCATTTAAAATTTTAGGGTTGTTACTCACCCCCGCTAGGGGGTTAAAGGCGCAGATCGAAAAATATGTTTAAAATGTGTCCCCCTCAAAAGCAAAATCGACGTGTCCGAGCATTTTCGCATTCGACTACAAAAAAAAGAGAAAAGCTAGGTGCAAACTTTTCGTTGGACCACCCTGTATGTAGGCGGCTAAAGTAGGTCTATATCTTCTAGGATATTAAATTATTAAAGCTTCCATATAATAAAAAATTGTTATTATTCTTTATTCTGAAAACGTGATTTTTGACATAAAATTTCAAATATTTCGAAAATGGCTGGCGATAGGTATAACATAATATGCATGAAATAGGTTTAGAATCCAACAAAAATATAATTTAAATGGGGTCGCATTTGAAATAAGGAAGTTGACAGCCATTTCCGGTATAATCAAAAGTGCTAGATTCTTAAAAACATTTTAGCCGAATTGGTTCCGTCGATCTAAGTACTACACCAGATTTCCAGATTCTTCCACAGTGTAGTTTCTCCATAATCGATCGAAACCCTTCCCGGTGGGACACCCGCAATAACAATTTTCACGTAACTTGAATCGCAACCCAAATATGAAGGGGAAATTTAAATCACCCTGTAAAAAGGTGACTAATCAAGTTAGCGGTTTTTTTCTTGTGGGCATGCTCAGTAAAAACAGAAACGCTAATTACGTGAAAATAACGAGTAATTGTTAGTAAAAATATACGGAAATAAGAATAAGTCCGCTTCCACTAGGTGTTATTTATTTATTTATTTAATCTATCCCCAACTGTGTCTTGGCAAATATGTATGTTAAATTTTTTCTAACGTTCATAGTATTTATGCTTTCCTAGCTAGTTCATTTAATTAAAATCTATTTATTTAAATTAAATGTGTATGTGTATCTATAACTCACATATATGTACCTACATAGAGAGTGAGAGAGAGTTAAGGAGATAATGAAATTGGCATAATAAATAATTATACTCAATTACATTTTGTTTACATTTTAATATTGCAAACCACAACTTTATTTGTCACTGTCGATAAAATAGGCACCGCATATAAAGCGAAATATCGCACTACATGCGGTAGATTTTTTTTTATGGAAAATGTTTCCTGAAGTCCAATAGTAGTTCCATTTGTTTTTTACAAAACAAAGTTGCATGGAAATAAGTAATTATTGCATCTACTTATAAATCACATTCTTCTCCTTAATTGGTAAAACATGTTTAACAGTATAATTCTTGATTTCTTCGATCTGCGCCAAAATTTACAAATAAATCATGTAAAATCAATAGTATAACAACTAGTCAGAAGATCTTTATATTATCAAAATTTTGAAAAATTTGTAGGTAATCATCAAAAACGACCACAGTTCAAAAGTCCGTTTTAGGATATAAAGAAATTTTGTCGCAAATTCCAGAAGAAATTTCTTCATAAGCGTCCAAATTTTTGTAATTAATTTGTAAAAAAAACTTGGTGGTGGTGGTGGTGAAGGGGTAAAACGTGTTTTAGTTTAGTGTTCTACGCCAAAGGTTCTACTCATCGATTATAATAACAATGTTAACAATAACTCGAAATTAAATTACCTGACACAATTCAATTCAGTAGTGGTCTTATTTTTATAATCACAGAGGTTCCCAAATCTTTTTTTCCCGTAAACCACTTTCAACATTTTTACTGATTTTGGTGGACCCCCTGCTGCGACATTTCGACCATATTCCCAAAACTCGTCAAACAATGTGAAGCTTAGATCTATCGATGGAAATTTGCGTCGCGGGTGAACTGAATTGGGAGCACCTAGTGGTAAAAATAAAGAGAATAATAATATGTTTTCTTGTGTACTATTTATTAAAATAATTTAAAAGTGATGTTATGAATATTTGGCCTTAGTTTTGTAATGACTAACCGTTGGTTTTTTTTTGTTGTGACTAAGGTATAAGGCTGTCAAACATTTTCTTGCAATTTCCCACAGCTCCTCATTAGTGCTAGGCTCGAGTAGCTCCTATTCTAATACCACATTCGCCACTTCCGTTTCATCAAATGGGGTGACAATTATCGATGGTGGTATTTCCATTATCAGAATATCTTCAAATCCATTTTTGAAGTCATCATGCAGGGCATTTAAATGTTGAACACCTGTCTGAATATGCTCATCAAAATGTTCTGCCTTTGAAGTTTGGAAACTGGGATAATTCGCGCCGACTAATATTTTGTTTCATAAATGTCAATTTTCCAAGAAAAGCCAAAATGACACCCTTTGTTGCTCGTAAATCTAGGCTGTCCCCTTCCCAATAAACACACGTACGTAAAAAAAAAACGTTTAAATTTATTAATAACGTTTTATTAAAATCGTGTTATTATTACGTAGAATCTACTCAAAAATGTCGCGGTATTAAACGTTACATACAACGTGTAAAGGAAAACGTTTTATATTGGTGAATAAATAACCACTTTGTGTGGTGTTCAAAACACGTCAAAATACGTTGATAATAATATTTTTAAAACGTTTCCAGAATACGTCGAATACACGTAGAAAATAGACGATACTTACACGAATTTTATTGTTAGATATTTATTTTTAAACAGCGTTTCTAAAGAACATTGAATAAACGTGTACTTGTATTTTTAAAACAATACATTTATTAACGTAATATTGACGTATATCAACCAATGACACGTTGGTTTTACGTTTAAAAAACTTTATGTGTTTTTACTGGGTTGTGACTGCAAGTCTGTCAAACACGCGATGTCTGATCTTTACTTTCAAAAAGTGAGTAGAATCTTGATAAACATGCAATAAATTAAGGGAGGTTTTAAAAAAGGAAATTAATACCTACTATATAAACAGGCTATCTGGTACTAACTGAAAAAAAAATCCTTTAAGCGTGCTGTGGAGCAAAAAATTTGCAATATTAATTTTCCGTAGCTCCTAAAAAAATTTAGTCAAAAAATCTGAAAATTAGAATCATAAAGCTTCATAATGTTTTTCTTAAAGGCTCAATACCAATAACACCGAAATTACAGTCTGTCAAAAATCGCCAAAAATTTGTTCGCCTCCTTAACTTTTTGAGAATACATGTTTCAAAATATGGTTTCAAAAAACAAACTTTTTTTGGACCCCCATTTTTTTTCACGCCAACGTAGATCCCGTCGAGTGTGCCGTGGACCCCTGGGGATCTACCTGGTCCGCTTTGGGAAGCACTGGTCTACTACAACAGTTTGAAATTTATTTGAATTCCAGTTGCTCATATAATTTTAATTTTTAAATGCGCTTCCCTTGCGTACATAAACTGCAGGCCCCTGATGATTTGTTAACAAAAGTAAGCAAAAAATTAATTTTAGTTTATTTGCCTTAATTTACGTAATTTAAGTAATTGTAATCCTTTTCGAGTCACAATGATCTTCTAGCGAAGTCATAAAAATCGTCTAGTAATCCGTACGAGTACAATTTGTTCTATGAAACACTTAATTGCAGATATCAATAATAAAATGAATAAGAGAAATATATTATAAGAAATATGCAGTGGCGAATTAATCGTTTTGGTGTATCGAAGAAAATTTCATAACAATATAACATTCACGATTCTATTGTAGAACTATTATGGATAATTGATATTGCCGTGTGACATATAAAAAGCTGCGTTTCCTTCGTGACAAACATGGCATACACCGGCATTAAGCCGTGACACTTAATGCTTCGACTTTTTCTATTATTTTGATTTTCAGTAGCGCAACCAACTTGAAGGGAATTTGGCTGGATTCTTACCTACTAGCTTAGTCTAACAGACAACTAAAACAAATATATCACGTGATCAACTCAGTCTGATTCGTGTAGAGGGCCAATTTTACATCTAGTATGCTCTATTTTCAGACTTTCTTTTTTTTATTTCATTTATGCAGGCAATAATATGAGTCATTGCTACATCTAAGAATAAAATTTTTGCAGTATAAGGCTCATATATATGATAAAGACAGATTTTTCGAAGGTTTTTGACAGATTGGTACCTCAAAACTACTATATATTAATCTAACTCTAACCAATCACGCACATGGCCAGTGACAAAACAGATGAAAGGCCAGTACCACATCAATAAAAATTAAAAAAAAAAAAGATTAAATCTAATTGCTTAAATTTTTTATCAATTTAAGAGAATCAGTAGTCAATCTATAAAAATAACAATTTCAATCAATGTTAATGTCTGAGAAATAATAGTATTTGTTATAAATGCCTAATTAAAATTTAACACAGTACGGCAATGGATTATTTGATGCGATGACTTACACTTGAAATTAACTTACAATAGCACACACTTTTGTAATGTTTTCATAATGTTAGATTTTGGCATTTGGATTAAGGGTATTAAGATTGGCATCGACATATTTATTTACTTACATTATAATTCTTCTTAATGAAGTCAACATTTCGATAGTTTTAAAGTACAAGGTTGAAATGCGGCATATGTACCTTTATAATACAGAAAAGATAAAATCACAGACATATTATACTTTTTGATACAATCTTTTTCCTCTAATTACGTAAAACGATTGAACATTTAACATTTCCATGTAACATCAAATTTATTTTTAGTGGATGCAAAAAATATTAGAAGTAACAAGAACTCACTGCGTGATTTCCCAGTCGTTTTGTGGTAGTTTTATCTATGACAAAAGTCATTGAGGGTTATAAAAAAAAAAATTCAAAAATCTATATATCTCCTAAAAATATTGAAGATAAATATAAACATTTTTGAGTTACCCCGTAGATCACCTCTACGAGCTTATAGTTACACGCTAAAGAAATCATTAATTCAAATCTAAATCAAAAGATTCTTCAAAATATTACTTTTTTGACCTTAAAAAAAAAATAAACAAATACATTTTTGACTCACCCCGTATATAAATTTAAAGTGTATGCTAAGTATTTCTAAACATTTAAAATTTATTCGATTGCAATCTAGAAAATTTGTTAAATGTCGCCTAATTAATGTTTTTTTTTTGCATCACCCTGTACATGCTGCTTATTAATTAATGTTGTTATAATCTGATAAATATTATTTAAATAATAAATCCACTTGTCATATTCAATAACTAACAATTTTATACTAAATACCTACTATAAATATATTAGATAGGTAAAAATGGCTGCCTATAATATGATTGCCATCATAGGTGACGTTATTTTTTGGAACTACCACATCTCTCTATTTGAAAATCGGTGGTGTTAAATTAACGTTAACGTTAATAGAGGCGGACGTTATTTTTTAGGATACCATATCTGTCTATTATGGTTCGTTGGTTTTTCATAATTTGGTAGTATTTTTTTCTAACGTTGGTGTCACTTATTTTAGTTTAGTTGACACTTCTAGTTCACGTCATAATTTGGTTTTGGTAAGATGTTTTTTCAAACGACAGACAAATTGCTTGTGTCAAATAGTTTATTATTATTTTCTTTGTTTACATTAATAGCCTAAGAGTTTTCGGCATTATTTTCATGTTTAAGGTCAATTTCTATCAGCATGTTGTATATTGTAGTGTTATAAAATGGTTATTCCAAATAGTTGTAGTCAATTTAGAAGTTGTCATTGTGTATTTGAAGTAATATTACTGAAAAAGTGATAATAACCTAAAGTGACAGTGTCATGAGAGCCGTCAGATGGATGGATCATATATTTTTCAATAACCTATGGGAAATAGTTGATATCTCCCTCTGCGTCGCACACAAAATGAACTTTTGCAGATGTAATTAAATGAATTAATAAAATAGTGTGGCCGCCTAAAATCCCCTTGAAAAATACCCGTTGGGATGCAGCAAAAAACAAATTTTCTATATAGACAGACCTGCGGCACATAGATAGCGGTCATTTTTTGCAGGTTTTCGACGACAAAGACAGCACTATCAGAAATTATAAGGATTAATAAAATGATTATTCCGCGATTGGCATGATATGATTGTGATTACTTGTCGTTAAAGCATATCAAACTCAAACTTCTGCCTAAAATGCATTCCCGTCTGAGCCTTAAGCCAGGTTGAAGGAAGATTTTTCTCACAAAGAGTACACATGATAAGAGTAGCTTTAATATAATGAAAATATCAAAAATCATCACTTTTGATATTTAACAGTAACTCACTGCTCGTATAAAAATAACACACGACCACAAAAAAAAAGTAGTCTGTACTTTTGACTATTTTTCTACGTATTTTTCTATGCTCAATCCGAATCTGCAGTCAAAATACAGCCTGCTGTAACGAGATTTTCTCTAAATGCAATGTTTTACGAATTTTTTTTTTTTCATTAAAATAAAAAGAAGTAAATTCAATTAAGTTAAGACTTCAGAATTGAACTCTATGTTCATCAGAAACAACATAGAAAATTAATTCATTTTATTATAACGAAACAACATACCTAAAGCTTAAAATATTGCTCGAAATGACTTCCATCGTGGGCAACACATTTTCAGCTCTGTTAATAGTATCGCTTAACGGTTCTTCTTAATTGGGTTCGTTCTTAATTTCATCGCTTGGATCGATTATTCGTTGAATAAGCTGTCCTCTACTATGTATTAATTTGTACAGAATAAACCTTCGATTCCAAATAACCCAAATAAAAAATCAATAGGGTAAAAAACGGGTGAACTTGCGGGCCATTTATATGGACCACCTCGGCTAATCCAAGAATTAGGATAGTTCTCGGAAAGTTTCGCACAATGAGCAAGCAGCAATGGCTAGTGAGGTACAGCTCCATCATGCACATACCAGCAACATTACATATACAAATATATTTGACCAGTTAACCGATTTCGAAAAATGTAGGGTCCAAGTAATATTAGATGCATGCGATTAAATTAAGAACGAATAAAATTCAATAAGAAAAGTCGGAAGGGATATTTTTAACTGAGCAGAAAATGTGTTACCCACAATTAAAAAACATTTTGAAATAAAATTTTATATAATAAGCTGATCTGCTTGAAAACGAAAATGGCACATAGGTTTACGGTTGGTGTTGCGAAGGAGACAGAATTCTCTGAGATTTATTTTTAACTTAATACACTCAAATATACGAGTAGATTGGTTTAAGTTTCCACGATCATGTTCGTCGTATTATAATCTGTATGCGAGGACGGATATTGGGTAGAGGTATTCAATTTTTTCTGTACAATTGGGAAGAATTATACAAATTGAAAAAGAGTTCCTGTTTCTGAGGGAACAGTAAAAGGATTAGGGAATATTGAAACAATCTTTATGTTCTGAATTAGATTTGTTTACTAATTTATATACAAATTGAACAAAAAAGGTCCCAGTACAGATCCTTGAGGGAACAGTAAAAAGATTAAGGGAAAATTCAACAATCTTTGTGTTGTGACTTAAGTTTGTTTACTATAATATTTAAAATGCAAAAATAAAGCATGTTGATAGACTAACAGGATACAGTACATAGAATTTGGTGTTATGTAACAATCTATCCTCGTGGTAACCAACAATTCTTGTTTATGTTATAAATTTTTGTGTTTGCTAGTAGGTGTCATTGACAAATATATTGATTTATAACAAATTAACCGTCGTGAAAATTCCAGTTATTAACAATAAATCAGTTGCAAATTGTTTTACATTCTGATTAATACTAATGACACCCACATTTACTGCAGTTTCATATAAATATTTATAACTGTTTTGCGCATAATTTTGCTTAGATTCAGTTTTAATAATACATAGTTGTATACACTCTCATTCTAAACATCTTTGGACGGTATGTTGAGAATTTATCCGATTATTTTTATATGTAATTGTTACTTCTTTGTGCACACAATATATCAGTTTTTTTTATGTTTTAATTATTTAAAGAAAAATGTTCAAGGTAAGAGTTACTTATTTTTCCACTGGCAAAAAAATAAATAATAATATGTAACATTATTTCTTATTAATATATTTATTATGTTTCCTTATGTGGAAAATTAATTGCTCCCGACTATATACGCAAATATTCTTGGTATATTTTTCTTTTCATTTTTAGGTAGACCATTTATTTTTCTGGATACGACAAGATAAAATTTTTATAGGGTTACATTAGAAAATAAGTGAGAAAAAAACTGGTTTATAAAATAATCGTTCTTCCTTTACGATTCATTAAAATTCAAATTTTATAAGACTGTAGCTGTCAAACAAAAATGCTATTTGTCAGTTAGTTTCCCTTACAAACAAAATTCGAAAAAATCAAGTTTAACACTCACACTCATTATTGCTTTGGCACAATTAACAGAAAACCAAAGAATTGAAATTTTGATGATGGGTAACGCCGTTATGAAGAAGTGTGCAGACTTTTTCATGAGTTGTATCCCAACTCATAACATCTAAATCATGTCAGAAATTTTACAAAACTGGTAGTGTAAGAAAGAACTAAAAACGGGAACTCCAAGAACAGCTGCAGGTGGTAACAACGCATTAAATGTCATTTTTTCGTTGCAGGAAAACCCGCATTCATCGACAAGGGAAATCAGTCAACAACACGATATGTCTCAAAGATCTATGGTGAAATTATTAAAAAAAGAACCTTTCCGTCCATACAAAATACAACTGGTTCAAGAGCTTGAAGATAGAGAGAGGCGTCTTGACTTCTACAATGTAAAGTTAGACCAAATTAACTTGAAGCCAAACTTTACAATAAACTTTCTTTTCACTGATGAAGCTACTTTTGCTTTGCATGGATGCGTAAATAAACAAAACTTTCGATAGTGGTCTACCGAAAATTCACGCTGGATCATGGAGGGACGAACTCAGCGACCACAAAAAATTAATGTATGGTTGGGTATTTTGGATCGTAATGTTATTGGGCCATTCTTCATTGATGGCAATCTTACAGCTGAAAAATATTTAAATTTGCTAAGAGAAGAAATTGTACCCGCTGTGTTGGCAAAGCGCACAATTAATGAAGTATGGTTACAGCAGGACGGTGCTCCTAGTCATTTTGGAAAAGATGTGCCGCAATATTTGGATAAAATTTTTGCAGATTCATGGATTGGTCGTCGAGGACCACTCCCGAACGTCTAAAAATACACTCTTAAGGGTGTTTGATCAGTCCCGAAACGCAAAGGTATATGAGATGGCTAATTTATGGAGTTTTGGAGAAAACCATTTTGTATAGTAAACATTAATAACTTTTTTTGTACAAAAAACAGTTACTATGATGGATGAGAGCGTAACATCTAGACGTTAAATAGTAATTTATAAAGGTAAGACTTCTGATTTTCAGAACACTATCCTGGGAGTCCCACAAAGTTCTATGCTAGGTCCTTTGTTATTTTGCGTTATATATCAGATTTTTATAATTAGTAAGTACTTTAGTTTACATCATTATGCCAATGATACTCAAGCATTTATGTGTTTCGACCCACGTGACTCACAATGAGCTGCTATTGTTGTAACTGATGATTTGGAAAGGTTGGTTGATCTTTCTACAGCTCATAACCTTAAGCTTAATGTTGGAAAGCCACCTGTTATGATTTTTGGTCCCCGAACTAAAAGAGGTATATTCAAATTTATAACGAAAAAGTACCTAATGTACGGGAGGCTAGAAATTTGTATAATAAAATAATTGTCGATTTGTTTCCTAATGTAAACATCAGATTACTGAGCCGAAAAGAATTCAATAAACTTGCAAAAGATTTCCATATTCATAGAAATAAAACACTGACCGAGCGCAATTTTTCGAAGATCCATTTCGATGTTACTATTTTGCAAAATAAGTACCTACAATTTTACAAATAAAAGTTTGTATTTTTGTTGTCCCTTGTACAAAAAAATTTAATTAATTCTCTGACACAAGCTGATTTTATTTTAAGATTTTTCTCTCGTGTAAAATTTGCGCTATTGGCATACCGTTTCTCTCCAAAAAAATTATTTACAATACCTTGAAATTGATCATTGGTGTCGCATTTGCGTCAAAACACTCCAATAATAGTAGTCATTCTTAGTTCCAACATTAAACAATGCCTCAAGAATGTGCAATTTTGAAAATGGATGAAAATTGTAAATGAAGATACCTTTATGTGGTTTTCGGAATTAAACATTTCTCAAACATCGACCCATGCAATGTAAGTCGATTTTGCTCTGTCTACTCAAGACATGTCAAAATAGACCAAGTTCAACCGCTCTGTACATTGTATTTCTATTCGTTTGTCTATTAAAAGTTTATTAGCATTTTTTGGTATTTGCTAAATCGAGAAAGTTACTTGATAGAGCAGATTTCGATGATTTTGGAAAATGGAAACCCAAACAACTGATAAAAAAACTTTAACGCTCATCGTTAGCTTCATCAAAAAATAGATTATAAAATCGTGACTACTTCTTTTTCATTTCTTCTAATTCTCGCTATAAATTTAGAAAAAAGAATGAATGCAGAAAGTGTTTACTATTTTTCCACAGGCAGTCGTCGTAATATAATTTTTAGCTTAGAAGAAACTAAAATATTATTTATTTTAAAAAACATCTAGAATAAGACAAACTGAAATGACATAAAGTGAGTTCGTATAGTATATATTTTGAGACACCCTGTATGCGATAGAGGCACGATATAAATTGTATAATGAGAAATTATTATACAGTAATCGGTATGATCATTTATTTGAAATAATCTATGCAACCGAAGTTATTGTGTTGGTTCTGACAAAAGACTGCCATTCACACGTCATGCTCCATCCAACGCAGAGATAAACCAATATTGTTCAACACTTCATCACTCTTCACTGCTGCAACGATTGAAGCAATAAAAACGATTATGAAGTAAAAATCTCTGTAAAGCAATTCATCATTCGAATGATTAATAACCAAACACATTAAATATATCATTATATTTATTTTTTTGTCCCTACCTATTTATGTTAAAAAGGTAGATCGCGAAAATACCACCAAGGATGTTACAGAAGAAAAAGAAGACAATTCATACAATGCGCCATTAACTTCTGTAATTTTTAACAAAGACATTGAATGGCATTAAATAACAATTCGGTGTATTAATTGTGAATTTGCGATGACATGTATGACACTAATGAAAAATGTTATTAATGGTAGCTTTCAATTCGTAAATACAAATGGGGTTAATTTGCAATTAGCAAGACTGGATTAATATCGGTTGGAAATCTTTATATTTGGAAAATGTTTGGAACTGTAAAAGCCTCGCTATAACAATATATGTCCGAGTCATATTACTCGTTGATGAACTTTGGGGATAGAAAGTTACATAAACAAAAATCTGACTCTCTATACACACGGATTTGGATGTTATTGATGGTCCAGTTTCATATATAAAAAAGTTTCGTATATAAAAGGATAGATACTGAGCGATTTTCTGAATATTGCGCCTTTTGATGATGTTTTGTATATACAGAATCTGGAGGAGAAAGTTAGCATTTTCAATAGAACTTTGCTGAATATATTTGATGTGCTTTCACCACTTAAAACAATAAAGATTAAATGGCAGAAGCCGGCTTGGTTCACGGACAATGTAAATCTAATTTTGAAAATGAAAGACAAAGCTTATAAAAAGTATCTGCGTGATAAAAGTGACATAAACTGGGAGTCGTATAAACGAATTAGAAATCAGTCAAATGTTTTAGAAGTAACTTGTCTGGTCGAAATAATTAAAATTTGATTTGAATTTTAAAGCAACTAAGCGATACTTAGTATGATTTATAAAAATAAAATAATAAAATTATGTTTATGGGTTGTATAACATATTTATATGTATAGATACAGTATGTCTATAAGAAGACAACAAATTTGCGCCAAAACGAAAAATAAAGATATGCTAACTACCTATTATACTGGTTTTTTCATCTCAATAACTGAAGCGCACGTATTTGGAATATACAAATTAACACAAATCCAATGTCTATTAGATGGAATCTAACACACAATTAAATAAGCATTACAAGCACAAACCACATACAAATAAGCCAAAATGTCCACCTCCAGATGAATGTATCTATTTATTTGTAGTAAGACCTATTTTGCCGTTGTAATAAAAGTACGTTTAGCTGTACTTTGTGTCTGGGAAACAATTTTAAGTTTCATGCTCTGATCTTGTACTTAACTTTGTATGTTAATTCGAACATAGACCGTGTCACGTTGTTTTGTTTGTTTTTTAATGTTATTTTTCAAGTAAATTCGTTGTACTATTGTTCTAAATACAAATGTTAAGTTAAGTTTATTATTTCTTATATTTTTTTCAACTACAAATATAAAATATTTGGTTATAAGTCCGATGAAGAAATAATAATAATTGTACAATGTACAAGGTGTTTTATAACACATCTAATGTATTGATATTCGTAACATTGGAGAAGATTTAACCCGCCATATATAAATGGTTCAACTCTTGAAGATGCTTGTCTATGCTATCCCCAACTGATCCATTTTTATGAATTGAGATCACTCTAGAAATTTTAAGTACAGATGGAAAGACAGAATGCTCCAAACATAAATTAAACAGTTTTGTAAGTGAAACCAATATATCGTGAAGAATACATTTCAATATTGCTGCTATTTCATCCAAAAATATCCTTACTGTTCTTATTTTTCATGTTAAGAATGATATCACAGGCAGGCACCCCACTAATGATTTTCTGATCCGAAGTGACAAAAAAGGAGTTGAACTCATCTGCGGGATTCTGAGACCTCTGTCGGCTAGACACATAATAATAATAATAATAATAATTCCGTTTATTTGCAAAAAGAAAAATATAGAAAACAATACAAAATTTTATAATTTATACAATATTTAGTCTTAAACTTATTTGCAAAAAGGGTTAGGAGGCAGATAATCTGGTATTTAATCCTAACCCAAAGGTATACGAATAGAAGAACGACAACTTCATGTAAATTAAATGTCGAACATTTATTGTTATACACAAAAGCTAGTTGGAAGGCGTCACGGTTTCCCATATCAAAATAATATATATAACGGGCGCATAAAAAAATAATGGGTTTTTGTCCAGTCGCGAACTCCAATATCAAGAATCTTTATTAAAGTCGACATACAAATAAAAAATGTATCTTATTTTGTGAATCTTTTTCACCCTGTAGATGTATCTGGGTATATATTGTAAATGCCTTTTTTTCTGATTGGCTTATTTTCATTCTGTATTACCTACGATGTGACTTTTATGAGGCAATTCTGGAAAGGCAATAAGACTTTAAGATTAGATCCGTTTTAGCCTTGGTTCAGTCAAGTTGTGTTTTCTCTAATTATAAAAAGTTAAATTAAACATTTTAATTTGTTTTTGGACTTGGTATATTTTTCAGTTAAGAATTATATTCTAGTTTTTTGTTTAAAGATCAAGTCCATTTCATTTTATTCTGAAGTAGTGAATTGTATAAAGTTTCCGTAAGTTTTGATATTCTTTTAATTGAAGGCCTTTTTGATTTAATCAGTTTTTTTTTATAAAGTTTTAAGTTGTTTCTTTTAGTAAATGAAATAAATTCAGTTTTCATTAGTAATCAAAGTTTCGTACAGGAATTAATAAAATTATTCGATATTATATTAATTTTCCTATTTTTAAGTAGTACAAGTAATGATTAAGATTTTCTTTTAAATTTTCATTATCTCTTAATTGTTTTATTCTTTTTCTTTAATTTATACCTATTTATTTCTTGTTGTTATTAATTTTCTTGAATTAGTTTTAATTATTAAATTAGTTGATTTTAGCCCACAAAGTATTATTATTAATTATTGACAAAAGGGTCATCCAATTAAATATTTCCTTTTAATTAAAGTCGGTGACCGGAAGTGATACAAGATTATAATGGTAAGTAATTTTGCATTACTTCAATACAGATTAATAAAGCTTATTTTAGTTGTTTGTTTCTTTCATATAATAATTTGATTCTGTTATTATTCAAGTTGATATTCTTTGTTTGTTCTTCTTTATTTGTAACCGCTCGTAAAACTTGAATCGAACCGTAACAATTTCATATTGGGGTTCATTCGGATTGAGCTATAACATTAGTATTCTTTCTGAATGTATATAACACCCGCTAATTTCAAAATGGTTACAATTCTACAACCTTTGTCTGAAATATTTGTAGTCGAAATCTTAGTTTTAATGTGAGTTCGATGAAGGCGAAGGAGTTCCATTTAAAAACCCAGATAAAACCTCAAAAACGTATTAAAGATTGCGGTCACAGTCATTATCAAATATTTCTGAAATTTTTGTCTAAAATAATGACTCTTAATTTTCAATTTATTTTGCCGCACTTTTAGAACACGTTGTATAATATGCGAGACCTTTTTCTGGCATCATTTTGACGGAACATTGTGTAGATACAATAGCTTGGGGTTAACTGAAGAGGTCATAAACAGTATGTCTGCTTGTCACCTTCAATATTTTCATCATGAATGGAACATATATATATGTTGTATGATGTGCGTGTACAAAGAAAACTTCAACGCCCACAACAAATCACTAGGTATTATTGTGTCAGTCTAAACGTTTTGTGGGTAATACTCACAATTTATCGTACAATATTTTATTCATAAAAACATCAAACACCTACCACTGACGATAAATTTGAGAGATCAATGAAAACTAAACAAATTCGTATAATTGAGATACACACCAAGTTGTTATTATAATAATTGAAATTGTTTAGATGAGGGTTTGTGCACTAAAAGCTTAGTGTTTTAGTTTTTTAAAACCATTAAATAGTCGGATACTTATGGCTTCATATTCCCTTCATGTTGCAGTTGCAAGTAATAATTTATACATAAAAGTAAATTGTTTAAGAAGATACAGTTCTCGAATTCAGTATGACCTCAAAGATGCACCCCTATAACCTCAGTTTTTGAAAGGTGGACTAAATTGTCCATTCTCCTTAAAACTATTGGACAAAACTTACAAAAACCTTATTTGTCACAATTAACCCACAGCTTTTTACAACATCTTTTAGTGACATTACGTTAGAGCAGAGAATAGCCATCACAGAGAAGCGACAAAGCTGAAACCGATTTTCATTGCGCATGCGCGAAATAGTGTGGATAACTGTCAAATTACCGCCATGTTAAAATGTGTGCTATGATATGATAATATTTATTATATCGATTTGTATATATGACGAGTATTGATTTGAGATTTGATTTTTTAAGTGTTTAAAAAACACTAGTATAAAATATCGAAATTGAAAATCAACGTGCATCCCTAAATAGTGTGGATATCTGTAATTCGTCTCGCCCCAAGGCCACCGAAACTTGTAACCCTCAACTTCAAAGGTGCCAACAGGTTTTGTCGCTTCTCTGGTTAGAGTTTCAAATTATCAAATTATTATCAAGACAACAGTGTATTTATCAACTGATTGCCACATTTGGCCTGACTCCCCAGCCTTTGGCACGTTGATAAAACGAGATTAATCATGGCCATCATTCTCTCATTGATGAAATTTGTGAAGGTCGTTCAAAATCAGTTGTCGTGTCTGAAAACGTTGATGTAGTGCATAAACTGATCATGAATGTTCACCATGTAACTTACTCTGAGCCGCGTAAAAATAAAAGACAGTAAAACCACTCTGAAATCTACTGGACTCGACTCAACCTCGATCACCACTCATTCTTGGATGGACCGAAACGTAGTAATAAAGTTAGACAAGCAAAATGTAACTGAAAAACAACTTAATGGCAAAGCGGACTAAAATGCTGGTTTCACATACACAAGGAATTTTGTTTAATTTAGCTGGGCCCCAGTCTAATTCAATAGAACCAGACCGAGGCATGGGTCGACAGATACTGACGATTTCGTTTTGCTCTTGTTACGAGCTCGTCAGAGTACCATAGTCGTTGCCCATCTACAAATATCAGCCTGCATTTAAGCACAATAGGATACACAACAGTAGACACATGTAAACTCGTATCATCTACATGAACATAGTAATGCATATCCTATACCATTCAGAGGCCGAACAAACTCAATGTATAGGTAAAACCAGTCGTATAAATAGAAATAAATATAAATAAAAATAGTATGAACACAAAACGCTAGCAGGAGACCATTTTATCCTTCTGCCAGCATCTACCAAATATTTGGGTTTCAGCAATGTTCGGACGATGGTCTCCAAGCGTTGTGCCGTCGATGTTTAATGCCAAATATTGAAAAATTAAAGGATTTCATGTCCGTAAATATAATAAATGAAAAACAACTTAATGGCAAAAATGGACCAAAATGCTGGTTTCACATACACAAGGATTTTTGTTTAATTTAGCAGGGCCAAATGGTTTTACCTATACATTGAGTTTGTTCGGCTTCTGCATGGTATAGGATATGCATTACTATGCATATGTAGATGATACGTATTTACATGTGTCTACTGTTGTGTATCCTATTGTGCTTAAATGCAGGGCTGATATTTGTAGATGGGCAACGACTATGGTACTCTGACGCGCTCGTAACAAGAGCGAAACGAATTCGTCAGTATCTGTCGAACCATGCGTCGGTCTGGTTCTATTGAATTAGACTGGGGCCCTGCTAAATTAAACAAAATTCCTTGTGTATGTGAAACCAGCATTTTAGTCCGCTTTGCCATTAAGTTGTTTTTCATTTATTATATTTACAGACATGAAATCCTTTTAATTTTTGCAAAATGTAACTTTCGCTAAAAGTTAAAAAAAAATGTTGTTTTCAAGAACCTGAATCACAAAGAAAAAAAACTTACAAAATTAGAAGGAAAAATGGTTCAAGAACATAAAAAAAGAAAGAATAAGTAATTTTATTATTATTATTTGAATCAAAATATAAATAGTCGCCCTCGTACAACTATAATAAGACTAAAATGTTGTATAAATCATATTTCTCTGTTACGTAACACATTGTAGGTTTCCGCTAGCGCATAATATATTACTAATAATACCAGCTCAACATGAATGAAAAACTACAACCACTAGCTCTATAAATTTAACACAATCCACTCTTCATGAAATTCAAAATATACACATTTTTGTTATACCATAAATTCTATTTACTTCTTGCATTAAAACCGCTGATACATCAAAAGTATATCTGGTAATATAGTCCGAAAAACTGGTTAATTCCATATTTAGATTGTATTTAACATCCATATCTGTATCTGTTTATGTGTAAACTTAGAAGGATTTATGAAAATAAATAACTGATATATAATCCTTTTTGTTCCTGACTAATATTTATTGGTATGCGTATTTAATTCATCCTATACTCACATACATCTCTTGGACTTAACAGAGACGGAATTGGATGTAATTATTTCGCCCAAGCACATTTACTATGTTAGTGTTTTGAATGAAAGTGAAATCTCCACAAAATCCGCCATAGATGTTTCAGAACTTGATCAGTCTGATTATCAGTGGCAAGTCAACAAACGAAATAACACACCCCTGTTTTTAGTTCGTTTACTGATATGTAAATTTAACGTTCAACTTAACATTTTATACAGGGTGTCCCAAAAAACATTCCCCACCCTTTGGGGGTAGAATCTACGACCCAAAATTAGACGAAAATCACTTATGTCAAAACTTCGAAAAAAGTCTCCTTTTGAAATTATGACCATTTTGAATATTGAAATTAGAAAAATCTTTAACTTGGAATTAATAATTTAAATCTGGTCATCTTTGATAAAAAACAGATTTATGCAAAGAAAAAATCTGCATCCTTATCATCTAAAGCCGATTCAAGAATTGTATCCTGGGGATAGTGAGTTGCGCTTATGATTTTGTAGATTTTTTTCTAAATTGCCTGGACGCAAATGAAGACATTTTTAAACAAGTACTGTGGACTGATGAAGCCCATTTTAACCAGCAAGGAGTGTTCAATCAGCACAACTTGCAGCATTGTTGGAATTACGAAAATCAGCACCAAATTAGAGAATCACATAAGCAAGCAGGCTGGAGCTTAAATGTGTGGATTTGTCTGTTGGGAAATAGGATAATAGAACCACAGTTTCTACCTAGGATACCAAACGCTGAAAACTATGCCAATTTTTGCGATAACAGATTACCAACTCTTCTGGAAGTAGTTCCCTTAGTACAACGCCCAAATATTGTGTTTCAACATAATGGTGCACCTACCCGTTATTCTCGAAATGTTTGAGAGACATTAAATCGACGTTTTCCCAATCAATGGATCGATCGTGGAGGACCTATTTCTTGGCCTTCTAGGTCCCCGGATCTCAACCCAATAGACTTTTGGGTTTATGAAAAATACGGTTTACCATGTCCTACCCAATAGTGAAGATCATGTTATTGTTCGCATTTATGGTGCTTTAGCACAAATTACAAACGAAGCAATATGATTTTATCAAAACAACATCGTATATCGTATGTTGTTTTGATAAAATCCACGTGGAAAATCGTTGAAAATCATCGCATGAAATCGCTCAGGAGTTAATTCGATTTGTACGCTGAAACGCAATTTTCAAATAATTGTAAAACACACAAATATTGTTCTATTGACAAAATGTTTGTTGTAGATTAAAGTCAACAATATACACTTTCCATGGAAAACTGAGCCTAACAATAAATGTTGCCAAGGTCAAATAATAAATAACTTCTGGCGCACAACACAATTATTATAAACTCTAATTTAAACATAAATAATGTAAACTACTATCGGAAATAATTATGAAAATAATAGTTAAACTTTATTTTGAGATCCGTACCTGTGTCCCAAACAACTGGCCAATTTATTTCATTTCGACCATTTTAAACTAGATCAGCGACATTTTATGGCACACGATGTAAAATCGTAAATAAATTCCAAACCTGTCCAGGACACTCACTTTATACATTATGCAAATTGTACAGCCGTAAAAATGGCCGTTAATACTGTTGGTAACACAACGTTTATTTTAAACCGGAGTGACGTTTATCGCCGTCGTAAGTCTAAAAAGGCTAATTTAATTAAAAAGGCTAATACATGTTTAAAGAACATACCTAATGATACACAAAACATAAGTGTTTGCTGTAAGTTTATTTATGAGTTGTTCCCTTTAATGCTGTTTGATCAGTCCCCAAATGCAAGGGCAGGCAAATAGTTAAGTAACGAATGTACTTATATTGAAACAATATACATGAAGACATATGATAGATCGCAAAAAGAAAAAAGCTGTACGCCAGTATGAATTAAATTTAATTCTGCACAGCAAAACACGCTACCCGACTCCCCTTAACTTTGACACCAGCAGGTTCTGATCAATCTTGTCGAAGTCCTTCGAGAAGTCGGTGTAAATGGCATCGACCTGATATCTATCATCCAGAGCACATCCAACAAACTGCGAAAAACAGGTCAAGTTTGAAATAGTGCTCCTTTTAGGATAGAAACCATGTTGCTCTGGTATTAATAGTTGTTTGAGCAAAAATAGCCGTACACAATGACACCTCGAAAATGCTGAGGTGATCGACACAGGTCTGTAGTTACCCACCTGGCAGATATCGCCTTTTTTATGTCTAGGTGACACTCCCGCATTTTTACATTCTTCTGGGAATGATTGACTCCTTAATGCTAAGTTTTATAAATGACAAAGGTTTGACAAATTCTAATGCACAGTCCCTGACTATAATCTGTGGAATAAGATCCGGGCCCAGACACTTTTTAGGTTTTAATTTTTTTAATGCTGCTAAATTACAGTATCAGTAAGTTTATCAAACGAAATAAGAGCACAGTGTATACAGAGCTGAAATAGGAGGCAAAAGTGCCAACAACTTCCCGAGGATCATTTAATTTCCCTTCTTGTCGAGAAACATGTTATCCAGAATTGATATACTATTTGCCTTAGACCTAACAAATGACCAATTTACCACTATCACCTCTTAAAGTTTGTCCATATGTATTTGGCAAAATATACGAAACACTAAAAATCGAAAACGAAAACCATTGCCAAAACAGCTCCACTGTAACCAGATCAAAGATTAAAACAATTTTTAGGTCACTATATCGGTATCATTTAGCAACAGTTAGTAATGTATTACTGTCCTGTTGTACGTAAAACACAGATTATTAGTACCGATTATAATATGTTCAAAACGTGATAGAATGATTACATTTTATACAGATAATATCTGTATTTGGTTGGCTATTATAAATTAATCGTGTTGTTATTGCTGTTTTATTTTAAAACAAAAATTGATTAAATATGATAGCGCAGTATTATATTAACAAAATGATGTAAGCGGTGCTAGTTTCTATGGTAGTGAAATATGTTGTTACAGTGTAAGGTCTTGAAATGGTATCATTAATTTTATTTGAGAGAAATTAATTGTGTTGATTAATTATTGTCTATTTTAGTACATTTTGTTTTGTTTGCTTTGTTTGTACAATTAGTTTTAGTACACAGAGAAAAATCTATCATATCATGAACCATATGCACATTCAATCAATGATAGGATATATTCAGTATTCCGCAATCAAAGCTACATTTCTTTCAATTATAGTTATATGATTAGTTGCGAAATATATGACTTTATTGCTTGAAGTATAAGAATGAAGTGAATTCCAATCAAATGCTTCAATTATAAGAATATATTGAAATTAAATAAAAAGTATTGATTGGACCAAGTGTCACTATCGTTGATAGAACATGTATTGCTTTTTAAGGGGAATATAGAAATTATAGTCAGAATATATTTTGGTATTGAAATAATTGTTTTGTAATTTTAAACCAATTTTATATATAATTCTGGAGAGAAATTAATTACTTAATCCAACTATCACGTTAAATAAAAAACTATACCTTTTTTAATCATATACCTAATTGTTTTTCAAATATATTAAATAAAAACACTTTTATGTTTGCATCAATAAGGTAATTAATTTGATTAAAATCATTATATTTTTTAAGTAGATTGAGATAAATAATTGTATGAAATAAAATAAAGTTTTTATTCAAAAACAGTTTTCGTAATTGTATAATACATTGTATTGTCTTAAAAAAAAATATTACTCTATAATCACATTCTAATACATGAACATTGAACATGTACGACTAGCAAAATATTAAACCAAATATCGTATTTGTGCTTTTTTACCATATCTTCATAGTGTTCCACTCCCACTCGGTACTTTGTATACTGTATACCTTACATCGTGTTAAAACAGGATATTTTGAATTTTGAGGTTATCTGAGGTTGCAAAAATTTATTCCATGCTGCCATGCTATGCTGGTTAATGTGACATAAAAAGGTTAATATTCATAACTTTTGAATAGAACACCCTGCATACTTTTGTTAAAATGTTTTTATTATGCATTATATGTATCTCCTAAATCATTTGTTGGCTAGACCGATCTTTAATATTATTGTTCGAAAAGCTTACACCAAATAATTTATAGTAAAAAACTTATGATTAGATATAGGATATTAGGAGTAAAACTTACCGGAGAATATTGGAATTAGTTTTTCCAATTCTGAGGCGTTTATGAAGTCTTCCATAATATATTATTGCAGATTATAGAACTTAACTATATAGACACGCGCTACCAGCACACAAATAGAATATATAAATGTACGAGTAAAATAACATATTGTTTTAAGCTTTGCTAGTGACTAGGGAGGTCCCGATACATCAGCCCGAAATCTATGTTTTTATATCAATGGTTTTGAATTCGTTTTATTATGACATCGGCTTATGAAAGCATTTTTTTTTAAGTTAAAAACTGATATTTACGAAGTGGGGTAGATAGTACGAAAATCTAGTTTTTATTTATTTTATATACCTGAATTCGATACATGCATGAGTGGAAAATGTTGGATACTCGACGTTTTGTGTTTCGATATATCGATGAATTTAACCCGGCCCAATAATAAGTTAAGGTTGTCCCAAGAATAGAGAAATAATATTCTTCCAATGCTTTTTCTTGTTTATCGTAATATAACAATATTTGAAATAATACAATTGCAATATTAGTTGCCAATTATACTGTAATAATTGAAAGAAAAAATATATCTGTTTTGTACCTACATGAAATTGAATTTTAATAATATCTGCAATGTCGGATTAAGTATATATTTAATGTTGGCTTAATTGTAACCTAATGAATTAAGTATTACTGTCATTAAACCAAAATAGAGGCAATCAAACATATCGCATCGCTAATATTGATATTACAGTAAGTTTTTTTTCTGTGTAGGACTGCAATAAAAAGTTAAGGTAGTGGTAGTAAAATCTTCTGATTTTTAGCAGCTCGTGACAAAAAATAGGTACATGTTTTCGGTAATTTTAGACATAAATCTAACTATTTTATGAGAATATTATGGTCTATTATTTTTGCGTTTCCCCAACCAATATTTCTTTTAAGAGCGATCCGCAACGCAGTTTCGTTTACTACTTTACTTATAGCCGCCGCCGCTCTTGAATTTTCTCTTTCAGACTTCCCTCGCTCTTTGAGTCGGTGTGTATGTTTTTGGGGCGCCCTGTATATATTCATCAACATTATTCGTAAAATTAACGAAACCAATAATCGAAAATCTAAAACAATAGCCAAAACAGGTTAAACGTAACTACATCGGGTCAATAATGAGCAGTCAGCTAAATATGTTTACGTATCTTGTGACTACTTGTGAGGCTCTTTCCAATAGTCTAAACTGGACGATTTGAGGTATTTAGTTAGTACATCGCGCTTTTAATGTTGATGTTTTTTTTAAGTTTCTCCTAAGATATGTTACTTTTAAATTCAATTCAATTCGGTCTTAAAATTCTCTGTTTTTTTTTTGTCTACTAATCTTTCGGCCTCTCAAAATAGCTCACTCCCGTCCTTTTACTCACGGCATACTACTGGAAAAGACTGGGATATAAAATATATTGTCCCTAGGATAAGTCAGAAAAAATTTTTTTTAAGAAAACTCGATTTTATTCCAACTTTTCGATACCACTTTTATAGTTCGATTTGTCTTTCTCGTCAAAATAAGCCTCAGTTTCAGCGATTACGAGAACTTCGTAATTGGACTTAAATTTCTTTCCAGCAAGCACTCTCTTGAGATCTGAAAACAGGAAAAAGTCGCTGGGAGCTAAATCTGGAGAATACGTTGAGTGGGTAAGTAATTCGAAGACCAATTCATTTAATTTTGCCATAATTTTCATCGATTTGTCACACCGTGCATTGTCTGGGTGAAAAAACACTTTTTCTTTGCAATTTCAGCCTTCAATCGATCCAAAAGTGCAAAGTAACAGTCGCTGTTGATGCTAGTTCCTTTTTGGACGTAGTCGATGAATATTATTCCGTTCGCATCCGAAAATACACACGCCATCATCTTACCGGCCAACTGTTGTGTCTTTGCTCGCTTTGGATTCGGTTCGTCAATTGCTGTCTACTCAGCTGACTGTCTTTTGAATTCTGGTGTGTAATAGTGAAGCCACGTTTCATCCGTTGTCACATATCGACGATATAATTCCATTTTATTGCGGGTTAACAGCGCCAAACACTCATCTGAAAGATCAATTCGTTGTTTTTTTGGTCGACGTGGCACCCACTTTTCACAGAGCTTTCGCATACCCAAATGTTCTTGTAAAATGGTAAAAACACCACCATATGATATCTTTACAATGCTTGCACCTTCCATTTGCGATCGTTCATAACCAATTTGTGAATTTTTTTGACGTTTTCTGGAATAAGAGCCTAATTTGGGCGTCCACTGCACTCTGCATCATTTGTGCTCGTACGACCACGTTTAAATTCAGCAATCCACTTCTCTACCATTAGTCTCGATGGAGCAGACTTTGGATAAGGTTTATCAAGCCATTGGTTGGTTTCCACTGTATTTTTTTCACTCGAAATTCACTTCTTTCCATTTTTTTTTCAATAACAAAAGTTGCTTCACACAAAATGCTACAACTGACGAATCAAAAGCCAGATTGCTGTCAAATTTATACACGTGTCATTTGAAGGTTAGTACTAAATAAAGATCGTATGAAAAAAATTCTAGTAACGTCTATGGCATTTTTGAATGGACTAATAATAATAGAATTTGGAACGAATAATATCCGATATCAAAATAGTGTATGACATAGGGAGACCATAAAGGGGTTAAAAGTGGTTAAAAAACCTATAACTAATATAAAATTCTACTCAATCAGCGATTGTGACAAGTACTAAAACATAATAATTATTGCTTTAGTTACTGTCTTGATTATTTTTGTTTCAATAGTAATTTTATAATATGAAAAAATTCCATTTATGAAATTAATTATCTTCTTTTCGACATGAAAATGGGTCGACTTTTTTAGTAAAATCAAAGCAATTTCTGATATTTACAATAAAATGTTCACAATGAAACACTGTTTTAAAAAATCACTTACAATAATCCAAATAAGTTGAAAAGCGTGTTCTCTACGATCATTTGTACATGTAATTATTGTAATGAAGTTTTTAACATTTAGACTGAAATCAGTGTATTTATATCGACTTTCTTTTTAAAACCGCCTATATAAGGAGAAACCTTGTTGTCACTGTATATTTTACTGGACTCTTAGTTTTCTTCTTTCATTTGTTAGCCGTTTTTGTAATGCTATCATGTCTTTAAGTGTAATTTATATTTTATTCAACTGTTTCAATTTATATAATTATTAATGATCTGTCATTACCATTTCCTTTATGATTTTGTATACAGGATGTATACACTATTTGCAATTTGGCACTTACAAAACTTAAATTATAATATTGAGATGTCATAACGTATATACGTAAGGTTTATTAAATAATTATGTCAAGATCGAATCGCTGTAGCAGAAATTTGTGAATAAATAACATAATAAATAATATAAGAAGTATATAGAAATTAAGGCGGCTTGTTTCTCAAAACAAGATTTCAGAGTCTGTCTGTAAAACACTGTACTTTCCCCAGACTTACGCGCGTGACCAGTTCAGTACTAGATGTCGCCAAATACATAAATATACGTATACATACTTTGTCACACAGAAAGTACGCAACATATCCATGGCGAGTAACTTCAGGGGGTGATTATGTATGAAAAAATAATGACACTTTGCTATATAAACGTATATTCGCGCAAATGCTTCGTTACTACGCAGCCACAGTGAGTTAAAGTTTTTCAATTAAATTGATGAATTATTTATTGTTCTGTAACCGCAAATGGAATTTGAGATACTTATGGCGCATTTTTTAATAATAATAATAATAAATGATTTATTGTGAAAATGCAAAAAAAAAATACAATCACACAAAAGGTTAAAGGTTTGGCTAATGCCACTCTTCCACCTTACCTAAAAGATACAAATGTACAAAAATTAGAAAAAAAAAGAAAAAATGTTACAATTTAAAAAAGAAAAAAAAGAACCCATCCACAATTAACAAAACATTGAGCCTATGGGTAAATTCTTAGTTTCACTTCTCTCTGAAATAAGTTTAATGGTAAGTCAATTATATCAATCACTTTATTTAAAAGCAGTGAGGCCATATATGAAAAAGAACCCTAAAATTTTGATGTGTGATGCTTAGGGATTGTAAATGTATTAACCCGTATATTAACATCATGCACACTCGAACGTCTACACCACAAACTATACAAATACTGAGGCTCTCCGGAATGGTAGATTTTATGTAGTAATGAGGTGTATAGGTACTCGAATCTGGCATTCAACTTCTGTACCCCCAATCTCTCCTAAAAAGGAGTGACATGTGCCACAAAACGAACTGTGCACACAAATCGAACACATGAGTTCAGCACTCTCTGCAACTTCAACCTATTATACTCGAACAAAAAATGAAAATAAACAGAACAACAATAATCAAGTTGTGGGTAAATTAGAGCTTTAATCAATTTGAGCTTATTAGACTCATCCACGAGATGTTTCAGATGATATATAGAGCGTAATTTAAAAAGGGAATTCTTGCATACACTGCTGCAATGCTCGTTGAAATTCAAATGAGAATCAATCACAACACCTAAATCGCGAACTTTTTGAACCCAAGAGATAATATCGCTGCCAATTCGAACGCTAAACTGCTGAGTAATCGCACTGCTATGACGCACATTACCAATGCCACAAGGCCACGGACTTTTTAGGATTCAAGCGCAATCCGTTATCAGCGCACCAACCAGAAAACTGTGTTAGTTCCCTATTTTTAATATTCAAGACAGTACCTGCGATAGCGGAAGTAAAGGACGGAGTGCTGAAATGATTTTAAAATGTCACAGATGTAAAGAGAGAACAAAAGTGGTCCAAGAATGCTTCCTTGTGGGACACCACTTCTGGTTTGTGACCATCCCGAGAACTCTTGATGAACTTTACTCTCTGCTTTCGACCATATAAGTATCCTGTAAACCAGCTCAGTGACGATTCATCAAACCCGAGGTACCTAAGTTTGGCGAGTAACAACTCAAAATTGACTAGATCAAACGCCTTACTCTGATCCAGCAAAACAAGTACTATCAATCTCGAGTCGTCCAGAGCTGTAGCAAGGTCATTGGTGACACTCAAAAGTGCAGTTGCAGTACTATGCTTAGTGCGAAAACCCGACTGTATAGATGGCAAAATATTATGGTCCCGTACGTAATTCATAATTTGACTACTAATTGGGCGCAGATCGTTATAACTTGAAGGACACTGAACTTTGGGTAACGGTATAACATTCGCCATTTTCCAAATGTCGGGGACCAGCCCTGTAAGAACAGACTCATTGAAATTGTTGCAATTACTTCAGCACAGTGAGGTATGACCAGGCGTAACATTTTAATGTTTATATTATCAATACCATAAGAATCCGATTTAATTCCCGTCGCACACCCTAAGATATCTCGACAATCGATTTCCCTAATTTCAATAACCAAGCCATCCCGAAATTGATTGTTGTTGAAAAAATTCAAAGTATCACAACTCACCTGTGTCTGGCCCATAACGTTCAAAAAATAGTCATTAATTTCGTCTGGATTTCGAAATTCATCAGGAAGGTTTACATGTAATTAAGAATTTTATATCCATCATTAGCGCGCATACAGGTAATGATCTCAATATTTCAAAAAAAGCGGTTCACCCCTAAAATATTTCAAAATAATTGAAATCCTCGTTCATATTGTAACAAAAAAGGTCTATTAAATTTTCTTCGTAAGGGGTGTCATTTTTATGCAAAAAAATAAACTATTCTAGCCCGTAAGTATTTTTATTTTGAATTAATTTAAATAGGGGCAAAGCTACTACAACAAATAATGTTCAAAATGATCCAAACTACGCGTTAAGATGTTTTATTTTTTTACATCAAAATGGAATCTCCCAGAAAGAAAATGTAAGAGAGCTTTTTTGTCGCAAATTGAACGAGGATTTTAAAAATAATTATGGTGTACCATTTTTTGCTCTAAAAACATTTAGATCGTTACCCATATGCGCGCCAATGATGAACATAAAACTCTTAATTGTAAATCCCCCCCATCATAAAGTCTGTTGCACTTATTTAATAAATATTTTAAGTCTGCCATGTTTTGGCATCATGGCGTGCTTATAAATTATACTAACGAATACTATCTAAATTTGTTTATTATTTATGGAGAATGTGACAGAGTGATATCAAGAACATGTAATAACTTTGCTATCAAATACCCAGAAAAACCTAAACCATCACCAAAAGTTGTTAGACTAATAATACATAATTTCGAAAGTTTCGAGTCTGTGAAGAATTTGATTATCTAATAACGTGAACGTATAATACAAGCTTATCTAAGGTCAACTCATAAAAAAAATGACTTTAACAAATGTTCAAAATTTTAACCTTGAACTTCTAAACACTTTTCACATCATATTTATTTGCTTCTAAAGCCTTATTTTAAATAGCACACCCTATATATTAATACATATTTAGATACAACACTAAAAGGCGAAAACAACGATCTACAAGGTGTTTTTAAAATAGTTGGTCAAAATTTGTCAGCGAATTGAGGACGATTAATCATGAAAAAAACCTAAATTGTAATGTTTCGAAAAGTCCTTATTTACAAAGATACAGGGTGTTAAAGATGACTGCCTCAGGACGATTTTTTTTAAATATTTTCGAAACAAGTATAGGTGAATTTATCAAATGTAGCATATTTATTCACCTATTGAAATGTTGTAAACTGACATAAAATGGAATAAAAAAGAATGACCATAGGCGGGTAAACGGGGGGACCCTTGCCTTAATTATAATCTAACTTTTTTTTCTTGTGACTTTTATTCCATTTGTGTCAAAAATGTGATAAAATAAAGTTGTCTACATAAAAAAGGCATACTTGTTTTTTCTCGAAAAACTGAAACGTTGTCGACTACCTCTAGAAAGAGTGAAACGAGGAACCTTAGTCTTGGGATAAATGTGGGTCTGCGATTTACAAGTCATGTCAACCGGCTCTATAGGGCCGATTTTAAAATATATTTTTTTTCATCGTCATACTATTACTACTATACTAAACTTGGCATTTGTGAAGCGTTGATTGTCTCTAAGGTATCATATTGTGACACTGTGTATGGTCCGGCCTTACTTAAGTTTGATTCAGATCGTTTGCAGAGGATCCATAATTCATGTTTTCGTTTTGCCTATTGCATTCAAAAATTCGACCATATTAGCCATAAAATTTCCGAGTCTGGTCGGTTCAAGCTTGAAAAGATGAGGGAGATTCATATCATGGAATTAACACATAAAATTCTAACCACTGGGAAACCTATTTATCTATTCAACAAATTTAAGAAATTTACAAACGTTACTGCGAGAAACACAAGGCAGGGACAAATGTTTGTTATCCCAGGACATGTTTCAACTATGTATAAACGTAGTTTCGTTTATGCAGCTTGCAAATATTATAATACACTACCCGAGTACCTGAAAAATATTTCTTTATTGAATTTTAAAAAAAGACTCAAGTTGTACTATAGTCAGATTAACTGAGGGCTAAAAGGATGACGATCTGTATTGCTCCTGACTTGGATTCATGTGGTTTAATTATTGATTCCTTTAAATACTTGTTATGTACGCAGATAGTAATTTAAGTAATAGGTAAATTGAAAATTGGCTATATAATTATGTACATTATATGTGTAATTGTAAGAGGCTTATTTTGTTGTATGGCTGTGTATGAGCATCATAGAGCGCTATTCTACCTAACCATTTCAATGAATTGTTTTTTGTGCTATATTTTTGCTATACTTGTGTTATTAATTCATTGAATACAGTCATTATTATTATTATTATTCGAGTTTGAAAATTTTAGGACAAAACTGGTCCTTAGTATTGTGCAGTGTAATTAATTATTTTAGGCTGTAGGCCATGGTTATGTTCATTCCAGATGTGATCTGTTGTTGCCTGACATTTTTCTTAATTAAAGTGTAAATGTCATTGAGGGATTTCGTGTAGAATTAAGTGCAACTCAAAGTCTTAAGACCCTTATTTGAAATTGAATCAAATTTCAAATATTGAAAATGAATAGCTATGTATTAGAAAGATACCTATAATTCATAGAAGATAAAACTATAGATTTAGGTATAGGTAATCCTCCTTTAAACCCGTATATACCTAAATATTTATACTTATTGTGTTTTGTACCAGCCGCCTACAATTTTGATATTTGCAACGTTAATATAGCTGGTGGGCAGTTTTAGGATTTTGCGCTTTTATGTGCATTTTAACTTAACTTGAACTTTTTCCTGCCTTTGACAGAAAGTGTGTTTTGTTATTAATTACTGCACGCCATGGGAAAATCGCTGATGCCTGACGGAAATCTTTTATTGTTATTTGAATTCAATTAAATGAACTTTACCTACAATAATGTTTCGTTGTGAAATTTTCCTTTTCTGTGTTATTTTAAAATTTATTAGTACAGTAAGTGGGTGTCTGGTTAAATGTGAATTGTGTCTATTTAGCTTACCTTCTTTTCTGCTATGTTAGAATAATATTATTAACATAATAGCATATTGTGGATTTACTAGGACACAGAACACTTTCCCGGACGACTATGGAACCATAGGAGTCCTGAAATTGGTGCCATTGACCTTTAAATACATGTGAATTTTGACCTGTTTTATAATTTAGTATAAAGTACCTTACCCTTGTATCCATTTACAATCAAAAAATCCGATGATCATTTTAAATTTTCCAGAAACATTATGTTGTTTATTTATTTGTAAAACAGATACAGGCGTACACCCAATTACACTGTTTTGTGTAAAGTTTAATCTAAACTTAAACTACTTAAAAACTAGGACTAAATATAAACTGTAGGTACTTAATTACTTAAGTGTATTCTCATTTTAAATGCGTAATTATTTTAGATTTAAATTGGTTGAAATTCTTATAATATATATCACAATGTTCTTGCAATGAGTTAAAATTTCTCATCATCATTGCAGTAGGTGATTTATATTGATAATTAGTTCTCGGAATGTTTAGCAGAAATGTTTGATTATTTTTTTTTCTTGTTTTAGTTATTGGGATCGCAAAGTTTATTGATGCCAATGTTCTGGAGTCAAAGACCATGTTATGAATTATTTTAAACAAATACAATGTACTTGACAATTTTCTTCTGTTAAATATAGAAATTAGAGTGTAATTGCTGAGGTTTGTCTGGTAGTTTGAGGTATGGTCTTTTTGGAGAGTCAAATCAGATAGACGAATAAATTTTTTCTGTATTTTTTCTATCATTACTTTATATTTTGTATATCGAGGTGACCATACTGTATTACAGTATTCGAGCTTTGATCGTACATTAGCGTTATATCAAACAGTAAGAGTTCTCTGGTTTTGAAAAGATTTACAATTTCGGAAAATAAAACCTAAGTTTTTATAGCCCGATTTGTTATGGAGATGATATGCTCAGAAAATTATAGTGTCGAACAGAACGCTGAAATCCCTTACAGAGGCTACATTCTTTAGTGGTGATTTGCATAAAATATATTCGAATTTCATTGGGTTTTTTTAGTAGGTATACGACATGCTTTTACATTTTTTTATGTTTAACAGAAGGAGATTTGGTTCAGACCAATTTTAGAGGTTATCAAGATCACTTTGGAGTGCAATAGCATCATTATATGATAATGCCTATAATAATTATTGCTGTTTTAACTTTCGTGCAGGCTAATTTTGATTAGTTTTTTATGTGGTGATAAAGTACCTTACCTTATAGGTGCCTGCTTAAGTTGCAGGTTATGTTATATGATGATTTAGCTCATCTTATCTATATATCAACACCACCAACCAATAAAGTTGTATCTCACTTTATGACCGTTTTGAGACACGTTTACAGCGATATTCAGCGAAAAAAGAGTATGGCAGTATAAAAGACGTATAACTCCACGATCAATAGTTTTTGAGATTTAAATCAGAAAAGGTTGTATCTCAGTATTTTTTTTATTTCAACTTTGAAATGGTTGAATCATGAGAAACGACGTTTAAAAAGTATTCGAACATAGAGAATTATTTATCTATGTAAGGTAACTCGTAACTGTTACCGGTAAGTTATTATTAGTATTTTGTGTTTCCCGTTAAATTAATAAATAAAATAAAATCGGTATTACTAAATGGAACAAAATATATTTTAGAACTGGCATTAAAAAATAGTGGTATTTCGGGTGCTAACGCAAGTAAGTCTAGTAAAAAATAATCAGTTTTATTCATCTTCTGACATAACTTCAATGATTTTTAACATAAAATTTTTAGAAAAATTAGAAGAAAAGATATTATGTGTCATTTTCCGAACTTCAATAATATATTATAGAGATTTCTAAGTGTTTTTCGCCTCGATATTTCAAGAACCAGGTTATACATACTTGAAAGCTAGTTAATCTAAAGTGTCTTCGAAAAAGTCGTACCCAGAAGTCTACTGGTAACGAAACAGACAAAATACTCATTTCCTTTTATACCAAGATGATGGTTCACTCTTTTTGTTTTCATGATACGGGGTGTCGTATTTTTGACATAAGATCGATATAAAAAACGAATTTATAATGAAATTTGCTACTCATTACCGCGTTTTGACGTGATTTCCACAAAAGAAATTTATGTTAGAGTCAATATCTAACATAAATTGTGGTTACTGAAAGGTAATTTCCTACAGACAAGAAAAACACTTTCGGATTTTCTGTAATATTGTAAGCTACAGTAAGATTATACAAAACCCAATTGCAATTATAGAAAATTGTGATACCTTTTACGTCTGGAACTTAATAGCCGTAAACTTAGCGAGGAGATGGGCCTTACTATCAAGTATATACATGGTCAGCCAAGGATTGTACGTATTGATAACAAAAGAACACGCGATGAGGTTTCGCCCTTGAAGCCCGATCATGGGTTAAAAATTCATAGGATGGATAACGGCAGAGAACATAGGTCTAATAAGTAGCATTAGCAATCATCTATATGTTTTTGGAATGCTCAAGGTATCTCTCACTTTGGCGAGTTTGTGCGACAAGAAGTATACGCCATACGTGTATATCTGAAACTTGGATCACGGACACAACGTTTGAGTTGCCCATCGGATATTTTTCACATAGTGTTATAACTAGTGCTGCAGTAAGGGACAAATCTTGGGGAAGGGCTAGTGATAAGCAATTTTATAATGTAACACTATTAGACTCTTCACATTGGTGACTTACCTGTTTGTGTATAAATAAGTTAAGTAATTTAAGATTTCTAGTATCTAGTGTATACTTTAAACCTGGGTCTAAGTCTGACTTAGAAACGTTGCTTGATATGTATCGGGACTCTTTATCTTTTATCATTGATTCATACCCTAATACTTTATTTTTAATTGGGGTGTGTTTAATTGCAGGGTGGGAAGTTTGGGTCTGGCTATTCCAGAATGTATTGAGGGGTCAAACTTATTTTTGGATAGATTATGTAATGATTCTGTAATTAACTCCAGAGGCAGTTTTCTCATGGACTTTATGGATACCAATTATTTTACTCTAGTAAATGGCAGGTCAGCTCACGACAGACCATCACAATACACTTTCGTGTCAAATTCTGGTCAAAGTACAATTGACTTATTGTTTTGTAGTAATTCTGACCTCAGCATTATTAAATCATTCTGTGTGAACAATCTTTCGATTTGCGACAGTCGAAATGTGTGTGACTTTGTCCTGGGCTGCCTAAAGTTGCGTTCATTTGTGCTGAACGAATGATTTTTTATTTTTGTTTTTTTTGTTTTGATTATTATTATTATTATTGCTATTTCTGTCCTAATAGTTCTTAGTCATCATATATATTTTTCGTCTTATTTTTGTATAATGATACTATACTGTTGAGAGTATTTTTATTAGGTATTAATTTGCATTTTTTCTGGTAATTTAGTCTTTTATTTTTGGTTCTTGAATGTAATCTAACCATACTCTTGTTATAAGATGTATAATCTTACAGAACAATAAAGTTATTATTATTATATTATTATTATTATTACGTATAGTAGTAAAAGTTGACAAAACAAGTTCCAACTTTGTTCGAGGGGGGTGTCGATATAAAATTGCTTGGTTTGGGCGCTACAGGGTTTAAATATAATATATAATATTTTTTTTACGGTTTTTTAAATAAATTGAAAAATATTTGATCAATTTTATTCATTTTTTACATACGTGTTTGCAACAATAAACTACAGTTTTTTATTGAAGAAACCCCTATTGTGATAATTACAGGGTGTTTAAAAGCTTATTCACAATCAATTACCTACCCATATTTTTTTAACCCTTGTATAACCCATACCAGTTTTTGGTTAATTTTACTTAGAAAGTATTGAGTCTCTTACAAAATATTAGTTTGTCAAACGGTTTAGAAAAAACAAATTCTAAATTCCTACACGCCTGAATCAGTACTTAATTATGGTAACTTAACACAAAGTATTTATTAAAAGGTATTACTGTGACAAATACAAAAAGATCATATTATTGTAACATGATTTAAACTGATCTGAGTTTGGAATTTCGTCTTTTTCTTTTTACGGTTTTTCTCTAAATCGTTATGAATTTTAACTATTCATATGCCGAACATGCAATGACCGCGAGAGAGTTAAAGTCTACAGGGAAAAGTTTCCTAATCATATGGTGCCAAATCACCAAATTTTTGCTAATATCGCTAGACGTCTTTGTGAAAATGGTAGTTTAAAGCCACGAACTCTTTATTGTGGACGTCAGCGTACTACTAACTTGAGTTAATTTGCTTATTCAAAAGGAATAACCAAAATATTATCACATTTTTGGAATCGACGTGAGCTTACAGACAGACTCTTTTAAAATACTTAACAATTTTCTATATCTTAAATCAGAGATTGTTATTAGTTGAATATATATAACTAATACTTGCCTAATTTATCTGAACTCAGATTCTCCGAGAAGTCGAACAGTAAGTTCGAAAACATTTGTGAATGATCAACACGTAATTGTCCTGCTGTTTCAACATACGAAATTGTGGTCCACCACAAAGAAAAGTAAGCTGAATACCAGTTTTTATTTTAAATAAACTTTTCACATTCATCAAACGGTAACAGCTTAATATGATGATTTATTTTTTCTAATTTTACCGTACTAAGAAATCTTTTTAAGAATTTTATTTATAAATCTTGACATGATGACAAATAGAACACAGCTAAACTCGAGAAAATGAACAATAAACGTTGTTTTATCCACAGGATTTACATATAATAATACGCCTCCGGGTGACTATTATTTTCTGATATCTGTTTCCGGAAAGAAGACACACTGAAAGACATAGAGTGGGTGACTATTATTTCTATTTCCACCTAACGTAGAGCTGATATCTACTATAAAACAATAGGATTTTGTGTAGGGTGTACACATCCCTTTATACAGACATCATCTTGCGTGTAATATTTTCTTAAATAAGCGAAGACACGTAGGAAACGTCGTTTAAGAGTCTAGCCTACTGCAATTATACACAGTGGCCCACGGTAGATGGTGTATTAGAGCTTTCTGGAGAAATGAACATCGGATCAAGTTGAAAATTTGGCAACCGTGATAAAATACCATGATCTACAATTGAAGCGTTAAAATTCAAAAGTGTCAAAGTTAATCTAAGGTATTACACAAAACATGTCTACAACAAAAACTAATAACACATTTTCTTTCGAAATTGTTTAATTATCTCAAGAAAACAATAGGCAAATGAATAACATATTTTTTAACTTGTTAAAGAAAACTAACATGAAAATTATTTGCCGTAAGCACAATAACCACTAGAAGGTCCTAAGTGCCAAAAAATATTACATAAAACATGCCTAGAACATAACATAAACCTAATATAACATAACACAAATAGGTATAAAACAAACCTAACAAGAAAGGAAAAAGAAAATACAAAACCTTCCGGAATATTATGTGTTTAATTTCACGACAATTAAAATGTCACGAATTCTTTATTCTGATTCTATTTTTCTTCTCAGAGCTTCATAGAGCTGCGAGAACTGGAATACAATCTATAATGTCTTCTAAATACTAATAAGTTCTTCAGTTGAAATACGATTTGTGCAATTGAAGTCCGAAACCTCTGCTAGTGAAATGTCACACGACCTCTTTCCTTCACAAGGACATTCATGTAATTTTCATATTGTATACCACTAATTCTGCCTTATTTTTTGTTATTTTCTATCACTTTCAGTGCCCTTTTGACGTCTATTTGTGTGAAAATATTGCTCGGTTGTACAACTCACGTGCGCAGGCATCTTACATTTTTATGATGTAATTTTTGGTGTAAACAAATTACAGAAAATTTATTTTTCTATGAATTAATGTGGATTTGAAAAGCTTCCTATATCTAGCCCTTCATGTTTTCGATTTAATAGTGTTTAGGGCTCTCTGCATGTCAAATAACATAATATGGGGAACTCGTCGATAAGGATAGTTTCTTAGGGCTTGAATAATAGCGTCCTATACCAAACAAAAGCTTTAAAATTGAAACCTGTTCCTGACCTGAAGGATTGTGAAATTTAGGCAGGACAATAATATTATGAAGAGCTATCTGCATGGCAAACGACATGCGAAAAGTATGTCATTAAGCATAGTTCCTTAAGGCTTGAATGATAGCGTCCTATACGAAACAGCAGCATTAAAATGGAAAAACTTTAAACGGTTTTAATAGAGGTTGGTTATGGATTTTCCAACATAGTTGGGAGGATATTTGATGATTCATGAGTTCGACCCTTAGGATCGTTGAATTGACCACCAAGATCACCTGATATAAACCCCTTGTGTGGGGTGTGTTGGTGGAAAAAGTTTACAAAAGGCTTCGTAATATTTTATAACATTTTTTTTATTATTTGTTGCATTCAGATTTTAAATTATGCACTTTCTGCTATTCTACTGCGGCAATTTCGGAATTATTTTATTAAATTTTCTGCAGATTCTGCTAATGCTAACATTAATAAATCGAAAACGTGAAGAGCTAGGTATAGGCAATGTATACATAATCTGAAAGCTAGTTTCTCAAGCTTTTCAAATCCGTATTAATGAATAGGGTATTCCACTTTTAATTTTTTTGTAATTTTAGCAAGTTAAAAAAAATTAAGTTCTGGACCACCCTGTATACTTAAACTTAGATGTGACCAAAAAAGATTAAATGCCTAGGTTTATTGTTCAGGGAAAGCCCAAATTTAAGCACAAGATTGTCTTGTAGAGGGAGATATTGGAAGTCCTGTTTTCGTCAAAAATAAAGAAATTGAGGTGTCCAAAATATTCAAAATCATAATTTTGGTTTATATCTCCGAAATTATTGGATTCTATGCAAAAATCTCCATCAGATTCAGTTTTTATCTTTCCGCTAAGTTAAAGGATAACCGAGATACGTAGGGGGTTCCGAAATGCAAGTTCCAAGAGCTTTTAATCACTGCCGATGTTTGATTATGTCCACCACATTGATTTTTTTTAATTCCCAAAAAATTTCCCCCGATAGCCTAAACATTGGTCAATGTATAAAAAAATTAGAATGAAAAAACAAAAGTCCGGAATTTTGTCGCCCACCTTATATAAAGATTTATCAAATGTAAAAGTTTTTTGACTCTTCCTGTATTTTTTAAGGAAGATTAATACCTATATCAAGTCAGCTAACAGGTTTCTATACAATTTCAAATCGTTGGTATCTACTTTTGTATAATTGATGTTAGTTAATCAAACAGTTGTAATTATTAGTCGCTGGATTTTTTTTGGTCAGAATTATTATTCTTTAATTATATTGTGAGCATATTGGCATTGATAAATGAGGGACACAATGCAATGTAGCAGCAGAGAACACGTGTGCGTGGGTGTGATGTGAGCCAAGAAGTACGCTCACCGCAGGCTTTAATGAGTTGTATAGATAAATCATAAACAAAAAGTCGCAATTGTGCCGTTGGCTTCATTTACTGAAGGAATTGTATGTTCCTCTTTAAAACCAATCGATATAACTGATTTTAAGTAACTACGGGGTGTTCAGAATTGCATTGCTTACACTTGAAAATACACCTACCGAAATAGGATGATGTTTTTGACAACATATTTTTTCTATATTCTCGATCATATTATTGAGCGTCAAATTTTTCTCTAACTTACTTAATATTTAACATAAACTGTTTAGGTTCAGATAATCACGATTCTATTGCTGCTATCATTGGCTAAGGTCAGATTGAGGTTTAATTGTGCCCTTAATGTCTTTATTATAATTAAGTTTAACTTATTTTTGTGTATCAATTAATTGCTAATAGTTTCCTGTAAATGTATTAATTGTAAGTATGTTGGAAATATATGCCAATTATTATTATAGATCTAGATACACACAAGGCTCTTGTTCCAGAATTTGCATATTGTTACGTATTTGAACAATACAACGATTATTACTCGCGTCAACACCTCAAGACCTTTCTGCCACTGTCACAATTAAATTATCGAAAACTGAGAAAGATGAAGAGAAAAAACCACGTGGGGCTGAGAAAAAACAAGGAAGAAAACATCGTGGAATTGTGAAAGCAGAAGAACTAAAACGACGCAAAGAACAACGAAGCAAACGCGAACCCTAACAAGAAGACAAAGAAAAAAAACAACGCAAAGCATGGAAAGAAGAACGAAAACGGCGTCTCGCAAACAATGAAGAAGTTATAATAAACTTGCCATGATCTTGACGAAAGAAGACTTAAGTAAATAAATATGTTATGCGATAAGCATGGATTTAAAAGAGAAAACCTCTTATAAATCATTTAAAAAAATCTTTTCAAATTGGCTTATAGATAATAAAATTGAAATAAGCACCTAAATGGATATGGGGTGAAATCTGTGTCTAATAAAATCGGGAACGATTAGAATTCACTTTTCAGTTTAACTCATTTATTGCTTTTTTTATTTGTTTCTTTTTGTTTTGTTTTCGAGATATTTCTAATTTTGGGTTATAAAATGATATAGCTACACTTAACTAAAATGGCTTCATGTGCACTTTTATCTGTTCTACCTTCATCTACAGTTGCAGACAACTTTTAAACTTTGCAACACAGGATGACTTACAGAATATTTCACAGGAGTTTGATTAATATTTATTTCACATTAATTATAAGATATATTGTACCGACATTGTAATCCTTGTACTTACTGAAATAAATATTATTATTATTATTATTATTATTATTATTATTATTATTATTTTTTTTTTTTTTTTTTTTTTTTTTTCCACAGGTTTTATTCCTGGTATTATTGACCGGGCCAAAAGGCCAAGGTCTTAAGGTATTTGCAACACCCGTCTGACAATTCGACACGTACCCAAGATGACCGCTTTTTGGGCTTCATGTAAGTATCCATAGTTTAGATTAAATATTTTAAGATTTTCCACAAAACTTTTATGAACCAAGCCGTTAGCCGACAAGATGAATGGAACTATCAACACTGATTGTAGATTGTACAGGTGAGAAATCTCATATTTTAAAGATTCGTATTTTGAAAGTTTTTCTACGTAAGTTTTCTGTAGATTTTCATCACCAGGGTTTGCGATGTCGACAATATATCCTAACTTTCCTTTTTTGTCTATGACTACAATGTCCGGACGATTATGAACGATGTGTCGTTCAGTTAATATTGGCGTATCCCAATAAACAAGCATCGTGTCTGATTCGAGCTTAAACTCCGGCATGTATTTATATGGGGCGACTATTGATTTTATTAGTTTCTGCTGATGGCAGATACCTTGGTGTATCACTTTCGCTACTGCATTATGTCTTTCCAAATAATCTTTTGGTGCCAATGTGGTACATCCTGATGTTAGGTGTTGTATCGATTCTGACGCAGCTCCACACATACGGCATGTTTCTATGTCCAGTGATTCATTGAGAATCCTTTTACGATAGGCTCTTGTTTTAACGCATTGGTCCTGGATAGCGTGAATGGCTCCTTCTGTCTCAGGGAAGAGATACCCCCTTTTCAGGTAAGTAAATGTACTTGTTTTATCGACATAATCTTTGTTTACGTTGTTAATAAATCTGCCATGCAGTGGCTTTAAACTCCATTCATCTAACATGACCCTTGTTGTTTTTGATACCAGATGTTGGTCGAAAACAGGGTGACTTTCTTGCCCAATTCGACATACTTGTTTGTGAACTAGAATCTCGGAATTAAGGAAGTATTGTCTAATATTTGACATTGAGTTCGCTAATACATTCTCCAACAACTGGAGACCCCTGCCTCCGTTTCCTCGCGGTATATATAGGCGGTTTGTATTTGATTGTGGGTGGTGTAACCCTGCTTTTGATAGTGATTTTCGAATCTCGCAATCAAGCTCTCGTATAGCTGTGGTGGACCACTTGACAACACCGAACGTATATGCTGCCACTGGTAAGACCCATGCATTTATGGCATCTATTTTATTTCTAGAATTCAGTTTCGTGTGTAGGACTCTATGGAGCCTTACTCGTACCTCTCTCTTAACTCCCTCTCTTACGGCATTTGTGTCAATCTCAGCGGCTTGAAGTATACCCAAATATTTGTAGTTGCTACCATCAGGGAGAGTTTGTATTGTGGTGCCGTCGATGAGATCAATTGCCTGCTCTTGCGTTAGTTTTCCTTTGTGCAAATGCAACGTTGCACACTTGTCTGTGCCAAACTCCATGCCGATGTCTCTTGAAAATTTGGCGACTAGTTCAAGCTGGCTAATTAGTTGCTTAGAACTTGTCGCGTAAAGCTTTAAGTCATCTACGTAGAACTGATGTGTGACTTTTACAACTGGGTTTTTACTTATAATATACCCGTAAGGTGAGTCGTTAAGTATCGTGCTCAATGGGTTCAGAGACAGGCAGAACAGTGTGGGGCTGAGGCTATCTCCTTGGAATATGCCTCTGCGTATATGGATCTCCTCAGTTGTATATCCAACAGCAGCTGTTTTTATTTGGATACGTGTTCTCCATGAATTCATTAAATGGTGTATGAGTTTGATTATTTCGTTGTGAACTTTATACAGCTTAAGTACTTGCAGGATCCAAGAGTGGGGAACAGAGTCGAATGCTTTCTTGTAGTCGATCCAAGCAGTTGATAAATAACGGTGTTTTGTTTTTGCATGGTGCGTTATCACTGAGTCGACAACGAGAGCCTCCTTTGTTCCCCTTGTTTTAGGTTTACAGCCTGTTTGTTCCGGGGCTAAAATTTTGTTCTGATTTAGGTGACCTGTGAGTTTTGTTTCTATTACTTTAGTTAATATTTTGTATATTGCACACAGGCATGTGATTGGTCTAAAATCTTTAGGCTCTGGGTTCTCGTATGTTTTAGGCAGCATGTATGTTATTCCTTCTGTGACGAAACTTGGAATGGTGGTTGGGTTCACGAGGATGTCTTGGAAGCAACTTGCCATTTGTTGGTGTAACGATGTAAATCGTTTCCACCAAAACACGTGAATGCGATCTTTACCAGGAGCCTTCCAGTCATTCATATATTTAAGGGCCGCTGATATATCGCTTCTGTCAACTTGTGTGTGCGTCATGGGTTGCACTTGGTGTAGCTTTTCTTCTATTTGGGGAAGCCAGTAGGGTGTCTTATTATGTTGTGCTGGTTTTTCCCATATTTTCGACCAAAATTGGGTCATATCCCGTTCTGACGGAACCGATGTTTTTTGATGTTTAGTGTTAGACGCTAGTTTCTGGTAAAAAGATCTCTGGTTTTCATAAAACATTCTATTTTGCTGGTATCTTTCAGACCTTATCGTATATCTTTTTATTCGTAAAGCAAATATTTTTATCTTTTGCTTTAGAGTGTCTAGCAACTGCAGGAGCGTTTCACGTTGATTTAAGATCCCCGGTGTTCGGTATTTTTTTGATATTATTTTAACTTTCCTAAGGACTTTATAAGATGAATAGTTAGTGGTGGAATAATTTTGTAATATTCCAATATCGGCACGCATACTATCTATCTTGTCCTGCAAGCGTTGTTTCCATGGTGGCAATCTTTTTGAATGAATAGTCTCTTTATTTTCTTCATACATTTTTATATCTAATATTTCAACAGTGACCAATGCTCCAATATATGCTAGCAGAGTTAAATCTTCGAGGTTCATAGTCGGCTCAACAAAATACTTTAGTGTCCAGTTAACTTGTGTAATGATTTCTGATTGCCTTTTCGCTTTTGGTAGGATTGGTAGGTGATGTTTATGATTTGGGCTCGAATGTTCGTACTTTATCATATACGATTTTATTTTGTCAACAATGTCTGTTCTGGGGTTAGTTTCTTGGTATTCCTCTGTGTTTGTGTGTGTATTTAGTTCTCCCTCATGTATTTGTGCTTGTTCCATATTCACCGTAATCTGCACTCCGTGGAACAGATTTTGTTCGGTACGTATTAAGTTTTTAATTTCATCCAATTCTGCATCTGAGATTATTTTCTTATTTATCAAGTATCTGATATAGTCAGATAGGGCCTGCGCAGATGTTTCGTGTTCTGGATACATTATTTTCCAGTCTTCAAACACTTTTTGGCGGAAACCTATAAAGTTCGTCTCAATCTCTGTTGCTTTAAAGTAGGTGCGTAGTAGATCAAGTTGTTTCGTTCTTGTCCAGCGCCTACCCCTGCTACGCGTTGTTTGTTGCGTATTGTTATTATTTGGTCTTTCAACAACGGGAGTCCCAATATTGGGTTCCAAGTTGTTTGGACTTCGTGCAGGGCGTATGGTTGCGAAATTATTTTGATGAAGGCCATTTGCTCCCTCCATCATCGCTTCAAGTTGTGTTAAAGGTAAATTTATGTTATTGTTTTCATTTGCATTCATCATCAAAACCCACGAGATGCAAGGGATCTCAACGTCGCTCACTGCAGAGCCCGGCTTACAGTGAGAAGGCTATTTTTCCCTAAAGGGGCGCCCGGACCTTTAGGCATCGCTAGCGGCACACTTCCCCTGTGTCATGCAGCCTCTCAGCGCGATGGTGTTACACCTTAGGCTTGGGGGCTTTCAAAGGTAAGCTCCTTATTTGTTGGGTGGTGGTAGAGGTGAGCATACCGAATATTTGGGTAAAATTCTGGACCACGCCTGGGTACGTATCAATGGCGTACAGGTGAGTTGGTTTCTTCCTACCACTGCCACTAGTAAGTTTCACCAACCTCGGGCATATTTTTGTTAACTGTGGGTCCCATCCCGGGTAGGACAAATTAAACCGCAGCGATAACCACGGTTTGGAGCTGTTGTGCCGGACTCCACGGCAACTGAGGTGCGCGGGATCGTCAAACCCGTAGATACTGCTGCTGTCACCCAACGTATCTCCTCTGCGCTCTTATTATTATTATTATTATTATTTTTTTTTTTTTTTTTTTTTTTTTTTTTTTTTTTTCCACAGTATTATTATTATTTTTTTTTTTTTTTTTTTTTTTTTTTTTTTTTTTTTCCACAGGTTTTATTCCTGGTATTATTGACCGGGCCAAAAGGCCAAGGTCTTAAGGTATTTGCAACACACGTCTGACAATTCGACACGTACCCAAGATGACCGCTTTTTGGGCTTCATGTAAGTATCCATAGTTTAGATTAAATATTTTAAGATTTTCCACAAAACTTTTATGAACCAAGCCGTTAGCCGACAAGATGAATGGAACTATCAACACTGATTGTAGATTGTACAGGTGAGAAATCTCATATTTTAAAGATTCGTATTTTGAAAGTTTTTCTACGTAAGTTTTCTGTAGATTTTCATCACCAGGGTTTGCGATGTCGACAATATATCCTAACTTTCCTTTTTTGTCTATGACTACAATGTCCGGACGATTATGAACGATGTGTCGTTCAGTTAATATTGGCGTATCCCAATAAACAAGCATCGTGTCTGATTCGAGCTTAAACTCCGGCATGTATTTATATGGGGCGACTATTGATTTTATTAGTTTCTGCTGATGGCAGATACCTTGGTGTATCACTTTCGCTACTGCATTATGTCTTTCCAAATAATCTTTTGGTGCCAATGTGGTACATCCTGATGTTAGGTGTTGTATCGATTCTGACGCAGCTCCACACATACGGCATGTTTCTATGTCCAGTGATTCATTGAGAATCCTTTTACGATAGGCTCTTGTTTTAACGCATTGGTCCTGGATAGCGTGAATGGCTCCTTCTGTCTCAGGGAAGAGATACCCCCTTTTCAGGTAAGTAAATGTACTTGTTTTATCGACATAATCTTTGTTTACGTTGTTAATAAATCTGCCATGCAGTGGCTTTAAACTCCATTCATCTAACATGACCCTTGTTGTTTTTGATACCAGATGTTGGTCGAAAACAGGGTGACTTTCTTGCCCAATTCGACATACTTGTTTGTGAACTAGAATCTCGGAATTAAGGAAGTATTGTCTAATATTTGACATTGAGTTCGCTAATACATTCTCCAGCAACTGGAGACCCCTGCCTCCGTTTCCTCGCGGTATATATAGGCGGTTTGTATTTGATTGTGGGTGGTGTAACCCTGCTTTTGATAGTGATTTTCGAATCTCGCAATCAAGCTCTCGTATAGCTGTGGTGGACCACTTGACAACACCGAACGTATATGCTGCCACTGGTAAGACCCATGCATTTATGGCATCTATTTTATTTCTAGAATTCAGTTTCGTGTGTAGGACTCTTGGAGCCTTACTCGTACCTCTCTCTTAACTCCCTCTCTTACGGCATTTGTGTCAATCTCAGCGGCTTGAAGTATACCCAAATATTTGTAGTTGCTACCATCAGGGAGAGTTTGTATTGTGGTGCCGTCGATGAGATCAATTGCCTGCTCTTGCGTTAGTTTTCCTTTGTGCAAATGCAACGTTGCACACTTGTCTGTGCCAAACTCCATGCCGATGTCTCTTGAAAATTTGGCGACTAGTTCAAGCTGGCTAATTAGTTGCTTAGAACTTGTCGCGTAAAGCTTTAAGTCATCTACGTAGAACTGATGTGTGACTTTTACAACTGGGTTTTTACTTATAATATACCCGTAAGGTGAGTCGTTAAGTATCGTGCTCAATGGGTTCAGAGACAGGCAGAACAGTGTGGGGCTGAGGCTATCTCCTTGGAATATGCCTCTGCGTATATGGATCTCCTCAGTTGTATATCCAACAGCAGCTGTTTTTATTTGGATACGTGTTCTCCATGAATTCATTAAATGGTGTATGAGTTTGATTATTTCGTTGTGAACTTTATACAGCTTAAGTACTTGCAGGATCCAAGAGTGGGGAACAGAGTCGAATGCTTTCTTGTAGTCGATCCAAGCAGTTGATAAATAACGGTGTTTTGTTTTTGCATGGTGCGTTATCACTGAGTCGACAACGAGAGCCTCCTTTGTTCCCCTTGTTTTAGGTTTACAGCCTGTTTGTTCCGGGGCTAAAATTTTGTTCTGATTTAGGTGACCTGTGAGTTTTGTTTCTATTACTTTAGTTAATATTTTGTATATTGCACACAGGCATGTGATTGGTCTAAAATCTTTAGGCTCTGGGTTCTCGTATGTTTTAGGCAGCATGTATGTTATTCCTTCTGTGACGAAACTTGGAATGGTGGTTGGGTTCACGAGGATGTCTTGGAAGCAACTTGCCATTTGTTGGTGTAACGATGTAAATCGTTTCCACCAAAACACGTGAATGCGATCTTTACCAGGAGCCTTCCAGTCATTCATATATTTAAGGGCCGCTGATATATCGCTTCTGTCAACTTGTGTGTGCGTCATGGGTTGCACTTGGTGTAGCTTTTCTTCTATTTGGGGAAGCCAGTAGGGTGTCTTATTATGTTGTGCTGGTTTTTCCCATATGTTCGACCAAAATTGGGTCATATCCCGTTCTGACGGAACCGATGTTTTTTGATGTTTAGTGTTAGACGCTAGTTTCTGGTAAAAAGATCTCTGGTTTTCATAAAACATTCTATTTTGCTGGTATCTTTCAGACCTTATCGTATATCTTTTTATTCGTAAAGCAAATATTTTTATCTTTTGCTTTAGAGTGTCTAGCAACTGCAGGAGCGTTTCACGTTGATTTAAGATCCCCGGTGTTCGGTATTTTTTTGATATTATTTTAACTTTCCTAAGGACTTTATAAGATGAATAGTTAGTGGTGGAATAATTTTGTAATATTCCAATATCGGCACGCATACTATCTATCTTGTCCTGCAAGCGTTGTTTCCATGGTGGCAATCTTTTTGAATGAATAGTCTCTTTATTTTCTTCATACATTTTTATATCTAATATTTCAACAGTGACCAATGCTCCAATATATGCTAGCAGAGTTAAATCTTCGAGGTTCATAGTCGGCTCAACAAAATACTTTAGTGTCCAGTTAACTTGTGTAATGATTTCTGATTGCCTTTTCGCTTTTGGTAGGATTGGTAGGTGATGTTTATGATTTGGGCTCGAATGTTCGTACTTTATCATATACGATTTTATTTTGTCAACAATGTCTGTTCTGGGGTTAGTTTCTTGGTATTCCTCTGTGTTTGTGTGTGTATTTAGTTCTCCCTCATGTATTTGTGCTTGTTCCATATTCACCGTAATCTGCACTCCGTGGAACAGATTTTGTTCGGTACGTATTAAGTTTTTAATTTCATCCAATTCTGCATCTGAGATTATTTTCTTATTTATCAAGTATCTGATATAGTCAGATAGGGCCTGCGCAGATGTTTCGTGTTCTGGATACATTATTTTCCAGTCTTCAAACACTTTTTGGCGGAAACCTATAAAGTTCGTCTCAATCTCTGTTGCTTTAAAGTAGGTGCGTAGTAGATCAAGTTGTTTCGTTCTTGTCCAGCGCCTACCCCTGCTACGCGTTGTTTGTTGCGTATTGTTATTATTTGGTCTTTCAACAACGGGAGTCCCAATATTGGGTTCCAAGTTGTTTGGACTTCGTGCAGGGCGTATGGTTGCGAAATTATTTTGATGAAGGCCATTTGCTCCCTCCATCATCGCTTCAAGTTGTGTTAAAGGTAAATTTATGTTATTGTTTTCATTTGCATTCATCATCAAAACCCACGAGATGCAAGGGATCTCAACGTCGCTCACTGCAGAGCCCGGCTTACAGTGAGAAGGCTATTTTTCCCTAAAGGGGCGCCCGGACCTTTAGGCATCGCTAGCGGCACACTTCCCCTGTGTCATGCAGCCTCTCAGCGCGATGGTGTTACACCTTAGGCTTGGGGGCTTTCAAAGGTAAGCTCCTTATTTGTTGGGTGGTGGTAGAGGTGAGCATACCGAATATTTGGGTAAAATTCTGGACCACGCCTGGGTACGTATCAATGGCGTACAGGTGAGTTGGTTTCTTCCTACCACTGCCACTAGTAAGTTTCACCAACCTCGGGCATATTTTTGTTAACTGTGGGTCCCATCCCGGGTAGGACAAATTAAACCGCAGCGATAACCACGGTTTGGAGCTGTTGTGCCGGACTCCACGGCAACTGAGGTGCGCGGGATCGTCAAACCCGTAGATACTGCTGCTGTCACCCAACGTATCTCCTCTGCGCTTTTATTATTATTATTATTATTATTATTATTATTATTATTATTATTATTATTATTATTATTATTATAATTGAAGCTAGAAATTTGTTTTCATACAGACATGATTTCACGCCTTCTCTAAAAAAATGCTGTCCGACTCATTGGTTCTCTCCAAATTTAGTTACGCCGATACTGTTTACGAACCTTACCTCGATATGCAAAATCAAGCCAGAATACAGAGGGTACAGAACTTCTGCTGTCTGTTTTTTGCTTGAAAAAGTATGATCATATATCACATAAGATCAAAGAACTTAATTGGCTAAAGATGTCTGAAAGACGGGAACTCAGTTTTTGCTCTTTATTATTTAAAATTATTAAAACAAAAATACCGAAAGTACTGTTTCATAAGCTGAGCCTGCGTTAATCCATTCACAGCGTTAATATAAGATCAAGAAATTTGCTACATATACCTAGGCATAGAACAATCATGTTTAAGAAATGTTTTACTTATAACGCGGTAAAGTTGTATAACTCTTGTATTTTCCAACATGTACAATACAGTTTAAACTCATTCAGAGTTAAAATAAGAAATATGTTGTTGAGCAAACGTCAGTAGCCTTTCAGGCTATTAAATAATATTTAATATTTCATTTATGTGTGTGTTTTGTCTTATATCCTTAGATTGGATATATGTATTTATACATACTTAATGTTGATTATGATGATTTTATCATCTTATTGCTAACTACTTATATATTTTCTCCTTTATAATCATAATAATGCTAGTTTATATCTTTTTTCTCCTTTACAGCATATTGTTATTATTGTTTATTGTCTCGTGTGTTGTCGTATTGTTATTGTTAATCGAAATAAATTAAAGTAGGTAGTGTAGAAGTGAATTGTCATATCTGTGTTGTTTGCAAATTAGGTTAAGTGCTTGGAGTATCATATTGCTAAACTTCGTTTGTAAATTTCTTCCAAATAAAGACGATTTATTATTATTATTATAAATGCATGATGCAAAAATTAGTCCTATATGAAAAACAACTTTGCTGATATAGCAATAATTTTATTATTATTTCATTTTTTCTCAGGTGATCCTAGATTTCATAGGCCCCAATGTGGGAAATTTCCAAGCATAGGGTCTATTTAAGTTTATGGTTGTGTTGAGGAATTTACGAGTTAGAGAGCACGTATCTAGAATCACCGATTTTTGAGGTTGGTCATAGGACTGGGATGATGATCACTGGCAGTTTTTTCCATTTGTTGAATTTCCTCACATGATGATTTCTCTAGTTTTTCACTGTTTTTCTTTTGGCTGTGAGTGGAGTTTGTGATAGAGATTTCTATAAGGTAAGTGAAGTTTGTGTGTCAATGTCTGGTCTGTTGTGTATTATTATTTTGTCTGTTATGATACTCCTGTTCCAGTAGAGGTTTGTAGTTTTGTTTTCAAGGACATTATCTGGTTTGTACTTGTATTATGGTGATCGGGCTTCCAACAATCCATGTTGCAGTGCTAGTTCCTGATGTATTTGTTTGGCTACATTGCAGAATGAAAATCTTCAACTCGTCAAAGCAAAATTAACAGCACACATACACATACACACAGTACGACAGACTTCCATCATCTGGAAATGGCCTTAATCGTCTCAGGGAACTTCAAAATGGTTATATCCGTCTTTATCTCAATTTTTTAGCCCGTTCATAGTACTTGCCTGTGCCGGAAAGTAAAGTGTTTTACTACAATTCCAGATGATACAGTATCAGTAATAAAAAGAACTACAAAAGGGATTAGATGGCAGTAAAAACTGATCTAACCCTAAATCAAAAGTACAATAATAAAAATAAATACCCTAACGTACACCATATACGACATGTGATTTGAGTTTTAAACATAATGCCAACTCACAAAAAGTGAACTTGATTGTAGAAAAAGTCATCATAATACAAAATATGAATAACATAACAGCAATGCAAAAAAAAAGTTAAAAAAAACTTAACGGAATAAAGTGGATTAAACAAGTGATAGCGTGAGCCCACCATTAAATTTTCACTGATTTTGTAGTATAATTAGACTATTATATACAAGTTATATTCAATTGTTTTTTTAAAAAGTTTTTTTTTTTTTTTTAATTAATTTCTCAAGGTAAAATTTAAATTTAGAAAAATTAAAAATTAATTTTTGTTCTGAACATAAAATATCTTAATATAGACTAAAAACTCATAAAAAAATAAATTTTAATTCTACATTAATCAGTAATTATACTAATATTAAATTTTAATATAGAACAAAGCACTGTAGCTAATTGTTAATATAAACTTTTAAAACTAGGGGTGTTCTCACCAAGAATGAAATGCCTGAGAAAAGGATTAGTTTGATAGAGTAAATCATGCACCTAGCTGCTTTCATTACATTTGATGGAATTAAACCACCCCCTATAGTATCAAAAACTATTGTACCTAGTATACTAAAACATAAAAAGATAAGCTAATTAAGCTACTGGATTCATACCCTACTTATAAAGGTCTCAATTCTTTTCCTTTTGATCAATAATTTTTTTAAAATCACCTTCCTTGCGTCAATAATAATCGGAACGATCTTCACCATAACCTCGTGCTTGTGGTTAGGAATATGAATCGGGTTAGACATCAACCTATTATATCTTTCATCCCCCTAATGAAATCTAATAATAACATGAAATAACAGAAGATTTTATGGGATTATCAAAATACTCCCTGTATATTTATAATAATATAGTAAATACGATACAAATTAGTGACTATTTTATATGTCACTACACGATTAAACTTAGCCTGTTAAACTAACTCAAATTTATTTGCTATTAATTTACAGAAATAATTTTTATAGAGAAAAATAAAACTATTTTTATCCTGACCTCCAATAATTTCAATTTATTTTACAAAACTGTCACATTTATCCAATACATCTAAGCACGTTATAGATTCATCCAGCTGTTGTTTAGACCATTTACGACAAATTATAGTTGATTTAATGCTCATTTACAATCAAATACTAAACTTACAAAATAGTTGTGTTATTAAACAATCTAACTGCATTTATTTATTAACAAAGTATATAAAATACTCTACACATTCTTACAATCAACTTTAATTAAATTTATGGTTAACATTAAAAATTTACTTAACTATTAACCATAAATTAAATACATGCATTTTTCTATTTCTCTATTAAATATATTTAGTATTGCAGAAATCTAACCAATTAAGTATTATTAAAAGAACCTACGTGTGTGTAAGTATAAATATATTATCGTAGATAAGGCGGCCTTACTTTAAGTGCCTTAAAACGAAAAAAATTATGCGTAAATTATATTAGCCATTTTGCATAGGTATAACGGGTGTCCCACCGGCAAGGGTTTCACTCCATTATGGAGAAACAATCCGGCTAAAATTACACCACATGGATCAGTCCTTAGTTATTTGCTAGTCATCGTCTTCAGTTCAGGCATCTACCAAATTATAATTGAAGGTACTCTTAAGTGTCTAAGAAAAATTCGTCGGTAATATAGGTCTCAGTGTGACGCAGGGATCCGTCCTTAGACCTTTACTAAGGAATGTCAATGTGATGCAATTTGCAGATAATATAGTGTTACGTTTTTTTTCGGATTTAATTGCAAATTTTATGGACTGCAACCTGGTCTGAATAAAATTATAGAGTCGTATATTTTTTATTGATACCGTTGGACTTGGTTTAGGCAAAACATCTTCCAACGAACTAACAACTTATTTACATAGTTACATATATGTCGTTAGAGGTACAACTGGTTGCTGTGTTTTACAGTTCAATAATATTATAAAATCTATTTACAATTATTGTAATCCGAAAACTTATGTGACTTTTGAAGGATAAACTGCCGTAATTAATTTTATTAAATGCATTGCTAGGTAATTATAAAAGGTGTAGTGACAATTTAATTACGACAAATTTTATTTATAATGTTGCTGTAGAAACGTGTGGCAGAGACACAATAAATAAACTTCCTTCTGAGTCTTCCAGAAGAAACACAATTAGATATTATGTGCCTACTTGCTGACAAATAAAGACTTAAATTATCAGTTGTTTTATTCCATGCTGCAGTACACATGATGGATAATTAATTAAAATTAAATAAATAGTAACTGGCTTTGACATGAATAAAATATGTGCGATATCTTTGAAATCGATCCAGTAGTTTGTTAACAGTGAGAGTCTTAAGACAGTAAGAAGTATGTTAACAAAATGAAGATTACCTATTTAGGGGTTCGTTGGATGATTTTTTACGATGCATTAAATCGCTTCGGTCAACTTTTCATAATGAGGCACTAGTAATGCAGACTGTTAATAATTAGTTTGCAGAATTTCGTCAGGCTTGTTTATCAGTGAGTGATCAACCATACGGGGTGTCCCGTAAAATGCTTCAATCCATTATCCAAACATTCCTTGAGCAAAATGAATTGCACTTTTATTATGCCATTTTCCATTTTACGGCTCCATGTCCGACATTTATACAAGGTGTCAAAGTTTGATTTTCACAAAATATTTTTTTTTTTAAGTCGCGTTCTAATCATTGCGTTTGTAGGAAACTTGGTACATTATATTACAATTTTAGTCGCATGTTTTCAAGGTAGAAAGAGTTAAAAAATCGGTTCTGATGTCCTGAAACTTTCCCGACAAGATATTACAATATAATGTAAAATATATGACCGCCGTAACGAAACAGAAACAATGTCGGTTAAATTAGAGAAAAGTTATAAAATTTAAACTCCTTTTAAATGGTGTTTTCAAAAGTAAAGTAACTTTAGCCGTTCTCGAGAATTTTTGAAAAAACTATTTTTTGCAATTTTCGTTTTTATTTATTTCTGACGTTATTTTTAGATATATAAAAAAATTAAAAGCACTTTCTTTTTGAGGAGAATAAGATAGCGTTTACAAATTTTCACTACGACGCGACGTTTCGTTTTTGGAAAACTATCATCAACTTCGTTTTTTAAATACGACCCTAGATTTTTTATTATTAAATTTAAAGGCATTATTTATTATTATTTGCCAATTTATTTCTGCCTCAGTACAACATTTTATTCTGTACGCGGTTTTTTAACTTAAGTAGACATTTTTGTGCTTTTTGATTATTAAAAAACCGCCGTTCTCAGATGCGTGTTTTACGCAAAATACGTGCAAAACTATCGAGATTTTTGTTGAATAATTTTAAAAACACTGAAAAATTGTGTAAACCATTACGTGTGCTATACCACCTATTTTTGAATTAAAAATGGCTTTAAATTTAACAATAAAAAATCTAGGGCCGTATTTAAAAAAACGAAATTGATGATGGTTTTTCAAAAACGAAACGTCGTAGTAAAATTTTGTAAACGCTATATTATTATCCTCAAAAAGTAACAAGTGGTTTTAATTTTTTTATATCTGTAAAAATAACTTCAGAAATAAATAAAAACGAAAATTGGAAAAATTAGTTTTTTAAAAAATTCTCGAAAACGGATAAAGTTACTTTACTTTTGAAAACACCATTTAAAAGATGTTTCAATTGTACAACTTTTTTTTATTTAACCGACATTTTAACTCCTACCGTTTCCAAGATTCCAATGCTATCCCATTCTTATCTTGGACACAGTGTATAACTACTGGTAAAATTCAGCCCACAATTAAAAACCAGATTCATAGTACCGGGTGGTCCATTAAGAATGGCACTCGGCCATACCATGCGACTTCTGGAAAACAGCTTTAGGTTTTGCGACAAACTTTAGTCGTTTTTAATATAGACTGCGGTGTTACTTTTTAACGTATAATTGACAGTTCTAACCTTTAAAATAGCGGTCAAGCGCCATTTTGAAATGAAATTGTAAATGGAAAAAGGGTTTGCGTGATACTCACTTTGTAGAAGATTTTATGACGATGCCCAAGTTTCAAATCCTTGTCACTTTCCCATACAAAATAAATAAAGCGTTTATTGCCCAACAGTTTCCCATTTACAGGACAATATTACAAACTAAAAAATTAAATGCTTAAATAAACTAAAATACTAATTTATAAATCCCAATTAATTCCGCACACATACACACACCTAAACCACAAATGTCTCTGCAGCTACCATTTTCAAGTAATTGACTGTAGTTGTAAAAATGTCACACCTGTCAGAAACTCTATTAAAATTAGAACACATGACATGAACAGGCGATCTTAACAGTACTTTGGTCCTAGCTCAGTGTAAGTGAAATGTTAAATTGGATCTGGTATTTAACCTAGGAACTAACAAATTCAAGTAAGATAGCAGAAAAGAGCAGTCGATTTTTTCTCTAAGCAATTTATATAAGATGGTTAATGAGCTCTGAATTCTTCGGTACTCCAGACTCTGAAAGTCAAAACGTGATAGTAACAATTCATGATCGAAACCTCTTACTGGATAAGCACCATCGGTTCTAAAAACTAAATATTTCAAAAATCTACGTTGAATTTGCTCGACCTCTAGTTTATGAATATTATGTTGAGGATACCAGATGATGGAAGAATACTCCAATTTTGACCTCACATAGGCATTGAACAAGGTGATAAGGGCAAAGGTATTAATGGTGTCTTGTCAAAAATTCATTAAGAATGACATTTATACTTATATTTTTTATGTCAAATTCTATTTTCCAAATGGTGCAGCGCAAGACGTTCTCGCAGTTTTTTTATTAATGTTTTCGCAAAGCTACAATTGCGGCCCGAATGCATGCTGAATGTTATTTTGCGAGGAGTCACCCTGATCCTTGAACCATCAGAAGATTAAGCAGACGTTATACCTAGTTAAGTGAAAAAATTACTTCCAGGTGCCATTTTGTTTTGGAAAGTGATAGGGATTTGAAACTTGGCCATCGTAATCTGCATAGAATCTTCTTCAAAACGAGGTATCACTTGACCCCTCTTGACTGCCATTTCAAAAGCTAGAACTGTCATTTATACGTCCGAAAGGGAGGCAAAAATCTATATTGAACATGCCCAAATATTGTTTACAAAATCTAAAGTCGTTTTCCAGAAATCGCATGATATGGTCGAGTGCCATTCTTAACGGATCGTCCTGTACAATTTCATAAAAGTATGTGAAAAGATTCATTTAAAATAGTGGGCAATTATTATTCGGGACCGACTCAAAGTGAATTCAATAAATTTCAGGAATTTTCTTCTTAAAACTATAAACAGAAAGAAAATTTCTAAACCTAATGTTAATGTCATGTCCATATCCGAGCTGAACTTCATTTTATTGCACAAATATGGGAGTCGTCTATTGCTAACAATTCTATGAAATAAAGCCACTAAATGTAAATACCCTATATCGCTCATAGAAAACCAGTTACTAGATAAAAGTAATAGGTTCGTACTGCCTAATCCGAAAAATGACCTCAAGCATGATTTTTGAACACGCTGATTACAATTATTGTTATCAATGCTTAGGAAACAGGGGCCATAAACAACGTCATAAAAATTAAAATTACTCAAAATCAGAGTGTCAGTAAGTCTAGATTTGAGTTCAACAGAGAGTAATTGTCTAAATGGATAAAGCATATTCAAGGAGGCATATGGTTTTGAAATACATTTAGAGATATGATCCTTGAAGGAGAACTTAGAAACAAATACTAGTCCCAAACTTCTGACCTTGCCAGTAATTTGCAATGACACATCATTGAGCCTAATTTGCATACGATCTATTACAGATTTTATATTCTTACCAAAATTCAAGACTTCTGTTTTTGTAGCATTTATTGTGTTCAAATCGAAATTTATCTTTTTGGTTGGCATTGACAACATCATCAAAATCTCAGTTAACTATCATCAGAGTACATGTCATGTAACTTTCAGAATATTCAAGACTCGATGGAGGAGTTATGGTATACATGGAGAACAATAGAGGACCCAAAATAGAGCCTCGCGGAACTCCTGAATAAATTTTGCTCCATATAGGATGCCTTTGCTGGTCTGCACATATTGACAACGGCAATTTAAATAGGTGGCCAGAATTTGCACTCCTTTTCACGAAAATCAAATATAATATTTCAAAATCGCTAATAAAATCTTATGATTGATTTTGTCAAAAGCCTTGGTGTAGTCAATTAAAATTAAGAAAATTATCAAGATCATGCAAAATATCGTCAGGTAGATCCAACAATGCAGTTGTACAACTATATCCCTTGCGAAACCCAGATGGTTAATAAATATAATGTTGTATTTATCTAAGTGAAACTTGATTTGCACGATCAAAACCTTTTCAAGAACCTTCGACATTGGATACAGTATATATGGATATGGGACGCAAATCGTTGTATTCGCCGATCTAACTTTTTTTAGGAATAGAGAAGAGTTTTGATGTCTTCCATGGTTTAGGAAACTGGTTAGACAGCAAAGAAACATTTACAATATGTTATAAAGGGCGAAATCGGGCTTTTGATTTTATTTCAAATAAGAAATCTCTAACTGTTTCAATGTCTACCCTTGTAAATTCAAATTGCTGTTATTGTTGTGGAACGAAAGTAAATTTTGATCGGGTGGACTCTCCTATACCTTCATATGACGAGTTATTATTTGTGACAAGTTTTAAAATGAAAGCAATGTATATTTAGTAAAAGTAAAATTTCTCTTCACAATATATTTAAATAATGAGACAAATATCTTCTTAATTTCCTGAAGAGCAAAACAACTTATAAGTAGTTTAAATAATCATAATCAGAAATAGTTAATATAGTAATTGATAGAAATATTCCAATTTGACTTTAATAGATTTCACTTTGTATATCAGATAACACTTGTTCTACAATGTATCATGTCAAAAAGTGAATGTTTATTATTTTTTTTTAAATCAACGTATAGGTATAATAAACTGAATTAAAAAAGAAAGTGTGCGTTCTTTCTCAATACTGCGCACCGAAATTTAAGAGCATATCGAATTGTTACATAAATTATTATCTATTAGATTTTAAATTAAAAATTAGTAATGATGAAGTTAGATCTTCCATATAATACAAAATCACTACGGAGCTATGCTGAGTAAGGTAGTTAGTTCTACTTTTTTTTACAGCTTACATTCTTGGGGATATAAGTTCATACATAATAATACAATTAATTTGCTTTAGGAAATAAAAATATTCCATTTTTATTTCCACGTCAAAATTTACATTACGACGTTTCGTGGCATTATTTGCGACTTCTTCATGTTTATTTTGAATGTTGTTGTTTAATTTAGCAGGGCCCCAGTCTAATTCAATAGAACCAGACCGAGGCATGGGTCGACAGATACTGACGAATTCGTTTCGCTCTTGTTATGAGCTAGTCAGAGTACCATAGTCATTGCCCATCTACAAATATCGGCCTGCATTTAAGCACAATAGGATACACAACAGTAGACACATGTAAACACGTATCATCTACATGTACATAGTAATGCATATCCTATACCATGCAGAGGCCGAACAAACTCAATGTACAGGTAAAACCAGTCGTATAAAGGTCGTCCAAAATCAGTTGTTGTTCCGAAACCCATTGAAGCTGTGCGCGAACTGATATTGCAAGATCGTCATGTGACCTATCAAGAGATTGAGACAACCTTAGGCATTAGTGGGACCAGCATACATTTAATATTGCATAAACGTTTGACTGTCCCACACAATTTGTAAATCGCTCAAAAAAGGGCTCGTGTCGATTGGTCGAAAGAAATGCTCAAAAAATACCATCGCGGTGCTTCGAAACACATCTATGACATCGTGACAGGTGATGAATCGCGGATTTACGCGTATGAGCCCGAAAGTAAACAGCAGTCGACTGTATGGGTGTTTCAAGATGAGCCAAATCCAACGAAAGTTGTTCGCACACGAAGCACTTCCAAGCAAATGGTCGCCTGTTTTTTCGGAAAAACGGGACATGTCGCAACCGTACCACTAGAACAACGCAGAACAGTCAATTCTGAGTGGTACACAACCATTTGTTTGCCAGTTGTCTTCCAAGAAATCAGGAAAACCAACCGCGAAGACGGATCACTCTTCACCACGACAATGCGAGCTCTCACACATCGGCTCAAACAACTGCATTTTTGAGCACCCAAAACATCGATTTGATGAGTCATCCGCCGTATAGTCCTGACTTGGCACCGAATGACTTCTTTTTATTCCCGTACGTAAAAAACAAACTGAGAGGTCAACGTTTTTCGACACCTGAAGAAGCGGTTGCTGCATTCCGAATGCATGTTTTAGAGATACCTCAATCAGAGTGGCAAAAGTGCTTCGACAATTGGTTCAAACGCATGCAAAAGTGTATAGATCGTCATGGGGAATATTTTGAAAAACAATAAAGTGTTTTTCGATGATTGTTTTTGTTCTCTAATCCCGAAAATGTTTAGTATCCCGAAAATGTTTAGTATCCTAAACGCTTTGTATGAGATTATGATAGATATTACTTAGATATTGAATGTCGGTTCTATGATTGATATACTATTATTATTATTTTTTATGTAAATCATTTCCTTAAACTTCCTTTTTTGTGTTGTTGAAATTAAAAGTGTGATTATTGGATTCTGCATGTTTTGTTAGGGCGGCTTTATTTGTGGAGTTTTTATGTCCGTTTAGTCTTTTATCCAAATTTTGCTTCGTTTGTCCAATATAGACTGCGTTACAATCATTACAAGGTATTTCGTATACCAGATGTGTTTTTTTTTAATAAAGGTGTTTTTATTTTTAAATTAGGAAAAATGTTATTTTTAAGCAGGTTTGTAGTTTAATGGCATGTTGTTAAATCGTATTGGCGTAACTTTCCTTGGAGAGATTCAGAAAAAAATTAAAAACGTAAGGTATTCAAATATATTTGTTGCTATTTTGAGCAACTGGTTTATGTTGTGACCCGTTATAAAAAAAAAACCTGAAGAAGTGGCAAATAATGTAAAAACCTGAAGAAGTCGCAAATATGTATTTCCTAAAGTTAATTGTATTGTTTTGTATGAACCTACATCCCCAAGAATGTAAACTGTAAAAATATACAAGAAGAAGGTTCAAAAATACGAAATATAAACTCAAGAATCATTCGTGGTCTGATCTCAAATAAACAACCTTTGGAAAAGGCTTAGCGTGCGGTGTCTGAATGTCTCGTTGACAATTTAAAATTTCCATATCTATAAAAAATGAACCGTCCAGGAAAATGTTTTCTTATGGTTTATGAAAGCTCCTATATGGTTACTTCAAAATACTAATTTCGCATTATTTTATCAATGAAACACAAATCAGCCTTATTCATTTACAGTTTATTAGGTGTAAAAAGTGCAAGTATATCGTCAGACAACAATGCATGGTAGTGTGGGCAACAGAACCAATCTGGTCACTTTCACCGTTCTCAAGAGAGAAGAGACCACCTGTTTTATTTGTTTGATAGTAATCTAGAGCAAGTTAAGTACAAGAAACTACTACCAATGAATGGACATTCATTTATTACCTCCAATTCAAGAACGAATTTTGCATTGAATTATTGTATAGCGAGTTTTTTAGGGTTTTCTATTTTTGTATTCAAAATTATGAATGCAATATATATCGGAGTTAAATAATATGCCATAGAAAGTAAGTATACAGGGTGAATCACAACTAGCGATTTGATTGATTATAGGGAAACGTACTTACGTACACCAGTACTGTCTAACAAATCAAAATGGGGTTTTTTGATCGGTCCCCATGACCACACAAGTATTTTATCGGAAGTTTTTTCGCAAAAACTATTAAAAGTATATTATTTTAAGTCTTAAAATTATATTTCCGTGTATAAGCCTTTCTAATCTTAGTTTAAAATTATATAAAAAACCACAACTCGATATTGTATAATGTCAATACCAACCGCAGCTGTCCATAGGAGCTCATTTATAATAATTATATATATAATATTTATAATAATTATATATATAATATATATATAATTATAATTCATTAATAATTATTCATTATTTCATGTATTAACAATTGTATGTTTATTTGTATAAAAGTATACTATATTTTATTTTATTTTGTTTAAAAAATGTTCTTGTATATTAAAGCCATAAATTCAAAATAAATAAAAGTTTAGACATAAAGTCCTGTTCAAAATGATCGCATCACTTACATCTTTCGATTTAGTTTGATTATTTAAGGCAATATTGGCGTTTATTTTAAGAAATCATAGGTGGCTCATGTCAAGTAGTTACTCCTGTCATTTTTGAAGTGTTGCGACTATACTGAATTAATTTGGCTAAGAGAAAAACAATAATTACTTTGTTTACATGACTCCAGTTTGGTGTGTGTATTGTTTAAAATTGCTCTTATTTTTTTATCACAAAATTTAGTTTGTTAGATCAATATTTAACCTATTCGCGCCATTTAAGCAATGATGAATGTGTAAGAGTCGCAACTTTGCTAGAAGTGGGAAAAAGTATGCGTTATGTGGGCAATTTGTTAGGTGTTCATCATTCAACAATTAGTCGAATGGTTAGAAGATTTAGGGATACTGGATATCACGGTAGAAGACGTGGTCAGGCCAGAAAGAAGGCCACAAGTCAAGTTGACGAGCGTTTTCTCCGACAACAGGTCTTAAGAAATCGAACATCTACAAGTAAAGAGCTAAGTAATCAACGCGCAAATATTAGAAATGTCAAAATTTCTGCTTTAACCGTCAGGAGAAGACTAAAAGAAACCGGATTGACCAGCAGAAAACCTGCCACTGGACCGTTGCTTACCGTAGAACACAGATCACGCAGCTTAAGATTCGCCAGAGATCATGTACATTGGACTATGAAACCAGAGTTAGTTTAAAATCTCCAGACGGTCGTGATAGAGGATGGCGGAGACCTAGAGATAGGTTTCATGATTGCACCATATCTTCAAGGGAACCATTTGGTGTTGGATCAAAAATGTTCTGGGGTGGAATTTGTTTTGACGCACGCACAGAATTAGTTCCTGTTCGTCCGCGAATCATGAATGCAGAATTCTATCTAGAACACATTATTCAAGACCATTTTATGCCGTTTGCGCCATTTTTATGCAAGATAATGCAAGGCCTCACACCGCAAGACCTCTGTTAGATTACCTAAATAAGATTAATATTCAAATCTTAGAGTGGCCACCACGAAGTCTAGATTTGAATCCAATCGAGCACCTTTAGGATGTTCTGAAAAAATCAATTCGACGTCATGTACCTGCCCCAATCAACCTGCAAGAACTGCATGCTGTTCTGATAGAATGGGAAAATATCCCGCAAGAAACCATTCAGAACTTGATAACAAGCTTACCCAGACGAATGCAAGCGGTTATAAGAGCTCGAGGAGGTATTACGCGTTATTAGGGTTTTATTAGTTTGTTAATTGGGTTTTTCGTTTGTTAAAGTTAAAAGATTTTTCAGTTTTCACTTTTTTGTACCTTATCGCGTTAAGTAATTCTGTAGAAGAAATCGACTGCTTCCAGAACTTGGATTATTTAAGAGTACCCAGCAAGGATTGGGTAATATTTGAACTATAATATCTACCAAATTTATTATATATAACTTTAGACGTCCCACTAAACAAACAAATCCGAATAAATTTATTATTGTTTCAAGAAATTATAATCATGTCAAAAGCTTTTTCCAAATTAAGCAAAGCAATACCACTAATGATATTCAAATCAAATTGGATGCATACAACAACAAAGAATCTGTTACATCAAATACTAATTTGCATAAACAACAATCAAAATGAATAGAATAGATAAAAGGAATACAGAATTATTAATATAAGGCATAATTAAAGTGAGTCTGTATTAAGACTCGAATACATAGAAGGGTTATTTACATTATATTTCGTAATTTACGTTAGTAATCTTGATTACAATTACAAAATACGACCGGCATTTATACAATGTCCTCCTACATGCTATTTTCAGGAAATAACAATGAACTACACTGCAGGCACAAGCTTAAAGACAATGCAAATTATTAGTTTTATGTTTACGGGGTCTACAGGACGAAACACCAAATTTCAACGAACTAAATAACCAGAATTCATATTTTTCTCCTGACCCACACATTCTAGACGATGTTTCTGTTTAATAACTTATTCATTTTTCAATAGATTGCTTTAAAAATGATGGACATTTATACAGGGTGGTCCAACTTTTACCTGCATAAATTTCTGAATCGATAGATAATCGACAATTAATGTGAGTTTGGTTAATAAACTATGTGCGAAAAATGCTTCGTTACAAAGTTACAGGGTGTTGAAATTTAAGAAACAAATTCGAATTTTATTAATATCTTTATAACCAATTGAGATATTTCAATGAAATTTGGCACGTGTGGAGAGGTAATCTAGCTTCATTTTTTCATGTAATAATATTATTTTTATTTCCACCAGTGGCGTGCGTACGGCTACCGATTGCGACATTATTAATGAAAAAATAGATACGCCACTGGTTTATCTCAAAATGAAAATTATATCTGCAATTCTTGTTCAATTTAAAAGAAAAAAGTACTCTTGGCTTTTTTTTCGTATGAGGCAACATTTTCGAGTACAAAAATAAAAATCGTCTAAGTTAAATATATTGAAAACCAACATAAAAATAACATATAATAATGCCGCGGCTATTTAGTAACCAAGAATACGGTTTTTGCGAAGAAAATGCAGTAGTAGTCGCAAGGGAGTATGCACGTAGATTCCCTAATAGACGTCCTCCGACGAGAGAAGTTTTCTCTCAAGGTCATCGGGCATTTCGAGAACGAGGTTTAAATAATACTTTTAACATAAAAAACAATAGACAGCGCCCTAGAAGAAACAATTTGGCGGATGAAAGGCGTATTTTAAGAACGTTTGATCGAAATTCAAACCTAAATTCACGAAGAACTGCTGTCGTGCTTAACATATCAAGGTCAACCATTCTTAAGTCACTTCATAAAGATGGTAGAAAGGCTTACCATTTTAGGGCTGTGCACGATTTATTGCCTGAGGACTATGTTAAAAGGCATACCTATTGCAAATGGTAATTGAATAAAGTTCAAGTAGATAGAGATTTCCTGCATAAGGTTTGCTGGACTGATGAAGCTTCATTTACAAGAACTGATATAACGAATTACCACAACTTTCATATTCGGTCACAACACAATCCATACTAAGTGCGAGCGAAGAAGTTTCAACACCAATTCAGTGTGAACGTGTGGCTAGGATTAATATCCAATAATCTCCTGGGACCATTCTTTTTACCAGCTAGGCTCTCAGCACAATTATTTTTAGACTTTTTACAGAATAATTTAAATGATTTAATGGATGACGTGCCACTTCATTTACGTGCGAATGGTTGGTTTCAAATGGATGAAGCACCAGCATATTTCGGGCGGAATGTGAGAAACTAGAAAACAGAGCATTACGGAAATCAATTAACTGTTTCCCTGGAGAACTCGAAAATAATCATGAGGAACGCTTGACTTGACTCCAGTTGATTTCTTTATTTGCGGCTACCTAAAAGAAAAAGTGTATAGGGTGCCGGTCAGAAAACGCGAAGAATTAGTCTTAAAAATTCAAGAAGCTTGAGATGAGTTGCATTGTAACAATTACATTCTATCGGCAGCAATTAATAACATCACCAGAAGATGCCAATTGTGTATTGACAATGACGATAGTCATTTTGAACAGTTTCTGTAAAAAAAAAACTCTAAAATCTGTTAAAACGTGTAATGATATGATATTTTTATGTTGATTTTCAATACATTTGGTTTAGACGATTTTTATTTTTGTACTCGAAAATGTTGCGTCATACGAAAAAAACGCCAAGAGTACTTTTTTCTTTTAAATTGAATAAGAATTGCAGATATAATTTTTATTTTGAGATAAACCAGTGGCGTATCGTTTTTTTCATTAAAAATATCGCAATCGGTAGCCGCACGCACGCCACTGCTGGAAATAAAAATAATATTATTACATGAAAAAATGAAGCTAGATTACCTCTACCCACACTAGCCAAATTTCATTGAAATATCTCAATTGGTTATAAAGATATTAATAAAATTCGAATTTGTTTCTTAAATTTCAACACCCTGTAACTTCGTAACGAAACATTTTTCGCACATAGTTTATTAACCAAACTCACATTATTTGTCGATTGTCTAACGATTCTAAAATTTATGCAGGTAAAAGTTGGACCACCCTGTAGATAGTGTGCTCAGCTTTACAAAAGAAGCAACTTAACTTATTTTCAGAGTCAGTGCTTACAAAACTGGCACTTTGAGCTTTAAATTAATTAAATTGTTTATTAGACTTTAAAAATGTAGGATTATGCTCAGATTTTGAAATTTCAGTTTTTTCTAAACTCTCACATCTTTGTTTTAAAAATAATTCGAAATCTTTCATTGTCGGTAAATCAGCTTCACACTTATAAAGCTCCCAATCTCGTCGAGTAACAGAATCAAATTTTTTGATTATTAAATAAATTATAAGCCTATCCCAGTGTTTGGTCAAATTATCGTACAGATTCCTCAGGTCCGTATGTGACTCTTTACTGATATTTGGATGTTCAAACATTGATCTGATATAATTGTATATTATTAATCTTTTATTTCCAAATCTATCTACTAGAAACTTCCAAGCAAGCTTATAGTTGGAAGCAGACATTTCTATTGATTTAATCATATCAATTACGTTATCATCTAATGATGACTTAAGGTAATAAAACTTCTGAATTTCACTTAAATCATCATTATTATCAACTAAGGCTAAAAAACATCTTTATATTCTAACCAGTTATTGTATTGACCGTCAAATGAAGGTAACTTTATTGGTGGCAACTTAACTAAAGACCGCGAAACTGTACTGGGTCTAGAAAGTTCTGAACCACCTACCTCATCATTGATGTTACCTTTACTATACTTGTTTATATATGCTTGCACATTGCCAATAACTTCCAAACATAAATTTTCAAAGGCCTCTCTATACTGTTCATAATCTGCAGACGGCCCTAGCTCTTCAATTTGAAATTGAATTTCATTAAATTCCTCTAGGCTGGAATTTGTTTTTTCAAAACGTAAAATAGGTTGAGTTATCAAATTTTCACTAATATTATCTAAATTTATGCTATCAAAAAATCTTTGTAATCTGGTCACTTTGCCCTTGATGGCTGACGTTTTTGATTTCAAAACTTCGATATTAGTCATTTTTATTTAAACCTTTAATTTAATAAGTACAAATCCAATACTTACTAGGTATACTGACAAAGACTGACATACGCCAAATTAACTTGTTAACGACTGCTGGTTATATTACTTCCTGTGAACTCTTGTCAAAACTTTATTAAATTTGCTGTAGCTTCATAAATTTAACTGGATACCTTGATCTCGTTTTCATCCGGCTCGAAGGACCAAAATGTTGGGGATGATTCGAATGTGGACTGTATTTAACTTATAATTCGATATCCTGTTCTTTTAGAATAAAAAGAGCTCGTACAACTAAACTCAACTTATCTGTATTTTTCTTATTCTCGTTCTCATAGTTACAAAAATATTTCCAACAATTATAATAACAATTAATACTATACAAAATGAATAAATTATTAAACAGTTTCAGCCAGAAATAACCTTTTTTTTTTCAGACTTAAGTACTACCGTTATATAAATTACAAGTTTTCAAATGTTAGTTCAATACAGATTCATATTTTGGTGGAAGATATGCAATTCAATAAGGAATTTTTGAAGCAGCCAAATTAATCATTATTAATTAATTAATTAATAAATATGCAATCGATTGAAAAGGATATGTTCAAAAATAAAATCAGCTTTTTCGATTGGGAAAATAGGTGTTTATATTTTTATATGGACAAAATAACAACTGTCTTTGTAGGAAAATTTTTGTGATTTTAGTCACTGATGATGAGACTATACGTCTCGAAACATGTCTGCCATGATAGTTCCAGTAACTTCGTAAAAAAATGGTTATTCTCGTGAAAATTATTGTTGGATGATTTTTTAAAGTTTCAAAAAAGTTCTCGATCATGCACTAAATAGTTTTGGTCAACTTTTGTTAATGAAACATCAGACAAGACAGTGTGCAATTGGTTTACAGAATTTCGTTAAGTGGTGCATCAGTCAGTCATGATTAACGTGAAGATTGACTAAAATTGGATGTTGTGATTCCAATAGACATCGATGTGACCTACAGTGAGATAAAGGCATCTCTCGGCATATCGCAAACTGCAACACACTCCATTTAAGATGAATTGAATACCCAAAAAGTTGCTCTCTCAAGAAGCTCTTCCTAGAAAATGATCGCTTGTTTCTTCGGCTGTATCGAGGACCAGTGACATAAAGAAGAGCTCTGAGTATGATTTGAATATACACCGAAACGTTCATATAACCATTCGCCCAAAATCAAACGAAAACAAGATCAAATATATTTTTATTTTAAATTTCCCTGGTGGCTCTATTATAAAAATCTCTTAAGCTGGTGGACAAGTAAATAAAGCAAATTGCAATAAGTAACAGTATTGCCATTTATCAACAGTTTAACCAAACGCCCTTCATCCACTTAAAAACTTCCATAGTAATTATTTTATAATTATTTTAATTTTTAACAAAATTGTTATTTCACAACTTCGAAGAATCAATGTTTGACTGTTTACCTTATAGGATTATTTTTGCTAGATAAGGGTACCTTAGCGTTTAGCAAAAATGTTCAAGAGTAAATTGGTTAGAGTAAAGTGTAATTTTAATTTTTGCCCACCTTGTTCGTACGCATAAATTCGAGGTAAAATACAGCAGAGGTGTCAAAGGCTTATCTTAACCAATTATCATTTTCATTTATATGTAATTATCAATTATTGGAAAACTTATAGTCATAAACCTTATATTTCTATGTATGCAATGTAAAATATAAAGAGAACCATACAGTGTTGTTTAAATTGTATAGGCACATACAGGGTTATTCACGCTATACGTCACAGAATTTTGTGGTCAAAATACATGACTTTCCATAAAGCTTCGCTTGTTGCAGGTGTTGAGAAGAATTATGGCTACCTTTTTTAGTTGTGTTTATTCTGTCGAATTTCTCAAAGATATTTGAAACAATTTTATTTGCGCGTATTTACAATAATCTGTGTAACGATATCTCTGTGTTTCAACATGGATGTATGAATCATAGATCTACAATTACCAATCTTACACACATTACACAAGAGATATCGGAAACCTTGGATTGTGGTGGTCAAATGGATGTGGTATACACGGATTTTTCGAAGGCGTTTGACAGAATGGATCACGGTGTGTTGGTTAACAAGTTAAATAAATTTGGGTCCTCGAATGCCTTGCGTAGACTAATAGTGTCTTACTTGAGTGGCCGCAGTCAATTTGTTTATTATAGCGGACATACATCCAATGACTATAGAATGACATCAAGGGTTCCGCAGAGCTCCAATTTGGGTCCCCTGCTTTTTCTTGTATTTATCAATGACCCAGTCGAAAGTATCCAGGCAGGAAGGCTTTTGTTTGCTGATGATCTTAAAATTTTTAAACCTATTACAACTAGATTGGATTGCTTGGCGTTGCAGAACGATCTTAATAACTTGTGCGACTGGTGTGCTATAAACAAACTATCGCTTAATATAGCAAAGTGTAAATGCGTCACTTACTCTCGGAAAAAGAAATTCATTGTTAATTTATATATACTGAACGGCATTTGTTTGTCACGATCAGACTTGGTTACTGACCTCGGAGTGATTTTCGATTCGAGACTCACATTTAATGAGCACATTAAAACCAGAATTCAGGAAGCAAGTCGTAGTGGCTTCTTAGTGCGAAGTTGTAAGGGATTTGTGAGTGTCGATGCTCTTATTGCCCTTTATTTTGCCTAAGTTCGCTCTAAATTAGAGTATGGATCTATCATTTGGCCCCCATTATTCATATCATAAGCAGTCATTAGAAAAAATACAACGTAGATTTTTGAAATATTTGGTCTGGAAGCAGGATGGCGCTTATCCAACTCGAGGATACGATCAGGGTCTTCTTTTAGCTCGATTTTCAATGCAAAGTCTTGAACTTCGGCGTGTTTTGTCATCCTTAATGTTTTTGTCTAATATTCTCCATAACAAGGTGGATTGTTCTTATATTCTTTCAAAACTAAACTTTAATATTCCCAGAATTTCCACTAGACATGATTGTTTGTTTAGATGTGAGCGTGCTAGGACTAATGTTCTCTTGAGATCCCCACTCTATGTAATGACTGTTAAATTTAATGAATTAAGTCACTGTTTTGATATAGTTTTTGATAGTGTTAGTAAATTACGAGTAGAACGTGTTGTTCATGCGGTTTTGGAATTTTGATGTTCTTTTTTTTTTTTTTTAAATTAAATCTAGAATTTAAGATATGAATGTAATAAAGTTTTTGCATCTAGGAATTGTCCTGTAAAGGGATTTTGTAAATCTGTTGGACAATAAAGCTATTATTATTATTATTATATTATACAGGGTGTTCCGATAGTCCTAAAATTATCAATGTTTTGTTACTTTTATAAGAAACCCCGGATCCTCCGATCAAAATATATTTCTGTTTCAATAAAGTTTTATAATACCTAACCAACCCTTAAGTTTTTTCACATAATTTGAACTATTTGAGCCATGTACCTACTCAAAACTTACAGTCAAGTGTAACAATAGATCAATTTTTATATATCAATTATAATAAACTTGCTACCTTATACAGGGTGTCCAAAATTTCAAACGAATCAAATAAAAACTTTAACCTCATTAATTTAAAAAATTTAACGTCATATATACCTGAACTTCCCAGTCAAAGTACTTACGAATTTCCAATTCAATGGATTAGAATGACCCAGCAATAATAATAACGCAGTATAGATAACAAGAAACAGGTCCAAAATATTGCCAATTTTTTTGAAAACCTTGGCAGGGGACTATAATTGCGGGTGTTTTGAAGTTTAGTAGGCTACTGACAGATAGTCCATAAGTTAAAAAAAATGGATATTACTCCTCAAGATTTTTGTTGGGTGATTTTTTACTAATGATTCAAAAAAGGCTCCCCAACGATGTACTAACTCGTTTCATCGATTTTTAGTATTGAAGCATATTTGGTAACTTGGGTAGTATGGTAATAATTAAAACACTATTTTCGATAAGTATGTATAAAAATTGAATATTTATTTTTAAGGACTGAGTATTCCTTCATTCGAGGCTGGAAAGAGAGTGTTAACTTGTTAGAGGATGGAGAGAGAGTGTTCTTTAGATGTTGACGAGAAAGTGTTGAATGAATCTCTTAAATTATAGAAAGTCATTTTTGTACAGCATCTGGCCGGTACAAAGCCTTTATGGTTTTGGTTTATTCAGAAATGCCTTTTAGGTAGAAACTTAGGAACTCTGTTTTCCCAAAAATACAAATGTAGGTAGTGACAAATATTGCTGTTAACTTTTGGGGATTATTTAATTAATATTATGTTATTTACAACTACTATAATTAAGCTTAAAATATATAAATATACAGTGTGGCACAAGAAAAATGGTTGCCACAGTACCTACAGACTAAATTACAGTATATCCAGTGTGGCACAAGAATAATGGTCGCCACACATTTTCACATCTACTGCTTTATTTCCTTAAAACTGGGTACCAAAATATCTCGTACTACTTTGTTTTTTAGAAATTAGGATTTTAAATTGGACATGTTGAGTTTTGCGTGTTAAAGGCTGTGACATGTCGGGTTTTGGTTAACAATTTGTTAAATTTATAAACAAATATGGACTATGTTTTCAAATTAAAAATGAATTGAGCCTAATCTAATTAATATTTTTGTTTGAAACAAACAAAATTATGCAAAAACATCTTACTATACTTGTATACTTCTAATTCCCCATTCTGGAAATATTGGTAGAGCTTCAAGTGAGTACCTGTAAAAATAAGAAGAAAAGTTTTTTAATAATTACACTTGCACTATAATATTTTGGTCATAAACAATTTCCCTTAGAACGGACACACATTATTTACGAGGGTTGACTTTTATATTTCGGAATTAGAGAACAAAAACAAATATTAATCATCGAAAATCACTTTATTGTTTTTCAAAATATTCCCCATGAAGATCTATACCTGCGTTTGAACCAATTGTCCAAACACTTTTGCCACTCTGATTGAGGTATCTCCAAAACAAGAATTCTGAATGCAGCAACCGCTTCTTCAGGTGTCGAAAAACGTTGACCTCTCAGTTTGTTTTTTACGTACGGGAATAAAAAGAAGTCATTCGGTGCCAAGTCAGGACTATACGGCGGATGACTCATCAAATCAATGTTTTGGGTGCTCAAAAATGCAGTTGTTTCAGCCGATGTCTGAGAGCTCGCATTGTCGTGGTGAAGAGTGATCCGTCTTCGGCGGTCAGTTTTCCTGATTTCTTGGAAGACAACTGGCAAACAAATGGTTGTGTACCACTCAGAATTGACTGTTCTGCGTTGTTCTAGTGGTACGGTTGCGACATGACATGACATGAAAACAGGCGACCATTTGCTTCGAAGTGCTTCGTGCGCAAACAACTTTTGTTGGATTTGGCTCATCTTGAAACGTCCATACATTCGACTGCTGTTTACTTTCGTGCTCATACGCGTAAATCCACGATTCATCACCTGTCACGATGTCATGGACGTGTTTCGAAGCACCGCGATCGTATTTTTTGAGCATTTCTTTCGACCAATTGACACGAGCTTTTTTTGAGCGACTGACAAATTGCGTGGCATCCAACGCGAACACATTTTTTTGACAGTCAAACGTTTATGCAATATTAAATGTATGCTGGTCCCACTAATGCCTAAGGTTGTCTCAATCTCTTGATAGGTCCCATGACGATCTTGCAATATCAGTTCGCGCACAACATCAATGGTTTTGGGAACAACAACAGATTTTGGACGACCTCCTTCACGAAATTCCTCTTGGAGTGAACTACGACCACGATTGAATTCACCATACCATCGATAAACACTGGGCCTTGATGGAGCTTCATCGCCAAAAATTTAATTAAGTTCATCCATGCACTGTCGCTTAGTTAATCCACGTCGAAAGTTGTAAAAAATAATCGCACGAAAATGTTCACGATTTTATTCCATTTTTGGGCGGAGATGAATCTTTTAAGTTACTGTAAACAACCCAAATAGCGCTCGTACGTCAAAACGTTCCGAGTACGTATAACCTCAAAAATCTCCAACTTTACGATAGAGCTGTCAGTTGCCAGATTGCAACACAGGGTTGCCAAATCCCGAAATATAAAAGACAACCCTCGTATCTATTCAACTCCACGAAGGGCAGTAGCCGTCTTTTCTTGTCTGTAGGTATGCAAAATGACTAAATCGGATAATTTGAATAAACTCATGTTCTTGTTTTTATGTACCATCTCCTGGTTAATTTGTGGTGATATTTAACGCACTTAAATCTCCACTAAACTAAGTTCAAGAAGTGCTTTTCTATATTTTCACAAACACTTTATTGTCTAACTGTATATTTGACCAAATATGTCATTAATTATGTATAAAAAACAGAACAGAATAAAAAAAAGGATAAATAAGTTAATTCCACAACTGCTTTCTTCAACCATATTATTTATTACATTGCCAATGATAGCAATTTTTATTCAGTTAAAATACTGATTATACAGCACCCAGGCGATTTCAATCATCCATGGGAAAAATGTATAACATCTCTAATATGCGATCTGTGTAGAGGCAAAACACTCAACCAGGATAGCGATAAAGTACGTAGTTTAGTCCATATAAGTGATATTATCTAAATGCCGAGCAATTGATTGCTTACCATATTCGAACAGTAAGTGACAAGAAAAAAAATTGAAATAAGTGAAAAAAAAAGTTGGAACGACACTCATCTTTATGCGTGTTGCAAAAGTCACATTATTGGTCACAATTACTGAAAAGTAAGCGGTTGGTCTTGGACCAGTGGCGCTACATTTTGTTTGTAAATTTTTGTGCAACGACTGCAAATTCAGTTTAGTTTCTTCGTTTGTACAGGGTATGTCAAATTCGCTCGCAAACCATACGAGATAAAAAAAAAATTAGTCATGACCTATTTTTGGGTAAAACTAACTTTGCGCGATAAAGTTTGTTTATCAAGAGTTTAGTCTTCGAAAATCATTGAAATTTACTCTATTACAAAACTTCATCATTTTAACAAATATTCGGTTCAGGAACTTTTACGACAAATAGGAATGCAGTGACGTACTAGAAAATTTTGTAGAAGCCTTGTTCAGGATAATAATCTACAGGGTATTAGTAAATAAGTGCGACAAACTTCAGGAGGTCATTCTGCATGAAAAAATAATGACAGTTTGCTATATAAACATATGTCCGCAAATGTTTCGTTTTCTGAGATATGGGGTGTTAAAGTTTTTCTTAAAAACTGGAGATTTATTGATTGCTCTCAAACCGGTGGAGATATGCAAATGAAATTTAAGAGGTAGTTATTGCGCATTTTTTGGCATGCAATTAGGAATTTTATGTTCATCAGTGGCGCGCATACGGGTAATGATCTCAATTCTTTTAAAGAAAAAAAATGGTACGCCACTAAAATTTTTTAAATAAAAAATCATTTTAGAATTCCTCAATCAATTTGTGATAAAAAATTTCTCTTGCTTTTTTCTTGTAAAGGGTATCGTTTTTGTGCAAACTTTGTATTTTTAATTTCTTTAATACATTATCAAGAACTATCTAATACAATACACATTAAACCAAAACAATAAGAGAAAATAACAGTAATAACATTTTAAATAGGAGCAAAGCTACAACAAATGTTGAAAATGACCTCCCTCAAACGCGACACAAGATTCAACTCTTCGCCTGATTAATTGTCGTATTTGCGCAAATATTCCTGGTGTATTTCTTATTGTGTCACAGGTCACAGCCGGCTATAATTCGATTCCTCAGGTCTTCAATATTTTCGACGGGAGTGGTATAAACTAATGATTTAAGAAAACCCCAAATGCAAAAATCTAACAGGATTTAAATAGGGCCATACTTCGACCATAGACAAAATGCATGTCTCACAATTCCGCATTTGTAAAATTTTTCATTCTTTTCGACAAAAGCAAAATTAATTACTTTTTAACATTAATATTATACGAAACCAAAAGCTTAGTAATAAAGAAACGCCAATTTGACATTTCGTTGAAATATCCGTATTTAACAGAATGTTGAATGTAACCTACTAGCATCGCTGCGAGATTTTTTTGCAAAAAAACGATGCCCCCTACGATAAAAAAGCAAGAGAGACTTTTTATCACAAATTGAACGAGGACTTCCAGAATTATTTTTAATTTGAAAAATTCCATTGGCGTATCATTGCTTTCTTTAAAAAAATTGAGATCATTACCCGTATGCGCACCACTGATGAACATAAAATTCTTAATTGTATGTCAAAAAATCCGCAATAACTACCTCTTAAAACTCACTAAACTTCATTTGCATATCTCCACCGGTTTCAGAGCAATCAATAAATCTTCAGTCTTTAAGAAAAACTTTAACACCCCGTATCTCAGAAAACGAAGCATTTGCGGACATATGTTTATATAGCAAACTGTCATTATTTTTTCATGCAGAATTACCTCCTGAAGCTTGTCGCACATATTTACTAACACCCTGTATACCTAAACTTATTGTTTTTTAAATGGAACAGCCATTATATTTCATGCTATTTTAATAATTATTTTTTTAATTCTTTTTCGCACAATATAAAATACCACACACCTCTTTCTTACAGATTTTACTGCAGGATCATATGAAATAACAAGTCAAGTTCCAACAAAAATTGTGGTTTGAACACCATGTAAGTTTATCTTATCTCATTGTAATGGTTTTGTAAATAACAATAACTATGTAACAATATCCTGCGTCGATGCCTGATTAAGGGGGAGGCTAAAGGAGCTGGAGCCTTGCGGATCATAACGACCCCGCGGGGGCTCTTTATTTGTCAAGAAACTGTAAGCAACCACAAAAAGCACGAGTTTTTCGCGTCAGAACTCGACTGGGGTCAGTCAACCGTCACTATAGGTAAAGAAAAAATAATGCCAAAAATTAATAAATTCTTCAAAATATCAATCAAAACATCTTCCAAAATGCCAATGAACTCTATACCACAGTAAATAGAAAACGCTATTTAGCCTGTGGTTTACTATACCTTGCATTTTAGTGGTATGATAATGGAATTGTACCATATTTTGTACCTTCAATCATTAGCACCCAGTGAACGTACCATATTAAATAATAATTCTACCGTAATTTCGATAGATTCAGTATTTTACTCAAAAAATATTCACATTGCCGGTTTAACACGTGCCAGGGTGGGCAAGTACATGAAAGATTTTTAGGGTTTGTACCTATTTTCCATTTTTTTGCCATTCTAACGGACAGAACATTTTTATGTATTCTTGAGATACGGATAAAACATTTTAAACTGCTTAAAATGACGTGCCACAAAGCAGGCTAGGAATGAAGTGTTGGAACACAAAATTCAACCAACTGTATTGAAGTTACCCCTCAAAAACAAAATCGAAGAATTTATTCAGATTACCAGTTATTCTGGGACACAAGTTTTAAAATGAAAGCCCTGTATAATAAAATTTTATTTGACAATCCTCTAGCCCATGAATTACTACTACTAGGTAGTTGGAATAAAAATGCTAAACTCATGAAATGTGGGAAAGGAGCATGAATACTACCTTATGGGCTACTGCATAATTATACATTTTAATTAACAATTACAATAACAGTTGTACTAACAAAAAAAAATTAAACATTGTCATAACAATAATTGAAAATATAATTGCAAATTACAGAAAGTGTTTTCTAATACTCGTCTGCAGTGCGAACGTACAGGGTGAGCAAAACTCGCTCTGTTATGAGAAAATGAAAAACAATAAAACAATTCTGAAAAGAGATTCTTAAATGGGATTAAGTAAGCTCCATTTTAACGCACATTTGATTTCGTTTCCAAATTGGGAAACTAAAGTAAATGACGTCAACAACTTTTTTTTATATAGTTCAAAAGAGCTAATTTTTCTAAGCAACTTTTGTAAAGAAAAAAATTATATAATGTGTGGATTTTATGCGCATAACGAAAAAGTTGACATGTTATTTGTCAACCGATTGAAAACGAAGGACATTTTGGCATTAACTTTGGTGTGGTATTATTAACGGGCATTTAATTGCTCCATACTTTTACGAAGGTGTTTTATGCAGTGAAGAATATTTGCAATTTCTTCAAGAGCAACTTTCTGTGCTTCTCAAAAATGTGCCATTGGAGCAACTATGTTTTTCCAGCATGACGGGGGCGGCGCTCCAAGCAAGAATTGCTAACATATAACTTAGAACATTTAAAGGAAAAAATTATTTTTTTTTTTTTTTAAGATTTGGCTTCAGACATAGTCTATTAGCCACAGATTGTTTACAATGAAACTGCTGACTGTTTGAATTACTCAAATGTTCAGTTTACAAGTCTTCAGAAATTCAATAATTAAATCATAGGATGTTTTCCTATTGTTAATAAGTAATTGTACTATATTTGTAGGTAATTCAAAACCCTCAGCAACTAGTTTTTCAATGAAGTAGCATGAAAAATTTCTGTACTTGTCACAAGCAAAGAATATGTGATTAAGATCACCCACTGTGTTTCCACAGTCGCAGTAAGGAGATTCTTTTATTCCTATTTTATTTAGATGTTCAGGAAAACAACCGTGATTCAACTTTAATCTAGTAACTGTTGACGAGTAGCTCCTACCAACATTAAAATTGAAAATATGTGGTATATCGCTTTTAGATGGTAAACTAGGGTGTATTTTAAAATAGGGATTATTTGAAGATTTCGAGTAATCTTTCCAGAGTTTTTTCCAGGTCAAGAAAATGTTTCTTTTAAAATATTGTATAACATCGTTATATATAAAAACTTTTGATGCATTGTCCAAGTTGCAAGCAGATTTTGCTGCTTTGTCTACAGTCTCGTTACCTGTGACACCAACATGCCCTTTGGACCAAACAAAACTCACTTTGCCATGCTTAACTAATTCGCAAAGAATTGTCCTAATATTAATGATTAATGCATTGTTATAATATTTGGACGCTGATGCTTGAATGGACTTCAGAACTGCTTGAGAATCCGTTATGATAATCAAATCATATATTTGGTTATTTTTAGCCCAATAGAGTGCTGATTCAATAGCCATCGCTTCTGCCGTAAAAACAGAACCTACATCAGGCAAACGATATCTTTCCATGTGAGTGAATTCGGGAACGAAAAAGGCGCAACCTACCCGTCCCTCAAGTTTCGAACCGTCGGTGTAAATATGTACTGCCTTTTTATCAATTCTTTCCAACTCAGAATTAAGGATGATATTATTTAGGATGCAATTATCTGTGTATAGAGGGTATGTTACCGTAAAACTAGACGTAATTATTTGCATTTTTTCACTAAATATAGGAAACTTTTCTAGTTCCTGTATGTCATCAGAAAAGGAGCTAACATTTGTGAAGGCTGAAACGAGTGGAGGTGTTTTTTTAAAATGCCAGAATTTTTCAGTAAGGACGCTATTAGACAGAGTTGATATAGATTTAGATAGTTTTGTGTTGAAATAATTTATTTTAGTAATCATTTTTTCTGCTAAAAATTTTCTTCTAAGTTCGAGAGGAGGTTCCTGTGCCTCAGCCAATATTGCACGAGTTGGAGAAGATTTCATTGCCCCTATGGCAATTCGTATTGCACTGTATTGAATTCGATCAATTTTTTTTAAATTAGTAGTGCTGGCACCACCATAAAAAATACTTCCATAATCAATTATTGAGCGAATGTATGATTTGTAAAAGATGAGGGCCAATTTTGGATCAGCACCCCACTTTATCTTGGTTATATATCTCAGCATGTTAAGACCTTTTTCGCATTTACTTAATACCTGGTTAATGTGTCTAGTCCACAATAATTTAGAATCTAGGGTGATTCCCAGGTAATTATATGCGTCAACCACAGGAAAACAGAGTCCGTTCAATGTCACTGTATTATGCTTTTTAAGTCTGTGCCTTGTGAAAGACATAAATTTTGATTTTTCAGTGGACATCGCAAATCCCTGCTCCTGCAACCATGGTCTCAAACAATATACTGCATATTTTAAATTTTTTATACACTGCTCATATGTCTTATGGATAGTATATATACAAATGTCATCAGCGTATTGAATAATTTTAATTTCATCGTCAAACAAATCGTGCAAATCAGCTGTGTATAGATTAAAAAGCACAGGAGATAATACGGAACCCTGAGGGATGCCGTTGTTTATTAGTCTCGGTCCTATTAATTCATTTCTGTGATTTCTCAGAAATATTTTTCGATTCGAAAATAAGGATATGATTCCCGCTGCAGCATTCACGTCTATGCCTGCCCTTATCATTTTTGCATGTAAAATATCTAGGTTCACAGCATCATACGCCCCCTTCAAGTCGAGAAACAGGCAAGTAACATACTGATTGGCGGAAAAACCATCCTGAATATCTACAACCAGTTGAGCCACAGCATCATTTACACCGTATCCTCTACGATACCCAAATTGTCTCCTAGGGAGTAGCGAATTATATTCAAGATACCACTCGAGCCGCGCCTTTATCATTCTTTCGAATGTTTTAACTAGACAAGACATAGGCGATATGGGTCTATACGAACCAACCAGAGAAGGATTTTTAAGAGGTTTTAGGAATGTCAGTACCACAATTTCTTTAAATTTTTCAATGTGTATATTTTTAACCCACCAATTATTATAAATTTGTAATAAAAGTGATTTGGCATTGGTGGGCAAATTTTTGATCATTGGATAAGTAAAACTATCTAATCCAGGAGAAGTATTACTTGAGTTTATCATAGCTAACTCTAGATCAGTTAGATCAAAATAGTTTCCGATATTAAGATGTTGTTCTAAGTTAAAATTATTTGTAGTGGTTTTGTTTATTGAAACAGTAGCGGGGGCTATATTGTCTAAAAGTAATTCTGCTAAATCAGCATTGATCACTGGTTTTTTATTTTCAATTAAGCTGTTCTTTATACATTTTAAACTTTTCCAAATTTCAGAAATCGATGTATTTTTGTTAATTCTATTTAAGAACTGTTTCCAATTGTTTTTTTTCTTGACATTAAAAATCAATCTGGCCTTCGCATCTATATTTTTATATATAAGGTAATTATGGATATCTGATTTTTTTTTGTAGGCTATGAATGCATTTTTTCTATTCAATACTAAGGCGTCACACTCATCGTCCCACCAGGCAGGTCTTCTTATATTAGGTTTAAATGGTTTTTTTTTAGGCATCGTGTTGTCTGCACTTTTTGATATAGAATGACACAAGTAGTTGTACATTTCGTCGCCATTTTCGGAATCAAAATTTTTATTAATTAATTTCTCCACTGTACTTGTAAATGATTCCCAGTCGGCTTTTTTATCATTCCATTTTGTAGATGGTTTTATAAGAAAGGAATTAAAAGGACTTTGATAAGTGATATATATAGGTAAATGATCTGACCCCATAGGATCCTCACACACCTTCCATTGAATTTTGTCGACGATACCTGCTGGAACGATGGTCAAATCGACCACAGACCCGTCATTTATGGAGCTCACTCGCGTGGGATTTCCATTATTTAATACAATTAAACTAGTGGAGTCTATAGCTCTAATTAGATGTTCTCCCTGTGAATTATTACCGTTTGAACCCCAAAGAACATGGTGACTGTTAAAATCTCCGCAAAAAATAGTGTTGACTAAGTCAAACTGATTAAAAAAGGATTCAAATTTTTTGTCTGACACAAAGACATTAGGAGGTTTGTATACAGATACAACATTTTTTTTATAATCAGTTACATTGATGGCGCAATACTCTAATCCCTCAATAGCATTCTGTATGGAAATTGTAAAATACGTTAGGTGTTTTTTAATTAAGATGGCTACGCCTCCGTATCCATCATCTCTGGGTGTGTTAACTAGATTGTACCCGCTTAACTTAAAAACTTTTCCCGGTTTTAACCAAGTTTCGGATAAAACAATAATATCGATAGGTTCGCTCGCCAAAAAATTAACTAGATTAGATTTGCGAGGATTAATTGAATGACAGTTCCACTGTAATATTCTTATACACTTATTCTTAGTAAGTAGAGTCCCTGTCATCGTCGCTAATTTCAATTGATCCATCTGAATGGGTGGGTATATTTAAAATATTAGAAATACAATTGACAATATTCTCCTCACTAACAAGATTTGGGTTTTGAATGAAATTTTTTATGGCTGATGTAAATTCTATTATTATTTTGGACTTTTGCGCCATGTACTCATCTCGATAAGGATTTGGTATTACGATATTAGGGGGTTTTTTAGTTCTATTGCTCTCTGTTGGAGATTGAGGGGGAGAGGTGGCCTTTCGTTTCTTAGATGATGTATTTGAAGACAAATTATTTGAAGGCGTGTTATATGTGTACCGAGGTTTCAATACATTCGATTTGAAAGTTACATTTGTAGAACTTGTTGCATTGGATAGTTCGGGAAAATTATCTAAATTATTCAAAATTTCAAATCTATTATTCGTGGCCACTTTGGCATAAGATGGATTGTTTACAAGAGCCTCAGCATCTTTGAAAGAGACATTATTATGGGCCATAACCGTTTTAATTTTCTTCTGCTTTGTGTAAAATTCGCATTGTTTATATAAGCTGTTATGGTCATTGTTTTTGCAGTAAATACAATATTTTTCACTCTGACAATTATCATTTTGGGCATGTTCTTCGCCACAGTTTTGACACCTGCTGTTACCCTTACACTGTACCTTTGTATGTCCATATCTTAAGCAATTTAGACATTGAACCACAGGATATATATATGGCTCAACGATAAAACTGCACATATTTATTTTTATTCTGTCAGGAAGTTTATTCCCTAGGAAAGTCACTATTATAATTTGTCTGTCTACAAATTCTGAAGTATTGTCTTCCAAATATCTTTTCCGTTTCATTCGTTTTACTTCTATAACCTTATTGGGAGATTCAATATTTTGTTTCAGAAATTCTTCTGTAAAAAAAGTATCTATTTGTTTTACTACTCCCTTTTTATGAGTGAATAATTTGGGTACATAAGCTAATAAATCTCTTTTTGTAATGCATTCATGATTAACTAGGCTATTAGCAACCATATATGATTTGAATATAACTTTTACCCTGTTTCTACCTATAGCTTTAATATCAATTATATCGTTTTTAAAAGAATTATTCTCTTGTAAATAGTGTCCGACTCTTATAGGGAACAATCTTCCTAAGTTTTTTGCCTTATGCTCTAGAAAAACGTAAAAAGGACCAGTGTCAGATGCACTATATCTATTATTTAAGTCTGGAAAAGTACTTACCTGGGGCGGTCCGCTTGGACCGCCCTCACTATTATTCATATTAGTTGAAATTTCTATACAAAAGGTCTTTCAAATATTAAAATCACAAAATAAAAATTATTTTTATATCGTCAACTACGACGCTCCAAGCAAGAATTGCTAACATATAACTAATATTTAAAGGAAAAAATTAGAAATGCATGCAATTAAGTCTCAAGAGAAATGTTATATAAGGCCTCAGGAAAAGAAGTAAGGAGGAGATTAGATAAGCGTTTCCAACTAGGAGGTGGTCACATTGAAAATTTGTTGTAGTGATTGATTTCCTATAATTAATTAGTAGTAACCTATATAGTATTACTATGTTTAATTCTGTGGTAATAATAGTGACTATTAAATAATAGCATCTGTTTTTGTAGTGTTTAATAAGTAATTATTATTAACAACCGATGGATAATACGTATCTTCTCTCTTGACTGAATATCAAATGTTTGACTTATATTAGACGTTATCACACGAATACTATTTGTCAACCATTAGTTTAAGTATTGACAGGTATAATTGCAGTTTGTTTCCAAAGCCTACTTGTGTAAAAGTTGTGACGGTTGCGAATTTTTCATATTACTTTTTTCTACAAATTTGATTATAATTTTTTTAAGAATGAAGATAGCACATTTTTTTCTTTACAAAAGTTGTTTAGAAAAATTAGCTCTTTTGAACTATGTTTCTGGAAAAAAACTTCCAAACTTGGAAACAAAATTAAATAAGGGTTAAAATGGAGCTTACTTAATCCTATTTAAGAACCTCTTTTTAGAATTTTTCTCTCGTTTTTCATTTTCTCATAACAGAGCTGGGACATCGAGTTTTGCTCACCCTGTACACAGTTCCCTCCCCTCTCTCTTTTAACCTTTTAACGACACAGTAGCTATATATTTTTTTAAATTTACATCCGACCTCGAGGAGTAAGCTTGCTACTTTTTAACGTAAAAATTATTATAAGTTTGAATTTTTGTTAATAATTTGGAAAACAGTAATACAAAATCAACGATGCCACTGGATTCTACGTAACAACATTATAACAATATTTAGATTCACAAGTTCTTGGGGTGAGGCTCACAAATAACAACACAGACTAAATAACAAATGCCTGTGAAAACATTTGCCTACTAGACGATTTTTGTATTATATGTGTTTCCTGAAGAAGGCATCAGTTTTACGTTGCCGAAACGTTCTTTTAAAAAAATGTTTTGACATTAAATAACAATTTGTTATTTAGTCTGTCTTGTTATTTGTGATCCTCATCCAAAGAACTTGTGAATCTGAAGAAATAATAAGCCTCAAGAAAAAGAGAACAAAAATACTTCCAGACCCGAGCGAAGTTTCTTTAAATATATATTAAAAGGTTTAAAAATTGGGTGGGCAATGAAAACAAATTATAATATCATAACTCAAACAGAAACCTATTGATATGTCAAAACTAAATTGTAGCAATTAATTTGCTTACCTACAGTGTACAAATAAATAATGATGCGTTTGAGTTTGGCAGAAAAAGTAGAAATAGTAAGACTGGTAGGAGATAATGTGCGAAATCATCTGATAGCGCACAGCACAGTTTCTAAAATCAATCGAATGTTTAATCAACGTGGTACCAGGGTGTAAGAAAAAGTAAAACGGCAAAGAAATCATCCACAGGACGGAAGAATTTTAAATCGTTTCCCTATAAATCCAAAATCGAGTTTAAAAAGCTTTAGCGGAAGAGTTCTCTTTCAAAATTTTTGAAAGAAATAGTAGTAAACCACGCTCGTGTCTTGATCATGATGGCAACTGTCCAAAAAGTATAATTCGGTTGTTATAAACTTGATACGGAGAATCCAGCGGCGTCGTGGAATCTGCATTACTTTTTTCCAAATTATTAACTAAAATTGAAAATTTTTAATGACGCACACTGCATGAAGTTTTATGAAAATTAGAACGTAAGTATTTTGGATGACAAAGACTCGAGTAAATTTATCAAATTTGGAATAAATTATGTCCTAAAGGTAGTTTGTTCTTGAACGAAAAAAAATTAAACCCAATTTAAGCGAACGCCAATGAGGTACCGCACTTTTTACCTCAATGAAAATGTGTACCTCGTAACAGTACATCTTCCTACCAAAAATGATAAAAACAGCTCAAAACATAATATAGAGTTATGGGCTTGTATCCATCTTAAGCGGGACACCCTGTATACATTTTTATTATATTACTCCACTCCAGAATGCACTACTCTTTAAGATAAACGTTTGTTTTGCGGTTTTATTGCATTAATACGAAAATATACTAGGATTATGTTTATAATAATTCTTAATCATACCCTTACTTTAGTGGAATCACCAGAAAAAATGTTGAGGTACCAAACAATCTCATAAAAAGTTAGCAAAACATAAACGCTACAAGTTTCCTCGATAATAGCATGGAATAACACACAATATCTGAAGATATGTGTATATATACGCAGCATGTTGATAAATTAAGAAATAAAGTTGATATATAACTTTAAGTAACCCAAGGAAAACCTATGCAATATATTTTTATTCTAATAAACTACTATATTCCGCAGAATATTCAAATGAACACCCTCACCAGATCGGTTTGAAATGATATGCCAATATTTTATGTAAATCACGTATTGGTATTAATAAACTATCTATAGTTAATCACATAAAAGATAAAATAAACATTAACTAATACAATAAACAAGCTGGAAAAAATTATTTATGTATGAATGGAATTATGATTTTAATAGCGCCATTTGTATTTAAATTGCTTTACAACAACGATAACCTTTTAACGGTCGATTGTTATTATTGATCAATATGATATAATAAAATATCATTTTCCGTAACAGTATTACTCTTTTGTAATAAACACATTTGTTTTTTCTTACTTTGTTGCAAGTTGTCATGCTTTACATATTTTTTTAGTTACATATAATATGCACTATTACCCAGGAATTAATGCTTCGGCTTTACCCGCAACCGATGATCAGAATAAACTTTCCGTGTGATGACACATAGGCGTTACTAGAATTTTTTTCATATGATTTTTATTTAGTACTAATCTTCAAACGATACGTGTATAAATTTGCCAGCAATGTGTTTTCGATCACTTACTTGCTCTGACTCCGTTTGATGATATTCCCAGGATCGAGGATATTAATGCGAGGGTAGTTTGTTTTAATAATATGATATTAACATTATTTAATACTAGAGAAAGAATATGTAACTAAAAAAGAGAGTAAACCCTGGCTCACCTATACCATAAAAAAGATGATCGACTTGAAAAATAGATCATTTAAATGATATAAAAAACTAAATCTCCCATGCATTGGCAGTATTATAAACAATTAAGAAACGATACTAATAATGCAATTGCAAGAGAAAAGAAGGGTTACCTGGAATTCTGTGTTCAGCAATCAAATAATGCTCGCAACTTGTGAAAAAAAAATACGAATCTAAATATATATTCAAAGCCGACTTCTCATGTTTTAGCTGACCATTTAAACAATCTCGAGACAATAAATAAACATTTTCTACAATACTCTCAGTTAACGAATCCTGATAATGATATTATACAATTTTATGCATCTAATACTTGCACTAATTTCAATGAACTCTTTAAATTCTCTCTCATAGATAAGGATATTGTCCTGCGATATATTAATCAAAAGCTAAAGGTCCTGATGACTCTTTGTTGTCCATCTGTTCTCCCTTACCTTGTAAATATTTTTAACTCATGTTTATTAACTTCAACCTTTCCAAACTGTAGGAAAGTTTCAAAAGTGTTTCCCTTACCAAAAAGTGGTAATGTCCGAGATTACAATGATTTGAGACCGACATCTATACTGTCACCATTATCTAAAATACTAGAAAAAAATCATGGCTTCTCAAATCTCATTCATTCCTCAAAGAACACAACATTTTACCAGAAAGACAATCAGGTTTTAGAAAAGGGCATAGTTGTACCACTGCTCTTCTAGATCTGATAGATGATATTTTACGAGACATAGATTCCGGTAAAACATCTGTCCTTGTTCGGCTAGATTACTCAAAAGCCTTTGATAAAGTTAACCATCAGATACTTCTATCGATTTTGCAGGATTTCCTGAATCAGCCATCCGATTAATAGAATGCTATCTCTCAAACAGAAAACAATTTGTGGAAAGTAACAATGGATGCTCAAGAGAGGAGAGTGTCTTGTGTGGGGTTCCGCAGGGGTCAGTAATTGCGCCACTCCTTTTTTGTCTGTACACGTCATATATTTACCGATCCCTTAATACTGGTAGCAACTATGAGTACGCAGACGACAGACAGATAAGGTACGCTTTTGAATATCAGGATATTGATAATGCAACAGTTTTAATTAATGATTTCCATTCTGTCGAATTTTGCAAAAATTTTTGAGTCTGTACTATATGATCGTATTTATATTTTTGTTAGAAATCAGATTTCCACTGTACAACATGGTGTCTAATCTAGCGGTTCTTTCTGAAAATGTTTCTGAGGTTTTAGATCGTGGAGGCCAAATTGATGTAATATATACAGATTTCACTAAGGCATTTGACAGAATGGATCACGGCATTTTGATGCGAAAATTTGACCAGTTTGGTTTTGTTTTAAACCTAAAATTGTTTCTTCAGTCATACTTGAAAAATAGACCTCAGTATGTTTCTCACAATGACTACCAGTCACATACATATACAGCTTCTTCAGGAGTGCCTCAGGGATCGAACCTTGGACCCCTCTTTTTTATGTTATTTATCAATGACCTGGAGAATCGAATGAATTGTGATCGGCTGATGTTTGCGGATGATCTTAAATTGGATAGTTCTATTGATAGTATCGTTGACTGTGCTAACCTACAGAACAATTTGGAGCTGGTGCATCAATGGTGCGTACTAAATAAACTTTCACTTAATCCGTCGAAGTGCAAATATATCAGTTTTACGCGCAAGAGGGTGATCATTGATTACGTTTATTCCATTGATCAGGTACAAATCTCACGATGTGAATCTGTCACTGATTTAGGAATTAGGTATATTTGATTCGAAATTTACGTTTGCTGAGCATATCAATTATAAGACACTAGAGACAGGTAGACACAGATACCCTTAAAACGCTGTACTTTAGCTACGTGCGCTTTAAACTGGAATATGGGTCACTGATATGGTATCCATATTATGTGACTCATCAAAATACGGTCGAAAAAGTGCAACGTAGATTTTTGAAGTACTTAATGTATAAAGCGGATGGTCATTATCCTCCTAGGGGTACTGACTACCAATTAATGACGGATCGATTTGAGATACCAAGTCTTGATCTTAGAAGGAAAATAAATTCTTTGCGATTTCTTTACAATTTAGTTCACTCCAATATCGATTTTTCCCACTTGCTTTCAAGAATTAATTTCAACGTTCCAAGGCAGCATATAAGGTCCAGTACAACATTTTATTGTGGTTGTGCTAGGACGAATCTTATGTTGAGACCTCCTATTTCTATTTGTACCAGAAACTACAATCTTATGTGTAAATATTGTGATATTTTTTCGTGTAGCGTTAAAGAAATTATGGATTGTGCCATGTCTCATGTTACTGATTAGTATTACCATTAAGAGCTAGTTTTCTTTTTATTTTAATTTAAGTTTATTTTTTGTGGTTTCACCGTTTTGGAATTATTATTATTTTGTCCTGTAATTGGCTTCGCTGTTGGACAATAAATGCTATTATTATTATTATTAAGACTTAAGTTCTCTAGCGCAGATCTCTTATAAACATCAGATGCTCATTAATCCAGCGAAATCAGCATTTCGATCGCAAATTGAAAATGCACGAGTTGGCTGACGTTGCAAAGATATCAGATTTTGGGGTATGTAAAAGCTCTGTGCAAAGTGGGTGCAGTCGACCAAAAACAACAACGAATTGATGCTTCAGACAAGTATTTGGCGCTGTTAAACCGCAATAAAATGGAATTGGATCGTCGATATGTGACAGTGGATGAAACATGGCTTCACTATTGCACACCAGAATCCAAAAGACAGTCAACTGAGTGGGCAGCAATCGACGATCAAAAACGCAACAGGCGGCAGGTAAGGTGATGGCGGCTGTATTTTGAAATGCGAAAGGAATAATATTCCTCGGCTATTTCCAAGAAGACACCACCATCAACAACGACTATTACTGTGCACTTTTGCAATGTTAAAATAAAAACAAAACAAATTCACTTCCTTCTTAGATGAAGGTGATGTATAAGTGTATGTTTAGGAGAGGAGTTGTCGAACAAATCTTCAAAAAAGAAAGTCAAAAAATTGAAAGAACGTAAAATAAGTATGATTTCAAACTGTAAGAAAAAGACAAGAAACTGTTTTTGAAGATATAAAAAAATTGATGCAATGATAGCTAAAAGACACAAGAAACGATCTCAATTTAGGCAGGCTTTATTCCATTGCCAAATATTAATTTATTAAAACGAAATGTTTATGTTTTTATTATCATTAGCAAATGAAAGAAGATTTTTAACAATACAGTAATGACCTACTCCCTATAAGCCGATAAAATACTACACTAAAGCATTGTCTCTTTAGTGAGTTCATCCTAATTGCTCGTTTCACCAAAAACGTGTTATGCATTTTCTGGGTCAGACGATGCCCAAATTGGAAGTAGATACATCATTTTTTATTGGTCGCAATTTTGGAAAGCAATAATTAAGTACAGTTTCGTACCTAACATAAATCTTAATGTGATTATTTTATTATTATTCTTACGTTTAGGTGTCTCTCAATATTGAAGACAATATTTTTTAAGTTACATAGTGAAAATTAGTATATTTTGTATAACTAAACTAACTAATATACTAATAATAATATAATACTTTGTGGGTGATAGCGAATAGAAGGTGTTCAATCTAATTTAGTGGGGAATTACAGACCAATCTCTGTTTCGGACAATTTTTCAATGCCCTTCGAAATGTTTCTTTCCAATAAAATGTATTTAGATTTGAGGTTTGAGCTGGTTTATGCATGGTTGTTCTTGTGTGTCAAATTCCACGGCTCGTTCTGAGCATTTTTGCTATGGATTAGATTATCTAGTTCAATTCGACGTTCTTTTCTCCGAGTTTGAAAATTTATTGAATCCAAATGTTGTTGTGAAGTTGGACTTTTTGGAAGTTATACATACTCAGAACGTTTTTCATGCGATTATTTTTTACAACTTTCGACGTGGATTAACTTAGCAACAGTACATGGATGAACTTAATTGAATTTTTGGCGATGAAGCTCCATCAAGGGCCAGTGTTTATCGATGGTATGGTGAATTCAATCGTGGTTGTAGTTCACTCCAAGACGAATTTCGTGAAGGTTATATATATTATCTTTATCTTTAACTTTATTGTCATAAAAGAATCACAAAAATTCTTGTAGACAAAGTCATACTTAAATTAATATATAACAAAGACGTATACAAGTACAAAAGATTTATGTAATTAATCGTTTAAAACACAATATAACAAAAATATTTTAAACACATACGTAAACCTACTACATTATGTCGTCAGTGTTAGTAGGAAGGCAAGAGTAAAATGTCAAGTCCCCCAAACATACATGAAGTAAAATATGTAAATAACAACACAACATAAATATATACATAAATGTAAGTAGCAGAACAGAAAAGACATAATACATTATAATACATTAAAATCATCAAACCAAGCCGAAAGCGGATCAACACAACAAAATCAAAACAAACATCGCCACGCATCAGCAAAGTAGTCCTCCAGCGAGTAATAGGCCTTCCCAAGTTAACATTGATGCTGTGCGCGAACTGATATTGCAAGATCGTCATGTGACCTATCAAGAGATTGAGACAACCTTAGGCATTAGTGGAACCAGCATACATTCAATATTGCATAAACATTTGACTGTCAAAAAAATTTGTTCGCGTTGGATCCCACACAATTTGTCAATTGCTCAAAAAAAGGCTCGTGTCGATTGGTCGAAAGAAATGCTCAAAAAATACGATGGCGGTGCTTCGAAACACGTCTACGACAACGTGACAGGTGACGAATCGTGGATTTACGCGTATGAGCCCGAAAGTGAACAGCAGTCGACTGTCTGGGTGTTTCAAGATGAGTGAAATCCAACAAAAGTTGTTCGCGCACGAAGCACTTACAAGCAAATGGTCACCTGTTTTTTTCGGAAAAACTGGACATGTCGCAACCGTACCACTAGACCAACGCAGAACAATCAATTTTGAGTGGTACACAACCATTTGTGTGCCAGTTGTCTTTTAAGAAATCAGGAAAACCAACCGCCGAAGACGGATCACTCTTCACCACGACAATGCGAGCTCTCAGACATAGGCTCAAACAACTGCATTTTTGAGCACCCAAAACATCGATTTGATGAGTCATCCGCCGTATAGACTTGGCACCGAATGACTTCTTTTTATTTCCGTACGTAAAAGACAAACTGAGAGGTGAACGTTTTTCGACACCTGAAGAAGCGGTTGCTGCATTCAGAATGCATGTTTTGGAGATACCTCAATCAGAGTGGCAAAAGTGCTTCGACAATTGGTTCAAACGCATGCAAAAGTGTATAGATCTTCATGGGGAATATTTTGAAAAACAATATAGTGATTTTCGATGATTAATATTTTTTTTTAAAAGGCAACCCTCGTGTAGTCATAAAAATTGTTATCAAATTTTGGTTAAAACATTAAAGTTTAATATTCATATAATAAGAATTTTTAAGAATCAAATCATCAATCATAACTACTCATATTATGAAATATGAGTTATGATAGTTATTGTACTTTTCTTTTTATAAATCATTGAAAAAATAATTTTGATTTGATTTGAATTGCTGTGTGAGAGTGCAATCAATTAAGAATTTTGTTCACTAATCAAAATTAATTTTCCAATGATTTATAAAAAGAAAAGTACAATAACTATCATAACTCATATTATGAATTTTAGTAATGTCTTTTATTTCAAGAATATAATAAATTATAGTACAGCTAAGATGATGATGAGGAAAGCCCTCACTCAGTGCCTCCTCCCAATCCTGACATATGGAGCCGAGACCTTGACATGGGTCAAAATGATGTATGATGATAGTGACTGCAGTATTGTTTTAAAATTATACAATAAATCCGAAAGGGTATATGCAATTCCAGTATGCCGACATCCTAACAATAGATAGATGTCCTAATTCCCTAAATTTAATGATCTTTACGGCTAACTACGCCTTGGATTATGGATAACTTTGGTGACTTTATTATATAGAAATTAAAATTTTAAATAACAGGAATAACGAAACAAAACAACACGTTTTAAATCGCAATATATTATTTACTGACCATATAAATTACTCAATGATCTTAAATAGTTTCAATTTTGCCGCCTCTATAATGCCCCCCTGCGGGTGCAAAACCAACGCGCTATCACGAATACGACATTTCCTTTCAGTTTTGTTGTTCTTCTCTGATGTAACAATAAATGCAAAAACAATTACTCGATTGGTATTAAAAATAAGCGCTCTCGCTTTTATGGATGTTCGTTTTCTTTACTATTTTTTTTTCTAACTTATTTTCTGCTTGTTCTGTGATATTTCGTTATTATTGTTATGCAGAAAACAGTGTAAATTATGAGGCAATTTAGTATCTGTAATGTACCCAGTGGCGCCTCATTAAATGGCAAAAGTAAACAAGTTATACACATTTGTGTCTTAAGACTGTATTGAATAATAATTACAAAACACTCTTGCTTTAGAACAGGTGCGGAACGAGCAGTTTTTAAGACGTAGAGAACAATAGTGTTTGATTTTCGTTGTGGAATTTAATAATAATTATCGTCTTTATACAAGGTGTCCACGGATAGAGTTTGGAAGAGGAATAACTTTTTTATTTGTCGATTTAGAAGAAAAAGTCATTTTTTATAAAAACGTCTACTTGTGCCGAAACTACAATTTCAGATACCAAATTTGCGATTACTATACAGGGTATATCAAAAATAACATTTTTAATGATTTTTTTTTAATTTTATGAAAAGATTTTCTAAACCGTAATTTATTACACCAATTGTGCAAAAAAACACTAATAAACTTTTTTCTCAAAGTGGTTAATTTTATAGCTACTATTAAAATAATAAAATTAGAAAAACAAGAAAATCAAAATCATTAAAAATATTATTTTTGATATACCCTGTATAGTAATCGTAAATTTGGCATTTGAAATTGTAGTTTCGACACAAGCAGACGTTTTTATAAAGAATGACTTTCTCTTCTAAATCTACAAATAAAAAAGTTTTTCTTCTTCCAAATTCTATCCGTCGACATATTGTATATACAGGGCGAAGTCTAGCCTAATGGCCACTCATACTTAACCCTCAATTTTTGCAGTTTATATAATAACTAGCCTCAAATTATTTCTCAGGAAGAGTACTATTAGAAAAAAAAATGAAAGAATCCAAAAAAAATTAAAGAAACTAAAAAACTGGGAATACGGGGGTCGTTTGAAACAAAATATCAGGCCATGTATGTTAATCTATCAAGAGTTAGAGCTCGTAACCCAGAAAGTGTCAGGCATTCTCTAGGCTCAAATTATTTGTCAGGAAGAGGACTATTAGAAAAAAAATGAAAGAATTAAAAAAACTGGGAGAAATTGAGATTGAATGGAATATATCAATACATTTCTTGCATCTCTAATAATGAAAGAAAGAATATACCGATACATTATTTCTTTCATCTCTATGACGCAGTTCATTGAACTTTTTTATTATTATTGAAATTGTAGCCCGTCTGGTAGGACGGTAAAAAATCAATATTCGAATACCAAATATGCCAACATGTGTCATTTAGAAACAATTCTGCCAGATTTAGTTCATGTCAATAGTAGTAAAAAAAATAAAATAAAAATTATATTATTGTGGGAGTTAAATAAATTAAATTTGTTGGAAAATCAAGCATCTGATAATGTTCTATTGTGTAATGTGTGGATTTATTGAATAAAATGCACTGGAATATGATTATGGTGAAAATCTTCAAATAAAGTGTAGCATCACCGAATTACTCATCTTTTCTTGATTGTTGCTAGAATTTGGATGAACTGAATTGAATGAAATCAAAATAATATGGAATTTTTTGAAGAACCAAATTATTTTAGCAAAAATAACATAAAACAAACTTCGGGAAATAAAATGTATGTGTCGCATCCACAGCTATTTTTGTGTATTATTATAATTATGTTTTCTTAGTTTTAATTTAATACGTATTTAATTATTATAACCATTCTATATTTCCTAATTACTTAAGTATTCGAATTACTGAATGCTCTTGTCATTTAGTTTTAGTTTAAGTGTAAATATGCCTTAAGAACCTTACCGCGAGAGACATTTACATATTTATAATCCCAAACTGTGTTGTATGTATATGTGTATGTGATTTGGACTGTGGTGTTGGAGTCATAGAAATCTTATATTATATTATGTACTCTAGAATGCTAATTAAATACAGCCGAATACCAAAAAGTGTAACGGGTATGCAGAGTTTTCACGAACTACGCATGCTCCTCAGTAACTTATTTTCAGTACAGAGCTGCCATATTTAAAACTATTTTGTCGTTCGCCTTACAGAATTTATGCGACATATCTGTTTTATAATTAAATCCATATGTTTCGTCATACGAAACTGCTTGACAAAATCAAATAATTAAATGTTATCGGTAAAATTGCATACTGTTTAGTTTTCAGCAATATGAACGAAACATTTTTTTCCAAATCTTATTAAATTTAGGAGATTTCGTAACAGCGTCTGTTTTCAAATGACATTTCTCGTAGTGGGAATATCTGTCAGAGTCAGCTTCACAACAATTCAGATAGGTTTTATAATTGAGTTATGGTTTTATTCGTGGTATATTTTAATTGTTGATAGATATACCTATTTGTGATTAAAATTGTTTTTAATATTTGTTATTTTGGTTTTAGTTCGTTTATTTAACAAACAATGAGGTGTATAGTGTTGTGTAAAAATGAAGGTCTCATTCCTGGTATTAAATATTTTCAGTAAGTTATTGTTTCGGGTTTCTAACAGTCTCAGTTTGAGTCAATATGATACCATTGACATGATACTCATTTTTAGCTTGACAAAAAAAAGACATGATGTTTGGATGCGGGCATTGGGATCCTAGTACAGAAAATGTATGTGATGGGAATGTCATATGCAGTAAGCATTTCGCTGCAGAAGATATCATTTGTAGAGAAGACGGCAAGAGGATCACCCTCGTACCCGATGCAGTTCCCAAACTTTTGTTGAAAAGAAGAGATTATGTACATGAGAGTGGAAGTTAAATTCTTAATCGTTTGATATCAAGACACTGTTTACTTAAAAGCAGTCTGTCAAAAATGCATGATATGTATGTCAAGAATATATTTCCTACGTTGTGTAGGTATACAAAGTTCGTTTGAATTCTGTTGTTAAACTGGAATATACTTAATTATAGAATCCTCCATTAAATTGCTGAGAATAAAAGTTCTACCAACCATGTTTTGTCACAAAATACTATTTCGAGTAGTACGGATGATATGGAAGTGGTTTACATGGACACGGAAAATATTTTGCGAAGTCACTGTTTCTTGCACCCCTTCTTTGAAGGCTGTAGAGAGGCCTAAGGTGGTTGTATAAACAAACAAATATTATATAATAATAAAATAAATAATTAGAATGCTCATGTCCTTAAGATATTTTCCAGTAAATATCTTAGAAAAATCAATTATCTTGACATATTAGACCATAAGGTTACAGTTTGGTCGCAAACTACTGTAATGTGGTCTATTAGTAAAAAATTCATGTCATTTTGTCTCAAATAGAACATCCTGCATATTATCACAAATCTAAAATGCAATTCAGCTGATAAGATTACAAAATAGTGCCATGAATTAAACGTCAAAACTGACAACAAAATGCGATATTTACCAAAGGCTATGACGTCAGATGAAGACAACATAATGTTTTTAGCTACTTTGATGCTGGTTTTGAATTAGAATACGTTTCATTAAACTTTCGGCATGGTTTTTTTTTCTATAATTTTGTCACATTGGCCATGAACAATAAATTAAAAAATAATAGAAAATATACAATCTATAATTTCGTCCGCTCTATCTGCTCAACGATATCCTACAAGATTGCTTCAGCGGATACATTTACCTATTCCCAGATCTGCGCTAATAAAGAGATCTATAAATTATGAGAGTCCCAAGGTATACGAGTATAATCACTTACCATCAACTCTAGCGGCTACGAGCTACAAACATTTCAAGGGATTCTATTAACATTGACTTAGCATGAATTATATATTTATTTTATATAATTAAATTTTTTTATATGTATGTATTTTTGTGTTTTGTTATTTTGGATGTGACCACAATTATGTTTAACTGCGTGCGTATAGGACTTGTTTTCTGTATGTATTATGTACTATGTTTTTTTATATTGTATATATTTTAATTTTAAATTGTTTTTTTTTCTTCATATATTGTATTTAACATGTTTTTATTTTAATTGATAAGTCCACATTTTGTGTGATGATTTGGCTTTGTCTACAAGAAAATGTAAATTCTTTATGACAATAAAGTTAAAGTTAAGTTAAAATTTCATCTATAGGATCATCATCGTCTTCTACGTCTGTGGGCAACACGGTCATTGAAAATGTCGATAATGTTCGGAGTGATAATCTAACGGTCATTCAATAAGTCCGTAAAAAACAAAATTTTGAGAAAACTCGAGTTTATTATTCAACATAGTTGCCTTCGAGGGCAATACAACGAGTATAATGATTTTCCAACTTTTCGATATCACTTTTATAGTACGATTTCCCTTTCTCGTCAAAATATGCCTCAGTTTCAGCGACTACTTCATCATTGGACTTAAATATCTTTCCAGCGAGCATTCTCTTGATATCTGTAAACAGGAAAAAGTCACTGGGGGCTAAATCTTGAGAATACGGTGGGTGGGTAAGTATTTCGAAGCCCAATTCATTCAATTTTGCCATAGTTTCCATCGATTTGTGACACTTTTTTCTTTTGCAAATGTGGCCGTTTCTTTGTGACTTCAATGAATCCAAAGCAATACACACAGTAAGTCAATAAAAAAACCGTTATTTACAAAAACACTTTAAGAACTTTGGCCCCTTAAATATTTAAGGAGCTAATTTCTTATGTAATTCTATGAAAAAAGTTCCCAAAGTTCTTAAAGTGTTTTTGTAAATAACGGTTTTTTATTTACTTCCTGTGCAATATTGTCGAGTCTTTTTGATACACTCTGTATAAGTTGTTCCATTTAACAAAAATGACTATCCGAAGATAATCAATTCTACCATCAAAATTGAATTGAATTGCAATCAAAATCAGCCTTCGTTTAAGTAACCGAATAATTGGAATTTCTGCGATTAATTGTCCATATAGCTAGATGTGTTAGATTTATTGCTTTACAGTCGTTAAGAAATTCTTGTCAGAACCGCCACTGCACAACCAATATGAGAGGGTTAGGAGGTTATCTGTCAGTCAACATCTGTATCATGGATTTTATGGCACCACATTTTGCATGGTGATTTACGTGTGACAGAGTTTGGAATTATCTTGATTTCATATTATGTGTATAATAGTACGCCGAACACAACACATGATTGTAAAAGTGTATGTATGGTTAACAAAGCAAAACTAATAGATAATATGTTGTAACAATGTAGAAAAAATACCATTCGAATAATGTTGGTAATATCCAAGACAAGAGAGTTGGTTAAGAAAAAAAATGATAAATAATACCTTTTTAAGTAGCTTTGTGATATACTGATAAATGAAATAAGATATGACTATTTTTTAAATGTCAAATTTCAACAAAAAATTAATCAAATATTATTATGAATTTGTTTAAAGTTTTTGATAAACGTTTAAGATAATTTAAAACTAATTTATTATTTAGTTCTTTGTTATTTTAAAATACACCACATCATAACAAATTCTAAGTTTTCGTTTCGTCCTGCTATGTTTGTTCTAAAATGCTGACTCAACCTAGAGACTTGTTCCGGCAGATAGACGACGAACCTATATACACGGTGTGTCACCGCGAATCGATCAAAAAGTGCACAGTAATAGTCGCTGTTCATGGTGGTTCCTGTTTGGAGGTAGTATAGGAATATTATTCAGTTCGCATCCCAAAATACAGACGCCATCACCTTTCCGGCCGACTGGTGCGTCGATTGCTGTCCACTCAGCTGACTGTCTTTTGGATTCTGGTCTGTAATAGTGAAATCATGTTTCATCCATTTTCACATATCGACGATAGAATTACATTTTATTGCGGTTTAACAGCGCCAAACAGTCCTCTGAACTATCAATTCGTTGTTGTTTTTGGTCGACTGTAAGCTCACTTTGCACAGAGCTTTCGCATACCCAAATGTTCGTGTAAAATGGTAAAAACACTATCATCTGATATCTTGACAATGTCAGCTAGTTCGTGCACCTTCAATTTGCGATCGTTCATAGCCAATTTGTGAATTTTTTTGACGTTTCCTTGAATAACAGCCTCATTTGGGCGTTCACTGCGCTCTGCATCCTGTCCTGGTACGACCACGTTTATATTTAGCAATCCACTTCTCTACCATTTGTCTCGATAGAGAAGAGTTCGGATAATGTTTATCAATCCATTGTTTGGTTTGAACTATATTTTTTTTCAGCAAAAAGCAATGCTTTATCAAAACTCGAAATTCACTTTTTTTCATTTTTTTTCCAATAACAAATGTTGCTTGACACAAAATGCTATAACTCAGAAATCAATAGTCAGATTGCTGTCAAATTTATACACGTATCGTTTAAAGATTAGTACTAAATAAAAATGATATGGAACAAATTCTAGTAATGCCATCTATGTGTCATCCTATGGCCTCTTTGAATGAACTAATACAACCTACTTTCGAATAGTCAGGAAACATGTTCGATTGCAGGGATGAATTAGAAATATAGTGCAATGAATCTACAAATGCATAAACACAATCCTTAACCACTATCGCAGGTTGCAGTACCCTTAGGTTTTAGAATTCTCAAGGCTTTCAGAACATCTTCCTTGTCCAAACACCCCACACTTACCAGTTCACGTCGTTGTGCTCAAGAATGCCTGCAGAGAGGCATCCCGGAACGGCAGAACAATATTATGTCAGTCAAGCTGCGTTAAAAGTACTGAGGTCTTACACCTTCACGTCAAAGCTAGCATGGGAATGCAAACAGCCCCTAAAGCAACTGGCAGCTCAAGGGAAAAAGATTACTCTGACATGGGTGCCAGGACATGAAGGCATAGAGGGGAACGATGATATGATTTGATAGCATAAGAATGATATGATTCTTTTATATCTATCATATGGATACTAGCCAAAATATAAGTTGGTATAGTACAACACAGTTAAGAATGATACACTTCTATATGGATAGCCCATTTAAAAGCGTATATTAACTGTGTCGTACTATAGGTACCTATGTTTTATGTAAACGTGAAGAATTTTTTAGAAATCAGTTATGGTGTAAAAAAAATATGTTTCACTAAGCTTGGTAATGAATAATGAAGCTAATTACAAGTATTTTTCTTGAAGTTTTATGTATTTAGTAATCGTGTGCCGTTATTTAAAATAAATTAATAGTAAAACAAACTAAAACAAGCTTGTATATAAATGCTCTAAAAAATCAAAATTTAATTAAAAGGTGCTGCAAAAAATATATAAGATAAAATGTATAGAAATTAATCAAGTCTAGTCCTGTCTATTTGAAGTATTCGTGCTTGATACTTTGATGCTTGTGTGAGTCGCCGCCGTGTGTCGCATCGTCTCAATATTGGAATAATAATAAAATAGTAAACAGAGTTTTACAAAACAAACTTTAACATATGTTTTATAAAAGCTTTTAATGTGTTCTTATAAAACAAAATTCTTTTATAGTTACTCTCTTATTAGCTTTTACGGGAGTAATTTAAACATAACCTAAATTGAGCCCTTTGTTTATGTTATGTATATTATAACTGCCGTTATTAAAACGGTTTGTTGAGTGTCTTTAAGAGAGTTCGAGGATCTTGAGGTAGAAAATTTGGCATGTGTTTATTGAGTATAGCAAAAAGCTTCTTTTGGGAAAAATGCGGAACATTATTTGATACTGCCCATGTTCGCATGTTTTCTCTTAGTTTTGCATTTTTTTCTAGCTCACTTGTGCTTGAAGCACGATATTGATCACCAATTCTCTATTTCGGCTACCTGCTCACCATCTAGTAATTATTCCTCCTGAGAATTTATCAGTCTCCAAAATATTTGGTGTCTTATAAATTGTCATTAATTTGATTCGATTCCATTACAGCTTGCTACTCTTTATTATAGTCACTAATGTTTTCCCTTTGATAATTTATAATATTGTAATTAATTTTCTATTAAATGCACAACTGCTTTTCGTTTTGGACAACAATAAATATCAATTGAAAATAAATAAGACTATGTTATATATTAGTTCTAGGTAATGTTTATGACAGCATTTTAATTTTATAAAATATGCATTGGCAACATATTTATTTTTTTATTGTTTTTAATAAAATAACTAAAAAACAATTTTGTAATTATTAATTTGCGCACAAATTTGCTGCAGAAAACAAATCGCTTTTAAAGGAACAAGTTAATCCAGACTAGTACTTTTACAAAATGCTTTTAAAACCATTTATCATTCGGAACAAATTCGTCCTACAAGAACTATTATATAAACGTTACAATATCATATTTTATAACTATTTTATTATTTTGCTGTAAAAACGTTCTTAAAACAATTTTTCTCACAGAAAAGTTTAACACAGCAGTTTAGTCACGAAACGAAACTTTAAACAACAAAAAACTTTTAACTAAGCGGTAATAAAATAATTATAAAATATATTAGTTCTTTAAGAATGTCGAATTGCTAGTTGGGGGGGAACGAAGCGGCGGACCAACTTGCAAAAGAGAGTGCAAACGCTCCGCTCTGCGGCCCGGAACCCCTTTGGCCTTCCAAAAAGCCATATGATGGAAGAACTTCGGAGATGGGAAAAGGAACAACTTAAGTCCTACTGGAGAAACACTCCAGGCCTAAGACAATAAAAAAGGTTTATCAAACCTTCAGAGGCCAACGCAGGGAAGCTTATCCAACTGCAGGTCGAAGTGAAAGGAGGCCAAACCGCCTAAACGACTCCGATGAAATAATCTACAATCTACCAGATCACGTTAAGAGTCTCAATATAGTCCTGGTGCATCGGGTCAACATATATAGGTACGCTACGAAATTAATTAGCAAATTATCGACACATATCTACGATGTGTTTATATTGTGGAGAACCACACGGTTTTAGAATTATAGCATACACTAATAATTAGAGAAGTCATTCCTATACGATAGGAGGCACAACTTTCAATAGCTGAGCTTTAAAATTTTAATTGTAGTTTTCCTGGCGACGGGATTGTAGGCTTACATTGCAATTTTTGCATCCAGTGATATTTTATATGTACGTAATGAAATGATACTATTTCCAGTTAATGTCATGGTAACAATAATTCTAATATGCGTAAAAATAATACTAAATATTATTTGTATATTATTAATTATTGACAGATGAAAAAACTTTATAATTCCTTGTTAGTAAAACAATAATTGAAAACATTGGAGAAAAAAACAACTTAATTGGAAATTACCTACCTTTTGTTGAATAAACAATTTTTTTACCATCTAATTATATGAAATGTCAGAAAATTAATTTATTGTGTATATATGCTGACAGTGATTCATTTTTAAATAGTTCAACTTGTGAAAGGTACAAAACAATTTTTCCACACATTTCTATTAATGTTTTTTGATTGCAATTTATGCGGATATTAGATTAATAGATAGATTAAAAGGCAATTACAACAAAATATCTGAAACAAAAGTGATTTATTAATTACTGTCGTTAAACAGCATTTTTCTGTTTATTATTAAAATCAGTTTACAAAGGTCAAGATAGTATCTAGGTTTAAACTATCTTATGTTACTGGTTCAGCTCTATAATGGAATACCTACCACAACTCAAGATTAAAGAAGAATTTAAGTCAAGACAGCTTCAGCATTATCTCAACGAGAATACTGCTAGCGTTTACATTCGACCAATTGTGATTTTTTAACAAAATAAGCGTCTGTATTGTAAGTTCAACATATTTATACAGGTGCGTATACAGGGTGAACTATCACTCAGTACACAAATTTGAACTAGAGGTAGAGAAAAATAAGATTTAACAGAATCGCCTTTCAAAAAATTTCCAACATTTTTATTAAGGCTGAAAATAATTTTTTGTAAATCATGTTAAACTCCCTTTTTACGACGCCTATGAACGCCTGCCCAACTGAAGTTTAAATTAGACATTAGCTTAAAGGTTATGATACAGCGCCATGTTGCCAAGTGTATCGACTTACCGTGCATTTAATGTAAAACATTTATTTAGAAAATGTAGATGATTATGTGACTTCAATCATGCGAAATATTAAATACTACGTAAGCTTCTACCTTTCGGATAGGTCTAACATGCCATGCCACCATGATTTTTGAACTTCCTGCGGACCGCTTGATTTACCTCGTCCACTCTTCTTGTTTAATGTCAGGTACTCAGCCCGACAATCACAAGGTGGATCCCATCCGTTAGGAAAATCCCAAAGGGCAACAAAAAACACTCAAATGCAAACAACACTAGCACTTCAAAGCACTACAACAGCAAATGTTCAAAGAGACCACCGTTAACTTCACCACACTTGTTGATGCGCTTAACCACTGAACTACTTCTAGTGCCTGTATCTTTTGTATGTGATACGGTTGAAACCAGTTCTCCTTCAGAATCCTCCTTGTTCTGAGATATTCCCAATCTTTTTGCAATCTCCGTAGTACTTATGGACGGTTCCCCCTCTATTAAATTTAGTACAGCCACTACATGTTCTAAATTATTCTGTCCTCCTTGTCCACCCGTTTGAGCTTGCAATGTACCAGTATCTCACAAACGTTGTACTTACAATATTTACAAATGTGCGAGGACTAGATTAGGCATGTCTTTCCTATTTGGAAAACGTCTCCGGTATTCCACTGCCGCCCGATTTGCTCTTTCTTTGCATTTCCCATAGGTAGGTATAATATTATTACCATGTCTGTTAATTACGCGTTTTTCAATAATTCAATTCAATTTTCAAACATTCACAAATCAATAAAGAATAAAGTAATAAGTAATATAATAATTCGACGTCAAAAACGCGATGACAAATGACAAAGGAAAACATCGCCATATCGATATTATCAAAATATCAATATATCGGAATAAAAAATATCCATAGTCACATCGACCATTTACGCTTCATTATAACGATATAAAATTTAGCAGATCTATCAATACATTTGATTGGATATACCGCTGGGCTTTGCCAACGATAGTGCCAATGTATCGGATCAAACATCGGTATTTATTAACATTACTGTAGTTTCTAGTTATTGTTGTATTTATACTAAAAATATTACCATTTTATCGGTTGAAAATGTACGATATCGATTGTTCAAACTTCATAACAAACTCGATCGATAGTAACAAAATCTGCATAATAATTATTCGTGAATGCAGGCTTGCCAGATTTGGCCAAAAAAGCGATGGTCAATAGGCGCTAAATATTCTTAGTTAGCTCTTGGCTTCCAAATCTAATTCACCATGCATCACATTATTAATATTTATGTTATTTCATAATAATGATAATAATATTTCTGACAAAATTTTGTGTAGTGTACGTAGGCAACCCGTTTTATCATATGTGTATTTTATTCTGCCTAGTGTGTAAAGTATGCATTGCGCAATTTGTAACGTCTAATGTAATGTAAAAACAACCATAGTTACGTGAGAAATTAAAATCAAATTATTTCGTGTAGCTAATGATAATTTTGACAGTTTCACGTTGCTTTTAAAAAAATTTCAAGTGAGTGCGAGTGGTAGGTGAGATGCCACATCAGCCAATCTGATCTAAGAAATTTCTGAGGAATTTCTTGCGAACGTGGTATACACATGCAAAGCACATGCGGAGGTCAAGGATTAAAAGTAGCATAATATGGCTCGATACACAATACACATTGAGTTTGAATAAGTTATTTTTTTACTCAAAATAAAAAGCTTAATATGTGTGTTATAAACTTGGCAACACGTTAGACTGTTGGTTGACAGATGACGTCGGAGTTGTCTGCACTCTGCACAATAGATCAGGTGTCCCGGGCGTTTATTAACCTATTCACCGATATTTTATTATTTTTGTGTTTACATTTTCGTCCCTATTGGAAATAAGGATTTAAATAAATTAAAATTAAACAGGCATTTTACATTTTAGTCTTAGATAAGTAAGTACTAGTTTTACTTATCTGGGGTTGTGCTACCGGCAATGTTTAGTTAGTGTTTGTGTTTCAAAATGCAAAAATATCGTTTTAGAAGTTTGTAAAGACGAAGAAATTATCTACAATTTGGAGTATTCCAGATTGATTGTTATTGATCAAATATTATAAGACAGCACCGCTACAACTGGCTATCATAGTTTAATATTTCGTTAAATTTAAAATAAATCGGCATCAGCGAATATTAAAAAAGTGTGCATTTAGTGTATCTACTTCTCGGAAATCTGTTGTGTTTTTAGTGTATTCAATAAGTATCCAAAAATATCGTTATAGGAGTTTGTTGTTTGCAAAAACGAAGAAGTAGTGTACAATTCTGCAGTAGTAATGATGGATTTATTTATCAGGTATTATAATAATTATTTCAAAAATGTTCATTTTCACCTCTCTACAATTGGCAACAGTACGCGGCGTACTGTGGTTTGTAGGTTGGAAGCTATCGTGAAAAATAATTGTCATAGGCGCCGATTCACCAGGGAAAAACGTGGATTTGCCCCATTTTGTAAACACCGAATAAAAATTCCGAAACAAATTTTTTATGGTTTTTCATGCTTTACTGAGCATGTGGTTAAAATTTTTGTACTGAGTGATAGTTCACCCTGTATATGAATAATATAAAATGTTACTACAAAAACATAGGCAATTAATGAAATTACAAGGGCAAAGTTTAGCCGACTAGCTCTACTCTATCAGTCAACCTTGGAATAAACCAAATGCCATATTGAACACAAAGCAAATCTTGATCAAATTACAATTCATGTACATGTTCAAAGAAAAATTGTTCAAAATTACAAAGTAATTAAACAAAAAATAAAGAGGATTGAGATTACATAGTATAACTAAAAAAAATCCAATTAAAACTAATTATGTGTATTTCTACCGACAAAATCGTGAGCCAGTAATTATTGATTTCGAGGAAAATCGTTCTTCAAATGAACGCGAAATGACGTTACAGAGGTACCTTTAAAATTGACACTCAAGGAATCGTAAATTTTCACTGCGTTATATATGCAAACGCTTTTCTGAACAAAGCACTACAGTGATGTGGCATAGATAGTGATTCACCTCTTCTAGTCAACTTCCTTTTCAAAGATGTATAGCCGTATACTTCCACTGAAAAATCATTAGAAAAATTGTTACTACTAAGGGAGTTACAGGGTGTTAAAGTTTTGCGATTTTTCTGTTTATTTTTCAATGTATTCCCAAATATCAAATTAAAATTTATTATTGTACAATTTGGAAATCATTTTTGATGAAAAACTGTGTTTTATCCCACACGTTAATCAAAACGAGTATACTTAGTTATAACTAAAAAAAATTTGCCAACGTTTGTCCATAAGTTTTTAGTTATAACTAAATGCTTATAGACAAACGTTGCCAAATGTTCTTCAATTAAATATCCAGCACTTTTTGTAGACGATTTCGATTAACTTGTGTAAGAAAAGGGAAATAAATACTTCTACCATAATTTAACACGGGAAGCACAGTAGTTTCACAAAGTTTTTTCCGAATTTCAAACTTTAAAATTTGTTGCTTGGCAATAAAAAGTTTTAGTTCAATACTCATTGTTTAAGCAGTTGGTTAACGTGTGGAGTAAAACACAGTTTTTCATGAAAAATGTTTCCCAAATTGTACTACAATAAGTTTTAATTTGATATTTTAAAAGAACTTGAGAATACATTGAAAAATAAACAGCAACTTCCCAAAACACCCTGGAACTCCCTTAGTAGCCACAATTTTTCTTATGATTTTCTCAGTAAAAGTAGAAGCTAAGCTTGAACTCCATCCGAGAAAAAATGAGAGATCCTGGATATGGTTCCAGAAAATAAATAGAAGACTCTAAATATTAACTATAGTTTATTATATTATAAATTGCTATTGCTAAAATTCAAATAAAGCTTTCTAAAAATAAACTCATGCTTTGGAAAAGTCTCTAAATATATCTAATATAGTTATTTATTAAAGTTAATATTAAATATGCGAGTTCAATTGTTTAACATTTTATAATGATTTAAATTTGTTTTAAAACTTGTCACCATAATATATATTATACAATTAATTATTTATTTCCCAGCCTAATAACCATTTAACTCAAATGAATTATTGTTATTATAGTGCACATTCTTTGGCTATACCACAATACTTTATATAGACAACATGAAAGATTATTCTTATACTGATTACATCTTTGCTTCAAGGTTTTTATAATAGCAATATTTTTCTCTATTATATTCCGATTTAAGTTAAATAGAGCATAGTATTCATTAGTGCAATATTTTTAGTAAATTATTGGATAATAATTATTGTTATTGATTTTTGATATAATTTTTATCAATAACACATAATTACTTAGTTACAACATTTTATGCTTTCAAGGTGGTTTCAAAAATAGAAATAATAGTCGAAACATTAATGGAAGACACTTTGTTTTTAATTGATTTATTTATAAGTCCGTCGTGCTATATACAGGGTGTTTCTTAAATTCTTAAGTAATCTAAAATATTCTTCATATGAACTTCTTAAAGGTATTAAATTTTGAGATACAGCGTTTAAAAGTATTCAAAAAATATATTATATTTATAGTTCTTATTTTTTATGCATCAAGAAGCATTTTGGGATGTCGAACATTTTTTGTTAGTAACACTGGCACCTGTGCGGGATGGGTTTTTATGGGACGTATCATATTAAAAAAACAAAAACGCAATCAACTCGAAAGAAGATACGAAGGGTTTGAGTAATATTTACTGCAACATTTTGAAGTAAATCGAGGACACACTGTTTAACATATCATTTTAAGAACTGCCTGTACAACTGGCTTTGGGTGATTATTTCAATTTTTTACACATGCTATTATCGAATGGGCGATTGATAGACCATAGGAGGTTTTATTTATTTAAAATTATTGCATTCAAATGTAGAACTTACTAGGAGTATGTTTAAGATCCAGACAATGCCGTTATTACCACTGTCAACAAAAAAAAACCTCTTATTTAGTAAGTATATATCGTAACATTAACTGCTGAATTTGTCAGATTGTGTTTTTGAATTTTGTGTATTCTAATGAGTTTAACTTTGACTATTTGTATTTTAATATGTATTGTGCTGTTTTGTACATTATTTTGATCATTTGTAGTTGCTCCTGATGAAGACAGTAAACATTGATTTGTTCAAGGTTTATGCCCTGGTGATGCAGAAAAGCGATAACAAACCGATAAATGAAAATCCCGAGTTTTGCCATAAAATATATGGACTATGACGAGTCGTTTTAAACCAGAATGAGGTGCTAAGTGCTTCCAAATCAAATTTTCAATAAATGAAGAACAAATGAAAAGGAGTGTTCTTCACAAATATCTTTATAATAATTAAATATACAATATTCGGTGAGAAACCAATCTTAAAACGAACCAGACAGATTTCGTCTACCTGGTAGACATTATCAGTGGTATTACATAAAATAATTATTAGACCCTTGTTGAAAATAGTTTAAGTTAAGAAATATAATGCAATGGACATTATGTTATATATTAAGTTTATTTATCAAAGGCACTTTGTGAAATTATATTTATTCTAACATTAGTTAGTAACATAACAACTTATGGGTCTAATTGTCTCTTCATTTTCTTCTTTAATGTTTTATTAAAATTTCGTTTCTCGCCTAATATTGTATATTTAGTTATTGTAGATATTTGTGGAGAAAACTCCTTTTCATTTGTTCCTCATTAGGAAACTCCACTCAAAATGAACTACCTTTTGTACATTTTCAATAAATATTTGGTTAAAGATCTGCGATTCTTGTAAGTAGAGTTACAAAAATAGTTTACTTTTCAGAAGTCCAAGTCGAAAATAAAATGCTGCAAATGAGCAAACGACATGGAATTTTCTAATTCCTATGAGAAATTCCTTAGTAAAGATATATAGGAAACTATTATAATTTCTGTTAGTTAATATTACTTTAATTAAAGCTTTATTAACGATTGATTATAAAAAAAATAATTAATTAATTGACAACTGGGAGTGGATGATCAATATTGAAGGAATGAATAACTTTAAAATGAATCAAACAACTTAAAATCATACTAGAGAGATAAAAGTTGTGGAATTTTTTGACCTATTTAAATTAAGTTTATTTCTACCCAAGAAAATTTTCTAACACCCTGTATGATTGTTATGGCACCAAAAAATCGTTATGAAAAATTTAATAAAATGTTAATGCCCTATATATCGAAAACCAAGGTTTTTCGTATTATGTTTATAACACTAACTACTATTGTTTTGATCACTTCTACCAACCCTTAAAGAAATACAGTTGTTGCATTAATTTGTGGATTGGTGCAGCAATTTAATTCTAAGTTGCTGTTCGGAATCAACTTCGATTTACAGAACCTACTCCGTTTCACAGCATTCTTCAAATACATAACAATAATCTAACATAAATAGCAGGTACACGCAGTGATATACCAAGTCTCGATAATCCAATAATTCACAAGAAATTGTTAATAATAGTAGGTATAAACCGACATAGTCGCGCTCATAAGTTATTGACTTTGTCGCCTAGTTGTTTTTTCTCTTTTACCCATACATTTTGTAAAAATTGTCACATAGACCTTGGAAAACCATATATTTTGAAAGCTGTTGTAAATGTCAATAGTGCAATTATTGTTTTTACCTCGAATTCCTATTGATAGTTTAAGAAAAAAATGCTTAACAATACTATTAATTCAATATTATTGATCGGCTATTGGATTACTGTGTACAAATATAACTTATATGTTATGAAACACATAACTATACCTGGCGGTGTACCTCTTAACAATAAAATCAAATCAATTACTATTAACTATTATTAAGCATAGAGTCGATGCCTTGGAAGTTTGTGACAATTTTGCAAAGTATTCAAGCAACAGCCATCCATTCATGAATTTACTTTAAGTTTCTTTCTAAGTTTTTAAGGTAATTCGTCCGCATAGGTTTGATTTGCCAATATCCGGTGCACTTTCTGAATTAGAATTCATAGCGAAACCATTATTATTATTATTATTTTTTTTATTTTTTTTTTCACGATTAATTCGGTTATTCTAGGTGGCCGGAATTATTGAAATTCAAGGCTTACCCAGAGTTCTACGGATTATTCGGGTCGTTCCCAAGACAACTGTTTTGCAGCAATCGTCGCCGATGCTGTCCTGGAGCCCCAGAAGTAGTAGCGATTGAACAAAGGACTTCTCGACAAGCCCATTAGAGGACATTAGAAACGGCAAAATTTTCACTTCATTTTGTTCATATATTGATTTTATTTCGTACGCTAAATCTATATATTTGTCTACTTTCTCTGCTACCGTTTTGCTTATATTATGCTCCAATGGTACCGCCACGTCTAGTATAAAGCATCTTTTTTCTTTTTTACAGAATAGTACAATGTCAGGACGATTGTGATCTACTTTGCGTACTGTAAGGATGTCCAGATTCCAGTAGATTTTAAACTCATTGTTTTCAAGCACAGCAGTAGGTTTGTAAGCGTAGCAAGGAGGAATGTTGTTCAGTAATTTTTTTGACTTACAGATATTTAAGTAAATTATTTTGGCCATGTTGTCATGGCGTTCGGTGTACTGGGTGGGTGCTAAAACTGTGCAGCCAGAACTCAAATGCTGTATGGTTTCTTGGACTGCGTGACACAGCCTACATTTGTCATCTGGTAATTTTTCCTTCAGCACTGCTCTTCTATATCCCTTAGTTGGCACCACTTGGTCCTGGATGGCACTCATAAACCCTTCCATTTCACCTGATAGTTGGCCATTATGTAAATATGCCACTGATTTTTGTTTATCCACACATTGGCTGTTTAAGGCTGACATGAATTTTCCATGCAAGGGTTTTTGTTTCAGAGATTCAATTTTTTCTGCGACAGTCAATGTACAATCAAAATTTGTGTTGTCATTCAATTGCAACGGTGAGTACATATCCACATGTTGCATAGTACGGTGTAATGGTGTATCTTTGTTGATGAAATATTGTTTTAACTTTTGTTTCTCTTTGTTACAGGTTTCTTCGATGTTGCACAATCCTCTGCCACCACTGGACCTTGGGAGATAAAGCCTGGTTACTGAGAAATTGGGATGGTGCATTCTGTGTTTCGTATGTATTCTTCGTGTACTTCTGTCCAAATTTTGAAGGTCAGTGGGAGACCAGCCAAGTATTCCGTAAGTGTAACTCAGCGCAGGGACCGCCCAGGTATTGATTGCGATAAACTTTTCTTTTGAAGGTAGGTGAGTATTGGCGATCTTTGTGGCCCGTCTCAAGTACATATCTGTGACTTTTTGTTTCATAGTAGTGTTATCTATTTTTCCTCGTTGCAGCATGCCCAAATATTTATAGGGTTCATCCAAAGTCTTTATTTCAACATTATCCATTAGTCGCATATTAGGTTCTTGCGATAATTTACCTTTAATGTAGTGAGCCACAGCACATTTTTCCAAGCCGAACTGCATCTTAATCGATTTTGTAAATGAAGATACAAGTTCCAGCATGCTGCGCAAATGCTGTCGATTTCCTGCGAAGAGCTTCAGGTCATCCATATAAAAAAGATGCGACAACCGAGAGAATTGGTCAATCTTATAGCCGTAATTTGACCGATTTAATATATCACTCAGTGGATTCAATGCTAAGCAGAACCAAAGAGGGCTCAGTGAATCACCCTGAAATATTCCGGTTTTAATCCTTATTGGCTCTGTCCGGCACGAGTTTAGAAGAATCAATCGTGTGTTCCACCTCGACATTAGATCTTTTAGCAAGGCCACTATTCGTGGCTCAATTTTATAAAATTCCATGACTCGGACCAACCAAGAATGAGGCACAGAGTCGAATGCCCTCCTATAGTCAATCCAACCGACGGAAATATGCCTCTGTTTAAGCTGAGCCTGTCTGACCACGATGTTATCCACGATCCAGTTCGGTGCCGACGCTATTCCCTTCTGTACATCACTGACCTCAACAGAAACAGGCGGCATCGAGTTCATATTTTTGTTATTATTATTATTCAATTTTAGAACAATTTCAATTGTAATTGAAAACAGTCAATTTATTAGATAGATATATTTGTATTTTAGAAATTGGAATTTACCTGGTCATTCGGTCCTTTTTGGATTAATGAAACCAATTTACCATACTCCGTCTAAAATACATTTGGAGCTTTTGCAAATTAAATCTACAACTTTCTAAAATCCAAATAGTACTTTTTAAAATAAAAGTGGTGATTCTAAGATACAAATAACGCTTTCTGAATATAAACTGATGGTTTGGAAAATACTATTGGAAAGTTGTAGATACTTTTCGTCTCTAGTGGCGAAAGTTAACATCATGGGAAATGAATCAAGTTTTCCTGGAGCATGTGGTACTAAATCTGCTTTTCCATAAAGCGTCATAATCTCAATGATGAGTAATGGGTACAGAAATTCGTGAATTTCATTTAACAATTAGTCCTGCTTCGAGGTGTAGGTAATTATAATAATATATATCCAAATTTGAATAGTAGAATAAATAATAATCTAAATTAAGAGCTTTTTATGAACACAATTCGAGATTTTACGAATAGATTTCGGTTTCAATAAACTAATATCCGAACTGTATTTGTTTTATATTTCCTCATCGAGATTTCTTGTTTTTCCCCTGATTAAATAAAAACAAGAAGCCTCCTCCAGATCTTTGGCAATTTAGCAATTAACTAAAGTCAAACATTGCCTCATTTCTACAAGAAAATTACTTTAACCAGGATCTAACTTACATACCTTTGAAAAAGATTATTAGTATATGTACTATTATCCGATTATAATTATTATTTTAACCATTATTCAAATTCGTTAAGGCGACAGTTACACGTTAAGCAATACATGATAGATTGACAATGTGGTATTAGAGAACAATACGCAATAATACTGAAGTTCTGAAAAAATATTATTTACTGACACCGCCTTATATCACTTTAAGGTCTCTTAATTGACTCTTATATCATTTAACTGGAGTGCTAATTAATGTATAAATTTATATATTTATTGGTCTATTTATTAAGCTTATGTTATAGAGGTTGTAAGATTATTGTCTATACACATTACTAATTTAGCTTACAAAATCTCAATGTATTGTCTAAGCTTTCTTGTACATTATTTAGACATAAATATTCCTTATTGTATTATGTGGATATGATTACTGAGAATCATCAGCATTCACTCACGATAATGAGTATGAATTATTACAACCGCCTGAATTTCTGGGCACATCCGTTGAGCTCCAATATCCTCCACAGAGCCTCACGGTTACCAGAATCGAACGCCTTGACAAGGTCTATAAAACCCATGTTTAGAGGACGATTTTGCTACCTTGCCTTTTCGTGTAATTGCCTATTGCCTGGCACTAAAGATCAAGTCGGATGCACCCTTGTTGGTGCTAAAACCACATTGTGTTCCGGCAAGCACCCTGCCGTGAGTGGGAGAAGACGATTGGACAAAATTCTTGCAAGAACCTTTCCGGCGATGGAGAGGAGTCAGATACCATGATAGTTTCCCCATACTGACCTATCCTCTTTCTTAAATATTATTTACTAAGAATAGTGGTGGATATTTTGAACTTGGTCGAAACAATGAAAACATTTTGTTGTGGAAACATAACAGATATAACTGTACCTTTTCTTAGCAATGTTAGGCTTAAATTTGTTAGTTTTATTTTACTACCCTTATTATATTTATTATACCGGTCTGAAAGAGATTTGCCGATAAGCAGATGTGTGGGGTACTAGTGTAAAATCCCAACCATAAACTCCCTTGGAAACTGTATAGCAGATGGGGTTTACCAGTCAAGTTACGGTTGCAATAAAAAGTTAATTGGTCTCGGGATTGCATCTGGTATCTGCTCAGAAAAACTAGAGATTCTAAGAGATCACTTTGTGGTCACAACTCTAGCAAGACGGCCCATTTTCCTCTCCTCTCTAACAGAACATTTTATTTGAATATTATTTCACTTTGTTGCACTCTATTTGTAATTCTCTAAATTTAGTTTAAGTAAGTTTAAGTTTTTGCGGAGTTTATGAACATTATTGTGTAAATAATAGAAATTTAGTTTAATTAAAACTCGCGTTTCATTGAACCAGTGTGGTTTGCCTGTACAGGGTGAGCAATACTCGATGTCCCAGCTCTGTTATGAGAAAATGAAAAATGATAAAAAAATTCGGAAAAGAGGTTCTTAAATAGGATTAAGTAAGCTCTATTATAACCTATATTTCATTTTGTTTCCAAATTTGGAAACTGAAGTTAATGACGTCATCAACTTTTTTTTTCCAGAAACATACCTATATTTTTGCATAGTTCAAAAGAGCTAATTTCTTTTGTAAAGAACCTATAACAGCTAAATAGAACAAAATATAATAAAATTAATATTCACAGTGTCAATGAGAGAATTCCCATCTCTCATTGACACTGTGAATATTAATGTTATTATATTTTGTTCTATTTAGCTGTTATAGGTTCGAAGACAATGTTAATATTTTTAGGGAATTTGACCAGATTTTCTATGGTAGGTATTAGACTCTATGTCAGTATAATCTAATTTTTTAAAATGTTATGTTAGTCTGTTTGGTCATCGTCCTTTTGTTGAGTGTTTTTATTTATATAACTTTATAACTTTTACTTTATTGAGGTTTTGTGTTTTTTTTTTTGTAGCCTGATGATGTGCACATATTGCACGAAACGTTGCAATAGAATTTAAAATTCAGAATTACTGAGTTTAGATTTTGTCCCAATACCCAAGAAAACTTGATAAATTGAAGATAGCAAATTTTTTCTTTACAAAAGTTTCTTACAAAAATTAGCTCTTTGAACTGTATAAAAATATAGCTATGTTTCTGGAAAAAAAAGTTGTTGACGTCATTTACTTGAGTTTCCAAATTTGGAAACAAAATCAAATGTGCGTTAAAATGGAGCTTACTTAATCCCATTTAAGAATCTCTTTTCAGAATTTTTCTATCGTTTTTCATTTTCTCATAACAGAGCTGGGACATCGAGTTTTGCTCACCCTGTACTAAAGACACGAGTCAGTCCAGTGTTGGGTAGAAGACGTCTGTTCTTTCCCAACAAACAGTTTAAACAATGCTCTCAAAATATTTCAATTACCGCTCGAAAAGCTTCAAAGAAGTTACTCTCCTTAAAAAGGAAGTAACACCATACTGTTTTTATTTTCAAAAAACAGAAACAACCCATTTTAGTGGGATACATATTTTCCATGTTAGTAGAACAATTATCCAAGAGAAATCTCTGTATTAATAGCACAAGTTGGCGTATTTCTTTTACTTCAACAGAAAACTTTGCAAGTAGGTATGCTTTTCCCTTTCATTACAAGCACACAATGCTTTAACTGATATACGTGTTTTAGTTAAGGCCATAAAAATGAATTTTTATCTCATTTATATACCAGTATCATGTTCATAAATCTGTTTAAACGATATCGATAGTCATTAGTTTGCGCCTGCGCATTTGGTGGGTGGCCATTTGATTCAAGATTAGGTATTGTTATTATTATTGCGAAAAAACATTATTGAACAACGCCATTGATCGGTTTCATAGAATTTTATTATGTTGGAAAAGGAATTTTTTTACACTGTTTGAGAACGAAATATAAAATATATATTGCAGATTGTATTTATGTGTCAATGAATAACGCCCACAAGGCTCGATAGTTATGCAAGGCTTTGTTTTCGCGGTCAAATAAGATTAATGTTGATGATTTGGTTCTACTTTAAATTTATTACAAGCAACTTTAAAAACGTTCTATGGTGAATGATAAAATTTCGTAAAAGCAACTCTCCTTATCACAACTGTTAGACAAAAAGGAATCCAAACCTTTTGCTTATACCCATCAAATGAAGCAACAATACAACAAAACAAGAAATCAACTTTTAATGATAATTTTTTACTAAATATAGTAACCAATCAAGTTACTTAATTTTAAGTCATGTGTCAAATTTCATCCAATCACCTCTGGATTACAGCGATAATACCCTACATGTGGTGTTTTCAGTTTGGTGTTTTTTTTTATTAAAAATCAATTAAACGTAAAACTGACAACTGGTTTAAAAATGTCGCGAAGGTTATGATATTATATCTAAAAATATACCAAGAAATACAATTAAATCAAAAAAATATGTATGGAAAATATTTCTCGAGTTTTGTGCGACCAGAGAATACGAACTGAATGCTGCAACGAGTTTGCATAATTTGGCTAATATATTGAAAGATTATGCGGTAAATATGAGAAAAGCTGACGGAACTAAATATAAAGAAGCAACTGTAAAAACAATTTGGAATACTACGAGTAGGCTACTCCAGGAAAAATACTTCATTGACTTCAAAATTGTATTCGACCCGTTTACCAGTGTGATATTCAAAAATGCGCGAGATGCAAGAAATGCAAAACGTAAAAGATAACAGCAGGATCCAAACAAACGAAAATGCAGTTCATCAAATTTGAGTTCAAGTGATTTGGCTAGAATCATTGGATTGTAGGATGAATGTACACCAGAAGGTTTACAAAAAAAATACCATATTGTAGCTGTTGAGTTAGCTTGGCGAGGTGGTGAACCAGCTGATTGCCTAGATTATTACACGAATGAGAAAAATAATGATGGAACGCCAACCAACAGAATTAAATACAATCCAATATTCAGTAAAACATGCCAAGGAGGATCGAAAAGTTGTACAAATAATAAGTGGCTTGTTCCAAATATTGCAAACGAAAGTGCATGCCCTGTTCGGTAATTCCATAAATTATTGTCCAAAAAGGGGAAAAATATTCCTTCCAGTCGCCTATTCTTGAGACCAAATCCTTTCTGGAAATCCGAAAGTGACACATGGTTTGACAATATACCGGTAGGCAAGAACACAATTAATATGTGGACCAAATCCTCCGCGCAAGCTATTGGTTTGGACACTAAGTGTAAAAAGATATCCAATCATTCGAACAGATCAACTGCAGTGAGCCATTTGGCAAATAAAGGAATTCCTGAACAGTAATTAATAGCAGCTCTAATTCAATTAAACCGTACTTGAATATTAACCAAGAATGCCATGGTGAAATAATCAACACCATGCGAGGAATTTCTTCACCAGTGGAAATTGACAATCCGTGAACTTCAGCAAACTCTTCTTCCAATTTAACATTTACTAATTGTACTTTTCACAACTGTAGTTTTAAATAAAAACGAATAATATTTGTTTGATTAAAACTAATGCATTTTGTATAGAAAATTAATAAACGTCAGATTGACAATCAAATTTTTGATATCTACAAAGTAAAAAATTATCTTATCGAATACTCCTCGGGCCTTGATAAATACTCAAAATTTTGTCATAGAGAATCCTTCAAGCGAGTTGCTCAAGGATAATAGCTATTATCAAGCAACACGCTTTCAGCATTCTCTATGACAAAATTATCTCGGTATTATCAAGACCCTAGGGGTATTACTACTGATAAGTTACTGCGTTTTGCATCAAAAATATAAATAGTGGATATCATAAAATGTTTATTAAGTCAAGTTTGACTCAATTTTTTGAGACTTCCAGATCCACATGAATTTAAAGGTACGAACTTCTTTACGTACGCTAATGATTTGTAAATAAAAGACACTGAGACATGCTGATGAAATAGCGGATACATTTCATTCATTATAATTTAATTTCATATGTAAATTTTTGATGATAAATCATTCCAAATCACTTTTTCACTACCTGGTCTATGGGAACTTAATAACAATAATTCTATCAATGCAGTCGTATCATGTAGGCGTTAGAATACCTAATACATGGAATATTATGTTTTGCTTTTATACATATACATTTGATTATTAATTAGGAAATAATATATTTAACCTTAAATGAATGTTTATTACGGTATTTCAATATCTTTAATCAAATTTCTAGATGAAATACAGTCGGCGATATTTGCAAATTGGGTCTAGGCTGGGGTTTGCGATATGAGTAAACATTATTTCGAGACGTTTTTCGTTTTGTTACCGACCCCAAATTATTAACAGAGTAAACAATCAGTAAAACTCCAAAATCCTTACACTGCAAAATTGAGGTATCGCTATAACGTTTCATATATCCAGATTTAGTTTGCACGAGTGAGCTTTTCATAAAATTTGACCCTGAAGGACCTTGGTTAATTTGTTTCTATCGTCAACATAAGTTCCAATATAAAAACGTCTAATTTCAGTCACCCTGTACAATATAGACTAAAAGTAAAACAAAAAAACGTATTTATTTTTGCAATTAACAGCAGCTTCTGAAAATATTTATTATAAGTTATTAAATTTCTATATATTTATTGTACCAGGATGATCATTAAATGTTCTTTCACAATAATTATTAAGTGCAATTATTGAATAAATCTATAACAAGGACGGTCTATTTGTAATTTTTCAATTAAAGAAGAGTAATTTATATATCTTAATCTACTAGTTCTCATCTTAATCAATTAAGAGCATTAGTTAATTAATTTATCAATTAGAAAAGAATGTTTTTGTCAGTGGTGGTACGGGAGAAACTGTAAATATATCTAAGATTAATTGGTATTAATTTTACTGGTAAAATGTGTTTCATCAACTATGGAAAAAATTAAAACCACCCTTAGACACATGTAATTCAGCTCAAGCAGGGATGATTCGACATTCGATGGTTTTCTAATTTTAATTTTGCTTATACAATTATTCCACGTATGTAAAGAATTTTTCTAAGCTTTTCATTTAATCATTATTTGCCACTAGTGATGAGAGTAGTCTAGTTTCGAAACAATTTTGGGCTATATGTAGTTCAGACGATTGATTGCTATAAATTCTCTATTTATACTGGAAAGGAGAATACTCGCAATGCAAGCTGCTTAAATTTGGGTTTCAAGAGTTGTTAATGATCTTTTGGATATTGTGGAACATTCCCGAGATCAGGTGGTATTTTTTGATACCTTCTTTACTGAATGATCTGCTTGTACATTTAAGATCTATAGAATTTCGAGCTGTTTTAGAAACAGTACGTGAAAACTGTACAAGCAAATGTCCTCTTGTTGATACTAAAGTACTTTCCAAAAAGGTTAGAGGTGAATTTGATCACAGATCTGATAAAAGTGGTGAAATATTGATAGTGAAGCGGCATGTTAATCTCCTGAAAACTTTTTTAAAAATTATACATAAAAGAATATATAAAAAGTGTGAAGAACACATGACAAATACACAATTTGACTTCAGGGATGCATTGGGCACTCGTGAGGCACTTTTTGCTACACAAGTTCTCTTTCAAAGATGTAGAGACGTGAATTGTGATATATATGTGTGTTTTGTTGATTACCAGAAAGCGTTCGATAGAATAAAACATGACGAACTGATGAAAATATTAAATTCAATTGGCCTAGACAGCAGAGATCGCCGTATAATAAACAATATCTATTACGAACAAACTGCAGCTGTAAGAGTTGGGGATCAGTTAACAGACGACATAAAGATAAAAAGAGGTGTGCGACAGGGGTGTATATTGTCCCCATTATTGTTCAATACATATTCAGAGCACATTATGAACCTAGCGCTAACGGACATAGACGAGGGAATACTTATAACAATATAAGATACGCTGATGATACTGTCATTTTTGCAGACAGTCTTGAAGGTTTGCAGACACTTGTCTCCAGGGTGGCAGAAGTAAGTAGCAGGTTTGGGCTTGATTTTAACATCGAAAAAACCAAATACATGGTTATAAGCAAAAATAGGATACCACCTGGTCAATTACTAGTTAACCAACAACCTATAACACGAATCACCAACTTTTGTTATTTGGGTGCAAACTTAAATGAACAGTGGGACCAATCGACGGAAATTAAGATAAGGATCGAGAAGGCAAGATCAGCTTTCGTCAAAATGAAAAAAATCTTTAACAGCCACGATATAAAACTGGAAATAAAAGTTCGTTTACTAGAATGCTACGTGTTCGCCGTTCTTTTATATGGCGTGGAGACATGGACCTTAACTGAAGCGTCACTGGGAAGACTCGAGGCATTCGAAATGTGGTGCTATAGACGCATGTTGAGGATTTCCTGGACAGACAGAGACACCAACGAAGACGTTCTACATAGAATGGGTAAAGAGCGCGAACTAGTCGTAACCATAAAACGGCGCAAACTGGAATACCTGGGCCATATAATGCGTAATGAACAACGGTATGACCTGCTTCGGACAATACTTCAGGGTAAAGTGCATGGGAAAAGAGGTCCAGGACGAAGAAGAATATCCTGGCTGCATAACCTGCGAAAATGGTTTAACTTAACCACTACCGGACTTTTCAGGGCAGCAGTCAACAAAGTAAGAATAGCCATGTTAGTGTCCAACATCCGTAACGGATAGGCACCATAAGAAGAAGAAGCGGCATGACAACGAATGCGTTAGTATTGCAACTAATTTTGATACGGTTGAACCACTAGCGAACGCACCAAGATGGAGTAAAGCTGAAATGGAGCAAATTTTGGTTCATAAGCCTAAGCTAATACAAACTTATAACCAGCATATAACTGGTTAGTAGGAAAATATGCAATCAACATCAGAGACAAAAAATGGTACTGGCCTCTTGTTACCAGGATATTTGATATGGCCCTTACAAATGCATGGATATTATATCGAAAAGTTCATGGACAAAAATAAGTTGCCTTGAATTCAGAAGATCTGTTGCAGTAACATATCTGAAGTTAGGCTGTCGTGGAACTAAAAGATAATGCCAAGTTCATTCGGTTTTTGCGGATGTTCGGTATTATGATGGTAAGGAACGCTGGATAAAGCGTAGAGAAAACCAAAGACGTTGCCAGTTTCCTCAATGTACAAAAAAAACCATTAACATTCTGTGGCAAATGTGACGTAACTTTATGCATTGAATGTTTCGAACCATATCATTCCAAATGAAGTAGACGTTTAATACCAGTGTCCTATTTGTAGGACACCTTCGAAAACTAATAATTATTAAAATTAACAATATTTAGTTTTATTTTCTTGATCCTTATTTCTTCAATATTTAGATTTGAGACTTCTTTGGATGAGGCTCACAAATTACACAACAGGTAGCCTTGTTATGTATTGTCCAAACATTTAAAAAAAACAACGTTTCGGCAATGTACATCTGTTGCCTTCTTCAGGTAATATACATACTGTACTCCGTGATGTTGTCTAATTGTAGTGTAGACTGAAGACATATTTTCACCCATGTCATTTATATTTAGTTTTCTTTTCTTGAACATTATTTCTTCAATATTAAAATTAACAATGACTTAATCCATCCACGGTAAGTACGGTATACAAAATAAATTCACGCATTCGTTGTAATTAAAATCTAAACAAAATAGTTTGGCCTTTTTATTGTATTTTAATTTTGCTGAAATGACCGCTTATAATCCACAAATAGAACCCAGCCCCTATTACCAACATTAAGCTGATGTCATTGCGACTTAATGATCTACTATTTAATTTTGTAAGAAAATCACAAGTTGCACTTAGTAATTAGCATGCACAAGATCTATTATTACCAATTTGTTACACGCTGTAATTGAATTAAATTTATAATGTCAAATCGATAGAGAAATGATTAATAATGGTTTAATTTTAGAAATAACCTATGTCAGACTAGCTGAGTCATCAGGCTACAGCCTAAACGGTGGCATTCGTAAATATTGAAACAAATTCGCGACGTACGCCATTTAGCCCCAAATAGTTTAAAATATCCAGTGGCGTCCCGGAATTTAAAGCTTAATTAACTAACTCGAATATCAGTTATGCGCGTCTTGTGAAGGCCATTATTTATATTTTGAGCCAAATTGTCTAAACACCGTAGTTTTTATGCACGCAAATTATTCTTAATGTTTCGGAGCAAAAAGAAATCATTGGGTTCCAATGCAAGACTGTGCAGCGGATGACCCAACAATACAAATTTTTAAGCGTCCAAATAGTCCTTTGTTTGACGAGATGTATAACCGTTCGCAATGTCTTGAAAAAGAATGATCCGATGACAATTGTTGGTTTCCCTTATTTCCCCAAATACTTTCAGCAAACAAATTCAGGTATTCCATTCAAGATTGACCGTTCTGCGTTCCTCTACAGGTAGAGGTTTTTCTGAAAAAAACAGACGACCATTTGTTTGGATAGCGAACCACTTTTATTGAGTCAGGTTCGTTTTAATACTGTAAATATGTTAATACCTTTAGTAAATTGCGATGCTTTAAGTATATCAGGAATATATTATCGGGAGATTCCTACCCAACATTACCACTGGTCATAATCGGCTTCAACATGTTAATTGACTGAATAGAAAAGCTTGTGATAGAACTTGACAAAAAGACAGAACACTGACCATGTGATGAAATATTCATCAAAGCTTTTAAGCAGGTAGAGATAATATGCTTAAGCATTACTACAAAGCAAATTGGGCCTTACTCATAATGACTTTCTGGGGTGAAGAATTGAAAATTCAATCATACCAAAAATTTGGAACAATTTATTGTGAAAAATATGTACTAAATAGGCCAATTACACCCGTACAAGAAACTTAAGAAAAATCTGGCTCAAATGAAGACATGGACATTGAATTTATATTCAAAAAGGCTACTTCTCAATCCAAAAATGGAGAATTTTGGAAACAAGAGCCAAACGCATACTTTTATTCAGAGAGAGCAACAATGAATGACGTTAGCCCCACATTGCGATGATATCAAGAGACTTAATAAGTATTAGCACAAGTGTTATCATTATGTCTTAACTCATGGTACGTTAAAAGATAAGCTAAACTTTGACTAGTGGAACTTACCTATACAGGGTGATTCATTATGGTTGCAACACACGAAAACTGGAGATTCCTGAAAACAATTCAAGCATTTTTCGCCATTGAACCATGTCCATAAATGATTCGTTATCGAGATACAGGGTGTCCAAATTTAGTGGTCAAATTAACTTTTTTGTTCATTTCTCAAAAACTAGCTAACCGATTTTGACAAAATTTTACATGCATTTGAGGACAGATAACCTAAAATATTCTGAATTATTTTGGCTTTTATTAACTGTTCATTGGCGTAGATATAGGGGGCATTTGGATAAATTTTACACATAAATTAGTTAAACACATCTTTGGCTTCATTATTTTAAATTATTACTTTTTTAAAAAGAGCAACTTATAAGCTACACAAAAGTTAATTACGTCGATGTTGTGGTTTCTACCATTTTTATGGAAACCGATAAATTGCAAGTTAATGGTAGATTTAAATCAAAATAACGTTTACCAGAAATCAAAACGTTCTTGAAAATTTCGCGGCTAATAGCACGAGGGTTGTTTAAAGACTATACATGTTCATTATGGTTTGTATTTATGCCATCTCTAGTAAACGTTGCTTCATCTGACCAGAGCACTTTCTCTAAAAATCTTTCATCTTCTTGATGCTTACCAAGAACCCAATTACAAAATAGTAGGTGCTTTTGACGGTCTGCAGGATGTCGGGCCTGGACATCTTGATGATGATAGAGATAGAGCATTTCTCGATTTAATAGTTTCCAAACAAACAGTTGTTCGAGGTAATGCCAATTGAGTTGGAATTCTTCGAATGCTTATTTTCGGATCGTCTAAAACTAAATCCACTATGTTTTCTTCAGTTTGAATATTTAGACGATGCGGTCGTTTGTTAACTCTAGGTAAAATGCTCCCTATCGTTCTAAGCCTGTGAAATGTAACCGTCCATGTTTTGTGAAATGGATGACGTCTATTAGGATAACTAATTTGGTATTCTCTGGCCGCTGCTCTTGCATTTGCATTACACAAACATATTCTTCAATTGAAAAACTCATTTTAATTTAGAAAAAAACATTCGCAATATTAAAAACAACTACGAAATAATAAAACAATTTTAACTAATTTAACTTTGTTGCTGACAAAGTTTTTTTTTATTGTTGCGGCATTCGTTTTCCATGGCAACTTTAATTTTTCATTTGGTTTTCTGGTAAACGTTATTTTGATTTAAATCTACCATTAACTTGCAATTTATCGGTTTCCATAAAAATGGTAGAAATCACCACATCGACGTAATTAACTTTTTTGTAGCTTATAAGTTGCTCTTTTTAAAAAAGTAATAATTTAAAATAATGAAGCTTGTTAAAGCTGTCTTTAATTAATTTATGTGTAAAATTTACCAAAATGCCCCCTATATCTACGCCAATGAACAGTTCATGAAAGCCAAAATAATGCAGATTATTTTAGGTTATCGCTCCCCAAATGAATGTACAATTTTGTCGAAATTGGTTAGCTAGTTTTTGAGAAATGAACAAAAAAGTTAATTTGACCACTAAATTTGGACACCCTGTATCTCGATAACGAAGTATTTGCGGACATGGGTTCAATGGCAAAAAATGCTTATATCACTTTCAGCAATCTCCAAAACGAAAACTCGTTTGTTGCAACCATAATGAATCACCCTGTATATCCAATTTTTATGCTACGCCAAAAGAATTGTGATTATTTATCTTCAGTTTAGAGTTTATATTTTATTTTCTGCCGAAATCTTATTACCAACTTATTATTAATTATTATTATTAGTAATTATATTTTAATTTTTAATATAATTAAGTCATTACAATTTTTCGAGATGTCTCGTCTCGTTTCAAGCTTGTCTCGAAGGATTTTATCTCCTCTCATCTCGTCTCGAAATTCGAGACATAATGCTCTCGAGATGAGACAAAACGGCTTCGAGACGAGACGTGACGTCATGTGTCTCTTGTTTCGCGGCAACTCTAAGTGGAGATCATAAGAGCTCCAGAACTTGATGGAGAGTTCAGGTAACACAAGACCATTCGGTCGCAGTGTATCAGACACCCCTGATGCCTAAGAGTGCCACAATATCACAGTATGTTAGATGATGATCTTGCATTATCAGTTTTTGCACAGCATTGAACGATCTTCACGAACTTCGTCAGGCAGAGAATGATCTTCAATAAGTTATGCCAATTCTGAAAATCTAAATAATTGCCCGCGTAGAAATCTTCACATATTTAAGGAAAGAAACAATAACGAAAAACTTTTCACCAAAACCTGATATCAAATATACCAAACTAAACAAAACACTAAGCATGGTGGTTTCACATGAATGCCTTGGTGATTTATCTTAATGCCGCATTGCGGACATGATGTATTGTCTATTGCCGGCCCCGTCGTCGACGTCATTACAAAATCCATAGGCCGGAATTTAGGTCACTTGGTATTATAGGTACATGGGTATATGTAAATAATCCCCAACAACAACAACAAAAAATATGCATTGGAGATACTTTATATTATGAGCTGAATTAAGAGATTGCGTGTTGTTTTCTGTTGTCATTGCATGAATAACAATTGATTGGAATTAATTTCATCTTGTTTAAACCTTTATTGGTGTATGTAACTTGAGTATGATACATAAAATAGAATGTCAATATTTGCTCTGCTTTTGCTAATTCTGGTAGGTACTATGCTAATTTTTCTCTGGCGCCTAGGAAAATATTACTTTTACAGCAGCTTGAAAGTAAAAATATACGGGGTGATTGGTATTTGCCTTATTATTCGAATACGAGAGCAACTAGTTATGTTTTGAGCCTCGGCACCACTTATTGCTGTTAAATGTCAGCCGTTGATTTTGTTGGAGAGTTTACAATGTTCGCTTTAATTTACACCAAAACAGTTTCAATAGAGCAATATTTGTGCTGTTTACAAGTATTTTAAAATTTGCGGGTCACCGTAAAAATTGTTTTAATATATCGTAGATTTTAACATTTAAAATTCGCGGGTTTCTTTGGTTAAATAAGTCAAGAACTGTCATTGACAAAGAAATATTTAATTTTGTTTGTGGAATGAAATTTCTGCTGCTAAAACGTTCAGAATGTTGAAGCAGTCATTAGGTGAACAGGCTCTTATAACTGGTTCGAGTATTAGAAAAATCCTTAGATTAAGTACATGTGTATCGAACTATTTTCCACGTTTTATTATTATTACAACGAAATGCTCAAAAATTGTATGCGAGTGTAATCCAACAAACTGGGATGCCCACAAGGCGGTTTATTGTCCCCTCTTCTATGGTCACTAGTGCTGGATCATCTCAGGATCTTTAGGAATAACAGGGGCCATGCAAACTTGCCCCACATCAGCGCTGGAAACGTTGCTGCATCTGATACCTTTGCGTGTCTTAGTCAAAAAAGAGACAGCAATTAGCGCTCTGAAACTGGCACAAGTAATGGAATACAAATCTGGCAATCTAGAGGGACACATGGGTATCCTGAATCTAATACCTTTGGATTCAGGAAGAAAACCGTCGGACGCTTTGCCACGAAACCATGATTTTGAAATCCCGTTTGAAGTGGTCATTGGAGACCGTCAAAAATGACTAAATGGGGAACCACGATTCCCAGAAAACACATCCGTCTGGTATACGGACGGTTCAAAAAAAATAGAAGGGAACACAGGCATGGGAGTATACGGGCCTAATTGCAGGCTCTCTGAAACTCTCGGGAAAAGTCCCACTATATTCCATGCAGAGATCAACGCTATTAATCGTTGTGCTCAAGAATGCTTGCAGAGAGGCATCCCAGAACTGCAGATCAATATTATGTCAGACAGTCAAGCTGCGTTAAAACCACTGAGGTCTTACACCTTCACGTCAAAGCTAGCATGGGAATGCAAACAGCCCCTAAAGCAACTGGCAGCTCAGGGGAAAAAGATTACTCTGACATGGATGCCAGGACATGAAGGCATAGAGGGGAACGAAGCGGTGGACCAACTTGCAAAAGAGGGCGCAAACGCTCCGTTCTGCGGCCCGGAACCCATCTTTGGCCTTCCAAAAAGCCATATGACGGAAGAACTTCGGAGATGGGAAAAGGAAAAACTTAAGTCCTACTGAAGAAACACTACAGACCTAAGACAATCAAAAAGGTTTATCAAACCTTCAGAGGCCAACGCAGGGAAGCTTATCCAACTAGAGAGAAGCGACCTAAGGCGAATTACAGGTCTTTTTACGGGACACAACCCAGTGAAGTACCATCTCAAAAAGATGGGCCTAACCGAGACGACACTTATCGGTTTTGCGAAGTCGCAAACAGAGACAACAGAACACGTGCTCTGTGAATGCATGGCACTTTTCTGCAAAAGGCTAAAACATCTTGGAGAAGTGACCCTAACACCCGACGAGGCAAGGAGTTTAGCCCCCAGAGAAATCATCAACTTCATGAAAAGTGTGGGACAGCTGAGCAATTCATAGATTAGAGTCAGTCACAAAAGATCTTCTGCAGGTCGAAGTGAGGAGAGGCCAAACCGCCTAAATGACTCCGATAAAACAATCCACAATCCAACAAACTAGACCTCTTACACATTGTTTTGTTTGCCAGAAATCTTGGTGAAATAACAAAAACAAAAAATCGTCCTCGGATCATTTTTCATCAAGATAATGCAAGCACTTACATATCTTGTCAAGCAATAGACTATTTCCTCCTAACTTCGCACTCAATGAATTCACATGCACATCATAATCTTCGCACATTGCGTCATTGTTCGACCACGGGAGATTTAAATAACATGCATAAATTATACATGAGCATAGTGATACATAAGCATTAGTACTTTCTTTTTTAATAGCAAATACCAGATCTTTCCACATACTTTGCTTTATCGCTGTCCTCTTTTACACTAAAATCAGTTCAACTGATCCTAATAATGTTTGGAAAATAAAAAAAAATACTTAAACGGTTTTTGCCTAGTTGGTTTTGACAGCGTCCTGCTGTGTCACAACATGTCACATAGAACTATTGTTATCCATTTGTTGAATCGCGTAGGCGCCATTATTATGAAGCGGGTATTTATAAAATTACCTCAGATTCGTATTTATGTATAACAAGATCAAGCTAAGTAAGTTTACTTTTATATGGAATTAACCAAATAAAAAAAGGATATAAATATAACAAAATAACCACCACACGCTGTGCCATATCATGCCGACAAGCATGCTACATTAACGATAATTAAAAAAGTATAACAAAAACATGACAAATGTTCATGTGTGTACCTATGTGTGCGGTGGGTGAAAAATGACAGATGATTTATGCTACATGTCACGCCACACTGAATATACTATAGTAAGGCTATTATGATATGCGTGAACATGGAATAATATAATATAAAATAACATTCAAACTTTGGAAAGCTTAACAAGGCAAACATATTACCTACTATTTGGTAGTAATAAGTAATTTTACGTATAAATCAAAGGCTATATTTCTTCATGAGCAATGTTTAATGCAATAAATGCATGAAATCAACACATTTTCCATATTCTTTAATGTATGTGCTTCGTCATACTCGAGCTCTTTCTTTTGTCTCTGTTCCTGTAACTTTTCGAACAAACTTCTTTTATCGTATACTTCTTCACGACGTTCTATACAATATAGAAAACATAAAAAGATCCATCCATCGTTGATGGTACTTATCTAGGGATTTTAAATGCCACCGATAAGTGGTCCCAGATTAGCCAAATAAACGACGCGACGTGGTTTGGGCCAGTCTCTGAATGTTACGGTCGCTATTGTGAATGACAATAATTATAGAGCCATATTTGTTTCGATGCACTCTATACATGTCAGTTATTTGCAATTTTTAAGGAATTAATTGATTCCTGATATATGTTGTACCTATATTTTCAAATGCACACAACCCCAACATCCCAGATGATTGAATTTCGTTTCAACAAGTATAGAAGTGCGTCAATATTTAAACGAAGTATGTCTAAGTCATGATTCTAGCCAAATCACTTAAACTCAAATTTGATGAACTGCATTTTTGTTTGTTTGGATCCTGCTGTAATCTTTTGGGTTTTGCATTTCTTGCTTCTGTCGCATTTTTGAATATCACACTGGTAAACGAGTCGAATACAATTTTGAAGTCATTGAAGTATTTTTCCTGGAGTAGCCTACTCGTAGTATTCCAAATTGTTTTTACAGTTGCTTCTTTGTATTCAGTTCCGTCAGCTTTTCTCGTATTTACCGCATAATCTTTCAATATATTAGCCAAATTATGCAAACTCGTTTCAGCATTCAGTTCGTATTCTCTGGTCGCACAAAACTCGAGAAATATTTTCCATGCATATTTTTTTGATTTGATTGTATTTTTTGGTATATTATTAGATATAATATCATTAATTGCATCGTTAGATGCAATACCAAATCTTCGTAATATTTTTAAACCAGTTGTCAGTTTGACGTTTAATTAATTTTTAATAAAAAAAACACCAAACTGAGAACACCACATGTAGGGTATTATCGCTGTAATCCAGAGGTGATTGGATGAAATTTGACACATGACTTAAAATTAAGTAATTTGATTGGTTACTATATTTAGTAAAAAATTATCGGAGAAAAAACAAAATGGTCTGCGGTACAATATCCAAGTGTAATATCGAATTGCCTGTACTTAATCCCCCTCAGTAATATACCCTTAATTTTGATGATGATCAGCTTTGCAAAACTTTGCTTTTGTCAACGTGAATTAAGTGAACTCGTCAGGGATTTATAATTGCTCAAAAAACCGGAAATATTAGCCCCTCGAATGAAATTAGAGGATCGAAGAACAATTTATGGCATAAAGACTTTTTTGTTCCCAAACGTGAACATAGACAGCGATATTCTTCAACACTCAAGAAGCTTTATTCCAGTCCGGATAATATAACAAATCATACAATTTTGTGAGTTGAGAAACCTCCACGCATGTGGAGAGGCTAGGCCATTGCATAATGATTTCTTAACTACTCTCCTCCTGATAGAAAAACCTCTATTAACCGTTTTCTTCGTGAAACAGGCACATTAATGAAATAGCGCATTAGAAAGATCAAGGATATAGTTAGAACTGAACAGCTGGAAGATGAGCTGCTATTATTATTATTGAGAAGAATTTTTTGTTGTACCCATATCACATACAACCCGTACATCACATACTACGCGTTCAAGCACTTGCTCTTGCTGGTTAGGCCAATGGCTTCTGCACATTCCCCTCAACTACTAATGCAGATTGATTTAGGCGATGTAGCAAGATTTTCAAGATATGCAAAATGGAGTTTTCACAATAACTAATTACGGTCAGTAGGTAGGTAGGTAGATCAGTTCCCGCTGGGATTGGAACTGTGAGTGTAGTTCTGTTTGATCGGAATTTCCACCAGCGTGGTTATGCATGTTTTGGAATAATTAAATGTAAATTACTATAAATGAATAATTAGACTCTCATAACCCGACGGCTATTAATACAAACATGTATAATAATTAAGAGAATTATGTTGGAGAAACAAATAAAAAACACAATGTTATTCCTATATATCTACATAATATCTTATAACAAAATCGCCACTGGTAATTTATTATTAATATTATTACAGAAATAACGTTATATCGTTCGTAATACACTATAACCTTTGCTTCCTTGAACTAATGTTTAAAATACCCAGATACGAAATGTATTAAGTAAGTTATACACGTATATATGAAGAATTTTTTATATAAACCAACGGAAAAAGTAACCAACAGAACCCTGAGGCTAAAATGTAAACTCAATATCGATTTATTGGTAAGTTAACGAACATTGACGGCTACTTTCTGGGCGATAATTTGATACAAAATATACCGCTACATCATCATAACATACTGGACTTTTCGGTAAACTATAGATGCACCACTCAACTAATTTTACTATAATATAATTTGATCATTTTATATGAGCTCTCAATCCACTGAAAATAACGCAAAGGCAACATTCTACCAAAAATATGACCCCGTACGTTAGATCGGTGTGATAGAGCAACAATATGCATCAGTTGAGACTTGTTTGCCAGATGAACACTAGCTTTGTTAGCAGGTGCGATTCAGAATCAGTTGGTTATTAGTTATTCGTATGCAGAGGGGTGCCAGATAGTTGAAAACTAGGATTTCTTAAACTGAATCTTCGTTTCCATCAAATCAACGAATAATAACCCAAATATTTCCCCTTGCAATCGCTTTCCCCAAAATTTTCTCATTACTTTATTTTTTCCTCCAAACTGCGAAAAAAAAACATCTGTCAACCCTGTTTGTATGCGCATTGCTACACTTAACATGCATCCAAGTGATTATTGCATCGGACAAACGACGCCAGTGGCGAGTCTGTTTCTTCAGCAATTAATCTCATCAACTGTGAAGAAACCACTGGTCAGTATTCCTCACATGATCACTGTGATTTTCCTTCTGATAGGTCGTAAGTTGTAAGACTCACCACAAGAAAATCTGTCCCAGAATGAAACTAGGATATACATTGACATACTGATAAAAACAGTTGAAAGTTTACAGCCCTTTCTCGACCTCAAACGATAAGATTGCTTCAACAAGGTTTACAACGAATTTTTTTTTTAATAATTATTGTTAAAAATATTAACTAAACATTTTTCTATAGGCAGCCTGTATGGTCTGCTCCTGATAACATTAGCAGCGTCGTTGATTTCCTCAATTACTTAATCCATGCGATTCACAGGTGTTTGCATCATCCACCCCAATGCAAAAAATCGAGACCTAGGGGGGACCTAGGTGACCATGCAATTGACCTTCCTCTTGCAACTCACGGATTTACAAAATTGTGCTTAAACTGCTGTCTAACCGTAACACCGAAATTATGACATCTTCTAATTGATATTTTTACTCTAAATAACTTCAAAATTCTGTTATGGGAAAATAAACGGGCCACACAAAAACTCTCTAAAGAGGCTGATCTAGCTGTTCACAGGAATTTATCGTTGATTTCTTCTTTCGGGGTTTCTATTTAACGTAGTTTCATGCCTTCTTGACCAATAAGATCCGCAAGTTCTAAGGCTGTTGTCGCTACTTGCAAAAAGTCTTGGTTCCGGATACTTTTTTAATTCGGTAATCGTCTCAGATTTTCCTTGCAGCAGCCTCAGCATTTCTGTGGAAAAACCCATAAAAAAACGTTAAATCGACGTATCCTAAGTTACTAAATTAATAAGGCTCTGCATTTGAACAATTTCAATGATGAAACCGATTCGGCGCTTGGCTGCTTCTCAATAAAGATTTTCCATATCTCTGATAGGAGCAGGGCATATCTTTAAAGTTCGAATACGATGTGAAGACTGAATAACGCTAAATATCAGCAGTCTCGTAATTTTTCAAAACTTTGTGTTCATTCACAAACAAAGATAATTTACCAATGCTTAAAATCAATTTGTTAAATAATATATATTACCTACTTTGTCATACTACCTACCTAAAGTTCATCGGGTCGTAGACGCTAGTGATCTGAGGCCAATAAATATGTTATCAACTATCGAAAAAATAATTGAGAGAATAGTGCATTATCAACTGTTTGTGAATACAAATGATGTGCTTTACGTAAATCAGTCAGGGTTTCGGAAGGGTCAAGGTTATGAAACGGCTGTCCAGAATATATTGTTTGACTGAAGGAGTGACTCTGATTGTGGTCAGATAATAGGTGCTGTATTCTTGGATATCAAGCGAGCTTTAGAGACTATTGATAGGGGAAAACTTCTGCTGAAATTAAAAAAAAATGGGAATTTCAGGAATTGCTTTAACTTGGATTGCCGATTATCTAGAGAATAGAAAACAAAGGACAAAAATTAATGGATTTGTTTCACCGGAGATAGAGAATGTTCATGGCGTACCACAGGGTAGTTCTTTGGGACCGCTCTTGTTTCTACTCTATATTAATGATGTTGTGCATGCCGTTGATCACAGCAAAATTCATCTATTTGCTGATGATACTCTTATCTATTTTTCGAGTAATAGCCTTTCCGAAGTGATAAATACCTTGAATATGGATCTGTCTCGCGTTGTTTCTTGTTGTCACGGTAATTTAATTAAATTAAATAATAATAAGACAATATGTATGATTTTCGGCAGTAAACACATCCACGCTGAATATTTTAATTTAAACACAAAAATAATGATGAACGGTGAAGTCGTGGAGAGAGTGGAAAGTATGAAGTATTCGGGTATTATTATTGATAGTAATCTGACTTTTAAAGACCATGTATTGTTTGTTATTTCAAGAGTCTGGAAACATGTACATTTCTTAGTTAGAATAGCCACTTCATTGACGAGATATTCAAGATTGATGGCTTACAATACTCTTGTGTTGGCCCATTATACATTTTCTGCCTCCATTTTGTACAATGCAAATAAGAACGAGATAGATCGGCTTCAGAAATTGCAGAATAGAGCTATGAGGGCGATTCTTGGTGTAGGTCGAAGAAGTCCCATCCAATATATGTTGCGGTCTCTGGATTGGTTTTCGGTGTCTGAGTATTTAGAATTTAGGCTCTTACACTGATCCATAAAATGAAACTCGGTTTGACGCCAGGTTACCTGACATCCAAATTGCTTGTGAACTCGGATGTTCATGACTACAACACAAGAACAAGAAATGATTTCAGAGTTACAACAAAAAACAGAAAATGCTCTGAAAGAACATAAAGGCCTTGTAAGGTATATTGAATTGGACGTATCTGTGAAGGACTGCACTA